>CM031712.1:3599166-4860833 GCA_018466805.1 Hippocampus abdominalis | reverse complement strand
ATACAGCAAATATATATTTATTTTCACTTTGGGATGAGGCAAGATATATTTTGTCAGTGCTCCTCTCCAACATGTTGTATGTTTGTCCAATGTTTGTGTGCATATGCGGGAGAGAGAATCTCTCCATCACAACTGCTCTCATCAGCAGCGCCGCATGCTTTATTTAACAAACAGATGACAGCGCCATAGACAACAGCCGCCTCAAACAAGCATGAAGCAGAGCAGCCAGAGCAGAGAGACCGATATAAAGTTGAAAACTCATTTGTTCTTGTTGTCTGCAATCGAGCTTCAGGGTTCGCACAAACAAAGTGGAGCTGTGTCCTGCTCGGACAAAAATAGACTCCTTCAACCTAAAATACATTTTTTGTGGCTCCTTCCTCATATAACTTTGAAATGACTCGCCTTTGGATGCTTTTTTTTCATCCCTACTAATGGGTAATGCAAAAGCATAAGTGTTGTCTTTTCTTGTCTTTGTGAGAAGAGAGATTCTTTTCGAGTCTCTGATATGGAATGATCAAATAAGGACGCCATCAAGGTGAAAAACATCCCTCACATCCTCAATTGTCTATCTGGACGACTGGAGACACGCTCAGACGCTTCGCAAATCTACTAATTATGGCTTCTTAAACAGTCGAGGCGACATGGCTCAGGTAGTAGTCTTCTCCCACCCTGAAGGTTACGGCTCAATCCTGAGCCCTTGCGGCAGTATGGAAGTGTCCTTCAGCAAGATACATGAACCACATCTGCTCCTGACAGCAATGGAAGACATTTAACAGTTTCAAGCTATCCAAGAAACATAAATAAAATGATACCAACAGAGGGAGACATAACGGGATGGCTCACGGCTCACCAGACGAAAACGCCGATTCAGTGAAAGAGAAAACAAAAAGAAGGTGGAGATGGTAAAATATATGGCAACTATAAAGGAGGGGCACAGTGTGCGATGTGGAAAAAAACAATCACCCCAAAGCCACCTGATAAGAGATATCGAATTCAGGACAGTTATGAAAATTCCATGTACATAAAAAACACTTAAAGCGACAGACCAAGCTAGATGAAGACTAGACACTTGGTGTGGACTCAACCCTGATGGGTTCACTGCATCAGATGACGGTTGTGAAGGCACAACCACGCAAGCTAACCAACTTAGCATTAGCATTTGCAGTGCTAATTAATTCCCTTAAGATTTGAAAAAGACACAATTTGGTAAATTACCATTCATGTATACGCTCGCTTTCACTCACTTTAATCCCCGACCAATATCATGGAGGTGTTATCCAACATGTTATCTATGGTTTGCTCAAAGCTAACTGCAAATAAGAAGCGGGGCCGGCGGAGGGGGCATCGCTGTTCCCCAAGGACTTCTGCCAGACTCTGTACCATATGAAAGACAAACAGTGTGCACGCCGCCGAAATTGAAAGAGAATCGTGAGGTGGAAGATTAGATAGTCTGAGGGAATAAACATAGAGCATCTGGTGAATACAATTCTCAAGTGACACACCCGTATAGCCCGTATAATCTTGGCTTGTTTGAATTGCGTGCGGCTTTGGGACTGAAGTTAGACACTGACAAGCCAAAGATGAGTAGCGGCACTTTGGAGATAAAGCAATTTTGATTTCAAAGTTGAGGATGAGTACTCATTGTCTCCTTGTGGAAAGTTTGACCATGATGTCGTAGATTTGAAGGCCTGTAGCACAGTAGTAATGTGGTTCGTATCGCTTCCTCAGAGTCCAAAACGTTCTGGCCATGAGAATTTTCAGAGTTTGCATGCTTTCCCTGTGCTTGTCTGGGTTTTCTCCAGGCTGGCCAGCCCTGAAGGAACCTGATGCAGCTTGGGGACCTCCCCTCAAATTATATCTGATAAGTGCGACGTGACAGGCGGCAAGCGATCCTGAAATGATCCCCAGGTTGCCTTTGAGGATGAGGCACATCAACTGGTCGACAGTATCAAACGTAGCGGATAGGTGTCGGGCGAACAAGACAACGGGGGCGAATCGGGTCTATCTGTCTCCGAGTTGGTCGCTGCAGTCACTTGTCGTCTGATACGATACTACCGTATTGGCCCGAATATAAGACGGTGTTTTTTTGCATTGAAATAAGACTGAAAAAGTGGGGGTCGTCTTATATTCGGGGTCTAGACATTATACCCATTCACGACGCTAGATGGCGCCAGATATCATTGAAGCGAATGCTGAGAGGGGGTCTTATATTCGGGCCAATACGGTATAATGTACGACCACGGGCAGAAGGGACACTTTGTTGCGTACGATTTATTTATTTTTTGGGCAATCTGAAACGCTTCATCAGAGAAAGAAAGTGAACTCACAAAAGCGCTATTGTCGCAAACTGAAGCATGGCGACCGAACGTCTGTACTCTTTTGTTCTCACCGGCCTTTAACAAAAGATCAATTAAGATCCAACAAAGTCGCCTCCGATTTTTCATGACATTGTTTTCCTTTCGTCGCGACTTTTTCAAAGGAGGGCTTCGTCAGCAGATCATGTGCTCAGAGGAAAAAAAACGCTCAAGCTTGAATTCGGGCAAACATGATTTTCAATTGATCACTCAGGAACAGGAACCTTTTCTTAGAGCTCAGAGATGTGTGCGTCTCGGAAAAAAACATGAACGAGACGGCTATTGATTCCTGAGAATTACACTGCTCAGAAAAAGTGAGGGCGATTTGGCTTTCGGATGAAATTTCAGGTGAACTTAATGTGACCTTCTCCCAACTGTTTCACTACTTTTTGCACAAGTTGCTGTTCTCATTCGAGGAACAAAATTCACAACACGGCGTTTGATCCTTGAATCGACCAATAAATGTCCTGGTTAAAGGATGCTGTTTACATTATGTGAGCAAGACGACACCGAACAATGAATCAAAAGTATCTCGCCATCGTGATGCTTCAAACGTCTGAGACGTTCCCCAGACAGAAGTGGCCACTGAGCTTGGAGTGTCACAGAGTGGCATCGGCAGGCTGCGAAAGAGATACCAAGAGGACTGGAGGAGTGACAGAAAGATGGAGAAGTGGACGTCCCTGAGACCAGTGATTGATTGAAGATGCACGCATTTAGTCACGTTTGATGCAGACGAGAGATTAATAAAAAAATTTAAAAAAAAATCCGTGCAATTTAGCCTTTCGAAGCATTTTGTTAATTTCACGAAAGCCAGTTTTGCTCTTAGTCATGTAATGTTGAGTGAAGTAGAGGTGGCAAATGTATTTTAAATTTTTTTATTTAGGATTTATTTAGTTTTTTTTTTTTTCAAATTGCCTCTAAAAAGAGCAAATGATTTATTATTTTAAATATTTATAGTGAGAATCCCCATGATTAAAATCAAGGCCACGTGTTGACAATTTTTTTGACAATAAAGTTGTATCCAATCCAAAATCCAAACAACGCAGCAACCGTACAACAAAGTAGCTTAAAGCCAACAGGGGGGAATATGACGTCGAGCCGAGATCGCCCACTTTTCTCCAATCGTTTACAGTTTGACATCCTGTTTCATGCTTCGGTGAAGTCGGAATGGCGAGCTGTATGTAACCAGCCTCTCCGTTTCCCTCGCAGAAGTTGAGCGTCGGTCCTCTGAGTGTTTTTCTAAATATGTGCTGTTAGCAACTTTCCTCGGCACGGCAGCCTCGGAGGCTGCGTTCCAATCGCTGCAGAGCCAATTCCGGAGTGAGGAAGGCCCGTTTGCAGAAGACATTAAGAAGAGCCTCAGCATGAGTATCCGGGGGACCATTTCTTTTCTCAGTCCCAGTCGATACATGCAAATATATTATATAGGAAGCAATATTCTTTTGAGAAGAAAAAAAACAAAAACATCTCATAAGAACTCTTTGGAAAAGCGTACAAATGATGTGCGCTTTTCATTTGGGGATTCTGCTCGTGAAAACAAAAGAGGCCCGGTAATGGGGAGAAAAAAAAAATCGCTTTTACGATCTTGGGGAAAGACCATAAAAGGTACAAAGAAAAATATGGCAAGAGAAATGCAACGGCATCAATGGCGAAGGTAACTCGGCATTTCTCTTTCTGCTAATATGACATCATTTTCGACTGATGAGGGGGAAAAAATACGATGATGCGATGTGCGTGAAACGTTCAGCCCTGTTACAGACTATAAAAACGGCCCTGTCCTATTTTCTGCTCAGAATAAGGATTTTTTGGGGGGGTTGCTGGTGTGCCGTGACAATTTTTGTCCTATGCAAAATGTGTGTTATTTTCGCATCCAGTTTCATGTCCTTGCATTTTAAGTGACTTAACTTTCCATCACATGATATGCATTCATTTGTATGATGGGCAAAACATTTTTTTTTTTTCGATGAGTGTTGCTCGCAACCTCCCTCGCATATTCTTTTAAGCGGCTGATGCTGAAAGAACATCTGCCTCCCTCTGGGAAGTCCTCCTGAGCAGCGTGGCACATCGCCGCCGCTTCAAACATGAATACAACTGAAAGCCGGGTGTCAACAGCGCGAGGCTTTTGTGCGGGTGAGTGCAAAATACACATCCTGCATGTTCCTGTGGCAATGCTAACATATCCGCGGTTTCATCTCTGAAACTTTTCCTTGGCCTTAAATGTCACGTTTATTTTTTTTAATTTTTTAATCATTCTCTCAACTGTATTTATAGAGCACTTTCAAACAGCCATCGCTGCATACAAAGTGCTGTACATGGAGCAACTAACATATACAAGCGTAAGCAATTCACAGGTCAATGATTAAAGTAACATTAACACGCAAGTGTGTACATTTCCCGCAATATGTTTGGACACCTCCCTTGCGGCAGCCTGCAATAAAGGAGTCGAAATATGCCCCCGATGAAAAAGATTGAAATCTCCCAACTGACAAACCGAAGCGGAATTTCAATAATGAAGTTCTATAGAATTGCTGTCATAAGGATGCATGACATGCGTTGGCTCACGACGAAAATGTTTTTTTTTGTGTGTGTTTTTGTATATACACACGCGCACATGCAAACATTGACTCGATTTTCTTACCTGCTTGGAATAATCAGCTCAAGGTGCAGTCAAAGATATCCCACCCACATCAACACATCCGGAGGTGCTTATTTCCACACAGCCATTTAAGAAAAAAAAAAAAAAAAAAGGTTGTTTATTTCTTGTATCTTTTTCTAAATGTGACTTCTGCATAAATAGCGACATGCAATGGCTGTGGAAAATCTTTCTACGGATTGCATAACCACTTTTACGGGTTTATTTTGGATTTTATTGTCTTTTTTAAAATATAGCCTATGTGTGATACATTGTAATTGAACCAGGAAAAGGCTCCTTAGTATCGTTGGAATTGCCACCAGTTGCAGGATCTCACCCGGAAATTCCTCGGCATTGATCGGATATGAAGATGACACCCCGCTCCATCAGTCGGCCTTCACAAAAAGGTGTGACTCGATCACGACTGCAGACATCATATCAAGCCATTGTACAGTCTGCACACACAGTGCTGATTGCTTGACACAAAAGTTATTTGATCTGGAACATCCAACACATCAATCATATATATATTTTTTTTATTTGCACTCCTTGAAATAACATCGGCGGCCCGGTAGTCCAGTGGTTAGCACGTTGGCTTCACAGTGCTGAGGTACCGGGTTCAAATCCAGCTCCGGCCTCCCTGTGTGGAGTTTGCATGTTCTCCCCGGGCCTGCGTGGGTTTTCTCCGGGTGCTCCGGTTTCCTCCCACGTTCCAAAAACATGCATGGCAGGCTGATTGTGCACTCTAAATTGTCCCTAGGTATGAGTGTGAGCGTGGATGGTTGTTCGTCTCTGTGTGCCCTGCGATTGGCTGGCAACCAATTCAGACTGCCCGAAGACGGCTGCTCCGGCATAGTGAGGATTAAGCGGTTCGGAAAATGGATGGATGGATGGATGGATGAAATAACATCAAAACGGCTATCGACCCGACATGCGATCAGTTCATCCGCGTTCCGCACGTACGATGTCGTTCTACCCTCACCTGACTTCTCTGTCACCTAGCAACAGTCGACAAGGGGCAGAATGCGTTCTTGGAGCCGTTGCCTCACCACCGTGTGTTTGCGTTAAGATATTTATGTGCATTACTGTCACTTGGCAATCAATACAAATCCTTTCACAGCATCTGCAGAAATGTTTTGCTCAAGTTGAATGGAGAATAATAGCCCCCGGGGAAATGAGGTAATTGTGTGACTCCAACAGAAACCCTGAAAGGAACCGAACTTGAAACTGACCTTTTGAAACATTTAATTACCGTACCGAGATGCGTAGAACTGCATCAGCCCCGTGGAGACACATTACCGAAATGTTCCAATTCAGGGAGTGTGTCTGGAAGGCACAGTCCCACAAAAAAAAAAAGGACAGATAAATCTCTTCAGTTCTGTGTATAAGACTCTAAAAAACATCCATCTTGTTTTCTCTCATGTTATGTGTGTTCGTCCACTGCTGAGATACGATTTTGCTTCACTGACTGGAAGAAAATTAGACACGACAATGGGTCAAAAATAAAATTTTCTCCTATTCCATGTAAAGTAATTTGCAATAATTCAGTTAAACCAGCACAGTTCACGTGGGAGAAGTGAAAAGGAAAAAACCTGAACTTCGTCAGGTCCACAACGACTTCAACCCTTCAAAAATGTTTGGGTTTTTTTTGACTGCATTTTCGCTTGCCGCCTTATCCTGTGAATTTGACAGCCTCTGAGATATCATCCGAGGCATCGCGAAAGGCGCGATGGCGGCTGTGTAAACAATAGCGGAAAGCCCCCCCCGGGCCAGAGGTGTGAAGTTTAACACCCACGACTTACTGTACATCTCTCGTCCTGTTGCGTTGAAAAGCAATTGTCGCCATCTGACAAGTATTGGACGCATCAAACCAGACTATGGCGTTGATCACGTCACACGTGGAATAATCTGCTCGTGGGAAGTTGTTGCTGTTGTTGTTACGTCTCCGATGTGCCAATTTTGCAGAAACACTGGAAAGAAAACGTGTCGTCAAGTGCTCACGTGCCGGCGGTAATGCAGCTAGCCCGGGGGTCGGCAACACGCGGCTCCGGAGTGTTTTTTTTGTCCTACATTTTGGGTTGCCGACCCCTGAGCTAGCCCAATAACTGCTCACCTGACCACTCTTATGCAAACGGTGTCATTGAGCCACACCATCATCGCATAGCATCCACAAGTACCAATGTTTTTTTTTTTTTCTTCCCAAGCAGTTGAGAGTGAAATGCAAACACATTTTTTTTTGTTTTGTTCACCCTTCACCTTCAATGTGGGTAATGCAGTTGGAACTTGTTGACATGCGGTCTTACGCACTTCGAGCGGAAGTGGCTGCCACCGCTTCAGTTTTACTTCTCATCCAAGGAAAAAACAACTTCCCCATTGGTGATTTCAACCGGTTCTTTAAATTGTGAAAAGGCATCCTATGTCTCCTTTCGCCCTCAAATTAGGCACGTTGCAACACACAACAACAACAACAACAATAATTGTACATCAAGCAAACCTGCAACACAAGTGAGACGAGTGACTCCATTGTGACTCATCGCAAGGGCATTTTTGCTGCAACATATCCAGTTTCAGTCACCGCTCATTATTATTTCATACTTTGGCAGTGTTGGTACAATATGTTCTTAGCAGACAGTTTGTGTCAAAACATGAATTTAATATCAGGGATTGGTGTCTGCCTCTGAATCAAAGGGTGCCAGCGTCTCTCTCTCTCTCTCTCTCAAGCCCCCTCCCTCTCCAGCTGTCACTTTGCGCTGGCGTTTCAGCCTGCGCACTGGAAAACATCCATCACCGGTGAAGGCAGACATTGCAATTTCTACTGTGACAGTAGCCTCAACAGACCCGTCTATACTGTAGCTTGCAGACACGTTGGGCTTTCGCTTCCAATTTTTTGGCAGGAGAGTCGCCTCTTAAAACCGCGATGTACCATTTTTCTCCCACGACATCACATTGCTGCGTACCCGAAAACCCGCGTCGCTAGCTAGCAGCGTAACACCTTGTCGGCTGTTTATACATCAAAATCGACAAGAAATGCGTGATCATTTTCCCAATGGTGCCCTATCTGGACGTCTGTGATTGACTCGAAGGGACAACCAACACTTGGCCAGCAAAAACACACGACAAGACTGCACAAAAACAAAAAAGTTCACAGCCAAGCCGACAGTGACCACCACCGTTATCCAATAACGCTCTCCAGACAGCCAAACGACCGCTCACGTCTCACACACGGTGACTCTCATAACCCCCCCCCGAAAACCTTTTAGCCACTCTCTACAAACTTTTCAAAACCGTTTCGATCTCACCTCTGCATGGCTCACCGTCAACAAGCACAACTCATTCTTTTCATTCTTCCAAAGAAAAATCAACACATCCATCGCAACCTTGGTGTCATTTTCGACCAAAACCTGTCATTCAAACCAAACCTTTACCAAGTGCACTTACCCCCCCCCCCCCCCCCCCACCCAAAATGCAGCCTCTATTCCTTCGATTAAAACCTTCATTCCCAACTCAGCGTGCACGTTTTCCGTTTAATATTTGAAAGAAAAAAATTATTTTTTTTCAATTCAGATTTCCTTCGGATGGACAAATGACCTTAAGAATCCATTTATGTTGTGCGCTGCTTGTCCTTGGGACAAGACATGAAGACGTGCTTGAATTTGGGAGAACATGTGACGGGTATATTAAATAGGGGAGAAAAGTCAACTACATGACATGCTTTGTCAAAAAAACCAAAACATTCAATAAGCATATGGAATCTCTCAAGTTCACCAAACCTACCAATGGCTGCGTCTCCCAGTTTCCATTTTCACAGTTGTATGAAAAATGAGGGCAAGCCAAAGATAATAATTATATTAAAAGCTTGCAGTCATGAGACATTTTATTTTTTTGGGGACACATTCACTTGTCATGTTTGCATTGTGAAATTGTCTCCACTGATAAATGCATTTTCGGACCAACAGCACTGCGGATCACTTTTGAGATATATTTCCACTGCGGGGGGCAAGCGTCAACATTTCATAGTGCCCGGACCAAATGAGAGGATACGGACATTCGGGCATGCCTTAATTTCGGAAATGTTTTCTCAAAATGGCCGCTGGCGAGCATTATTTGGACATCTGCAAGAACTATGACACTCTATTAAACTGCAACTGCCAAAGCAAAGACAACCGAAACATTTTTGGGGCGGAGTGGGGTGGATTGGGGTTGGGGGGGGGCTCCATTTTATTTACAAAATTGCTGACTTTGAGTTGCACTTGCTGCAGCGTAGTTTTATGCGTCCTTGCAGGATCGGGCTAGTAAACAGGAGATGAGACAGTAAATTCCTGCACTGTGAAAGCGTCAAGTACGTGACTCAGTTAGGGCTGATGGGATGCTCCTGGATACACAAAACCAGAGCGATGTCTCGGTGGCTCGAGAGCAGGATGATGGGACGCCTCTATTTATTTATTTATTGATGGTTATCGCTGACTCTTGACTGTCCTGAAAACAAAAGAGATGGAAAAAGCGCAACTGAATAAGATTGCTCATGTGTTCTGAGACCACAAAAAGAATTAGGTGGACAAAAGTTCGTGAGAAAGGCGCATTGGTCGCTTTCATATCATTTGATCAGAGTTTTGAAAATTAATTATTTTTACCGATTAAGTAATTAAATTACAGTCAAACCTCAGTTTTCGAACGTCTCGTTTTCGACCAAAAATGTTGAGTTTTTTATGGCTCGGATGACGAACAAACAAACTGAGCGCACTTGAATGCACCATTTGACCCCTCTCGCCTTCCTTACATGAGGAAGTGACGCTTCCTCGTGTTGCTTTCCATTGTGAGCAGACCTGTTCTGTCAACATTTTTATTTTGAAAAAGAGCGTTGTTTCGGTTTTCGAACAATTTCGGTTTTCGAACAGCCTTCTGGAACGGATTATGGACGAAAACCGAGGTTTGACTGTACTTGCCGTTGCTATTCAAAAGGTAGTGATTGTTGAAGTTAAGAAGCGAAATTTTTAGTGCCAAAATATCTTTGCCGTTAAGATGTCACCACGTGTGTTTTCACTTCAAGCCACCAGGGGGCAGCCTCGGTTATGTTGCTGCGATGCACCTGCGGGACCTGCCATCCGAACCGCCAGGATGTGGCAGCCATATTGCATCCACACAACAGCAGACCGGTGCCGTCAGAGCAATTGTGCGTCTTCACCGTGATTACAAAATGTATGAAGACAAGAATATAGCTTTTACCATTATTAATTGAGGGATATGGAAATAAGAAGACCCGTATAGGAATTAAGAGAGCGCTTCATCACTTGGTGGACATGGCCCGTGTCGACACACAGACCCCTTTTAGGCGCCGCTTGACTGTTCTTCTGTTGCATGCGATTTATCCCTCTCGGGGGATTCGTCGCAATCCATATGCACCCCTCCACACTCTTATCATTAGTCATCATTATGAAAGCTTTTTGTAACCCGCCGACACGTTCCCTTGCCTTGCGCTCTCTCTGGAGATAAACTGGTTGCGATAGCATCAGAATAAAAGTGACAGGGGATGTTGTGTGTGTTCTATCGATGGCAAGGCCGCATCTGTAGTCAGCGTAGTAGATCCATCATTGCAGGCGGTAAAATAAATATATGCTCTGCACGCAGGATGTAGTGACGCATGCTACATTCTCGTCATAATGTATTAGATTTCCTGCAAGATAATGGTCACCTTGTCAACAAGAACAATGTCGCAGCTTTACACCTCAGCATAGCTCATTGTGAGTATGAATTGATCATCACGATCATCAAAGGGCACATAGAGTAGCGAACATCCTGAAATAAATGTGCAGTATTATTAATATTCTGCCTTTACAGTGCTCGGACCTCATTATTATTTTTTTTTATATCGGTTCTACGGTAACTGTAATGACGCCACTTTTTATATAGAAGTGCTTTGTCCGCTTTGTTAATGTACAGTGTGTGTTATCAAGGCCTTTATTCTGATTACGGCCGTGCATATATTCCATACAGTACGTCGCCTCCTGTATCCATCATCTATGTTATAATTATGATTGTGTCGCAACTGTGACGCATAGCCTCGGTACTGCCGTCTTCAAAGCGTTGCAGCAACGATAAATGGCTTCAAGGACAATGACGTCTTCAGTCAACGCAAAAAAAAAAAAACCCTAAGAAGCGGATACGTCACTTATGTTAAGCCGTACGTGAAGGCGCACACACATAAAGTACATGTGTGACACACTGCTTGGCGAGGATGAAGATGATGATGATGATGATGATGGCCTACCTGACATTTAAACTGTGTGCTCCGTCATGTTAAACTCACATTGCATGTCTCGAAGATGAACCGAGTAACATAGACCCGGGAAGATCGTAGAGCACCAACGGCGCATGCGTATGTGTGTGTGTGTGTGCTGCCTGTGACTCCATCAATCAGCGTAATTACACATCAATCCAGTTAATTCTTCATTATCATTAACCTTGAGAACCCCCCACCCCCACCCCTCAACGCCTAGAACACAGACATCTGCTCGTTCTTGCAAAACATGACATTTGTGTAAAACACATACAGCAAGCGCTTCATTCACAGTTTTTGCCAGCTGGAGACAACTTTCTCTCCTGGCGGTTGTGGAGATTTATTGTGCTGATCGGGAATAAACCCCCCCACGGTTGTTGCATTCACTTTTTTAACTTGACTTTGGGTTTAGTAGTTGATCACAAAACACTGTAAACAAAGACATTTATTACAGCAATCGCTGACTCAAGAGTGCCGAAAGAAGTGTAAAAGTTGGCGACCAAAGCTAACAAATTAAGCTAAGTGGCGATTAGTGATCACCGTTGGATGGAGCCTTTTTAGCACAAATCACGATGTTAAGTGCAACCAAATTTGGATATACGGGACATGTTATTTGTATGCACTCAACACCAATTGTGAACACTACGATCATTGCATCATTTGCGACCACTCGTGACTCCGGTGAGCGTGAATTGACATTTTATTGTGGATATTTGAAAACAATGCAGCTTAAAAAAATAAATAAATAAAATGGAAGTCAAGCATCATCTTACAATACAGTCCAGTTATGCCCACGTATGTCTCCACATTCCTCTGCAGAACGTGTATAAGCAGCCCCCCTTCCACTACCCCCTCCCGTGATCAACAGCTTCAGCCGCAGAGACATGTCGCAGTGGAGGGGAAAACGCATGACAAGAATACACTGCGCACTGGCACAAATCGTCAACATGAAACAGCACATAAAAGCCAGGAGTGAAAGTATACAGCCCTCCAGAAATCAATAACACACTCGGAAGCTATTATTTTCCATTGATCACCGCCAGTTGGGGGGAAGCACCATCAAATAGATACAGTTAGATGAGATAAAGTCGTCCGCACTCAATATATTAAATGGTGACAAGCAAACATGTTGCAGCCCATTACTCACTAATCTCATTACCGGGTTGACAGGAGGCTTTTATTTAAATTAGTGCACCTTTCCCGTGCTGGGGTTTTTTTTTTTTTTTCACCTGCGCTAGCCATCTGTACGAACAAAAAAAAAAATCCCTCTGTGTCCAACTTTATTGGAAATGATGGTAATTGTTCCCATTTTGAAGACCTAATATCAGAAAATTAGAGAATGGAGTGGAATTGACACAGTTTAGGAGCAATCGGCCGTGAAATTACCACAGAAACGGCGCAAGCATGGCTATTTCATCGACTGCTGGAATCCTCTCGAGGGACAATGGTTGGAGCACTCAGGAGACCCAATGTTTTTTTTAAAACAAGATAAGAATGAACGGTCTATCTTTTGGAGGTGTGGTTTTGGTTACTTGTTCTCATTTAGGGTCACGAGTGAGCTGGAATCACCCCTCGGTTGACTTTGGGCACGAGGTACACCCTGGACTGGTTGCCAGTCCATCACAGTTTTCAATGCAGACGCATATACAAACCAAAAATACTTGTATGTCTGAAACCGATCCATGGAGCAAAAAAAAAAAAAAAGTGCCGCATTATAGTATGATTGATTGAAGCTGTTGCGGTATCTACAATGCCATCGTTTGTGTTGAAACATCGATCAAGAAGCTCGTCTGCCATCAAGAGGCTCCTTGAGCACACGCGTTACACGGAGAGTCACAGTAGGTGTCACATGATCCCGGTTTTCATCCATCTGAAGACGGGGCGTTGTCACTGATAACTTTCCCGCAATTTGTTAAGGTTATCTCCCGGCATGTTGAGAAGTTTGCGAATGGCCAATAAATGCGCGGACATGGCGGCGCTATTTTCAGCAGCATACCGAGTGCGTATGAATAAATCATGATGTCTTTTTTCACCCTGACCGAATGGGAGTTAAAATAAATAAATAAATATATATATATACAATAGTTTCGCATTCGAATACATCTGAAGAGGATGTGAGCTCATTTACAACGTACCGGGCGTGAGATCAGTCATGTCAACTTGAATATTGGAAACGGCCACTCACTACTTTGGAGACTCATTCCATTCCGGCCGTGTGCTTTACTTTGTAGTTTCGATGTCATTCGGTGTGCTTGAATAACCGAGTTCATCAAGCACGGTGGACCAAGCGCATTCAACAACAACAACTACCCCCCCCCCCCCCCCTCCGCCACCTCCACCCCTCGGAAAGTTCAAGCATAAGCCAGCTGTCACAAGGAGACTTTTAATAAGCTACTATCTCATAACTCTTTTTTAAAATGCTTACTCGGCCCTAAGATGAACGAATCAAATGAATGCACATTTTTCAGTTTCACAGATGCTGGCTGACGATTAAAAAAATCGCTTAATCTGTCGATGTTGAAGCGACACACCCCGAGCCTGCATCGGGAGCGATGGAAACACACCTGCTTTCTCACAGGAAGGAAGGAACTCGTCACTTGACACGTTGTCACATGAGATGTCCGTACGGGCGGCAAGCCTGTCTCTTCGACAAAGTAGTCGGTCACGAAGATAGATTGCTGGCCCTGAAACGTGCCGAGCCGGAGCGAATCAAATCAAAAGTGCTTATTTGTACTGCGCATACAAACACACCTACTCTGCACTCATACCGAATTCCCGTACCAGCATTCAAATTCTCACACTCACACCGAGGGACAATTTGGAGTGTTTAATCAGCTTGCCTTCCATGTTTTTGGAATGTGGGAGGAAACCGGAATACCCGGAGAAAACCCACGGAGGTCCGGGGAGAACATGCAAACTCCACACAGGGAGGCAGGAGCTGGAATTGAACCCGGTACCTCTGCACTGTGAGGTCGACGCGCTAACCACTGGCCCACCGAGCCGCATTAAAAATAATATCATATTTTTTAAAAAACAACCATCCAAAGAGATCGGTGACACTTTCCGGCTTCCTGGCGGACAGAAAACAACCAATTAGGAAGCGGCGACTCTCCTTATCTGCAGCGATTTTGCACACAAGCATATGTCCTCTCTCAAACTGCTTAAATTTGCAGAAGACACGCCAGCCATCTGTCTCATCCAAGCTGGCAACATTTCTGCATAATACCTGCACTAAGCCTTGCAATAAATTAAGAAATATTTTTATACCGATGCAACATTTTTTGGGGGTGGGCGACGAATATCGCTGGTTCCAATTCGCAAAGGGCAACAACGCGCTCTTGTCCAAAATCCGCCCTTTCTTCACCCCAGGTGCATTTGTCTTTCGGAATAAGGAAAAACTGAAAATAGCCACCAACTGCGAGTGGAGCAAGTTCAGATTTTAACCCGGTGGTCAGAACCTGAAAAAACTGTGAGTAACCGCAGCGAGCGGCACCTCTTAATGAGGTGCGAGTCCCCCCATAAGGGACTCCAATTTGCACTCTGCAAAGATGTCTCTGTGATTCATGCACTTCTCTTCAGCGGAAATAAATAGATATGAAAGTCGACAGCATCCTCAGAACGCTGCACATACATGCGGGACAGCTTACATCAAACATTGTCAGATGTCATTTGGCTTTTCATGTTTCACCCCACCCGGAGGTTGCGATGGAGCCATCGGATGCTTTTCTTCCCTTACGGGCGGAAATGCCTTGGGGAGTGAAAATTCATTAATTGTGAGATATTCTCAGACAGCCTGAACATTCATTCACGGCGACCGTATTCGGTTTTCCACAATGGGATGTGAATTTCAATTGTTTCCATGACGGCCAAAAATGTTATAATGCGCGATACGAATAACATCGATATCCCCGGCCGCGATATTCCAACCCACCTGATGCAAAATCACAAGATAATACCATATTCGTCAACTTGTACGTTTTCCCCGTATTTTATTTTTTTTTTTATCACTTCAAATCATATACGGCGTATTACAACTTTTATATGGGGAAAAAAAACAATTCCGAATCTCAAAACCGATCTCACAAAGACCATTTTGGCTCAAATCCAGATTGTGGATCCAACGACAATGCCATCGTCGATCGCTACTATCGTCACGGCAAACCAGCAAAAGTAATCCTGAATCGTATATTTCTTTTCATCGCTGAGTACGGTCGGATTGATAAAGCATGATGTGCGCATGCGTGGTAAACCGTTGTACGGGTTTTTATTTGCTTTATAAGGGGAATCGTAATCATTTATAAGGACAGCGATTTGCCGAGGTTGACAGGTATGCAATACGTATGCGCAGGCATTCGCCGCTTGTCGGCGATGGATGGGTTGGGCGCACGGCTGAGCGGGGGGGGGGGGGGCGCTAAATGGACAACGGGATGGACGCCGCGCGCCGACGTGTCTCGATCGCCGTGCGTCATCCGAAATGAGGAGAGAGCCGCGCGTTCACGTTGCATCTATCACGCAAGACTGGCAACAATAATCAATCTGACATGCCATCTGCTTGTGCTTCATAACCATCTGTATTTGCAACCGCAGCCATGATCATTTGTTCACTTTTAGCTTCTTTATACCCTCCCCGATTCCTGTCTCCGCTCCCTCGCACCCGAAATCATCTCCTCTTCTCAAAGGATTTCTCCCCGCCCGCAATCTCTCAATATTGTGTTCCTAATATCCACCGTGGCGCTAATTGATGGAATTGTGCACAGAGAATGCAAAGTAGATGACACAAACAAATATAATTGCATCTGGCACACGCTGCAATAATCCCGTCATCACAAGACAGACTGATAAACATCACCATTACTGATACGATTAATAAGGAGCACCTGGAAAAACATCCAGAAAACACTTCACTTTTTTTATTTTTGTCCCCGTTGGTATCCGCACCCTGCCTTGTTTGTCGAGGTTGTTTTCTGAAGAAATAAGAGGGCAGCTGCGTTTAACATCTGGTGCCGATTTGCAATATTGATATATCACTTTTTTTTGTGTCCCGCCCAATGCAAAAAGTGGATCGTCATCCAATTAAGTCCGCTCAGCCAAAAGTTTGCACTCGACGGGCCGTCAGTTGCTACAGTCGAGAGCTCGGGGATTTCGTCTCACTCCAAAAGAAATGAACGGTAATCAAGTTGACGGCACAAACAGGCCCTCAGACGGAGCAGTGCGTAAAAGCATCCGGCTCCTTCATCTGTGCAATCGCATCTCACGTGGCCCATCTGGAAGACGGATTCACCAAGGCTTCGAGATGTGGTCTTCGGGGTCCTCGGAATTCATATCGAACATAAACTCACTTAGCACAAACTTAAGAAGCGAGAAGCGGTTAATGATGAGTCAGCGGACAGTCCTGTTGGGGTTTACTCGCAGATGACCGAGTGCACATCACACACAATCGATTAGCGAAACGGCTCAAGCTAAGCTAATGCTAATGCTAACGTTCCCCTTATTACAGCAGTCAACAGCAAATTTGAATCAGAGATGGCTTGATGAGTCCCTAAAAATCTGATTAGACAACCAATACAATACATATTTAGTACGCTGAATGAGAATCCATTGAACAACCATTTTTCCATATTCTGTTCATCCACCTCGGGATTCAGTTTTGTGTGTGTGTGCAATGCTCCCCTTTCCTTTCCATGCTTTCTTTCGTAGCCATCAGTCATTATTAGACACCAGCAGGAGCTCTTGACCCAAATAGAAGAGTCTGTGGTCCGTGTGAGACTGCACTTATCTGCGCAAGATTGCGCTCATTTATATAATGACCAATCGCCACTTTGGAATTCAGGCTGGTGTTTCTGTGCGGGGCGTTCGTGGCACAAGAAACTGCCTAAACAAATCAAACTCTCGACGCTACTCACACCTTCGTAAGATTCCGTACTCATTAGTGCAGGATGACTTGATAAGCAACCTTTGCATAATTCATGTTGTGTAATGCGGCAGCGTGGATGGGCGTTGAACATAAAAGGAAGTGTAACAAGCATCATTCGGTTATTGCCATGAACACTTGTTATGGTCCTTTCGCTACCTGGACGTGTGCTGGATGTTGAAATCAAGTCCCCCTCGATGGCGACAAATCTTGCCTTTAAAACCTCATTGAGCGTGCGCAATCAATAGCGGCAACAGCGTTGAATCTGAGAATGGAATGACTTTGCAAATAGGTGTCAAAGTGCAACGCAGGGGTCAATTCCTCTCGACTTCTTGGGAGATTTGTAAAACTGACAGGGGAGCCTTAGGCTTGGACCGCACTCTTCATAAATGAAGGTGCCGATAGCTGTTGTCTTTTTCAAAGCGTTGCCTATGCATGGGTGGAGATGGCAAACAAGTCATTGTTCCGATGGTCGATTGGGTCAACCCGAAAAAGATCCGTTGCATTCGAGCGGTGACAAAATAGCGCTGTTTTAAATTCCGCGTCTCATGACCGTGAAACCCAAAACATTGGATGAATGTTGAGTTCTTGCATTGTTCTATAAGCAGGGGGGGGAAAAAAAAATAGAATCGATTTTTGTCAAGAAGACTCAAGGCAAAGTTTGACTTGTCCTCTAAGAGCTTTGTTGACGTCTAAGTTGACTTCTGTGTTCACCCTCTGGCCACGATTGACATTTACTTGCGCTTTTTTGCTGGAAAGATCTCGGAATCCTCTGTTGATGTACAGACACAAAACCCGCTTTTCACATGAGCAGGTCAATAAAGTCCGCTCGCTTTCGCTTGCATAGGCTGGTTTTACAGAAGAGTGTAAATACAAAGTAATAGAACAAAAAACATTGTTTTCCTGACCTTTGAACCCTTAAAAAAAAGATTTTTAAAACCTCTTTCAAAAAAACTGTCCAAGTCATGACATTAACTCAGGCGTTTGATTTCATTTGAGTTGATTACGTTTGCTAAAAAAAAGAAAAAAGAATGATGTATATCATCAACATATTACAAATCGTCGTTGACTGCAAAAAAAAAATTACAGGTGTAATTTATCAGTGAGAAATGTAGTTTTGGTGCATAAGACAAATTTGTAAATCCTTTTTTTTTTTTTTTAATAGTAAAAAGTTGAAAAAAAATGACATTCATTCATGCCAACAAGCAATTGACTTTCTCCCCCAATGAAAATGATCTCACAGTTGCTCAGGTAACGCCGCTCGCTCAAGCTGAGCCTTGACGTCTGTGCACTTAGCACGAGTTGCACTCTGTATTCTTGAAATGACAACACATCAGTCTCTTGCCGCTTGAATTTGACTCGACATCCATTAGCCCAAACAAAACAGACCGAGGGAAGTTAATCATGCTGTCTCGGGACCGTCAACTTAAATTATTCTGCTTCCAGCTGTTGTGCTACTAGATGCTAATGCTAGCGGGTCCATTTGACATTTTGGCTTCAATGCATCCTGTCGACTTTCAAGAAGCCTGGAATACAACCAGCTTGCACATGCATTATACATGTTTGCACTTCATCACCTCAAGGCGCCATGTGAGTGATGTTAAAATCACGCTATGACAGCGGGTGGCTTGTTTGTAAGACTTTCCAATGGGGGGGGGGATAAAAAAAGGAAAAGAAATACGTCAATCGTTTAAATAAACATATCTAAGGCGGGGTACACATTTTGAATCGCAAAGCTGAATCTGTGACAGACCGCACACATATAAGGCATTGAACGACTTTGGTCTTCTTATTTTTGTGTGGTCTGCTCTGACGATCTCCGCACAGAGAACCGCCCGCATTAAGATTCTGTCCCACCATCAATCTCAACATGAAGTCCTCTGAGGCGGGAGCGTTGAAAAGTGGCAAAGCAGTCAAGAAAAGACTTGCTTTGGAAAGCATTTCTTGGCGTCACGGGGGGGGGGGACCCACTTTCAGGCAAAAAAAACTTCATTGAGTATTATGTTTTACAGTCAAACCTCGGTTTTCGTCCATAATCCGTTCCAGAAGGCTGTTTGAAAAAACGAAATTGTTTGAAAACCGAAACCACACTCTTTTTAAAATAAAAATGTTTAACTGAACACGTCTGCTCACAATGGAAAACAACACGAGGATGCGTCACTTCCTTGTGTAAGGAAGGCGAGAGGAGTCAAATGGTGCATTCAAGTGCGCTCAGTTTGTTCGAGAACCGAAATTTGTTCGTCATCCGAGGCATAAAAAAACTCATCAAACATCGGAGAGTTGAAAAAAGACTTTTTGTGAGTAATGTTGACGAGGCATGAACATGATTTCTTCAGCTGACCTGAATCAGGATCCCAGCAGGGCTGATTCCTAGATTGGAGCCCCTAAGACTCTTGCTCATGATTCTGAAGTTCACTCCCAAAAAGATTTTTTGACGCAATTGAAATGATTTGTAATTCTTGACGAGGCACCACAAGAAAAGGAGTTTAGCTTCTCAAGATTTTGATTTTGGAACAGTAAGAATCAGGTTCATGGTCAATGTACAGCCTATGAAATGAGACAATGTGATAGATTTGGCATCACAAGTCCAGAAACCAAGAGCAAGGCAAACTAAGGGAAAAAAAAAAAAAAGACTTGAGTTGGTGTCACTTTGACATCTGTGATCTTGATGGCCCGGGCGTGAACACGGGATGCATTTTCACAGCTATTATTGAGACGGAGCCTAAGGGCTGCTGCCCCGGTGCTCCACATCCATCATCTCACAAGAGGTGACCTGCGTTATCCGGGTAGCGGTCTCGAACAACCCTGCCTGCTTTGATGACGCTAGGCTACTTTGGTACGTCGAAATATATCATGTTTTTGTTTTTTTTTTACTTCTTTTTTCAGGATGGAACGATCAAATATTGTCTGTAATATTTATACGAAAACTGTCATATCTTGCCCAGTGACCCCCCCCCCCCCCCAACCCCTGCCCTCCATTTCAAAATGATATCGTTTTGAAATTGGCGTTTCGCATGTGCTAACATTAATTTTACATTTGGAGTGCCAGTCAAATCTCAGGTCTCCTTCAGCCCAAACTTTTAACACCATCTCTGCTTCACTGACATCTTTACAGAACTTTTGGAGCTACTGTATCTTGTTTACTGACAAGAGAAACAAATGCCGGGAAAAGGGGAGGAAAAGACTCAATAACAGGTGAGGCATACAAAAGGGGAAAAATGCCGCCTCTGACAATTCCATCAGGCTCTACCCATTGAAGCCGCTCTTGTCGGAGCCGCAAATGACAAAATGATGGCTACTGATGGGCGTCAAGGCTCTATTTCTGGTGTGCTGTCGGATTTAAGTGCAGTCTTTGATGCGGTAGATCACAGTGAACTGGTTTGAAAAAGGTTACACCATTTATTTATTTTTTTTCGCTCACCGCTACCAATTACGTCGTTACAAATTTCGACCGTGGTTCACACTGCCATAGAACGCGATGAACCAAACGTGAAGGCCCCGGTATTTATTGTTGCAGCTGTTCCCCCGCTTGCTAATGTCTTTGAAATAGGTCAGCTGAAAACGTCGAGAGCCGTCGGTGAATACAAATGCACCGACCGGGACGGCGCGTAGCGTTTCGGCTGCTGGTGATTACCACCACCTCCGCATTCAAGACGGTCGAAATGAGATGTGACAACGAGAATCAGAGGCAGCCCAGATGCCGAGCTCTGGAGGCATCTCTATTCCCTTCACCTTCAAATAAAGCAAACAAAAGGCGTACCTTGATGTTATCACGCTTCATTAGGTTCGCCCCCCCCCCCTCCCCCATCTATGAATCGTTCATACCCATGGTCCTGATTAAATAATTCACATAAGACTTCAATAATCGTATTTTTTTTGATTCAAAACGCTGCCTTATTGGAGCTGTGTAGTTTGAAGGTTTGAATGGCTGACCAGTATCAACGAGTCTGGTTTTGAAACATATCACGTCCAGAAATCGATATCACGGTTCCATAATTGCTGTTGCAGTTGTTCTTTAATAGCTTTCTGAATCATCCAACGATTTTTACATTTTGATTAGGCCCTTATGGATGGTTTATTGATTGAACCAAAGGGTACCAAAGGTGGACCTCAGCAAGAGGTTTACGCTCTACTAAGTGCCAACCGCAGTCAGAATTCTTGAGTGTATCATTGGACAAAATGCATAAAACGCCAAACAAAGTGGCCATTTTGAGGACTGTCCGTGTTTCTTCCTGTGTGCAGTTTGTCGGTTTTCTCCAGATTATCGTGCTCCTTCGTTAAATTCGGCAGCTTGGATTTTCATGCCTTCTCCAAGTTCGCGACCCTCAGTATAATTTGAGGGCAGCTGCAAAATTAAATCAGGTCCCCGGAATCGGTCTACTGGCCAACTAACTGAAAGAAAGATGCAACCACACAGAGCGCAGCAAGGTCATGACCAACAAAAACAACAACACATGGGCAAGTTTTGGATTTTTTCTTTTTTTTTTTTCAAACTTCAACTCTTTACCGTGTTTTTAATTTTTAAGAGAAAAGTGAGGTGAGTCATCTCACAAATCACATCACAGTTTCAGGCTCGTCAATGGCTTGTTTTGTAAGCAAATAAGGCTGTCTTTGAAGTTTTGCATAATTATTTTTAGCTTTTCATATTGGGAGTGGTTCATTTTTTTTTTTTTTTTTACTCCTGAAATGACAGCTAAAAATGTGAGCATCTGCCTGAAAAAAAAAAGCATTTGCAGTTAATTTTTTACTATTTTCAATGGAACAATTGTTTAAAAAAAATCTGAACAGGAGGAAATTACCTTCGGCCTCATTGTATCAAAAATAGTCTTTTGTCTCAACCAAAAAAAACCAAAAAATCTTCCATCCTGAGCCATCAGTCATCAGAATCGGAACAAATGATGTCTGACCTCATTTTGCCCCCCCCTCCCCCCCCAAAAAAACCCCAACTACTTAAATGAAGTGCAAAGAGCCTTTTCTCTTCAAGATCTTCAATCCTAAAAGGTAACGCATTCATCATTTAAGGATTGTAATAAAATATGGACTAAGCGGCTGGGCGGCGATAAGGCGGAAACGTTGGCTGGTGCGGCGGCACCTCCGTAGCCTTTGCGATAATGCCGCTAAATCCATCCATTTTAACCTCCTGGCCTCCGCTTTGATTCCCCTCATCAAACATCCTGCCACCCCGCTGTTAGCCGCATTTTCTGCCTGTCCGACCGCGCCACTCCCACCATAATTCTTGAGTCTGCCAAGTTGTGAGAGGATGAACTATTAATTATTAGGTGACGTGCCACTGTGTCCGTACCCGCTGTTTGGCTCAGCCAAGCAAGCCGAGCGGTGCCCTGAATAAAAAATGGACACACTGCCCGTCATCTTTCACCTGTCTGGCATATGCACACCTCTGGGCCTCCATTGCAGGCAGTCAACTTCCAAAAGCATCCGCTGTGACTGCTCAACATTCCAATTTTACCGCATGGCTATCAGCAGGATGTTTCTTTTTTTGGTGGCAAAGAGTAACTCTGGTGTCAGTAGTGAAGGAGGAGGCGGAAGACAGAGATGGAGAAAGAGGAGTGGGAGTCAAAACCACCAAACTGTGCAATAACGGGGGGACAGATCAGACAGTTAAGCCTTGGAAAAAACAAATCGCTTGGTGTTAACCAATGAAACATTTTCTTGAACCGCTTTCTAGATTGGCCTTTGTGCCTATTTTTCACGTGAACCAAACGTTTAGGCTTTCGATTTTGCTTGTTGGGCCTGTTTAATTGGAGAACCCACGGGGTCAAATTTGGCCCCTATAAATTCAACTACTCAAATGCCACCCTTAAATCAAATTTGTCCCGAATCCTAAATTAGGATGAACGCATTGAATTTTTGGAAATACATATATTTTGGTGTTCAGTGAACATATAGCAGTCATTTAATATATAATTCATCATTTTCCAAAGTAGAAAAAGGTTCTTGGGTTCTCCAAGGTTAAATTGGTGATTTTTACACAGGTTTGGTTTTAGGAGGAGGATATTGCCCATATTTAAAAAAAACCCCACTTAATTCATTCAGTACCAGCCAATTCTGGACCAAGTCTGAAAAGACGTTTAAAAACGTCTTTGGGAGTTAATGAGTTAAAAAAAAAAATCAAGTGTGTGTGACTCAGAGAGTACATGCATTTGTTCAGATAAAGGTATAAAAAAATTCTGTCACCCAAATGCATGCACACATTAAAAGCCACTCTTAAAAAAAAAAATCTGCTTGATCAGCATCAAGCAGGTATTTTCAGCCGCTACAGTCCAAAGAACCTCTGGATGCAGGATCAAGCCGAAGCTTGCAAGCGTGCAGAAAGCTGCATTTCAGTCACCCATGACTAATCACAAAGAGATACGTTTGCCGCCGGCTCAGTAATGCAATGTCGTTTCATTCACCGATGAATGCTTTGCTACGTAAGACGGTCGCGACGGATTGCGTTCGGCGGGATGGTCGGTGGACGGCCGGCCACAAGGCTGCGACCGAAATATCCAGCGCAACATCCCGCTCCTTGATCAGCCGGCCTTTGCCCCGACACAGCTGGATCACGAAGGACTTTGCTCGTCGCCGGAAGCTTCCAGACGGCCCGGCTTTGTTTCAATTTCAAAGACGGCTAAGCCAGGATGACAAGCGAGTTGTGCAGGATGGTGGCGCTGCCTAATGATCTGGCATCATGAAAGCACTGAAAGGAATTACGGGCTGTTTTGTGCTCCGGTCGGAGATTTAGGGAGATGTTTTTTTTAACTGTAGCTAAGAGGATGATGTTGCACAAAGTGAACTTGCTGAATTGCTGCGCCAGAGAGTGACCAGCCTGTCAGTCTTCATTTTACAGATTCGGCATTCTGAATGACCGGCACGTTGAATGGGTCAGCTTTAAATCACAAATAATAATAAGAAAGGCGGCATATACGGTCTAAACGAGTGATTGCCGCTGTGATGTTCCGTGTGGGTTTCTTCTCACACAGCGCACACAGTTAAAGTCTATTTTCTGCATGCTCCTCTTTACCGCCAACTTCCCTCACTCCATCTATCAACCTTCTCTTAAGTCTTTCTCTCTGACCAATAGACTCGCTCTCCCTCTTCCCAAACGTGTCCGAGCCGTCTCTCGTAAGTCTGCCGCTCTTTCTAACTTTGCTAAGCTAACATTAGCTGTCGCTCTGATGATGTAATTTCGAATCCTGTCCCACCTGGTCACTCATTGAGAGAACCTCAGCATCTTCATTTCCGCCACCATCTTTTCATTTCCTCGCCAATTCTAAGCCCACGCTTCCACTTTTCTGAAATATTCCTCCGTCCGCTCCCTACTGTGACTGAAGGTCGTCTGCGAACATCGCGGCCCATCAAAACGCCCGTTTTCTACTACTACTCATCTCAACGATGAGAGCCTCAAATGCTCAACATCGCCAGAGGAAGTCAGGAATTTATTTTTTTTACCCTGTATTTCTTTAATTATAAGGCCACATCAGTTCATATTCAGACACCACACAAAGCTAACGCGGTGTCAAAGTAAATCCTCTTTTCAAAATGCCCCAAATTTGTTGTGCTCAACATTTTTTTATGTAAACTGGCTTCGCCCAGTCAAGTCTCGCCGCCAATTTGGATTCTGTCGGATTTTCGGCATAGATTGGCGCCAATCCACTCGATCCACTAACCTTCAAAGGGAGTCGGACACATACGCACCGTCTTCTGACTATAAAGTACTCGTTGACTAATGAGAACGGACAGTTCTTAGCTCTCTGAACCCAAACTAAAAGCATTGAAGTTTGAGACACGCGGTGAGACCTTCATCAATGGAGGCCCCTGCGATTTCCGAGCTTCCTCTGTGAAACGCACCCCAGGTCGCTGCTCCTGACAGCTGCTCTCTTGTTTGAACATCAATTTCATTTTCGGCGCCCTTTTGCGTCCGCCTCACTAAATCTTTCAGTAATTATGACACATAGAAAGCGCTCTAAGGGGAAATGCCGCTAATGAAATTTGGTCTGTAGGGTCTCTTTTGTACCGTTATGTGTCAATGCAGTGGAATTGCTCCAGGCTAATAGCGAGGGTTGCTTCTCTAATTGTGTGTTGGGTGTGATAAACATCCAAAGCCATTCATCTCTAAAAGGGAGTGAGAGTTCTATTTTGCTCTTTGAGGAAACGGAGACAGGACCGGTGGCGGCGCAGGGGGACACTTCATTTTACTCGTCGGAATTTAATCGCTCCTTAATTATTTGGTGTCAAGGTACATTGTAAATCAGAGACCTTCAACCGTGCTCTGGCTCATTTGGTACCAGGCAGCAAATAATGAAGAACCCCCTCACCGCTCCCCAAAAATAAAAAAATAAATACAATCACAATTTAATATCCAGTGCATGCTGCACTTCTGCCGGCAATGAAGAAAATACCAACAGCAGACGTTTCTCACGTTCCGTTTCAATCGCAAGTCCGGCTTCAATTGCCACTCTTGTCTCGTACTTGTAATTTGGCTACTTAGATTTTAACCGTCCATGAAGGAGAACAGGGGCATGAGGAAAATTATACCGTGCAGATAAGGCAAGTGACAAATATTTAGAGATAATGAACTAAGTTTCTGTTTATATTGACTCAATACGACACCCGTCTCTTATCTTATGGAGCCTGATAGGATCTGAAAACGAAGGACGGGAATAGTGGCACCAAAATGGGTGTCAGACAACGTCGGATCAGACACAAAGAAACCTACAATTTTAATTGGTGCAAGGGTGGAGGAAAACATGCCTCGGCATGCACAGACAACATTCGTGTTTGGTATCTGACTAGCAGAACAGAATCTGGATAGAGTCGGAATAGTCAAGACTGAACCATTTCATTCGCTGTCCCAAATTTGAGTTGAAATGTCTCGAATCTATCCACTTAAATAATCATCTCCCTTTCCCCTTTAATGAACGTTTCGTGTCCTTATGTTTAAGGGATAAAACACATCGAAACACAGCAAGTAATGGCTTATGGCGTGCGCTGACTGCTCCCGTCACTTGTATTGCTTCATTTTACCAGATGGTTTGACAGGCACCCGAGGCAACCTGACTTTTTTTTTTTTTTCCCTTGTTAGGCTGATAGGTTGCTATTTATACAACTGATTCATCGGTCAGGTAGCACCCTTCCTCACCACCACCGCTTTGAGCAACCTCGTTTACATGGGAGAAATAGGACAGACTTCACATAAATAGCCCGCAGTCAAAAATCACATCCTTCAAACACACAAAGAGGTCCGGTGAGAAAAATACACCCAGTGTTCCCAGCCATACACTCTCACGCTCCCACCGCCGCCGAGTGGGGGCAAAAGCCACGACGCCCGAACCAAAGCCAAGTGAACGCACCGCTACACCGTCACTGACTCAAAAATGTGACTAATGAATCGCAATGAATCATACAGCGAGTGAACTTGTAATTAGCGCACCGGATCATAAATTTTGTACAAGAAAATTGCGTCTATTCTGAATAATTTAACCTTTGCATTAAATTGGACGTGGTAAATGTAGTGGTTAGATTTCGTACAGACCGTGTCTAATTTAGAAAGCAGGCTTTGTGATGTCTCACAACTAATCACATTTTAATCGAAATGAAGATAATAGCCTTGTTGACGCTAACATTCGCACGTTGTGTCCGTGCTAGCTTGCGCAGACTTAATGTACGCCAGTTATGAGCTGAGTAGGCTACAATTTCTTCATCAGGTGAGCCACAATCATTGGCTCGCTCACTCGGCCCTGAAGGAGACATATTTAAAAGCGTTCTCAAGTGTCTTCAAACTATGTCTGCGCCATTTTTTTTTTCAAAATACCACAGCGTTAAGGAATTATAGACATTTTTGCGGCGCATTTCTTCCCATGCAGCGTGCCAGCCCTGGTTGCACCCCGCAGACTGAATCCTTGACGTGATAACTGATTTGACAACCGCAGAGGACACGTCAGGCCAGCGATGAGGCCCACAAAGTCCAGATCTCCATTATTTCTTATCGTTCACGCTTGGTATTTGTAAAGTGCACTCGATGTGTGTTTGCATAACGTATAATGCAGATGTGCAGGTGTGCTGTTGTCACACAAAGAGTTAAAAGGAAAAAGACAGTCCCCGAGTCAGGTTTTATTCACACTTGTCAATGCCGCTTTGGTCAGTGCGAAGACGATCATCCGCGACAAACCGGCGGAACCAGAAGCGTGGCGTTCTGACGGCTTTGTTGTTTTGAAAGTTCAAGTTTTGTCCCGCAACAAATCAAGTTGTAACGTCATGTTTTTTTGTTTTATCCTCAAACACGGTCCCCCGACTATATCTGTCAAATAAACTCTTCTACAAGTGCAAAGTGGAACATAAATTCAGAATGTAAATTCATTGTCTCAAATCGACATTTGAAGTGACAATTGCACCATACAGTCGACGAGTGGCTCGCTATAGCGGCTAAATTCAGCAATCCGGATTATTGTCTGTACATTACTTATCTCTGACTGGCGTGACATTGAAAAATTCTGATAATGGACATTCTATTAAGCTGGATTTGTTTTCCTCATCAGTCTCTGCAGTTCCTTTACCGCGGCGCGTTTTAGTGCGCTCGTGCCGGAGTTTCCTGCGTTTAAGGTAATGCTTTGACGCTGGTCAACACCAAGGTGACGCTCCATTACAGTTCAACCGGTGAGGCCAATTTTTCACCGGAAATTTGGGGGTGGATCATTTCTGGTACTCTGCCGTGATCGCATTTCATTTTTTTATGCTCAGTCTTTTGCTGTAGACTTGAGTCGGATTGCATTTGGGTTATGGGTTGAATGCAAAGACTGTAAAAAAAAAATGGCAATGATTGTCCAACGTTTGAAATAAATGTCTCAGAGTCTGGACACGGAAGCTGCCAGATGGCAATGATTGAAACGGACCTGATGAGCTGGCTGTGGTCTGGCTAATCCAATGGGCCTTGATGACCCATTTTCCACATAATGTATCCTGGATGGGAAATGAAAAGCGCCACTATATGCGCGGCCAGGAAAATAAAGAGCCAAAAGAGACACATACAAAAGACCGTTAACAACATAAGGAAAGCAGGACGATCAATGCGAGACATTTTGGGTGCCAAAATGTGGAACAAAAACTTAAGATAAATGGAGGAGAAGTCACAAATACTTTAAAAGTTGACGAAAACAAAAAACATGTCCGCATCAGTGATGTGTGCTCGGTTTCCTCTCTGGGGGCGGGTCCGGATTCCTGCTGGCAGCCCGGCTCACGTGCCAGTTTGGCGGCTCTCTCAGAAATATAACTTTAGAAACACATTTCTCACACAATGAATTAGGTGAAGCCATAAAGGCTGGCCGGTCATTTTATGGATCTGGTCTATGGTGGCACGCTGACTCAACTTGGACCCCATAACCCGACTCAAAACAGTCAACCAAAGAGAGCGGCAAACAACAGCACAATAAACGAAACATTCTCATCCATCTTTTTATGGACAATGACGGGAACTCTGAATACGTCAGCATAACTTCCCTTTGACTTGATTTTGTTCGCGTTCAAACAACAAAGACAGACGGCGTTCGCATTCGGAGCACAGATCTGTCAAAGTTGAACAGCGAGCACAAATAAATAAATGAATAACGTGGCGAGCGGGATGTTCCGCAATCGGCAGAGTGCCCCCTGGCACGCGCGAGGCCGTAAATGACAATCGATGGGCCGTCTTTGTTGAAGGCCACCTCAAAAGGAAAAACGGCCAGGAAACGTTTGGGGCTTGTCATTTAATCGCGACATACAATACGTCAAACGTAAACATCTAGCCAGTTCCATTGTCGCTCCGTCAAAACGAATTTGCATTTTTTATGTGAATTTTGCAGCAAACTTGCACATTGGCTTGCTCAATCATGATGACTATTTTTTTTTGTCATTGAGGTTTTTGAGTGCATTCAGCAAATGAACTGCTTCAAGGCAATCATGTCTGTTCTACCTTGAGAATATCTTTCAACTCCTGGGCTCCGTATTTTATGTTCGAAAAGATGAACAGTGTCCTCGGATGTGGAAGCTTTTGGGCTCTCCTGTTCGGTTTCATAACCAAAGCGAGGTAGGGGACACATCTGAAATGCCACTATCCTCAGGGAACTGGATTTATGGCTTATTAACGTTGTGCTAAGCTTACTCCTGACATTTCGCTGTCCTTTCTCAGTCAAAGCGTTTGAGCGACACTTTTGTTCCATGTGTAACGTAACATACCGGGCTTGATAATGCAACTCTAGCGACGTCTACTTTGACGAGCAAAGACACTCCATGACTGCCCCCCTCAACTTCCTGAATATATGCTCAGTTAAATCTTAAAATTGCCATTTTTGGGATGAAATGAAGGACGGGTAGTTCGTGCTGAAGAGAATAAATGCTAAAAATGGAATCGAAAGCGACGCTTCTATCACGGCACTACACGAGACACGTTCCATTGTCGGCATTGATCTTTGCGCAATGACTGCTGGAGACGTTCCCAAAAATAAATAAATAAATAAATAAATCAGCCCCAGATGCACAAAATCATGATGAATAGCAATAGACAATTTCATCATGTTTTTAATAAGAGGCACCAGGTTTCGACTATCGCAAAGCTGACAAAAACGTACAGTCAAACCTCGGTTTTCAAATGTCTCTGTTCTCGACCGATTCGGTTTTCGACCAAAAATTTCGAGTTTTTTATGCCTTGGACGACGAACAAATTTCGGTTTTCGAACAAACTGAGCGCACTTGAATGCACCATTTGACCCCTCTCTCCTTCCTTACATGAGGAAGTGACGCTTCCTCGTGTTGCTTTCCATTGTGAGCAGACGTGTTCAGTAAACATTTTTATTTTTAAAAAAGCGTGGTTTCGGTTTTTGAACAATTTCGGTTTTCGAACAGCCTTCTGGAACGGATTATGGACGAAAACCGAGGTTTGGCTGTAGTATGTTTGGGGTTGTGTCACCATATATACTCAAAAGACTACTTTTACGTCTCCCCTTTAATAAAACAATCCTAAAAAAAATGAATCCAGCGGAACTTGTCAGCGAGGAGAATAAATGGATGTGATAAATGATTTATAGAGCGAAGATGGCAAAGTAGCCTCTTCCAAAGTCGTAGACTGGAAACCAAACCGCCACCGTTGGGTTTGCGGAAAGCATTTTCCTCACGGGATAATTTACATTTGAGCAGCCACCCAAGCACAAAAACTCTCCTTCACGACAGCCCTCTCCTGTATTTGTCAGTTTGCATTTCAAGCAAGAAAGTGTTGTTGAGACTCATTTTTGGATCTTAAATTGACTGTATTTTTTTCAAAAATACAAATGCCCACCCAGGAACTTTCGACCGAGTGTGCCAAGAAGCGTCGTAATAAAATCCTTCACGTCTCCTCATTACTCTGGAGAGTGACATTTTTTTGCAGGTAGCCCTCCGGAGAGCATCTGGGGAGAGGCTATGACAGAATGTAATGAGTCTGTTGCAGACATGGCTCCCAGAATGGCCTCGAGTTAACAATGTTTTGCGCTAATTAAAATGTTAATTAAACCATTGCTGTAGCTCGGTACGGCGTGGCGGTGCATTTGGTGCGCTCGATTTTATAGCTACAAATGTCACGGCAAAGGATGGGTGGAGGGGGGGGGGGTTGGATTTTCTGAAACATGGATTGGCATGGTCTCTTTTTTTTATGTAGAGTTTAAAAATGTAAATATTTATTTTGAACACTGCTCAGGGGCATTTTTTGTTGAAATCACTTGCGTTATATAGCTCATTTGGTTATCAAATTGTTTGCAACCCTCATGCAGTATTTTTAAGCGGCTGCATGAAGGGTATTACGTCCCAAAAATGTCCCCTTCCAATGTGCAACAACTTTTTTCGCTTTAAATTTTTTTTCACTTTCAACCCCTCAAAATGTTCAGTGGGAATTGGCCTAGACATAGATATACATCCTATGCAAAATGTCAGCTTCGTGGAGTTATTTTTCATTGTTTTGTCTGTGGTGTCCATTTGTCCCCACAGTCCAAAATCGTCCAAAGTGTCAAAGCCAATTTTGGGATAATTACTGCATGGGGGTTGATATTATGCTCATGGAAGAAGAATGAAATTTTTTCATTCAAACACAGGCGAAAACGTCGTTGGCTGCAGACCCTGTGATGACGAACGACGCGCCAGTCGAGCGTTGCGCGTTTGCATGACACAAGTCTGTGTTTACCTGGTCACGCAAGTAAAATGTTGACATTTCAACCTCCAAGAACCGCAATCGGAACTTGAGAAACCGAATCACGGGCGTCGTCGACGAAAACCAGCAGGTTCAACCGTGGGCACGTGAATGCAAATGGCAGCTCCTGCGACCTAATCAAATCTGTTGGGAACCGTCTGTTCCTCGCTGCACAAAGGCCCGCGCGCGTTCAAAAGGAGCGGGGGGGGGGGGGGAGCTAGCGATCTGCGATGTACGCGCGGCGCTGAAGATAAAGATAGATGAGTAGTTAGTCGGCGCCGTGGTGCCGCCCGAAGGAGATTTGCTGTGTGTGAAAATAACTTGAACCTGAGAACTGCGCCGCTATCTTCCTCCAGATTGGACACCCGCTGTGCCGCTGAGAGGATTTACATCTTCTCACGGGAGACTGCTCAGTCGTTAGCTTTTTGGAGTCCTCCACCTCCGGCTTGTTTCAAATCAAAGCTTTGTTTTGCATTGTTGCCCTATTCCGTACCAACACTGGAAAGTGCCGAAACAGATTCACTCGATTTCTGACTCGACTGGCAGGTCGGGTTGTTGTCAATTGTCGGGAGTCCTGTCTGGCAGTGGAGGAGAATAGCAGTAAATCTCGCTAGCTTCTGCTCTGCCAATTGCCGCTCCATTTAAAAGATTCATACCAGTGGTACCTTGCGACTGGTGAAGTGGTACTCTTTGTTTCAAATAATAATCATTATTGTGATCCTCATTCGTGGGATTCTGAAAAAATATGTTGTCCCTCAGCCTGATCTCCTGATATCTACCCTGCCCGTCCGTTTCTGATGAGTTTCTTGCTTTCTGCGGTCCGATTGGCATGCAGCACTGCTTATTTCCCAGCTTTCTGGACTCCTCGCCTGTGTGACCACATGGCCACACATGACCATCGCCTCACCGGGACGTCGTACCCAACTTGAAATTCAGGACATTGATCATGAAAACCACACTCGGAGTCAAAAACAATCCAGGGTGTAACTTTTTTTAGCAACTTCAGAGAAAAAAAAGAAAAGAAGCCTGAGCGAAGAACACAAATTGGATGAAGGGCTCTTTGACTAGTCAAGTAAGAGCGAATGACAATAAAGGCCTGCTGTGACGACCACACAAAGCAAAGCATATCCCACTGCGCTTGCAGTACGAATGTGCAAAAGAACTCCATAGGGACTGAATAATTCCTTTGCCCCCTGCAGTTAAAAAAAACAACAACAACAACAACAACAAAAAGTCGAACCAGATCACATTATAAAGAACCGGAGTCACCGCAGGCCGTCGTCATAATGCGAACAGTTTCCCCGCAGCTGTTGGCTGATGATGTCAGTCTTGCATTGATTGCAACCAAATTCTGATGGCGGCGGCGGCGTCCTCCGGGAAAAACACATTGACACCAAATCAGACCATGACCCAAAAAGGGGCTAGCGCATCTTCCTAAGGCGAATTTCACGTGCAAAATTGCAGTGGAAACGATCTGTTGCAGCCCGGCTGCCTTTTTATGGGTTATGCCTGTCATACAACCTTCATTCATGGAGCGTAGGAGGAATTTTGAGAAGGCGAGCGTCCCCCGACAACGCCGGTACAGTGTATTCTACTTCACGGTGTTTACCCAAGGCAATCACTGGCGGGAAAATGATTCATGTCGCTGCCAGATTCAATACTGTTGAGGCGCATTTTGGCAGAAATTACACTATTTAGTCTGCAATTGATTTTCGTTTTATATCTTGTCGGGGTTATTGTCCAACTAAAAGATGAACTGTTCCCCGACTGCTCCTCGGCGGTAGGCGTTTTGTGAAACAACTGAAAAATGGCATCCTACTGGTGATTGAGTTCACGTGTGGCATGAGTCTGCTGATCGATTGTCACACAAAATCCAAAAAGCTCATCAGCTTGTTCACTCTCAATCAAATCGCCTTCGTCTGATGAATTTGGCAATAGATTAGGAAACTGCCACATCCAAACAGCAGGACGCATGTGATCAGAATTCCGATCATGTACACGCCCGCCACATCCTCAACGGACAGAATTGATAGGCACACCACTTTTTTTTCCCAGGAACCTTGGGTGCACCCGGCAGCAAGCTTCTTCGGAAAAAAAATAATAATAATCTTGAGAAATTGAAAATGATGCCCCCAGGCAATTACTTGTGCTGAATAGATGCTCACCAACATTTATCCACAAATGCAAAAACTCACTCACATTTTACTCGCGGGACTGCTCTCAAGGCGGCGACTCTGGAATATGTATTCAGAATTTGTATTGATTTATTTATTTTCCGCTTTGGTGCGATCGATGAATCTGTTGGCGCCGCGACGAAGCTTTCGCACGGCGTCTCACCGCGGAACCTGCGCCATTACGCTTGCCGCGAGTGTCACGCGCCCCCCCCCCCCCCCCCCCCCCACCCCCGCCCACTTGAGTAAGTTTGCCATCTGTTGACAATGTTTCCAACAGCAGGTGATTTGTCATCACAAACGGCGCCGAAAAAAACTGTTTTAAGTCAATCTGCCGTTTTAATATTCACGGGTCATGCTGCAAAATGACGCAAGATTGAAGATAAATAAGGCCAGTGAACCAATACACGCGCACACGTGCACAAGGACTCCGGCTGGTCATGCACGGTATAATATCTCAATGGGCGAATTTGAAGAAGAGTGCAGCAAAGTGCTGTCTGGGTAAGAGGATCTCAAATGATATGCTGCTGAAGGGGAAGAATCTCATTTTGCATGTATAACTTCAAAAAGGTCACAAGAGGAGCAGGCAGGCGTGAGAGAACCATCAGGAGACAAGAAGTCTGAAGGCACGGGAGGCAGTGTTGTGCTGCTCTGATATTCTCTGAACAACTCGCGTTAGTGCCCCAAGACGTTTTTGCCCATCATGTGTGCCACTATGTGCCTCTGGAGTGATAAACATTTCGGGAAAAACACAGATGAATGGCATGTATTGAATTTGGATACACGTGATCCAACATAAGTGATATTCCTATTCAGAATACCGATCGTGGGAACGATTTTCCACATCCCCGATAGCCCCTCCCGAGGGCAACGAGAGTGCAATGTTTGTTTCTAGTTGACAATCAAGTGGTGCCATCTCAGTCCTCCCAAAATGCAGCTTTGCAGTCTGAGACGCGCGTACACAAGACTGCTGAAGGTCAACTCTGCCACAGGATGGAGTGCTCATGGCCGTACAGCTGGAAAATTGATGGTCACATTGCGGAGGTGATACGGGGAGGTAAACTCATGCAAATAGCGGTCAGCGTGATGAAAGGGAAAGCGCTTGCAGATTGAGTCTGCCTTTTGTGCGTGCGTGTGTGTGTGTGTGTGTGTGAGATTATTTTTATTTTAAATACCCTCTGCCTATGTCCACCATGAGAGCAAAATCTAAGCCTCAAAAAGGCCAAGTTTGTCAAAATGACTCCAGGGATGTATCACAATTGCTTCTGTGCAGTTAAAAAAAAAAGTGTGTATATATATATATATATATATATATATATATATATATATACAGTATATATACTGTATATATGTATAGATATATATATATACATATATACTGTGTATTTATATATATATAATTTAGCAGATCTATATTAAAAACATAAATAAATAAATAACGTCTGCAAATGAAATGAACCATCGGTTTACGCGGCAAGTAACATCAGCTCATAAGCTGCAATAATATCAAATATTCATTAGTTTACCCTTGCATAAATCTTCTACATCTGTAATTTGCAAATTAAACATCCCATTTGTTTTGGACAGAGATCAGTGATAAAAGTAATGCAATGCTAATGAAACTCTCTCTCTCTCTTCCTTCGAGATGGCTTTGACTCTTCCTTCCAGGCACACAATGTGGATGCAGCATCCAAGTATATCTCCAGCTTTAATGACTTGCCCTACCTCTGCAAAGAAACAAAACAGCCAATGGGGATTTTTTTTTTTTCATTTATTTTGCATATTATGCAATATTGTAAGGACGGCGATTGAACACATTTGAAGCTAACAGTGAACAATTAGAAGTCTAGCATCAACGCGTTCCAATATTTCCACGGGAAAATGATGACACACTTGAACTAATTGCATTGAATTATATTGTAGCCATTGGGGACATTTGCATCGAATAATTTACCGAACTCAGAAAAAAGCTAAAATGAAAAGAAACGTTTCGAGGACAACGTGCTAAATGAAACTCAAATATAGCAGCAGGAAGTTAAGTAAGCTCTAAAAAAAAAAAATAATAATGGGACAGAAAGCCATCATAGCACTTCACCAACAACCTCGACGACAAGGTGCGACTGAAAGCGGTGACATGAAAGCTTTCTGCCTAATCGCGCAGATGAGAGAGAGCTGTTTAGAAGGCGTTGGCAGGCGAGGGCCGGATTAGCCGGTGCGGCGCGAGCAGGGCAGGGCGAAGGACAAGAGTGAAATCTGACAGAGCGGGGGAAACAAATCAGACCAAATGAAGGCAGCGCAACAAACAGAAAGGAAAACAATTAGAAAGTCATGCAGGGAAAAAAAACACGGCTTCTTTTCAGTGGATAGCTGCAAATCCAGACATTCTGAGCGGCTTTTTAGCAGTTAGCATACGAGCACTGAAGGTCAGCTTATGATGTAGCAAAATGGGCGCGTAGCAGCTGAATCGTAAACGAAGCACAAGTTTGAAGTTGCGATGGGAAACGACGTTGATCATATTTGACTCGACTCTAAATCCACTTGCAACGTGACGCGTTGAGCGGCTCCGTGTTGTGATGCGACGATTGATCAGTGACACACGTCAATGACGCGACTCCTTCGATTGACGTCTTCATGAAATGATGACATCGAGGAGCAACCCATCCATTTCTCCAAGCTGTCCCTCCTCGCTACTCTGTTTCCACCTGTGACGCCTTAAAAGGATTCTGAAAGGTAAACTGCCATTGATTTTTTTTTTCTCCCTACTCTTGGGTCAGCTGCACACATTGTTGTTCTCCGGTATTCATAAAATGTAAACAGATATGGACCACATGAATACCAATGTTGTCAATTTAAACTGGATAGACGCTTAAATATGCAGTCAAGTATCATCCTTGAGTCCTATTTCCTGCATGCTATCCACACACACACAAATGAATTCCCCAATTGCGAAACTAAGAACGATCTCCATTTAATACGATACTCAATGAAAGCTACTAAACATGGGAAGGAAGAAAAAGATTAAAAGGAGAGGAAGGACACACAGAGGTCAGCACTAACAAGACAAGTGATCTTCCAGATCAGAGCATGCCACACATGGGCTACAGCAACAGGAAAGGTGCCTTATATAACATGCGTCTCTGTCCTAACCCCTTTCACCTGCTTTATATATTTATTCCTGGGCAAAAAAAAAAAAAAATGTGCAGTTGAGAACATCAGAGCCATTAGCGACATTTCCTGAATCCGAATATATGTATTGTGAGTGCTGTTCAGAATTAAGGTTCAAGTCTTCGCGCCTTCTGCAAGTACGTAATGCATCTGAGAGCAGGACTCTGGATGCAAAACAATCGTCGGATGGCAAACGGGAAGCCACGGTGTTCATATCGAACAAAGGCAATAGCAAATCAAAACAATAGAGTGGATGCACATGCAAGAACTCGGATGCAATTGCATCAGCTCGCGCCTCCTCACGGCATGCAGTTCAAACCAAAACGTGGCGACACGATTTAATGAATGAACACACAAATCGGGACGGGAACAAAACGTTCATCGTGGTACAACTTTGTCGTATTCGTGGACGAGGCCATTTGAAGATAGGATGTGCTTTGGAAATCTTGGGGGAAAAAATATAGACAGAAATCCCTCGTTTATCGGGGTTCATGGGGACCAAAACCACCCGTGATAAACGAAAATCCGCGACGTAGCGACCAATTAACATATATATATATTAAAAAAAATTGCCTGATTAGTCAATTAAGGTTGTTTAGACAATTAAGGATGGAAGAGACCTGCTTTTGTTTTTATAAGTCTCTCTCTCCACCCCCCCCCCCCCACCCCCACACACACACAAATATTTATTTATTGATTTTTTAATGAATATGTTTGAAAAAATCCGCGGTGCACCGAAGCCGCCATAAACGAACCGCGAAATAGCGAGGGATCACTGTATAAGTAAGTACCTCGGATTGAATGTGTGGAGTCTCCAGAGACATATAAAGATGTCTTTGGAAACTTTTTAGCCCATCGGATCAAGCGACACATCACATCATTTCTCCAATGGAGCGAGTGCATTGTCCCTGCATTGATTCCGTCCCAAATGTCCTTATGCAAAGGACTCTAATCTAAGCTCTTAAATCAACTCCCGACTCCCATTTCCAGCCTCCTACAAAATGTCAGCCTTTATCTCAAACGCTTTTAATACCCTGTGTTTTAGAAGACAGGCGATGCCGCTTTGAACAAGCGCCGGCCGCCCTATAACCGAATCGCTCTCCTTTTATATTTTCGATGGCACCTCATTGTTTATTATGATGATTATTTTCAATGTGAAGGCTCATACAGACAAATGACCATTTAAAAGGCAATCGGGCGTGAATCTGCATTTTACGTGATTTTTTATTTTTTTTTGTGAATAAATTAATGCATGGATGAAAATGTACAAAGCGGGACATGTGGTGAACTGATGGCGCAATCAAAAGTGAGAGTATTCCCACCCCCTCGAGCACCGTTTGAAAACCACAACACCGAACAGTCGCATCACCACGACACTGGAGGGGCACACCGAAATCAAGATAACGCCTTTCCACTTCACCGACCTGAAACATAAACACTTTGCCGCATGACAGCTTTGCGGGTCAAATGACGAGGAGACTTATTTCATGAATCGATAGTTCAGCATGGTAAGTACCAGTCAAACGGTGCACGAGAGCGAAAATGATACCGGGGGAAAAATAAAAAGACAGGATCGCTTTAACGTCAAAAAACTCCACACACAATCATTTGTTATCCTTTCGATATTCACACGTTGTACGTTTTTTTTTTTCATATTTAGGTTGCAATATGAACACGGAGTGGCTTGCAAAAAAAAAAAAAAATCATATTCACGCGTAGCCCTTTGAACGTTTCCGGATTTTGCCGGGTTACAACCACAAATGTGTATCAATCGGATTTCATGTGATAGACCAACACAAAGTGCCGCACGAGTGACATGGAAGTAACATTTTTGTCGTTACGAATAAAAATCTGGAAAGTGCGACGTGCAGAAGCATCAATCTCGACAATCTCTTTTATTGCAGTGACATTAGCAAATCTTGAGTGAGCTTTGCACATCTCGGGGTTGACATTTTTGTCTATTCTTCTTTGTGGATGCAAATTTCTTGGTGGCTTTGCACTTTCTTTGTTTGCATGTTCCATGCGCTTTTTTTTTTTTTTTGCTTCCTTCTATCCAAACGCTGGTTTAAGCTTCTCCACAACATTATCACTAGACTTTCTTGTTTTTTGCCGGTTTTGTTAAAAAAAATAAAAAATTACAAGGGTCGTCAGTTCACGACGATGCCGAAAAATGTGGATTACAAATGCATCATACACGGATTAGGTTACAGAATTTACACATTTTCATCCTGTACTTATCACATTTACTGACAAACATACAGATTCAGGAACCACTGATGCTTTACTTTCCTAAAAAAAATGCATATGGAAAATTTTAGCTCAAAAGTCAAGGAGGTTTAATTGATTGACAGCCAAGTGCTCCAATCATGACAGTGCGAATCCCTGACTGGCAGGCCAAAGCTTCAATCATGACAGTTTGCTCTGGCGTAGTCTCATTTGCAAATTGATTGGATATTTTCTTATTTAAACCAAGCATGCAGTCACCCAAGTCAAAGTCAAGCCTCATGCCTTTGTTTTTTGTTTTTTTTTGGGTCCCGAGTCATCAAACCACTGGCTCGAAACTAACTTGACTAACTGTATTTTGAGTGAAGCATATCAGTCACATAACGATGAAAAATTGACCACGTTATTAAAGGGTTTAGATCCGGTATATGTCGCACCACCCGAATGCCCCAAAGCAAATTGAACTTGAACTAATCTGACAGCAAGGTGTCACCTTCATGTTCTTATGTGCAGGCTCTCTGCTTCTTTCCGACTCCCCGAGGGTATGAAGAGAAATGAGAATTTTGTTGGAGGGTCCTTGTTTTTGCTTGCTATAAACAAACAGGATTTGACAAGTGTTTGTTTTGGGTTTTTTCTACCCGCAATCGCAATACAAAACACAAGCACATTTTTTTTTGGACTGATTAATAAAGAATGAAGCCAGGCCACCCACCGCCAATGGCACTGTTGGTGTTGTGCAGACATTACTAGACGCCATGTAAGGGTAGTGGACATTAAAAATAAAACAAGTGAGAAAAATACAGAAAATTCTCGACAAATTACATGAAAATAAAGCAAAAAAAAAAAAAATTAAAATCCATTAAAAAATTGGTCGTAAGGCTGCGCCTTTTAATTTCATAGCACACATGCAGTCTTTTGAGGTATTGCACATCCTGACAGACCTGATTTCCATGCACACTCCAAATTGGCAGGCACTCTCCTGTGCACAGCTCTCTGCCAGTCAACCAACAGATTCCTTCGGTGCATTCCAAAATCTTAATCTTCTTCTGGTGAAGCCATACTTTTGTTCATTTCAATTTGCAAAATGAAAGTCCTTCACGCGTCCACGTTCGGCTTTCCAACAGATGGCCGAAAGTTTGGTTTCAAGATATGAAATGTTCATAAAGTTCAGAGACATTTAAAACATACTTAGACTTAGAGATATTATAATATGAGGTCGTAGTACTAATATGATATGAGCAGTACTTTTTAAAATCATTTCCCTCTGGCTTGCACAGTTCACAAAGTAAGAAGTACAGCGTGCTTGCTTCAAGATGCTTATTTATCCCTTTATTCCTTTGACCGGGCGTAAGTTGTCTTCCCTCAGTAAGTGACAGCCATCTGCAGTTTTGGCTGATGAGCCGAATTATTTTCCGCGCGTATTTGAAGTTCCCAAATCCCAAAGCATTGCAGGGTGCTTAGCATCGATGTGTCTGCACAAAACACATTGTCATTCATTTGGGCCTTTTGTGGAACAAAACAATCAAAGTGGGCTCGAAAGACACCAAGTGCATTACGGTGAAGGATTCTGGAAAGCCCAATAAAGACTCTTTTATCAATGCCCGTTTCAATTGATTACTTTTAATTAGTGCAAATAAATAATGCAGGCTTCGCAGACACAGGCGTGCACGTACACACATGCGCACTGAGAGCGAGAGACTCTCAAGGAAAGCCTCAGGTTGCTTTTACCTTTGTTGAAATTCCTTTGGGGACTTATCTATTTATTTGGACTCAGTGACTCACGCGAAAATCCAATCGCAATCCTATCCAATGTTACCTGGGTGATTTTTGTATATTTATGAGATAAAATATATGATACATTGTTGTAGTATATAATCGAATGGCTTTGAACGTTTCTATTATTAGGAACATAGTTTGTTGCCTTCGTTTCCCTCTTTCTATATTTTTATAGTTGCGCGATAATCACGTGATCACGTCTGGCATTCTTGTAATGCCTCTGACGTCACTTCCTTTCAGGTATGTTGCAAGCCACTCACCGGGGAATGTTTGTTTGGGTGATTGACGTCCTGCGCGGAAGTGTTGCTGCTTCAAACGGATTTATTGCCGGACAGATCCGTGTCATTTGTGTTAACCTACAACTGGAAAAAACAACAAAGCAAAAAGTGAACTGGTGAGCTCATTCGGTTGTTTGTTTTAGCATGCTAATTGCTCGCCGCTGTGGAATGCGACCCGGACAGACGTTGTCGGGAGCGATCATTGTCCCGAGGTAATCTTATTTATGTTCATATCAACATGATGTTATTCTGGTATTTTTTTTTTTCAAATGATTTGGAGTTATTGTCATTTAGTATCTATGCTGTTGCTTATTTAGTCATTTGAATTAGTAGTTTGCCAATGCACACTTGATGGCTGCACCCGTTGTGCAGAAAGTGTTCCGCATTCATTCATGGTGCAATATTTGCAATGCAATGCAAATGCATTGAAATTCAAAATTACATAAACTTTGAATGTACGTCCACTGAAATCTGAACTGAATAATGTTTCTAATCCGTTTCCAATTTGTATGCAAATATCAAGGGAGTTGGTGAACAGCCATAGAATTCAGCTTGAAGAACTCCCAATGACAACAATAGTCAGACAGTGCGGTAGGAGGCCTTGCAACCTGCTCTCCCTTGAAACGTCATGCAAAACCACTTAAACTGAACATCCTATTGATATTTGCATGCACTATGCAGACACCCAGGACTCTCAATCGGCAGGGGGTCTTGGTTTTATGAATTTGTTTATATAAACAATGTCAAGATTGCCTTTTTTGTTGTTGCCATTTTTGCATTTTGCATCACAAGTCTGTGTCTGTGCTTGAAACAATTTCATTCTTCCTCCTTGAGCTGAACCTGAGACTTCTGAGCCTAGCCTGTGTATTTATATGAAATGTGTGTGTGTGTGTGTACATTTCGATTCCTTTATTAATTATTATAGCATCTGTACACTAAGTATATGGTGGTTGCATCAACAAGAGGATATAAACGCTTTTACAGTCCCTGATTTTTTATTTTTTTCCAGGGGGGTGGAAGGAACAAGAAACAAGCGTCACAAATCAAAAGACAGAAATACTTTTTGTTTGGGTGTTTTGGGGTCAGGATGCCTAAAATTTCCAAATCAATGTTCTTGAGTCTTGATAGCTTGAGACATTGTCGCGGATCATTCAGCCTCTGGACCTTTTTAAGGACTGTTTGCGGATTGATTTGTGGGGCGGTTGGTAAGGACTTTGTGCACATTTTTTTTTCCTTTAGTCATGAAGAATCCATTTGAATGAGTTTTTTCTCTTCTCAACGTGCCTGCTCATCCATTGAGTCGTTACAAGATATACCTGTGCTGTCATTTTGCTCCTGCTTCTGTCCTGCTTCACGTGTCTCCTCAGATCAGCTCTCTCCCTCCACTCGCGTCGCTTCCAGATATGCCATGGCATTTGAAAACGCGAACTACATACAATACATACCGACACTCGGGGACACATTTCGCATTATTCCCCCGCTCCCTTTTCCGATCAAGGTCAGCAAAGGGAGGATGTCTCTAAAAGATTATCCTGACAGATTATCCTGTGATGTGAATTATTTTTTTCTCCCCAACTGCTTGCGCAATGTTGATACTATTCAACCTATGAAAAATTCCCAATTGCAAATCTAGATTTCAGATTGTGACATGAAACAGAAAATGTAGCCCATTAAGACATGACTGGAAGCTTACTCTCTTGCCGGGAATAAAAAGAGGAATAACTGCTTGTGTTGAGTGTTTGTGCAAGTGTCTTTCAGGTCATTCACCAGAATAAAAAAATGACAATTTCATAACTGCAATGTCATTAGCGGATGATTTGGAATTTGCTTCCAGCAAGCCTCCCTTGGCGTATCAATGTGAGTGAAAAGGTGAATGTGAGACTTTGTAAAGCCCTTTGGGGTATATCAATTCTTTGCAATTAAACAAGTGTACTCCGTTTGCCGTTTTCTATTCGCAATTTTTGCCGTTATATACACATAGGCCATTTCGAAAGACACACAATGACACAGTACGATATCAAACAGACTGAATCCCCGAGGTTTAAATTGCACTCGTGAAAGTGATTTATTGGAATATTCGTCTGGTACCTTCATAGTACAAATTGTTGCAATGTTTCAGTACAGTGGGTACACACAAACACCAATTATTATTTTTTTTAAGAAACTTAACAGCTCGTCAGACAAGACTACATTGAAACGAGGAAGTACAGAAACACAACAGAAAAAAAACCGGGTGCAGAAAAGGCATCCTGAGCTCTTCCGCTTTGCTACAAGCGCCCTTCCGTTTTTGGGGAAGAGACTCTCTCAGTCCAGTCACGCGTCCTTATAGTGCAGATTCAACCGCTATTTGTCATTCATCTGTTACTAAGAGCCCAGAGTCAAGAGTTATCCTACAGATGAATGAAAGGAAATGTTTGGATGGGGTTTCCCCACGTTCATTTTGAAGAGATGAAAACCCACTTTGAACTGATTACATTTCACTTAGTACATGGCACAATTTTTACACATAGTCAATCACTGACCTTTTCAAATGGAAAAAACCAAATACTGTACATGCAAATTGACACGTTGCACAGATGTTTACATCTAAAAACATTTTTACCAACCTCATTTTCCCAATCATCTTGTACTTTCCCCACGTCAAAAACTCTGAAAATCTGCGTCAGTGCATCTTTTCCAAGCACAGCACAATTCCAAATATTTCGACAGTGATTCAATAGTAACTGTACAAAATGCCCCAAGGCAGTTTGGAATTCCAGGGCGGGCCTGTCCTTCAGTGCCCACACATCACGGTCCCGGGCAAGAAGGTTTTTGACGAGCAGCCGTCTCTGATGTTATCGCAAAGCTTGACGCGCTATCGGTCGTTTCAACCGCCGTGCTGAATCGAGTTCATGTCCTCTTTCTCTTCTTTTGAGAGCGCAGCTAAACTTTTGCTTTGTCAGCGCAAGTGGAGTCGAGACTCGGAGGCAAGGCGAGCCCACAGTCCGCTTTGAGTTATTTTACCCTCATTATGAATTGAATTGAATTGAATTGAATACAACTTTATTGTCAAATCTGTACGTAACATACAGAACATGTCACAATAATTGAATTGAATTGAATTGAATACAACTTTATTGTCCGTACGTATGTATAACATACAACAGATGTTGGGACACAAATAAAGTGAAGATTGGAGTTTTTTGGCTGTTGACAATGTTACCGTTCTTGTAACCGAACAAAATAACCGCCGGTCAAAATGTTGGGCACCAACCAAAATGTCCTTATCTCTTCCTGTGACAATTATCACACACTGTGGTCGCTTTCATTTTTAAACCCACATTTGGCTTCACGAAAAATTGATCAGCATCATTTAGTTAATGGACTTTTTTCAGGTTGAGGTCAGACCATTTCCACTCTGTCATTTTCGGGGTTTGGCTTCACATCTCCCCTTTGTAATAAATTAAGACACAGACACATTTAAAAAATGAAAGGATGTGAGCTTATTCTTGTTGTACTTACAAAGACAACAAATAAAGTGAAGATTGGAGTTTTTTGGCTGTTGACAATTTTTTAATACTTTTCAATAAATTAAAAAGTGGTTTGGAGGACGGTCCTGCCTACTTTTCCCTGTTCTGTGAGGTGTAACTGTGCCAATTCAGATTTGCGTAACTATAGCAACCAAGGACAGAGTAGTTGAGTTCAATATTTTTGAAGAAAAAAAGGGAAGCATGGCGAGCATGTGTACAAACAGTACAGGCATCAGTTGTATTTTCAATTATGGAGGTGTGGCTTCATCCACGTCCAAATTACACATGTCAATTTCTATTACTACTACTACTACCAACAATAATCGTTAATTCAATATCATCGATCACCTAGACCGCTCCTGCTCACTAGAGTTGCGGGTGTGTCGGACCCCGTCCCAGTTGACTTGGCGTGAGAGGTGGTGTACATCATGGACTCCTCCCCAGCCCATTTACAGATACAAATAACACAAACAACCTTTCATTAAAAAAATAAAATAACAATCTCAAAGTGCTACAGAGCTAAAAGCAGCCAAACCAGAAATCAACACTAAAACAATTACCGTAGATCGAAACAGAAATAAAGACAATCATTTGCTAAAAGCCTCATGGGAAAGTCTGATTTCGGGGCAGTTTTGGTCATAAATTAGAATAGAACTTGCCTTTATTAGTCATTTAATGGGTATATTTGGCTTTTACAAGCGCAAAGTGGACAGTAGCGGCACAAAGATAAAGAAGCAGAAATCTAATCAAAGTATATTTACAGTATATATATTTACAGCATCAGTTAATGAAGAAAGAGGGAAACAGTACCTAAACATATATTACAGTATATTCTATAAAATGTGGTTGTTGTGAACAGCAAGAATAGTTAGCAGCATTTTATGACGCAGAAAACTATACAATTTGATAAATAGCATGTTTTCAAGCTGTTGGGAAGGAAATTAACACTTGGGCCACTCGCAGTAGCGTCATCAATAGAGCCTTGACACCTTTCAAAGAATATACTAGGTTCAGAATACTAGTTGCAAATGTGACCAAAATCACAACACCATACATGTATAATTAAGATGAAAACAGAATTATTAGTATCAGCAGTGGATTAGAATCTATCGATTAATTAATAAAAACACATCAGCAGGAGGAAAGGAACTGCAGTACCTCCTGCAAGCATTTGTGGTCAAGGAGTCTGACATTGAAGCAGCACCTGAGTGCTTTGATGGCGTCCTGCATTAGGTGGGAGTCCATCAACCATTCCCATCTCTCCCACTCTCCCAAGGTATGTCCCAGGACATAACCGGCCTCCCTTATTAGTCTGTGACAATTTCCCCATCCCAGCAACTGAGATGCCACTCCCAGAAAAATGTCTGTTGCCACAATCGAGTCACGCATGCCCTCAAGAGGGCCCACTTGATGCCATATGACCTGAGCCTCCTCGCAGATAGCGTTTGCACTTGATTTGTTTGCACAGACGCGGTACAAAAAAAAAGTGATTATAGTGATTCCATTTTGTTGTCCGCCTGAACAACTCATTCGCTGTAAGATCCACTTGCTGGAAAGTACGTCCTTTCCCTGGATGTTCATTGTTTGCAAGTGGAGAGGCTGTTTCCATCACTGTCTCCTTCATCTTCTCTGCGTTGATGTTGAGCCGTTCCATAAATTCGGTCCTCTGTCTCAGAATCGTCATCCCCGATATGGCTGACAAAGCAGCTGTCGCAGAGTTTCTGCCGGTAGCAGCAGCCAAAGCTCGACATGAAATGTACAAGATGAAGAGGAACGGGACGAGGATTGTTCCCTGCGGGACTCCGGTGCTGCTGACTACTGCATCTGAAATACAGTGTCCCGACTTTGCAAACGTGCCCATTAGAAGAACATGCTGGATGGCAATGTGGCACGTCACGGTCATCACACAAAAATCTGATCGCCTTTATTTTACGGATACATTCGAATACAGGCAACTCGGAAAAACAAAACAAAACACTCAGTTGGGTACCTCCACATTTTCCCATATGTCATCTATGTCAATGCTTTTTTGTGGATACTTTTAAAAACATGCATCTTGAGGTTAAATGCGGACTCAGTTGTCCATAGGTGTGAATGGTTGTTTTTTTCTGCCCTGTAATTGGCTGGAGACCTTTCCAGGTCGTACCCCGCCTCTCAAAGTCAGCTGCGATAGGGTCCAGCTCACCCGCGATCCGAATGAAGTGAGGCAAACCGCTACACCAAATGAAAGATGGCTGTTTGCGACTAATAAGGAGTCGCACACTGTGATTTATTTGTTTTCATCTTATTCCATTAGTGAAGACTCATAGCAGATATGACAATGACCTCTGGAAGAGACAAAGCGGAAGTGGTCTGACGTCACGAGAAAGCGGTCTGTAATGCAGCGACATCACTGTCATTACCTGGCGTCAAGCCAGTTTTGCCTTTCAGCGTGAGATTGTCGAAGCAATTAGTAAATAAATGCTCTGCATGGATGTTTATTACTTTTTAGATCGTACATGAAGTAGTTTCGCCTCCTAAACAACATATTTACTCGAGACTCTCTGTCATAACTCACTCAGAAAGACAGCGTTTTATTATGCAAGGTGTGTGTCAGCAAAATGCAAAGTTGGCGGAACCCCATTATCCCCTCTGGCCAAATAGTCAAATTATCTTTGTAATGAGATATCTATCACACAGGAAGGCAAGCAATTTCAAAAAGGTTCCTTGGACGATAATCGTCTTGGTCAGTTTAAATGAATTCTTCAGTGGTCACATACTGGGAATTATTCATGAATTGTGACATCCATTTTATTCATTCAGAGGGTGCAATACAAATAAAAATGGCAAAGACATGTTTTCGTAATATTTTTTTTTTGTCACATCAAAGCTAGCACATCGAAATAAAGCTAAATCTCAAATACTGAAACACCGAACTCCCAAGTGCTGACTCATGTTCAAATAATGTCGTTACACTTCTCCCCCTTTTTAGGCCTTGATCAACAAGCATGCACATTTGTATCACAAACGAGATGTAAATGTATGCGCACGAGATCATTTGAACAGCTTAAAGACAAATGAAATAAATGAAGGCGAACAGTCAAAAATGAAAGTCGCTTGATCTTTTTTAAGTCGTTGAAAGGGGGCCTATTCACAATGAAAGGCGGGAACCATCAGGTGTCAGTGTGAGCTACGTTTACGGCACAAACATTAACTCTAGGTGTTTGAAATAAAACGATGTATATGTAATTTCATATATATATATATTTTTAACACAAATATAGATTCTTATTTTTCCTTGTTCATTTTCACCAATGAACACATGAACCCCGGAACAGCGAAACCATAAGAAAGTGATTCCTCCATGTGAGTTATCTAACAGGAGTCCATTTTCACATTGGAGCATTGCACCATGGGTGATTTTAAAGATGACCTTTGTACCAAAGGTAATCCATTTGATTCTAAGGAGGCAGATATAGATATATTTTTTTTTCTAGTGGCTATTAATAATGTGCTCCGTGCAAGAGCTTGTAGTGGCTGGGAAATGAGGCTATACTGTGAAGTCCGCATGGTGGTGGTGTTGGAGGAGGACATAAAACAAGCAAAATCTCTTGTTCACTTTAAGAGCAAACAGAGAGAATGTGAGATCTGGTTTCAACCGAGTCCGTTCCTCATACGTATCCCCTCTGCATATTATAACAAGGCCTCCCTCACCAAACCGTAAGCCAGAAGGATGACAGCAAGTCGGTAGCAGGCTGATATTCTTGTACCTGTGAAAAGAAGAAAAAATGAGAATTTTAACCCCCATGCAGTAATTATCCCAAAATTAGACATTTTGGACACTTTGGACGATTTTGGACTGTTGGACAAATGAACACCACAGACAAAACAGTTAAAAATAACTCCACGAAGCTGAAATTTTGCATAGGATGTATATCTATGTCTTGGCCAATTCCCACTGAACATTTTGAAGGGTCGGAAGTGAAAAAAAATTAAAAGTGAAAAAAGTTGTTGCACATTGGAAGAGAGTCATTTTTGGGACGTAATACCCTTCATGCAGCCGCTAAAAATTACGGCATGAGGGTTAAGTTAGCCTCATTCATGGTCACGCTAAAAATTGAGCTCGTTGGGGGGAAAAGGGTTCCCTCCAAGTGGCCATTGGACTTTATTCTGGGCAGGCAGTTGTAACACGGTTCTGCATATGCAACTTACAAATGCGTTTCTTTGCCGAATGTAGCGCAGCATTATTTCATTAGCTTCAGTCCATTAGGCTGCAGTCCCAGCATTTATCAAGATCATTTCATAGTCTGCAAACAGATATCTTGCTTATGATTTTCTGCATGAGTGTGTCTAAGAGGCCCGCAGCTTGTAACACCATCGTAACTTTTGAACTCAAAACTTGAGAACCTATCACGATTGATTGATAGGTACAGTTATGCGCAGTAGTTTGTTGACGCTCAACGTAAGAAATGAGGCTCGGCTGGTCCGTCAAGTGGTATTAGGCCCCTGCGACGTGATGTCAAAAGTTGATCTTTTTAGATTCTTTTGACAAAATGATGATCTACAGTAAACGGGCAAGCTGCAAAAACAACCCCAGAAAAATGTCATTTCAAGTTGAAATTGCCTTGCCAACAACACTTTTTATAGTTTATTGGCATTCATATGACTGCCGGGGTCAGATGAAAATAGGGTTCTAAATGGCAATTTGTCCAGGGAGACCATTTTCTTTGCTGTCTGGGCTGGATTGGAAGTGTTGTGCGGTGGAGATCCAAATCACAGCTTTATTAAAATCTCCAAACCATATCTCTCCCCACAACACAGTCATACATGAGCACACCTTGAAGTCAGGCGGTATGACAAACAGAGCCTCAGATGAGCTATAAACACTCTAAGCCCAACTGAAGAACGAATACCAGCACGGACAAAGTTTCCTTTCTTGATGTGGAGTGCCTGTTACTGTTTTGATTTTCCCATGTTTTTATTTCAAAGAAAGTCTGGTAAAGTGTCAAATACCATATTTGACCCCTCTGTCCATGTTCCTCCATTAAGCATCTCCAGTTGGTCCAAAATACTGCTGCTCGCTTCTTGACTGCTCAGCGTAAGAGGGAGCACATAACTCCTATTCTGGGATCCGGGAACTGTCTCCCTATACATTTTAGAGTTTCTTTTTAAGATTCTGTTATTTGTTTTTAAATGGCCACGCCCACTTTCGCTCTCTAAGCTTCTCCGCCACAACGCACCTCCCCGCTGCCTCAGCACTGTGGACCAGACACTTTTAGAGGTACTGAGGACTAAGCAAAGGCTCAGAGGGGTTTGCGTCTTTTCTGTTGCTGGTTCCTTTGACTCTGAACCAAATAAACACAAAACTACTTTTTTCTTATCTTAAAAATGATGACCCATTTTCCTCCGAGTCTTGAAAATAAACCATTTGCTTGATAAAATCATTTCCTTGGTTAGACATGGGACATCTTGTTTTTTTGATAAAGCTTGCCAGGCCATGAATGAGAAGCAGTGGGAACAAAATTTTAGTTTTTACAAACGACTCAAATCTGACTTTGGCAGGCAAAGGTTTTCGGATTAGACGTGGGCAAAACACACACGCTGGAAACATGCCCAGCCTGTTTATCGAAAATACTTGTTCATACCATACTTCACGTTAGTTCATTTGAATTAATTTTGAGGCAAGTCAAGTTCATCTCTCCAGCATCCCAGGGGGGACATTTTCTCCTCTTCCTCCTGACCTGCTTATCCTCTGACATAACCTTTATTTATTTTGGGACGCGAGAGGTTTGGACTTACTGGTAGTAAATATTCATGATCATGACATCCAGGACAATAAGGTGAAGTTATTATGCTCTTTCGAAGCACACCTCCCAGTGTTCAATTTTTTGGGGCATTACTTATACAGTGAGGCTGGCAGTCAACTGCAAAAGCAAACCTGAATCGTCGGGGCACACTTTTGTGCGTTCGACAATGTTGAGCTAATGTTGAAAACGCCAAAATGGACCATTCTATTGAACTAAACGCAAGTTTGCCGAAATGTTTTGGTTGAGTGAGACGGTCCCGTGAAATATCGATTTCAACACAGCTCAACAAGTTAACGAAGTGACTCACCAGCAACCTCCATGGGGAGCTCAGACTGGTTTCGTGCCACTTTGATCTGTCCCGAATGAGCTGAAGAGGTACGCATCTCTTTGACTTGTTTGCCTTATTGTCTGGTGACCTTGTTGTAAATTGTGTTGTCTGGTTTGTTTGAAGTCTGCCTCCTTGGCGGGGGGCCATTTGTTCATTTTTGCCTGCTTCCCAAAATTGGTTCTTTGTAGTTGAAGGAAATGTGCATTTGGGTTGCAAGCGTTTCTCCATTTGTCTCACGACATCAGTGAGCGCGCGTTCTGTGATGCTCTGAGGGCTGCCGTCTAAATCATTCCATTTTCTTCCAATTTTTGGGGGGTTATTATATAATTAAACCGAAGCGATTTATTACTTTCGACAAGAGACAGCCCTAGGAGATTTTTGGGGATTTGACAAGGCGATGCTTTTTTTTTTTTTATTGTGAGGCTGGATGGTTGCCCATGGAAATAAAATGAACAGTTCCACTTGCTGTTCAACACCGAGACTTTCAGAACAACAAATGTTCCATGGGGTCGTTTGAATTTGTCATTACAACTAGCTGGTAGAACGATGCTCATCCCCCGAGAAAATACGCAATAGGGGGGGGGCATGATAAAAACCTCAGTGGTCACACCTCCGTTCCTGTTCGCCAAGGTGCCCATGGCCCCCATGGCTGTGCAACCCCACAGAGACACATTTATCAGCGTCAGACACACAGCACAAGCGATACCCTGCGACATCGTCGTCAGCGTAATGTTGCCGTCCGATAATCTGCGACACTGCAGCCCCCCGGGGCTTGATTGAACTTGTTCCCATCGTTGAGTCGTAATCTGTGTTTCGCTTCGGGTGCGGGAGGTGTTCCCAACCCATCGCGTGACTGACTTTATGTTTCAACTGCCTGACCGCTGGGGAAATGATTGACATTTAAAGGTGGGCCTGTAAATTTATGAGTGAAATTAGTTTGATAGGGAGAGAAAATGGAAAAAAAAAATAAAATATGGAGCTAATGAGAATTTAATCTCCCGGGGATAAAATGTGGACTATCGCAATATAACGCCAGCTCTGCTTAATGAAAAGCTGAAGAAAAAAAAAAAAAAATCCGACTGCAAACTATAAAATGGGCAACATTGCTTTTTAACTTGTCAGTGAAATTTGAAAAGAACTTTTGTATTCAAGGTGAGTTGAATTCATTACTGAAGCCCCGCATATCCAACCGGGCTGGCGTTTTCACGCCGGGCGTGAATTAAAAACCTTGCACAGCTTTCAGCATGGCCAATGTTCTGTGATGCACATTTTCCCGCGGCTATCTCTGCCTCCTCAGGATTTCATTTGATGTGGTAATAAATGCGTTTTTTGTAATTGCCTTTGGAATGCAGCTACAGTTTGCTTTTCTTCTTTTCACTCACACACCATGGATAGTATTGGCCTGGCCCCAAGATACTGAAATATTGACATAATCATATATAATATATTTGACAATAAAGTTGTATTCAATTCTATTATCTAACCAAGAATACTTTTTTTTTTTTCATTCGCGAAAAAAAAATATGAATGTATTCTTGTCTAAATAAGTGTTGGTAGTGTTGGTCAAAGTGAGATAAAAACATGCAGTTTGGTTTATTTCACATCTTTTGCGTTCTGCACTGTAATTTGCCATTATTACAATGACAATCGTTTTTTTTTTTCCCAACAAATTGTGCCTGCCATGTGGGGGTAGAAAATAAAACATCAACAAATTTCGGTTCTCGAACAAACTGAGCGCACTTGAATGCACCATTTGGCTCCTCTCGCCTTCCTTACACGAGGAAGTGACGCTACCTCGTGTTGCTTTCCATTGTGAGCAGACGTGTTCAGTAAACATTTTTATTTTAAAAAGAGTGTGGTTTCGGTTTTCGAACAATTTCAGTTTTCGAGCAGCCATCTGGAACGGATAATGGATGAAAACCGAGGTTGGACTGTCGAGGCTAATATTTCTCCTTTCGAGTTTATTTGATTTCATTGATCGCGACTGTCGAAAATATTATTTGTATCCACATTTAGAGATCATTAAAACCGAAAATACAACCCTGAATAATCAGGTTACAACAAAAATCTTCACCTCGTTGACGAACAGCCTCGGATGAAGATAAAAGCCACAAATCAACATTGTAATTCAGTAGGTGTCATCATCATGTTGACGAAATGCGGTTCTTAGTGGGCAATTGATGATGCATCCACATGGCTCTTGTATCTCCTGCGTGCAAGAGTGGTCTTCGCCATCTGGTCGAGATGACGGCTATTTCATTTGTTCACCAGCGCAAGCTTGTCTCTCCCTTGTGCCAGGATTGCTTTTGTGCTCCTCACAATTCAGAGCCCCGGCTCCTACAATAGCGCCGCGTCGCATTCAGCCACACAAGGGCACCTTGTTCCATTCAGATTTGACGCTGTGAGGTTGCCATTCCCAACATAAAAAAAAAAAAAAAAAATGCATATAACCTTTGTACTGACAGAAGCAGCCCGGTTGGAACGTTGGCTTCCTAGCAGGAATATTTCACATTTTCAACCACTTCAAGCCTTGGGATTTGCTTTTACTTTGAAGGGTGAGCACAGCGACTTAATCCCAAATCATGGACGTTAGCTCGACTGAAAAGTAGAATGCGTGTACGGGTGGTTGCAATAGGCTCGAGTCCGTCTTTGCCAAGGATAAGATGTACATAAAATTGTGGATGAAGGCGTCTGGCGCAAACCGATGTGTTTGGCGCAAAGGAGCCCAAAATTGACGATTGTACTCGTCACAGAAATTGTACGCTTACTGGAGACGCGTCATGAAGCCCCTTATCTGGAGCAGCACAACAGCCTGTTATCGCTACTGTGAGTGTGGCAGGCCGGCGTACGTGCATCTTTGCATTCCGTGTTTGGGAAACTTGTTTGTCAGGTTGCATGTCTCCTATTTTGTTTCGCCGCCGCACGTAGGCCGACATCAATTTTTGTCACCTCCCGTATCTTTCACAGACGCAATATCATGTGATTTAACCGCAGCGCACGTTGGCGAGAAGATCAAATCAATCTGGGGATCTCAATTTGTTTCATTTCAGGAGGTGTCTGAGTGCATGTGTCCACGCGCGCATAAATAATCACTCCCGTTTAATCTGGCCGACTGAAGTGTGGAATGGAGACATTTCCATTTTGTTCTCCCGGCCTTCGAGCGTGAGACGTGCATTCATCAGACCACACAGAGAGACCCTTTGTTCTTGTTTTCTGCACCTATGCACACTGCCCCTTTAGCCTGATCAAGACTCTCACTGTGATTTTGACTTTTTTTTCCTGATCGGCAGATGACTCCCCATTGCTGATTTGGGAAATTAAGTCAAGTGAATTGTTAAATTATGTATTTATTTGTGCCTTCCGAAGCTTTATGTAAATGACTCCATTGATTTTGGCGCATTTTTAGATCAGTCTGTCTCACGGAGGCCGTTCACCTGATTGCTGTCCTTTCATCTGCATTTTAATTCCGAGACCAGTTAACCCTTTGAGGGACAGCAGTTACTACAGTGGTCATCTTATCATGTTATCAGGTTACAGGGGCGCATGAAAGGGTTAAGCACACATCAACAATGAAAATGTGACCAATGGCTTTGCAATTGGCTTGCCTGAACTGCAGTTTGCCCGACTTACGAAATTAATGAATTACTTATATATATATATTACAGTATTAGCTAAGAAATATATATCTTTGAACTTGTGCAGGGTAAAGTCACACACTGAAAAGGCATTATGGAGTGAAATGTGTGGCCCAGTATATGAATAAAAACACCCTTTTTTGATGCTCCTCCAGAGCCTGGACCGACTCCATTTAAAAAAAAATAAATAAATACAACAACGTTCTCATTCATATACCTGAGCTGGGGGTGTGTTGATCCGTATTAGAGGACGTGTGAGAAGAAGACGAGGAGTCCACCTTCTGATCTGAGCTCATGCCGTCGTGACCCAAAGATGAGACGGACTTTCTCGGTTTCTTGTCTGTCAGGTGCAGAGGCGAGCTTTTCTTGGGGGGCTGCAATGGACGTCTGGCTCTGGCGGAGGCGTTGACCCTCAGCCAAGCTTGGGCTTTGTAATCCACAATCTCTCCGTAGTTGGCTTGTGTCACGCGGCACTCGTACAAGCCCTCGTCGCTCTTGCCGACTCTGGAGATCTGTAGCTTGTGGGAGATATCGTTGCCCTGCACTTTGACTGTCTGCAAGAATAACCAGAAGAAGACAGACTCTCCAGTTCCATTTTTCAACTGCACTTTTCAATTTTCTGTTGTTGTGAAAGCCCTTATAACAAGAGCCCTATTGTTTCATAATTAAAAAAACATCAAGGTGAGTAAGTTCATTAGTAACACAAAAAATACCGTATCGCTGACCCGTTCATTTGATCTTGGCTCGTCTTGTTGAATATAATTAGCTTCTTGGATACACCGCGCTGAAGACGGCCGTGTGGCTCACGAAGAAAAGAGCATGCATATAAATTTGGTGCAGGAAAAGGGGGGATGTTGGAAACTGCGGTATGATTGAATGAATGGAACCCATTTGATGCTAATAATACCCCTGCCTCCATATTCGGCTGATGAGCTCCTCGGGATGAAAGTGTTGGGAAAATCAGTTGCCATTGTCTGTTGGCTGCATGCATCTGCACTGGAAAAAAAATGGCGTGTTGAATTTACTGCATTTTATTTTGTCAAGTGGCTTCGCACAATAGAATAATTTGGATTTAGATTTTTTAATTTTTTAAATAAATTCGATGTACAGTAATCCCTCGTTTATCGCGGTTAATGGGGACCAAAACCACTCGCGATAAACAAAATCCGCAAAGTAGCGACAAATTAACATATACAGGTAAACAAAACCTTTTTTTTCCAGTGTACTTGACTTCGTCATGTGTTGGATGCTTTCTATTCTATTTTTGTTTTTCCATGTACGAAAAAATAACAGCATCATACAGTATTTTTATTTTCCTGATCTAAGCTCGACACTGAGGGCATGATTAAAAATCGCATGAAAATTCATCTGATGAGCTCTCCAAGTTCTTCCTTGACCAGCAGCAACTGTGCATAACGGGACCCCTTCTTTAAAACAAAGACATAATGTTGGTGGACTTTGGAGCCAGTGGGCACTTCATTTACTGATTGGCGACTGGGACAGATGCTTGGTGATGGAAGAGAAGAAAGTAATAAAGCTAAAAATGGATCTGGGTCATAAATAAATTCATTAAAATCTTTCACCTCTCTTTTTCCTTGAAATTAACATCGGACCAGTGTTCTAAATCAAAAAGAAGCTCTCTCTTGAGAGTTTGAGGAGATTCATTTTCTCTTTGTAGGGAACAGGGACAAGGCTGAGAGAGTTTGTGTATGTCCAAATTGGTTTATGGGTTACCCATTGCGTACACTCTGGTGGATTTGCCAATCAGTCGGCGTATGCCTGGGTTCGTCTTTGATCGCCAATAGTGGTTTTGGTGACTGTGTATGGAACTTGAGGTGGTACATCGTACCATCTTTAGGCAAATGATCAGCAAGCTACCGTTTTGTCCCTTGTGCAGGCTTGAAATTTGAATCCTTGTCACTGGGCTGCCTTAATCAGACGGTTGAACAAAAATGGTTCGCTGGCCAAGCTGGCCTCAACCCACTCTTTGCTGAGATCCTGCCAAAGGATGCGGACACCGGTCTGGACTGCTGTCAGACACTGTCATTGGAGGGATTACAGATGTGCCGCTTGATGGGTTTGCTCGCCAGTTTTACGTAATTAACCGGATTCCCATATGTTCCACATTTCTTTGGTCAAGGCACATCCTAGTCAGTGAATCTCCTTTGGGTTCTTGATGAAAAGTCACTTTTAGACCTTTTGGAGATAGTTGGTAGTGCATCACCACAGGAATAGCACTCGTATGTACAACCGGAGAAACAGTGTGATTGTCGAAGGTTTGGAGGGACTTAACCAGCATTTATCTGCCTTCTGCCGTTCGTCTGCGACAGTAGAACACACAATTTGTCTTTTCTGAAACTATGTACTGTGGCTATCAGGACACCCATCTCTAAGCACAGTTTGCCCCAACAGAAATGACCATCCTATACCATGGCAAATGTAATTGCGCTGTACTGCTCCTTGGAAAAATGCTATTATACTTTCTCTCATTATCATTAGACCGTAGAAAAATAATCTACTGGGGAGTGAATGATTACCCCCCCACCCCCGCCACCCCCTCGACAGCCGTTTAACTTTCAGCATTCAAGTACTTCTAAATTGTCCAATTTCTGCCACTTAGCACTGATTGAAATTCCAAGCGGACTTAAGAGAAGCACTGGCTTAATGGTTTTGGACTTACACTTATTTTTGTCCCCTCGTCATCGGGATGAGGCTCCGGTGTTATCTCCATCTGTGAACAAAGAAGCAAAGAGTTATTAGAACTGAGAAAGCAGCCAATCCGTATCACCGGCATTGGCTCCATTTACTTGGACTACATTGAATTAGAACCCCATCAGTATGGACAAACGCGACGTTCCAACAACAAAAGCTGCCTCCATCATTCCAGTGGAAAAGTTTGCGCTTCAACTGCACAATGTTTAGACTGAGTGAACACATTATGATTTCGTCACTCGTTCCACAAGGACTGTTTCCCCTGTTTTTGAAACTACAATTTTTTGTGACTAATTTGTGGAATAATCACAAACGGCTGACACTCCCACACTTAAGAAACATAAAAGGGCCTTCGTAGCAGAGCTCTGCATGACAGAGAAATATGCCTCAAGACCATCAAGTCAAGTACAACTTTATTGTCAAATGTGCTGTATGAAATGTCCTCCCTCTTAAACAGATAACAAGAGGAGCCGCTGCGGGTGCCCGCGCCGCCATCAGTCTCTGCTGTAAAAGTATTATCACCGAACAAAGCTTATGGCAATAATAAAAGCTTGAAAAGTAGTAAAGCACATGAAGGAGTTACACCACGGGACTCCCCCCCCACCCCCCAAAAGTTTTTTGTTGTTGTTGTTGCACTATGCTAGCATCATTCTGGACGACATACAGTACCTGACTTTGCATTGTTTTTAAGAAGCATTACTTGAGGTTGAGTGATACACCAGAACTGGCTTGCCTCATGCCTTCCATGCCCGAAATGAAAAGAAAAATGCTCCTTCTGAGCATTTGCTGCAGAGAACGCTCGATTCTGCTGTAATTAGCACGTCGAACCCAGCGCTGCTCTCGAGAGGCCGCTCTATAGACAGGTGATTAATGAGCAGAATTACCGCCGCGTCCGGCTTTCTCCGTCCGCATGTAGCGTGACTCTGAACGTCTTGGTTTCACAGATGGACCTGACATACTTTAATGTATTGGAGAGACGTCGTGAACGGGGGGGCGAATCATCCGTCGCCCTCTGCTGTGGCGTGAGACCGTTTCATGTCATTAATTTCAGCCTTCCCCTCGACAAACTTCACAGCCGTTTTATGGGCTTCCCGCGCAGCCTATATTTGTCACCTGAGAAGGATAAAGTTTTGAGGGTTCCACTGGTGGAGAACTGTTCGGCCTGCTTTTAAACGTGAAGCGGGCGTGTTTGGAAGGCGGATGGCATGGCGTGACGCGGTGAATCTGTGCAAAAGATGAGCGTGACCCGGACACTCCTGAATTGTCCCGACTTTATTGTTCAAATCCTTGTCCAGATTGCCTGATTTTAGTTTCCTCGCTGAATGAAAGTCAAAGCACTGAGGAATACCAATGTAGCGGGATCGTGGGAGTCTTGGTCAGTAATCATCATCAATCATCCTTGGAGCCCGTCTCAAAGATATTTTCGGATGGGACTTTGTGAATCGGCTCTATTTTCGCTCTCAGGCTGGTAGAGCGTGTTCCCGAAGATCGTGATGGTGAAGTTTCAGTGGCTCAGTCATGAGTAAAAGGGTAATTATTTCCTCTATTCCTTTGCATGACATTTCTCTGCGTATTATCCGGAGGTCTTTCTTCGTCAAAGCCAGCGGCACTTTAAAAAGTATCTCAAATTCAATCTTCCACCTCCCCAGTGACAAAGCTCGTCCTCTGACATACTCGGCCCGTGCTTTGCGAAAAAAAAAAAGTGTTTGATTGAGTACTCGTAAAATATGCGCTACAATTACCTGGTCTAAAAAAGCCTCTTTGACGCCCCGAAACTCAATTATCATCACATAAAGAAAAGTTGTCAGGACTTCCACTGGAATAGAAATGAGACAATCCCCGTTTTACATGACAGTTCGGGATTATTTATACCCATGACGAGTTTAAGTGTGTGATCGAAAGAATCGCGCTGAAATGCTAGCATGCTAACAAACCTGCGTGTGATATCAGGGGTTATACGTCCATGTTAGTTCAAGCATACCAGTTCAATGAAGGGAATTCATGTGCAAACAACAACAAAAAAAGGTACCCCGAGGAGGTTTTCATGTTGGAATCTACTCGGGATCTTGAGTCAACTAACAAATGTCAGCTAATGAAAGCGCTTTGATGCGAGCGCTGACCTGCCTGAATGAATGGAGGACTGAATAAAGCAAGCATTGTTCTTCCTCTGGGGAACCGAACCCGGCGGGGGTTCCCTTCTCTCAGGGTGAACACATCGAGAGAGGAGGGAAGACAGCTGGGCGGGAGATCACGAGCACGCTGTGCTCTCCGAACTCCCAACCCGCCACTCGCCCGTGTGGAACAGGGCGCATATATATTTTTAATACGGTCCGCCTTCGCACCTCATCGTTCGCACCTCATCGTTCTTTTCTGGAAACGGCCACGCGTTGAGGATCAATATCGTGCAACATGGATTCATAGAATGAATATTCATCTGCAATAAAAACTTCGACTCAAAGATTTTAGAAGTCTCCTACCAATCCCCTCTTGGCACTGAAGTATGGTAATGTCTTTTAGGCGGAATTCGTTTTTGAAACATGACTTGAGTGTTCAATTTAATTTTATATTTGCGTGCGAGTTCATCAAAAATAATAGTGTGATGCAATTATCCATCCTGACCCGTCATTAAATTAATGTTGTTGTTTTTTTGGACTGCTTGCAGTTGACAATTGATTTACTTGCATCACTGTTCAGTCAATACAAGTTTTAATCAGCATTTTACAGAGTGTTTGGAAAGTCACCGTGCCCTAATCAAGCTTTCCTATTTCAGATTCCAACCTAGATTCGGTTTTTAACAACTGAAGTACGCAAGTGCCAATACAATTCCAACGTAACAACTGTCTAGATCACAGCTGCTTTGCATATTTTTTTTCTTTTGAAAAAAACAAAAAAAACAACCCACACCCTTTTCTTATCAATGAGTTGACGAATACAGTGTAATGTCACAGAGAATATTTGATCACAGCAGAGGTGGATTGTAACGCGATGCCTCATTACAGCGCTCGCTGACTCCTGCTTGAAGATGTTTTTGGGTCGAAGCTTAGTTGTTCGCCCTAATTACAGCCCACAGTTGACAGGAGTCCTTTCACATGCAAACACTAATCCCCCTTCACAGCCCATTGCTTTATGACAAGGGACATGTTAATTACATGTAAAGCCTTCAATTGTACGTGTAAATACATGAAAGCGCACTATGACTTGTTTTTTTCCGGCGATGAGGGAATGTTCCCCGGACAAGTAAGGAAGTTAAGGTCAAATAATGTTTCCCAGTTAAAAAACAAGTACTGACAACAACATGATACAGTTTAAAAAAAAAAAATACATTCACTGGTGTCAGATTGTGAAACTGGTTTGCTTTTATAACAGGACATGTAATGTGACTTTATAATTTAATTTGCATTGCCAATAAATACAATCGTTCGCCCAATATCCTTTTATGAATTTATGAATGATAAAACAATCTCACGGAACCGTTTTCCTCGATGTGCAGATGAATCCTCAGTCGTTTTCTGGACATACCATCCGACCGTGTGAACTGTGTGCAAGTGCGAGTTGACACCGCATCATCAGTCCCCTCGGTACCCAATAAATTATCCTTCAAATAATGACACTAATTAAAGCACGCAAAGATTCTAGTTTGTATTTACTGTAACCGAGCCGCTTCTTGCTGAACGGGTTCATTACCTACTTGCCAATTGAGATGGCCATATTCTCAGATTAATTAAATGCAGCCATGCAGCGTTAGACGTAAACGGCCCCGATTTGAGAGAAAGACGATACACTGTGTCTTTTTTTTTTTTTTAAACAATACAATTACCCAAGTCCAAATATCTAGCTTTGAAACTGTTTGCATTTGCGGCCAAAGAAAGAACACAAATGGTTACATCGCTTTGGCTGACTGCATAATCTCGTGAACAAAAAAAAAAAAAAGTGTTTATGGAACACTCTAAAACTGTCCCCAGGTGTGATGATGAACGTGAATGTGTGTGTTACCCCGCCGACTGCCCAAAGACAGACAGCTTATCAGACAGACCGATAATGGATGAAAATTGTTCATCGGGTAGTTGTGAATGTGAGCGTGATTCATGGAGATGCGCTTGTACATCAGAATTTATGTCACAGGTTTTTCTCAAGTGTAGTTAAACCAATCCGCACCTTGCCTTAAAAAGACAGCGCCTGTTTTCTTGGATCTTTTTTTTTTTTTACAAGGCACTTCTGTTGGCAGCTTTATTGTTTCACAAGCCAAAAGCCAATGCAGCTTCTGACTATTTATGTCTGCGGCAGGCAAGGCTAAAACCTCAGTAAATATGTCCAAGTTCGAAGCAGAAGAGAAGAGATAAAAAGGGTATTAATGGGATCTCCCTTTTTTTTTCTTTCTTTTTTTAAAGAAAGTCATTGTAGCTCATCATTTAAACCTGGCGGCAGTTGCAAATTGTTCAGTCAGTGGAAGATATCAGATGCACTATTAATCTTCAGTTTGGGGGAGAAGGTAAACTGAGGGGACTTGTTTTTGAGCAGCGATGATATATTGATTGCTAGATATTTGTGGTTCGGCATTTGCAAATGTACCTAATTTTGCAAAGAGTACATCCATGGTTATTCCCTGAAAACATTTCGCTCTTTTTGGGCCAAAACCATATCCGACATAAAAATATGGCACCATCTTATGGCATCAAGGGGCCGAAAAACTATGTGGCAGTGACGGGAAGAACTCATATATTATATAATGTGTCAGGCATGGTCAGCATCCGTTCATTCCGAAAGAAAAAACATTGTGAAGGCCTTTCAAAGCGCCACACGGCGCTGCAGTCATCTGACTGTCATCTATTATGCAAGGCTGTTCAAGAGAAACCCGAGGGCAGGTAAAATAAAGGAGCAGCAGCTTGAAAAAAAACCCCCAAAAAAGTCTTTGAAATCATAAATGAAAGCACTGAAGACATTCTTATCCATTTCAATTAGAAACAGTGGCGGCTTGTTAATAGAGGGCGCCAGGGTGCCACCCAACACTCCACTGTCATAAGACAAAAATGTGCTGTCTATTTTTAGATGAGAAGAATGAATAAGACAGGAGTCAAGTTGTTTGGTTCATCTCAGTGTGATATTTTTAAAAAGTTTTTCTGCCTGGGGCACATAACTCTTAATCCATTAACTCGGTTGCTCCTCTTCAATGCGTTACTGTAAATAGGACAAAAGAGCAGAATTCAAATCCAGTACTTTGATAGGGGCCAGCGTATCAACCAGTTACCAGTTGTCTTGGTCGGAAGATTGTCGTTATGTAAACAGCTCTGTGACATATCCGTGGTTGGGCTATTGGAAAATGGAGGAGACATGAAGTCATTGGGCAAATATACTGAAGACCTTTTGAGAGGAGCCCTGACCAGTAGATTAGCAGAACCTCAACAAGAGAGAACGCCGACTCATACGGCGCTCCATAGACAGACGAGGCGAAGAATTTATTCTGCTTTGCTGCCTTGTTTTCAAATGTCAGGATATGACTCCGAATGTTTTGAGACCGGTATCATAAGGTAATATTTCGCTTTGTATCCCCTCTAATTGCACTACGACGCCTCCATGCTTCCAAGGGAGTGTGACCCAAAACTGGGCCATGATGCGGGTAGAGATGGTTTTTCTGTTGTTGTCTGTGCGATGCTGTCTACCTGCTTATCACAGTGTAATTGATTAATATACTGTAATAGAAAAAATATAATAATAATATTGACTCTTGGCTGGAGAAAAACTTAATCTAAAAAAAAACCTTGAAATTGGAGCCAGTCACAAGAAGGAGTCATGGTATATTGCCCATGACGAAAATGTTTTTCGAACGTTATGCCCATCAATCAGGATAACCCCTTTGTGCATGATCAGCAATGGTGCTGCCCCCCAAAATTTTGGGTGCCGCAGAGGGGGCAAGGATGCCCCACTCAGGTGCCCCCTGCACACCCCTGGTAATATCTTTATAAAAACAGCTGAGTTATGTGACTGTGTCAGCACCGAATACAAGATCAAAATGTTGTCGATTTAGCAATTTAATCCCAAACGGTGCTTTCGATTTGGTAAACAGGAACAGACTGTGCTCGACCTTCGCCCTTTCGCTGTGTATCGATTGCCGAGAAAATTACATCTTTTTTTTGAAGTTGACAGAAAAAAAATGGCTCAAAATTGTCATGCATCAGTGCAAAAAAAGAGCCAGTCTTTATCATTCCAGAGAGGTGATGTGAGAAAGTGATGAAATAAAAGGGAAGGACATTTTTATGGTGAAAAAAGGATAACCGCGGCTGCGACATTTTTCTGATGACCTCTAAATAGTTCAGACATCTCGCTTTGACAATTCCCCGTGATGAAATCCGACGAAAAGTGCGAGCGACGGATAAAATAACGCGTGCGTTTATCAAATTGGAAAAGGGACAAAGGTGCTGTGTCTGACTGTGATCCGATGTTCTGGGATCGGTCCCAACTGATCCGACAAATGACGGCGCGCTCGTGACACACGTGTCCAGATCGATGTACGATCACTGTTATGACTGCTCGAGTGCAACAATACATTACGTGTAATATCCTTGGACTGCTATCCAGCCAGCGGGCCCAAAAGCAATTAACGACGGAATCAATACCCCGAGTCAAAACACTGTGACAGCTCTATTATCCCTGGATGTGGGAGTCCGAGTGGGGTGCCATTTTTTATTTTTTCCCCTGTGTGTCTCCATACGCGCACAAACGCGCACACGCTTCCCTGCGTATCAGTTACTGGGAACAGTTTTGCTTGGGAGCTAACCGATTCTGTCATCGATTGTTGTGAATTGGAAATAATTTGGAATCGGAAAGCATTTGGATGTCAATCAGCATCCGGGAACAGATTGTGGCAGCAGACTAAATGCACCACTGTGGCATCACAGGCATTACCTGCGTTTGATTTGTATTAATTTTTTTCTTCAGAGAGATTTTCCCACCTCTCGTCAATCCTCTTGCTAATTCCTTTGCTTTGCTCGTTCTCCCTTCCTGTCAGCATCAGTCTTTTGCTGTCAAAATCCAGCCCGTCATCACATCGGCGCTGACAGCACTTTTATCTAATCATACTCTTTTTTTTTTTTTTTTTATGTGGTCCAACTCATCTCGTCCTCCAAGGAATCAAAGGTAAAAATCCTTCTTGTCTGCATTTGTTCATTTTGACACGTAATCTTGTGCTCCATTGGCCAAATGAGACAACGCTGGGCTTTCAATGAACGGAGTAACATCGTTCTAAAATGATGTCCGGCTCATATTTTGTAAAGACGATCTTATTTTTCTAATGAGCTTCCTAAACGAGACAAGAAGAGAACCATAAAAGATGTCATATTTTCAACAAGCCCACTACCCATAAATCAATGAGTAGCCGTCGATTAAAATTCGAAAGCAATGTAAAAGTAATGCCGGAATTTGCAAAATAAACATCTGTGATCATATGCAGCGAAATATCAAAAGTCTTTTTTCGTGGCAGCACGATCAAACGCCGGTTAGCACATTGACTTCACATTTGAAAGGTTCTGGGTTTGCATTCTGACATCTTTGTGTTTGGACGTTTTTTTGTCCTTGTGCCGTCGACATTGCCATGTCTTAGCCGGCATCATTGATTTGTTATTGATATGGACAATGGCGTCCATCCAGAAGTGGGGAGGACAAGTTGTTCGGGAGTTCTCATCCACTTGCGTTGAGTTGCTCCTCCCTGTACTCTTTTTTTAATTTTTTTTTATTTAATTGGATTCAGCATAGTCAACCAAAAAAAAGCCCACCAAATACAATTCCAATTTCATATTAGACAAAGGCGATTTAATTCCCGGTTAAGATGAATCCGACGACTGCAAATCATTTGAGAAATGAATCATGATTGCCCATAAAAGTCCTCTCCATTGGCTGCGGCCTCCTCAGGCAAAGCGTTATGGTGCCGACAAATCACCCTCTTCACTTGATTGGGGCAGGGGCCAGCGGCCGTTTCCGATCGAAAAGAAATTCCCTTGTCCCACCTCATGGTATCAAACCGTCTTATCTTCCAACATATACTAGATTGCCTTTTTCTTGCTGTTCTTGTGCATGCGGTCCAATTAGGTATCGACATTTCGGTAAAGCGGTTGCGCCGGGCAACAAGTGTTGCTGTTTATTTTCATTTTACTTTATTTTTGGTGGTGTTGTAGTTCCGCTTGTGCGTCATTTTTTTTTTAAGACAGTGAATGTATGTGCTTCAGCATTATTATTGCTTACTTCTGTGTAGCGTGTCGCAATGTTCCATTCCCGGATTAAAAATCCGAAACGTATCGAATTGCCAACGGATGATACGAAACTGCGGTAAAGCCCTACTTTTTATTTTTTCTATATGAAACTCCTTGACTCCCTCCCACATAGTTTCCTGGCACTAAGATGCCGCGTCACGGCGGCATCTCTATACAAAACGGAGCCCCTCATTTCACTTCAACATGGTGTACTTGCAGATGAATGTATACAGTTATATAATATATACCGTAATTCCTGGACTATAGACCGCACCTGATTATAAGCCGCACCACTACATTTTTAAAGGAAAAAACAACAACATTTTGTACACACATAAGCCGCACCTGTCTATAAACCGCAGGTGCGCGTATTGTTACATGAGATATTTACAAAGAAAGACGGTACACAGGCGGCCATTAAAAAAGTCTTTATATAGGCCGCTTCATTAAATAAGCCGCAGAGTTGAAAGCGTGTGACAAAAGTCGCGGCTTATAGTCCGGAAATTACGGTAATATGACTTTTGTGTCATCTGCTAGAATCTTGGTTCCACACTCAAAGTAAATCGAGGAGGGTCATTTCGACAAATCGAGTCATTTGCCGCCATCTTCTGGGATCTTGAGGCAATTGCAGTGCAGTACACCTTTTTCGGGATGGGAGGGTGGGGGGTGTCAATGACTTGGCGGCGCTCATCCACAATCCCCCGCGAATAGCGGGTGGTCTCTTTAAAATTCTTTCCATGTCGTCGAATGATTAAATACATTCATCAAGTATTTGTCTCCCGTGTGTCTGTCTGTTTTAAATGTTAATGCGTCATTTCAGATCACCCATTCATAATGAGGACCCTGCAGACAATTCTAATCCGCTTTGTGAGCCCCTGCCTCGAAAAGGTTTATTGTCAGCTCAAGTCCCGAACAAGAGGACGCGTTTAGTATTACGATGACATGAATACCACGAGTACAAAACTAATTAGAAGAATGAAAACAAATGTACGACGACTCGGTTTTTGACCGGGCTCGCATTAATCAAGCGAGCGCGGCAGCGCAACTGACTGTGCTGCTGAAAGGTCGCCATCCCAGCGGATGGGGGGAGGACTCTTGTCAAATCAAAAGCCTTTCCAGGGGTTCCCACTCCAGCGTGAAAAGGCGGACCAGTGAATTTGACAAGTTGTGTCGTGACACCGAATGGGGTGAACTTCCGCAGTCTCGCAGCGGCGTCAGAACGAAGGAGTGGCGGCAGAGGGAGAATCATATCTCCGAGATGGTGTTATCTCGCGTCAGATCCGCTTTTAGTTGGGCCACCGTCGCTTTCTGACCCCTGACGTGTGAAGATGGTTTAACCTCTGTCACGTACAAGAGGATTGAATGCAGACTTGGAAAATATGTCCCGGGAGTGAATATGTTCACCCCGAGGATGAAAAGAAGAGAAAATGGAAGCTCTTCTCATTTAAGAGACGATGACATCATCTATACCCTCTTGTCAGACAATAAATCAATATGTTTTGTTTTGATTTTTCTTCAACATGTAGGTCAGAATTGGATTCATTTTTGTACTGTCCCTTATCTTTGACATCGTTGCCCAATGTCAAAGCAAGAACCGTCTCGAAAGATTAATAAATAAAAATATGCGCCCGGTTATTTGGGAAAAAGTCAGCCATTTCACTTGCTGTGATTACATTCGGAGAGACCATTTGGAATGTGATATAATTTTACGGTCGAGCGCGCGAAGAAACTACTCAGGGGCTCGACGCGGGCTACACGAGCAACAGTTAATGGTCTAACTGGGGGCTTAATCCAGCTAAATTCCACATGGCTGAAGGAGATTTAACGTGGCGTGTCCTTGCGGTTGTCGCGTCAAGCCATTCAATAAAAGACGGCAAGCGGGGTACATATTTCATTGCATTTGCAACGTAGCGGCGGCCATTGAAACGGTGACGGTCGCGGTTGCCATGCAGCAGGCGAGCCGGCTCGTAATGAGCAATTGACGTCTCACTCAAAGGCATTCGCTCGTCCCGGAGGAATGTAAGGTTAAACTGATAACTTGCCGTCTCCTTAGCTGCCATACCCTCAAGGCCATGCGGGCTTAAATACACGCTAAAGGACAGTTAATGAATAATTGAGCAATAACAAGTCCATGTCTGGAACACACTGTATCAATTCTGTTTGTTTTTCTTTAGAGAAGATTAGTTACTTTGGCAGCATGCGTATCAAAGAAGGCAACAATTTGTGTTTGTTTGTTTTGTTTTTTTTCTGACTTAAATAATGGGGCGTGAACTCATTCAGTACCAGCCAATTCTGGACCAAGTCTGAAAAGACGGTTAAAAACGTCTTTGGGAGTGAATGAGTAAGAGACAACAAAATTTGGAGGTTGCGAATCTTGAGAGATCTCCCGACAATTAAAAAAAAAAAAAACCTTTTTTTGTCGTATTTATTAAAACGGTCATGACATAACAATGTGATCTGTCGGTGGGAAATCTGCCATTTCGTGTGCGCCACAAATGACTGAGAATCACCGATTGGTGGTTTTCTCTCGGATGTCAAATTAGTGGCACAAGATGAGAGCCCAAGATGTCAGATTTTGAATTTCTTTTTCACAAATCATATCGATCACGTCATGCCATCACGACCTTTTTGTTTGTTTTGACGAGTAGCGTTCTGTCTAATCACCAACAAGACGTGCTGGGCAGCTTGCTTGAATGAAGGAAGCGTCAAATGTCTTCATGTCATTGTCCGGCCAATCAAAAGAACGATGTTGATTCACGTGGAGAAAGTAAATGAGAATTATTTTGCACGCACGTATGACTCTTGCACATATTTCCCTCGAGGCTCCAAGGACCGCTATTGCGTCACAACCCCCATATGTCTTTTCTTTTTTCCCACCCCCCATCTGCTCATCCCTTCATTCCACCATCTTATTCGCCCAAATGCAGACAAATACAATCAACGTGGGTCAAGCAGCCACCGCTCAGCCAAGAACGCCGTTTTAAAATCGGACTTTTGCTGGCACGCATGAGCGAGAGTCAGATCCAGATCGAAAAAAGCTTCGGCGAAACCCGTGCGAGCGTGTTTATTTGTCAATGGATGGCAACAGATGAAAATCATCATCGTGCATGCCAAAGATGTCCGAGCAATGTTGTCCCTCACCCAGTTTCACTCGCAGCTCATCAAAAAGTGATGCTTGATGTGACACGATGCCGCTAATAGAGCTTTGATCCCACCGGGTCAAACTGTGACACATTGTGTCTCGGGCGTGAAGCCAATCACGCTGAAACCGAGACAATCACTGTGACTTCACCGAGAGTGCTGCAGTGCGCTGCGGATGCAACGCCGCCGCTGCCACCCTACTCGCGCTCGACGCTAAATTGCTCTTATTTGATAGGAGCCGCGGCGATCCGCACGCAGGGAATCAAGCGAGGGAAGAAAGTCAGTCGTCAAAACCGCGCTCCGTCTGATTTAGTTTCTCCGTCGCCGAGACTTCACATGAGCAAAGATAACATTCCAAACGCATCGCGGCGCGGATGTTAATCATGGACATGTCGAAGCAAGGATGTGGGGAATCCCTCTGGACCGTGATAATAACGCAGCTTGTCAGTATGGAACCTTAAAAGCGGCTTGCATTTGAATATTTTAAATGAAGCCCTTGATTGTTCTACTTAATGAAACTTTTGTAGCTCGCTTGGACTTCATAGCTCGCTTCCAGAAATGCTGATAGTGCCCCTTGGGTTCTGGGGAAAAGTTCAAAACGTCAGAGCGCAGAGCTAGCTCATCTGAGAGAATGAGCTTCCAGAAGAGGACGACGGAGAATGCTTGAGGAATGCAGAGGCAGGTGATGACATCAAGCTACGCATTCTTTCAGCTATTACGTCGATATGGTCAGAAGAGTCATAAAAAAAAATAGTTGTTGACTGATCATTTTTGCTTCCTGTTTTAAAATGTCCCAGAGTGAAAATAGTACGGTTTTTGGAGGTCTCGGTTTTTGTCCAGTTTGGTTTTCGACCAAAAATTTCGATTTTTTTATGCCTCGGATGACGAACAAATTTCAGTTCTCGAACAAACTGAGCGCACTTGAATGCACCATTTGACTCCTCTCGCCTTCCTTACACAAGGAAGTGACGCTTCCTCGGGTAGACGAGGAAGTGACGCTTTGGAACAATTCCGATTTTCCAAGAGCCTTCTGGAACGGATTATGGACGAAAACCGAGGTTTGCCTGCATTCGAATTGAGTCTGTAATGATTCAATCTGAAAGGCTTTCGGACACAAACGAGCATTTGACTAATGAGGTTTATTTTGAAAGTAACATTGTAACGAAATGAAGCTCCTCCCCTGACTTCAACATAGTTGCAATGGCAACGAAATGGTGGCAATATTCGAAATAGCCGAATAGGTGATCCCACATTGGCTTTCAAATTACACTTGACATAATCTTGCATCGACACGATGTTACAAAGAACTGAAAATCAAGCGCAATCTCCTACCCTAGGGAATCCGAACACACGCCGGGGCGAATCTGCATCACAATGCGGAACGAGTCGCTGCTATTGATTGTAAAAGAACAAAAGCTTCTGTGACCGCTGACTGTACCTGAGCCTGACAGGCAGCTTCAAGCAGTTCAAGAGTGAAATGAGAACAGGAGGCATCTGTCAGTGTGTGAATGTGTGTGTGTGTGGGGGTCCACCAAAACGCAAGCAGCATCCTGCAGAGAGCTCATGTTCACCGTTTGGAAGCCTTTGGAAAGCATTACAATCATTACCGACCTGTGTGGGGCCTACGAGGCTGATGGCAATAGTTACCAGAATGATGCATTGGACATCACGACTCCGGGTGGCGTGATGTCAGCTCACGCGCTGGAGGAAGCTGCACTTGGGCAGCAATCACGGCACCAGGCGGACGCTAAGGTCCAAAAGAGCGCGGCGTTTCATGGATTCAATTATTACCTTAGTGTTGCACCCACCCCATGCAAAATAGATGGCTTGCTATGATTAGGTTGCATTTTCTTGCAGTTTTTTTTTTTCCTTTGGTCAAAGAGTGCTGGTGCATCTGTTAGGTAATAGTCAATTAGAGTGCATTTATATTTGAACCGGCGGGAGCCAGCTTATCCCGTGTTTAGCTGCAGGGCAGTCTTGCATGATGTCCTTTCTCCTATTTTCTTCTTTTTTTGGGGGGGGGGGGGGGGAAATATCTCCCTTAAATGGAAATGCGGTTGAACGTAGCCCCCATCGGGGAAATCCAGCTGCAATGCACTTCAGGCAGTGTTGGGAGGTATTAAATGTAAAATGAATTTGTTCGAAATTCAATCGTACAAATGCGCACGAGCCAATTTTTGTAGCGCGTCTGGCTATGTTATCTCATCCTGTGCAGCACTATTCTTTAGAAAATGAAAGTTTTATGATACGGCAGGTTGGAGACATGCACATGCACGGAGAGAAAAACAGGAAGGCTTTCAAACAATATCAGCTCGCTCCCTAATTTTTTTTTTTTTTTGTCAGGAATATTTTGATAGCTCAATATCATACAGCATATTGTCAAGCTGCTACGTTACATAACCGCATTAATCACCTACGAGCGTCATTGTTTCCTATTTCAGGCTCCTGCCGATATTTGATGAAGAAATCCATTGATTATAAGCTTTTTCAAGTCCTCTTTGAAAGGAGCAGGAGCGCTCCCTTCACATATCTGACTCGGCTTTTCTTGTTTTTGTTCCTTATATCCAAGCATAATCCTAAATCAAATAGAATTAGCTGTGGAAAGGGATTGTAAAGATTTACTTAGTGTATTGACTTCACGGCAAACAGCAGAGGCCGGATTAGCTGGGGCGGAAAAAAAAAAAAAGAAAAGAAAAAAAATGTGTGATCAACTTTGACATCATCAGAATAGAAGCCTCAGAGGTAGGGAAATAAAACTGTTTTTTTTTTTTTCCCCTGTAATTTCCAATGAGAATTAGCGCCACTCTGAAAAGTAATATTTTCAATTTTCAAACCCCAATGTTTGTGTAGACTTGTTTTGTCAAACATTACATAACAAACTAAAAAAATAACATCTTCCAAAAAAACCAAACATTCAATATATGTTTTTCACAGCTAATGGGGGGAAATTGAGGGGGGGGGGGGAAATTATGGTAATACGAGTGAAAAGTCAAAAATATAAACACAGATTATAAATTTTTTTTTTTTTTAAATCTGCAAATATCCAAATCCATTGGTGCTGACTTGCAGGAGTCGACTGTAGTTTTAAGTTGCAATATTATCACTCGCTGCTAGATGGCAGAAATGTCTTAGTTGCACTTACACCAGGTCTTAGACTGCCCTATCCGCTACTGTGACATGAGTAGGCCGAATATATTTTTGGGGGGAATTTTTAACGATATGCAGGACATAGTACCTCAATAATATGAATATTTGAGTGAGTTGATTTTTGTGAACAAGTGTACAAAATGAATTGTTGGTTTCCTGTTCAGCAGTTTTGTGCCATCCTTGAATGGCAATGTTCATGCAAGAGAGCCCTTTGCTGTAGCTGGGAACGATTTCGCCTAACATGGTTACTAAAATTACATGGATGAATAATTCCATTCAATTTTAATTCCATGAGCGCGATATTCATCAGAGTTCCCCTTTTAAGCGAAGGTTCGAATTAGCACCCGATGCTAAGTGGCACGCGGGTATTTTACACAAACAGTTAACCTGCTAAAAATTTAGCTCGTCGTCGTTTGAAACGAGTCCAAGTCTAACAATTACAAACCTTATGGGTGTCAATTACTCGCATATTTTTGCTATTTTTCAACAGGGCTCGGTCACTATCCTCTCAGCGGAATCCTACTAGTAGTGCATCGATCCGTTTTCTCTCCTACTTACAGTTCAATTCAGTGTGTACTACTTCACCATAAGTGGCTTCCTACTCCTATTATTAATATTGGAGGAAAAAAAACCCATTACATACTACAATATGTATGAAGTAGTGCCCCTTCAATTATTTAATATGTGATAAACAAACAGCAGCGAGAGCCCAGTGAATAAATTTGTTGTTCACATACAAGCCAGTGTTTATATTGATTAAAATGAAATGACTCCTGACGTGCCTCATCCACCCACTTTACTATCATCAAGGGTATTCTCGTATGCATCCTCCATTAAACAGTCGCTTTGTAGAGACTTTTTCATCGAGGGAGCTGGAGCAGCGCGCAAGACTGTGTTTTCTTTTCAACGGGTAATATATTTCAGCCTTTCTATCAATAAAGTTGCCATTTTGGTGAATGAGGGGAAAAAAAGGGGGGGCTTATAGAACACCTTGATTTAGTGCCGGATTGAATTAGAGCTGCTGGCTGCCATACCCTCAGTAACGAAGCGGCAATTTGTTTGTGTTTTTTTTTTTTTTTTTTTTTTTCCATAGCAGCAAGCGCTTCGCTCATATTTGGTTTTCCGCTTCTCATCTTCCCTTTTCCTCCGTTTCTTTTGCTCCGACTTGAATCAACATCATCATAGTTGTTGCAAATCCTTTCAGCAGCGTGACTACTTTTTCTTCACGGGGGAGGGAGGGAGGCAGGGGAGGTGGGAGGCTGATGTTTTTTTTTTTTCCTGCATGTGAGTGATTATGTACTGGCAGCGTCTCATTTTAAATGCAAAAAAAAAAAAAACAGTTGTGAAAGATGAGTTGTAACAATGCCGTCCACATGAATTGTCCTTTATTTTTTTTTGGGGGGGGGGGGGTTGACACTTTTACGTGCGTAAAACGATTTCAGAGTTAAGAAGCCTTCTTTGCTTTGGAGAAGATGCAACGCATGTACATGGAGTATGCCATCCATTCAAATTGCTCTGACAAAACGCTCTGCCACGACTGTTTGTTTTTGGGCATCGCTCAAGTAAATGACTCCCTTGAGTCGCCGTTCCAGAAGTAAGCCGTGTGCAGCCGAGAACAATTTGTTCATATTTAGTGAGGATTTTTCAAGGATTAAAAAAAAAAAAAAAAAAACATTTATCAGCTGCCCCCTTCTCTGCCACAGGCCCCCTAGGTTAGAAACTGCTCTTCTGATGTGTTATCGGCCCCGCACAGGCCCTTATACTGTACATTCGGTAAGGTTGATTTAAGTGACAGAAATAAACCCAGTGCCAAGTGAAAAGTCTACAGACTAGTGTTTTTTTGGAGGGGGTTTTAGAACACTCGACTGCATAGTGCTGCTCTTCTAGAACAACACTTAATAACAAGAACATTTGCGTTAAATACACGGACCTATATTTACATGTTATATCACAGCTGTAGGCTGGGTTATACTTGATGAGGAATGAACAGAAGCTGTATATCGGATGCTGCGGGGCATCGCCGGCATTGTGACATTGACTGAATTATACATGTAACATCGTAATGTTAGATCGTGTAGCGCTTGTAGTGAATATTGATCATCGTCATGAGTTTGTAAAAGTCCATTTCGGTATTTGACACGTTCAACGTGACTTATGAAATAGACCTTTACGGCCTACAATTTAATGGTGCACACATCGTGTCACAAAAAAAAAAAAAAAAAAAACTATGAGTCACTAGCTTGGCTGTATGTGCGATTTTTTTTTTTTGTCCATAAGCATTCCTTTTTTGTTCTTCTTTTTTTCTAACACAGTATTGACACCAAAGTATTGTCAATACAGTAAAGGAAATGTTATTCACCACTTGATTCAAAAATTGTCTTTCCAATAATATATTCTATGCCGCCCCACGAGTCCAAACATTTGGACTAATATGAATTAAGCAGCAAAATCCACCTGTTTTTATCCATCTCAAGGGCGGAGCGGCCATTTTGCCACTTGTTGTCGACCAAAAATGACATCACAGTCGCCCAGGGCTCCGCATGACTCGCGTGTTTTCCAAGCTCGGTAAAAGACTGACTGCAAACACATCTCAATTTTCAAAGCTGCATCCGCATGGTTGGCTGACAATTAGGTTTAATCATCAGGGCATAGATCCATCCCGCCTTGTATCACTTCTTGGCAGACTGATGTGGAGCAGCAGTCATTACGTAACAAAGATATATTGGGGGATGTGGGGAGGGGCACTTGAAAAGCGTGCCAATATGGTGGCAAAAACGAGCATATTTGTTGGAAAATAGACTTGCCACGAGGTTATCACTGCAGATTGTGCCCTTTTGAACTCACGCAAGTGCAGTGATTGCCGTGCTGCTGATAAATAGTCTACTTTCAACCATCTACTATTTCATTTGGGATTTGTGAATCTCAACCGAATTGTTAAATAGGCACATCATCGAAGAGGTCGGATAACAAAGCTGTGTACAAAAAAAAAAACAAATCCTAAAATTCAGCACCTCGGCAGTTGTGCGGGCAAACAACATCTGTAAACAACAATCTCTAGTCCAGTTCTTCCACAGAGTGGAAACTCAAGAGCGAATTCTCAGCAACATGCGTTGACTCGCTCGCAAAAATATATGTCCTTGGATGTTGAAAGTAAATGCACCCAACCCACACATTCCCGCTTTCAGACAATATTTCTTTTATTGCCTAATTGCTGCCAGTTTGCTCCAAACGTCATCCTTTCAGGCACATCACTTGGCATTCATTTGCTGTGAGCCGCCATAGTTTCGACAAATTCCGCTCTCTCCTTTCCCCTACTGGACAAAATAGCCTTCCAAGTAATAAACGCTGGGTTAGAGTGTAATGTCTGCATCAGTAGGCCTCTGAAGCCCAAAACCCAAGAGTCATATGGGATCAAATCCACATCAAAGCCTGGCCAATGATGTTATAAAAGCCGTGCAACAATAGAACAATAATTAAAGCCTCATGGATTTCCACAACAGTGTCGCGCGCACGGGTGCGCGCGCACTCTGTATATCGCCGCTTCTCGTCGCGGTGATTGAAAGAGCTCAGCTTGATGCTTGTCACAACAAGACGCCAACCTTTTGATCAATCTTGACACATGCAGCTACCTGCCACACAATACGCAAGCCGCCGTTGCCGTCCATCTTGAATGCGGTAAACATATTTTGAAACACTCTCATCCGCTAAGCAGTAGCTCATTGGCTCAACATCAAGCTGTCGTGAGCAGCAGCAAAATATGAGACGCCGAGATTATTATTTTTTTTTTTGAAAGGCGCTATTTCATGAGGCAAGCGTCAGAATGTGCTTTTTGGACACGGGAGGCATTTGCATGAATTTCTCGGCTCGCTCGACAAAAGCGCTTTATTTATATGGCATTTCACCATATCTGCAGCTGCAACAAAGCATTTGACATATGACATAAAATAACAATACAACAACAAAAGAAAGTGAAAACAGTAAATTAATGACACCAACACACAAATAGCAGACGCCAGAAAACCCCAGTTGCTTCTTAAAATGAAGTCTAACATGTTCTGGGAGCTAGTGAAGGTAAACCAGGATTAGGGCAATGTGCTCCCTCTTACGAGCTCCAGTTAGGAGGCAAGCAGCAGCATTTTGGCCCAACTGGAGACGCTTGAGGGAGCACTGTCTGACTCCCAAACGAAGTGCATTTCATTCATCTAGCCGAGATGTAATGAAGGCATTATTGTGTCATTAATATCCCAAATGAGCAAAATGTTTCTTTTATTTTTTAATCTCCCAATTAGTCGTGAAATACGAGTTCCCTCTATTTTCCTTGGTTGGTTTGACAAAAGCTAAATCTTCTGAAGCTTCCTCTTAAATATTAGTACTGTTGAATACCAATGTGAGGATATTGATCTATATGTGATTCTGCTTTAAAAAAAAATAATAATTTACCTCTTCAGTATCCACATCGTCCACGGCCTCAGTGGGTTCCGGCACTTTCACGAACCACCACTGGATCTCCAAATAAACTGACGTGGTCCCGCTCTGGAACGCGCACGCCATCTCTATGTTTTGTCCCTCTTTAACCGTCATGTTAGAGGGTAGATCAGTGAAGCGACCTGCAGAAGATGGAAGGGAGATGCGTGGGGGCGGGAGTTGCAGAGATAATGAGTCAGGGGAAGATGGAGAGCAGGGGAATGAGAGAAAGCGTTGTCGAGGTAAGTTGGTGATGTCTGCATGCATAAAAATAAGCAGGAATTAACTCCCGAGACAGTTTTTTTTTTTTTTTTTTAGGTCTCTGCCCCTCCCGTCTTCTCATCAAAACAGCTCCATTGCTTAATAACGCCACACCGTAAATTACAAGCTCTTCACTGTTTTTGCACATCATTGCAAGTATTGCGCAGACAAAAAAAGAGAGACTGAATAAGAGAGGTTGAATAAAGAAAGACAACGTATGTTTTTTTTTTGTTTTGTTTTTTGTTTTTTGTTTTTTGCCGGGGGTGTCTAAAAGGTCGTTGTATTTAATGCCGTCAAGAAGCAGCGAGAAAGTGGAATCCAATGCAGTGTGAAGGGCAGATGCTTTTCAGCACCTCGGACAGTGACATTCCGTGGCGACGAACATTTTGCATGAGGCGGATTTGTTTGATAGACAATTTTCCTTCGGACAAAAAAAAAAAAAGAGGTTTTGGGCTCGACGCGTGAATACATATCAAGCTGTCACCAGTTGCATTTTTTTGTTTGGGGGGGGGGGCGGTTGACGACGTTGTCCGGGACGTTTTTATAACACATCTCGCTACTAAGATTTCCCGCTTTCCTCCAAAGAAACGCCAAAAAAAAACCACACCAAAAAAAAACACTGCGCACTTTTTTTCTTCAACAGTTTCTCAGACCTTGCAGCCTTTGAAAGTCTTACCTTCAAAGGAGAATCCGAAATGCACACAAAACCCAGCCAAGAAAATAAATCCAGCGGTATCATGAGAGGTCCACATCATTGCGCTGCCGAGAGCTTTCTTTACATGAGCTGTAGAGGGCAAGAAAAGGCGGAGGGAATAAAGCCAGCGAGGAGGGGGGCGGCGGCGGCGGAGGGGGAGGCAATCAAACAGTTGCTGGGTCGGTGTTTTGAAACGGAGGCTGCCGCAGGTTGAACATGCCGCAAACTAGCGCCCGCCGTTGCTCAACTTCTTTCTTTTCCGCGTGTGTTGCTGCGGCGTCTGTCGACTGCTCGGCTCGACTCCAGTGTGCAAAATAAGCAAGCGGCGAGCTGCGGGACTTGCTGTGCAACACCGGAGAGACGTCAGTCAGTCTGCTGGTGAATCACAGTGTGGCGTGCGCACTTTTTTTTTTTTTTAAACCCAGTTTTTCCTCAGCGCTCCATCCTCGCGCTATTCATTTAAACATCTCCTATCTTGGTTGCCACATGCCAGTCAATTTATTTATTCGGAAAAAAATAGACGCAAATGTCACCATTCTCAACAAAACTGCTTTGCAGAGTGACACTGACCGCCGCATCTCATTTGTTCCAAATTGGGTCTATGTGCTCTTAAGTATTTTTTTAATGTAGCGTGGGCGTGGCTAATATTGCAGAGTACTTCAGCTCAGGAAAGTGTAGCATAAAGTAAGGGAGGTGGGGAAAGGGGAGGGGGGGGGGGCGGGCGGCAGGGCAAGTGCAGCAAGTCATAAGTCATTAGTATAGAAAGGATCCCGCTGGAATATTATTAGTCTCATGGGAAGACTGAGAATATGCAGTCCTTTTGCATTATGCACTCCTCGGATTTGTGGAAATGTATTCAGAGTACAATCTTGGGTGCATTCATCCGGTTAAATCACCTTTTCTCTGTCTTGAAAGCCATATTCGTGCTGTTCTTTTGGAGGTACATACCAGTAGGAATTAGGTCCCTGAGGTTAGGACAATTCAGAACTAGGCCAACATTTTGCAAATGTATGCAGCGAACCACGGAAGTATTCAGGTTCATCTTCACAAGATTTTCAAGCAATCACTTTTTGCAGTATTCAAGATAGTCCGAAACTAAGAGGCGCGTGCCATGTTGCGCCACAGCATGCCAGGTAGCGCTGAGCTCTACTGGAAGAGATTCCGTCAAATAAGAGGACGCGAAGAAAAGCCCGAGAAGGTCCCCTACCAAGAAGCAGTGAACCCAAAGAGCCGAGAGAATAAAAAGCGACAGCGACTGGTTCATCTCTTTAGCAATACGTGCAAAAGGATGAGAGGAGTCGTGATACAGTATCATGCATGTCTTCAGCTTGATATTCGCTTCTCACCGGACGGTGATGATACGCCTCCTGTAACATATAAATGGGATTATGGGTGGATTATGACATAAACAACTGATGTTGTCACTCAAGATATTAGAAACATACTCCATAATGTGGTTAGTGTTTTTTCCATGTTGGCATAGACCAAGATAAGAGGCCCTCTCCTTTCCTCTTGCTGAAACCCTCAGTAATGCATTCATCACCGACCACCCGCCGCCTACCTGTGATAGCTTTTTCAATGGCTCTTCATCCAAAACCCTCCAAAAAAAAAAAGTCATAAAATATACGTGGAGCTCTTCAGCTTGCAGTCTGCCCTGTACTTATATGCACCCTTGACCAAATAAAACCTGCCCTAAAGAAAACCCCCCTATGAGCTCTCACCACTCCAGAGTATCCGCCACAAACTCCTCTTTATCATCTCCAAAGCATTCTCCAACCCGACTTCACCCCAACGGACTGCTTTCCACTCTCCCAATCCCTCAGATCAGCAGATGACACTCAGGCGTGGAGACATGGTGTTTTTTTAAAAAAAAATCTTTACCTTCTATATAAATGATTTAAAAGTTACCTGCTAATGTGTGTAAATATTGTCAGTGCGTTCTCTTCAGTATCCCCCCCCCCCTCCCCACACACACACACACCCTCTGCTTTGCTTCTGAATGTCATTACCTGTTGTTTTGTAAATGCTGGTCGCTGGTGCCTCTGCTTGTGTGAAGCACGTTGAGTTGTGTTGCTGTGTGAAATGTGCTACATAAATAAACCCGCCCCCACCTTGCCTTTCTTTGCTATCATGCCAAATGTACTTACTTCTGAACCTGAGCCTACTCATTAGTAGATGCCATGAATGACACACTTTTCACAACAGAGGAGCTAGCTTCTGATTGCTACATAACATGCATAGAGAGTGTATATATATATATATATATATATATATATATATATATATATATAAGGCGGCCCGGTAGTCCAGTGGTTAGCACGTCGGCTTCACAGTGCAGAGGTACCGGGTTCAATTCCAGCTCCGGCCTCCCTGTGTGGAGTTTGCATGTTCTCCCCGGGCCTGCGTGGGTTTTCTCCGGGTACTCCGGTTTCCTCCCACATTCCAAAAACATGCATGGCAGGCTGATTAGACACTCTAAATTGTCCCTAGGTATGAGTGTGAGAGTGGATGGTTGTTCGTCTCTGTGTGCCCTGCGATTGGCTGGCAACCAATTCAGGGTGTCCCCCGCCTACTGCCCGAAGACGGCTGGGATAGGCTCCAGCACCCCCCGCGACCCTAGTGAGGATAAAGCGGTTCGGAAAATGAATGAATGAATATATATATATACAGTCAAACCTTGGTTTTCGTCCATAATCCGTTCCAGAAGGCTGTTCGAAAACCGAAACCACGCTCTTTTTTTAAAATAGAAATGTTTTACTGAACACGTCTGCTCACAATGGAAAGCAACCCGAGGAAACGTCACTTCCTCGTGCAAGGAAGGCGAGAGGAGTCAAATGGTGCATTCAAGTGCGCTCAGTTTGTTCGAGAACCGAAATTTGTTCATCATCCGAGGCATAAAACCCCCGAAATTTTTGGTCGAAGACCGAATTGGACGAGAAACGAGACGTCCGAAAACAGAGGTTTGACTGTGTGTATGTATATATATATTTTTTTTTTCATGGTTGTGACAAGAGATCATCTGCTTACTGTAGTGGGAGACACCCTTAAAAATATGCCTCCATCGGCTGAGTCAAGACAGCTCATGATAAATATGAGAGTGACTCAGTCCACTGGGAAACTCATGGCCTTGTGCTGCACATGCCACAAATATACATTGGCAAAACCCACGCAAACACACCCTTGCTCACTGTTTGACCGACAGGGGAAAGTGCTTTGTGGATGAATTTTGAATTCTTTCACCGAAAGCGTTTCTCCCTTTTTCCCGCAGCATTTTTTTTTGTAAGAATGTGGCACATGTGGTGGTCTTTTGAAGTACAGTCTGCGAAGGACTCCCCGCAGCGTTTGAACTGGTGGAGGTGGGGTTGCGGAATGGATCTCAAGGAGTGCGAATGTGTTGCAGCTTTGTAGTTTAAGGTGGTGAACTTACCACCTAGTAGGTTCCGATTGTGTTATAAAGATGGGTGGGGTACACAGATAGACACTGATGGCACTTTTGCTTCTTTTTCATTGCGGTTTTATTCCGCATGGGCGGGCATCATTCATTTGTGAATGGTGCGGGAGAAAGGAGAGGATTTACAGTTAAAATACCAACGCCGAGCAACCCGGCGCGGATTAACAAATCTATTCGAGACGACATTTCGAATGGTGTATACGACTGATGTTAAACCTCCCAAAGTCAATCGTGATCAGCACAAAAAGTTCTTTTCATTTTCACTCCTGAAATGATGTCAAGCCAACTCTTTAGTTTCGGGGTCAAACTGTAGTTGGAAGAAAACCCTTATCGTACTTCCGCCAGAATCCAAAGGAGGTTATCATTTTTGATCTTTGCGGTAATTCAAAAAGACAAAACATTTCAAAGCGACGCTATTCAAAACAGATGAGGACTGTTGCAATTTTAAACAAATGCATATTATGTAGCTTTTAAGGTTACATGTGGGGGCAACTTGTGGGTGAAGATAGTGTTGACATAAAATCCTGAATTCCTTTTCGCGCCTAAATGGGCAAACGGTATCACACCAACCACCACAACAGCCGTAATAGCTGTCATATAACTCGGCGGGGGTATTTCGACTGCTGCGTAAAATCCAACCAAATAAGACGCTCATGTCCAAACCTACTCGAGGCAACATTAATATTCGATAACGTTGCTCTGATGTTCCACGACAATGCTTTGATCATTCATCGGACAGATGAGTAAGAGTGATGCTGAGTCACTTGTGATGCGGTAACATCTCACGGTTCAACTCGGCGCACGGCGAAGACCATCTGGTCCGCCAGTACAATGGCCATTAGGCAGCGAAAGCACACTTTTAGCTGGTTCCCTGCCAGCATCCGTTTTGTCAGAATGCGCACACTCCACGATGCTCCCCGAGGGCAACAGAGCGCAACAACGACAACAAAAAAATAATTCAACACTTTTTTTTTCCACCCCAGCGCGGTGACGCAAACGGTAATTAATTGCCTCCATATTCAGCAATGTTCATCAATGCGACCGCCGGCAATGATATTGCTTCGCGCCAAACTCTCATCTTTCCTTATCGCGCCAGCCAAAGGTTTCACGATTGAGCGAGGGAAATTTCAACGGAATGTTGAGAGCGCAGGATTGAGCGGCTAGGAGGCAAACACCGAGGCAATTGTGTTTGGCGTGCACCACGTACATGAAAAAAAATATATATATATATTGACGAGGAGGGTAATCCAGCTCCTTTAGCTTTCGGGCAATCATATAATCTAAACGAAAAGGAGTTGGTACAAGTAGAAGCAGTAGTAGTCGAAGTAGTAGCGGCAGAAGAATCCCATGAATTTATGCTAGTTTATAATTAGCCTAAGAGATAACTACAATGCGGTGGTAAAGTCTTTGTGACAGGTTGCGGATGTCCTCTTCACATTCTTGTCACAACAGTCTAGAAAAGAAAACCGCTGGAGAAAATGTCTGAAATGTTGATACAGGCTTGCGAAACAAAAATGGCCTTACTTGCTTCGTTTTATTGTTCATTTGCCTTTTTGGCAACTGGAGGTTTTAAGTGGAGCTAAAGGTTGATTGATGACTAGATTGATTTATTGATGTGCGTTAACAGTGAAGTGTTTTCAGCGGATATTCCGACAGCATTTGAGAGCGGAGAGAAGGGCTTGATTTTTCAGGATTTTAAAGCCTCACGTTATATAAGTGTTCTTTTTTTTTTTGGCGGGAATATTCACAACACGTTTCTCAATTCCAATTTCATTTCACTTTCGAGGGGCTGTATTAATTTAATTGCCAAATGAAACCCTAATATCAATGAAACAAGACATGTGGGTATTTAACTCACGGCCGAGTCGCTGGTGTCTTGGCAACCTGATTCGCATTGGCAACTTTTGGCATGTTTGCGTGCCTCAATAGAAAGAGTGATGTTGTCCCCGCAAGTCCATCTTATCAGCAATGATTGAAGCAAACACAATCAGCGGTGAGAGGTGCCTCTAAGCCTCTCGAAGGCTCCAAACGCAAAGCCAGTCACACATCAATGAAGAGATCTCATCAAACATTTAAGCTATCAGCTCCACGGCAAATCCATTTAAATGTGTCGAGCCTTCATGTATAATTACAACCCGTGATGACAAACAGCCTCTTCAGCAAAAGGTAGAGGGACGCATGATGGCAACGCGCTACTTCCAGCCAGGTGATGAGGTAAATGACAGCAGCATGACAATCTCAACACAGTTTCTTGCTTAATGATAATTGCCTGCCTCACCACGGTGGATTTTGCCAAGAGCTTCAGGTTGACGTCACCTTCCTGCTCCGAGCCCGGCGCTGTGCGGGTGGCAAATTATATCGCGCAGAGAAAAGAGGAGGAAAAAAAAAAACATGTATTGGCATTATTGTCTGGGGGTGTTTTGAACCCCCAAAGTGCACGACGAGTCAGCCGGTATGCACAAAAGTCAGGCCCAGAATCATGTACATCCAACTCCAGCACTATTCATAAGCTGTCACACTAATTATCGCATAATGGGCCCAACAATGAAGCATATGTCAAGGAAGGACCTTTGAGCCAATGTGTCTGAATTTTTTGAATGCATATCCATGCAATCGTTCTGTGACCTTGGCACACGTGGAAAGGCGTGCAATAGTTATCGGTGAAAGCATGTTTTCATACGAGTGAATGAAACCTGGTACAAATAGAAATACGTGTCAAGCTTATAGATGTATTGTAAAGCCTTGAAATCGTTGTCGTCACAGATTTGAGTGCACACAGAGTTAAATCAACAAAGGGAGCACACTGCCGTGAACAAGAAACACGGTGAAATCTTCATGCATTAACACCATTCCCACTTTCCTGTTTCAAATTTGCTACAGTGAAAAACCCCCTGTTGTGAAAAAATGTCTAACTGCAAACATGATTTCGTTGTAGAGGAGTTTCACTGTACTTTTTTTTTTTTAAATGCGGGTTTTCCAAGCATTTATACATTTGTATGCAAACTGGCAGGCGCGCTTGTGGAACGATACTACTGCGAAAATGTTTGTGCTATTCAACTTCAAGACCAAGCCCTTTCCAGGAAAGTCCAGTCCTCTGCGAGTTCTTTCAGTGTCTCTGTTGCAAGCCGCTGATGACACTCTGTGACACGGCCAGCCCCCGTGGACAATTTTCATATATTCCTACCTTAGTGAGGTATGTTTAATTAATTAGTTATTTTTTAAAAAACTGTCCTTTTTGCACAAAGTATACGAATGAAAAACAATACTGACAAGACTCTTCCGTTTATTGTGTACGCTTTCTCCAGGGGGGTTGCTCTCCCCCAAGTAGTGCGCCGTACTGGATGCATAACAGCATCAAGCGTCCTTGACATAGATTCGAGAAGTCCGTCCAGCGCTAATGAAGACATTAACCTCATTCATCATTTCATTCATCAAATTTATAGCATTCAACTCACTGCGTGCTGTAACTTAAACATCGTCGCCGGGCGCTAAATCCAAATTAGGAGACATCATTGTTTGTCCCGATATGTCATCATTTGTAAAACGTTGTAAAACTAACCCTCTCCGTGCCCGCCAGGCATTAACTAATTTCTTTTTTTATGATTCATTAGCTGTCCCGTTTACGTCTGTGAGACCAAACGAGTAATAGATTAGAGAACCAATTTCTTCGGCCAGATAGATAAATACAACGCAGTATGTCAGCGAGTCCAAAGTGTGAACCCCCCCCTCGCCTCCTCTGCCCCACTCAACCTCCCCAAGTCCTGCTGCATCATTAACCTAGTTTGTTGTGAGTCCCTGCCACATTTTGAGGTGGTGTTTTTTGGCACGTCGTGTTATCAGTAGTGATGGCCAACTGATTGCAGCCACATAAGGGAGAGGACATTTCCACAGCCCATCTATCACAGGGTTAGATAAACAGACGGAGGACTGTCAGCAGCACCGGTAAGCCATCCAAGCTGCCCGTTTGAGCTACGGCTTCAGTCAAGGTGGAAAAAGTGTTAAAGACACATCAAAGGTTCCATGAAATCCTTTCTTGAGAAATGCATTTTCCTTCTTGAGAAAATACTTTCAGAGCAAACGCTCCAAATATGACAAACAAATCTAAGCCGACTGATCGTTCACGGCGATCGTGGTCATTAGTTGGCAAACTAGGAACAGTGACGCGAGGAAAAATGGCAATCTGGAAAATCAAGCATTGGTAAACGAATTGTGTGGGTACTAAGAAATGATTCATGAATACTCCCAGATGACAATGTAGCACAAAAAAGGTTAACTTCACCAATACTTAGCATTCCCGACACCACAACCCCCCAGCCTCGACCTGCTAGTCCAGCAGTCAGCAGCATCATCCTTGCTCCACAGTATGAGAAGACGTCAATAAGCCCTCTCCAGCCACATCGAGTTAGCTCGCTAAATTGATCGTTGTTATCTCGATGGCCATGTGCCATCGACACTAAAAGGCAAGATCCATGTAATGGGGGGCAGGGGGGGGGGGGCTTTCTCAGATTAGATTGGCTTTGAGGTGTCTGTTATGCATAGCGCGGCTCGGATGTATGTGGCCACTCGCCTGATTTTGACAGTGATATATGACGTTTGGATTTGTGAGACTTTTTAACGACAGATACTTTTGGTAAGGGCCAACAAAGTGTTTTGCTTAAAGCATTGATGGATACCAAGTCACCGATCATGTAATAAATATTCTCCCAATTCTTAAGTAATAACATTGTTATAATAATAATCATAATAATATTGTTGAATGTAAGCTTCCCAAACCACCATGCATATGTTTTTAAAAATAATTTTACTGTGACACCAACGTCAACTACACTCCGGCCAGCATTAACGTCGCTACTGCACCGTACACGCCGACTGGCCCTCTGTCGCTCGCGTTTCGTCATCACAGCAAGCCGTGCATGCGAACAAGCCTTTTCCTTCAGCAGCGCAGCCTTTTTTTTTGCAACAAAATGGCCGCCGCTCACTCATCTATGACACAACTAATAAGAAGAAACAATATTTTCCTTGCCGAATAGAAACTTGCCAACATCATCAGACGTTTTTTTTGTTTTTTTTCTCACTGAACCAAGCAAAAAAAAAAAAGAGTTGAGAAGCGGCTACCAAATCACACTAAAACACGGCGAATAAAAAGCTTGGATTTAAATGCCTTTGTGTCTGCTTTCTTTCATCTTTGTCGGTTGGGTGTTTGTTCTCTACTCTGTGCCTTTTGTCAGTGCTTTTGGATTCAATTGATTGTTTTTTTGTTTTTTTTTTCTTTCTTCCAGTCGCTGTCAACTTCCTTGTTTGTCTCGATATTTGTTGTTCCCATCGGTCTTTTGATTTCCTGAAATATTTTCCAACATGTTTGGATTCGTTCTATCTCAACATGTCGGGCTGCAATTTCGGGTGCTTATTAAGGCTCGTGAAATAGGAAAGCTCAATGTTAAAGTTTCAGAAAGGTTCAGAACTTTTTTTTTTTTTTTTTTTTTGTGGATTCAAGGGAACAAACTTGAAACGTACGTGTCGGCAGGATTTGCGAGAGGCAAATATTTAAGCCTCGGCGTAGGTATCCATTAATGATCGTATTTGAAATGTGAGTCACAGAGAGCGAGAGAAAGAGGGAGAGATTTCATGGCATGGGTGTGAGGCGAAGGCTCAAACCCATTACATACCTGAGCAGATTTTATTGATCAGGTGTCTGGATGGCACTGCTACAAAAATCCCTTTCAAGAGAGACGGTTGAAAATGAGAGCCAAAAAGAAACGGAGGGTGGACAAAGTGAATTTACAATTTGTTGACGAGCGCATGCACACCGGGACTGTTGTTGTTGTTGTTGTTGTTGCTCCTAATACATCCAAATCTTGCACCGAGATAGATTCTGTGGCGTAAGGGATAAAGAAAACAACATTGACAAATCTCTTGAATTTGAACACGGTAATCCGCGATGACATTTCAACATGGAATGCCCTCACAAGAATTACACTCCAACCCCCAAGTGCGACTTGACTCCGGCGGTGTATAACCTTGCGTGTTGCAGTTTATCCATAAAGCATTTTCATTACTTAACACGGCCATAAAATGATCTTTATTAGCCCGTGGATATGAATTGTGAGTGCGCTGAAAAAAAATGTTGTGATGCAACCGTAAAATGCCAGAGTACCTTGCGATACGACGGCCTCTTATTAATGATCCGGCGGGTCTTCGCCGACCATCATGACAGTGTACATATGGAGAGGATAACGAGTGAATGATGACGCTGTTGAAATCGAGGTGCGTGCGGGGGTGCGCCTGTTCGTGTGTGTGCGTGCGTGCGTGCCCGTGTTTGTCAGTAGCTTTGCGAGTCTGTTTCACTCCGGTGATCCCTAATGAGAAGCAAATGAAACACTTGGGATGTTGCATGATGGAGTGAGTAAGTTGAACACGGAGCCGAAACAATTGCGGGGGGGACGCGCACACGGGGAAGATGTTTCGTTTCAATTTCAATCTTGACTGACCTTTGCTTTCACCTTGAGCGCACGTGGATTTTTTTCTTCTTCTCATGTTTAGAATTTACTGCCCGCTTCAATCCGTTAATCACTCTAAACTTCAGGTTGACTATTGGGACTAATAGGCGTTTATATTTACACCATTGCCTGTTTTTGAAGTCAAATGGCACAAATGTCCCGAAATTTGGAAAAAGACTTGAAAGTGCAATATCAGCATTTTCACATTACCGAATTATCTTTCTTGGCCCAAAAAGTTACATGCCAAAATTCACCAAAAGCCTTTTGGATCGTTATTGATGGACAGTAGCTTGTTTGTAAGTAAACGGTGAGCAAATGCTGCCCACTCTTCATCAATCACCGCATTGAACTGAAAATGAGCCAAAGAGGCAAATAATATTTTGACATAATTACCATTCGGTATGTCACGATTGCCCTCCAGCTGACCATCCCCAGCACTCTCATATTCCTGATCTGTTTAATCTCTCCCACCGCTGGACCCTTTACAGCCAGCTATAAACAATAAGCCGAGCGACTGTCTTTCTGCCTAGCGCCGCAGTTGCAGACATCTCCGGGGGTCATCTAATTAATGCAAAGGATTACTGCCGGGTCCCTGGGCCAAGGCTGAGCATAGCCGTAGCCGAAATGAGTCATTATGGGGGGGGGGGGGGGGTGAAAAGGGTGAGCAATCAGTTATGGGTCGACTTTGGGGGCGGGCAGGTGGGAGGGGCTTCATCTTCAAATGTCAAAGTCACTGTAATCATTTTGCGGCACTGGGAATGCACTTTGTTTTCTTGTGGAAACTAGATTGCGTCATCAAGGGGATGACTCCTCGTTCCGGAGGAGTGAAAGTGCGCCGTTGCTGGTGAAATCGCATGTATTTGACATTTTGGTCGGTGTCACATGATTGATTCTCCGCCCGTGTATTTTATTTTATTTTTTTTTCTTGTGGCTTTGTGAAGAACATGAACCTATCCTAGCTGACCTAGGCCAATATGTCGCAGACACTTTGGAATCACCGCCGGGCGATCACAGGGCTGGATCACAATTTGGAGTCTGCAGTTGACCCAACATACATTTAATTACCTTGCCACCGAGCGGCATTCTTGGTTTATTTAGATACAAAAGTCTTAGCGAGAGCCGTTTTTTTTATCTTGGGGTGGCAGTACCTCATTCTCTGCAAGGGCTTGGCTAAGGGACTGGCGTGTCACAGCTTTTAGGTTCACTGAGAGGCCATTAACTTGTAGACGGAATATATGGGGATACCCATGAGCTGTTGGAGAGATGCCAGTTTGCTTCCTGAGCACTCGTAATGTGTCCTTCAGCAAAGCATTGATTCCCCCAATTGCTTGGAGGATCCTCATTGGAGTCGCCCCTCCTCCAGACTGTTGTGCCGCTCGTGCGTTTGAGGTCTGTGAATCGGCTTTGGTGTATTTATTGTTGATGACGAAACGCCCTGCTGGCAGAAACCACTTGCCCCACAAAGAACTTCGGGGTATGCGGTTGGAATCACAGCATTAGCCTTTTATTGAAATTAGCTATTTGGGTGTCGTTGTCAAAAGTGATTTCCTTCAATCAATGGCAAAGGGTCGTTCATTTGAGGTTCTGAAAGTTCATCAAACATTTAACGCAGATTACACAGTTATCTGAATTAATAACGGCGAGACTGGCATGACATATTTCGCATCATGCATGAAAGGCGAGTCAATGGCGGTGAGCCTTTGCGACCACCGACAGGAACAAGCAAAAACACCTGACGTGTGTTGCTGCACCGGACTCTCGAGCCATTCAGTTACACCGATCAAGGTAAAGAGAAGTCAGATTCTGTACCTGCCACTGTTTCCACATGAGTTCTTGATTATGCGTATACGGGCTTCAGTATCCGATTAGCAGAGTCGGAGCTCCCTGGCCTGAGACCATTAAAGCCGCCATTCCCCACCCACTCTCCGGCTCGCAGTAAACAGCCTATTGAAATAGCGACACAATCGGGTAAGGCAACTCCATCCGTTTATCTATTACCGCGTTGGACGAAGTGAAGGTTACAAGTGGTTCAGGATCAATGAACCACATTCTAGGATCACAGAGGCTTTACAGATTGTCACGTGTGGAGAAGGATGTGCTCTGGGGGAGTATGTTTTAGCTTGGCTAGCTTGAGGTTGGATGGACAGTCTTGTCATTTATTAAGAGCACGTTTCACACGGATTCAAGTATCTATCTCGTCACACTCTGAGTTGACGCGCCGATGGCGAGAGCACCTGCCGATGCTGTGGAGAAATAAACACACTGGCCGACCATGTGGTGAACCGCACGGTTCGAGCCTCGACATCGATGCAATCGGCTAAGTCTCTGTAGCAAGAACAATCGTCATTTGTGGGTCACCTTATCTCTCTTTTTTGAACCCTTGATGTCGCTCAGTGTATATTTCATTCATGAGTAAGACTTGCAAGTTATATCAGATATAGGTAATTAATGTGAATTCCACATTGACCAGACGGATTCTTTTCTGCAATCACATTTCAACCATCATATTTAATTATGCAACGTACCAGTGTGGTTCGAAGGCAAAAACATTCCACTCGTTAAAAAGCTTCACAGTTTCTCAGTTTTTCCATTTTTAATATTTGTTTGAATTTTTGGGGTAGGGGGTCAGGTTGATTTCCCCATTCACTCAACTATTTGATTGACTTGCAATCTACCCAGTCAGTTGTTTGACCTTGACCTAAGTGAGCCTGACGGTACCTGAAAACCAAAATCTCCACATTTATTCCTCTAATAAGATCTGGGTGGGGGGGAGACATTTTTCCACTGAACACAATTGTAAAAATCACGAACAACAATTATTTTCGATTCAATGCTTTGCGTCAGACAATCAGTAAGTGCCGAGTGCAACGTCAAATTGAATATTCAATAAAGGATATTGCAATGTAATGACTTGAATTTGTCCGGCAGTAACTTTGCTCAGTGGGCAATTGTCATTTTGTTGGAGCGATTTCATCGTCTGCCGCCCCAGAAGGTATGCGGTTGGAACACATTCTGTTTATTTGCGTCAAAGTGATTTTTCAATAAGTCGTTCATAAAACTGCAGCACAGTGAATTAATAACGGCCGGCTTTGCTCATGCGCGGCACATAAAGGAACAAAAAGACGTGCTCACATCAGTAGCACGGAGCCAGTTAGCTCAGGGGCCGTGTGGAATCGTACCGGCTCGCAAAACCCTGAAAGGTACAACGGGAAACGTAACACGGATCTGATTAGATTGTGTTCTGTTCATCCTTTATTTTTTTTTAGCTAAAATGAATACACCGATGTTAGGCGGATGCATATCTATTTGGAAATAAAATAATTGATCTGTCCATGACATTCCAGCACGGGCATGCCAGTGTCTATCATTTCTGAATTCCAAAACTGCCACGTCATTCCAAATCCAGTGGGCAAAGACTTCTCAAGAAGCTGTCAAGAGTGGCTTGTAAATAAGTGGCAGCCGGGAGACAGACATTGAGGAAGAGAGAAAGATTTCAAGGACAATGCCGAACAATTAACTTGGTGGTTTTAGCTATCTACCCCATTAGGCTTGTGTGGGGTTGGGGAACATCTATTGATTTTGGATGTCAGCCACTCTCATTTTATGGAAATGGCCACAAATGGCAGGCCAACAAAAGCAAATTGAATTTTCTGTACTGTTACTTGTATTGTGAAATGAGATATCTGGCTACGTGTGACTGGACGAGCCAGCCTTAACGTGCACGGATGAATAAATCACATGCCATCTTCTGCTTTCCTAAGGCCATTGCACAGAGATAGGTACCGAAAACTCATCAACAAGAACGCATTACCACCATCATTAGGAAAAACCGAATACACGCATGAGGCGCGCTAAATTAGAAGAAACCCCACAACAACCATTAAAATAACGTAGTGCATTTTCTTAAATGGTAGCCTCGGCCAAATCACGGCGACTGTTTTTCCGAATGAAGTGTGGAGTCTTGTAAGCAGACAGGAGAGTGAGATGGAAACCCCCTGAAGGGTGCCTGAAGTTGTCTGATGGGTATCAATGAACTCTGCAAAATGTGTGCTTTCTGAAAGACTAATTCCCGCCATTAAAAAAAATAAACGTTTATTGAAGTAGAATAACTCTCATCCGAGACGCAACGCGACAAAAAAGGATCGTACATGGCTATGTAGCTAGCTACCAAGCTAGCTATATAGATAGATAGGTAGATAGATATTCCATGTTAATTACATGAAATAATTAGAAAAATTGACCAAAAAATGCACACTCTGCATCTGTGAAGTAGTTTCAACCCCAGTCCAAAATGCATTACAATCATTTTCTTCAAAATTCTACACATAGGACCCCATAGTGACAATGTGAAACATGCTTAAAATATCGGGAAAATTCCTTATAACATCTCCTCTGTTGCCTTATCATGGTGAAGGGGTTTTGTGTGTCCCAATGATCCTCAGAACGCCACGAGTCTTTGTCATAGAAACTGAGTAGAATCGCCCTCATCAGGTTGGTCAACCAAGAACTTGATAGTCACAATAACAGAGCTCCAGCATTTCTCTTCTCGGCAATCAGGCCTGTACGGTCGATTGATCGGGCCTAAGGCAATTCTTCATAAAAGACACACGGCACCCAAACTAATATTTTAGTCCCTCACGTTGCCGCGGAGTTGATTAGTATCTGCGTCGGTTTGACAGATGTAATATTCAAATGTCCCTCTCGCCACAATGGGAAGGTCAAGCTGGTGCCGGAGTGTTTGCCTGCAGTCCCCTCCTCAGAAATTCAGCACTCTGACTGGCGCTTTGGGGAGGTCTGCCTCTTACTGACCCAATTCTGTCTCTCCATCTTCCTTCTCTCCGTTTAGCTGTGGGAATATGCAGAGCACAGATGAATATGCATCACTTGAGACACACGGTATGTTGAATACAATGCAAAAAAAACAAAAAACAATAGATCCATTTCTTTGGAGATTTGGAACCATCTTTCGAAGCACCGTTAACACCATATAGAGTGCACACACACACACACACAGTCTTTTAGTTCACCAAGGTTACCCGGATTCATCTTTTTGGGGTAAATGTATCAGTCTCACTTGCTTATCATTTCCGCCATTGTAAAAATCACCAAAAAAAACCACACTGTCCATCGACTTCGGGAACTAACTATAATGATGTAGTCTCGTCATTTCGTGCTGGATTTATTCCAATCCTTGTCTGGCTTCTCCACAAAGTGACCAAGAGTGAAAATATGCTGAAAGTCGAATGTGGGATGGATGTAGCCACTCAGCCTATCCTACTATACATCATATCCAATTCTAATAGCCTGAGTAGTTTCCATGTCCAACACACGCCAGCATCAATAATCAATTGCAGTTGCGCCGAAGTGTGTTACGCTGAATTCTGCATGACGATATTGGATATTTTGTAGATTCATCACATTTTTAATGCATGTGAGGCTTTGAATTGCAACTGGAATTTGAAAAAGTGAATAAGGTGGACAGATTCCCCGGCTCTTTGCCAGGGAATCTGCTAATAACTGACGCCCATTGAAATACAGTGGAGGGGGGGAAAAAAAAATTATTTCTGAAATTTATTAGCATTCCCTGGACCAGAATGAACATGTTATAAACGGGACTTGATGGAAAAAAAAAAGAAAAGGCTGTTCTTATTATTATTCTCTGTGTGTACACGTTCTGTGTTGTGCTTTTCTTTCAAGCATAACAATTATGCACCTCTCTGTGATTGACACATCATTTTTTTTTTAAGTGTTCGAATGACTAATGAGTATGAAAGAATGCGGGAAACATGCGGCGCAATGGAGAAGAGTGATTAGTGGTACATAGCTTCTAAGAAATTGGCAGCAGGCTATTCTGGGAATTCTTTTCCCTTAAAGTTTCACTTTCAGGCCACCGATCCCTCATGCCGAATTGATATTCAATTCTTCAGCGTATTTCAACAGTTGCGTATATTTTAGGGCTCACTGTGCATTCACCGCATACGCAATGGCAATAGAAAACACATTAGCGACTGTTTGTTCAAAAATTTGAGAGGATTCATGGGGTTTCCATTAGCTTCGATGGGGAAAGGCTGAGATATGTTACAAGAGTGGCCGCGCAATGAATTACTGAATAACACTCAATGGGGCGGGGGGGGGGGGGGGGGGGGGTTATCCATAAGCCCGGCGCTTTGGTTAGCATCCTTCCCTCTTCATAATCATTTATAGCATCTTCAGGACAAAGCCAGCCTTCTTGATGAGCCCGTTTTACATTCGGTGTCACTGAATCTGATAGTGCTGCCCCAACAGATGGCCCTGAATAAAACTGCACTCGCAACACCAGAAGGTAAGAAACCCAGATTTCCCCCATAAAAAGAGCTTTGGGGTTTTTTTTGTTTGTTTTTTTTCCATTCCCTTTCTCTCGACAGCCTCAGAGGGCCATCGTGCCTGTCTGTTGCCAAGGTGACACCACCTTCCGCAATAAAAAAAAAAAACCGAGACTTATCCTCCCCCCCCCCACTTTGACAGTCTATTGCAACCTCATTTGTCAGGGACATGTTTAAGGCTGCATTTACACTGCAAGTCTAATTGCAAGGTGCTAATTTAGCACCAGTATACATCATCTATTTGGTTTTTTTTTTATGTTTTGAAACAATGCACATGCACACACGGGCAAAACTTATTGAGCTATCTCGACACATGTCAACATCGGGCAACAGCAATGTATGGTCTATTATATCCTCCTTGTCCCCATTAGTCTGGGCTGGAGTTGGAGTCTCTCCCAGATGACTTTGGACGCATCGTTTATATTTTGACGTCTGCTGAAGGGAGGTTTTGTTGGCTATGGTGGACGTCAGGCAAAAGGGCGCTACATCCGATTGAAATTTGTGGTAGCCTTCTCAATAATAAATCACGGCGGTACTTCCATTAATTCTGGTCGTCTCCCAGCATGCTGCAAAACCCATCGCGCTTCAGATGGTTGAAAAACGCCAAAACCCGCCCCGGGATCAATTATTTGGTAGTTTGCGGTTAGAGAGTTCTCCGGATGGTGGAGACTTCACCACAGTCAACGAAGCGGCATTTGACAGTAAGAGACAAGGTAACCGGCTAGGTCTGCAGACCGTGTTGAGTAATAGAAGCACAATTATTTTATTTATTTATTTTGGTATTCCTTAGTGACGACTGTGCAGGCTTTCACCACAGCCTGTTTCGCTTGTTCTTTGTTTTCAACGCTCACTTCCTCGTGTCTCTCGCATAAAAAATTTTTTAAAAATGCTTTACAAAATTGTAATGTGGAGATCGATTTGGCCACTGCAAAACCTCCAGTTGTTTCTGCTGATGGACTTCTTTGTTGTTTTTTGGTCAATAGCTGGCTGCATGACGAAGGAGCTTTCAATCAATTTTGAATGCTTCTTTCTTAAAAGAAAAAAAAAATCTTTGATGAAGAATGTTTTTTCCCCAGCCCCCGTCTCTCAGTTTTCTTGCATCGTTAGTACATTCCAAATGGTTCTCTTGGCTCTATTGGCTCTGATTAATTTTCCCATCATCTCTCAGTTTTTGCAGTTGCTTGTTTCTCACTTTGAGGCAGCTCTCTGGTTTTCAAGTTGGTTAAACCTCTGAGTAGCATAAACGTAGTTTGCGTATATCGTGTTTATCAATAAAAGCGCCAACACCAAATAGTCACCAACACCAACTTCAGCTATCAGTGCGTCATTCTACAACAGTGTTTTCCTTTGGTTAGTGCTTATAGAAGAGCATTCTTGGTGCTTATTACACCAGGCGCCTTTATATGGTACTCCTGCACAGCTTATCTGAGATGAATGAAGGGGGTGGGGGAGGGTGGCTTTGGGCACCAAGTAGCAGTCGGGGCATAGCAATTGCGAGACAATAGGATGCTTGTGAACCGGATGGTGGGATATGGCCTCCCATCATGACACTCATTATGCAACCAGCGTCTCTGTTTCCAGAATGTAATGCAAGTCACGGTCCATGTCATATCAATTTGAAAAATTGCGAAGAGAGGTCCAGGGATTGGACAGTTGAAGAAGCAGATCGCGTACGAACGTTATCTGAGTCAGATCCAGTCAAGATTTTGATTAGCCGCTCCTGCCGAAGCTTTCTTTTACGTTTGAAATTATGAATAGGTCAAGATTTGGATGGGAGAATGATCACAAATGAACAGAAAGCAGAGCGAGGCCCTTCGGGCTTTCCTTGGATCTTTGGAAATGTTCTCATTTCTAAAAATAATTGCCGGCCGTTAAATTTGCAATTAAATGAAAGTCCGAAAAATAAAGTGTTTTGACTGAAATGGCTTACTCCAGTAGCACAATTTCGAGTGCTCTTTCGACATAGTGTTTGACATTTCTGTTTGGCGGATGAAATATTCAAAGAGCCAGGAAAATTCTTTACAGTATATGACATACTTGGAAAATATCAGGACAGTAAAGAGAAAGAGAGAGAGAAAAAAAAAGCTCTTTGTAACCTTCAAAAAATTCCACAGCTTGGGCTTGAAAATGTGCAAAGATAATAATAATAACAAGAAGTACAGAAAATGCATTTTCTTGAAAAAAAAAAATCGGCATGCTAAGAAATACAGTTGAAACACTAAAATGGTTTGGATAAATTATTATTTTAGTGATGAGATTAGAGCCTTCCAGGTGATGCCATGCTACATAAGCACTCAATGTTCTCGCCTTTGAATGTCTCGTCTTAAAACTTGAGCTTGCCAGCACAGTCGCAGTAACCTCACCCATTAAAAAATAAAATGCTGTTCTTTGTTTGAGTTCAAATCCATTTGAGAAACGATAATCCTTTCAGCACCGTAAAAAATGGTTTAGGATGTTTCACTTGTACAATAGCAGTGTGAAAGATTGTCAACGCAACTCAAAAGCTGCCCAAACCGAATGCCTCATCATACTTTGTAAACGCCTTGAAGGAAAATGCGTGCATATTAATCTGTGGGATTGATTTCAATCTTCACTTGAAATAATATTTGACAGTCATTCAGTGGACAAGACAAACAGATGTCTTTAAGCTTATCAATCATTGCTGACAAAGTGGTTTAAGTTAGACTGAGAGCTCCGAAATACATTTTGTATGTCGTTTCACTGCTCTTGCAATGGTTACTGTGTCCGTTTTACTTTTTTCGCCAAATCTAGTCCCAGCATCTACTAGAAGTGCACGGCTTGTATAAGTCATTCGCATGGCACGCTGGCCGTGGAACTGCTTTAACGCAGAGCTTTTTTTGCAAATCGGCAATTAGCATGCAGCGGCGTGATGGCGGGCATGTTGAATCTGCCATGCAAATGATCCCGTATGTTGCAACCGGCGAGAGGTAACTGTTGTTTACATTGGTCTTTTGATGTCGGTTTGAGGACGGGGGTGCGAGGGACACGCTATGATTTCAAAGGTTAATGCATGGTAGAAATAGAACACGAGTGGGTTTGATAATCACAGGCAAACAAGAGGCCCGTGATGCGCCGTGTCAGCTCAGGATACAAATGCCTGCTTGTTTGTGAAAGACTTGAGAGCAATTTGTTGAGACTCTAGTTGCAGTTTTTTTCGCAAAAACAAAAAAACATGGATAGATTTTTTTTTTTCCATTTATTACCGTATTTTCCGCATTATAAGGCGCACGTAAATGCATTCGATTTCCTCAAAAGCCGACAGTGCACCCCATTATAACATAGATCAATATTCGGATTTCTTGGACGTATTTTATATGTCGGGTAAAGCGGTTTGTTGTGAAAGTGCCATATAAATAACGCTGTATTGTATTGTATTGTATTTTAATCCCTTCAGCGTAGCTCCATCTAGTGGATGCATAACGCCACTATTGTAGCTCCTAAGTAATACACCTTATAATGCCGTGAAAACAGTTTTAAAATAGGCCATTCATTGAATGTGCTCCCTATACGCCCAAGCGCTTTTATAGTGCGGAAAATATGCTACATATCACACGATTCCGCTGTGAATATGCACATCTGTGGCCGGCATGACATCTCGGAAATGCGAACATAATTTTGCAAGTAGCCTCCCATCCAAAATCTTGTGATCCAAATCATCGTTTTATCGTAACGAGGCGATGGTGTCCCTGTGTGTATCTGATGGTTGTTCGGTTGTCCGACATGTCAAAATCCGTACCTGCACTCGGATGTCTCCTTCAAGCGCTCCTTCAAGAGAGTTAACAATCCCCATGCCACCATTCTGCCCGCCATGTGTTATGCACTGCGGCGCGACTTATATTTAATTATTACGGTCTCTTTCAAGATCAAAATGAATTTCAAATAGGCTCCGCAAGGATACATAATGCAAGCCGGTCGAGACCATCAGACAGAAGTGTGGCTGGATGAAACATATTCCATCAAGGTGGATTGTGTTGCTGCTCAGCAGCCTTTGTCGCTTCGTGAACGACTTGAGGGACGTGGACTGACAATTGAAATGAATGAGGTTGCTTCTTTTTCCCCCATTCACCCTGCCTTCTTAGGGAACTGTTTTTCCTTTCCCCTCCCACAGCTTAGAGTCCATCCACCTGTGCTTGTGTGCTCGATGACAAATGGAATGCTCAGAGAAACGTATCTTTTAGCGACAAAATACATTTGATTTATAAGCGCCTTTCAAGACACCCAAGGACACTTTACAATCAGGAACATAAACAATAAAACACGATGCGGGTTGAGCAGCGGCAGCCAAACGCGCCAGCGTTCACTCAACCCGGAAGTCAGAAAGAAACCACAAGGGAGGGAGAGGGGGAGAAAAAAACCCCACGCTCGAACTATCCTCATCTGAGGATAATTTGAGTCAGGAAAAAAAAAAATGGACTTAACCTGAGAAAAAGAGCCTGTGTGCAAATTGAATAGTATTACAACAGTGTACAAAAGGAGACAACAGTGCTAGTCACCAAAACGCAACATTTTTTTGATCCAATGAGGACACCGTATGCAGATACAGAATGCCCTCCCGTTGATGGGTTCAGGTGCAGTGCAAAGTCGCCAAACTTGCCCAATGTCAGCTGAGATTGGCTCCAGCTCAACTGTGACCCAAAATGAGGACAAGCAGTCAATGGAGAGATGGAAATATGCACGATCACGCGGTCACACAAACTGCTCACTTTCACCTAGGCTGCATTTACTCGGGCAGACAACCATTTAATCATTTATACAGGACACAGTATATTTTTCTCAACATATTGAACATCAATTCGCTTCTTTTACATGTGCAAAAAAAAAAGTGCAAACAAAGTTACCTAAAAACTGAATTTGTGATTTAAGTGATTTTTTTTATTTTTGGTGTCCATTCAGGTTTTGTATTAGATTGTCAGCATTCCTGAGAGACGGTCGACCTATTTTGCTCCTCATGAACCGCCACGTAGGGACACGACAGAAAGCTCATAAAAATGCATTGGAGAGATTTGCCCCTGTGGTACCGCGAGAAACATATGCCAGATCCAAATGCACAAATAGGACGATACATTTGAAGTCATCTCACCAAGAATTACTGTGACAGCTTTTGTCTACCCGACCCTTTCACATCTGTCGCTTGCACATTTTCTATCCTCGCCCAATTTCCAAAAGCTAAAGCTAACGCATAGACTGTCTGCTCACATCTCACTTTCAGAGCCAGCATGAAAGGTGCAAAGCCTCTCTGCTGAGGAATCATCATGCCGTGAGACGAGGAGACGGAGAAACTTGCTTTGGGAGCGCTTAATATTGTGAATTAGCCGCACTGTTACCTAACGCGGCCTCGCACACTTATACTTAAAAGAGGCTGATAAAAGATCTTCCAAACTGAACTCTACGTGATCCCTTTGTGATTTTCTGTGGAGCAATAAACAAAGAGCAAGAAATTAACTGACTGATTGGAAATTAATAGCCCCCCGTTTCGAGGCTAAACATGATTGTCTTGCACACTTGCACCAAACTGTACTTGATTAGTGAAGTCTGATGAGTCTGTTCCCACTCGGGCGGGGGTGAATCATGTTGTTTTGACTTGATGAGACTTAATCATGCTAATCAATGAGATGATGAGTTTGGGGTGACATGAAGCGGGGGGGGGGGGGGGGGGGGGGAAGAGTCCTCAAAAGATTGTAGCGCGGTTTATTGAAATCTTAATTTCTCAGGTTGATGCAGCCAAGTGATGAAATTACAAAATGAAGATCAAATTCTGGCGTCACCAGTGCACAGGTACAGGTGGAGTTTGCATGGGTGCGTGGCTTTTCTCCGGGTACTCCGGTTTCCTCCCACATTCCAAAAACAGGCAAGGCAGGTTGATGGAACACTCTAAATTGTCCCGAGGTGTGAGCGCTGCAATGCCCCCTGCCACCCTCAAGCACACTGACTTCAATAAAGCCGCCTTGGCTTTTTCTTGTGTTGCCTTACCTGAAAAAGATGAGCATCACTTACAGAAAATGGATGGATACAATTAATAAAATAAAATATTTGTGGTCATTCATTGTTGGAACTGGAAGTTACCCAAAGCATATCAGCCAGAAAATAAAATCCCCCTACGTTTCATGCAACATGCAAAGTGCTGTTTTGTTTTTCACATAAAATGCCCCTGAAAGTCACTAACTGAACACCGAGAGCGTTCATGGCGATATAATGAACATTATCGTTAATTCCATGCCCCGCAGCCTCCATCAGCCTCGGGTGAGATTTAACCCTAAACTGCATTGAGCAAGAACGGCCCCTCCAGAGTGTTTCACAATTCTGCTGATTGCCTGAGTTTAATAACAGACCACAACGCCGTCAACAATTAAGGGTCGGACTGCACCACGCTTTGAATACACTCTGTGAACCCGCCAGTCATTCAAATGTCATAGAAATGGTTGGACTAGGAAACTGTTGACAAACAATAACTCACTCTGCCATGAGACAATACTCAAGGATACTGAGCAGTCTATTTATATTTATGGAATGTCCCTAAAGCACCACTCGTGCACTTTTGGCGTGTCCATGCACATTTTGGTTGTTATCTGAATCATGTTGGTGGGTTGGAGGTTGATGGAAGATTGTATGGCAGTGCCTAACTACAGCTTGGCCTTTGCCACCAATCTTGCATTGTTTGGATTGCTTTGATTTTGCACGGGAGACTAAAAAAAAACTCTGCAGGCAGAAAGTCATCAACTGCTTTTTTTTTTTCCTTTTCTCCTTTTACTATTTCTAGCATGAATGTGGCCGCAGTTGTTTCTTTTTTTAAAAATTTATTATCCCTTCTAAAATTCAATAGAATAACATGGCATGCAATGTGAAACTAAATTGTTTCCAGATGCAGCCGATGGGAGGTGGACTGAAAATAAACAGCAAAACACAATTGCGATTGAGGCGGGGGGTCCATCCATTTTGGATTAAAAAAGAAAAAAATAATAATCCATTAACATCCGTCGCTACCTGTTACGATTCGCCTGCAGGCATTTATAATTGCTTTGCGCTTCGAGTAGATTGGACACGTGCTTCTGATGAAATGCTCAGTAGGCATTGATGAGGGTTGGCGATATTTGAAGGATTAGTTTGACAGAGAAACCCCCAAGTGGTGCTGGCAAGAGTAATTCCCCGAACTAATTGGTCAACAATTTGAATATCGGCTCTGGGCATTGACCTCCTGTTGTGAAAATGTCAACAACAACAAGCCACTTTTTTTTTTTTTTTTTTACCATGGGGGGGTTGTAGAATGTCACCAATTGTAATCCAATGTGATTTTTTTGTTTTTGTTTTGTATTTTGAATGTTTAAAGGACACTGCCTTGTACTAACTTTTGCTTTGTCTAACTTTATGTAATCCCCGACAGTTGTCAGGGTAACACAGCTTTGTTAAAATATAGTATGCAGTGAATTATGTGACCAAAAAAAACCCCCATCTGAATAGGATACGTGGTGGAAAATGGATGGTAATTTTGCTTGAGTCAAATTGATTGTTTCATGCTTGGCAAAAAAAAAAAAAAAAAAAGGTTTCTTGTACGCGAGGGCTTCAAACATCAACCTGTGCTTTTGCTGGCAAGCTATATTTTGATATGTACAATCTGGAAATGCAGGTGCCGCAATTTGCTACATGCTGCAGCACAGATATCATGAAGCTGCACGTGAGGCCGAATTTCTACTCGAGCAGTGTTATTCAACTCGGCAGTTGTTGCTGTCATTGCAAGCATGAAGACCGCACAGAACAAACTCGTTATTATGCTCCAGCTTAGCCAGCCGATCTCCTTTAAATCATTTGCAATCTCTTCATCAGTCACAGGTCTTTATGAAAACATATTCTCAAGGTGTGATGGCGAGTCCGCACGAAAAATAAACACGGTCTGCTTATGCAAATACATTAGCTGATGTCGGGGAAATGGCTGCTGTGTGAATGAGTCGTTTTAAGTGATGCCGATGGCTGATAAAAAAAAAATAAATAAATAAAATAAATGAAACGTGCAATTTGAGTTTGGTCTGTGTGACACTCAATCGCGTTATCGGTTCAGTCTATTCGCCGTTGAAGCAATAATGAGGCCGTGAAAGTATCTTCTATGGTTGAATAGAATTTGTGGTTTGATGGGACTGAAAGCTTCCCTTCACGCAGATGCACACAAAATATGAAATCTTAGCTTTTGTGACGCTCTCATTCCGCGACTGCCAAAAAAACCCTCCAAAATATTTTGTGCCGTCGTCATTAAAAAGCCGCAGATGCAGGTCATCTAAGTCACCACATGTTCTTTGGACAGACTTTTCCTCAGTTGCACATAATTGCAAACGCATTTTATACGGTGAAGTATGTGTGATGAGCGCCGTCCGTGGTCGAACGCTTCAAACTGAATTTGCGTTCGCCAGGTGCTTCCCACAGGCGTTTTATGAGGCCTATTGTATCATCATTGCTACGCATAACCAGCTGTTATGCGGCAAGTCAAATATCGCTTTAATTTCGGAGAATATTTCATCTATTGGTGAGAAGACTACAGAGTGGCTAATCGGGTGAAAAGGAAGATTCCCGCAAGGCTTGGCTGTTTGTTTCGGCAGGCAGAGTGAGAGTTAAGAGGTGAATAAAATGAAGGTGTACCCACAGCTGAGTAGATAAGAATTCAGCAAGAGATAGGGGGGGGGCAACTTTGAATCCCCATAACTGCATAGGGGTGTGTTTCTTATCTAGGACAAGTATGTAAACCCTTTGGAATTAGCTTATATTAAATATAACGGTCAGCATTCATCCATTTGCGCAACATCAACCAGTTTCGCCCAATCACTCAGCACCCACACAGCAAAGGGGTCGCTGTCACAGTACCCCCAGGCACTAGATTGGGTACCCCTCAATTGGCGATTAACCCCACTTTGTATTATCTCCCGTCGAATCAACTCAACTGTTGATTCCGTTCTTCTGCAAAATATCTTGATGAAACCGGAAATTTATTTTTCCATCAATGATAGTAAAGCGTCCTGTCCCAGAGGCACGAAGCAGTCACAAACCATGAGCATCCTGCGTTGTGCTGTTGCACCAAGGGAGAGCTGCAACGGTGCTAAACTCTCTCTCTTTGTAGACAATCGGTCTTTTATGTCATGATATCAGCCGGTGCATTTGATGATGTCCCAAATTGACAAGTTATGCTTCAAATGACCGGTCGTCATGGCAAATTTCCGATGGATTCCAAACACACACACACACAGCACTGTAATGTGAACGGGGATCGAAGTGGAGGCGGACAGAGAAGTGAAGTGCATCATGGGAAATCCCCCAGGAGTTATTACACCATCACTAAGGGGATGATTCAAGACAAACCAGAGCCAGCTGAACCGGCAAAACAGAGGGTCGCATGTCTGCTCTGAAAATCAACCTGGCATATCCGACCCCTGAGACACAAACAACTGAAAAAATATCGGTGACTCAAATAGGCCCATTAGTTGCGTCAATGTGTATTATGTGTCTTTTTTTAATTATTTGAAAAGTGCTTCTCTAATCAGACGGCAGTTGAAATACAGTACGTTTGTGCCCCTTGCAGGATGCAAGCAAACCATGGACTGAAGGTCTGCAAATTTTTTCCATTGTTGTTTTCACCCAAATTTTGAACGTAATTTTAACTTTATTATGGGCATCGGTGAATCATAAAAACTAACAGAGTTCCAACATTCAAACTTGGGTTCCGTCGGTGTCGTCGGGATGGAACCTTGTCATGAACCAAGCACTGAAAATAGATCTCCTATCTCTGTAATTTTGATTCCGATATGAGGATTATGGTTCCGTCCGCAGGGATGAAAGGCGAAAGGGATTTGCAAGTCTTATTGGGAGAGTAAGAGGCATCCAACTTTTTTGACGACGCAGTGATCAAATGAACGATCAACTTTTTCCAGACCGTGACCGTTTGAAAGATAAGCTAAGATGTGAAGTATTGGAAGAGTGCAATGAAAAGCAATCTTCCGCCTCATTTCCTTGTCTTAATCTGATGACCACTGATGAAGTGAAGAGTTTGAGAAAGATATGCAATGGATGTCTGTGATGCAATGAAATGAAAAGAAATCAAAAGGCAATTGTATGACGCAATGACTTGAAAGAGCGAGCGTAAATCTGAACGCGTTTAACAGGCAGACGGCAGTTCCCCAAAAAGCTATAATTTTCCGTACACTAGCAAACCTTGTCGTTGTTGTACAACAGCGGTGCCAACACCGTTTAAACCAAATATCAATGCCGAGTCTCTTTTCAAAACCCTCCCTCTTTGAAACTTTACTCTGAAAGCTCCTTGGACTGAATTTGTCTTTGTGGATCTTAAAAATCGTTCGACGATCTTCGACCAGATCGTGATTTTAGCCCCATATTTTTCCAAACTTCACAGCCACTAAGAACTACGACTCTGCTCCGTTGTTTTCTACATTGGTGCCTTGCTCACGACATAACACGGATTACCTGTTTTTAAAGCTACTTCAAATGTAGTTATCAGGTTATTTTTAATGATTGGGGCGACGGGGAATATTGTGTGTCAGTTTTTGCCGTGGTGGCAGACTCGTTAGCGCTGCTGCGCCATAGCATTAAGCTCGCTGTTTTGATTCCAGCTTGGCAGCTCTCAACCGGGGTTAATGTTAGCTGGCATATTCCAGCTTTTTCCAATTAATTGTCCGACAATAATTTGCACCGCCGGTCACAATGGCCGTTTGAATGATTCAGTAGTAACTAAAGAGGGTGGCAAATGAATTACATTTGTGTATTTTTATTTTTTTTCAAATATCCAGTTGGTATGGGGTTTCACGTCTGACATCTGTGTGCTGAGATCTTGCCAGGAGGTGTCTCTACGCCCAATGCACACTGAACCCATGGTGCACATTCAACCCGAACATGAATTCTCTTTTCATCCTGATGCCTGTTTTGTACATCTTGCTGATTACAGTTTGTGCTTGTCTCAAAGTATAATTAAACGTTTTAATCAATCATGTGAGGTTTGTTCAAAAAGGTCAGGAATGTTCATTCAATTTCAAACGTAAAACTAGATGATCAACCAGCATAATTCGTGGCCGCTTGTTCAGTCCGCAAAAAGAGACTTGTGGCAGGGATACTCTTAGCTGCTTCAGTATGACGAGGCTTCCGCTCATCATGCCCTGAGCATCCGACAGTTCCTGGCCAATAAAAATAACGGTGCACTGAAGCAACCTCCCAACTCACTCGAATTTTTCTCCCCTCTTTTCTAATGTAAGGCATTTCAAAGCCAAAAGGAACCTAAATGTGTTTCACAGAATAATAAATAGAACACCGAGTGGGTGCAAGGCGGTCTCCAATTGTGCACGTCACATGCGTGGATCCGGGCGGCCCGGTAGTCCAGTGGTTAGCACGTCGGCTTCACAGTGCAGAGGTACCAGGTTCGATCCCAGCTCCGGCCTCCCTGTGTGGAGTTTGCATGTTCTCCCCGGGCTTGCGTGGGTTTTCTCCGGGTGCTCCGGTTTCCTCCCACATTCCAAAAACATGCATGGCAGGCTCGTTGGGCACTCTAAATTGTCCCTAGGTGTGAGTGTGGGCGTGGATGGTTGTTCGTCTCTGTGTGCCCTGCGATTGGCTGGCAACCAATTCAGGGTGTCCCCCGCCTACTGCCCGAAGACTGCTGGGATAGGCTCCAGCACCCCCCGCGACCCTAGTGAGGATCAAGCGGTTCGGAAAATGGATGGATGGATGGACATGCGTGGATCCGCAAGGGGAGAGCTTGCACTTCATGTGCCAATGTCATGCATGGATCATAGTCTATTTCTGTTTCCGCACAGTCAAGCCTGCATGCGGGATTACTTGAAAGGATTCAATTTGCCATTTGGATTTGAAATGCATCTTTTCTGACACTAGTTTCTGACACACCTCATAGTAAGCAGCCGTTCCTGACACTTAGATGCATTCAATTATGGTTTCATATAAGAGACTTATCTTCTATTTGTTCTTATCTTGGTGTCATTGCTTGTGTCCTCATTGCTGGTCAAGTGACACTGGAAGAAAGCTCTGTTTCTGGAGGGGGACATGCAATTCAGTGACTGGTAACTGCAAGCCCCAGCTGGTGTCATTCCACATCACTATGAGTGATGTAGCCAAGAGCAACAAGCTCGACTTCACTCACTGGTGGAGAAAAATGCTGTGGGCACTTAAATTTTATTTTATTTTTTTATATTGTGTTTTTAGTCTGAGAAATTCAAGGCGCAACAACTTGTGAAGTTACCTTGATCTGTCCACGAGTGGCAAATGAATGCTAAAACTCGTATGCATTATACAGGACATGGATTATTGTAGATCCAGTCAAGGTCGCTGGAAAAAAAAAAAACTCTTCCGAAAGAAGAACATTCATAACCAGTTAAAAAGAAAGACCTAATAACTATACTCAGGACTAGTCTGGAGGAGTCCACTATTTCCACTGTAGTCAAGGCGGCGACGTAATAAATATATGGTGTAGGTCAGCATCTGTGCTTTAATCAGCCAATTCCTGCATAAGATTTAAATCGAGCCAACATATTGCAATTAAGCCATTTCATCAAGGGAAAATCGATAACTCCTACGTGGTCCGTTTCTGAATATCCATCCGTTCATTTTTCTCCAGCTCTGGATTCGATCCCAGCTGACTTCAGGCCAGAGGAGGGATACACACTAAAAGACAGCAAACTGCATGTTTAAAGCTAATTTAACCACTACGTGATAAAAGATAATATATTGTCTGACTATTATCTCATTGTAAAGGCAGGAGAGATAAAAAAAGGTGGCATATACACATGGATGGATTTGCAATTCAGATTTTCTGGACCTCAGAAACTCATAAAATTTTATTAAAAAGCAACATTCAGATTGTTTAGTTTCCTGAATGTAATGGTGCTATTAATCTCTGAACAGTGAGCTGTTGTGTTTGTAAACGTACTGTTTTTATTTGTCATATTTTGAGCTGTGTAAACCTTTGTAAGGCTGTACCCTGAAAAAAAAGTAATAACAATAAAAATAGAGATAGGAATCATGTCTCAAGAGGGCTCGCTTCAAGTTCACCTGTCAGGAGGAAAAGGTCCCGTCTAAGCGCTCTGTCGAGGTGAGCTGTAGCATGTCAGACTTTCCAAAGAGGCTTCACGATGTCAAAGCCAAACGTTTTGAGTATGCAGTGAAAATAAAAGACTTGGCCGATGCACATTTCGGAAAACTTCCCTTACGAGGATGAGAGGGCGTTTGGCTTGTCTCGAGCATTTCTACAGTTCATCATTGGCCCAATTGTTTTCCGCCGTTGTTCTTGCAATAATTAGGTGGTCCACACACACTGGTCGTAGTTTCACAATGGCGGACGCGGTCACTCGCTGCTGAGTAAAAACTTTACACGCTATCATTTTGTTTTAATTTGTCTGGCAGCCGACTTTTTTTATTTTTTTTAATCATGATATTTTAAGAACGGACCAGACGCGCGCAATCCCATCAGCATTGCTCAGCTGGATGAACGTTTTCTGCTGTCAATATGGTGGAAATCTGAAAGAAAAAAATCTTTCAGCTTTCCATCTGAAAGAAAAAAAATAACCTCCTTTGTGAAATCTCTGTTAACCTGCGGTTGTGCATCAACATTGAAGAGTTCAGCGCTGTTACTCTTTAAGGTCGAAATGGCAATAATTCAATAATTGTCATAATTTTTGGAAATGTCAGTTGGGTGTTGATTCATCTTCCCCCCCGCCCCGTTAAACCCAAATATTTTCACTCAACAACAACCAAAAAAATAAATAATTTGCCTTTTGGAGGTGGGTATGTTATGGACTCATTTGATGACAACCACCATATTGTTTATTCGTCTCTAAATTGTAAATCGCGTCTACACACCAGATGGTCTATTATGATGATGGTATACATAGCTCAAGTGCCAAATGAAGGAAGAAAAAAAAAACCATTCAGCATGACTGGGTATGACGACCAGCGTTGTCGGGCTGCATACCGTTTTGCTGCAACATACTACGATTATAACATCATTTTTCAAGGAAGGAAAATATGCACATTGTTAAATGGAATGGAGAAGACAGTTGAGAAATGGGAGATCGAAAAAGCGCTTAATACATAAAACCATCCCTGGGGATTTTTTTTTTTTAAGGCTCTCTCTTTAGTATTGACAAAGCCCCTTTTTTTTTTTTTTTTAAGTCTGTAGAGGGGAGGGACAGCATCAGAGTGGCGGGATTGAGATTGATGCTCAGTGAATATGCATGACAGGAGATGTCTTGTCTCAATGAGTTAGTCACAGTTGTATGAGGAGTGCGGCCGGCAGAGAAAATAGCCCCCAGATAGATGCCGCTGCCATTTATTTGAACTGAATTTTGCAATGATGTATTTCTCCTTTTGTGGTGGGCGATTCATTCGAGGTCAGCGAGACAGGAGAGCAGAAGGGAAGTGTGTGGGGGGGGGAACTCACCAGTGAAAATGTCATTTTGAATTCTCTCTCGCCCGCCGTTTGCAAACGTGTGGACTGTCTGTAAAGATATTCCACTTTGTACTTTAACTAATTAGCTTTTCGCAGACGGGAACGCGTCGTGACAGCAAACACCTAGCTGCCTCGCAGCAAATTCCAGACCACGAGTTGGCCGTTTGCCAACCGGATGCAAGCGCTTTCGTCCTCCCGTTTTGGAAATCTTAACTCGTCAAAACATTCAGCACACTCAGACAAGTGACAGCAACGTCATGCGGGCTCGAGAAGGCTGTTTTCCCGACATGATCGAACGCTATCAGTCATTTTCATTCGGTAAACTTAACGGTGGCACTTGGACGCGCACGTTTTATCTCGCATTTAATATCCTAGCGACATTTGCAAGTAGTATGGGAAATATACGACGCATGAACAAAGAGGAGGCGGAGGAATATGGAGTTGCTTGCTAAGTTTCTCCTTTTTCATCTTTTGAAAAAAGGTCGGCCGTTGGAGGACGGAACGACTGGCTTCCTTCCCCCCCCCCCCCCTTTGAAACTCGTATGTGATAATGACATGAAAAAGATGAACTGATCTGAAGATGGGCCCATCTTTTTCATGCTTGTTTCAGATAAGAGAAATGAGAAGATAACTCCCTGGGAATAATGATCGTCTCGTCGTTGAAGTTGGACGATTTTGTCCACCGGGACCACGTGTTCAATGTTTGATCCACTCATTGTAAATGAAGTCCGTTACCGGCCTCGCTTGTCAGGTATCAACACTTTGGAACGACGCTTGCTTGAAAATTGTTGACACGGACACCCTGCAAACCGTCGTTTGTGATCTCGGTTTGCTTGTGTTAGCATCGTGATCAAAACATGCTCTTCCGCAATCTGCGTTTTTGTACAATTGAATACCCGCGCAATAATTGCGCTCGGTTGTCACACTGTTACATAAGCCTGTCATGACTTCATTAAAACCATAAAGAACTTTACACGCCGTCGTATCATTTAATTAAATCGACTTCCAAGCTGAAATATCTGCATTAAGCACAGCCAGTGGTGAGAGTTCAAGTCAAACTCCGGAGAATGGTTTGGCCATTCAAATTCGGTGCATTTGACAGCAACGGAAAGCAACGACGCAAAGGAAAAGAAAAATGGCTGACGCTTAATAGGGAGGGAACAGGGAGGTGTCGTATGGGAACCAGTAATGCTAGAATTAGTACATGTAATCCCTGATCTTTATGTATTACTCATATTATACGGAGGCCGACTTAAAATCCGATGGAAGATGGAGAAGACTGAGTGTGAGTGCTCAGAGTCAACAAAACTAACCCCCCCCCCCCCCCCCTTTCCACCCTTGAAATGAAGTAATCTGTCTTCTGCTCAGAAGTTTGTCATAAGGATTAATTTAAAGGTAGAAACAGCATGCCGCCTCTCATTCAGTTGACGAGACCCATCGGCCGTAAACGAATGACTCATCAGTGGGCGCGAGTGGGTAGGCCCGAGTGTGTGCGCAGCAAGCACTTGAATGTGTTATTGTGTGCATGACTTCATTTCTGCACTTCATGCTTACACCCCATGAGAGCCGTTTCCGGCACTGTCGGCCTTTGAGACGCCGACGCCGCTCTGCCACACCTGCGTCTTGCTTCTCTTCTCTATATTTTTCAATCAGAAAGATGACCATCGATATCATTTCACTGATATGACGTGTGTCGCTTTTTAATAATTCAACAGCCTGTTACGGTGGATTCCATTTTGTCTTTGTTTTTGGTTTCAATAGCCATTAAGTGCAGTTCATAAATATTTATAGTACAGTCAAAGCTCGGTTTTCCTCCAAAATCTGTTCCAGAAGGCTGTTCGAAAACCGAATTGTTCGAAAACCGAAACCACGCTCTTTTTAAAATAAAAAATGTTTATTGAACACGTCTGCTCACAATGAAAAGCAACACGAGGAAGCGTCACTTCCTCGTGTAAGGAAGGCGAGAGGAGTCAAATGGTGCATTCAAGTGCGCTCAGTTTGTTCGAGAACCGAAATTTGTTTCGTCATCCGAAGCATAAAAAACTTTTGGTCGAAAACCGAATCGGTCGAGAACCGAGACGTTCGAAAACTGAGGTTTGACTGTACCATATAATTTGTATGAATTCTTTGATATTTTATTTGAATCAATAATCAAATTTTCCCCCCCATATTTATGTGCAAAAAAAATTAATTCTGATCATGAATAAAACGAAAAACAACTTAATGTTACTCAAGAAGCCAAACAATGCACTGATTGACATCCGCACGGTAGTCGTACTCCTCGTGAAGCAGCTGATGATAAATCCGGCGCACCATCAACGGATCGCAAGTAAATGCTTCAACAGCTTTGCCCCGAAACCTGTTGCTTTGGCATGCACCTGGCAGCTCGCGGATGTCTTTTTGCTCCGTCAAGCTGCTTGTCTGGAGAGAGGGCACCCCATTTGTTATCTGCGATCGTGTCAGTTAAATTGGCGGTTCGGTGGAGGCTGATTTAGGTCTTCTTGGTGTTTAATTTTAGGATTAGAGCAGTGAATGCCTTCATGGATGAGGAGGGGCGGCAATCAAGATGGCAATCAAGAGGCGCAATGATGCGTCTTGGTTTACCGCCGCTCTGAATATCCGCTGGTGGCTGTACTTGTGTTTTTACATATCTGACAAAGGCCAAAGTGGAGTCAAACCATGTTATTAAAGTCGTGTTGTTTTTTTTTTTTTTTTTTTTTAAACAATCAAACTTTTTTTTTAAAACTCATTCATTCATTTTCCGAACCGGGATCTAATGACAGCTTCTGAGCAATCTGACGACTGTCATGGCACAGAAGTTGTGTTCCAGCAAATTGCCTTTGCCTAATTCAGAAATTTCCATCATCAATGCCCCTTTAACCTTTTTTTTCCCCCCACCATAAATATATTTGAGTATCTTTAAAGTAGCGAAACACTCCAGTAAACAGAGCTAAAGCTTACGACTGGAAAAAAAATAAAAAATTACACCCTGCAGTTGACACGCTAATGGATAATGGTGCGGATGGATTATTATGTACCCGAGATGTGATTACATTGCCTCCCCGTCACTGGTTTATTGTTTCGCTAGCTCCTTGGAATGAGACTGCAGAGAGTGGGAGGGCCCGCCCGTCGGCCGCCGTTTATAAACGATGCAGCACCGTCTTATGAATCACGGTTGATTATGTGAAAATGACTAATATTGGATTGTCCCCTTCCTTGTCACCAATCAAACACGGGGGCGTTTCTTCCCCACCTGCATTGGCGCGGCTGAACGGCAAGTTCACCGCCCTCCATCAATAACACAATAGTTTACCTCGGGTCTCGCTTCAGACCTGTTGTGTTTAATAAAACGCGTGGAGTCGGACTTTGTGGTCACTGTCGTTTATTGTCAGTAGCCACCTTTTATATCAATCCTTTTGCAACCCCCCACTTTACGGCCGTGACGTCACGCCGTCGTAACATAACCCTGTGGCTGTGGTTATATGCCACATTCACCCCCCCCTTTTATAAAAGTGCAAAAACATTCAAACATATTAATGGTGCACAACTTCAAAGCCAGAACATGGCCAACCTATCTGGGTAAACAGGGTAGACTACCCATTTACCCGCATAGCCATGTGGTTTATTCTGCCACATAATCAGACTATGTAGTCCCTGAGATACAGGGGCTGCCGACGAGCCCGAACAGGGCGGAGCCTCGGTCCAAGGGCGTCAGCCGGCACTTCGAGTTCGGGTGGGATTCCTGGGGCTACCGGAGGGAGATCCCAGTCCCCGGCAGTGTGGCGCGGATCAGCCGCCGCGGCGAGTTCTTGTGCTGATGGTGGTTTGACGCGCCTTAGGCGACTGGCATGCCAACGGGAGCCGTCAGCAAGGAGGAAGGTAGCTGGGCCCAATTGTGCCATTATCTGTTGGGGTGAGGACCAGAAGGATAGCAGCTTGTGGGACCGATGCGGCCGGCGGATACGGACCCAGTCCAACACCTTGAGTGTGTGTCCTCTCACCCGATGTGCCCTGTCGTAGCGGTGCTTCATCCGGCGTTGCGCCTCTGCCACCATGTCGCCGACAGAGGGTCCTGCTGCTGGAGGGCCTGGAGGATCCCTGCTGGGCGGCCGTAGTCGATCCATGGGAAGTTGGAGTTCCCGTCCGAGCATCAGAAGGGCTGGGGAGCTACCTGTCGTGGCATGTGGCGTCGCTCTGTAGTGCTGTAGTGTGTTCTGCAGGGCCGTGCTGAATGGGAGACCTTCGGTCAGATGTGCTCTCAGGCCGTTCTTGAGGGTCTGGTTGAACCTTTCCACGCCCCCATTGGCCTGCGGGTGGTACAGGGCCGTCCTGATGTGCTTAATCCCTCTCTCCCCTGTGAAGGCAGCGAAGTCAGCCGAGAGGAACTGGGGCCCATTGTCTGTGGTAATGGTGTCTGGCACACCCCAGCGGGCAAACAGGGAAGAAAGAAAGTCAGTGGTTTGCTGTGTGGTTACTGACCCCACGGGGAGGACCTCCGGCCACTTGGAGTGGAGGTCGTAGGCCACCAACAGGAACCGCTGGTGATGAGGAGTGCCATGGAGCTCCCCACAGATGTCCACCTGGATGTGGGACCACGGCGTCGCTGGCCATTGGAGGGGCTGCAAAGGTGGTGTCGGGGGTGGGCCCGTCTTACCGCTGGTCAGGCAGGCGGCGCAGTCCTTGACCATCGTTTCAATGTCCCTGTCGATGCCTGGCCACCAAACCAGGGTCCTGCAGCGCTGCTTCACTCTCACAATGCCCAGGTGACCGTCGTGTGCCATGTTCAGGATGCGTGCTCGTAGAGAGCTGGGGATCACCGTGCAGAGCCCCCGAGCGACGCAGTCACCGTTCCAGCAGGAAAGGTCGTCTCTGACCCGGTGGTAGGGCGCCAGCTCCTCTGGCACCTTCGCAGGCCAGCCCTCCTGGATAAACGTGCGGAGCTGTGAAAGCACGGGGTCCTGTGCAGAGGCCGCCTGGAGCTCCTGCAGGGAGACTGTTGTTCGGAGGGGCTCGTGCAGCATGAGGACCAGCTCTGACTCTGAGCCGTCCGGGGCGGTGTCTGGCGCTGAGGTGGGCGTGGCCCTGGAGAGCAGATCAGCCACAACGTTTTCTCTGCCGGGTGTGAACACTGTCGTGAAGTTGTAGGCCTGCAGTCTCTCTGACCACCGGTACAGGCGCAGCGGTTTGTGTCCCGATCCTGCCGTGGCCAGGAGGGCTGTGAGTGCTTGGTGGTCGGTCCGGAGCGTGAAGTGCCGCCCGTAAAGGTACATGTGCCACCGCTCGCACGCCCAGACGCAGGCAAGCGCTTCTCTCTCCCCCACCGAATACCTCTGCTCCGTGGGAGTCAGAGATCGTGAGGCAAACGCCACGGGACGTTCAGTCCCCCCCTGCAGCTGGGACAGGACCGCCCCTACCGCCGTGTTGGACGCGTCGCAGGTCACCAGCGTAGGGCTATGGAGGTCGAAGTGGGCGAGCACTGGAGGGGAGGTGAGCTGTGTCTTCAGCTGGCGGACTGCCGCGGAGCACATGGGTGTCCAGGACCAGGGGGCATCCTGTTTGAGGAGTGCGCGTAGTGGCGCCGTGGTCTCTGAGTAGTGTGGAAGAAAACGCAGGTAGAACGCCGTCATGCCCAGGAATGAGGACAGCTGCGCGGGGCAGGAGGGCTCAGGCAGGCGTAGGATGGCTTCCACATTTGAGTGGAGCGGGCTGAGGCCGTCGGCATTCAGGCGAAACCCCACAAACTCGATGACCGGCGCGGAGAAAATGCATTTCTCGCCGTTCAGCGTGAGGTTGTGTTGGGCGAGCACCTCTAGAACCCTGGTGAGGCGGTCGTCGTGTGAGGCTGCTGTCGCGCCGTGCACCACTATGTCATCCAGGTACACAACCACACCAGGGATGCCGGCGAAGATGGTGGCCATGATCTTCTGGAAGCAGCTGGGGGCGGAGCTAAGCCCAAAAGGCATGCGGGTGTACCTGAAAACGCCCATGTGTGACACAAAAGCGGTGAGGTTGCGGCTCTCTGGGTGCAGCAGAACCTGCAGGTAACCCTGGCGGAGGTCGAGCTTGGAGAAGACTGTGGAGCCGTGAAACTTGGCAGAGAGCTCCTCTGTAGTAGGCAGAGGATATTTATCTGGTATCACCGCTTTGTTCACCTGTCTGAGGTCGATGCAGGGGCGCAGGCCGCCCGTCTTCTTCCGTGCCACCACTAGGTTGGAGATCCATGGCGATGCGTCCACTCGTTCGATTATGCCAGCGTCCAGAAGTTTCTGCAGCTCGGCTGTAACATCAGCACGTAGGGCGAGGGGCAGGCGGCGGAGAGGCTGAATGACTGGAGTCACCTCCGGGTTCAGGAGCGGCTGGTGGTTGAAGGCGGTGAGGCAGCCCAGTCCAGCGAACAGCGAGGGCCAGCGGTGCAGCCAGGGCGTGGTGACGGTTAGTATGGTGGCACCCATGTTGTCTGTAATGGAGAAGCCCAGGGCACAGAACAGGTCGAAACCGAGGAGGTTGGCGCCCTTGCGGGACACCTGAAAGGTGAAAGCTGGGAGAGTTCTAGCGCCATAGCGCACGGAAAAGGTCACAGTGCCAACCATGTCGATCTTGGTGTGTCCATAACCAAACAGGTCTTCCGTGCCAGGTTTAACAGTCATTCGTGGAAAAAGTCGCCGGACCGTGGCCTCATTCAGGAGTGACTTGGAGGCTGCGGTGTCCAGCAGCAGTGACAGACACACGCCGTCCAGCTCGACTGCGCACCACTTGAACGGCTTGCTGCAGGCGCCCACCGAGTGGATGGTGGTGGAGCCAGATGCGTTGGTTAGGTGGGGCCCGGGGTCCACAGGATTAGAAACAGAGCGGCAGACTTTAGCAAAGTGGTTCAGCCTACCACAACGTTGGCATCTTTGTCCTAGCGCCGGGCACGCGGGCGCACGTGTGCGGTGTGATGAGGAGCCGCAGTTCCCACAATGTTGCCTCATCGTGGCGCCTCGACGTCCCGCGACGTTTACCTCCGGCTCGTCGAGAGGAGCAGTGGTGTCGGGGAGTGGGGCCGTGAGAGCAACAGTACGAGATGAAAGAGGCAGATGTGGAGCGAGGTGGGGAAGGGCTGGAGCTGGGTCCGAGGCGGCTAGCCGGGATGCTAACAGGGCCGCAGACTCGAGCTGGAAAGCCATTTCCACCGCCCTAGACAGCGACGTGTCGTCCGGCGATAAAAACAGCTTCTCCCGCAGTTTAAGGTCCGTCGTGTGTTCGGCTAGCTGGTCCCTAATCATCTCGCCCTCCAGATCTCCGAACCTGCAGAGGCTGGCTAGTCCCCGGAGGTCGGCGACGTAATGGTGGACCGACTCACCGGGCCGCTGTCGACGCTGCCGGAAGATAATCCGCCGTGCCATGACGCTCTGTGGAGCAGCGAAGTGTCCGGAGAGCAATGCCACACAGTCCGAAAATTTCGTGGCCGGTCCGAGGGTGCGAAAGATGCGTTGGCCCTCACAGCCCAGGCTATGGACAAGCATTGCCCGCCTTCGCGCGTCGCTAGCGTCGGCTAGCCCGAAGGCTTCAATAAAGGTCTCGAAGGACTCCAACCAGCGGGACCACGGGACTGGCGGCTCGCCAGGCAGGGCGAGGAACGGAGGAAGAGGCGAGAGTGGAAGCTCCATCCTTGTCGCCAATGTTGTGTTTAATAAAACGCGTGGAGTCGGACTTTGTGGTCACTGTCGTTTATTGTCAGTAGCCACCTTTTATATCAATCCTTTTGCAACCCCCCACTTTACGGCCGTGACGTCACGCCGTCGTAACATAACCCTGTGGCTGTGGTTATATGCCACAAGACCCTGACGCAGTCGTCCATTTATTTTAATATCTCCGCAACGACCAACCGCTGTCGTTAATCATTTGAGGACTACCGATAGGCAGCGGGAGGCGGGGGGAACAGGAGAAAGCCGGGTTTGGAAAGTGGCCCGAGATGAGATGACGGACGAGGGAAAGAGGAAGACAGAGGAGGAGGAATAGTTTTGGGGAATGCCACTTCTCATTGGGGAGGTTGTTGCTCATCTGTCACGGGCTCATTGGGGCATGGCTAAAGGCTCGCCGTTCAGTCAAACTCCTGTACGCATGACATTTCAATTACACAGCGAGCTCTCATAGTTCTCTCGGCAGCCAGATAAGCAAAGGCACCAAATGCCACACACAGTACGGTCACACACACACACACACACACACAGAAACTAAAAAAATAAAAAAAAGCCCGATGGGTTATGTTTGAATAGATGGCACTCTAGCGTGTGACATGGTGCACCATACAGAAAACATGACCCCAAGACTAACCAATGTGGCCATGAGAAACGGCTTTTTTTTTTTTATCCTTATGAAAATTCACCTTTTTTTTTTAACTAATTCAACTCGCTTGTTGTCATAAATTGCAGGTTTTCATCATGCTTGTAAACAATAGGGGCCAAGTCGCTTCACGGTGGCAGAATAGTGATTGACGACCCCTAAACTGAACTGAAACGGCGGTAAAATCTCATTTTTCAGCTTGCGCTGCTGGATATATCCTGAAAGGTTTCGGGGGCGGGGGGGGGGGGGGATTAATAACATTATTCTAGCAGTGAGTGTGGAGGATGAAGAAGTGGATGTCGTAAATAGTTGTTGAGAGAAAATCGCAAGGCTGCCTCTTAGCCACTTTTAAAGGGGACGTACAGCGAGCCCAAACTCAAGTGGATACAAAACGTTTGCTTGAGTCGTCTTCACATAATTGAACAAAACATAACGGCTTGTCTGTTCGTTGGCCAGAATGTACGTCTGAATTTTTTTCAACGCCAAGAAGAAGGAGCGGGAGCGGGATTGCTTTTGCCACCCGGAAGAACCTGCAAGGTCACGGTGAAAACTTCACAAAAGGGTTTGGATGTTAATAAATCAGATAGACAGACAGATAGCACCGATTTGGAAATCCAGTTTTGTACGCGGCATTCGCTGGTGTCCTGCAAACAAAATAGGAATAATGTACCCTACTTTTGGAGAAATTGTAGGAAAACAAAGAGATCTGGACAAAGTTGATTTTAGCAACGCCTCTGGGAAAGCCACATGATTACATAAAATGAGGCAATTACAGACTCCGGTCTAATTTAGATGATGTTTCATTTGTCGGCGCCGCTTCAAAGTGTATTTGTGGCCACTTTCTATTCCATAACGCGTCCCATAAACTCTGTTTTGATTTGCCTACTTTTCACTTTCTTTAATTAACACACTCGCACACTCACTCACACACGTCCATGGCGACGTGGCAAATGTTATCAACCTGTAAAGAAATCCACAACTACCATGAACTGGTACGCATGATTTGCTTCGTTTGCAACATCATCTCTGAATATCGAAAATGGCAAAATTGGGAGCTTCGATGCGCAAAAGTAGACACGGAGGGGGCGAAAGTCACTTTATTTCAGCCTCTGTGCTCACACTACTTACTGGATGGCACTAGTTTGTTTTCTTGAAGAGAAATTCATCTGGTCTACCCCTCCAAGCAACGGCATTATTTCAGACCGAGCATTTCCATCTGATTGGATTATGGTGATTTACCCTTTATGAATGCATCTCGCCGTTGCCCTAAAGAAGATGGATACTGTTTACCAGCTTTGGTTTGTGTTATATTGAACTGCTCTCCTTCAATATACAGTCGGTGTGCCCCTCCCCCCCTCCCGCCCACCTCCAAGTCGGAGGAGACATTCATGTCCAAATGCGCCCTAGCGATACATCGCATCCTTTCTCCAACATAAAGAAGAAACAGAAAGCTTTGCAGTCGCATCGTTCAACAGGCACCTGATAAGGAAAGGAGTCGTGATTTATTTGTTCTGCGTCAACGACGGGAACCGAGGCCGCCTTGGCCCTGTCGTCGCCGCAGTCACAACAGTCCCGTTTACCTGAAATGCGGCGTGCCCCTGGGATTTTTTGTTTTTATCCAAATTCAATGATACGGTCCTGAAGACCAGAAGATTTCAACATACCGCACCATCCGTTTCAAAGTATGCAAGATTAAAAATCAGTTTCGGAGGAAGCCAGACCAGCTGAATGCCCAGTTGTCTTGTATACGTACGAGCACATGACACCCTCAAAGTTATGATGTTATTGTTTTTCCCATTGTGAGCCTCCAATCCTTGATCCTGCTACCCATCACTGCCCCGTTCCCCCTCCAACGTCCTTGTCAATGTCCCTTTCTTGTTTCCTTCCTTTCCAACAAAGAATATGACTCCAGCCATCTCCGCCGCTCTTATTCAAGGGTCATAAAGAAAGAGAGCGCATGCTAGGTGCTCTCCCATAAAGACCAGATCGTTTGCATGGCAGTGCAGCTTCAGTATCGCCTAAAAAAACTGGGGAAAAAAACCCCAGTAATGCCTTTACTACAGGATGTGAGTCATTTTTTTTTGCTTCTTATTCCTTTTCCACACTTTCCCACCAAGAGGAAAATTAAAACTATTGAAACTAATCAACAAATGACATCCGGTAAGATGCCTGCCAGGTCCGAGAATGATGCTCTCACAATTACATCGTGCCGTTGTCTTCTGAATTTAGCGCGACCTCCAATGTTGATCCCTCTCATCATAATAAGAACTCCGATCAATATCGGTCGACGCTTCTGCAATGCGCTCTACACAATCTTAAAGAGTGTGCCAGTACAATAGTCTGGCCCCTGTGAGGAGAGCATCGTTGTGTATTGTGACAGAGAACAGGAAGGAAGGTACATTCGCCACATGAGCGTGCGTTTTTGTCCTTGGAGCAGCCGATGGAGGCCCGGCCTTCTCACGTCAAAGGAAATCATTGTGTGGTTTCCTTGTTAACACAATTGTCGGTCCTTTACAATTGAGGCGGCCTCGCTTCACCTTTCGTGCAAACGTTTTGCAGTTCTTTAATTCTCAAGGTAAAATCTCGATCTTTGGAGAACAATGCTGGGAATAATACCCAATTATTGACTACAGTAACCCCATAAAAAAAGATTTGCAATCGCAATCCTTTGACTTTTCTAATTGAAGCTCTATCTCTCACTTCAACATAGTTCCTCGGCACCGAGATTCCACAAAATGGCGGCAAAGCGCGACGATTATTTGACTATTCTACACGGCTTTTTGTCTGTGGACACAAAGGCATTTATCCGACCATGAACTTTTAAAGTTTGGAGGCAGACTATGCTCACTGCTGGAACACTGTGCTACCCGCAACAAAGCAATTCACTACATTGGATTCGATTTTTGATTTTGTCCATCACACATTCTCTTCATGTCCATACGTTATGCCGTAGGCTACAGCTCTGCAGATTGCCTTGCCCTCTGTGTTTTCTCCACAAATAAATAAATAGTCTTCGACCATTTTCGTAGTTGATGCGGCACTTTGTCAAGAAACACGCGCATGTTCGTGAATTAATTACTGCCCATTCATGCTTATTTTTTTTTCATGATTGAAGCACATCTCAGTTTGGTCAAGTGTATTCCCCAAGCCAATTTTCAGATCAAAATATATCAATTCCTCACACAGAAATACAGCTGGTCACGAATGTGAAAATCACGCCTACCGGTACCAGAGAGTAAAAAAAACAAAAACGCAAATAACCTATATAATAATTTCGTAATATTACCATATGCCATAGGGAGAAGAGGTGGCCTTTTGCTTTCACCGCATGATGAATCATTCCCAATTTCATACTGTAGCCATAACCTTTGCATTACATTTGGATATTTCCCCCCAAATCTCAAACGTAAGTGGAACCCTACTTCAAATTTTATATTTTGTGGCTGACTTATGGAATCCATTATACTTTGTCACGAGGAAGCAAAACGACTGACGTGGCTTTCCGACTTGTATGAATGGAGGATCAGGTCCATGCCGTGGCCGGGGTGTGGACATGAAGTCTATGGATGGGAGTGATCGTTTTCCCCCCCCCCGATTGGGAAGTCATTTGAAATAGTGAAGCGTGGTTGGCGAATACTAGAAGGCAGGCACAGCAGTGAGCACAAATAACATTGAAATATTTTTTTTTTGTAATTGCTGATAACCGAGATTGGAATTTACAACAAACAATGAATAATATTTTGGAACTATATGGCAGGTGTAATGTTTACCAAAATGGCAACACTTCAAATCATTTCAACATTGGGATTTTGTGTGTGCTTGTGCGTTCTCAACAGTAATAGACTTCTGAACTTGGCAGGCTGTAGCCAGTCTTTTTTTTTTTTTTTTAGATATACCTTCCAAGCCAGTACATTGAGGCAAACAGCTTCCATTGCCGGTTTTGTTTAACTTACAAGTACAGGAGACAGTCAGACTTCTTTTGCACATTCACACATACAAACAAAAGCATCCTCACAATCACAACAGATGGCGCAAGGCCGCGCACGGTGATTTGCATCGTGGTCATTTGTCTTGCTACACCGTTTCGAAAGTAGTATCGAATAATGGGAAGCGAACGTGAAAGGAAATCAACGGCGGGAGACGGAGGGCATTTTCTTCGCCGGAGCGTGATTGCGATCGTTTCAGCGGATTGCACCACTCGTGTCGCCACTTGAGGACTCCACACGGTCCCATATACCCGCTTGTGTACACCTTGTTAAAAATAAATGAGCGAGTCTTTCACTCCATGTTGGGAAAAAGGTGATTGATGTCCCACTGACCTGTGCACTGACAAATTGATCAGAAAGAAAATGATCCAAATCTAAAAAGCTACATATCATTTCAGGGTTTTGTGCGTGTGTGAGAGACGACATTGAACGAGTCTCTGAGCGTTTCCCTTTCACACACTTCCGTGACTTCCTGCGTGAGCTAAATGAGTCATTTTCACCAAGATTTGCTTCAAATGTAATTGGTAGAGACGCTTATCAAGATCCAGACGCCGCCTTGTCACCTTTAGTTATTGCCCAAACGCAACCCCTCGCTGAGCTTTTTAATATCCTTCGAGATCAAACGAAGCCGCTTCAAGTAGCACGTCAGCCATTCTTCGACTGAACATTTCGAAATACCACATTTCAAGGCAAATAAGGAAAAGCGTCTCTACACCTGATGCTCATTCCAATTTACGAGGCTCCAAAGCTACAGGTTCTTATTGTCTAATAAAAAGAAAAAAAAGTCTGAGGTTAAAGGTCACTGTGAAGTGTGTTGTATCCGCATCTCTCATCACATTACGAAACCACCATTAAGAAACTTTTAATTGTCGTGGAGTTAAAAGGTCAAATCGGGTTTATATGTTCTCGGCTTTCTGCCGGTTATAACACCCAAATGATTTTTCGTAACATTTCAAGGAATAACCATTTTGGCAGTATTCTCATACGCTTGCAAATAGATGGAAGGTGGTGGGGATGGGCGTGGAAATCATAATTTTAACATGGACTGAAAAGCATTTACACTTGGAGTTGACGGCACTTTGGTTGGCAGCATAACAGCTAAATGCTGCTTCACCATGTTTGCTTTGAACTCCGACTGCCATTTCTTTAAGGGACTTTGAACCGTTCAGAGATTATTATTATTTGGAGGGGGAAGGAAGGGAGGCGACTGGTAGGATATCACCCACCATTAAGTATGTTTTTAGTATTGAAAATAAGCACTCAGTGTATTAATGTAAAATGATGCGATGAATTGGCAACTGGGTCAGCAAAGAACAATTGCAAGTGTTAATGCAGGTGAGTGGGTGATGGCACATTTGATTCGAGTGTATCCTCGGGGCACAAACACATGATAGACTCCCTGCTGCAGATAATACGGAGCCACATGATACCCCTCCTTAAAGTAAATGGAAGCAGCTGGGGACATTTGACTGCAAAGAGCAGCGACACGCTGATGACGTGCTCCAGTAAACACGGTTCATCAAACTCGCTCGTCATCTTTGTTTGGACAAAAGATGAAGCCTGTTTCAACATGGCCAGAGAAACGCCTTTTAGCCAGGCGGTTGAAGATATGGATTTGCTGTCTCTTTCTCTGCGCCCAGATTTTTTTTTTTTTCGACGTGACATCACTCAGTACGCACATACACACAATCTTCTGTTTTCTTCCCGCTTTCCCTCCCCACACATGCGGCCCACTGGCTCAGTTTGCCAGGGTGGATTATAGCCCTCTCACGGCTATCATGATCTTACACAAACAGCATTTGTCAGCTCATTTATCACAGTTTCCCCCCCGGTTGTCCACTCTTGTCTATTCATCTGTGCTCTATTTCTGCATCCCTGCCTCCAGGGTGAAAATACATGCTACCTCCACAACCGAATATAACCCCCAAAAGACCTCGGTGACATGTGTGCAAATCTGCAGGCGTCAATGGCAACGGGGCGGCGCCTCGCTAATTCCTTCCGAAACCTTCTTTCATGCAAAATGGGGTGCAGGAATCTTTCAAAGCACTGACACATTTTTTTATCATTGTAGCAGATGTACCTTTTTTTTTTTTAAGAAGACAATGCAGCTTTATATGTCCGTCGTCAGAATGCCTCACGGGGGAACAGGGATTCTATGGCTTGATCCGTATGAGTCACTGCACTTTGATACACATCATTGCTCAAACCTGAAGGATAAGTGAGCTTGTCCTTACAACCACCCATCCAAGTATTTTCTAGGCGGGTTGTCTTCATGCTAGAGTCAAAATCGAGAAAAAAAAAAAACTGTGACAGCATTTAAAACTCAGCCGTATAACTTTTTAATAGTCTTATTGTAGAGTATGTTAGTTAATACTTGATAACACATTTGATTTAAAAAAAACAAACAAACACGGGGGTGGCAGTGTGATGGTCTATAGCTGCAAATCCTGCAGGTGAATATGTGGCCATCATTTAGTGCACTCAAAATAAAGCGCTCTTGAGGTTATGCAACAAGATAACGACCCGAAATGTAACAGCAAGTCCACCATTGAAAGGCCCCAAAAAAAAAAAAAAGTTTAAATTAAAAGATGAATAACAACAGGTGAATAAAGTTGTAGGATAGCATCTTTCAGTATTCAGTTGGCTCGTTTGTGCGTTTTTTTTTTTTTTTTTTTGGGTGCACAACATATTGATTGCTTCCTTGACTCCTTTGCAGAGAGCAACTGCAGAGCTCCAGAGTCATAAAAAGCAAATGCCGTATTCCACTGCCAGTCCCGGTGGACAGTCGAGAACAATTGGTCAGCAGACCTTGGCTAGACTGGGGAGAAAGAACCTCAATAGTGGACGGCGCATTCATATCAGGTTTTGACGATAAAAATGAGCAGTAACGCTGACTCAATTGTTGCGTAACTGAGGGCGCGTCTGAGTTTTTGGTGCAGTTTTTAAAAGATTGTGTTGCTGTGACAAAAAAAAAAAAAGGAGCAAGATGAGCGTTGACAATGCATGTGTTGTGTGACTCATCAAGGGCAGGCGAGACTTATTTATTTATTTGAAACACTTTTTATTATTATAACACTGTGAGCACACAGGCAAAACAATGGAGCCAAAATTGGGACAATTATTTTTGGGGGGGGGATCTTTTAAAGGAAAAAGATAACATTCTGTTGGCAGTTCAGCGCAGTTCCGAGGTGTCGTCATAAATATGCTGCATGTGCGGATCGAGCCGATGAAAATTTTCACTCGCGGGGGCAGCACTTCATGACCAGGTTACTGAATTACACACCGTGTGGCAGTCAGTGAATATGTATTATGGGTAGGTGGGACCGATGTTTCTAATCCAAGTAATTATCTTGAATATTAAAAACAAATACTAAATGATTCTGTTCTCCATTTGGCCGACTGGCATTGCAATGAGCAAACTAAAGGGGAGACTGTACAGCGCAATCATTTTGAGAGTCAATGTGACCGCATGCTGGTAGGGAATTGTTGGTGAGAGGGGAAAAAAAAAAAAAGAAGAAAAAAATTGCAGCCATTTATCAATCCCAGGTCAGTGACATCATTTCAAATGACACCATCCTGTGGTGTTACTGCTGCTGACTAGGGCACTGTCAGCAGTGATGTCAAGCACCGTTTGTTTGGCGATGGAAAAAAAGAAAATGCACACCAGCAGAGGTGGGGAATTTCAAGCAACATTGCCCCAAAGTTTAGGACAGCCTGCAGGCTTAGAGCAAGGTCACTGACACTTAAGTAGACAAAAAAGCGTTGCTCAAAACCAGCACAGGATGCCATTTTGAAAAGGATGGATACATTGCACTCGGACTGAGACTTTTTCTCCAGTCGGGAAAATCACTCCGACTCCAGGATGTGTACATAGCACCGATTGCGCCGAGGTAATTGAAATGTGACCAGCAAATATTGAATATTTGCTTTTATGAATTTAGTATGTACATATTCTAGAGGTGTAGTAAGAGGCCATGAATTTATTAGCCCTCTCAAACCAAAAAAAAAAAAGATTAAGCTGCAATTGATTTGCTACGAATAAAGCTATATCTTATTTTGTATTTATACGTCGAAATTAAAACCTCGCACGCATACCAAGTAGCTACGCGGGAGAATAACGCAACAGACGGATTTCTGATCGGGAACCGCGCCATCCATCATTTCATTCAACGAGAAACATGGCAGGATTGACACGCCCTCATTGACTCTTAGAACCTGCCTTATTTCTTAAATAATGAAACGTTTTCGCCTTCGCCCCTGCTTTTGCATCCCAACCATGACATTTCACGATCCTGATTTAACTGCGGTTAAATGTTCGGCCCCATCAAAATGCCAGAGTGGTTTCCAACAACAGATGGCTATTTCAACCCCCCCCCCCCCCAAAAAAAAATAAACGATGTGCTCTCATGCAGCAAAAATGGCGTTGCACTCTGACAGCGTTATTTTATTTTTATTTTTTTTTTAATTCACCGCGAATCCCGCTACAGTCAAGATGAGTTGTCATGAGACTCAAGTCAGATTGCCGTTTGCACTCCCTCGTGAGTTTCCTGTAATTAGGGTTTAGAAGTGCAGCTTTCTCGCTGTTTCAACATGAGCTAATGTGACCGGTGTTTCGAAATGCCAATATCTCGAACAACAAAATATGGCCGCGTGTTCTACGAGCTTTCATTCTACGAAACTATAGAACAGTGAGAGGGGGGTGGAGGGTGTGATTAGAACAAATGACTCTGTCGTAATGGCTGCGGTGTCGGTTGTATGCGCACAGTTTTTGCCGACCCATAACTGATATGGTTGTTGACTGAGTACGGTGGGCCATCATTCTTTCCCCGATCTAACAAAGTATTCGCTCTTACGGGCTCCGGAATGAAATAGATTTACATCCTCCTTGCGTATCGGCGCCATTGTAATTGCATTAAAGAGTCAGAGAATGCAAGTTGAGCTCTTGGTTTGTTTGTTTTTTTTGTCTCTGGCTGATGATTACAAACGACCGCGTTAAATACAATTATAGGCACGTATCGTTCATATGGTAAGAAAACCAAATCACAAAAAAACGTCATTAATATCCAAATGGATTGTTTTTGTATGCCCGCAATCGGATTTTCTTCCAGCTGATCGAATAAACCTGAGCTCAAATATTCAGACGCAAACATTTTGTTGACACGTTCATATTTCAAAAATGATCTTGAGTATATTTAGTCCCAGGGTCGTACATCCAGAATTTACTTCTAATCACTTGTTTAATGCAGAGGAGTTCTCCTGAAATCGAGTAGTGTGACCTTGCTCGCCCGGCAACAAAAAGATCCGTGAGCCGGATTTGAAACGCTATTTTAGCCGATTGGAGGCCTGACAAAGCAAGCGCTACCTACCACTTTAGTTTCACAATTTCCTACTCAAGTCTCAATATCTGGAGATTTGACTAAGTATTGACTGCGTTGGTTTAAAAATGTGCACTTGTATACTCGCCGTTCGACAAAGAAGAACCACTGAGTTAGGCACTTTTTGTTCCCCCCCCCCTCCCAAACCCCCCATTGTGACACTCAGCTCACCCCTCCTCCTCTGAAAGTTATGCAACAGATCTGCTGTATTTCTGTGCTTAAAACAACGATTCTAACTTTGAGTTACATTCTCCCTGACGTACTGGACCTTTTACCCAAAGTCATACTGGGAGCAGCTCGGCTCATTTGTTTCACTGCCAGGCTGTTGGCGGCATTAAGGCACGTAAGGCTCTTCGTATGCTTCAGGTGGCTGGACTGTGCTTTGCTTCCTGGAAAGGGAATCGGGCAGTCGCTTTCGAAAGAGAGTCTCTCAGACCAAGTTCAGCAAAAACTACGAAACTTGTCGTTTAGTTCATTTTTTTTCTCTTCTTACTGTGTATACACATTTGTAATTGACATGTTTATACCGTAGTGCATGTTCAAGTTTTTACATCTATAAAAACGTTCATGCTGTATTATACATCATCGTTGGTGGTCATTTTATCGGAAAATGGTTACAACGAACTACCGTTTTAACGTACAGATTCAATATGCCCCCCCGGGCAATTTTGTAATGATGTTGGATGCAAGGCGTGCTTTATGGTAATTAATATTGATTGACTGACCCCCCACCCCCACCCCCGCCACTCCCAAGTCATCAGAAATTGTTCTCCATTAAGTCCTCACCATATATATAATGACTACATTTCATAGTGTCACTATGGGGTGTTGTGTCAAGAATTTTCTGGAGAAAAAATCAATTTTGATATAAGATTGTAACAAAATGTAGGGGGGGGGGGGAGCAATAATTACTTATGACTTTCCGGATGCGCTGTATCCGGAAATTGTCTCACTGACAAGATCGGGTGCATTCAATGAAATCACCAAACAATGAGTCACGCAAAAGATGAAATAGCAACATAACCGCACGTCCTCTTGAAATTGCAATGTCATTCTTTGTTAAAGTGGATTTACAAAAAAAATTAAATAAAAAACAACAATGACTGTTTTGGTAGCCTGTGTCACTATGATTAGTTATAGCACATTTTTTCTTTCAAATTATTATTTTTTTTTTTTGATTGCTTGTGTTGATACCGTACATGCTAACTATTCCGTTTACTTCATCAGTCCCACGGGGGAACCTGCTCATATGTTGACACCTCATGTTAGATGATTATTAATGGCTTGTTTGCTGAAGTCTTGAGAACTTCCTCTTCCTTGTCATTTTTAATAAGGGCGTGTTATGATAACACCATAATTGCACCGGCAGAAAAATTCATTAGGAGTGCTTTATTTCGGGGATCCAATTAGCTCGAGCGAGCACACTGTGTCAGTTAGCAAAAGTATGCGGTCACCGCTTGGCTCTGGCAAATGAACGCGCGCCCGTGCAAATCGTGTGCATGTTCCGCGCGGAGGATGCTGAAAAGAGCAGTCGATCACAACCGCTCGGCGACCATGCACAAATCACAGAGGCGGACTTGCCTTTGATGTCTGCCTGCATGCGATGGTTGAATATGGAAAACGCATGAGGGGGAGTTAGGGATTAGTTTATTTGGCAATTATTGTGTTTACTCAACTCCAACTTTTTTTTTGGGGGGGGGAGGGGTGGCGGGTCTTGAGGCCCTCTGATGTGATCCTCATGTGGTCGCCTGAATTTTTATCAAATATAGGATTGGCTGGTAGAATTGGCTGTGCACTCCAATTTACGATTTTCTTAAATTGCCAACATAACAAATGGGAATAATCAATGATTGTTGACTTTTGTTGTTCCAAAACTCCCTTTCACAATGGCGCGGAGTGATCATTTGTGGTAAAGCCAAACTGGAAGCAATGAACATGCGACAGTGCGGCCAATCTGTTTGTGTGAACGCGCAAGTTAGCGTCCGCTCTTTTGTCCACAGGATGACGTAACTAGCGAGTTGCCTTGTGTATTTAAGGCGTTTTTTAACAAATGCGCCTTGCCTTGAAAGTGTACGCCATGTCTGGCAGCTCAATGACCTCACAGCTGGGGGTGGTTTTGGAGGCAGTGCAAAATCCACTTGTTCAGAAACCGGTCCCAGCCTGTGTGCTCCACATTGGCCTTCTGAAGTCCATGCTGGATGGTGTTGAAGCACTTGGGAAAAAAATCAAAGAACATAATCCTCATAGTGCAAATGATGCTTCTCCGCTGTGGGTGTGAGGTCTGGAAGGGGGGGGGGGGGTGTTATGACAGAATCCTCTACTTCAATACTCGGGCCGGTAGCGCAACTGTTGCATATCCAGCGATGATGTTTTGCTCGAGCCAGACTGCAGCTGAACCTCAAACCTTGAAATCTGTAGTCAGGTTTCATTGCCAGAAAGATTTTGTTTCATTATTGACGATGCCATACGGTATAACAATCGCTTTGTGATTAACCGGCTGTAGAAGTCAGAACTCTCCCGCCACCCGAACGCAATAATTGGGCAAACTAGTCCAAAAAACGGTCCAAAAACTGGTCGTAAAAAGCTAAGCGGCCCTGTTTGGTGGGTTTCCGTGTGTAGCTGGAATGCCTGTCAGTTACTCTTTCTCGTTGAATATTTTTCTCTTTGGCACGCCGTTGACGACCATACTCCTTATAGCAAATCGGTAGTTTTCAAAGTGAAGTCGCAGAAGAAACCGAGGCTGGCTGGATTAGAGGAAGACAGGGCGGAACTAATCTGAAGATATGTAGCTGTGTGACAAATAAAAATGGACGCGCACAACATCGCGGGATGAGTACGGAGGCGTTCGGCGCATCTTTAATCCTGTATAGGGGTCTCGTTTACAACATCGAGTGGTAGCTGTTCAGACACTCCGCTTTAATTCGTCCGAGGCGCAGTTTGTGCTCTGTTCTCAGCGAACGGCGGAATTCAAATCGTTAACTCTGTCACGTCCACCGGGGGGGGGGGGGGGGGGTCTTTTACACGCTGTCATCGAACCCGGCTCACTCTCTGACACCCATCCCCACTTTGAGGAATGAAGGATTTTGAGAGAAAGTTTTTCAAGTGGATCAATTCACGGGGGCTGATATTTTCGGAATTATACAGTCGCGGTCATGGTTAAAAGAGTCCAACTTTTTTTTATATTTTAATGAAATCAAGCCCAAGGAGGCCGACTGCCTTAATTAGAATAACAAGCCTTTATTCTGTCAGGGAGAACAGGCAGAGGGAAAGTTTTGCATGTGGTGGTACAAAAACAACAACTTTGACCCCTATGATTGTGCCAAATTGTTTACCTAGTCTGAAAATCTGATTTATTTACTGACTCGTTGAAAGTGCAAAATGTTAACAAATGGATACACTCAACATCACCGCGCATCGCCAATGACAATGAAGGATATAACCCGGAGTTCACTCTCATTACAGTTAGTTGTGTTCTCAAGGAGAACAATGCATCTCATACATAATAATGCCTTCTAAATATACCTTTGCCTAATTGTTTTTTGTTTTTTTTAATCGCTAAAGCAGAAGTGACTGAAACTACAAAACAGATCACTGTCACAGAGCACGATCCCCCTTCTTTGCTTTCAAAGTTTCTTTATTTTCCTGTCCTCCCACAGCCAGGCTTGAAATAGCCCAAATGGCGAGTTATTCACAAGTATCATTAACCCACCTGACTCTTCATTGTGTTGTTTTCCCATGGAAAAAGGCAATCTATTCTCATTCGCTGAGGAATTGTTGCAGCTCTTTTGTTTGGCGTCCAGTCAGCAAAAGGCTGATTCTTGATTTTGTCAACGTGGTCGCGACCTTAATGCGAAGTCAACAGGAGGGGATGCTGCTTCTTTTCAGCTTTTGCAACAATTTGCATTGGAGTGTGGAACCCTGACACCAAATGTGTGTCGCGGAAACGATGCGCCCTCCCAGCAGCCTTATTGTGGCGGTAAAATTGGATACGGCCTGGTACCCGGCCCACTGATTTTTAAAATCGGAGACACCCCACACGTGACGTCATTCTTCTACTGTGTGCTGTTCTTGAGAGGACCAACACGGCACATCACACACACACACACACACAGCTGACGATCAAGAATCCGGAATTGTGCCAAGACTGACCGATAAGTGACGGCATGATGTCGCAAAGCATCTGGACTGCGACTAAAATACATGCAGGAAGAATTTAGGAGGAGTTTCGGAAACATTGGCATTAAAAAAAAAAAAAAGCCCTTCTATAAGCGTCTACTCTGTATAGAGCTTTAAATATGGAAATGTAGGTCTTAATGATTACTCCAGCAGTTTCCCTCCCTGTGAATCATTACTCTGTTATCATTTCTGGGGAAAATGTAGAGCGTTGTGAGCGGAGTGAGTCCCTGCCAAAATGCGACTAAATCAAAGCTTCTGATACTGTTTCCATTCCGGGGCTGCTTTGTTCCTCCAGCCCTGGTAAATATATTTGACAGTGAAGCAAATCATTAGTGTATACCTGGTGTCTCCAAATTCCCCATCGTCTGACTCTCTGTGTGGAAGGGGAGATGGAACGAAGGAACGCTGATTATCTCCACTCCGGAAAACCCATCGTCAAATCATTGGCTGTCAAGTAAGCTGTTGGCGTCACGTTTATTCCAACAGAAAACCAGAGTGGGGTAATCAGTGCTATTGTAAGATGGAAATCCGCGCCGTGCGTTCTTGAAATGCGATCCTCTTATAAAATGATACTTTATCCGCTGACATACATACCCATGCGTGAACGCCGCACTCGGCTGCCAACGTAATCACGCAGGCAAAACTGACATTCGCCATTATTTTGTCTCTGTTGGACTTAAAGACGCTTATAAGGCCCGCTGCACACCGACCGTCTATTCCATATTGCCGTTAAGCTATAAAGTGCCAAGAGGTGGGACACCGGCTATTTATAAATCGGTTTATTTGAGGAAAAAACCCGAAGCCCCTCATGCCTGAGACAAACACTAGACTCACCAGATACTCCCCCAATAACAACAGACTTATTGGATTGTCACGATCCCCCAATATGAGGTTGGCGCAAGTGGGCAAATTGGCCAAAAGCAATTGGGAAAATATCTGCTTCGATTCCCAGTCAGGCTGTCAAAGTGTCCTCGAACACGATGCCGAAGCCCTCGTACTGTGTCATCAGACAACGTGCCCCATTATCATTTTGCCAATAAGGCCACATTGTAAAAGCGCTTGGAGTACCTCTCCCGAGAAAGACGCGCCATGCCTGTGAATGGAGCCAATTTACTATTTAGGTACACTGGCTGTCTGTACTGTCTGTTCCCATCGCCTGCACTCAGAAACCACATAGTCAGCGAGGCAAAAGATTTCCTGTCAGAGATAGGAGACATGTGTGGGCTATGTTTCCGAGCACCTTTTTCCAACCTCTCACAACTCACTCTGCTTTCACTCTCGCTGCTCAGGGATTCCTTAATGACATTCGACTTTCCTGTGACCTGTCAATCATGGAAGTTCATGCTAAAGCACTGAACGCTTGGCAGTTTGAGATTCTAAAATCCTAATACCAATGATAGCGGTTGGGGTATCTTATTAACGGTCACCCATTTTAAGCCCCCAGTGGACCCATAAAGACTGCAACAAATGTCTTAATGGATGCATTTGCTCCCCCCCCCCCCACAATCCTCATTGTCATGAATTTTAAATGGCTTCTGTTTAATTTAGTGCCGTGGAATGTCAGGTTCTTTACGGAAAACACTGTGGTTTAGCACTTGCTCTGCAGACGCATCGGCATCTGCTCAATCCGTAACGTGCTCAATCATAAGGTGCATGGAAGAAGATGTGGTCTTTTGAAGGCAACGGGAACTGTGAAGACAGCCCGAGTCAAGTGAAAGTATCTTTATTGGCAAAGTCACACCGAGATCTCCATCTGTTGGAGCATATGCTGCTTCGGTGAAGCCGTCTGCATGGAGAGCAGGCAAAAGCCCAAGCCATGCAGCATTACTATTCCATTACCATTTCCGTCTGTCCTCAACATCTCTTCACAGCTGCTCTCCCGTCTCCTCCTCGCTTTCAATTCAGGATTCCGTTGAATCCTTCAAGGTAGTGGGAGTTTGTGTCCACGTTAAATATTCCCTCTTGAAATTGGGTTGAGTGATATGTGGGTCAAACGGCTCTCGCGCAAGCGTCGTGACGGACCGTAGTGAATTAAAAAATAATGAATCAGCTAATATCAGAAGGATTCCAACTGGTGATGTGGGGCACTGGAGTTATTTGGCGTGTGTAAAATAACAGTTTCATTTTTGCATTTTCCGATCAGGATCGTTAATGTGCTCGTGTGTGCAAATCGCTGAGCGCCGATGGTTTTCGAAAACTGTTGGCTGAAATGAAACTTGCGGTGAAATCCGTTTTTTCTGCTTCAACGAGTCAACCATGAGCCGTAATTACAGTATATACTCGGTGTATTATTTTAGTGGCATTTTTCAATCGGTACCCAAATGGAAAAATGATCAGAGTCTTGTCTTAACATTGCCCCACTGCTAATCTACAGTAGATATTATTCCGTACAAGTACATTGGCTGGGATGCGTTGTTGCTGTTAATTTACTCCTGTTGAAACAATCTAAATGGAAATTGCGCTTCTCTATCTGTTTCTCCCAGACAAAATGAAGTGAGAATATAAATGACCGGGTTGTTTTTCATCCAGTCTGACACAAAGTGGATATTTAGAGAGAGATGGACCAAATTGGAAAACAACCTCAATGGCAGCAATGGCCGACTTGACCATTATAAATAGAGATATAAGACATAACAAAACAATCAGTACAGCTCATTGCAAAGTGCCACCCAACCAATGGATGCCCACATTAGTTCAGCAACAGCTTTCTATCATACTGTGCTATTTCTGAGCTTCCGTTTATTTCTGAGATTCCGCATTCTGAAGCGAAGATGGCTGCTAGCGCTTCGCATACAGGTGAGGCGCTGCCTCCCCTGACCGTATGTCCCCGATACACTATTATGGACAAGAGCAACCGGGGGAAAATAGCATGCAAGGGTTCTAGGATTCTTATTTTTCTTCTTTAAACACCCTCACACAATTCATTTTAAAATCAAGTCGGCTTTTAACATTTTAAGGACAGAAGAACTCAAATCTGACGGAGAGCGTGTGTTCATTTAGACCTAGTCAGTGCTTTTTATAACATTACCAAACCATTTTGCTATCGTAACTTGTTATGGTCCTCCTTGATGATAAAAGCATACGGAAGCTGTTTGGATCTGTAATTTCGTAACATGCCTTTCAACCTGCCTCTCACAAAATAGCTCCCTCTCTTGCTTTTTATATATTTTTTTTTCCCCCCTTCACAATCGATTTGACATTTTATTTTCCAGGTCGGGTACAATCAGGTCAGGAACATTAAGTCATTTAACACGATCGATATGACAGGGATGAAAGGTTGTAAAGCAACAATTGCGTACCTCCGGCAATGCTCTGACACCTTAAATTAGCCGTTCTCGTGGAAATATTGGCAATTGGACATGGTTCCGGTCCAAAGGGAGTAAAGTTTATACTAGGAAGAGACAAAAGTATTCAGAGCAAATTTTACTCAAAGTAGTGCGTTAATTCTACCGTCCAAGTAATTAAAATGAAGTTTTATTTGATGACAACATAAGTTAGTCACCCACGTTCTACAACAATGAGAGTAATTTTATCATGCTTTAATAATTCTAATTTTTATTTGTTTTAGAATGCCTTTTGAAATCTATTGGTTTTTAAATCTACGTTCTGAAACAATAACATGTCACATGGTGACTGCCTGTTTTTTTTTTGGGGGGGGGGGGGGTTGTGTGTGTGTGTGTCTCCCATGGTACAGCATTTGTTTAGTTACTTGAGAATACATTACATAGTTCCATTATTCACATTTCTGCAGCAAGAGCATCCTTTGAATATTAGAACGGCCAGGGAGCCATCTGACTTGATCAAATACTGCCTGGCAGTCATTTATTTTTGCGGGGATTTTATTCCTGCTTTCTGGAGAAAAGGACAGAATGTTTGTGTCTGCGCATTTTTCATACTTGTAGTTGCAAGTGGATTCCCTGGAAATCTTTCATCCCGCTCATGCATAATGAATATCCAGTGAATTAATGAAATGCGTATTTGTCCCAAAGTCCAGATTTTGCTCATGTAAACATGACATGTTTTTTTTCACATCTGAGGGAAGGCCACGATAGTCACCCAGACATAACAAACTAGATATTAAGTCACGAATAATGCGACGGTTGTATTTATTCATTTCTCCGGGGTTACAAATATGACAGAACCCATTCGCTTGTTAACATAAACAATGCCGTGTTATTTTCCTTACTGTACAGCATTGCCCCCGTGTTAGCAATTCAAAATGAAAAATCCCTCACAAACCTGTGGCTCGCTCAAGCTTGACGTCTAGTTTAAGGAAGCAGGTTGCGGTAAATTTTAAGCCTTTCTGTTTTTCTTTTCATAAACGGAGTAGTTACCATTTACTCAGAACTTGTGTAATCTTTTAAAAAACGTCCTCTTAGCTGCGCACAATTCCTGGCTCCCCGACCCGCTTCTGGTTGCAGCTCACGCGCACTTGCCTCTAAATTGGCATTCCTGACTCCATTAATAAAGCCTGTTGGTGCAAAGATGCAACGTAATGCTTTTGTAGTGTCTCTGAGCGGGGTTAAATTATTAACCCTGTCTGCAGGGAGTGCTCGGAATGATCAGGCTTTTCAAAATTCTTCTGATGACAAAGATCACCTTGTTTCTCAGGATGAAAGAGAATCATTTGATAAGCTCCTCACCAGAATGATTGACGAATCAAGTCACGAACGATGCCACGAGAACCCTGCAAGCCACAGAAAAAGAAAAAAAAATCGGAAATTCCCAGTGAAACGACATCCTTCAGTAATTGGTAGGTAGTAAAGATCCTGTCTTTGGGCGATAGGCGGGGTACACCCTGAACTGGTTGCCGGGCCAATCGCAGGGCACACATAGAGCAAAAACCACACCCAGGGACAATTTTGAGTGTACCATTAACCTGCCATGCATGTTTTTGGAAGGTGGGAGAAAACCGGAGTACCCAGAGAAAACCCACGCAGGCACGGAGAGAACATGCTAACCCGCCGACCATTGGGCCGCCCGGTGGTGGAGATATGTAATGCATGACCAGTTTAAAAATATATATATACAGTATATCAAAATTTCAAGGTTACGTTTGCGGGTGTGAAAATTGGCCTTCCATATTTTCAACCAAGTCATAAGAATTGACAGAAGATGACCCGTGCTTTGTAACAACTCAGCAAATGATTTCAACAGCAAGCAATTTTTTTCCCCAGTTAATCCATTATCACTTCTCAAGACGATAATACGATCCTGACTGAAATATTTCAATAAGAGTCGCAGATATAAACTTGTAAGAGGATTTAGCCAAATGTCATTTAGGATTATTCAGCGTTTGTAAACAATGGCACGTTGGTGGGGCGACGCTAAGAGCATTTTAAGGCCGTTTTTGGATGTTTTGAGATTACAATTACTCAAGGCTTTATTTAAAATCGTACATATCTATAATTAGACGAGAAGGACTCTGTCTGATAGCGCGACACCAACGCAACTTATATGGGCGAAAAGATTTTATTGCGGCTTGTTAATATCCGACCTTCGGGAGTCTTGCGCAGGTGGGAAAGCACTAAAATGAATCTATAGTGACAAAGGCTGCTGCCGAGTTTCAATTTAAATCCGCTGCCCGCTCCTGTCCGAGCCCAAGAATATAATGAGCGCAAACAACTGAGAGAAAAATGGATAAATGAGGACTATAATTGTGTTTGGAATTGCAATTACTGTTATCGCGGCCCGTTGTCGCCGGGGTTTAGTATATCCGCGCGCGCAAACGGCAAAGATTGTCATTGTTTGAGTGGTCTGGATCAATATATACTGTGAGCTTGCGGCTTCACTTGTAATTACTGGTTTTTAATGAGTCACATCAACTTGTGCTGAGAAATAACAGGTCGACTTTGGAGCCTTGATAAAACTCTCCATATTTTTCTTTTTTAAATTTTTTTTTTATTGTCAACCGACTCCGGCGTATTTTGGTGCAATCCTTGTTTGCAAATTGCTCCGGCTGTCTAATTTTTAAGCGGTGTGTTTTGGGTCTTTATCCTATTACAACCCCAAGGGGGCTTCCCTAGAACGTAGAGTGGTGTCGATATAAATTAAAGCGGTGAAAAGACGATATAATGCTCACGGTGATGACTTGACAGGATTCCCGCAGCTTCGATTCATCATTTAACTTTAGTTTGGCAGAGTTGGAGAACTCCAATTAACTGAAAACAAGCCGGTGCAATTAATCAAATATGATGTAATTACCAGCGGAGAAACGTTAGATTTGTTTCCCCTCCAAAGACCGTGTGACTATTTTCCAGCCAGATGACTTGCATTGATCACTTTGACAAAATTGGACAACCCGCATTTTTTTGCCGATCGGAGGCCTGAAACCAATGCATCTATAAATGTGCGGGTATGCCACAGGAATGAATCCAAACTATTCTACCAGAAATTACACTCATGACATTTTTCACTGACTTTCTTAGACAAGGTCGGACATGTTTATTTTTCTCCTAAAAACCATGTACATACAATTCTTGTCTCTAAAATACTCCTTTTGTGCGAGGTCGAGGATCAACTAGCAAGCAAGCAAAAAAAAAAAATCAATTCAAGGCTGCAAATACACCCAAAGCACCCCAAGAGCACTTTCTGGTCTCCTTGCGCAGTCAGGTCTTGCCACACAATCTTGTTTGAAGGATCGAAGCAGGGTGTCATCACCTCTTGATGCCGAGCACAGCAAGCTTCGGCCTGGCTCCAGAGAAGGGTGCGACCCCAAAGCTTCTTCAGCATAAATGTTTTTCAGAGGGAGTGAGCGAGGCAGTTTTGCCATTTCAAGCTCATGACGCCAGGATCACGTAACCTGACCAACGATAATCAGATTCGTGTCAGAATATTGCTGATCATTTAACATGGAAAAAAATAATTTTCATGAATTAAATAAAAATGTGTTTGGAAAAAAAATGTAAACTCACTGACACTACAATTTAGGTTGATTAAAATCTCACTAGAATAAAGTGAAAATGTCCTTTGTTTTTGCCTTTCATTTTAACTGCTTTTATTTTGGTGTTGCTGCAGAAAAAGAATGGTCAAACAGTTATTACTATATTGATAATTGTAGTTTATTACACAAAACTTAGTGAGCTTTTTTTTTTTTTTAATAATCTTGCCGTTGACAAATACTTCACATTTGGGGGAAAAGAAACCAACCAAAAAAAAAACTAAACCTAATACTAAAACTAATAAAAGTGAAACGAAAACCAATCATTTTTGAAAAAATAAAAACAAACAAACCGGCCCTAAAAGCTAATTAAAACCAACTAAATCAAAAAACTGAAACTAAAAACTGTTATGTACACCAGACAGCCCACTTCAGCTGGGGTGTTGAATACCGCATTTTGCCCAAGGGCACCGCAACAGTACCCAGCAAGGAGACAAGCAAGCATCTCCCTTAGAGCAAGTCATCATTTTTTTCAATTCCATCTGCTTTGTCCTTATTGAGCAACAACGCGCAGATTAAATTTAGAAATGTCATTTCAATTAAAAAAAAAAAAAAGACTTCATTTCGATTTTTCCCACTACACCAGTTTACAAATTCACCCAATCATGCAAAGAAATGAGAAATGGTTCGCAGCTCAACTAACAAGCAAGTTCTTGTGGCTCTGTCATGTTTTATTGCATCCAAAGTTGACTTCGTAAAAGAATTGTGCACGTAGTAGTGCTCCACGAAATATTAGGAGAAGACCACCGGCAGAAGAAAAACAACGTAGTTTTTAAAAAATCATGAGCGTGAGCATGAACCTAGGTGTGTGTGTGTGCGCGCACAGCATATGGCGCCCTGACAAGTCCTCCGGACCAAAGGTCTTCTGCCAAGACCTTTATTATTAAAGTGGCACAGGGAAGAATGGGACTCTCCATAGATCACAAACTCTTTCTAAAGACGCCACGAGGGTAAACTCCACAACTCGGCTAACAAAGCAGCACAGTCTCTTTTTCTGTTTTTAATAGAGAGCAATATTTTCACACAAACATACACACGAGCCCACACACACACACACACACACACACTTCAACGATGAAAGCTATTTGGTAGGATGCGGGGGGGTAACGTTTCATCTCCTTGTGCTTTCGGTGAGATAGGAAGAGCCGGGATGCAAGTCTGAACATCCCTTTATGTACAAGGACTATGAGAAGTGACTATGTGCCTGTACTTAAATATGTGGTGTTTGGCGCCTGTGTGCCTGTGTGTGTGTGTGTGTGTGTGTGTGTGTGTGTGTGTCCATCTGCATGACGGCCCGGAGCAAGCTTCTCCCCAGAATATAACTTTCACAAGCATTTCGTTTCCTGCAGTCAGCATTCATTCAAACCCTCCAAGGAATTAAGTCGATCTACCTGCTTGGCGTTTTCTTCTGTCGCTCTTGGCAGACCTCTCTCTCGCTCTCTCACGTACACACACACACACACACACACACACACACACCGTTTCCTTTCAAGGCATTGTCTCCCTACTCAGTCTGCAGGTAAGATAAGACTGCACGCTGAAGAAAGGAGTCTGGCGTGATGGATGGTGTACTCCGCTGCCACAAAACACTATCCCATTAATGCCTTATTGATTGATGTCCGTCACGATGTAAGAACCCCAACGCACCTCCGTGCCCACTGCAACGGCTTGTTGCTTATCTGCTAATTTGCCCCAATAAGATTATTTGGACTGCCTTAACTATCCCCATGTGATCCGTTTGAGATGCGTTCAATGTTTAAAACGTTTGAGGAACCCAGTGGTCGTGTCAAGCCATGACCAGGAAACAAGACACACGTTTGAGTGACAGGAGGAAAAACGTTGACTTTCCACAGGCCGGCAAAGGGTTTGATATGTCATTTGACTCGCTCATTGAATGTCAGTTGAAAAGAAAATTACAGAGGACGGGAAATTGCTTCAGAGGGAGAGAAATAAAAATAGACAGAAATTCAGATAGTGAACGTGATCTTTGAAGGACTGACTTATTAATTCACTTGTGCTGCTCTGATTAATGGCACGGATGTGCTCTTTTGACGGTGAAGTGGATGCTAGGATAAAAGCTGGTAATTGGGGTCGGGGGAACTGTAAATGACGGTGAAATGACAGACCAATCAAACGTTTTAGGCATAACTGTGAAAATGCCTTTCAAAAAAAACAAAAAACAACCCAGGATGGAGATTTGGTACTCAGTCTACCCCTTTTCGAAGTGGCTACTATGCCTTTGCAAACGTTAAGAAACAATCTAATGTATTTAAGAGTAAAAATGTTCCTGTAGATTGTAATGCTGAGTTTTCATTTCAACCCATGTGGTCAGAAAAGTCAGTCCAAGTCCCAAAAATGGTATGTAATGCTGAATTTTTTCATGATTATTTGATACAGTCAAACCTCGGTTTTCGTCCATAATCCGTTCCAGAAGGCTGTTCGAAAAACCGAAATTGTTCGAAAACCGAAACCACGCTCTTTTTAAAATAAAAATGTTTACTGAACACGTCTGCTCACAATGGAAAGCAACAGGAGGAAGCGTCACTTCCTCGTCTACCCGACGAAGCGTCACTTCCTCGTGTAAGGAAGGCGAGAGGAGTCAAATGGTGCATTCAAGTGCGCTCAGTTTGTTCGAGAACCGAAATTTGTTTGTCATCCGAGGCATAAAAAACGGAATTTTTGGTCGAAAACCCAATTGGTCGAGAACCAAGACGTCCGAAAACCGAGGTTTGACTGTACTTCCATGTTGGCGCCCCCTGGGGGTGAGGCTGCGGCATTTGAATAACCGTGCGTATGGGTTTCATGTTTCCACTGGCCGCAAACAATCCGGTGTGCACGTGCCACCTACACAGGTGCGCACAAATTGACAAAATGTCATTCCATGCCTTGCTTGGTGATGAAGCGCTACCTCCACTTGGATGACTCCTAATGACTTTTAGGGCGGCCAAAAGCAATATTCCTCGCTGAGAAGCTGGCAACATACTGTCACTCGATTAGCCACAAAACTAAAAAAAAAAAAAAAATTGCAGATGGTAGACCTGCCATATGAAAAACCTCAGAACAAAGCGAATCTCGTCTGCAAACGATTTTATTTTGAGACAAGTTTGGCCAAATAGCTGGCGGCCACATCGGAGTGGCTCACCCTTACCGTTGTTATTTTTATCATCGCTTAATGGCTACGGCTTGCAGTCTTTTGATGAAATTAATTTGCATCGCGGTGCATTCTTATGAAAATAAACTTGAAACAAACAGTTCCCTTCCTCTGGGATACCGAACGGTAAAACTTCAAAGGAGTGCGATGCACCGAAGGTGAGCTTACACTTTGCATGAAAAAACCCCATCGAATTCCAGTTATCTCCCGCTCATCAAGACGTATTTGCGATTCCATCTGCTTCTTGAATAAAAAAATGTAAAAAAAAACTGCCTGAAAAACGAAATATGTCTTTTGAACTACGAAACAGAAGGTGACATTTTTATTGCCGTCATATATTCCCATTTGAGCGCGAGCCACAGGAGAACAGCAAAGCAGTATTGATGAAGCTCCAAAAAAAATCACTCCGCAGAGAAAAAAAAAAAAAGAGAAGCTTAAAATTGAATGAATGAATATATAATGAAAACTTTTTATTGACTGCAATTTCTCACATTTGGATTCCCCGCTACACTCTCCCTGGTTTCTGCTGTGTTTATATTTTTCATCAAGAATTCATAGTCATTTGTATATTTTCATAAACCAACATCATTGGAAAATGAACAGAAACGACATTGTATGCAAATTGCCGGACTGAGGTTAACTGAGGCGAATTTCTTTCTTCCGTTTCACTCTTCCAAACAATTAAAAGCAAGTGCCACCCGCAAACGTTTTTCCAAAATCGGACTTCGTAACGCGGCTTGTGGCTGCAACGCAATCAATTACTTACTTTAAAAGTTCATTTGGACACAATTGTCTGCGCCGCTTTGAAAGATGCCGGAGCAGCAATATGAAGTTTTTGTTTTTTGTTTTTTTTTAACAGCTGATAACACGTTATGAAGGCGTCTGCGGGAGGTCATGATTGCCGCGGCTCCGTGATGGTTTCATGGGCTGCTGGGCTACAATCAATCTTGCCTCTCGGCACGCCGCTTTCCCCTCCACAGTATTTATGTGGCACTCTCCTCTCCACTTCCACCTGTTGCATCCGTCTTTTGTACGAGTCCCGCCTCCTACGCTTGTTGCCTTGCTTGCGACACAAAGGATGACATACAAATGTGAAACGTAAATTGTATTGATTATCCTAGCGATGTCCACTTGTGTTATATTCACCCCGATATCTTAATATAGTTACCCGCTCACTTGACGGGTGGTCGTAGCTCTTGCAGGCTATATTGTGTATAGGTATACTGTACATCATCCCGCCGCTTCCTTTCAGTTCAATTTATTCTTTTGTCTACAAAGCCTTTCTGCGACCCGCCCCGCTCCTCCTCCCCGTGCTTGATATTTATAGATTATTGCATTGAACCCGTCTTATTTATGCAGCACAATATTTTTCATGTTTTCTCTACCATTTCGACCCCCCCCCCCCACTCCCAACCCCCTTCCCCCGCCAATCCCCAAAATGCGGTTAAAGGCCGGATGTTTTTCAGTCTCTCAAAGCACCATTCATGATTGGATGCAGTAAATAATCATCTTGAAAATAAAACAAATGAATAAAAAAAAGTGGGAAAATTTAACTACAGTCAAACCTCGGTTTTCGAACGTCTCGTTTCTCGACCAATTGGGTTTTCGACCAAAAATTTTGCATTTTTTTATGCCTCGGATGACGAACGAATTTCGGTTCTCGAACAAACTGAGCGCACTTGAATGCACCATTTGACTGCTCTCGCCTTTCTTACACGAGGAAGTGACGAGAATTTTGCTGGATTAAGACCTTCCCGGTTCCACTTCACCGTTATTCCCATTCAATATCTGAGCTCCAACGCACCGCTCGGGCGGACCGACCTTCAACATTTTCTTAGTAAACCGTCAAATGACTGTATTTCCCCGATGAGCCCGCAAGGTTGAAACCCATCGTCGCCCATGAGCCAAAGACATCATTGTCGTTTCCATTTACATCGTCCCAAGCCGGTGTTGAGATCAACGTAGCATGGCGGTTTCCCCCCCCCCCCCCAAAAAAAAAAAAACGGTACCGTTGATCGCCCCTGTCGCCACCCGCTTTGAATGTCACTGCACTTTAATTTAAACTTAGGCGCAAGGAAGAACAAAACATTGGAGGAATAAGAAGAGGGCATGCGACAGTGCGGGACACCGGCAGCTATCGTCGATTTCCAGGTTCATCAGTCCATAAAAAGTATTTGTTAAACAATGAAATAGTTATTTGGTTCTTTTCGGCAACATTTGCACAATTACACACAACTATTATATATTTAACTTTTTTTTGTTGTTTATTTTTTTTAAGCTTGTTTGGTTTCCCGTGTTTTCTCCTGCCTCCCGTCATACATTATGTGTACATATGCAGTATGTTCCACCACAGATATAGCTTCTCCTATCTCCCCCGCCCCCTCCTTCCGTCTCAGCTGTTTATTTGATTTCTTTACCCAAACATCCTGCAGTTTTGATTTGGACATTCATGTCCATGCGTTAATTGCACCCTTTCACATTGTTTGCCTTGATAGAGAAAGTGGGCAAAATAAAACCTTGCCGTGTGGGGTACAAAACATGAAGTGTAAAAAAAAAAAATGAAAGGTGATGTAGTCTACAACAGAAAGAGCAAAATTGGAATCCTTTCCAGTGGTTTGCCACTAATGACATTGCCTTTCTTGGCTTCAGAGGTGACATCTATTAGCAATGGCGTCTGAAAACAATCTGCGATGTCTCCTTCGGTCTTTCTTTTTCATCATTTGGCTCCTTTTTAATTTTTTATAGACTCTCTCGCGATGAATTCATAATGACTGGGGGTTGATGACTGAAGAGTTTTTGGTTCCGTTGTTAAAGGCTAATGTTGGGTAAAGTTTTTTTTTGTTTTTTCGATTGAGGTTAAAGCTTCTCTTATTCATATTTCATCACGATGCGTCATAAGAAAATGGTTGCCTGTTGTGACAACTTCATCGATTATTCATTCCGGAGTGTCATAGTTCCCTCACCGCTTTCCGGTGTTTTGTTTTGGGATAATCTCGTCATCTCTGAGTAGCATATGTTCAGGCAGCCCGCCCGCCGCCAGAAGACTTGTCGCTGTTTCGAGAAGTCAGAAATCAAGAATTTGAGATAAATCATTCATTGCGGAGACAGTTGGGTTGGGCCTGTCTTGTCTGAATTCAATTATTCCGCTATGTTTCTGCTAATGCCGTTATATTTGTTTGGTTGCGTGCAAATTGGGCGAAGCAGTACATTTTGCCGGTCAGCCAGTCATCATTCGCAGTCGGCCGAACCATCCGTCACTCCGTTATCGTTACGCTAACCGTGGTTCCGTCATCGCAAAAAATTCCAGCGATGGACTGATGGACCTTCTGTCAATGAACACATTTAAATCCCAAAAATAAATAAATAAATAAATACATACAAGCCATGTTTCATCTTGACTTTTCCCCCCCACAAAACAAGTTCAGTCAAGGCGGGTTCATTTCTCAAGAGAATTTTTCACCGAACAAAAATCAAACATCCCGTGGGATGGACTTGAACACGGAATGAAAGCCTTCTGCAGTCGCGGTATATGTCAGGCGGGAGAATTGATATGCAAATGTTGAAAGACCTTTCCTCTCGAACTGGAAACGGAGGCGTTTTTCAAGTGTCGGCAAAATCAAATCGCACATCACTCACGTTGAAACTTTGTCACCTTGGCACGGCTGACGGTTAAACGGCCGATGCTTGAACCCCCTGCAACGCTGACACGCAATGATGGACAAACACATTAGACATGGCTGACAGCAATAACTTGAAAGTTTGACTGCTAATTCGTGCATGATTGAGGGGAAACAAAAAAAAAAAAAACGGCGCATGATCCCACGCAAAGAAATGAAAGCGATCCCAAATTCATACGCCGTCATTAAAATACGGCCTTTGTTTTTGTACACTCGACGGCAACATTGTGTGAGAAGACATTTATTTGACCCTCATGGGCCACTGTGTCATTGCCAATACAAAGTGATTCTTCCTGCTTTGAGTCATTCCTGACACGCTCTTGCTCTCAACACCGCCGCCTTGACTCTGCCTCTCTGACCCGCGTCTCCGAGCATGATGTACATGGCTTCATTAGAGACCTGCCGCACCTCCCAAATGCCTCTAAGAGAACCCGTCTACAGTTCACTTCACTATATATAGCATGCGAGTGAGTGTCTGTACTAATGAGCTGAAGTGAGTCCATTCCGCTTGTCGAGTGAGCGACCATGTGCGCAAAAAGCCGGCCACCCCAGTAATATTTTCATTATTCATCAATTGCCTCCACTAAATGCACATTTCTTTGTGGTTTTTCCATAATAGTTAAAAAAAAAAAAAAAAAGCAGTGCTTCCTGTGTGGGGGTTTGCATGTTCTCCCCATGCCAGTGTGGGTTTTCTCCGGGTACTCCGGTTTCCTCCCACATTCCCAAAAACATGCATGGCAGGTTGATTCGACACTCTAAAGCAGGGGTGTCAAATATACGGCCCGCGGGCCGGAACTGGCCCCCAAGAGGATTTGATCCGGCCCGCTGGATAATTTAAAAGTGAAAAACAAAATGCATTAAAGACACAGAATGAATATTTTAAATAAAATGCAATTCGTGGATTCGTGGACACTGTTTTGATCACAGTAGAAGACAACATTTTTTTTGATCAGGGCAAGAAAACAGCAGTCTCAGTCTGTCACCGAGATAGACCCAACACAGCAAATGATATGAAAGCGCCAATCAATGCTTCGAGACCCCTGGGTAAAGACAGCCAGAGTCATCAAAGGTGAATGTTTGTGCCATTGAGCTATTAGAAAAGAAATATTACCCGAGATAGGAATTAAAAAAATAAATCTATTGATGGCTTCTGCCATGTGGCAGTTAATGGGATTACAAGGTAAGGAATAAAAGATCGTAAAACCAGCAGCTGTGAAGATAAAGTACATCGTCTCATTATATTTATCATTATTATTTCTTTCTTGTCTATAAACCGGCGGCTTCAAATAAATGGCACGGCTTGTATTGGTGAGCTTCAAAATGACGAGATTGTTTTTGTTTTGTTTTCCTCCACAGCCTTATAATTGCGTCTCAAAGATGTTGAATTGGCTCTGATTGCAGAGGCTCCCCCTAAATGCTCGGCACAGATCAAATCCACGTCTTTAACTTTTCGCTCATCGTTGATAAAGTCGTTCTGGGCTTCGCTGAATGGTTGCCGAATAGGATTTGCTTTCATATTCAGAGACGCTTCCGTTAATTAGGTCCATATGTGCTCTGACCTTTCTATGTTTCCGGGGCATCTGGGGTGGAAGGTCCCGCTCATAAAATGTGCAATATGGTCAGCAGAGCATTTCTCCGTCGTTTTTTTTTTTTTTAATCTTTATTTATTGTGCATGCCATCTGCTTTGGGGTAATTCAGTCCGGCAGCCATATGTTCTCTCCGAGTAACTCACACGCCAGCCTCCAATTTTATCCAATGGACAATCGTGACAACAAATTAGGGGTCATCTACGAATGACATGAGGTACGCTCCCCTTCCAAAAAGTATCGGAAGAATTCATTCGTTGATTTCGTCCTGCAAAACGCACAGCGTTTGCTATTCGGGTTACTCGATGTCACAGAGGCATGAATGCGTTTAACATGCGACGTGTGACGCGGGCCATCCGCCACGGCCGCCGCGCTTGATGAAGCCATCGCCCGAAAACCATCAAATTACCCCCGCCCAGCTGGCTTTCAACCACCGCCTCAGCAGGGGGCGGAATAACTCCGGAGAGAGCATTTGGCCATTTGAAGGGGAAGATGGCCATAGCTCATGAAGACACTGCCACGTCCCTAACATACTCGCTGCCGTGACAGCCAGAAATCCTGATGTTGTTCGAGAGAGGAAAATGAGACACCCGCTCACAAAGTGCCCAACGCAGCAGCAAACAGCGTTAGAGACACTTTGTGTTCATTTATCTAAGTTGTCTGCCTTGTAGTTTTGGCCGTGACTTTGAAACAAACTGTTTCAGCAGCAACAGTTTTGACCTAAATTGTTGCTGGCACAGATCACGGCGTGATGTAGCGCTTCAGAGCGTCATTTCAACTCAGTCGGCGTGCAAAACATCGTGACCTCTTGCACACTATTATAGAAATTACAAGAGGTGCTTCTTTACAAAGAGTAGTAGTAGCGGCATGTTTTTTTTTTTTCCTTATGCTAATGAGATGTCGGCAGTCCAGCTCAGTTAACTCACAACGAATCACTTGCTATCCGCCATGTGCCTTTTTTTTGTCTCAAAGATTCAAAGTCACGTCAAGGTCAGACGTGTCAAACGCACCACTTAATTATTTCAACTTTTTTTTTTTTATCCAACCACCTCCAAATTTGTCAATATGCCGTTTTATTTGACGACACAATGGCCACAAAAATAAAACGTGTTGGCTTTATTCTGAAAAATCCCCATGCAAGATGAATTTAATTCATCAAATAATTTCTGCTTCTCTTGCTTTGTTCATCAAAAGTCTGTGTTTGTATATGAGGAAACGATTTCTCTCCCAAATAATCACAGTTGCCGGCATAAAATAGTATTGCGCAATATATCCGGGCGTGCGAGATTCCCCACATTTTTTAACCGAAACTGAGTGAACCATTTCCCTTGTCGTTTTATTTTTCTGCCACTAAGAAATAAAATCACGTTACAATAATTGCATGCAATTATGCATTCCATGTTGTCCCTTCAAGAAAAAGAATAAAATAAACATCTCAAGCCGCGAATGAATCTGAGCTTAACCAACATGATTGCATTTGACCTCTTTGTTCCGCATTGTGACCCTAAACTGTTCCGGTTTAGGGTCGCAATGGTTTGAAGTTTATTCCGGGTCACTTTTAGCGAGAGGCGGGCACACCCCCCGAATGGTGTCGTTAAGGTTGCATGGACAATTTGTTTTAAGGGCAAAAAAACAAATTGAAGCTCCGTTCGTTCATTCTTAATTCATTCATAAGCCATTCCATTTAAGATGCTCGTTGCTCATCATCTTTAATGAGACACTGCTGCCGAGCAGACCATAATGAAAGATGGGGGGGCTCTTAAGCTAACCCATTAGGAACCAATTAATGCAAAAGCCTGCTTTTAATGCAAGTAATATTTAAAGACAGATTAGGAGCACACCGTAATTTAATTAGCGTTTTGAAACCATATCTGACCGGTATCTCTTCCTCAAACATATAATACACGCACACGAAAGAAAAACCCGACTTAAAAATAAAAAAAGGGTAATATCCATTCCCGACACGCCTGCATCTTTCTGAATGTTGTTATTAAATTTGAATGTCCACAAGCAACGGTTTCAGGCTGTTTTTCTTTATTGCAGGAATATACGGGACAACTATAATTTAAATATGGAGCAGACCTTGACAGTCTGAGTGAATGTGGCCATCTTTTTTTTATTTTATTTATTTTTTTAACCTGAGGTGAAAAATAAACAAATATGTTTAAAGCAGCAAGTGGCTGTGGCGGTTGAGTCCAAGAAATTTTGTGGCAAAAATAAGATATATTTGTTTTGCCCCGGGCTAATCGTCAGCAACACATCCCGCAATAAAAGAGCCAAATAATTACTCTGCCAGAGGAATTGAAGTGTCTGTAGCCCCAAGTGCTGGTCGACACACTTCAGACGACCTACTGGCTGATGAGACTCAGAGATATGAGGGAATGATCGAGGGAGGTGTGAGTGAGGAAAAAAAAAAAAAAATCAAGATGGATGCCAGTGTGCAAAATATATACACACAATATTTGTATTATTTTAAAACTTTCCGACAAATTATCATTTTGAATAAATGTTGCATTGCTGATGCACCTCCGGGCCATTTCAATGGTAACAGGAACTGTCGAAAAAAGAAATGAATCACAAATTGAATCCAGAAACGTGGAAGCAGCAAGCAGGTCGCACCGAACAAAACTTTACGACTCTGATGCACTTTTAAAACTTGTAAATCTGACAGAACACATGTGCCCCGATGCAAGTGGACTGTAACGTTAGGATCTTCCCCTATCAGCAAATTGTGTTGTTTTTGCATGAGCCTTATAACTATTTACCAAACAGCAATATGAAACCAGGGAGCTACTGTAACAAACATCTATTCAAATTTGACCATGGCTGATTACTGGCTCCTGACATCCAGCTTTCCACTCCAGCCTTCGAGAGTGGCTTTTCAGACATGCTATTTCCACTTAGCTCACATAATCTGGTTCTCAGCGTCTCACAAGAGCTCCGGCTTCCTCCGGAGTTCTCGCAAAAGGGCAGCAGAATCTATGCCTGTGTGCTGCATGTTTAATTGGACTGATGATGTGCTTTGAGACGCGTCTAGGGAGACTTGATTCCAACTTGAGCCTGAAGAGAAACAAGAAGCTCACAGCCGTGTGTACACATTAATGCCCTAACAGATCTCGCACATGCTGCCTAACCTCCTGCGTTGGTGCTGATTTTCCACCCCAATAGGAAAGGCTTCCTCAACCCTCAGACGTGAACTCCTGCTATGCCGCACCCAACGGCTTTTTGGTTGTATAAAGAAACAAAAGACGTACGACGTCACCAACTCCCGGGCCAAAACCCCAACATGTATTTTAGAAAATGTAAATGTGTGTTTCTGAGTGAAACGGAATCAATGTAATTGAGGCAAAGTAGATGAGGCATGTACTAGTAAGGTTCATGCCTCATCTCATGCCCACCGAGCCTCCAGATTATGATAAATTAACCCATATTTCGAGACACGCATCTGCACGTTTTAGAATGGATTTACACTGCAGGTCAAAGCATCCAATTAATTTTGTGCGTGTGCGTGCGAGCATCTGTTTTTACATTCACTAAGCAAAAAAAATATATGTAATAATATATAATAATTATATATATATTTATATATATATTTAAAAAATCTATTATATATATCGATTTTTTTTTTTTTTTTTTTTTTACTAGCCAAATTAGTTTCCCATTAAGGCACTCAGAGAATTGGAGAGAACGAGAAACAGTTCTGCACAAAGCACCATACCAGAGACTTCACTCGTCAGCGTCGTGTCTTTTCTGCAATCATTGACGAGCTACATTCATTTTGGGTCTGTCGTTGAGCCTAAATTGGATCGAGTCTTGCAATTACCGCATGAGCAAACCAGCGATGTACAAATGCGGATAAAAGCTCAGCAGTATTGATTTAATTGCCTCGACAAGTCCTAAATTACCCACAAAAAAAAACAAAAAAAAAGATACAAATCACATTTAGATCACATTGATGGAGGAGCCATCGTCCTAAACGCGGTATATTCACAATATCGGTATTAATTTCTTCTACGTTTCCACCCAGCAGGACAATATCTGGAAATAAACGCTGCAAAATTGATCTCTCATCTCATATTCATCTTTGGATGTCAAAACCAAATGCTCTCAGTCTACGGCAGTCATTGGCCTCACTATTCCGATATGCATTGACGAGACAAACTTGCATGGTTCGGGTTGAGCATTTTGGTGCTCAACCCGACACAATGTTTAATTCTTCTTTTTTGCCTTTGAGTTGTAAAGTAAGTCGAAAACTAGGAGTGACAAAGAAATAGCTTGAAGCAAGCACAGATCTTATTAGAGGAACTTTGCGAGCAAGAGCGAGAGCAGGCGCGAGGGAATACTAAGGGAAAAGTTTAAGTGTGTGGGAGAGGTAAAACTGCTGTATATAAAAAAAAAGTTGGGGTTTCTTTAGATATATGGTGTCTCCATACCACAAGTTTTTACTCATTGTGGGTAGTAGTTAAAAAAAAAAGAAATGGAGTGAATCATGGGAAAAATTATTAGAATGTACTTTTATTGTAATAAGTTTTACCCTCTGTCCTTTAGTGGCAGAGCAATACTTCCATAAGCGGCACCTTCACAGTTATTTAAATGGCATATCTTAACACCGCATCTTGCTTAAAACATCCCATTAAGGCAGCTTGAAGTGTGGCTAAATGGCCTCCCAAACACACTCTCTATAGCTTCCCCATATTAATTTTGCACTTGTTTGAACTGTAATTTGCAATGATTTAAAAGCGCCACAAAAGTGGGTAAACCTCCGTGTCCTTACACAAGCCAAACCACTGTCCTCGGATAACTTTCCGTTCCGTTATTTATTTTGCATCGCGTCACCACGTTCATTACGGCTGTACACGCTTTCAAGCGGATTGCCTAATCAAGATCTTGTTGCCCGCATAACAATAAAGATATGCAGTTCGAGATTCCACACGTTTCTTATTAGAGAAGCGGCTACAAATGGAATACCAAATCCCTGAATAGGCTTCAAGTAAACTAAGCAATTTGGTTTCCTGTGACATGGGAATACATATCTGAAACCTCCGTGGCCCACTTTAAATGAGTCGTAAAGCAATTGTTCTGAAATACGCTCTAAAAACGATTTAAAATCGCTATTCAAATCGCATATTCAGTTTAAATTCATTTCTCCTTTTATTATTTATAATTTTATCTGTGGTTTTGTTGTTCTTGTTTTGATTGTAAAGTGTCCTTGAGTGTTTTGAAAGGTGCTTATAAATGAAATGTATTACTATTATATTGTTCTTGTAACCACTCCTCGTCAATACAGTAGCAGGGGTTATATCGCACACCGATATCCTGTCGTTGGCGTTCAAGTGATTCTATTAGTCCTCTTGCGATATGCCGATTCTCCTGTCCAGACTTTCCGACACTCCCGCTTTGTTCCGTGTCCCGTTCAAAGACACGTATAACTCTTATTCACACTCCTTAAGGAGGCGCTGCAGTGTACAGTCGCGCTAATAATAGCCAAGTAGCGTTTATGCTAGCCGACAAAACCATGCATTTGTCTTTGTACAATTTCAGTATTTCTTTATGCGCTTCCTTATCATTTTACGAGCAGGTTTGTGCAGGAGAGTGGGGAGAGGTTCTCAGCGTGTTACGTGTATCGGACATAAAGACGCCATAAAAGTTTCATCAGAATTTGTTAGCTTTCAACTGGAGCTCGACCTGCCACCATTTTTCTTTTCCAAGAACAACCAATGCAGAGCAGCCACTTCTGATGGCGTCTGGCCATTGTGTTGCCTCCTAGTGGATACACTCTCTGTTGGCCACACAAGACTAAACACAATGCTTGCAATTATTTCATTTCATTTCAGTCACTTCCATTAATTTAGAATCACTTTACAGTAGATGAACACAATGGAGTTTCATTAGGGTGATGTTTCGACCGAACCAGGCAATGGAACTAATGAAGCCGGAAGACCTGGCGTAAATCACTGCCTGAATTATATTGTGAATGCATATGATGTCGCGGTAAACGTTGTTTGGCATCAACCCAACTCGAACACAACAAAAGAGCTGCCTTAATTGGCATCCGGTCATAAATAAAGAGCAGCCGGTCAGTTGTAAACGAAGGGGCTGTGAGTGGACAGAAGAAGTGAATTTGTAATCTAACAGTTGCAACAATGTCAAACGACAGAGAGGACTATTGTATATACATACAGTGAAACTCCTCTACAATGAAATCTACATGGGTGAAAATACCCCCTAGTGTGAAAAAATCTTCATGCATTCACACCATTCCCACTTTCCTGTTTCAAATTTGCTAAAAAAAAAAACCTGTTGTGATATATATATATGGATATATATGGATATAAAATACAATACAATACATTCTGATTTATGTAGTGCTTTCACAACAGCTGCAGCTGTAACAAAGCGCTTTACAAAACGGTTAACATAAAGTAAAATAATAAGCACAGTTGTGCAATCTTAATCACTTTTCCCTCATATTGATGCCCCCAAAAAGGTTTTTAATTGCACATCATTGCCACATTCTAGATGCCAAAGTTGTTCTGTTTGTTTTGCTTCACAGCAGTCTCCTCCCCTGTGTGTTGTTATTTTGTTTGGGCAACTGTTTGCCATTTGCCTCATCAATCCCTCCGCTCTTTTTAGTGCAGTACAGCAAACCACCCGGTCCATCTATTATCCACAGCAGCGTTTCTCTACCTTTCATTAAAGGCAGCCATTTTGACTGAGGAAAAATCTTATGGCACCCCATCAAACAAAAATAGTGTCATCATGATAATCTCACCTCCATTTTTTTCACACGTTATTTATTCATCATTCATTCATTGTGTCATCAAATCATGAAAACAAAGCTATGCTCTCGCTCTCTGTCTCTCTCTTATATTTTTTTTTGCAATTCGCTTCACCGGCGGTGACACAAACTGTAATTGTTTTTTCAAATACTGTATATAGGCTACCCAGTACTCATATGTCGTGACAGAGTACACTCTCTTTCTTCTGTTGTCTCCCAACTTACGTCGCTTCGACTACATTTTCGTGAAACAAGAACATTCAGTGGCCCGGTTCTGGCCTTTCCTTTAAGTCACAACACCGGAGGCAAAAACAATTCATCTCCCATTGCCTCATTGTCGATTCTGTCTGCTACCCCCCCACACCCCCCCACACCCCCGAAAAATAGAGAAATGTCTCTGCAAGGTGGTAAGAAGCACTGCTAAGAGGGCAAAGAAGCCTTGAGCTATATATAACAATATTTATGAGCTAGTGACGCAGAAAAACGGAACCTTTTAAGCATACAAACGTAGTTTCGGGCAATAAAATAAGGCAGTGCTCAAAGAAATGGAAAACTGCGGGATATGCTCAATGTGCCCAGTTGTGCAGTTAGAAGTTTATTGATGAATCAAGCATGAAAATGTCAGATGTTGTATTTTGTGGGAATATTGTGTATTTCGTTTTTGTTTGGATGGAGTGCAAAGCTACGGAGCCTAACGATGATGATTTTCCAAGTGTGACTTTGTCAGTGTCAGCCCTGGTCTTCTATTGTATGTTATCGTACAGCAATTATCATTGTCCAATATGTTTTAAGGATATAAAGGTCACAGTATGAGAAACTGACTCTCAAATTGCTTGTGCGCAAATAGTGGGGTCTCAGGAGTGCCTGCCCACTCATCATCTGCGTTTTCTGAAATTGGCTGAAATGTTGCTCATTTACATAATAACCTGCCCCGCAATTATTTTTTCTTTCGGCCCTAACTTCACAGTTTGGGTGGGCAAAGATCAAGCATCCGCTTGTCAGACTACGCCATCGGAAACACGATGCAATGCCCAAAGGTAAACAGAGCAGCGCGGTTTTGTTGGACGCTCTAATTAGCGATAATAGCTAAAGCGATGTCTGATAAGTGGCGCATAATTGACTGCACAGAGAAGCCGTCAATACCTAAAAACATAAATGATTTATACTTACTCTGTTATATATTCCCACACGCTTTATTTCATATTTTTAGCTTTTCCGTCTTGCTGGAATCAAGCCCGTTTTGATGGATTCGACTCCTATCGAGAGCCAGCCGTCATCCAGCTTCTGTTACAATGACAAGCAAGTGAATGCATCTGCCCCATGTTAGCCAGAGCTCTTTAAACCCCCCGAAGGCTTCATTTTGGTTTGGACGTATGAAAAAGCACCACCAAGTGTCCAACGCCAAGCATGAGATATGATGCTGTGGGATCAGAGAGTGTTGATTGCACTGTCATGCTCTTGACATTATTTATGACCTAGGAGCTGGTCGTCAAGTGATGATGACTTACTCAAGGCAACTTGAGCAATAGAACACGAACCTATCCACATGACCCCGGTGTGTGCTATAATGAGAGAAATGGAAAAAAAAATTGTAAAAAAAAAGCAATCTTTCAAGGCAATCTTTGCAGTTAGCGATAGCTTAGCGTAACACACACAGTTATGATCTGATGATAATATGCGATGTCAACCACACACAAAAAAACAAAACATTTTTTATTCCTAGTGACCAATTTACATCATGAAGGAGGAAAAAATGCCACGTGCCGTTCCAATACCGTGCAGCGCTCGTCATAGTTCTCCGGGTGGCTTTACATGGAACAGGAGATCTGAAAGATGAACCAGAAGTTGAATCTAAAAGTGGATCCACATGCGCCCACAAGTCAGTCAAGTCAGTCATCCAGCCAAAGCACCGCGCTCCTTCAAGGCATGTTATCAGCAAAGGCTGTGTGCAGGGTGAAAGTTGCTCTAATCCTCCAATTAATTCTCATTCCCCTCAAATGGATGACCCCGGAGAGTTTTCTTGACACTTCTATTAAAAAAGTACCAATGAAACACAGCATGAAGGTGAAACGAGAGGGATCCCTTTCTTTTTGGCCCGTCTTAATAGGAGTAAAGTTTTTGGCAAGTACTTAAGTCCTCTTTCTTATTTTCTTTCTTCCTCCTGCCAGGCGTGAAAAGAGTTGGCATTCCGAACAGAAAGTGTTCCTCTACGGTGGCAGGAGAATTTGGAGAAGAAATACTAATTATGTTTCCAATGGGTCCCTATCAGTGGTTAAGGCCAATGATTTGCATAACTCTCAATGACACAAAGAGACTCAATTTACAAGGATTCGGCACTTGGCATGAATCTCTGGCCGCTGGGTTTGCATGACATCCCCACGGTGCTTTGAAATCCCTTCTCTCCCCTCCTGCTGAGCAGACGGATCTCCTCTGTCGTCTGCGCCACGGCAGCCGTGTCATATCTTGCGATGCGTTCATGCTAAGTCCTGCACTGCTTTTCCGGGGTGCGCGCAGACAGAATCGTTTTCATTCAACGCTACGTAACAGCACCCCGCAAGCAAAGTCTGGAGTACGTAATGAGGTTGGTGGAACTTTTTCCGCGACACCTAGATGATCTTTTTCATGTCTAGCGGCGGCTTGATAAATGAATCATATCTCCGAAGAAACAGACCCTGAAGGCTAGCTGCTTTTAAATTCCGAACAAATGCTTACAGGTGAGGTTGGTGATAAACGGGGACGCAAAGTGTAGTATATTGGCTTCTTGAGTTCAATTCCATCTCCCAAAAAAAAAAGTTTAGTTTATTCTGGTTTCACAAAATAGGACGTTCATTTCATATGTGATGCTGATGGCATTAAAATGTGATATTCACTGAACATTTGCTATACATCGCATTGACATCTTGAGCCACTATACACATTTTTTTTTTTTTTTTTTTTTTGCAAAGGAAAACTCATCCAAGGTATGTCGAGTCAATATCACGCAGTAAAAAAAAAAAAAAAAAAAAGAAGCAGCAGCTCAGTGTTGCAGTCTGGCTGTTTACTACTTGGAAGTGTGTGTGTCTGCTGGCCAGTTGACAAATTCAGTAGCTGCTGGATTAGATGACTGGCACGGTAATGGCTGGAGGTGCTGGATGACTTCCAGCGGGCTACTATATTGCTGTTGACTGACTGTAGCCCAGGGGAACAGTGTACTTTTTTTTTTTTTTTTTTTACTGCAGACCAAAGTTAAATACTGCCAAAGTGGGGGATCTTTGGAAGGGCTGTGAAAAGTCATGGCAGCTGCCTGTTTTTGTCTAATTGTTATTCGATACTCCAAAACTGGCGGTGTTGTCAGCAACGATCATGCGAGATATAAATCGCCTCACTCTATTTTTATGTATTTTCCACCTGTTCGGGCGTCTATCCTCTCTTTACACGTTAGCTCCTCCTACCAGACATCCCATTCGGGAGATAACCTGAAGAACACGGAGGGACACGTTTGGAGAAATTAGATGCTCGCTACTCACTGTTATTCATTCATGGGAATGAAAGATCCATTGTTTGTGACAAAATATTATTGAAGCTAGAAAACACTCTATTGACAGTGTGGAAGGAAAACCTTAACACAGTCAAACCTCGGTTTTCGAACGCCTCGGTTCTTGACCAATTCGGTTTTCGACCAAATATTTAGAGTTTTTTATGCCTCGGATGACGAACAAATTTCGGTTCTCGAACAAACTGAGCGCACTTGAATGCACCATTTGACTCCTCCCGCCTCCCTTACATGAGGAAGTGACGCTTCCTCGGGTAGACGAGGAAGTGACGCTTCCTCGTGTTGCTTTCCATTGTAAGCGGATGTGTTCAGTAAACATTTTTATTTTAAAAAGAGCGTGGTTTCGGTTTTCGAACAATTTCTGTTTTCAAACATCCTTCTCGAACAGATTATGGACGAAAACCGAGGTGGTCGAGAACCGAGAGGTTCGAAAACCGAGGTTTGACTGTAAATATGTTCTGTGTAGTAACGGTTTGTGCTATTATAAAAGTAACACGCTCAAATTGCCGTCCCTTGTGCACATTTCAGAGTAACATGCTATTGACATCAGTGGTGGCCATATATCTGTACTTTTAAACATGACTGTATGGTGAGCATAACTTGCCGCATACGTGTTTGTGTTTTTTTTGTTTTGTTTTTTCCATCTTATAAATACCTCTTTCCACTCCACAGCGTCTTTGGCACAAGATTCCACTTCCTCTTTCCTCCCGCTTGTGTAATAACTAAACTGGTGAAATACAAGGCACCTCTTTCAAGCAATACTTGTGACTGTAGTTCATTTGTGACAGCTTCATTTCAGTGTTTCCCTATCTCTCCAACAAGTGGAGTGAGGGAGGCACAAGTGTAGGCGAGCAGTTTATCACCAGCCAGCATACACAGCGCGAAGCTCAGTTGAAGGGATTTCAAGCCAACCGAAGGCTGCAGGGTACTTCTGCTGGTGATCTACCTCTGTTTTAAATCAGAGCTCATGCTGGGACTTCACAATGGCAATGTGATAAATGAAAGGCAACAGTACGGTTCGAAATGTAACATAAATTCTTTTTTTTTTTTTTTTTTGCCGGTGTCATGTAAGCTATATATTTTCGCAACTAATCCTGAGCCAGGTTGTAATATTTCCTTGGGGTGATGAACACCAGCATCATTTACTCAAGAAAGGCGTCGCGTTTGTGTGCTGTGCCTCTAAATTTTGGAGAAGGAAGACGATCTTCATCGGCGGTCACCGACCTGACACCCACAGGCACCCGCCGGCCTCTCGGGACCACTTGAGTTTTCTAAAAATAGCTCACCTGTGGTGGGAGATTGTGATTTCCTTGGAATGTATTTGTAACCTGTCTTGTTACGACGTGGAATGTTCACATCAATGAATAGCGTCAATTGTTTATAACATATTGCATTATTGAAGGTACTTTGGACAAATGTGTTATTTTGGATGTTTTTATTCATACAGTAGGTGCCAATAAGTAAAAAAAAAAAAAAAAAGAAGCAACTCCACTTCACAAAGACATACTTTACATAACAAAACTTTGCTTGGGTGGATTTAGATAAAAACCCGAGGGTGAGACGCAACGCACAGAATTGGATTATTTGTAGGGAGGAATAAATCTCAAAAGGCTTATTTCACCTTTACTCTCCATCACATTCAAATGTGTTTAGTCTTTGAAGGCGTACTGTCAATGTTTTTTTTTTCCCAACACGAGCGCCAAAGTTTGCATGTGCGGAGTTCTTGGCAGATTAGTTAGAGATAAGCACAACCGGGACCGACATTAAATCCGAATGATGAAATAAAAAGCTTGGTAAACATGGTACAGCAGGTACAGTTGTTCACAAACAAACAAAAACCAGGTTGATACAAATACAGAGGATGTACTTATCAATTAAAGTGAAAATAAAAATAGCTCATAGACAAATGAATGAAAAAAAAATGCCCTACAATCGTATGTAGGGCAAATGTTTTACTTTCTTGACATTGCATTTTTTTTTTTGGTCCGTAATATTTTATGTAATTCAGTGACTCAAATTCCACTTGATCGGCCAAGCTGATTTAAATCACAAAGGACAAAATGTCACCGGACCAATTTGTAGGCAGGACAACCAGTGTGCAACATTTTTTTTTCTTCTGTAATTTGTCAAATACTGTGAGCATGTCTCCTCTGTCTTTATTTAGTCACCTTGACAAAGTTCTCACCGTGATCCTAGCGAACGTTAAAAATAACACCTTCCCTGTTTATTCATCATAATTTTGCTGGGCGCAACCGACGCTTCACACGAAAACTAATATTTGAGCGCGGTTGCTTTCGCGACTGTCAAATTACCGTTTTGCACGGCTCCCGCGGAGACAATTATCATTCTGATTAATGGATTAATATGAAGTGTTATGGAAAATTGATGGTTGTTTTTGTTTTGTATGGCTAAACATGCTGGGTCACATTGAATTGTGGGAATTGTGGGTGTGACCAATGATTCTTTCTTGAACTCTGTTGTTCAGAAAACATTTTCTGTAAATGTCATCTTAACGGTGTCGAGGAACCTTCCTAAAACTAGTACGCCGTACTTTTTGTGGACATATTGTATCTGCTGTATTGAGAGCCTCTCAAAGATTTCTTGGATTTGGGGAAGTGTTTCATGATCAGCTGTCTAAAGTAGGTCTGGAACTTTTTACCGACAAAAGTATAAAAGATGGGGCTGATGCAAAAGTAGATATAAGCAAAGTTACGTGTGATGTGAAGGGCGTAGCTTCTCTCCCGCGCCTGCTCACAATTTGGAGATCCGCCGTGTATCAGGAGCGCAATGTTGAATGGGGTCCAGCAAATGAAAAACAGCAGCACGATGACGAACACCAGCTTCACCGTCTTGAACTTGGCGACCAATTTGGACGAGATGACGGTGACGGCAATTCTAACGTAGGAGTAAACAATAATTGCTAGCGGGAAAACAAAGAAAAGTATCAATTGGAGGTAAAACCCAGACACTCTGACCCGAGACACGTCGATGGACGCAAAGTCTCCAGGATACTCTTGACAGTACGTCTTATTATTCATGTAATTGATGAAAGTCGTGTGGAGAATCATGGGCTCGATGCACGCTAAACTACTGATCAACCACACCGCCAAGCAGGAGACGACCGCGTAGCTTTGGTTCCTGATTCGAGATGTGCTCAAGGAGTACACGACGGCGAGGTGACGGTCAAAGGTCAAAAGAGTCAGAAAAAGGACGGAACTGTAGAAGCCCAGATAGTAGACGGTGCCGACGACCTTGCACATGAGTTTGCCAAAGATCCAGTCGGAGAGCTGCATGTAGACTCCCAGAAAGGGAAGGCTGCTCATGAAGATCACCGAGGACGTCACCAGATTCACCAGCAGGATGTTAGTAACCGTGCCCACCTTTTCGAACCTAGAAACATAAGATCGACATCAGGGACCGGATGTTGACCGTCCCATGTGGATTAAAAAGCACACAATGTACAGCGACGCATATTGTTTTCCTGCCCATAATGTATGATTCATCAGAATGAAACGCATTCGCCGAATAATCGGACCCCTGCTTTGAAAATGACAGTTCTGCGTTTATTTCCGAGTCCAGTGGATTATGGCCTTTCATTCGTCGCAATCAGTGCACATTCATCTCAAGCAATTTGTGTCGAAACGGTTCAGGAGATGCCAAGGAGTGTCCCGCAACGCAAGCTTGTACGATAACAATTCAAAGAAATAACAGCCTTGGATGTATCGGGATTTTCGAAGCCAATCATTTTTACAGTTGCCTAGCTTAGCGACACTGTGTGAGAGGCGACAACGCCACAAGAACTTTCAAAGTCGACGATTTCGACAATGGAGTTTGAGGCCAACAGATTAATTGAAAGATTATCGTAAACGGCATCGGGGTGCGGCACATCCCGATCTGGAAAAGAGGCACTTTCCATTTTTGCGCGAAGTTCAAGTATTTTTATTTTTATTGCAGAGAAAGCCTGGAAAAGAGCGTGACAAAAGAAGAAGGCTTCATCGTGTCAATCGGTCACACGCTTAATGCAGTCATTGCATCTTGTCCGCTTCGTGAATTAATCGTAATCACCACGGTACTATTTCGTTCGAAATAATGCCGCCTTGTAAGATTCCTACGAGCCGCGGATGTAAATACCTGGAAATAAAAGCTATGATACTGTTAAACTCCCCGTTTGCAATTACAGCAGTTCACTCCATTTTGCCTCAATTGCTTCAAGCCGCCATTAATCAACAATCAATTCCACACAATTGAACACATTCTTAACGATCAATTAATCGATTATTATGCCCACCCCCGGTGTTAACGAACCATGTTACCGCCGCAATCATCCATTTTATGCGTGGCATGAAGCTTTTAAACTGCTTAAATGTCTTTCACTTTCCAGAGTCTTGCAATAGTGACACATTTTAAGCAAGTTTATTTCCATTCTTAGGGCGACGTAACTGGAATTTGAATCTTGTGTGCGTCGACGCGTGTCGCCGGCTGTCCTTAACCCCGGGCTAAAAAAGTAGTCACGTTATAATTATGGTAAATTACTTTTTCCTAAGTGTTTTCACAGGAGAAAATCGGGATCTTGAAAATTGTCCTTCAGTTCGATCCACGAACGCAAGAACATATCGGAGAGGTCATTGTACTGTGTTTGCTGCCCGTGTGTCTTTTATGTAATTACAAGGACAAACTTTGAGCTTTGACGGGTCATTTTGAATAATATATATGAGCCACCACTCTATAGGGCTGAACAAACTCATCACTTATGATGCTTCATGTTAATGAAATGCTCAAATGCGGAGTGGTACACTCTAGGTAATAATTTGCTTATCTTATTTGACTTAATTTCAGTTTGGGGACCTATCAGTACATTTATTTTTTATTTTTTTTTGCCCATGAGATGACATAGACTGCCGCCTTGCATTTCCATAATTAGCCAATTGGAGTCCATTAGAGGAGATTTCTACCTTGAGGGGCCAGCAATTGACACCTACAGTATACGTGACACGGTACCTAAGCAACGACCCTACACGGAAACCACTTCTACTGTAATAAATTAAAGTCAAGGTTTGCGGATTAGAGAGGTGGCTATTTGTTAGATGCAATACATATCTTAATGAACTGCAAAAAGTAAAAAAAAGAAACTGTACACACTTGTATTTTTTGTTGTTGTTGAGAATCTGTCCTGAACGTCAATGGGTTTTATATCCTCTTCTGAATAATGAGCATGAGTTTTTCCAAGTATTTTCCGCCCTTTTCCATTGTGTTTCCTCGAACCTATTTTCTGCGATTCCAAAAGGCTGAATCAAGAACAGCGTTGGAGATGCCGAACAATGTGGAGGTGACCTTCGGTTTTCATTGAAAGTGTAGCCAAGTAGGTGAAGTGTGCATGCTGAACATTGGATTCTGTTCTCTGACAACCTAATTATATATACTCTGTGAAATCAATTATTACTTATCAACCCGAGCAGCAAAATGTAGGCTAATTAAAAATCGCAAGGCATTGGCTCAAAGACTTTTACTATTTTGATGATTCCAGCCTTGGTTGACACCTTAATTGCCTTTCGTGGCTCTGGGACAGCAAAATAAATACAAAACAATTTTTTTTAAAAACTCTATTGTCTCTGGTTTAGTCCAGAGATGGACTCTGTGCATTCAATTTTTCAAGATGACACCCACTCACCGATAGATGATGGTCAAGACAAGTCCGTTGCCAAAGAGACTGAAGAGAAACATGAAGTAGTAAAGGATGGACAGCTGAGCCCCCACGTAGTTGTCAACATCCCCATTACATGGTGCGACCAGTCGCGCCATTTCATCGCTGTAATTATCATAGTCATAATTGTATGTTGTCGCTTCCATCTTCACCTGGACTGGAAGAAATCAAATATGTCAGACAAATACTGTATCGACCTGATGGGATGAGTAAATGAGCTACTATAAACCGAAACGGTGTTCCTGTAGGTAGGAGGGACCAAATCATCGGTTCTACCAAACAAACACCACTTGAAAGTACATAACCTTCAGGGGGGGGGGGGGGGGGGGGGGGGGCGCTTGTGAAAAAGCCACAATTTGTTTTGTTTTTTTTGGAATGAGTATCATGCTAACGAGAGCTGACTTACCGTCTGGCCTTGTCCTTGTTGTCTGACTCTCAGGGCTCGAGCGAAGTAGCGAGCTGACTCACAGTGACTTCAAGTCACCCTGTGATAAATCAGACGGCAAGGGGGGAAGGAAGTATCCGGGAATAATAATCATTTTTGTGCATGCGTGTGTGTGTGTGTGTGTGTGACTGCTGTTTGTTTTTTGGGAACTTGGAAGGCCTTTGGAATTTGTTTGTACATTTTGAATTCGTTGAATAAGGCAAAAACATCGGTGTATCTCGCTATCTGCCTGAGAAAGAATTGAACTTTCGATCTCAAAACTGTGAGGTGGATGTGCTACCCACTTGCCCACTGTAACGCCATGACTGTCGTGTAAAAAATAAGAATAATTTTGGAACTTTTACGTTAAAATGTAGAAAACATTTCAAATGGCAAAATAATACCAAGTTACCAATTAAAAATGGACTTTTAGCTCAAAACGAGGTCAGCGTATGAATAAATATAAATTTTAACCCTTTCAGGGACAGCGGTTACTACAGTGGAGAGCTTGTCATGTTATCAGGGTACAGTGTGAAAGACTTCATATACTTGATCTGTTTTTAACTATTAATAGCAGTTTGACTGAACTCATGTCATGTATAAGGATTGAGTATGTGTTCAGTGTTGGTCCCAAACACTCGAGCTGACAATTTTTATTGTCATATAAAACACACTTTTTAAAAACAAAGCACCAACAAACATATTTTTTCCAAACATCAACAAACATTTTACTTCCGGATACATCGATAAATAATGCCCAACAAAATAGAAATTACAATTTATCTTCTCGGGATATATTACAGAGACATTTATGGCTTTGTGACACTCCTCCAAAGTGATAAACAACTACAAAGGCTATTCATAAATCATTGCACAACCAGGATTGGGAAAAAAAACACACACACACACACACAACACAAATGACCAACTAAAGGCAAAGTTTGAGAATGTATCAATATAACTATTCAAGGTTTCAAACTCAGTCACAGTGTACAATAAATGGCGGGCGGGTGTGGGGGTATGTTGCAATTTTAGTAGGACAAACCGTGTGATGTTGAGGCAACTACAGTCCACATTATTTGTTACCGCAAAAGCAGGAGAGTCAGCATGAACATCCGCGAGTGCGATTTTACGCTTCCAATGGTTATTTTAAACCTGCAGTTCTGCTCGGTGAAAATGTCAAGACCCCGTCCGTGATTTGCCCTCACGCGCGCCGTAAGTCATCCGTGTGCTGTGAAAACTTAGGGCTGCATTTCCTTCTTCTTTGGCGACCTACGTTTGAAACTTGCCAACTCTGACAGGTAGAAATACATCACATGAAAGTGAAAAGCATCATTGAGAAAGTGGCTTCCTGATGCGCGCAGGCATTTCTGATGGTTCCAAAGAACAGTTTTGTGGAGATTTTTTTTTTTTCCTGTGGAAATTGAGAGAAGCCGGTTGTTCCGAGGCAACTCAATTGAATCTGTAGCTAAATGCGGGGTGATACGATTTCAGTTTGAGCCAAAATTCTCCCGCTCCTTGCTGCCTACGCCTTGTAACTAAATATGTGGTTTCTTTTTGTCTGGAGAAGCTAATATGAACGCTAAATGCAGCTACCTGTCTGAAATAGCTGCTGTTTTGTCTCGGCGGCCGTGATTGGCTTCGATTTATCTGGAAGACCTTGGAAGCCTCGTTTAATTCTGCTCTAAACAGATTTTGAGTCCCTCAGAAGAATGTAAGAAAAATCATGCACACAAATCATCGGGTTTTACCAGCAATCCTAGTTGGGGGTTCAAAGTCGATTCAAATTGCCACCATGTCGCCTCCTCCTGCACGACTATCAGGAAAATTTCCCTTAAGAGCAGTTGTCACAGAGGAGGTTTAAAAAAAATAAAATAAAAAAGCTGAATCGTGTATCAGGAAAACAAGCAATAATGAGTCACACAGGCCATTACCAAGCGCTGCATTCCATGAATAACACTGGGAATTGCTATAAATCCAGATGAAAAATGTCAGGTGCACTCAAAACAAAAAAGTAAAAAAAAACAAAAAACTCTATGCAGTTACTTTTCACTGAATCTGCTGCAAAGATGTCAAAGGAGTGAACATTCTTTTATGATGTGCTGACAATGCTCAATTTTAGGCGTTTTCAACGTTTTTTTATGACACATTGGTGGCCCTTTGAATACACATGGAAAAAAAGTTATTTTCCTTCAGTCTAAAAATAATGTGCCAGGTTTGCTGTACTAGACAATCGAGTAAATGAATGCCCCTGGCCACTAAATGAAGAAAAATGGTCTGCATTGAAAAAGAATCTGAAAAAGCACACATTTGGAATTTAGGCTAAAAAGCTTTTTTTTTCTTTTTTTTTTCCCAGCAGGTAACAGGCTTCCATTTAAAATATGAGAAAATATACAGTAAAAAAAGTTTCTACATGTAAATGCTTAGATCCTAAAGTGTAGTTGAGGTAAATGAGAGATTCTAAAAGTTCTTCTATAGACATGCGCGGACGGACATTCCACGCGTTCCGTCAGTTTTGCTTAGCAAGACAATATAAATATCAGTAACAGGATTTCCCCGCGGCCTGTTTGTCACAGTGACAGATTAAAATGAGCGCAAACGGGGATTTTGCCGTTTATACACAAAATAAAACAAGCACACTTTTTGAAGAGCTACCAATATACAATTGTAGAAAAAAAACCTTTAGGGAATCATTTTGAGGCCCATAAAGGGGAGGTCGTCGGGCCAACTGGATTGTAATATGTTAATACCCTTTTTTTTTCTTTTTTTTTTTAGTTAAAGATGAAAGTCTACAGTTAATTTACATATTGATTGTTTTCTTTCAAATACACAGTGCTGGTAGTGGTGGTGGTGCATAAACGCAAAGATTTTGGAACCTTTCTGCCGACACGCCTCGCTTGATATGTCTCGTTGTTCTATTGGGTCTTTGAAGAAGTTACAGCTAGCTAACCCGATGAACTTGGTTTGTAAATTGATCCTGGCAAAACATCTTTAGATTCACGTTTCAAGAACATAGTGACACGACCGCACGGTTCATACAATCATTATCGCGGGGCAGCACTGAAGCGCTCGAGGCAGAAATAACACAACTCATAAGATCGCTACTAGCCTAACGGTCAATCGGCTACGCATCTGTCAAAGTTACTCAAAAGGAACACCACTAAGTCCGAAACATCGGTGTTCCTCTGTTTTGATGGCACTTGCAACCATAAACCTGCGGCAACTGAAAAGCGGAATTTTGTACGTCAGAACACCTCCCTCAGCGGACACTTAGACCACAAATTCTGTTCTCTCTGAATCATGCGCCATCCCTTTTCAGTTTGACTCAACTTCTGAGGTTATTTCTGCCTCCGGTGTGGCTGTGCTGCGCACAACGTGCTTGTGCGGGAGTCAACGGTCGCACATGAATCAGTGATTACAGTCAAAGGCCTCTGGATACGTGCGGGTGTTAAAGCCAGCGGCACTCGTGTCCCTCGCTGCTGCGGACGCCATCAGATATTGGGTCCTTTGCTGTAATGTTCCCTTAGGTTGTAGGTCTGATAACACATGGATAAGTCACATATCCCCGGTGTCCCTGGATTACCCCTTTTACCAGGATCTCCGGGGGGTCCTGGTTTCCCAGGAATTCCCTGGTTGCCCGGCTGTCCGATCCCATCAAATCCGCGAGGACCTCGCGCCCCTTTTAGTTAAAACAAAGGAAGAAAAAAAAAATATCAACACAGATGACTACTGGGTGCGATGCATAACTAATGGAGAAAAAAAACGAACAAATCATCTGACTGACTGATGTAACTTTTGCAAAAATACAAATACCGTGCATAGCATCACCAAACAACGTTATGTAAGTGCTCACCAAAAAGCATCTACCCACGTATTTAGTTAAAAACGGAGCATCCTCCATGCTTTCCCATTAAAAGTGCACTCGTGTTGATGAGAGCTCAGATGTCAGAAAACTGCGGTTGGTTGCGGAAACATTTGCCGCTCTCAAAAATGCAGTCATGGGAGTCTGCTAAATGAGTATTTTGATTCTCTTTTTTCATACCTAGCGGCCCGGGTGCGCCCGGGCGTCCGTGGTGACCTTCACCTTTGCTGCCCTTGAACCCTCTTGGTCCTACGTCACCTGGGGACATACGTGGTCTGCTTACAAATCAAAACATGACTTCTCGAGAGATTTTCCAGTCCTGACGATTGTCAACATGGCCTCTCCCGGTGCAACGATTAATCGATTAAATTAATTGATTAAATTAATCGATTAACGTAATTGATTAAATTATTTTTGGTTATTGAAAAACCATTTATCCAAATCCTTGAACTTTCAGCTTCCACTCGGTCTGTATCATTCGTTAAAAGTTTCTTTCATCGACGGAGGGGATTTAACTTGGCGGTCAACAACGAGACGACAGTGCCAATACAAAGCAATTACCAATGAGAAAGATTTGATTGGGCCTACTTCACATTTCCACATACATTTCTCATTTCACGCCAGCTGCGATATCCCGCAGCTCACCTAATGAGGGCGAGTGGTATAGAAAAGGGATTGTTTTCTAGCCACGTCTAAAAAAAAAAAATAAATAAAGATAATGAAACGCATTTGCTTGGAAGAATGTATCTTTAAGTCCTGTATGGATTTTTTTTCATGGTCCCTCTGTGCTTGCGCGGATATCCTCCGGCTACGCCAGCTTCCTCCCACGTTCTATAACATCCGTGTTAGAGCAATTGAAGACGAAATTGTCCAAAGGGCTGAATGCGAGTCGAATAGCTTGTCTGTCTTTAACGCATCTCGACGTTTCCTGTGATTGGCCGTACTAGACATCAGCTTACCGGCAAGCTTAATGACAAGTTCCATAGAAAATGGACGGACGAGGATTGTATACCGTTGTTTGAGAAAGAATGTTCGCCTTTAGGCATGAGTGCAGTCCATGGACAGCTGAAAAATGTGCGAAACTGTTTGAAAGGCGTATTATCTGCATTGAAATGATGCGCAATTGAGCGGCAGTCTGCTCATGGCTCCCACGCATTCCATACAGTGTCAAACGTGGCTCTGACCTTCCATTGCAGACAATTTACTTGCGCGTCAAAGTTGAACGCTTACATACTGTTCACTTGCCATACCCACAAAAAAAAAAATCTCAATTGAAATGAATCTCAACGTCAAATCACTGATCTTTGTGCGACTCAAATTCCTAACGATTACGATGTATGAGCGTTCTTATGCTGTTCAAATTCAACAGTGAGATGCTAGAGCGCGGCATCTTCCACAGAGGATGAGCCACGTGGAAGGGGCGATAAATCAAAAATAAAAATAAAAATAAAAAGGTTGTTTAAGTTGCCCATGCACGCAGTATTTATTTTATTTTGCTCTGCTGACTTTTACTGGTGCTCACTTGTTTAATAAGCTTGTTTTACGGGCTACGTTTGAGCGTCAACGCATCCGATTTGTTAGCCGTTGGCACTCTTTTGATTTTAATCGTGGCTGAAAGCTGCTGTAAATTTTCCCGAGCTGTTGTGTCTGTAAAGAGGTGGAGTCATTTGTTGTTTCGCATTCGCCGATATGGGGTGGGGGGGGGGGAGGACATTGCGCTGACCTGTACTCAGGATTAATATGCCCATACTGTACCCCGACGGGAGTCGTTCCGCTGCGCTTTACCTTTCAGGCCCGGAGGACCCTGCGCTCCAGGAGTCCCTGGGTATCCTGCAGAGCCAGTTCTGCCAGGATAACCTGGGATTCCCATTGAGCCTTTGGATCCGGGGGCACCAGTCTCGCCAGGGGGTCCCTTCACGGCATGGCAGGATTCACATCTCGCCGATCGATCCATGGTCTGGAGAAGTGCAGGGAGTTGAGCTAAAGGCCAGAGACACATGTTAGCCATTTCCCCCAAAAGCTTAGGACACAGGATGCATGTAGAGTTTGCAAAGAAGCCAAGATCAAATCATCATTTTCAGACCAATTAACATTTGTCTCCGCACATGTTCACGGTATTGTTTTCTCAAACTTGCACTTCGAGACCTGCTTTTAAATGTTTGTGTCAGGTTCCAACAGGCTGTGCCAATTAAGGGCCAAAACAACACCACAATAATGCATTCCTAGTCGGAGGATGCCTTGCGAATGGAAACGTAAATCTCCAAACACAATTTCACGTTAAAAGACAGCTCGAACCACTTTACTCATATTATTTATCGCCCTCTTAAACTCTGCGTTTCTATGCCGCCACCCTTGAATCACAAGTCAATCAGTATTCTGTTTACCATTCAGCCGCCGCTAATTATGCGTTCCATCCTTCGCCTCAATGGTCTGCCGGTGATGGCGAGCCACTTGCTATCGCTCAAGTGACATGAGGGGAGGGGGTGGAATGGTCTGTAGACCTGAGGTAAAGCGCCTCGATGCTTCAAAACTGCATTTAAATACACGATTATTGACGCCACTGCCAGAACAAACTCTTCCATTTTCTCTCCTGCTGGGAGTCGTGATTCGAACCTGAACCTCCAAAGTGTCAACGCGCCGATAGATGTTGATCTAGTGTTAGGGAGTTGTGTCTCATGTACAATATGGACAAAGTGTACAACACTGGAATGCCAGCGCAGAGGGTAGCCATGGTAACCACCTGTTACATCCAAACAACAGATGCGTTTGATCGCGCACAAATTCTCCACACTGCTTCCCACTGCCTCACATTTCCCAGATCGCCGATCCAAATGGGCCGCGCCTCCTCGGGTAGACCTCGTTTCCTCACCGCCTCTATTCATGAAAGCTAATTGCGTCTGCTGAGTCTTCCTTTGCAACCGCTGGTTTGTAATGGGAGGCACCGTCATCTTTCCCAATCGCCCCCCCCCCTCCCCCCCAAAAAATATCGCTCTAATTATTCTATCAGCTTGTACTCAATCATTGTTCCTGACACCAGCAGCAGATCAATAATCACTTAGGCAGCGACCGGCTGTTTGAAAATGTATTTGACGTAAGGGCATTAGTGAGTGAAAGGTGTCCGTTATTCATCGTTGACTTTCAGAAAGTTAATGAGATTTTGTATTCTTATATCTGTTTTGCTGGGAGGGGGGGGGGGGCACATCATTTTATGCGGCCTACTAAAGCACATTGAGTTTGATGAATTCATATTGCTTGATCAATGGATTTGTTCTTTTCCTTCTGGAGGAAAATCTTCACCAAAATGTCCCCTTTTAAGTGATAATCAAGCACCCCCCCCCCACCCCCCAACACACCAATCCACTCTCGATTAAATTTGTTGCCAAAATAGCAAGCCGATGAGTTAAAAAAAAAAAAAAGACAATCTAACCTGCAAGCTTCTGTCAAGCTTTTATCGCTTTTATGACTGAAATCATTTTCTGGGTCGCCAATCTTTGGAATTTTGAAGAACTGGACTTTCGCCAGTCATTTCGTCCATCACCAAAATGAAGTTGAACACTCTGCATCGCAGCGAATTGCAAGTATGCCCTTGAAGAGCTGCGAGTAGAATATCATCCCGCATCAATCAATCCTATTATGAATATGTTTCTTTGGCACCGTTGCTACATTATTCATGACCATGATATCCACGTCGGTCTTCTTGCCCAATATTATGGAACCTATAAATGGGGCTGACTTTCTGGTTCATATCTCTTGACACATGGGCATGCTAGAACGAGTACAAAAAAAAAAAAAATTAAGAATAAAAATTTTAGCTTTGCATACTCTTCAGTCTTTTCAGCACAATAATGTGCAATTGAAGAACAACAACAATGACGGATTCAGATCATTTACGGTTTTCCAAATGTCGTATTTGATGCAGTATGTGGAAATCCTATCCACGGAGCGACGTTAATAACGGATACTTACAACGCAGGACATCAGTGCAGAGCTTCACAAGATGCTCATCTGATGGTGACTTGCCCTGAAAAAAATAAAAGCGGATCTCAAACCAGCTACAGGTTGAAAAGAAGGTCATAATCTCTATCCAGCCTTGACATTTACATGGTAAAGGCGGTGGCCACAAAGGTGACTTTTCCATATCATGACAGGAATCACCTTTTAGTGACATAATAATGAGCGTTCACTCACCGGCTTTCCGGGAAATCCGGGCTGACCCGGTTGACCCGGCAAGCCATCCAGGCCAGGAAATCCCCTTGGACCGAGGGCACCCATGTGGCCATTGTGGCCCATGTCCCCTTTCTTTCCTTCAGGCCCCCTCGGGCCCTCATCCCCTTTCAAACCTTTCTGAAGGACGACAGACGAGAGAAAATCTTAACGTTCTGGTGTCAGAACATCTTTTTGCAGCAATCAATCAAACCGCAACTTTTCCCAGCTTTTTATTCCTCTACATGCCTTCCCGAGTTGCCAGGACACCTCTGGCTTTGTTTTTTTTTTTTTATGACTTGGCCTAAAGGCCTCAGTGGAGTCATCATATGACTGATAAAACAAGAAATTTCATGGTGGCCGAGACTTGAGCACGGTACTGTCAACAGCAGTCGTATCTAGGATCGATCCAAAACAAAAAATATATATTTTGTGTGAAGGGTACTACATGCATCTCTTTATTATTTTTATTATTTTTTTTTTTTTATGGAAAAGTGCATAAAGTTTGCCTGAATTGTTCGATTGACATTTTGCGGATTGGTTGTTTCTGTCCACTGCTTGACAAATTAATTATTTTGAATGAATTATGATGATATACGCCTTATGATTTTGTTTCTTCGAACAAAAATTGACATGTCCTGATCATAAAATATGACAAGAACGTCATATCATGAGTAATTACCACCCCTGCTGTGAATGTGAGCAAAGTATCAATACATTGCAGGGCGAAGCAATACTCTGATACAAAATATTTGATTTTTTTTTTTGTGTGTAACAAGTGGTGGGGACTAGCTAACATGGCACTAGAGACGATGCAAAACACTGAATCAGGCTCCATCCAGGTTGCAATCGAACATGTCATTTCACTGGAATTGCTGCGTTCGACGACCTAACTATCTAGCAAAGAGGTTTTTCCCCTCCTTTGATAATGTGGTGGTGACATGAACGTTAAAAAAAAAAAAGCCTGCAGCAGTTATTTGTTCGCCATCCAAAATGATGCAGCCGCAGGGGAGAACTCTGTTTTATACATCATCAACAAATGAGACAGCACGTTCGCAACCGGGGGAACGCTCCAGCTCCATAAATTTATAATGCTGCAGACAGTACAGTATAAAGTGTTTGCTATTTCAAATGCGTTACGGCTTTTGGAAAGACTGCTTTTGTGATGTATATTTTTGCCCGGGGGAAGGTTAGATTTCCCCAAGCCTGAAGGTATTGGCTCTGTAAGTCTTCCAAAGAAGCCGCCGCGCGCAAGCTTGTCAGGGCTCCTGACGGTGGGGCAGAATGAGAGAGAATGGATTATATCTAATACCGCAAAGTCTAATTTGACATACCTCTCCTTCCCTTCCCCTGGGTCCCACTTGGCCCTGATGCAAGAAAGAAAAGAGAGCAGAGAGGTTCGGGGGATGAAAAAAGGAAGACGGGGGAAAGAAATGGTGAAACATTAGAAATGAGTGCTTACATATCAAAAGCTGAGACGGGAGTGTCAGAGGAGTGACGCTCGCAGCCCTGCGTTGGGGATGCAGAGCTGCGAGCGCCGCACGCACACACCCGACGTCAAAGCCCTCGGCTTACACAACGTTTTTGGATTGCTTATTCCAATGCGATCTCCGACGCTCCTTTTGTATTTGAGCGTAATGTAATGAAAAATGCATTTGTGATTCTTTTATTCTTTTGAAAACAGCATCTGCCGCTAACACCCATTCTGTCGGGCTCTTTTGCCGAATTAAACACTTGAACATGGAGCCGAGACTCTCGGGGCGCTCAATTTCCCCCCTCCGAAAATACCTTATTTTTGTTGTAATGAATCCTTTCTGTCGGCGGGTGTCATGTTTCACAAATGACTGTTGCCTCTATGGAGGCCCTTTCATTCACAGGCATGGATCGTAAACATGATTTGGATTAGCGATGATATTGCGAGCGGAAAATAATATCGCATTGCAAATCAAAGCTTGCAAATGACATTTTTTTTTTCTTTTCTAAACAGTCCCCCTTGGCGAGTCATTTTATCCATCCAAGTGCTGAAGGAAGAAAATAAGCTTGTTCTGTTCAAAGTATTTAAACATGCGTGTTTGGAGATTACTTTTTAGATTAGATGTTTAATGAACCAATATAGTGGCAACAGTTTGGTAGCAAACACTGAGGCAAGTTCATTCGGTTGTGCTGCGTTGGCCTGAATTTAATTCCGAGCACAATGCTTCTTGCCTCCCTGCTGGATGATAAACAAAACAAGTGAACTAAAAAAAAAATAAAGTCCTTGTTGACAACTAAAATGACAACTTCACTGTCTAACAACACAGAAAATGAATAATACATTCTGATTGTTGTTCCAGTTGTTATGAATTGACTTGAATGCACTCAAATGTCCAGACTAGGAAACACAGAGCTGAATCAAACAGGAAGAGCAGCTGGGGAGTCTTAGCAACCACCTGCGCAGCGCCAACATACAGTATTACGGCATGAACATCGCCTTGAAGCCTTTTACGACTCCCGCCTGGAGTGTTCATGTTCACCGGCTGCTGAACTTCCCCAGTTTGTAGACCCCGCGCGTGTGATTTGGATCGTGACAAGTTGGACCTGATTCACACGGCCGACTCAAAGGCGTCGGCTCGCCCATGTCTGCCGCTGACACTCGGTTATATTTTTGTACTCGCACATTTTCACTGAGCAACAATGAGGCAAAATGACATTTTGCTGCAATGTAAAATGCGACTGTGTCCATTTCCCGTGCCCTCGGATAACTCAAAATTCACAGCTGGTCGAAACCGAGGTGGCACAAAACGTGCAGAAACCCCCAAAGTGAACATGTCCAAAGTGTGTCCAAAGTGTCAAGATTTTGCGTGGCCACCATAAAGTACCAGCACTGTTCAACGGAGCTTCACGGGTTGCCGCTGGAATCTGGAAATGGGGTCAAAAGCTCTGGAGGGGTTGATATGCGAAGAGGCGAGAGGTGTGCGTCAAGCTCGGACAAACTTGTGATAAAAAAAAATTACGTTTCCCCGCGTCATCGTCTGTCGAGTTGGATCTCTTTTATTGGGCTGGGTCATGCTGCCCACAAATAGATTCAGTACCATGTGACTCAGGTCCAACTTTTTGGGATTCTCACTTCATCTCACGTTAATTTTTGCAAATTTCAATCGTAACATACCGCGCTGTTCTAAAAACATCATACTTATAAAAGATTGTGACTCCTTTTATATAGTCTTTGCAGCTGAGAAGAAAAAAAAAATTGTCTTCTTCTAAACCATGCCGTACTTATTCAACCGCGTCGGAATTAGGAAGTCTTCCAGAAGACAAATCGTCCTACACATTTCAGCGGTGCCGCCGACACGTTTCGCTTTGGGAGCTTGCCGCATGGAGATCTGGCCCCGCCGCTCAACACCGGCTTTACAGAGTCAACATTTAACATTTCTTCAGTGTTACACAACTATATCTCCATGCGCTACACGCGCCGGCGGCGCACGCCAAAATAAAGAAAGCGCACATACACTTGCATGCGCACACGCACGTGCACTGATTGGATTCATTGTCTAATCCCTCCCGGGGGGGATGTGACGATCAATACCGGGGTAATCAATACTTGGACTCGGTCTCAAATGGAACTTATTCAGTGTCATTAGGAAAATAATGAAATACAAATCTTGGCTTGGAAGTGGGAAATCGCAGAACACTCCGAAATGTCTGTCATCTTATCCTCGCGTGATGGAGAGTGATGGCTTCCATGTTTAAAGATTCTACTGTATATCAGTGCAAGATGTTTGATGGGGGGGAAAAAAATGAGAATGATTATACTTGATCGTATTTTTTGAAGATGGTGGAATGTAGTTGATATATATATTTTTTTTAAATGAAACCAAAAATGTACTAAAACACGAAGCTAACTACATGATAGAAACCAGAATAGATTCCTCGCCAGACAGGATCTGGACGAATCTGCGCTAGTTAAGAACATCCCTGAAAAATCTGTCCAAATTCAATAATGGAGAGCAGTTTAACAACATGTAACTACCGTAATTTCCGGACTATAAGCCGCGACTTTTGTCACACGCTTTCAACTCTGCGGCTTATTTAATGAAGCGGCCTATATAAAGACTTTTTTTAACGGCCGCCTGTGTACCGTCTTTCTTTGTAAATATCTCATGTAACAATATGGCCACCTGCGGCTTATAGACAGGTGCGGCTTATGTGTGTACAAAATGGTTTTTTTCTTTAAAAATGCAGTGGTGCGGCTTATAATCAGGTGCGGTCTATAGTCCAGAAATTACGGTAGTTATGACATGTACGTTCATCTGGTGTGATTTGCAATGCATGTGAGCAATTGGGGGTACTGTGACTGATTCAAGGGTACGTCAGCAGTGGTTTGGAAATAGATGATATTTCTTAAAAAGCAGTCCAATTCCCATAATATTGCAGAGACTTACAATTTTAAACAAAGTTGGGCGAAAAAAAAAAAAAAAGAAACAATATGATTGGGGTTCAGCATGGGCACGGTTACCGCTTTGACAGGCTTTGGGTCAAAATATGATCCCCCCAAGCCGCATTAAAAGGCTGTAACTCCTAAATTAGGTCTTGAAGACAAGACATTGTTCTTCCGGAGGATTTGCCTCATCCCCGTGCCCTTGTGCAGACACTTGTTCTCCATAAACTCATTAAGATTCAGCCAAACACACATTCCCATTTTCAGTCCCTCTGCAGCAGCAAAAAATAAATAAAAAAATAAAATAAGCATTACCGTCACCTAGTGGAAGCAAAAGAAGACGCCCGCACTTACAGGTATAGCAGGAGTTCCCGGCTCGCCGTCTCCCCCTCGGTCCCCCTGCGTTGAGACACATCACAATTAGGGAAATGTTTGTGTCTGTTTGTTTACATCCGACGCACACCGTATTTCTTCTCATGTTGTGTTTTTTTGTGTGCGGAGATGAGATAATATATGCAAGCAACTGATGGAAACACACTTGCGTGTTAAAATAAATAAATAGAAATGGAGAGACAGAGAGAGGAGAAAAGGTCACGCTTACCTCAAGCAGCCAATAACAGAAACCCACAGAGAGAAAGGATAGGAACTAGCTCGCGGTAACCTTTAACAAACCCGACTCTTTCTGTCTCGTATGTGACTTACAAAAGAGTCGTCGGCAAGCTCTCATACTCACTCGTCTCCTTCCCTTCCCATCACACTCTGCATCAAGCACATTTTATCGCGTGCTTTGACTTCTTAATTTGAAAGTGAGACGATATTCATGCCATCGAGTTAAGGTTGGGCAGGAATCGTGTCGCATCGTGATCAATCCAGAGTTGGAAGGCAAATAAGGCATCATATTTTACGTTAAAAAAAAAAAATTACAGTTAAAAAAAAGGAAAATTGAACTGAATACTTAACTGACATATTACTCTAATTATAGGAACAAGGTTGAAACGCCATGCTCTTGAGTTTTTGCTAACGCGTACATGCTAACTGTGTTCGCGGCAAGGCTAACTGGTCAAGAACAAACTTATATGAAATAAAATAAGACAAACTTTGATATGTATTGTCTTTATCTGATGTGTAACAGGTTCGTGACTGTTAGAGTGACACACTCAGTTACGGCTGAAATGAGACAACGCTTTTCTTTGGTCGAGCGCCGCTCGCAGCAATTAGCTTGATGTTGCCATGTCGCTCACTTATCTTCCCTTGTTCTCTCGATGGCGAAAAGGGTTTCTATTCACAGACCTGTGTGTACGTATGTATTTGCATGATATGACACTGTTTATGTGTGATTAACAGTGATTCACCAAATGTAACCGATTGTAGCTAACGGGTGGAAATTCATCATTCAGCCAGAAATGCAATTGGCAAATGTATCGGCATGCTCATACAGTATCTCGTGGATGCATGTGCCAATGGCGTAGTACATTATCCGCCTCCTTTTAGGAGTAATAGGTTGGTTCACTGTCCTGTTGTCATGATTCGATGTGTTACTTTCATGGAGGAGGAAAGACGTCCATAAATACTGCAGATAGAGAGCTGGTCAAAAGTACTGCAAAAGGCAAAAGACCTCAACTGCCTCCCGGTGGCTGGCTGCGGTACAAGTGTATCCCCCCCCCCGCCCCCACCAGTGTTGGCAGATGGGGAAAAAAAAATCTCAGTACTTGGTGAATTAGAAGGGGATTTCTGTGTTGTCCTGCATTATTACAAATGTTAAATGTACATTTTTCAAAAATAGATCTCGACAACAAAAAAAATATATATATATATATATATATATATATATATATATATATATATATATTATAGGCGGCCCGGTAGTCCAGTGGTTAGCACGTCGGCTTCACAGTGCAGAGGTACGGGTTCGATCTCCGGCCTCCCTGTGTGGAGTTTGCATGAAAAAAACATGCATGGCAGGCTTGTCTAAATTGTCCCTAGGTGTGAATGGTTGTTCGTCTCTGTGTGCCCTGCGATTGGCTGGCATGGTGTCCCCCGCCTACTGCCCGAAGACTGCTGGTATAGGCTCCAGCACCCCCCGCGACCCTTCGGTTCGACAAGGATGCAGTATATTATAATAATCATTGCTTACAGCCGCTCTCAATGAAATTGTTGTCGAAAAATGTATAAGATCCTTTCTGACAAGTGCAGTTATTAAGTGTTCTGGAACTGTCATTGTCTGTTTGAAAGCTATTAAAAACTTGGCAGACTTTGCCTCTAAATGATGCAAGACGGCTTCCCCTGTATATTTTGTCTTTGGTAGGCTTTTTTGTGTGGTGGCAATGAGGGAAATTCAAGACTTGACTTTGCACATAAGCGAATACCATGTTTGTACTTCATTCAGCATTACCTTGCACATTCTTGTCGTTTCAATGTTCATTGTTAGAGAATGTCTCGAAAACTCTCCAATAGCAACAAGTTGTTCGATTGATCGCTTTCGGGATCTGAGTGCTCACTATGGTGACAAAGTCACTACCTACGTTTTAGGACTTGGACCATGAGCACACAATGCTATGCTATGTTTAAAAAAAAAAGGCTAACAGTGACTCACAACATTTCATGTGTGAAGTTTGTGTAACAGGCAAAAGCGAGTTGCTGAGGAAATAACAAACCAGAAGCAATGTACCTTATTTCCTTTTGGGCCAGGCTTTCCCACTTCTCCCTACAGAAAACATTTATGTTAATACCTACAACAAGAATCCAAAGAAAACAAAACGATGGGATGTAAAACAAGTCCAATTAGAATTATCTATGATGCCCTTTGGTGCAATGCAGCGAGGACATGAAGTTGAATCTACGGCATTAAAGTAAAAAAGAGTCATACGCGACATGGAAAACCAAACATGTCGATGCCCCGTAGCAAACCAATAAATTATTCATCAAGCTTGAAATTTAAGGCCATCTTTTACTTAAGGCGAAAACAGTTTTGCTCACGCGTAGCGTTCGGGACTCTTACCCAATGACCTTTGTACCCTGGATGGCCTGGGGTGCCTGGCAGCCCTGGAAAACCTGGCTCCCCTGTTGAGCCCTGGAAATGTACATTTGTTTAAAAAAAATAAAAAAATTAAATGGACATTTATTTGGTGGTGCGCTCTTAAATATTTCTAAGGTAAAATATGTGCTGGGGGAGCACTGGTATACTGTAGCACAGCCAATCCCTGTGATGACTTCTTAAATTGATCATGCTGAAATGTGCATATGGTTGAATTTGCAAAAGAAAAAAAAAATAATAAAAAACATTCAGGTTTACAGTTACCGGGTTACGCTTTTTTAAATGTGTGAGTAACGAAGCTTAATATGCGCAGCACGTTGGATCACACATCTGTCTCACAGTCGAAGTTGTCCAAGGGCTCTCACGTTCCTCCCAGGTTAAAAACAAACGCATGTTAGGTTAGTTGAAGACTTTAAACACCCCATCGAGGTGAGCGTGAGTGTGCATGTTTATTTATCTTAATGTGCCTCGTGTGTTAAGTAGGGAGGAGTCCAGGATGATAAACTCCAGCTCACCCGTGATCCGAGAATTATTTTCCCCCTGAACACATTTTTTTTTTCTGCCCTCCAACTGAGTTGTGCAGGTTACAGGTCACATTGTTTAGACTTTTTTTTTTTTTTTTTTTTATCCGCTGAACAGTAGATGCTGAAGGTCAGACCTTAGCAATAGAAGAAAGTCTATAATCTGATCAACTCACCTTCTGCCCTGGTGAACCGAGACAAGTATTAACCCGTGCGCCCGCGCAGTTCCCCTTGAAGAAAACACACACGGCGTTTGTTAGATGCAACAATGTAGCATGCAAGTGAATGAGGGTGCACCATACAGTTAGTTGCATTCGATATAGCATGGTTTAAATGGCCATTTAAAGAGGGATAATAGACCTGAAAATGATCGTAAATGTGTAGTAATTGCACTCCCGGTCCATTACAGGTCTCATTCGTTGTATAAAAGCACCAAAAGCGCCAACCTCAGTATTTCAGCGGAATCCCAGATAGCTTTCTTTATTTTCGACAGAAATACTTTGGGAATGAAATGACGCTATTTTGTCACCCGATGCTCTGCACAATAACAATTGAGTTGGGTTTTTTTTAACCACTCCCCCACCCCCCTCCCCTATGGATTTGCTTCATCTGCAATGCCTCCAATCCGAACATCCTTGCAGCCAAATGACCTCTATCGTCCAACACTATAATGGGTGTCAACGATTGGAATCGAACTTCCAAAAAGCTCCGCCGACGCCTGCGCCGAGCGTGGAAATGAGTTCTTATGGTGAGGAAATCTAAGTGGATTTTATAACAACACTATAATAAAAACCCAAACAGAGATTGTATTTCTTCTGTGACTAAGGGCTTTCAATAGCTTTTGGAAACCTTTCAATGATGACATCGATTGATAACAATGACCATAAAACCAATTGCAAAACTTGCTAGTTCACTCATCTAGTCTGTTAATTGAAAGTGTCGTAAAGCATTCAGAAAAATGTCACGCAAATATGCCATTTATTTTGTGCTTGGCTGATTGAATTGTCAAATGATGAATAACCATTCTTGTTAAAACAAGCGGGATTGGCCTTCTAGGAAAAAAAAAAAAAAAACACAACCAAAAATCAATTTACTCCTCCACCTCCTCCTGTTCCTATGGTGCATCCTCTATCTCTGTGCTGCATCGTGTAAACACGCTGAAAATAACGGCATGAGGCATTCCAAGGTCATGGACATATCAGCGTGTCGGTGCACCTCCTTCTTCAGTTGTCGTGATGGAATCACAAGCTCTTAACGTATATTTTTATCAATACGACGACTGTGTTGAAGGATTTAGACCCCCAATAAAGGTCGATATGCGCGTCCGTGTGTCTGAATTCCAAGTGCCAACAGAATGGCGATTTTCATATGGTCAAGACAGACTGACAATTTGATTTCCAAACCGGCTTACTCCATCCCTGCCAAATAAGCGAAATGAAGTTTTCCTCCACAAGAACGTAACATGATTACGGGAGGAGGAGGTGGGGATATTTGAACAGGCTGAGAATAGAGCCGGTCGACTGGGGAGGGACATTAGCATAATAACTAATGATGACGTTCAACGCACAGACCCTGCGACGATCTTGGCTGATCTCTGACGGCAGTTTCCGGGGGCCCCTGGTAGTGAGGGTGGATATTGGAGGGGAAACGGTGAGGGAAGGGGGTGAAGGAGAAAGACGAGAGAGTAAAAGGATGAGAGGGAAGAGAGAGTTGGATGAAAGAGACACACTGTGCTAAGGGCTGAATGTGACAGAGTGCATGACGGCTTAGTCAGGAGGCACTGGGGGAGAAATGAGATGGCTCAGGTCCACGCGCACGCATGCGCCGCATTTGCATTCTGGCGAAGGCGCACACATTGCCGAATCTTAAGCTACCAAACGGAGCGCTGCATTGAGAGGCCGGCTCGCGGCGGTGTATTTGATGAGCAAGTTGTGACCCCTGTGGTCTTTTTTTTTTCCTTTTTCAATAATGATAATAATTTTTTTTTAAATCTGTTTTCAAATGTCATCCCATTTTTTTGGTTTACTTTGAGTGACATTATCCATCTGCTGATCAGACCAGGTAGATTATTATTTTTGGACAAATAATTCTAACTGGTCACGACAACAACATCGAAGCAATCACGAACGGGAACATTGGCAGCACCGTTATTGAAACACTCAAAATGTTGACTGCCAAAACTTCTAACCTCAAGCGCACCTCGCCCACGCTCCCACCCTCAAACAACTTGAATAACAAGTTTGTGTCTGTAGACCCAAAAAAAAAAAAATTGTGTGTGTGTGTGATGATTGACTCTCAGGGGGGATACCAAGTCGCCGATAATAGTGGGGGAAGTCTGATGACTGTGTAATCATAGAATTTTGATTTTAGGGATGAAAATATGTTAATTGTAGCGGAGCTACACATCTGATGTGACGGTAAAAAAAAAAAAAAAAAGACTATAATTACTCAACTCCAGATCGCAGATTTACATTTCGTCTAGAAATAAGAAGGCAGGTGTTAAATCAACGGCATAGTTGAAAGCTGAGTTTCGTTCAATTCATCTTTCTCCGTATTTAACTTCCAAAATAAGTCCAGGGACCAAAAAGAGTTTAAGGAAGAACAGCATATACGGCGTTCGAAACACACACAACCCTCCCTACCGCACTCTGATCGCTTCAATTCGCCGTTGGATAAAATATTGGGAACCGGACATGCCGCTTGATTTATTTTCCCATTTATTCGGGTCGGAACAATAGCCGGGCCTTTTGGAGTCCGTGAGACTTTGTCTTACACTGTGGTGCCCGCCAGACATCTTTCATGATGTGGTCTGCTGGGCAGCAGCATCCCGACAAAAGACAAAAGCGGGATTAACAAATGGGAGTGGTGCGCCAGCTCTGTCCTGAATCTGCCCCTGGACCCAGCGGACGTGGGGGTGTCTCAGAGGTGAGAGGGCGGCCAGGCTGCCGACCCGCGCCGCATACTCTTGACAGCTCTCACAGTGCCAGAAAGACCCACGGATGCTACGGTAATTAAACAATGCTCCAAGTCATCCCTGGAGCTCGAGCATATTCCAATTGCCTGAAAGCGAAAGGTGGATTATTCCTGAACGAGTCAATCAGGACAGGCAAATATTCACACTCACATTTGCGCCATTTACTTCTAGTGGGAACCACATTTTTTTTGCCCTGCATGGAAATCAAACATATTAACTTCACTTTATGTAACACCTCTATTGCATTATCTTGATAGGTCGTAATATTTTCTCTCACGTGGGGCCATATGTCATTTAAAAAAATTTTTTTAAAAGTACTGTGAGGTTGCTTTATCGTCCTGCCCTCTAAGTCTACCACTATGTCACAAGAGGGCAGCAAAGCAGAGGACAAACTGCATAATCATCCACACGGTTCAAAAACATTGGAGAGGTTGGACAAAGCGACTGCAGCCAGCAATTCATCCTCATAATGTCACATTGTGCTTGTGCTACTGCCACGATATGATGACGGGCTACACAATTATACACAATGGTGCTGCCGAAGAGTGCTGTTTTTTTTTGTTTGTTTTTTTCCCCCCCCCAACAATCTGAAAATTGTCAAATAAGTCATGAAGCTAATTGATTCAAAACGTCATAGCAAAGTGCAACCAACCAGTGGTCCTTGTATGCCAGGTGGTCCTTGGAGCCCTTTCTCTCCCTGCAAAAAAAAAAAAACACAATGATGCATTTTTTTTTTTTTTAAGTAATCGTCATCATTCTGCCAAGATGCATCCAGGTTTGCCGTTTACCTGAGGTCCCTGTGGGCCTGCTTCTCCTGGAGGTCCCTGGACACCCTGATGATGATGTCAGAGCAACATGTTATGTCATTTTCAAGCCATCCATTGGTCATCAAAGCACCATATTAAAGTAAATACTGAATATGTAACTAATAAGAACGCATTTTTTTACAATTGCATTTTTGTTGTTGTGTTTGTTTACTTGTGATGGGAATCAGTTTCAAGCGGGCCAAAAAAGAGATAGCCAACCACTTGTTGTGAATGGTGCCATTCACGTCCTCTTTCAAAAAATAGCAAGTTGTGCAAAACGCACTCAAACCTTGAACAGGACACGTGCAGTCACGTCTTCAGCGAGGGTTGAATTAAGTTCAGCTGCTAAGGTTATATAGTGCATTAAAAGTTCATGCTGACGTTCCAGAGCCTTAATATCCCGAAAGAGTGGATGCTCGCCACTGAATTGAACTCATAAGACTCCTTAACCTTCCCTCTTCTGATGATCAGACTGCAGCTAATGGACGGCTCTCAGGTATCTGAATAAAGTGAAGTATTGGGAAAATGCTTGATTCATTAGGTCTATATATTAAGCTAAGAAATAAGAAAGTGTTGGACTAAATACGCACTGCTCTCCTTTAAACTAAAACATCAAAGAGGAAGATTTAAAAAAAAAAAAAAAGAAAGGCGGAGGGGGATTTGGCTTTGCGAGTTGAGCATTCCACTCGTTTTCTATAACACTCGGGTGAGATAGAAACTTTCTGAAACTTTGACTTGGGGAGGGGGGGGGCTTTTTTTGTTCAGCTCAATGTACATTTGCTTTTACACAAACACGTTTGTTTTTTTTTTTCTTGTTTGGTGTCGCCGCATCACGGAAACACAGATTTATTTCCTCCACCATGTTATAATTATTTCTGACTGCACCTTGTCCGCGTGCGTAGGCCCGAGACAGCTCTTGCCATCCAATTTCCCAGTATTTGCGTGTGTGTGTGTTTGCTTAAATGCAGGCTGTAAGTGTACCGGTGTTTGTACTGCAAAAATAAAGCATGCGAGTTCTCATGCTGATGTCCTAATGACACTTTTCCTTCAAATCTCACGTTCACATAAAAATGGCGCGGCACCCCTCTCTACAAAACGCTGGGTTAACTTAATGGCAACTTTGTTTTGTAACATGTTGTGCAAGTCACGCTCTTTTGATCGCACAGAATTTCATGTTGATTTTATTTCACCCCTTCGGTGCAGTGCAATATGAAATATCGGTCCCTGCGTGTACTCACCGGGGCTCCAACAGCACCAGGATCACCCTGAGGACATGACACATGTGTCAGCGCTTTTACAAGATCCGGTGTGCTTCCTGAATAATGTGTGATGATTATCTTAAGATTTTGTCGGGTAAGCTTGTCAACACTGCCGAAAAAAAAGGATAAGATTACAAGGACTCATCAAACACATCCTGAGAAGAGACAAGAGCGGGTAGTTTAGAATTAAATGTCGAGTTCCTGTTGCTGCAGTGTGCCCCCCCGTCAACGTTTGGAAACACAAAGAACACGAACACGAAACTGACTGTCCCCCGACAGAGCAAAAAAACGATCCACCTTTTAACTCATTCACTCCCAAAGACGTTGTTAAACGTCTTTTCAGACTTGGTCCAGAATTGGCTGGTAGTGAATGAGTTAAATATATAGTAACAAATTTGAGTGTTCTGTGTACAAATTGTTGTTGACCCACAATCTGGTAACATATAATTGAGGTGACAAATGTGCCAAAAACATTGTTGCTAAAATCGGATGAAAAAAAAGAAATGAATAAAAGGGTCAAATGTAGTTGAAAGGAACAACAAACAGTCGTTTTCATTTTGGAAAGATATTCATTTAGGACACCGTATTCATCAGAATTTGATATACCGTCGACAAAAATCTTTATGTCTATATCTCAGTAAGATGGTCCGACTGTATCAACCAATCAGCTGCCGCGCTTCGTCTCATTTGTGATAAAACGAGCCATCCATCTATGCGTTGTCCTCGTTTGTTCCAAAGTTTACAGCCTCTCATTTTCAACTCCCGCCTGGAGTTTGCCTCCCTGCCGCTAATTCGTGCCACCTCACTGAAAAATACTCACTGCGCGGACTGCAGAGTATCATTTCATGACTCTTGTGCTGTGACGCACGGACACAGAGTTTGTGGGGAGCCTTGCGGCCAGCGGAACAACAAACTAACACATGCCGTACCACAACACGGCGTATAATTAAAGTCGCAACCAGGCCTCGGTCACAAGACCGCTTGGTTTTGCTCTCCGACCTTTCAGTACTTTTATGTTGTTTGTTGAACAGCTGCAGTATACCATGACTGGCTTGCCGGGGAATTTGTTCCAATGTGCTTTGGTGACAATGAACATGTGAAACGGGCTTTTAAATGAATCTCATGTCGCTGGAGTATTTTGCTATTGTCACCACTTTTAGAGAAATACAATTTTTTTTTAAAATAGATATTGTTTAAAAATTGCCTTTGAAAACACCTATTGTATGTATGTCATACTTTTAATCTACTATCTTTTTCAATGCTAACATATTCAAAGCATGTCTCAGATCACCCTACTGAGCAACTGCAGATGATGCTGTTTTACTCTCATTTGTGTCAACTGACTGAGCAAAAAGCTGGAAAAAAAAATAAAACATACACAACAACTTAATTCTACGGAACATACGGAAAATAAAAATGTGCAATAATAATTCCACTGATGGCACTTGCGCAGTACCTGTCGACTTGCATGCCACTCAAACTATAACCCTTGCTTCATCTGCCAAATCGCGCTGACATTCAATCGTTAAATCAACATTTGAACCCGTCCAACCTATTTACTGAACTGAACTTGAGTAAACAACTGGCTTGTCTTTCAAATAGCCTGACAAGCTTAGGTCAATGGGAAAAATAAATCCACTGTAATTCCATGTCAAACTCAAATCCGTCACCCCAAGGTGCAACATATTAAACGGTGTATTCATCCACCTGAATAAAATGTTTTCCACCTCTTGGGACTTGGGAGTCGGCCCCAAGGCATCATCAGGTTGTCTAAGTACACAGTTTATAGAATATGACACGGCGTAGGTATACAATAAAGGCCTTTTCTATTTGATTTTCGGCGCACGGAGAAGATTCCAACTTCACCAACCATGTATTTGAAGTAAAAAAAAAAAAAAAAAGTGGTGTTCTGGCAGGGAAGAAACAAGTGAATTAGCTCTCTCCAGCATCAGTTTTTCCCCTTCAAAGCACGAGGAGCAGCAGACCGCATAATTATAAAGTCAAGCAGCAACGCAATATATGTCATATGTCTCTGGTGTGTAAAGTAAGAGCAAATATACAAGAGCAGTGGCACTGGCACTTTACATTTATTGAACGGACTTTGCTGTATATTGCTCCAGCTAGAGAGATGGTTTCACACATTTCGGGTTAAATACTGTCCAATGGAGCTGTAGACCTGACATGAGCATGAATAAATTGAAAGGGCAGCTGAACAATGTGTAACCGTGCAATACATTTTACCTGCTTTGCTTTACGGCATGAATAAAAGGTCACATCGGTTTCACTTTCCTGCCTTTTATGATATTGTGGCAATGGCCTGCACAGACAGTCAGACCAAAAGCTTGCCCGTATGTGGTTGGAACGATGTGATGCACGTTACCGCCACCTGCAGTCCTGTGCCAGTAATGCCCAGCTATAGTTTATGAAGTGCCAATGAATTTGGTTTGGATTTTAGTATGTAAGGCCAGTATGTCGTTCTCATGATGATCACCAACGGCCTTCATGATATCTGTAATTATTATTTACATTTACATTCCGGTGTTTGCAAGCTTTGTGATTTTACAGTGGGAAAGCAAATAGATGCAAACATAGCATGATTAAAGCCAACGTTTCGCACCTTATATGGTGTATACTCAAGTTCAAGCCTCATTAAGAGTCAGTGGAGCCCGTCATGAATGGGACCAGACATGTTTTACAGTTGACGTGAGATTTTTTTCAGGCGATGCGTTTGTTTGATCCGGCAAGACTGACTTCTGGGTGTTCTTACAAACTCGCAACGGCTCGACTAGTAGCAAGGCAAGTGGATTCTAGTCAAAGTTGGCTGCGGAGCCTCCGAAAGTCACCTCAACATCCAGGCAACCGTTCTTTAAAACAAATAAATAAATAAATAAGGCGGCCATGTTGAAATAGGATATCAAGTGATATGACTCGCAACTACGGAAATCTGTGTCTGGTGTCAGTTCCGGGACCATCTTGTCAACTGGACATTGCCAAGCCATAATAGCCAGGCTGTCAGGAAGCGTGATAAGAGTCCAACATTTAGCCAGTGGCTCATTGCGGTGACATTCTTTTCATACTTTATAATAAAAAATAAACAGTGTATGCTTCAAATTGCCGTGTAACTAAATCGAGCAAAACTCCAACATCACATTATCCCCCTGTCAGCAACCTGACAGATTGTTCCATTGACAAAGTCAAATTGGAGCGCCACTGTGAAAACAGCAGCGCATTTCCTTCACTGCGACTCGAGGAAACTGCAACTGCTACTCGAAAATGAACTGAGTCTTTGTTGGACTTGCGGGGGCTTCGGCTCACCTGTGCTGGAGTAAAATTCAGATGGCTCCAAAATAAATGTCAACAAAATTGGAGGGAAAAACAAAACATGCACCCGTCATACTTCAAGTACGTCCGACCAATGTTTGTTTGTTCACTCAGTTCAATGTCAGTCCAAGCAAAACATGTCGAAATTACATAAATATCCACTGTATAAATATTGTATCCGTCCATCCATTTTCCCGACCACTTATGCTCATGAGAGTCACAAGTGAGAGAGGCGCGAGAGGGTTATCAACAGTAAAATAAAACGCACGAGAACAGTAAAATCACTTGGTCTGAAGACAATTCAGACCTAAGTATTAAACTACGCTCAAGAGGCAATTACAGTGCTGCTATCCACGTGATCTGTTCAAAGCAGACCGGTTCCAGTAAATCGTTAGGGTGTTTAATGTTCCCTGACCTGGGTGCAGAAAGGCATCTTATCTGTTTATTGGTGTTTGTGAGGCAGCGCTGGTAGTGTCTTGTGCTGTTCCAGACAATGAGGATTATCGTGTCCCTTTCGTACGGTTCCTACACGGCTAGACTGGGCTTATCGGAGCGGCATTCTGAATCTGAAAAAGTGACCCGACTTCATGTTTGAGCACCTTAAATATAATTCGCAGCTTCCGGTGGCTAAACTATATGACATTGGGTCAGCACGGGGCTTTTCCACACTGTGACAATGAGGCACTCTATAACAGCCACGTGAGCGCAAAGTCCCGGTCCACTTGTTGGCCGTTACGTCCAATTTATTTATTTATTTATTCCACTCTTCTGGCGCTTCCACCTTCCCACACTTGCTGCAGACACAATAAGGCACCGCAAATCGGTCATGCTAGCACATAGCACCAGTCCACATGCTGGCAGTCATATTGGAATTTCCCCACCCAATCACTCTTTTGCCTTTCTCTCCATGACATGCATGCACTCATGGTTGACTATGAGGCACTCTAATGAGGCACTCGAAACACTGGGAGTTAAAGTTGGTCTTTTTTTTTTCTGTGATGTGTGCTCACTCATTGTCGACGAGGCGCTCTGAAGCGGTCATGGCAGTGAAAGATCCAAAGAGAAGCTGCATTTATGGGGTGTACTCACTGCTAGATTGCTAAGTGCACGTTGCAATTGTGCCAAAATCCATCATGCAAACAAAGAAGCTCAAGTTTGGTGAAGTAGGGGCACTGTTTTAGCCACGCCCAGAAAAAATAAGAAAAAGATGAATCCTAGAGCACCACAATGAATTCTACATTGTTCTCAGTCTTTGCGCCTTTTCCACAATGATCTTCCAAAGTATGTATCATGAAGCACACCTCAGAATTTACTTTACAGGGACTTTAAACAGTGATAATTGCATTCACATTTTCAAGATTTATATTATTCCTGTTTTACTTTCCACTCGGGGCTTCTGTGCACCATTCTCCTTTCTGGTGTAAAATACTTCCAGATTCCACGGGGGGGGGGGGGAAACACGGTTTATTATGATAGCAGGAAGAGTCCCAAATTACTGAGTAGGCTTAGGCTGCTGTGGTAGAACACTCCGAGGAGTTCAGAGAAGGCCGAAAATAGCGGCGCACACATGTAACAAGTGGGCGCGCTCACAGATGTCTCTGTGTGTGTGTGCTCTGATTTCGTCACTTGCTGTTTTCGAGTTGCTCATACCGAGTGTAGCCGTAGAGTCACGTTTAGTTTCAGCGATTGACTACACGCATGTGGGACAAACTCTTGGCCATCCGTGGCATGCAGCAACATCCTCACCACTACCCAATGCCATTAAGTGAAGCTGTTATGACCGTTGCGTGTCTTGCATAGCTAACTAAAAAAAATGCTGCTCTCCCAGCAGCAGGACCGTGAAGGATGTTTCCTTTTGATTTCCAATCATTCCGACCTTTGATCATAATGACCCCAAACAGCCCACTGATGCATGATCATGACGAGTCCCCGTTTCCACCTGGATCAACATTCCGAGCGGAAATGTAGCACCACTGCGGCCAAACACAATATCGCGACAGTCATTATCTTGTTTTTCTTCCCACTTCAAATACCACCAAATGTGAGGTGATGGGGCGAAACAGATGCGCATACACGCATATACAACTCGCATCCGGCTAAATCCGGTGCCAAGATTGTTTTTTTCTTTACACCTTTGGTTGTCATCAACCTGTGTGTGAACCGTTGACCGCCTCAATATAATCGTATCCTACCTTTAAACCCACTTCTCCTGGATGGCCCGACTGACCCCTCTCCCCTGGATGACCCTATACAGGAAAATCGATGAATAATCATGATCAATGCAATTCTTTGTATGTCGATGAAAATAAGGTCACCAATTACTTGATGTACTCGGGGGTTTGTACGGTTCACTCGTAAAACACCCTTTCTGGCATCACGATGGCAATAACTATGATTCTGCTATTCTGCTATTAAATTACATTTAAGAGGACACATGCACTACCATTTATTGAATTATTTTACTATGCTTTACATTTTTATTCACAAATATATGATTTTTATATTTATTCACAAAAAAATTCTGAAAATTTAAATTCAATAGATTTCGGCCTGCTCTGCTACATATTTCTTATTTTAAGTCAACTGGAGTTGTATGCATATATTAAACAATTCATGTTTGAAACGTCTTTATAAATGATTACCTGTGGTCCTGGTAAGCCCGGCGTCCCGCTGTCACCCTGGTTAAAGTCACGTTTAATACAAACGTGATTATCAGTGCTACCCAACATTCATTCATCTGTTTCTTCAGAGTCTTACCTTCAAACCAGGAAGTCCTCTTGGTCCTGGTGAGCCATCCACACCCTGTTGAACCAAAAGCAGAAATAAGTGATTGGAAATATGCTCAACTCAGAACACACTCAGCAGATATCCTACAAAATAAGAAACGGCATTGGACATCTGAGAATTGATCATGAGAATTTTTACCTTCTGCCCCAGATTTCCAGGAGGGCCAGGCTTCCCAGTTTCACCCTGAAAGAGAGAGAGAGAGAGAGAGAGAGAGAGAGAGAGAGAGAGAGAGAGAAAGAGAGAGAGAGAAAAGTACTTGACATTTGAAATGTCCAAACAGCATGACTGATACATCTGAAGAGGCGTTCCGATCCGAATTTTCAACATATCAAATAAAACAGAGGTTCATCCATTATGCGATAACACAATTTGTGACAATTCACTATATCACAGCACAGAGATCAAATAAATAAACAGCGTACTCACATGCTTACCATCAGCTCCGGGTAATCCGGCTTCTCCTTTGTCCCCCTGGAAACATAAAGGAAGCCTTTATCCAGAAATGCACATGAAAAGAAAAGAAAGAAAAAAAAAACAGCAACACCATTATCCAGATAGCAACCCGATGTCCCAAACTGCATCTAAACCATCTGCTGTTTCTCAGAAGGACCAAAGCACTATTTAAAGGTCGCACCATCTCAAGCTGCAATAAAAGCTGTACGTCTTTACTTTAAAATCTACAGAGAAAGTTACAAAAGGCGGTGGTAATCATTACTGGCACTTAGTTGTGGTCTACTGCACCCACTGCCGCGTTCCCGCCTTTTATCATGCTGGTTAGCTTAGCACGGTTGCTAATCAGATCATTCTGTGCATTCATTCACTTCCGAAAGTTTAACAGATTCAGGGTCAGTGGAAAGTGGCGATCTAAGTTCAATGGTGTGTTCTGAACTTTCTTCCTGCCCTGGAAATCTTTGGTTCACCCCACTCACGACTCAATACTGCTATCAAAACAAAAGAATTGAACCTTAAACCAAAACTGAAGTTGTGAGTCATCACAAATGTGATGAGAGAATGGCAGGTCTCGGAAATTAGTTGAAAACAAAAGTCAATCACTTCACATACTAAAACACAACCGCATTGAAATTCAGAAAGCCGGCTGATGTCGGTGACATTCCCAAAGACAAACAACCAATTTTTTTTTACCGTGCGTCCTTCCGGGCCGCGCTGCCCAGGGGGTCCAACTACACCATTGGAGTCGTCCACTTCTGTAATTGTGGCTTTTCGATTCAGAGGACACTGCGGAAGCAAGGATTGGACTAATTTGTATGATAGCAAAGCCAGCCCAAACTTTTACTTAATGAATATTTTCATGTTTGGAAATTGCTTACTGTACTTTTTTTTTTTAATGTTGCCTTTAAAAGTTTATAGCAATTCCACATTGACTGTCCTTGGAGTTTACAAGGAACATCTACTGCATACCAATTCGAGCTACATCCGCCTGAATTTGGAAGCGCTTGATAAATAGACTCCTACACACATTTGGGCTGATAATTATTCAAGTAATTTCACTTACCCTTTCATCATCCTGTGAACCATAAGTAAAAGAGAAGACGAGGGATGTTAATTTCAGGGTAACATTATACATATAAACATGCAGACACACTGCTTAGATGTCGAACCGAAAAAAAAAAAAAGGGGATATTTGCATTACTGTAGAATCAGGTTAAAGGTTTACCACAGAGAAGATCTCACAAGCTGTCTCTCTCTCACTCTGAAGAGGATCACAGTACAGACGCAGTTTCTGGATTTGCATCTGATGTAAATAAAAAAAATCAATAACACCCGATTAGTGCCAAGAAGACTTTAGAAAATAAATACAGATGTGGAAGCTAAACTAATAGCGGTCAACATTATACCCACTCCTAATTGCAGATGGCAATTAGCATGCTAAACAAAATATAGCCAACATCATACCCACTAATGTTGGCATGTTGGCATGTGTTCGCTTGTTTACATTTCGTGCAGTGATTCATCATCATGACGTGTACTTACAGGGACTGTGACATCTGTTCCACGCCTCTTTGCCACCTGCGTCTTCCCATTGATGTAAATGGGCTCCATTGGCTCCGGCGTTATTTCCTGAATCCGTTGATCGTCAAGGAAGCTGGTGACCTGGCTGGGTCTCACCAGGAGTTTAAGTTGATGCCACATCCCATCATAAAGAGCCTGACGGAAAGATTATTTCAGATTATTAGTGTGGGTTGTTCGTCGAAGCTTCAGAGCATCTCACTAGGTAGGTACAATGATTGGTGGGGATGACTATATTTTAAATTATTTTCACTTTACAGTCTGAAGCTTGAGGTGCATGTTAGTAAGCACCCACAATATGGATTACCGCCATTTACAGGATTTTAATCCCTGGTATGTGGTAATCCTGTGTGATGCACATACAAGGAAACTCATATTTAGCAGCCCTTTCTTTCATTTTTCTTCCCTTTTTTTTTTCTTGTGCGGCCGTGATGTGATGTGTATTCCTAAAATATCCCCAAATAGTGATATGTATTTAATTCAAAAAATTATAATAAATACCATGGGACATTTATTATTTCCCAAATTGTCCTTTAATAAATGTGAGGAGAACAGAGCAGGCCTTGTTTCCCATGTGCAGAGCCAGAGCCAACATCTTCAAAATGACAAATCACAGGCTACCACTTTGTGCCACATCAAAATAAATAAAACTCCAAGTGCAAAAAAAAAAATACAACATAATTGCTACCCTGTTCAGTGAGCCACGCTCAGTCTAGGTGTGTTAGAATTGAAGGGGGAGTGTGCGTTTGGAAAAAAAATAAAATAACCTGGCTGCTTTCTGACAGGACGTGTTATTATAAAGTGCCATGGAAATCGAAGCACGCGTTCCAGGTGCGACACATCCACCGGCTAGTTTCCACCAGGGAAATGTTGCGGTTTAGATTCGGAAAGTTGGTTATTCTTGTTTTTTTTTGGGTGGGGGGGGTTGGTTAGGGGAGGGGGAGGGGGGTGAGTTCCCCTCCATCATCCTTCACATTTCATCCTTGGTGATTCATTAAAATAAGTGCTTTTCTTTTATCTGGAAGTACTTTTACCGCTTAACAAATAACAAGGTGGCAAGGGTGCCCTTTAATGTCATTTGTTCTTTCCATATTACAGTAGAACAAGGCATACTTATCGGAATTTAATGCAAATGGACTCTAGTGCTCTTTTGCGAATCTTAGTCTAACTAGCCATTTACCCACATTGACTGTAAAAGTACTTCTATTTTTACTCCCTCATACCACTCACCTCGAATCCCATATCGAAGACAATCCTCTGCTCCTTGTTGGTCATTTTAGTCACGGTAAAGGTGACAGTTTTGTCCTTTCCATTCAGTGTCACTGCAGCCTGGATCTTCTTGTCCTTTGATAGCACCCTCCAAAGGTCAAAGTTCAACTCCTTGGCAATCCCTTTTAGACGAACGGTGGCTACAAATACGTAGGATGGAGGAAGGCCCTCTGGGAAAATCTCTCTAGTAAAAAGAAGTTTTGTGACGCATTGTATGAATGCAGCATAACGTGCACACTTTCTGATCATGGAACATAATTGATTAAACTCTCTCAACAGGATGATACCTGGTGTCCTCGGTGATGTCAGTCGAGGTAGTCAGAGCAAAGGCCGTCTCCGAGACTAGAGACCCGTTAATTTTCTTGCCTTTTTTCTCAATGTTCATGCCCACCATCAGCTCGAAGCCTTTCTCATCACGAGACGCCACTGGAATTCTCGTGGGACACACAGACTCTAGAATAAAAATGATGATTCGGTTAGACAACAACAAAAATTTGGTCGTAACAAAGAAGAAAGCAAACCGACTCGTACCTTCGCAGAGCTTCTGTTCCATGGAGTCTCGAATACGGTCAATGGTGGTGTAATCTTCAGCGTACAGGACATAGGTGGAAGACGGTTTGTTTGCGATCGAATTAGCTCCGAGTTGGTGATCTCACTCCCAACTCCCACTGCAAATACTGTAATGCTTTGAGCTCGCGCCTCGATGCTGGCATCCACCTGAGGAACAATTAAACTTTTGTTAAAAGGCAGGATGCGATTGTGTGGTGACAAGAAGACGAGGAATGAACAGGATCGCGCGGTATTAACACAACGTCATTCGGTTATTATCACAGTGTGGTTTGGAGCGCTAATCGTATCTCAACAATGGTGCACAGTACAATGTGTCACACAAGCAGTGAAAAAATATTTACGACGTCATCTTGGGATTTGCCATCTGTGACCACAACAGCAATGCGGTTCTTGACTTGGCTGGCTCGCTGCGATGTTGAGAAAACATGGTCCACGGCAAATTTGATGGCTCTGCCAGTCTACAAAACAGACGTGTTCAATTTTAGAACAGCTCAATGCCATGCATCCTATAATTTTCACCAAAAATGTGTTATGAGCAAGGACATGCTCCGCCAAATGCAGGTAATAGATAACTCCCAGAAAAGAAACCTTAAAGCAGAACTAGAGTGGGCATAGTACAGTAGACCAGCCAAACTTGAACTGGTATAAATTTGAAACTGAATGTTGACATTCAGCTGTAATTATTATTTGGATATTTCATGCAACGGGTAAGAAAACATAGCTGTCAAATCGTGATGTAAAAACCAGGAAATGAAAACTGAAATGTTGCCAATGATTCTAATCTACAGCATGAATTAAAAGAATTGCCATCACTGTTCCAACACTTTAAAACGGTAGGAAGTATTTTCCTCCATGCCATAAGCCCGATCCTAAAAATATAGCACCTATATTAAGATTTCACTTTTTCATTCTAACAATGGAAATGAGGTTTGATGGTTGTTATACTAAAAAAAAAAAAAAATGCTGTGCCTGCCTGTGTGTTTCCTCCCATGTACGTGATGCCTCTTATGGCTTTAATGAGTTCCGCGGCGCTTTGTTGTTTTCCCAGTGGGATCTCCAGACGATGAGTGTCGCTGTACTGGATCACAGCAACCTGCAGGGGACACACCACACATAAACAGTGGCTCTGTTGGCCTTGATCAAGATAAGAAAGCTAAGTGATGATCCACATAGTGTAAAAAGGAAAATGACAGTACGTTATATCTTTTGGTCAGAGGAGATGCTCAAAAGCTCCTGTGGTTGGAATTCAACTCAATTGGAACATAAAACGTGGCTTATAAAGTTTCCCCAAAATGCAATATTTGATTGCATATCATGCAAATATTTCGTGTCACTCAAGCTCCTGAGACTCAGCAAGTATCAACGGATAACTTTGACTTAACTTGATAGTTTGTTTTTTTGTGCAACCCTTATGTCGTGAGATTAACTGACCTCATTAAAGGGTGTTCAGCAAATATAAAGTCTCGCTTTGATTGTGCCTCAGGTTATGACCTTTCCAACTATTTCCATTGTTTCCAATTGGAAATGTTTTGAAAGGCATACAAAGCATATAGGCAAGAATAAGCCGCTCCACCTGGGTATAGTGGGAACTGATGTCAAACTGGCTGGTGATGTTGATAAGCCATTGCTTGGCCGTTTCGAAATCAGCCACGCCAACACTCCACGAGCCATCGACGATAAAGACCAAGTCATTGACTGCGGTGCTGCAGCCTGAACACAATGCAAGTACAAAGGAACGCTATGAAACAAAGCACAACCGAAAAATAAGCAAACATGCATACATATCACAAGAAACATTTTAACTTGGCGTGAGAATTGACTGTGATTTTTCATCCCGGAGACAAGTTGCGGCATCTACAATCTAGCATCTTATGCTTGTAAGACGAGCCCAGTTACATCCCATTAGTCTCTGATGAAGGCGCTAATGGGAGGTGGAATCCCATCAGCTTGGATTTTAGACTGATGGGATGGAACCGAGCTTTTTACACTCCAAGTCAGGTCAAGAAATCTCAAGATCGAACTGCATCATCTCTACCTGCTCGGATATCGTCTTCCTTTTCTGCAGCTTCCGGTGGAATCAGCAACACAATTATGCTCCACAGTGCCCAGAGCCACATGGCGGTTTACGAGGGCGGTTCCCCTCAGTTCAGTCCAAGTTGGCTAAACGGTGATTGAACACAACATGAGAATATGAATTACACATCCAGCATACATGATGATACTGTACAGTGAAACTCCTCTACAACGAAACCTACATGGGCGAAAATACCCCCTAGTGTGAAAAAAATCTTCATGCATTAATGTGTGTGTGCGTGTGTGTGTGTGTGTTTACATCCGAGATCAAATTTGCTACAGTGAAAAACCCCCTGTTGTGAAAAATTTCTGCAAACACGATTTCCTTGTAGAGGAGTTTCACTGTACATGCTTTGTGCGAGTGGTTGTTCCGTGTATATAGCCAACCGCTTATCCTGTTCAAGGTCACAGCAATGTCTGGATCATTTTATCGAGCTAGCGGAGAGCGCACATCGCCTTTGCACTTGTTGCCACTCACTCACAAGGCAAATGAGTTGGAATTGCTCCTGTGCCTGCTGCTCACCGACAGCTATGAGAGTTACTTCACGGCCTAATTCACCTCAACTGAAACATGGACACAGTTGGATGTTCCGACAGGACGATGATCCCAAACACACGACTGGTTTTGGAATGTATAGGGCTGGCAAAAAATAAATAAAAATGCCTCTCGAATCATCTTCCCAAAGCCTCGCTCAATCTAACTGAAAATGTGCTGATTGCCTTGTGTCCGTTTTACTTTGCAGACATGGTTCCACCAACCATAATGTTGGGCCTGACAAAATAACAATGTGCACACTATGAAGAGCACTGATGGGAAAACTTCAGTATAAACATGGCAGAGAGAAATTGCAGAGTTTTGGCAGGAGTTTGAAAGGCATGGGAGGATCGGTCAGCTGAACACAAGGCAGCGAACTCTTTTTCCTCACTCTTGGCATGTCGGATGGAATTTGCTCTCGTACAATTATGCATAATTTTGTTCCAAATAATCCGATGCCAAAATGGAACATTGAGAAGTGTGAAAACTACAGTGAGAATATAGAAACTATATTGCAGACTATAAACACCTGTTTATGTTCGTGGGGTGAATCAGAGCCTTTCATCTGCAGTTGGGATAGAGTTTGCAACTGCTCTGGATCCGTAGTGCCTATTTATAAACATTGAAAAATGCAGTAATCATGTCATCCAGTGTGGCTCCACTTGGGGTGGAAACAGTAATCAAAAGGAGAGCCCACGGTTTTCTAAAAATGACCTTCTAGGTTTTCCTCCCCACCCCAAAAAAAAAATTCGCTCCTCTCGGATTGCATCTTTACATCATCTCCGTCAGTCTGTTTTCTCTTTCCTTTCAAAGCGTGTCATTCATGACATACACACAACCGGTATAGGTGCATACTGACACTAAATTCCAACTGACCTCACGGTACATTTGCCACAGCCGTGGTGCAGTGCGCCCACCACATCAACCACCTCCTCTGGCTTCTGAATCACAGAACATTCCTTGTGCACAGACGTCGCAGACTCCCTTTTTTTTTTTTTTTTTTTTGGTTTTGTCTACCCATTCCACAGACCACTTTAAGTTCTCGATATATACCGGTAGTATTGTTGACAATCTTTCTGGACTGGATAACAACTCTATTGCTGACACTTGCTTTGACCAATGAAATAATAATTCAGTTTTGCTAGGTTGAGCTAATTCCGATTTTCCTCCCACATTCCAAAAAACATGCATGGCAGGTTAATGGAACACTCCACATTGTCCTTAGATGTAATTGTGATCGGCCGGCAACCGGTTCAGGGTGTCCCCCGCCTACTGCCAGAAGACAGCTGGGATAATCAACAGCACACCCGCGACTCTTGTGAGGATAAACAAATTAAAAAATGGATGGATGGATGGATTTAGCTACGACCTTAATAATGCGGATTGTCATGAGTGATTCCGGGGTCTTGTTGCCTCCACAACAAGAAGAGGATCCAGTTTAGTCTTGGGATGGGCCATTTGTGTCTTTTGGATGTCCCCCCCTGTGGTTTTGTGGGTCCACTCTGGGTAATCAGGCTTCCTTCCAGATCCCAAAAGCCTCCAAGTTAAGTTACTTAAGACACTAAATTACTCGACAATCTGCCTCTGGCTAAAATGTTTCATTGCTGTCAAAGACAAGAACGAGGACTTTACATGAAGAAACTAATTACAGTTAACAATCATGATTGTACGGTTTCACGTCTCGTAAATATGTACAATGGAAGATTATTTTAGACTTTCTCACTGCATTTCTTTGAAATACCGAAAGACGTGATGGGAAGGACTAATACTGCTTTAGCCGAAAGCAGAGAACCTCCCTGACCCATAATCACAGTGGTTCATGTAAGCGGTATATTTAGCTTTTTTTTTCCCCCGTATTGTCCTGATGGTTGGTCACTGGCAGCCAAACCAAACTCAGGCCATGAAAATCAAAGAACAATGAAAAGTTATCCAAACACGCATCGTTTCAGCATACAACCAAAATCAATTATTTTGTCACACTGCTTGCAAATAACTTAAAACTCCCTTTTGCTCTGTACATCCTAAAATTAAATCATAGAATGAAGGCCCCCGCCGCACATCAAACAGCAGTGAGAGGAATTACAGTAAATACGCTTGCTTACCCTCTGTGGAAGCACAGTCAAGAAGTGATGACAGGGCCGTGTGTGAGCTGCAGCGTCAAGTATTCACAAGTGACTGTGATGAGAAAGTGAGGAGAATGAAGTCCCGAATTGGTAGTGACAGTCCTCTCCCTGGTTGGCACACGGACTGGTAGGAGTGTCAGGGCCGGCCTTTATAAATCGTGGCAGCCTTCACCACAAAATGTAGCCAGAGCCCCATGCTCACGTCCACTCGACATGTGCATGGGCCACGGCTTTCGGGTTTGTCACAAATATGATATGGAAAGCCTCATTAGTTGATTACGCGATGAAAGTATTTTACAAAGGTAAGCAGGTAAGCTATAAATATGAAAAGAGGATGTCAACACAAATTCCTAACTAAACACACTAACCCAACAGCGGGGTCCTATTTTAGCACCAAAAGGGACCGTGTGTAAAAATTTGAAATCTGTGTCAACTGGAACTGTGTAAACAACGAGTGTGAGTTTTAACTGAAACCACACAGTTTCAATAAATAAAAGGGTCAACAATAAATGTGAAATAACACATCGTGCATGTTGAAAAGGTGAGAAAATGTTCTGGTTTGGTTTATTCTGGTCTTTCTGTGTGAAGTTTGCACGTTCTGATGCTTCTTGCTACACTGTACTTGTGTGGGGTTTGTCTCAGTACACTACGCTTTCTACCACGTGACATTGTTCAGATTCTAAAGATCACATTTGTTCAATTCAGAATTGTACAATCTCAGAGGCAAAACATATTGCAAATGCAAAAAGTTAAATTACCTGTCACGACTGGATACATTACTTACGTGTGGTAACTATCCAATGTACTGTTTTCTTTTCAAAAAAAATATAATTGATCTTAATACGTTGAGCAACAGAGGCACCTTGCTTGTACAGAAGATTAATAAGGATGTTGAGCTACTGGTGCCTCCTACTGGCCTATCACTATGAGAACAGAGAGAGAGGGAGACATTTTCAATGAAATCTCAATACGTTGGATAGAGAAGCAACCATTGCAGCTGTTAAACTATATTTTGTGTTATCTAGACAAAGTTTTTGGTTTTTGCGCATCAATGAGAGAAAAAATGATGTACTTTGGATGGATGAGAAAAAACCCCGAACGCTTTTATGACGTCACCCATATTCACACCTATGGGCAATTTTGCATCTGATGACCATGCCAAGTGAGATGATTATTTTCAAAATTTAGCCTCGAATATGGCACTGCATAGTTGTTTATTTTCATGAATTATGTATATGGAATAACTATGCTTGTTGTACCATTTTGGATGCTTCATCCAGTTATTGGCGGCCACACGGGGACTATCTGGTGCTGTATCTCTTTTGCACGTGAAACATGTTTTCCATTGCCTTCTGGTCACTTGTACTAATGTAGTCATAATTTGCAGTACGCATGTTGTATGAAAGATAAATAGGTAGAAGCATGACTATTATGCCATAAAAGTAATCATGAATTCCAGCCCGGGCGGCTTCTGAAGATGCTGAAACGGCTTTCGATGAATTTTGCTCAATTCAGTTGAAGTACTAAATATTCACCGGGAGATGGCAGCATTGCGCTGACTGCTAATGGTTACGCCACCGGAAATAATGTCGTCGAAGAAGGAAATAGTAGTCCACCATGGAGCCGCCCCGTTTAATGGCGAGCTAACAGCAGCAACACTACGAGGGAGCCACTCAGGATGTGTTATAACGCCCAAACGCGGCAATGATGTAGTCGCGTTGCACCGCCATTCTGACTTTGGGCTCGTTCTCGCATCGCTGACAATGCCGAAGATGAAACTGCGGATGAAAACGGGCGAGGAAGGTGGCGACGAAACGACGGAGGAAGATGCATTGACTCCGACGGAACGCCAGCATATCCCCAGCGTGGTCTCCCCCACTTCGATGTCCAACAGGCTGGAGTGTTCACCCAACGCTTGTGTCAACCCAGCCCAGCTTGACAAGGAGACTGTTTTTGAATGGTTCGGCCTTCATTTAAACCCTGCCAAGCGAATCGAGTTCATGTGCGGGCTAATGCACATGTGCCAACCCTTGGAGCTTCGCTTTTTAGGATCTTACTTGGAGGATCTCGCTCGCAAAGATTATCATGTTTTACGGGACTCTGAGTTTCGCGCAAATACTCCGCACGAGTTGGGGATTTTAACGGACTTGGTCGACCCGGTAGTGAGGTCCAAGCTACTGGTGTGTCTCTCCCTCCTCGGATCTGACAGCAGGGAATGCGCTGGAATACTCTTTCGCATACTGAGCCATGTAGATCCGTCCGTGTTCTACAAAAAATACGACTACTCCCTTCCTTCATTCAGGGACCCTCAGCACCACTCGTTGCATTCGGATAGGAATGCTTGCAAGCAAACGTGCGGCGTCTCAACCACTGAGATCTCCCCTGGACCTTTGGACCAGTTAGCGCTGCTTTTCAGTATGGCCTCTTTACACCCAGCTTTTCATTTTCACCAGCGGGAGACGCTTCGGACGCAGCTTGACAAAATTGAGCTGGCAATAGAAGAGGAAAGACGACGGCTTCATCGAAACGCACAAACAACGGTAAGTCCAACTCGGTGTCGTGCTACGTTAGCTGTTATTTACTTTTATTTCACCTTGTTCAGTTAAGGTTTCATTTTCTGCAGGTTGTTTACTTTAAATGTGAACATCAGCACGGTGGGATCAATACTACGTTATTTTTCTTTTTATTGAGTTTTCTTTCTCGTCTCTCAAGTGACAGCTGCTGCAACAGCTAAAGGCTAACGTGCTGCTGGCGTGCTTAAGTTTTGCAACTCGCGACAGTTTTACAACACAGCAGGGGTGGGGGTCATGTTACGTGTGTGCAGGTCTCGCAGAGTTATGCAAATGAATGGCCTTTCACTTGCAGAGCGCGTTTCTGCGATCAATGTGCCAAAATGAGCTTTTACAAGTTGTCCTCATTCGCCTACTGATGGTGCAGCATCACGAGCAACTTGCTCAAGGACACTTAGGACAGTTTACCTGTTGGTCCATGTAGCCTCATGATTTAACCTTCAAGTCTCAAGCAAGTCAAGTCACCTTATTAGTACAGTCATATAACGAGAAGTACCTAAATATCAAATAATGATACAAGCGACTTTGAATCTCCACCTCTGCAACACAGTACAGTGTGCACGTGCTGTTGTCACACCGTATTTCCTCATTGCAGTCACTCCGAAGTACAGTTTCACTTCTGGACAAATGAAACCGTTTCCAACTACCCCCAATGCAGCAAGGTTGGGAAACAAAGTCTGTGACAATGGCGGCATACCTAATGAAGTGACTCACGAGCTTACAGCTGTACAGTATATCTTTTGAAAGGTCCCATTTTACTCAATTAGTGTCATCATTAACGTGAGTGAAGGGAGGCCACGTGTGCTAAAAGATGCTGTGCTCCTAATGAAATACATGTGCCATTTTTAGAATGCTGCGCTGTGTCAGGACAAATGCGGTTCACCGAGGGAGTGGGCTAATAAGCTTTGAAACAATGGCCGAGACTGGATTTAAAATGTTTTGCGGCCCATACATCAGAAAACGCACCACAGAATGCAATGCGAAGAATACATAATGATAACCGGGGCCACTGCTCTCTGTTGAAACCCAGGATTTGCCAAGCCAGAAGGTCGACTATCTGCCCCCGTCATCTTTGGGTTTGGGGGAATGTGCAGACTCGCACGCTCCTTGCCAGAGCCGACGCTCTCGACGTAGGGCGATACAAAGAGAAGGTTAGTGTCAACACAAGTAGATAACACGCCATGAATTTTGTACATGAAAACGAAACTGGGTGGCTGCCACAAATTTTGAAGCGCATGTCAACACGCTTGAAAAATAACATTGCACGTTTCTCAAGTCATTTATTTTTTTTGCGGTTATGTTGTAACAGCCACTAAACAAATGAAAATAAAATTCTGTCTTGACAGTTTTGTATCAATGTCTTCTTTTTTTTTCTTTTTTTTTTTTTCCCCCACCAGCGGTGCATATAGAGGCAATTGTGCTCAAGTGTATCTCTCAGACCAAAATAGACAAGGAATACAACTTTGAGGTGAGTAATTGAGCCGAAAACTTTCCGGTCGACTCTATTCAATGCAACAAGTCAAACAACAAGTGAGCAATACTGTCAATACTGAAAAAAGACTCCTTAGGAAAAAGAATGTACCGGTACATGTAGAATTTGGTGAAAGGAAAGACTATTTCAAGCTTGCTGAGAAGGGTTTGGTGTTCATGATGTAATTTATTTATTTCTTTTTAAATTATGATATATTTTTGGGGGGTCGTACTGTACATGCTTTGCACAAGGACCCACTTGGGGCTCTTCCACGTCCTCAAAAATGATCCCAGACATCTTACGAAGCACATATTCACTGCAGTATGTTCATATCAAACCGTCATGGAACAGTTTTGCTTGTTCTTGGTGTATTCTTTAAGCCTCCACCTCCGTGACCTTAACGTTTGCCATGTACAGCACAACCATAGCTCCCAGTGTTGCCAAATAAGGCTATAAAACTACTTGTAGCTGATTTGTATAAACTGGGGGTGACATAGCCCTCACTTTTTTTTGGGGGGGGGGTTAAAAACTGGTCATATGTTTAGAAAAAAAATGGATGTAATATATTTTAATCCAATCTTAACTGGGAGTGCTAAGTACTTGGATTAAAACCTGTAGCAACAGATGGCTATGACAAGCAAACAGCCTTCTTGGTGCGACATCCAAAGCTCAATGTTGAGTCATTTTTCCATGAGTTTCGACTCAGCCACACCATGGAAACACATCGCTGAAATAGTTTCTAGTTTATTTTTTGAAGACCCATTCTTAATGTAACCGCACTTTGTGACGCTCTCCTTTTTTTTTTCCTCTTTTTTTGTACTTTTTTTGGTACCCTGTTTCAGGTGAAGTGGTCCGACTCCTCCTCAAGTAAGGTGACCAAAACCCATTTGGAACTGGAAAATTTCCTTTTTAAGGTAATCTCATTTTAATGGCTCGTCCTTGCACAAAGTGCCACAATTTGAGTAGCGGTGCAAAATTACCGTGATGCGTTAAATGGTGTCCCTTGCCCTAAAATCTCCATTTAAATTGTGCGAGTGGATTATTCGTCATGACATGAGAAGAGCAGTGTGGGCACTAGAGTATGTCATGTAATTAAGTAATACATTTTGGGTTGTATTTTTTTGTCAATGTATTCGTCAGAGGTGTTTGCAGTGCTAATGCTATGCTTTTCAGACAATTCCACAAAGATAGCAGCCACTCGTCGTGTTGCTATTTCCAGTTCAGTGTCATTAACATTTTGCAAGCCCCGACGCTGCGTTTGTATTTGTTTCCAAATCTTGTTGCTCTGTCCCCTGCCGGTTATTAATTTGAATGTTGTAAACCTTCTCTCCGCAGCTTCCTAAAGATCAATGCACTGAGTCTTTTGAGAAGAGCCTCCTGAGACTTTTGAGCCAGGGGCACCACTATGAGAGCAGAGAGGGCGAGAAAAGCCTCAGGTACATTTTGCATGCAGGCACACAAACACCCAAACGTGACAGCTCGTTGAATGAAGTGAAACTCGAAAACTTTGAGAGTTAATGTGAAGGCGTTTTTATGACACTCTCTCCAGGGAAAAGTTCCTTGCCGCTCCTCCAATCTTCAGACAGACCAGGAAGGTGTGCATCTTCTTCAATTGTGAATCCGCTTACTCTACAAAACCGTCAAGTTGCCGTTGTAAGTAGACAATCATTCAAGTCAAAGCATCCGGTCAAGTCACCAATAACAACCAGTCACCATTGATGTGACTAGCTGAGTGAGTGACAATAACATGAGCCATGCATCAAGTGACCTGATACATCACAATGAAGTGAAAAGAACACAAAAAACGCTCGTTTCACTGTTGGCATCCAGCAAGTAGTTTCACGCAAGAAAACGCCTCCTATTTCCTGACGAGGTCTTACTGTGACCGTAAGAAAGACTGATGTCATTGTAGAGCAATGCAGTGCAATTTCCGTGTTGTTTTTCTATCTAGGCAATTGTCAGCTGGGGAAAAACTTTCAAGGTGATTGCTCTGACGCCTCTAGTCAGGACGAAGGTGAGAGCTCATCATTAAAAAAAAACAAACCCAAAAAAACTTCTCTTATGGCTCCAAGGCAAGAACTGAGTAACGATAAAAATGCCTTGCGCAGTCGATGAATGAGGCCCGACATACTAAAGCTTTTCCTGACTTTGGCAAGCTGTAATTATTGTTACAACGATATATATATATTCTCACTACATCATGAATGCGCTGCAGTTTGTGTGTGTTTGACAATAACAGGGAATAATACAAATGGAACAATCACGAGTTCGATTTTGGCACCGTTTCTCCCGAGTGAAAACCTGGATTTTTATTTCTTTTACTTTCGTAGGTATCGACTCATACAGTCAGGGGCATAAGAAAAAGCACGGACCCAAGAGTGCAAGTCAAAGGTAAGTCAGAAGATACTGTTTTGCGAGGGGGGGGGGGGGGGGGGGGGGAATCAGCTCCTACAGGAAGAATTGATTCCGATCGGAAAACTTCTCTCTTTAGTCTGTCTAGTGCCAAAGGCCCTCAGGGAGACAGTCGGAGGGGACCTCATGTCGCCGAGCTCAGTGGTCCGTCAGAAAGGAGGAAGAGAGGCTTCATCCCGAGAAGCGTGCCGGAACCTGAACAGGTGGACAATCATTGCAAAATTTTTGGTCTCAATAAGGATTTCCTAAAGAACCTGATCAGAACTTGACAAAACAAAAACAGTCAGGTTTAAGTTTGACTGCCTTCCTCCTCCAGGACACAGAGAAGCGAAGCCACCCAGGAGCCAAGACTAAAAGCAGAGTCCTGCCCACTGACAGGTAAATTACTGATAATCTGCAAACACTCAATATATATATATATTCAATTTTTTTTATGACGACATCCAATCTCCAGCCAAGTCGTTATGCACAGTATAGAAAGTAAAATGAACCCAATGAGTTTTGCTGCAAGCTAAATGGATCAAATTCATAACGCAGGTGTTGCAAGGCCCGAAATCGGAACGCTTTCGTCTCCGGTTGTGGCCGACTGATAAAAGAAACATTTCTGAAATTTAAATCAGGATTTATAGTTCATGCAATCAGCTCGTCTGCCTGTTCCACCCCGATATTTTCTTTTTTTGACAGAGGCACGCAAAAGGGATCTTCGTATGTGACCAATGGGAATCTGGCACCAACTCATTTGCCTCAGAAGAAAGGTGGGTGTTTGTGTTGTCATGCCTGGAAACTTTTTTTTTAATTCCTCTCTCCAGAATAGACTTGTACATTTTCGGTTGTATTTCTTCGTGGATCGTATGTTCTTTGAAGCATCGCCCGTTGCCATTATGTTGGATGCAGGCTTGGTGGCTGTTGCCGGCTCCGGATTGGACACGTTTGGTGAAACGTCATCAGAGAGCTACAGTTCTCCATCAAGTCCTCAGCACAGAGGAGCAGAGACTCTGGATAGTGAAGATGATAACAATAAAGGTAGGGGGGGGGGGAAAAAAAAAGTGAATTCTCTTGTGCAAAAAAAAAATAAAAATAAAACAACCGTCAGATTCTGAAACAGCCTTTGTATTACTGTGATCATGTGAACAAAACCGTGTGACCAAAATTGCTTTTAAAATAGTTGAAATAAGCGTTAAGCATCAATGTTATGGTTTGAAGACCGTTGTGGAAATGTTTTTTTTTTTCCCCCCACAGATACCGACAGCCACTCTGATGACTCCTTCAAAGTCCCAGGCCCCGGCATGTTCTTCACTCACCAAAGTGATCCAAGCGCTGTGGGAGGCGCCATGTCTGTCCACCCTTTGTCCCCGAACCTCCACGCACCCCAGATGGACTTGACTGGCCCTGAGAACGGCTTACAGTTTCCCCCCCTTTCTTTCATGCACCCTCTGCCTGACGTGCTCCCAAACGGCGCCAGTGACCCTCCGCTGACTGGGCCTCCGCTTCCCAGCCGAAGCATTCTCGCGGATGGGAAGCCAGCTTCTGGTCCGCTGCGGATGCCGATGCCTGCGGTGGTTCCGGTGATGCCGAGTCAAGGAGAACCGGATAAAAGGGACATAACGTTTGGAATTTCAGCTATGGGCTTCCAGCCTGGTGCGCAGCCTCTGGTCCAGAGGTTCAAAACGGCTTTGCCACATAACGGCTCGTCGGAAAGCACTTCTACTCCTGTTGCCTCGCAGTCCGCGCAGCAAGCCCCGGTGCGACCTGTGGGGGCCGCGTCTTCCGGCCTCGCCATGTACCCTTCCTCTCTGCCCTGCCAGGACGCGTCCACTCTCAGTTCAGGCCTGACGCGGTCACTCCCTCTCGGCGAGGCTTCACATGCCAAGCACCCTGGTTTGAGCTTACCATCCGCTCTGCCGTCCCCCTACGCCTTGCAACCTGGAGGTGCCCCTTCAGCTACCGGACTCGTGGCATCTCCCGGACACGTGCCAGCAGGCGCGCCCGCGGCCGTACCCGCGCACACGCCGGGCCCCGCCCCCAGCCCCAGCCCAGCACTTGCTCACAGCACGGCGCTCAGTGACTGTCTGTCTTATAGCAACGCCAGTGCTTCCTGTGGAAGTGGCCGTGACAATCCTATCGCGCTTCAGCAAAGTCAGCAGCAACAAGTGCCCCCACAGCCGCCGGCGGCGGCGCCGCCGCCACCGCAGCAACAACAGCATCTGATGGGCTGCGGGACTTGCGGCTGCCACAACAACTGCGGCAGTCGAGGTAGCGGCAACAGCGTGAGCGGCTGCCAAGCGCCACTGTTTTTCCCCAACCACCAAATGGCGGCAGCGGTGCGGCAGGTCTTCAGTGTCCCGCCCCCTCTCTTCCAGCTCACGAGCCTGTGCATCAACAGCTACCTCACCCAGGGCCAGCCACCCCACCAGGCCAACGGGGCCGCCACCCTCCCTCCCTTCTACCCAAGCGCCCCGCCCCCCGGCCACCATTCGGCCTACGGCCACCTGCACTCGCACCCTCACAGCCATGCAGACGTGCCATCGCACATGCTGAGCACGCAGGTGGTGGCGGCGGCGGCCGCCGCGAGCTACAACCTCCAGCAGCAGATGACGCCAGGCGGGTCGTTCCAACGCATTTACCAACAGGTCTACCCAAATCCTCTGGGGATGCTTCAGGCTGCTTCACTGGGTGCCGGCGGGCTCAATAAGAAGAACGGGAGCGTGTCGTGTTGTAACTGCGGTGCGAGTGGACACTATGCTCAGGAGTGCAACCAGCCCTGCATCGACTCCACGCAACAAGGTAAAATAAGCGCTCCTACTGTCTGATTCCGGTATTAGCTGATGATGAGACTTGGAAGCAGGGCACGATATTATTGGCTACTTGCAGAGAGCGGAGGGGTGAGCAGTTACACACAGCAGTGGAGGGAGGAAGCAAGACAAAAAGGACACTGCAACCAGATGCATTTTTGCTCTGTGATTAATGTGCACTGTTTAAAAAAAAAATGGTACCAGAAGGTTAGCACAAGTTAGCAAAAAAATTAGACTGAACTATAATTACTTATAGATGCCACAACATGGTGAAAAGGGACATATTTAGTCTAAAACAAGCTCCTCTAGCACCAAGATGGCACCAAATGGCCCATTTCTTTAGGATGAGCACAAAAAAGGCGAATAGGTGAGTTTTTCAGCAAATGACACAACAGGCACTGACTGTTCTCATTACAAGGCAGTGTAGTATTAAATCCTTTGACGCTACAAAAATGCGATTTTGTTGTTGTTTGTCTTTCTGCATATTCTGTTTGTGATGGCCTTGAACGCTTGTGTTCTCACGCCAGGTGGCTTCCGACTCAAGTATGCAGCTTCACAAGTTGCGGAGGCACTCGATGGCACTGACTGAACAAGTGGAGCTGTTCTCACGGTAACGGTGATCCCCGCCTTTCTTCCTGACGCTTCCGAGTGCGCTCCGAAAGAGCAACAACAAGAACAACAACAACAAAAAATGAATCCCGAGCCTTGTCACAGGCAGCGTTCCCTTCTAAGGGCTGAGCGGACAAAACCGACGAAAAAAAGTATTTGTGCCTAAACCATGTTGACATGAAATCATTTCAAGGTCTTGTGCACATGAGTTCCTCCCCTTTCAGTTAATTTTGGATGTTTTTGCACTGAAGGTTGGAGAACATTTAACTTATTGTTACTTGATTATTATGATGATGATGACAATTTTGTTATTTCTTTTAGGGCGCTTTTAGCGATATTTTACTTTTTAAAGTGAAGATAAGCCTAAACAGCAACAAACAAAAGTTATTCTGCTTCTAAACTGTAGTATTTATGCTTTGTCAACATTACTGTTTTTCTGGAATGTTTTATTTGTGTCACAGATTTTTATTTTTTCCAGATAAAAACAATAATCAAAAATGTAATTGTTAAGAAAATAGTGTTTTGACCTCACTGTAAGTTTTTGAATGTACGTCACATTTAAGGAAAGCTGATGTGAGATGTGTGAATCCAATGCTTGTTTTGCTACTCAATAAGATTGTGGGCATTTGAAGGTAATTGCTGCTTTGAAATTGAGTTGGGGTTTTTTTTGTCCCCCGCCCCCATTGTGCACTACAAAACGCTAATAAGAAAATGAGTTCTGACTCATTCCAGTTAGTACAGTGAACCCTCACATATTCATGCATTCATGATTTCTTGTTTTTGTTTGTTTATCGGGTTTTGTTTTGGTCTTACCCTCTGTTATTCGCTGAAGAACTTACCCCCATTATGGCTGGGGAGGGGGGTCTTGTTGGTCTTGTTTACGGCCACCTGTTGGAAAACTATCTTTTTCTTTTCATGCGTAACTTAAATGCCACGATTAACGTGGCAATGGTTGTTAAGGAAGCGGCTGTTTAGTTGTTTTTCTAACACGGTCTTGGGAAGGTCACATTCTTGCAATGGGTCAAAAGGTCTGTGGATGCGATGTCAATCAGGTCAGACTTGTTATGATTCAATTCGTTCACGGTAATGAATGCATTTCATATATGGATAAATTGGTTAATTTCATCCTTTTATAAAACAAAAAAATCAAGTGTGGTGCTTGATTTGGATTTGTGGCACTCACTCGTTTGTTTTGGGGATCACCCATTCCAAAATGTCAAATTCTATCAACTCCATGATTGATAATCAAGCAAGCACAAGAATTGCAAGCCAAATATTGGCTCATCCCAACAAGTCTGGGCTGAAATTTTCGGTCAAAAAGATTAGAGGCACTTGATGAAAACCGCAGTCCACTGAAGCTTTAGAACCCAGTTTAAGGTACTACTTGTATCCTTTGTTTTCACAATTCAGTGCCCGAGTAGCAGGGCACACTAAAACCGCGGTTTATTTTGGGGACATGCGGTAAATGCACAAGCCGCTTTCCATACCAGTTTGGTAACAAAATGTCCTCCGCTGAGTTCTCTCTCCACGTCCGTTGTGTTCATTCGAGCTGCTTGCCGTCGCAATTAAGAACTATGCATGTACATTTCTTGACACGCTGAGGTGTATCATTTAATGATTGATTAGTTGGGATAACACTGTTGTCAGGATACATTTTCTGCACTTACTTCTGTCCCACTCTGCTTCCGAGAAATGGCTCCCTTCCGAATTTGCTAGATTGTATCACAAGCATCGACGGCGTCCACCAGTCGAACTTGTGAAGAGGGAAGTACTGTGTAAATATACTGTGCAGGAGGGGGCGGGGCTTAAACTTAAGTGTTGTGTTGACCTCAGTGGTGTTGAAACAAAAAAAAAAAAAATGTTCACTTCATTGGGGTCGCTCTTATGTCCCGCCCAGTTGAAATGTTTACTGTACTCTTTGATACTGGAAGGCCAGATATTTCTAGAGCAGAATTTGGATTTTATGCAAAATGTTTTAATTTCAATTAAAAGCAATAAATGGAGAAAAAAAAATGTCATCAATATCAGAATCGTGCTTTATTCAAATGTGTCTTATTTCCTCACTGTTCAACAAAAGTTACGCCATTTTTTTCACAGTTTTTCAATGTTCCAATGAAAACACACATTTAAGAATCGTCAGCGGAGGGGTCTCGTAGTCTAATGGTTAATGCATTGGCCTCTCAGTGCAGGTTTCAATTCCATCTGCGGCGGTTACTGTTCCAATTCAAATAAACAGAACACTCACTGAAAGATTATGAACAGAGCTACCTGGTGGTCGACTGGTTAAAGCATTGTTCTTTCAATGCAAAGGTGCAGGGTTCGATTCCGGCTCCGGCTCTACTTTATGGGTTAATTAAAGATGCACTTTGTGCCACTGTTAGGTGCATCAAAGTAGAGTAGCAATAAGTTGCTTGGTGGGAAGGTATCCATGGTGGTTGACTGGTTAAAGCATTGCCTCTCAATGCAGAGGTCCAGGGTTCGAATCCAGCTGAGACAAGTTCTTACAGTTTTACAATGTTCAAATTAAAATTACCACAACACACTCGTTAAAAAGTCATCAGTAGAGCGCCCTAGTGGCTGAATGGTTAATACAGTGGCCTCTCTGCAGCGCTGTGGTTTTCGACTCCAGTTCTGGGCTTTGATTGTCACGCACATTGCCTTACCAAAATGGTCTTTTTTTCCTGCCCAAAACGTGGTCGGGCAAAAAACGCGATTCGATACGTGGTAGTTTTTTCGGCCTAAAAAAACCGCAATGTATAGTAAGGCGTTTTTAGCCCAAAAAAACGACCATGTATAGTAAGGCGTTTTTAGCCGAAAAAAACGACCATGTATAGTAAGGCGTTATTAGCCGAAAAAAACGACCATGTATAGTAAGGCGTTTTTAGCCCAAAAAAACGACCATGTATAGTAAGGCGTTTTTAGCCCAAAAAAACGACCATGTATAGTAAGGCGTTTTTGGACGAAAAAAACGACCATGTATAGTAAAGCGTTTTTGGCCGAAAAAAGACCATGTATAGTAAGGCGTTTTTAGCTGAAAAAAACGACCATGTAAAGTAAGGCGTTTTAGCCGATAAAAACGACCATGTATAGTAAGATGTTTTTAGCCGAAAAAAATGACCATGTATAGTAAGGCGTTTTTAGCCCAAAAAAACGACCATGTATAGTAAGATGTTTTTAGCCCAAAAAAACGACCATGTAAAGTAAGGCGATTTTAGCCGAAAAAAACGACCATGTATAGTAAGGCGTTATTAGCCGAAAAAAACGACCATGTATAGTAAGGCGTTTTTAGCCCAAAAAAAACGACCATGTATAGTAAGGCGTTTTTAGCCCAAAAAACGACCATGTATAGTAAGGCGTTTTTGGATGAAAAAAACGACCATGTATAGTAAGGCGTTTTTGGCCGAAAAAAGACCATGTATAGTAAGGCGTTTTTAGCTGAAAAAAACGACCATGTAAAGTAAGGCGTTTTAGCCGATAAAAACGACCATGTATAGTAAGATGTTTTTAGCCGAAAAAAATGACCATGTATAGTAAGGCGTTTTTAGCCCAAAAAAACGACCATGTATACTAAGGCGATTTTAGCCGAAAAAAACGACCATGTATAGTAAGGCGTTTTTAGCCCAAAAAAACGACCACGTATAGTAAGGCGTTTTTAGCCGATAAAAACGACCATGTATAGTAAGGCGTTTTTGGCCGAAAAAAACGACCATGTATAGTATGGCGTTTTTGGCCGAAAAAAACAACCCTGTATAATAAGGCGTTTTTGGCCGAAAAAAACGACCATGTATAGTAAGGCGTTTTTAGCCCAAAAAAACGACCATGTATAGTAAGATGTTTTTAGCCCAAAAAAACAACCCTGTATAATAAGGCGTTTTTGGAGGAAAAAACCGACCATGTATAGAAAGGCGTTTTTAGCCGAAAAAAACGACCATGTATAGTAAGGCGTTTTTGGAGGAAAAAACGACCATGTATAGTAAGGCGTTTTTGGAGGAAAAAACCGACCATGTATAGAAAGGCGTTTTTGGCTGAAAAAACGACCATGTATAGTAAGGCGTTTTTAGCTGAAAAAACCGACCATGTATAGTAAGGCGTTTTTGGCTGAAAAAACGACCATGTATAGTAAGGCGATTTTAGCCCAAAAAATGACCATGTATAGCCAAAAACGCCTTACTATACATGGTCGTTTTTTTCGGCTAAAAACGCCTTACTATACATGGTCGTTTTTTCAGCCAAAAACGCCTTACTATACATGGTCGTTTTTTTCGGCTAAAAACGCCTTACTATACATGGTCGTTTTTTTTCAGCTAAAAACGCCTTACTATACATGGTCTTTTTTTGGGCTAAAAACGCCTTTCTATACATGGTCGTTTTTTTCCTCCAAAAACGCTTTACTATACATGGTCGTTTTTTTCGTCCAAAAACGCCTTACTATACATGGTCGTTTTTTTGGGCTAAAAACGCCTTACTATACATGGTCGTTTTTTTGGGCTAAAAACGCCTTACTATACATGGTCGTTTTTTTCGGCTAAAATCGCCTTAGTATACATGGTCGTTTTTTTCGGCTAAAAACATCTTACTATACATGGTCGTTTTTTTCAGCCAAAAACGCCTTCCTATACATGGTTGTTTTTTTGGGCTAAAAACGCCTTACTATACATGGTCGTTTTTTTCGGCTAAAAACGCCTTAGTATACATGGTCGTTTTTTTCGGCTAAAAACGCCTTACTATACATGGTCGTTTTTTTTGGCTAAAAGCGCCTTACTATACATGGTCGGGGTTTTTGGGGATAAAAAACGCCTTACTATACATGGTCGTTTTTTTTCAGCTAAAAACGCCTTACTATACATGGTCTTTTTTTGGGCTAAAAACACCTTACTATACATGGTCGTTTTTTCAGCCAAAAACGCCTTACTATACATGGTCGTTTTTTTCGGCTAAAAACGCCTTTCTATACATGGTCGTTTTTTTCCTCCAAAAACGCCTTACTATACATGGTCGTTTTTTTCGGCCAAAAACGCCTTACTATACATGGTCGTTTTTTTCCTCCAAAAACGCCTTACTATACATGGTCGTTTTTTTGGGCTAAAAACGCCTTACTATACATGGTCGTTTTTTTGGGCTAAAAACGCCTTACTATACATGGTCGTTTTTTTGGGCTAAAAACGCCTTACTATATATACATGGTCGTTTTTTTCGGCTAAAAACGTCTTACTATACATGGTCGTTTTTATCGGCTAAAACGCCTTACTTTACATGGTCGTTTTTTTCAGCTAAAAACGCCTTACTATACATGGTCTTTTTTTGGGCTAAAAACGCCTTACTATACATGGTCGTTTTTTTCAGCCAAAAACGCCTTCCTATACATGGTTGTTTTTTTGGGCTAAAAACGCCTTACTATACATGGTCGTTTTTTTCGGCTAAAATCGCCTTAGTATACATGGTCATTTTTTTTGGCTAAAAGCGCCTTACTATACATGGTCGGGGTTTTTGGGGATAAAAAACGCCTTACTATACATGGTCGTTTTTTTCAGCTAAAAACGCCTTACTATACATGGTCTTTTTTTGGGCTAAAAACGCCTTACTATACATGGTCGTTTTTTCAGCCAAAAACGCCTTACTATACATGGTCGTTTTTTTCGGCTAAAAACGCCTTTCTATACATGGTCGTTTTTTTCCTCCAAAACGCCTTACTATACATGGTCGTTTTTTTCCTCCAAAACGCCTTACTATACATGGTCGTTTTTTTGGGCTAAAAACGCCTTACTATACATGGTCGTTTTTTTGGGCTAAAAACGCCTTAGTATACATGGTCGTTTTTTTGGGCTAAAAACGCCTTACTATACATGGTCGTTTTTTTCGGCTAAAAACGTCTTACTATACATGGTCGTTTTTATCGGCTAAAACGCCTTACTTTACATGGTCGTTTTTTTCAGCTAAAAACGCCTTACGATACATGGTCTTTTTTTGGGCTAAAAACGCCTTACTATACATGGTCGTTTTTTTCGTCCAAAAACGCTTTACTATACATGGTCGTTTTTTTCGTCCAAAAACGCCTTATTATACAGGGTTGTTTTTTTCGGCCAAAAACGCCTTACTATACATGGTCGTTTTTTTCGGCCAAAAACGCCTTACTATACATGGTCGTTTTTTTCCTCCAAAAACGCCTTACTATACATGGTAGTTTTTTTCGGCCAAAAACGCCTTACTTTACATGGTCGGGTTTTTTTGGCTAAAAACGCTGTACTATATATACATGGTCGTTTTTCTTGGCTGTAAAAAACGCCTTTCTATACATGGACTTTTTCTCAAGAAATGCCTTGCTGTACATGGTTGTTGAAAACAGCAGAGGTACAGCGTTCGCTTCCGTCTCCGGCCTTCTTGTGTGAAGTTGGCCTTTTCTCCCCATGCCTGTGTGGGCATCAGGCTGGTTGTTTGTCCATGTGTGCCCTGCGATTAACTGGCAACCAGTTTAAGGTGTAGAATGAATGTACATTTTATTCACCTTAAAAATAAAATCATTACATATGAACTCTGTTACACCGACCAAAAAAAAACAAACAAACAAAAACCCTCAAACTAAAATGGACTTAGTGGAGATCCCTGTACATTACAGCTATCAAAAATAATGTGTGTATTCAGCTCCTGATGTTCTGCAGTGAGTCTATGAGGCTCTTGTTGTAATCTGCCACTCGTTCGTAGACTTCCTTGGACACGGAGGCGAAGTCGCTCTCCTGAGATTTCGAAGCGATGACTGACATTGCTGTTAAAGAAAACAGCTTGCACGGAAATCGCACGGCGACCAATGTCTCGGCCCACAGCGCTTATGGAAAGGATACATTCTTTCATGACAAAGTTATTCTGCTCCAAATGTTGCCACTTCCTCTCCAGGTTAGCCAACTACCAAAAAAAAAAGTTAGGATTATTGATTCAAAATTATTCATATTCAACTTTTGGGCCATGTAATGTAGGTGTACAGTTTTGCCTCGTGAAATTGTCCTACGAGACACAACGACAACTAGTAAGACACTATTTCTGTGCTGCTCGTAGATGGACCTTAAGCTGTCTGTCAAGGATGCTCAAAACATGCTCCATATGCAATTAATACAAATGCGTTCAGCATACACACCTGCGCGTGGGTCTCGTTTTCTTCCAGTTTGGTCCTCAGCGCCTCATATTTGTGGCTCATCTCCTCCAAAAGTTGTCGGAATGAATCTCGCCGTTGTATGAGGGCAACTCGCTCCTCTTGTAGTCTCTGCACAACAACATTATATTGATCCTTTCAAAGCCCGGTTGCACACTTGGGGGGGGGGGGCAGGTTTGGCCCGCCACATCATGTGCTTTATAGTTATATAGTTATAGTAACTCGCAACATAGCGGGGGTCAGGGATCACCGTGTATTGCCCCTCAAAGCAAACTCAAGGTTCTCAAACAAAACCGTCGGTGTGTGTACTCCTTTATGTGTGTGTGGCGAAGACTCCTACCGTCTTCCTCTCGTCCGCCGTGTGTCTCAGGGTTTCCAGGTCCCTGTAGGTGAGCAGCTCGGATTCCATCTGCTTGACATTTTCCTTCAGTGTGCTCAGCTCTCCCGTGATCTTGCCCTCCAGCTGCTGCACTTTCTCCAAGTCCTGCTGCAGGCGCTGGGATTCTGGGATGCGGACACAGGGCATGCAATGTGATTTTGGCGGGATCACGGAAGGGGGCGGGGCGTCAGGTGCGGGTCACCGACCAGAGGTCAGTCCTTTGGCGGTGCTGGCTGACTGCGACACCTCCGTCTCCTTGGAGACCAGCACGTCCTGCATGTTCCTCAGCTCGCTGGCGGTAATCGTGTCCACTCGACGGAGCCGCAACATGTTCTGGAGCAAATACATGCTAGCACTCACTTTTGTAGAATGATGGGGTTGGTTGGTTAAATATATTTGATGAAGAAAAAAAAAAATTCCCTTTGCATCCCCTCCTCCTCGACTCACCCGGCTGCAGTGCTCCAAAAGGGAGACGATGTTCTCCTGGCTCTGAGTCATCTTGTTCTGCTCCTGAGACCTTAAATCCTCGAAGGCCTGCAGGAATCCTGGCAGTGAACAATTCGGTCAGTGTAAGTTACAAGGAGCTGCGTACTTGACGTGAGTGAGGCAGCCAATAAAACAGTCTGAAAAAAAAGATTTTGATAGGACTATTCTCTGAGAATAAAAACAAAACAAAACATACAACATCCATATTGCGCATGATCATTTAAATACCTCGCCAGAATCAGTCATTCTGTATTCTGCATGCATTTATCTTTTTATCAGCGCCAGGAAATATGCAGGCGTTCCACATCATCAGCTGTTGTGTTCGAGGCTATTTTTAGATCTTGTCGTATAGCATGTACAGTGACGTGCATGTGAATAGTAGTAACAAGATGACTCCGGTGTATCAGTTACCGTCAATTTCTTCCTCTTTCCTCTTCAGCTCCTTGTACTTCTGCTGACACTCGCCTTGAAAAGAAGACGTGCACGATCATTTTAATGACGTCTGATGCAGATTTTTTTTTTTTTTAAATATATATACTGGCTTCTTTTGTTCAATCGAATGAGATCCATTCTTTCAGCAGATGACCTTGAGCTTCCTCCGAGTCCTGCTCATGTTGTCGGATCTCGTCTGCAATTTGACCAGTCCTGTCCCTGATCTCCACCAGTCTGCCAACACGCAACGTCACAGATTAATTCGCGACACAATCGGCTCATTTGCTTTTTCTCAAATCAAAGACACGTACTGTCTGTCCATGCTGGCGATTTCCTGATTATCCTCTTTCACCTGAAAAACAACGAGCGATGGGTGTGTTAATATGGTTATCGTGGACTTGTGGTGGTTGCCGTCGTGGTCAAGACATCTGAGCATCTAACCGCACGCAACACTGTTCTTCCATCGTTCCGAATGAATCCGAACCCAACCTGTTTCAATAGTTTCTCTCTCTCCTCTTGAGGCGTGCTGAAGCTCTTGTGCTCCGCCTCCATGTTGTCCCGCTTGGCCTCCAGCGTCGACAACGTTTCGTGTAGCCGAACCACTTCCTGTTTGATCTGCGAATGGGCCAGCTCCTGTGCAAAAAAAAAAAAAGGGATGGAACGGGAGAGGATAATCTTGCTTAACCCTCATGCAGTATTTTTAAGCGGCTGCATGAAGGGTATTACGTCCCAAAAATGTCCCTCTTCCAATGTGCAACAACTTTTTTCACTTTTAATTTTTTTTCACTTTCAACCCCTCAAAATGTTCAGTGGGAATTGGCCAAGACATAGATATACATCCTATGCAAAATTTCAGCTTCGTGGAGTTATTTTTCACTGTTTTGTCTATGGTGTCCATTTGTCCAACAGTCCAAAATCGTCCAAAGTGTCCGAAATGTCCAATTTTGGGATAATTACTGCATGGGGGTTAAAGATGCTTCCAACCTCAATCCGCAGATCAGGCGCCGCTAACTCACCGCTTCGTATTCCTCCTTCCGGGTCAGCAGGGCATCCAGTTCTTCTTGGAGAAGAGCCAGCTCCTGAGAGGGAATGAGGCGGGGAAAATTAAAATGACGGTCCGGCCGATATGGATTTTTTTGGGGGCACATTTTACAAAGAAAGTGGCACAACAAATACCTGTAGCAGCTCCTCGTTGGCTGTCGTCATGGTGAAATATTTCTCCTGCTTTGCAGCCGGCATGGCTTGGACAATCTCCTCGGCAACGCGCCTTTCCTTCTTGATTTCTTCTTCAATGGCCCTAATGGCGTCCTCTCTTCTGCAAAGCAAAAAAGACACAAGAGAATAAAGGACGTAAGGAAAGAGACACGCGACAACAAATGATATATGTGAGAGTTGACTTCGTCGCTTGGGGCTGCGCTCAGGTACGAACAAGGAAATGCGCGACGTCGAGCGACGTGATCAAACAACTGTTCCCTCCAGTAAAATGTTGCACGTAAGCTTTTCAAGAGTTTACAACAAGGGGCAAAGGTCCTTTGCGGCGTTGGCTGCGCCGAGGTTGACAGGCGAGTTCATCATCTTGCTTCTCACAGAACAAAAAAAGGTAAGTGGCTCGTGTCGATACTTAATAAAATCGAGAAGACCATCAATAGCTGCGAGCAACGGTACGCTCGCGGATAATTCCTCTGTACAGGGGGGCGGGGTGGGAAAAGTGGCTCACCAATAGCACTTTTGCCTATCACTGAAAAAATTATTGATACAATACTTCTGTTTGCCCGCATGACTTATGTTCACAGTCACTTTCTTAATGGTGCCGGAAACTTTTTCCTTTGTTCCATTTCAAGGAGGCAGATTATGGGCCAGCCCCAGCAATTGATCCACTTGCTGTGGTTGGTCTTTTTCGTAGCGATATGGACAAAAAATAACCACGCTACGGTTGCCGTGCGAGATGTACACGTAAGGATTCTCTCTTATTTTGATCTGATGTAAGCACAGTCAGCAATGCCAGCTGGTCCAAGTATAGTTTTCATGCTCTCACCATCCATTCCCGCTTATGTGGCAGGTGCGTAACTTGACCAACGTGTTTCTGAAAGCTATCCCCCCCCACCCCGGCGACAGCAACTCATCTGTGACTAGTCTTGTGGTGGAGAGGAATCAGATTACGCTGTCCAATGGGGACAAAATATCCTTGGCCGGTTATCCCCAACTCGTGGAGCTCCACCTGGATCTGAACCGGGTGACCTCCATTCCTGCTAGGTACCTGTCAATTGTGCCCAACCTCAGCGTGCTGTCGCTATCCAACAACCAAATCAGCAGGTAAATATACATTTAAAAAAATAAATAAAGAACTCAATATTCTCAGTAACTTGCTTTTATGATTCCATCGGTGTTAGTCTTTTAACTACCACTGCCATGACTGTACATTTATTCCAGCCTAGTACCCGAGTCTTTCTATGGCCTCGATGCACTCCGAGTGCTGAACCTGTCCCACAACCTGCTGACAAGTCTTCCCGCACAGCTATTCAGACCGCTTAATAATCTACAGGTAACGAATCATATACCTGTACTTGAATCCTGAGACATTTACAGCATTGCGCAAAAAGTCTGGGGGGGGGGGGGGGGGGGGGCAACGATAGCTTTGTCATTGTAACGACTGCTTTTGCAGTATTTTAGACAGCTAGGATAAGATATTATAAGGGACATTTGTATTGGCGACTGACGACGGAAGTGGAAAATAAATGTGGTTTGATCACCATCAAGGCAATATCCTGATCCACTCTGAACTCTTGTTAGGTGGTAGACCTTCAGGGCAACCCGTGGAATTGCTCCTGCCGACCGCTGAGCAGCTTTCAGGAGATAAGAGCAGCAGGAGTCACCATGGGTAAGAATGGAGTCATAATATTGCAGTTCTTTCTGTATTTCTATTCAAATTTAGTCAAATGCGCAATCCTAATATATGGTCAATACGTAGTAGATCATCACTGTCGTGTTTGGATCCACAGCGGGGACAAATACGACATGCGCTTCCCCTGAGCAACAAGCTGGAACGGATCTTTTCGAGGCTCTCGCTAATTGCTATCCAAAATCCACGGACCCCTCAAATTCACCATCCGGCACGGGAGGGCACTCTCAACAACCAAAGGAGCCACCCAATTCGCCAACGGTTATGTTGACCACCGGCCCAGACAACAACGGTAAGAAATATACAATTTTATAAGAAGCCGTGTGAAAAGCTGTCTAAAAAAAAAGACTGTCTTCTAGCCCAAAAGCCAGCGTCCGGGAACACTTGGAGGTTCGCGGCGTGTGTTGCGGCCTTGGCATTGGCTACATCCGTACTGATCGTGTGCGCCGTCAAAGGCCCCACCTGGTATCGGCTCTTCCACAATTACAGACATCGACGGCTACAGCAAGAAGACAACCGAGAGGGCCGCGCGGCCTCAAGCATCTACTCAGAGACGGACGGGGGACACATGAGCCAGAAGACGTTCACCTTCGCGCACCCTGAGGGCGAAGAGGACCTGCACTATTTTGAGGATCCGTACGTCAAGGCAGAGGAGTAATGGCAAGGACAAGCGGGCGCGAGGATTAAACCGGAAAGACTTGGAGCAGAGTGAGCCACATCAAATGATTATAGCACCCACCAAAGGCAATAAAATATGAGCATGATTCAGTTTATTATTTATAATGTCTTATTTTTTTAATGAAATCAAATCCATTCACTGGAAAATCGGCTACTTAGCTGAGACGTCCTTTTTTTTTTTTTTTTTTTCCTCGCCGGCTGAGGGCAAAAATTCAACTCGCCCCCGAAATACTTACTCTCTTCTCTCAATAAAGATGCTATCGATGCTTTCTGCCTCTCTGTCATTCTGCGCTTTCAGCTGTTTGGATGGGAGAAAAAAAAAGTGAAATGGTATTACAATTGATCATTGATCATTCTTTTGACTTTTTTTTTTTTTTTGTCCTTTCTGGATTTTTTATTGAGAGCAAAGCTTATTGTCAAGCGCACTTACACTGTTGTAGTCGTTGATCATTTCCTCCATGTCTGAGTTGGTGTTGAGTTTGTCCATCAACTAAACATGAAATGACAAAACAAAAAAAGTCAGATGGCTATGTATCAAAAGGATCTCTATAGTGTTAAATTATGATTCCACTTTAGGCAAAGAAGCTTTTGGCATTTTTCTAAGGCGCCATACGTCCGCCATGTTTATCTACATGTGGAAAACGTGGCAAAAAAAAATACTGTATTAATTAAAGTCAGCAAATCACGTGTAAAGAGCTCAGGTGGCTTACCATGTTGTAGTCAGCGAGCTGGCCCTGCAGATCCCTGATTTCTGCAGCCAGACTTTCAGCTCTAGGGGGAACAATGGACACATAAAATACATCAATTTGATCGATATAATTTATTGATTATCAACTACAACTCAATCACCTGTGCCAACCGAGATGGCCACTGACCTCTTTTCATAGGACAGGTAGACGGAGTTCTCCTGGTTGAAGGTGTCGATCTCTTTGTGGAGTTTGCCGATCTCTGCGGTTAACTCGTTGATCTTACTCCTAACACAATCGCAGCGACAATTAATTGGGACGCCGGTCATGGGTTTGGATGCAATGGCTTCAGTCTACACTTTCAGATGGGTGAATAAAAATGATTTAAGGTACAAGTAAAGTGTTTTTGATCACACACACACCCTCACCAAATCAAAGTACCGGTAGTAAGTGTGAATATCTGCTCGTTACCTGAGAAGGCCCAAGTAATAAGACTTGTCCAGAATTTGTCTCTGAGGTCCTTCATGGGGATGGCGATGACAAGGTAGTGAGAGACAATACAGAATGACAATTTATTACATCCTAATTGCTCGATTAATGTGCTGAAGATCTACATTTTCTAAATGCATGAAGACTGTTTACTAACACGCAAAATGAAAACGCAGACTTAAACATTTTATTTCTGTGTTCCCTGCTTCCTCCACTTTGGGTCCACAAGACCCTGCGAGTTGCGACAACTAGAAAAACTTGCTTACCCTTCAACCCGGTCTTCATACCACTGAGGCCTTGTTGCGTCACAGGCCTATCGGTCACTTTGATCTGTGCAGACAGGACTCCAGGAGCGGTAATGAGAGCCCTCACGCCAGGATGAACACCCGTACCCGGAACCATCTGGATGATAAGTAGAAGAAACTCCATTTGGCAAAATCGGAAATACGGGTGTTTTATAAAAAGCAACCGAGCCTTGGTAAAGGAAAGTTATGTGATGCATAGTTTGAGAAAAGTGACTGAAATGTAGTTGGACAAAAAAAACATCTAACATACACACAGTGGAAGTACTGAAAACATTGCCGTACCCCAGTTGGTATGCGTATGGCCGTAGGAGGAGGTCGAACTGCTGTCAAAGGTCGTCCGCTTCCTGGTACCGCTGATCCAGTACGACTGATCGGCCGACCCATACTGGAGGGAGGCCGCTGACTCGACATTGTGCTGTAACCTGTAAACACATTACATACTGTAAATCTATATTTTTTTGTGCGGTTGTTTAAGTGTTACATACTGTATATGTGGGGGGGGGGGTTTTGGATGGTTGTTGTTGAAGTGAAATATTACTGTGCTGTATCATAGCGAGTGTGTGGGTAATGCAGTCCACATACATTGACTTAGGGTCCCAGCCAGGTGATTCGCAAAATATTTGAATCAATGCTTCTGGTAACTGTGCACGTATATCACCTTAATGAAGTGATTTGACAATTAAAACAAATTTCGGCTCGCGATGAAAAAATAAGTTTGACGCACGCATTAAAACGAACGCTGTAAAATGTATTGACAACCCTTCTGTCAATGCAAACGCCGATGCGTTTGTTTGCATAACCTCAATTTGTGGATGATTTGCTATCATGTCTATAAATTGTACATAGAAGCTAAAGCTACCTCCATATGCAAGCAAGACGTGCATGGCGTTAGTGTCAGGCATTATTTAGTCGTATAGATCGTTCTGTCTTGAAATATTACTTGGCCGCTGTATGCATGTTTTTTTGTTTTGTATCGCAACAGCATTCGCCTTTTTGTACATGAGAAGCAGCAAGCCACTAGAAGACAGCACTGTCATATCGCGACATGCGTTTTGCAAAAACATAGTACAGTACCTTGAATCCTGGTTTGCCTTTTTCGCCAATATTTCAAATGTTTGTGTCGTTTGTCTTGAAGTTTGTCCGCGGAGCTAGCAAAAGAATCTCTTTGCAGGAAACCCTCGGCTTTGTTAATGTTACCATGGCAGCTTTCTTCATCGCTGACATTGTGGCGTCGTTTAAACACGAAAAGGCGTACTACTGCCACCAGCTGTCAATATTGTGTAATGACAGACCCTGTGTTATTTACTATTTATTTTGTCATTTACTGTATCTGTAACAAGACCCAGTACATGTACTTCTATATGTATAATACGCTAACATAACTTTTCAAATATTAATTTTTCAAATAGCGCTTTTTGTTTTTGTAAGTGTGTGCGTGCGTGTATGTGTGTTTTCTCCACTATGTCGTCAATTCACGGGGACGTCAGCAAGAGATGGCGTTTCATTGACGCACACCACAAGTCGTCTCCGTGGTTGAAAAGGCAGCCCATGTGATCATAATAAAGTGGGCATGTGTTGCAATACAAATTGTACTGTATGAATTATGATAAAAGTAAATTGTGAGCCACTAAATTCAACGACATTTGATCCACGCTGTTCAGATCCATTGCCGTAAAACACAAATACAGTGTATGAAATACTGTCCAAAATAAAAGAAGTCACTTCATCATACCTCCACGTTGAGCCACGGAACTGTTGAGCATCTTGGGTACGAGTTGCCCCACTTTTACCGGCGCAAAATGACATGTCGCGATCGTGTTGTGTGCAAGTAATAAAAGTTCATACGCGACAGTCTCACGGATTCACAGCGTCGGAATCAATAATGGCCACGTTCAAGTTTGCGTAAACAGAACTGTTGTAAGAATAAGGAAAACGTGTTTGAAGCGATATTGTTAGTTGGCTTCATGCACATACGTCCGACACGGAAGATATGCTTCATATCCCAGAAAACGCCACTTGAGGACTAGAGGGCAGGTGGATTCGTGTAATTCACTTTAGCAGCACTTGAATTGTCATATTTTTTTACGAATATATTTTTGTCAACAATTTTGCAATGACACCGCGGTCGTGTGGAATATCGGCCTCTTTGGATATTATTTATTGAATTGCGAAGAAGATTCCCCCCCCCCGGGAGTACTTAAGGAAGTTTGTTCGCACCCTAATTTATTTATTTATTTATTTTGGAGGGGGCGGGGGGGGGGGGGGTAGGCGTCTCCATGCCCCCGTTGACCCATCTTTCACATGGGTTCAGGAAAGGATTTATGTTACCCATAATCCTCCACGGCGGCAATATTTCAATCAAGAGGCCACCGACGAAGTTGACGCATTCTACGTCAAGACGCTTGAGAGCTGCGCGCTGGAGACTTCGACGTCACCAATGCCTGCGTCACGCGGTGACGTCGCTAGGAAAAGCGCAGTCGAATGATAGCAAAACGATGCTGCCTTTTCCTCCTCGAAAGAAGCCACTTTTCATCACGCCTTGACCTGGTGACGTTTTCTACAAAGTTTAAGGAAAAGTTTTACAAAGGTTTGGAGATGAGACCCCCTGATGTCCACAAATGAGTCATAACGCATTGTCCCGATTGCATAACACAGTGATATAGGACAATTTGAAACTGCAATATGATCATGAGCAAAATACAAGACTTGTTTGCAATGTGTACATATGTGAATTACACCCACATTGAGCTCTCTTTTTCGTCTTCAAGGCACGAATTTTTAAGTGTTCAACATTTCTTGACATTCTTAGTGTGTTTTCACATCTGCCAATGCTTGTATGTTTTCCTGAACCAGCATTTACATCTGGCAAGATCATGTTTTCCCGCTTGAAATAGTCAATCAAAATGCTTTATATATCCGAATTTTAACCCCAGGTGTTTGTTGTGTCATATTCCACTTGTCTCAAATGTTTTCAACGCTACAAAAGGGTTAAAGTTCACATTCATCTTTATTTTCTTATGAGGATCATACATGAATCTTATTCATCGTATTGCCAATAATAAAATAAGAATCTAATAAAAATCCACACGTGAATTCACACGCGCCATATTAAAACACAATGTATTGCTTCTTTGCATCATGTTAATCAGCATTTCACTGTAATGCCAATCGAGATGTATCTAATCAAATATGCATTACACAGGGTTTTTTTTTTCCAATGTAAAATTATAATGATAGACAATGTTAAAATCAATTCCTGTATTTTAAAGCCCCTGTAAGTCGCTGTCGGATGGGTGCACATATGAGACACAAATGTATTAGACGAAGTTTTCTTGATGATTTTTCTCCGTAGTCTTTTTTCCCCCCCGATGCAGAGGAATAAATTGTTTATTTCAGATGGCAAAATTAGCGTGATGATCCGTGGCAATCACCGCTTTTGGTGTCCTTGTGTGAACTATAATGTAGGTCACATGAACCCGATTCATTCAAACCGAGGATGTCGACTCGCTTATTCATGTGCGTATTCATTCATAACTGAATGAATTCGCAAATGCACGTGTGGCCCACGTCATACAGATGCCAGACAAATCCTACGTAAAATGCTTAAGACCGCATGTTTGATCATGTAGTCCGCCAATAGCGCCCTTTGTTCGGACTTTGTCGCAAACAAATGACAGAGCAGAATCACATTCAAACACGCAAATGGTTTCATCTTGATTTTTTTAAAAACCGATTTCGAGGAAAATCGAGTTGACGCATGAATTACGTGACGTCTAACAAAGTATCCATATGGCACATTTTAAGTGTAATAAGAATATTTGCATTCAGAGCTTTGGTGACATAAGGTTCGACGCAATAAACAAACCGGGTTGAAAGGAAGACCGTTTGGCCTTGCGATATTTTTCCGCCAGATTTGTTGTCCTTTTGAAGATCATGTAAAGTTTTACGTACAAAGGAGGAGCAAAAGACATGTGATACATGAGTTTTGGCACCGTCGAGTTTCAGCAATGGATGTGAGTACAGTATCACAATTACGCGTTCTGGTGTCGGGCGAGAATGCGACAAATGATCATTTATATCAATGTGGTTGTCCATGCATGTTATTTACTCGTCTCAGTAGTTAATTAAACCGAAGTGTGAGGTAATTGTCCATTTTGTTGAGTTTTTTCAGATTCTATTTAGACAATGGAACTCTTACAATCCAGCCATTTTTTTTTTTTTTTTACATAATAAGAACTCTGATTGTACGATGCACACTATAGATTTGTACTGCAAGACGAATGCTTTTTTTTTTTTTTTTATCAGGAAAAAAAGGAATTATTTCTGGTGACAAGAAATGTTATTCATTTAATTTTTTTAAATACCAACCTACATTATCCCCCGTGCTGCACTAACGATACTACTACTAGTTTTAATCATTTTTGAATTACATATTAACTGCTTTTGCCTTTAGGCTTGCTTTCTCCAAATGTTTCTGTGCACGGCATTCTGAATCTTTCACCTTCTCTGGTTGGGCTCAAGTAAGTTTTGGCATGTTTGACCAATTCATGCCCTTCTTGACCCTACAAAGGTCACTTGGAGTGCGTCGCCCACTTTGGAATAAAGCCTACCGCAATCACCTGCAAAGTGTGTATTAGTTTATTGATTTATTTGAAAGTTTAAATAGAATACAGGTAGTAGATGAAATATATGAAATTGGATAAGTTAACTCAAGAAATAAAATGCATCAATTGGCACAATTTTATTTTGAAAAGAAGCATAGGGGCATATCTACCTCTAAGACACTTAAGTTAATATGATGTTTTTATATATATATATTTATATATATACATACATATATACATACATATACATATATATATATACATACATATATATATATATATATACATAAATACATATACATATATATACATATGTGTATATATATACATACATATATATATACATACATATACATATATATACATACATATATATATACATACATATATATACATACATATATATATACATATATATACATATATATATACATACATATAAATACATACATATATATATATATATATATATATATATAATATGAGGCGGCCCGGTAGTCCAGTGATTAGCACATCGACTTCATAGTGCAGAGGTTCGATTCCAGCTCCTTCCTGTGTGGAGTTTGCGTGTTCTCCCCGTGCTTGCGTGGGTTTTCTCCGGGTCCTCCGGTTTCCTCCCACATTCCAAAAACATGCATGGCAGGCTGATTGAACACTCCAAATTGTCCCTAGGTGTGAACTTCCAACATTGTCACTGATTCCAACATTGTCACTGATTCTTGAACACTGTTGGCATGAATCTGCAGACTGGAAGCCATGCGAACTTGAACCACACAGCCCCACAGCATGATGGAATAATCAATCAAGGGGGGGGGGGGCTGATAATATCAAGAAATATATTTTACAATATCAAGCCAAATGCAGGAGGAACTGGGGCTGCACAGATTTGTGATGGGGCTATCGCACCCCCTGACCTCTGTGTAGTGGCACCCCTGCCCAGGAGTATTGGGGCCTGTCAATATGCATTTCAGCACATTCAGCAGTTTTTTTCAGTGATTTTGTGGGCCCCCCCCCCCCCCCATTATTAACAAAAGGGTTCCATTGTTTTCATCCGGTGCCATGTGTACGGGCAAAAGAACATTGTATCGACTTGAAACAGCCAGCAGGGTCAGTTATGTTCTGGGGCTGCTTTGCTATATCCGGCACAGGGTGTCTTGAACCTGTTCTGGCTGGAAGTAAACTCAGGACTATCAAGGCATTCTGAAGTAAAATTAGCTCCAGACAGGTTTGTGGAAAGGCAGCGGTGACTTGGCCTTTTCTCTGGTCATTGTTTTGCTAAGGACCTTCCCTTTTTTTTTTTTTTACCTTTTTCAGCCTCCTCAATCTCACACTCTGAACACCGAGGGGGCACAGACGCTGACAGCGATGACAACAATCAACCCACAGACGCTCGCTCCTGAATCCAATGCTTTTGGCTACTATCAAAACATGTGGAATCACCCGAATAATTATTTCCCTTCAATACAAGGTAAATTCCCCTTATCAATTGTCAATGACGGTTGTTATCTATAAAATCCGGGTACACGCATAACAATCCGGAATATCATTACCAAGGTTTTAAAAGTGAGACGAAAAACAAGCTTGTGCGTTCTCACTTATTCTTTTTGTGTGTGGTGTACTTGAGATCACCGCCATTAGACACCCACCGCACATGTCATGATATCACCACCGACAGTCGAGACTTTCTTCCTCCAAATTTTATTTGTCGGTAAAACCAAGATTGACTTTGGGTAAGATTCAGCCGGGCACCCAAACTGCCAGAAAATACAAAGAAATAAATACATAAAATAATTACAAGAAGTGAGGCTAACTGTTAGCTTATCTGGTAATTGCATCACGGATACAAACGCTTGTCATTGAATGAATGACTTGGGAGACTTCACTTATGGTCTGGCAAATGCAAGAGTGACCGATTAGCTTCCTGATTGGCGATTGGCGTTCATGTCACAACCACGGACGGGGTCTGTGGTTGTGTTGACGACACAAAAATCGGGATTTGCAATTCTACATTTTGAACAGGTTGAACAGCCACACTTGGTGGCCCCAACCATTTTTCCCTCTTCACAACCTCCTCCGCCCCCCTTCTCCCCCCACCGCAGGGCAATTGGTTGGGATCATGTATTTTTTTTCATAACATCCAATAATAGGACCATTGCTGACTTTTAGCCCGTGACTGTGACATCCGAACGACATCACATCAATTGTAATTATCACAATAAAGCTGTTACACCAACAAGACAACTCTCAATTTTTCTGTGTCCAGCAACATCTGGGGTGCATTTGTCAAAATGTAAGACCAGGCAAAATGTAAACTAAAATCTTATGCTTCTAAATGACAGACTTTTCTTTCATTTTAAAGGAGGTCCTTTCTGTTATCAGAATGAGGGAGCACAGACGGTGGCAACAATGGCTATGCCAAGTACACAACCAACACAATCTCTACCCATTCCATACTGCACAGAGCGGCAGGATAACCTGCAGATGCAATTTGCTCAACCGCTTGCAGGTACAAATACTGAATTGCTTTAACGGCATACAAGCAGGAGGTATTAAGTATTGGAAGAGTCATAAAAGTTAGTACAGTTAAGAAAACCAATGGTAAAGTCGCAGCTTTCTAATGGTTGTGGTGTGAAGGCTGACGTGTGTGGATCCAAATGCAAGGAGGCCGGGTTGAAAACCGCCGATGTGCCTCGCAAGCTGACTGCGATGGGCTTCAGTTCAATAGAGAGGACAAGCCGTTCGGAAAATGTGCTTTGAGAATGAAAAAATAATAGCAATAAATAGAACTGGGCTTTGAAAAGCTCAGTGACGGTTTTACATTGGGGTAGCTTTGAGTTAAAAATAGTACAGAACGATTAAGAACAGCTAAAAAAATACATAAAAAACTAGCTTTTAAAATTAAGTAAATGTAATTGTAATAAAAACCTGCTAAAAAAATATTGAAATGAATTAAAACCGTTTCCAAACTCAATCCAAAAAGCAAATGCAATGACTTCTAAACAATGGTTGGTGGGTACTCAAGAAATCAAAACGACGTTAAATTACCATTGAACTGGAGTACATTATCTTGAGAGGTGTTTCACATGCATGCGGGTACCAAAACAAAAATTGCCAAGAATGTCATGATTTGACCATTTAGCCTCGCGTCTTTACGAAGACCAGTCAGTCCTATACTGCGCGGCGTGAATCAGATGACAACTTTGGGACTCGAACGGACTCCCGATATGATCAACTGCGATTCGCCCTGCCCAAGACGGAATGACTTGACTTGCTTAGAGACTTGAAGGCTACGACTTGAGACTAACTTGAGACTTGCACGTGTTGACTCGATCGCATCTCTGCTAATAATGTACTCCTTTGGATAAAAAAAAATATCAATACTTTTTAAGAAATAAGCATTAAGTTTGATATCTTGGACAAAAAAAAAAAGTTGGGCCGTGCAAGTTCTGAATGTTTATCTCTGCCGGTTTGGCAGGTGACATGACCGCCACGCAGCTGCAATACGCCAACTCCATCCTCCCGCAGGGCGTGGCACAGGGAAGCGGTCCTCGGAACCAGTCGGAACGCAGCTTGATGAAAAACAGGTAGACAGGAATTTATGTTATTATGAAAGTGATTATTTTTTACAGACATTTCCAAAGCTTGAGTCAAATGGCAACGTTGGGTCCAGAGCTGTTTCGCGTTTGGGATCAAGGTGGAACACTTTGGCCAGCTACAAATCAGAATTCGATGGCGCTCGGCCCACAATCGAAATGTCAGTCGACAATAGAAGGGCACAAAGGGTTAAACGAGAATTATATTATGAAGTCCATACCAAATTTCATTCGGTCGCCTAAACATTTGCTATCCTTGCAGAGAAGCCGCCCGGGAGTATCGGAGGAGGAGAAAGGCGTACGTGCAAGGCTTGGAGGAACGTGTGGCGAAGCTTGAAAATCAGAATAAGGCTCTGAAGGAAGAGCTAAAAACCTGGAAAGAAATGTGTCATCATAACGGCCCTTGATAAGGCTGTTAAAATGGCTGCATGGACTGTAAATATCATTTAATTCATTTACTTTAAAAAAAAAAAATGCTGCTATCGGACGATGCCAAGGAAGGAAGTCGACCGTCTTGACACATTGTGGAGCACTAAGGGCTTTATACCTTGCTGAAGAATAATCGGAACAGGTCAGATGAGGAAGCTGGGTTGAATCCCCCCCCCCCCCCCCCCCCCCAAAAAAAATACATCTTTCAATATACTTGACCTGTTCTGCTGGTACAAGCTCGCATATTGTACCAGAATACAAACTTGGAAAAGCATATTGCACTGTGCTGGCCCACATTTGCACTAACTGCTGTGTATAATTGTCTAGTATTTTAGAATTTACAGAGATTTATCAAATACCAGTGGCGGATGCTGGTCTGTCAAGGAGGGGAAGCTCAATTTCGGGCTACATCATAAAATGTGTCCCGTTTATTTATACGTGCATTCTACTCTACGTTCCTTTTCAAGAAAATGATCTGTGACCCTTGTCATACCAACAAGGCGTCTTTTCCAGGGTCTTAACTGGGGTGATATAAGTCAGTCTGCGCACACAACACAAGCAACTACAATAAAACACACCAGAAATAAAAGATGAATCTGTCGCTAGTCATTTTTAACAATGAGAGTGTCGCCAAGATGATTAGAAGAAGTCTCCAGTTCAACTCGGAACAGAATTGAGGATTGAAAAATGCTCCCACGGATGCCTACACCAAAAGATTGGTGATTGGCTCGTTTCGCTGTCAATCATGTCCAATCATGCATATTGCATATATATATATATAGTATATATATACTGTATATATATATATAAATACAGTATATATACAGTATATATACAATATATATATAAAAATACAGTATATATATACAATATATATATATATACTGTATATATATATATATATATATATATATATATATATATTAGATGTATTTAGAATGCTTTTTCAGTACTGGTTAATACATTGCCATAACGCTCTCAGTCCATCTACAACGTATGATTACGTCATGGCCGATTCCGACATTTTTTTTTTTTTTTACTGATAGGCGAGAGGCAAAAGCAGTCACCCAGTCACTTAGCGTAAAACTCTTCGAAGACGTCGTCGTGACGGATGCATATGTAGCCCTGGTTCACAAAAAGATAATTGCTTTTGGTGTCCTGATTTATTTTTTTTTCCCCCACCTAGCCAAGAACGATAAAGGCCAGATTTAGCTTTTATAAAATTGTCCTGTAGTCTAAGGTCCATTAAGACTTAAGATGTCCCAAATAACTGGGTTGGAAACAGGTTGTGGCTGCCCATTTTTAAATATTAAATGGGTTCAATATTTCCCACTGAAAATGTGAGGAGAGACTACTCCCCTGCAAGTCACGACTAACTGACATGAAACGGAATGTAGCAAATCAGGTGACTAATCGGAGGAATTGCGTCTTGGTTCCTGGTTGTCGCAGTTGTGTTTCTTCATCTTGGTTATTGTGGGATTACGTTTGATCGTGCAAGATTTCTGTCTGGGAAGATTTAGGAACTGCACTGTGCTGCGTTGAGATCGGAGCACACAACACACAGTACGATCAAACCTGAAACTTGAATAATGTCTGAAGATTAAAAAAAAAAAAAACGTTGTGTGTAAGCCTTTGGCAGTTTCTGTCCTTTGTTTTTTCTGATTTTGATTTTAACTTGGTCCTCGAAATTGTCAAACTGTATATAGCTCATTGTTTTTTGCCTGATTTATTTTCACTTGAGTGTCTGTAAATTTGAAAATGTGTGTACCGGCCCTGCGTCAACGATCCCAACTCCAAGGTGTCTCAAAAGACAGCCAACATCAGTGGCCATCTTGGTAGACCAACTTAACTTGCTTTTTTCCAGAGCCTGTTTCAGACCTCAAAGTGCACCCGTATTGTCTTCAAGAAACATGACTCTACTAAATTTGAAACTGGATTATCATGTTCCATGGACTTCCCGATTCAGCAAAATCTAAAGAAACTGGCCTCGTCTCTACACAGATGAGCACAGGACCTCATCATTCCAACTGTCACTTGGTGGTTTGCGGACAAAGGTTCAGTGGCCGTTTAGCGTCATGGACCTGCTCTGCGGCCCTTGAATGGTGGGACACTTCCCAGCAAGACCGGAAAACCGAGCTTGAGTTTACTGATTGCGACTAGATCCTATCGATATTCTTTTACACCGTCATCAAGCAGGGCAGTGCATTCATGATGGTCGGCCCGATCATTCCATTCATAACGTCTTTGGAACAGGTACACTGGAATTGAAGATCCTGTCGAAATTTGCGCCGATCGCTGCGTCGCTCAAGGCATCAAGAATCGATCGTCGGCATGGCCCAGCAATCCACCGTGCAGCATTGAGGAGTCATAGTCATGCGCAAGAATTTCCGCAAGGTTTTGATTTTCCTAAGTGGCAATTCTGTCAGGTGACCTAACCAGAGATAATTTTTCCAAGTTTTCCGATAACGGTTATCCGATAACGGTTATTCTGGTAATGAATCTAAGTTTTGTTGGCGCCGAGTCAGTGAGGACGTTGAAAAGTTCAGTTCCAGTTTAAGACCTTGAGTTTTCTGAAACCGTCACCAACTGGCAAGGACGCAGATTAATTCAACAGGAGCTCAAAGTACGACGTTGACCCGCCGAGTCCGCCATTGTGCCTTTGAGTACCGGTATATTGTTTGTTAGCGTCACGATGTGAATGACACAAAACCCCTGGAAAGTCTCTGAAGAAATTTCTTGATCTGGGTCGGCCCCTAAAGTACATTTCAGACACAGCGATGCTTTCGACTTTTATGAGAAAGTTTTTGGTCATGTCCTTTTCTGTGGAAGCACAGCTCACAAAGTGCACAAACGTTCGTACAGGTATCGCGGGATAAATTTGGTCGGAAGGACGAGCCGGCAATGCATTCACATTCACCGCAAAATTCTTGTACATGGGCTAAAATCCTGCCACACACTCAAACACAGAAGGTGAGTTCAAATAATCCGTTACTGCTACAGAAGGCCAGATGCACATCCTCCATTTGTCAGTTCTTGTCGGTGCAATGGCCGGTTGTTTTGAAGTGTTTCGCTGGAGCAAGGTCATTTCCCATCAGCTTTCATCCACGTATACCGACTCGGCATCCCTTAAGACCCTTTGAATGTCCATTAGTGTTACCTATGTTAAAAAAAAACAAAAAACATTTTCATTTGAAGGCATACAACAATCTTCAGAAATTTTGTGGATCGCACTGCGACGGGGGGGGGGGGGGGGGGGGTGAACATATTCCAACATGAAGTGAGAACGTTACCTGTGGAATTGGATACTTGGTGGGGTACGGCGCCGTCTCTCTCCCAGAATCAGACAGAGTCCCACATTTTGCATCGCCGTCTACCCAAAGGCCTTCGTAAATGAGACCTTTGTCAGCATAGTAGAACTTCCCATGACCATTTTTCTTGCCGCCTTTCCAGCATCCTTCATACCAGTTCCCGTTGGCTTCGAGGGACATTTTAAAATTTAGACCTTTCGAGTCATTTGGCCGCGACAAATTAAAAAGAGAAAATAAACCTTACCAAATTGAATAACGCCTTTTCCGTCTTCTTTATCCCATAGCCACTCGCCCTCGTAGAGATCCCCACACTTATAGGTGAGTCTCCCCCAGCCGCTGCGATTGTCCTCGCTCCACTCGCCCTCATATGTCGCGTGCACATCAAAGAAGGAACCATGACCCTGAAGAGGTGAAAGGTCGAAGCTAATTCACACTTCTGTGGACTCGGAAATCTTCCCCACATCCTCTCTGGCTTGTTTTGCCTCAGTGGGTCAATTGACTTTTTCAGCAGTCAATCTCAACAAATTGCAAAACGTCTTCCGGTGAGATCCGGAATGTGCCGTGTAAGTCGGGCGCGACGTCATTGAGAGAAATAAATACCTACGTGTTTCATTCCATTTTTCCACTCTCCACAGTATTGCGTTATGTACTTCTTCGTGTCCAGTCGGAGTACGCTGAAGATGCCGTAGCCGTCGTGTTTCCCAAATTTCCACTCGCCATTGTAAATCGCACCGGATGACTTCCACTCTTGGGTGCCCCAACCTTTAATGATCAACGAGATGACGCTTTGTAACTCAGCCGACGTATTGCTACGGAATTTGGAGACAAAACAATTTGAACTCACCGTGTTTCTTATTGTCCAGCCACTCCCCAGTGTAGTTATCGCCATTGACAGAAAATACGGTTCCGCGAAGCCCGGATTTCTTTGCCCTGTTATCCAAGACTGTGCAGCGGGGCAGGTTGAGTCGAGCTTTTTTAAGGAACGGCATCCCCTGGGGTCACCTGGTGGGGATATTTTGGTCAAGATGTGTTGCTGCAGTCACAGATTTGCTGAATACATTCACAAATATGAATGCAAGGTTGATTCGCCTTACAGACATCCACGAAGAAAATAACTAACCTTCACGTCCCGTGCAAAAATACCACATCCTACTTTAGTTATTGAGCTCAATCCCAACCGTCCATCAAATCTGTCATGAATGGGTATGTGTACGCGAGTATGTGTAGCTAGATTGTGTCTACCCTGTCATTTAACTTCATACCTGAGGTGAATGAATTTAGCAACAAGCGACAAGGGCTTGATGTCTGCAAGATGGCGCTAACGAACTTCATTCAAAGGTGGCGGTTTCAGGGCACTGCGGGGAAATGCACATCACATGAATTATTTCGGATTGCGGCATCTGAGCTTTTGGTGCTTGGATATAAAATGGACAAACATAATCACCTGTCAAAACATATCGAGATGCCTGAATGGCGTGGAAAGATGTTTGGTGTATTTGGGAACACACATTTTAAATCAGATGGCGAAGGTATTCCTAATACGAAACGTAGCGAGCGTCGTGACGGTAGGATTGCGCAACGTGAAGCGATGACATAACAAAGGCCTCCAAGTCTGTGATGGTAAATGATGTAAGGGTGTGACAAAGACGATGACAACATTCAGAGCCTTCGAGAAAGGTATAGAGTCCCAGGTGTTCATGGCCATTGGTTGCTGTAAAAACTACAATTAGTCATTTAGAAGCGGGCAGGCACAGTCAAGAAGTCAGAAAAAAAAAAAAGTCATCTGGAAATGTAATGTCAACATATTTGATCTTCTCCTTGTAGTTCCTGTGCATGCCAAAGGGTCCCACGCATGTATTCGAACTTCTATCATCTTGACCCTGGACTTGCGGTGTGCAACCCAAGAGGCCGAGGCTCCTTTAACCTCCTCACAAGCGGTTTGTTGACAACGTTGGAGCCATTCCCAACCCCTTGGTACCAGGAGAGGATTAACTGGCCCTCTGTTTCAACGCTCGGTTTGGTCTCCGTGCACCCCCTGGCTGTCTCCCCTATCTCTCTGGGCTGCGCGTGGGATACTGCAGTATCCGTGGCGCCTGATGTGGGGATCGGTCCCTCCCGATTTAGGGATGCGCTCGCCTGCTGCACTCTGGGACTGGTGCCGAGTGCCAGCTCAGGGTGGCGTGTGTGGGGTCTCCCCGGGGGTCTAGGTTTTGGGAAAGCCATGGCTGCCTCCTCCCTTTGCGGTCAACTGGCTGGACTGGATTGGCCTGCAAAAAGGGGCATTAACTGACCAGACTCAACAGAAAAAAAAAAAAGATTGAAGTGTATTAAACAGAAAGCGTGAAGTCTCAACCAGTAAAAAGGATACCTGGACACGAGGAGCGTTTTAATCACATTTTCATTTATTGTTTAATTGTCACGTCACTAATTAACAGGTAGTCACAATAAACACTTTTTTTTTTCCAAACCAGAAAAAAAACAAAAGAAAAGAAGAAAAAAAAAGCGACACAAGAACGAGGTTCTGTCAATGACATGAAGTACGTCTACCGAGCACATCCGATTGTTTTGTCAGCATGCTCTGCCAGGTTTACGACAACTATTTAGGAGCATTAAGGTCTACACTTGTTTTGTCTGCTCGGAGTGCTACAAAGGGGGAGATGAAGCTCCACAGCGCTGGCGAAAGATGACGCAGCAGCCTTTGTTACAAAAGCCAAACCTACACAGCTGTCGTGAGTCTGTTTGAACCATTCGCTGATTTCAAATTGGAACGCTACACAGTCATCTGATATGTGATCTTCGATATGTTTTTTTTTTTTTTTGTATTGGCTGTGATGCCCATCCCGCATAACTATACCAGTCTCGAGTAGGTTATGGTCATTTGCTTTTGTCTACATATGTTTTGAAACTATTTTCAAACATGAGAGCAGAACAGCTGTGAGGCTGCAGGAACACAATGATAAATACAACAAAAAAAAAAAAGAAAAATCGTTTGAGACATTCTTTCACTTCGAGGGCCCCTTCCAAATGAAAAAGGCTTACGTTTGAGAACAGTAATTTTCGCCGGATAATTTTTTGTTAAATGCGACGATAAAGCATCCTTTTCCGTTTCGAAACCGAGGTACGACTTGACCGCTTGAACCTGCTCTTGGTGTTCTTTTTCTGAGAGCGCATCAGCAATAAAATACCTATGTACATCTGTGTGCAGTCTCATAGTAGCATGAAGCAAAATCAAAAACGTCCATCCAAATGAACGACACAAAAAGTGGGCTACAGGCAAAGAAGGCTAAAACATGGCCCAAAAATGTCCAAAAAAAAGAAAATAAATACGCCATAATGCTAAATTCTCACCAATTTTACTTGTTCAAATGGAACGTCGGGATGCGTGTAAATGCGTTGACTATGAATGAGAAATATCCGCATGTCATCAAGAGAAGAACACGTTAAGTTGTTGGATCGTGTTTTTGGTAGACAGAGCCCACTTTGATCGTCTATTATATATCCAAGGATTACGGTGCAATGGTTGTGCCGAGCGTTAAAGTGAAAATTCCCTTTTAAATTCCAATGTCAAGTTTCTTGGGAAAAAAAACGGGGATATATTTATTTTTGAATTCGACTAAAGTTATACAATGCCATGGACGATGAACCACCAATCCAAAGCATTCACTTTTTGCTTTTTCTTCGTTTCGTTTTTTTTTTTTTTTTTTTGTGACGGCAAAGGGGGAAAAAAAAAATGTGACAACCATAATTCGAAATGTCACACATTCATCCATTTGCAGTAAATAAGTCATGTTGGCGCACACGTTCGGTACTTACATTATTAACAGTGGTTAACTTCACTCGTATAACAATTAAGATCATTACAATGAAATGCTAATGTATCAATAACAGGTAAAAACCTTCACTTATTAACTTCTGCGGAACAAACGTATTTTAAATCAGAGCAAATTCGAGTTGGATTGTGTTGGACCTCAACATGTGCACCGTTAAGGTGACAAAATGACACGGCCTCTTATTCTGGTAAATAAACCTGCCAGACACTCGGAGCTCGCTACCCATGTTTGACAGATGCATTTAAGAGCTTTTTCTGCCCCCCAAGTGGACAAAAAAAATAATAAAAGATGAAATACATCAGATGACATGAATATTGTTCGATGCTACGATGACAACTGCTCTAAGGACTTGTTCATTTGGAGGAGAGCAAAACCGATAAACACCACAAAAAAATTAAATCTCCCAATTTGCCTGCGTTAGTACAATGTAATCCTGGAGCTAAAAATGTCAAACCAAAATGATCTGAAACGACTTCCTCTTCCTGTCACTCACTTTGCAAAAACAAAAAAAAAACCGTTTTGAAGTCGTAATGCATTTAAATCCTGGATTCAAATGAAATCCTGTGCCACCATTTCCTCCACATTCAGGTTACTTCCCGGATTACTGCAGTTTTACAAGAATCATGAAAGGGGCACACACTTCCACGGATGACTAAAAACCCTCAAAACTACCTAAAAAATACATCCAGAAACCACACACACACATGCACGTCTTTCCATCGAACCACATTCCTTTGCTCACTTTCCTTTTGACGCCATCGACATTTCACCCGCCTTCACTTTGTGCCTCGGAAGCATTGGTACCCCTGCGCCCCCCCCGTTCAGTCCCCACTAAACTTGACTGTGTCCAAGTACATTTTGCTCATCCACGTGTCATCGCGCCGGAAGCAACGGAGTTTGACGACAACTTTCCGTCATGTGGCCGAAGCGCTACAGTGGAACGACGCAATTTTGCAATTCCATTTTTTTTTGAGCGCCATCTTGGCACAAACGAGACACTTTGAAGTACGTTGATGAGCTTGAGTTAGACAAAACGGTTCCTTGGTCAACATCTTGTGGCATCTATTGGAATCTGGAGGTTAATAATTAAAAAAACAAAACAACAAAAAACACAAAAAAATGCAATTTGAGCACGATGCAGACTGCAAAAAAAAAATTTGACTGCGCTCCCAGAGGGAAAAAAAAAGCTGTTCCAGGATCCTGTGAGAATTAATGTTACGTCTATGTCAAGAAACGTAAAAAAAATAAAATAAAACAAATAAATAAATGTTAGAATTAAAAAGGTAAGAAGGAACCAATGCGATTAAAAAGGTCTCCCATCAAAAGCTACTTTTTAGGGTTGCCACTCAAAACACGATCACAAAGAGAGTTAGACGGTCTAAAATGGTTTCGGTGTGTGTACGTCAGCCTCTTTAGGTTTCGAAGCGAGAGTGTAAGCGGTGAGGAAATGAACCGAGTATTGCTACACTTAAGCAGAGATATGACAGTGTCGGTTATTGAGGGAACGAGGTTATGTTTATGACGGGGGCTGACCCCGTCCCAGTTGGGAATTCATTCTTGGAGGGCAAGGTGACGCAAAGTCCAAGCGACCATCCAACAGATCTTTGGAGAGGAGGCGGAGGTGGGCAAGATTGCTTTTTTCAGGGGATGCTGCTCTCCCCCTGAACCTCCCCCCCTGGAGCAAGGAAGGGGCAGAGGGGGAGCTGACGCAGCAGAGGCCGCCTTGGACGCTGGATGGATGTGGGTGGAGGAACCGCGTGGGAGGGTATGTGTGTGTGTGTGTGTGTGTGTGTGTGGAGGGGAGGGGGAGTCTGCTGTCATCAGGAGGAGCAGGTGATGATGTCGGCGCCGTGGTCCGTGCGAGAGCGAGCCTTCTCGCGGAAGTTGAGCTTGAAAAACTCAATCTGCGGCAGAAATGTTGGAAAGAAACAGGAGGAGGACGGACGGGGGGGGGGTAGGCGGGAAAGAAAGGAGGCGATGAGATGAGGGGTGGGGGCAGAGCGACAGCAGAATTAAATGCCTGCAAGATAAGAAATCAAAAGATATCGGAGTGATCAGATGTGCGAGACTGCCACCAGGTAGCACAGAAAAAAAGTGAGCACAAAAAACCGGGGCTCCCCAAGCACCCATTTTTTCGAGTTCCACCGCACCACACCTCGGTCGGCAACGACCTTACAAAGTGCAATCGGCGTCGGACTTACTCGTCTCTGGGATGTGGGAAACCAGGGCCTGGGGCTCCTGGGGACCCTCGGTATCACAGAGAGCCGCCTCCTTCAGCCCATTCTCATGGGCAGCGGGGCCCCCCACCTGCCCAGACTCTGGGCTGCCAGGGCCAAGGGCGAGGGATGGTGTCCCAACACCCTCACCTGTCTCCTGGGACCCCTCAGCCTAGAAACACACAACACGGCGGGACGATTAAATGGGGATGCAACAACCTGGCTCCAAATCGAATATCATTGCAGTTGAAAAAAAGGAGAAAAAAAAATGTGTCAGAGATATAACAACAATCATCTAAAAATAATCCAAGTAGACATTGACGCCTTTTGGGGAAAAAAAAAAAAAAAAAAAGATCTGGAGCCAGACCACAGGGGTGAAAGATGGGCAAAAACAGTGAAAAAAAAATAAAAAGAAGAGGATAACAAACGGAGAATTTCCAAATGCCTCGAGAATGGGATGTCAGACACGAATCTCAAAATCTACGCACACTACAGGTGGGAAAAGGTGCAAAATGATTCCTTACATATAGATGGAGCATGTTTCTGAGATTATTATTATTTTTTGCACACACACACACACACACACACACACACACACACACACACACACAACAATGGATTTCAAAAGATGTCTGAAAATAGGCAAAAATGTCTATTCTTAGCCGCTCGTTTGTTTTTCACTCTGCGTGAAGGCGCAGGACGTGACTCCACGACGGCGGCGCGTGAAAATAAACAGCGTGAGAAAAATACATGAGCATGCAGTGATTATAAAGCACACAGATGAAGGCTGAGGGGACAGGTGACACCACAGGTCCAAGATAACCGAACGCTCCACAGGAAAAGGTCATTTTGTAACTCGATTGCGTAATTTTTTTGGGGGAAAAAAAATGCCATTCAAGTCTTTGTCGAACAGCGTGCAAAAAAAACAAAAAAAGTGATGGGCCATTTGCACACTCACTTTGACGCTTCCCCCACCAGGTGAGTGGCTCACGTTGTCCATGGAACTCACTTTGGACTGAGCTTTTTCCCTAAAGTTGATTTTATGCGACTCAATCTTCACGACGCCGCCACCTGCAACCACACACGCATAAAACCACTGCGGATGAGTCCCAAATGAACGGCGCATCGTCCATTTTGCTCAAAATCTAGCGAGCACCCGACAAAGCTTGAACGCGGAACATTCCCAGCCACAAATGAACTTTTGCTCTCATCTCACCGGGCTTGTGCTTGATGTTGTCCTTGGAGCCGCACTTTGACGTCACCTTACTTAAATCGACCTTCTTGTTGAGAATCTGCACCTGTGAAATATTATACAGGCCCTTTTAATTGTCATCATTTCAAATATAAACTTTTTTTTTTTTGGGGGGGGGTGAATCTAATGACAACAATCATCGGAAAACATGCGCATGCACACACACACAATCCTTGTTGGCAGATGTGCCGTCTTCAAACCTGGACCAGACAAATTCTCGACAAAGCAGCGAGAGGAAACCAGAAAGCCATTTTTTTTGGTGTGGATCTGACAGCGACTTGGCTTTCATGAGAACGTAGGACAGGATGGGGAAAAATCAGGAATAAATTAGGGAAGCAAGCAGAAGGGACGGACGGCGTGTGTCTTGCTTGCATATTTAGTTTTAGAAAACACTCCTACCAAGAGCTGTACTGGAAAGGCTTCAAAGGTGCTCGTGATCGACACGATCGCTTTCGTATACCGACGCACTCCATCAGAGCGTCTTTTAAGTATTTGATCAATCGCCCCGCACCTGTAAACTCCGGCGGTGGGCCGGGCTGTACTTACATTCCCTCCACCAGGAACGTGCTTCATATTGTCCTTGGAGCCCAAGCGTGCGCCGACGTGACTGAAGTCCAGTTTTTGGGAGACTATCTGAACCTAAACGGAGCCGGCACGGCAGCCGGAGATGGACAGGGGAGCGGCAGCGGGCGGGTGGAGGTGATTCGAGAGGGGGAAGAGGAGGAAAGGATAGAGGAGGAAAGAGGAAAGAATAAGTCAAGGTCAAAGCTTTGGTTAGCCAGGAAAAGTGCAGGCGGATGCGGCAAGGTTCCCTTGGGCAAAAGTGATCATTTGACCTTTGCGCTCACTGCGATTGACACGACGGGATGCTTTGCTTTGCAGTGGATGTCACACTTTGAAAGGAAGGTTTCATTTCTCGCTCTCGTTTGAATGAAGGCGTGAACACGATGCACTCTTTTTGTTATGACTCGCATAAAGGAATTCATATAACACAGTCCCTGCCTTGAAGAAATACGGGCGGAAGTAATCTGAAGATTTTTGTTTTTTTCCTTCAATTTGTGTTGGCAGAGGTCATGAATTCTATTTAGTGTCGTTATAGCAACATGATAACCCCTCCTCACGTGCAAAAAAATTGCTGTTATTGAAAATAGTTTTGCATGAATTAATATATGTTAATAAAATAGTAATTACATACATAAGTTAACTTTTGGTTACATGCATGCGCCATTCCATGAATGCTATTATTCATACCGCCCTAACACGATTGATCTTTCCTCTTACCTATTGCACCATGAAGAAAAAAAATATATACATAAATTGCATTTATTACATAGTTGTAATGTATTGTATTTCGAGGGCAGTTGAATGCGCACAATTTAGTTGATGTGACACCCTTCTGTAGCTTAAACTCGCAAAAAGACTTCAAATAAGTGAACAGAGAGAAAACAACAAGGTGGGCAAAGAAAGAGAATGCAAACGATACGGAACGGGGAGGAATATGAAGGCAGTCAGAGCAGAGGAGGGTGGAAAAGAGGGCGACGGGGAGGATGGCGAAGGAACTCACTTTGACCTGGCTTTTTTCTTTGGAGGCGGGGACTCTGCCCTTAGAGGCAGCTGACACCTGGGGAGACAGGCCCACCTTCCCAGGTCAGCGACAGACAGGAAGAGGCGCGTTGGCGGACGAGGACCACATGTGAGCATTGCATTGAGTGGACCTCACTGGCGCGCTGTTCCGACGGCTTATTTTTCTAATTATAGAGTTATCATATTATTCACGTTGAACCGAGACGAAAATAGGATGGCCCGTTTTGGAACGAGAAAAATAACGTGTGTGTGCTCCCACCAAGCCGTCACCGATGGGAGAAGCAATAATGAGAGTGGTGACAAAAATAAAAATACTATCAGCGTTTTCAACACCACCTATTAAAGTTTACACTTGCCCAAATTAATCGCACCTTTTTCTTTACCTGTCTAATTGTAAATTCATCACAACTATAAGGATGCTGAGCTTGGAAAACGGGAGCGATGGAAGGAAAGTGGCACATGCGGGGGCGGGGGGTTGAGCAGGAGATGTCAAATTAACAGGATTGAAGGGGTAAAAAAAAAGGACAAAAACAAATTCGGGAGGGAAAGGACTTTTAACTATTGTTGGTAATTAACAAGTAATAATAAGGTTATTACATTTTTTGTGGACCGGCAGATTGGGACATCCATTAAGATTACGCATTTGATTATTATTGAGGTATTATTGACACACTGTCGCATGGTCGAGAGGCCATTGGTGTCAGTAAGCATGACGAAGTTTGGAATTTGCAGTCCACAGTGTGCACCGAACCAACCTTCCCACCCCCTGGCTGGTGCTTGATGTTGTCCGTAGAGCCAATCTTGGAGCGGGCGTTGTGGATATCGGGGGCCGTCGCCGTGGCGGGACGAGCCGTGGTCCTCGAGGTGCTCGCCGTCGTGGTTGTCGTCGTGGAGAAGGTGGCCCTGGGAGCGCGAGGAACCATGGGCTTCTTGTCTGTCACCGCACCAGCGGTGGTGGAAGAGGAGCTTGTTTTCGGGGCGGCGGTGCGGGTGCGAGAGGCGGCGGTTGTCGCGGAAGCGGAGCTGCGCATCGCGGTGGTGGTGGTGGTGGTGGTGCTCCTGGGTTTGCTGGAATCAGCTACTAAGGTGAGACGAGCAAGAGGAAAAACGTTATCATTGAAAAAAAAATTAAAAATCACTTACGTTTTTTTCGGTGTCTGGATTTTATTTTTCGGAGACTGCACATACTTTCTGTGCAAATCACAGCAGGTTAGTCGTTTACTTTCATTTCCTCTCCCCAAAACGTTAGAATTTTACATTCAATTCAATGGAACATTTTGTTAAGGATTTATCAGTGGATTGCAGCCACAGCTGGCTTTTAAACAGCGGCGTGTACTTTTTTTTTTTTTTTTCCCCAGCCACCGTACTCGAACGTGGAGGCAGTGCAGCATTCGCCTCACTTCTAATGTATTCATCCTCCTCTATTTTGTAGCACGGCAGCTTTTTTTTTCTTTTGGAGTGCTGAGATATGCAGAGCGCTGCGCTCCTGACAATCTCTCCCGGGAGCCGCGTGCATATCTCCAGCTCCTCCTAAAGATGTGTTCAAGGAAGGAAATCCTCCCTTTGCTTCCACATTCAAGTGATGATTTGCCTGAGTGTAAGTACCGTGGCAGATTAAACAGCCCCGGGCTGTATCGTCACTGCTGTCAACGACGGCGGGACAGTAATCCCCCGCCTGCAGCGGTGAAGGTTTTCAACTTCGGAGCAATCAACTCTTTCACCCGCTTCTCAAAGCTTTCCAGCATTGTCATCGTTGGCCAGTGTGTGTGTGTGTGTGTGTGTGTGTGTGCGTGTGTGAGCGATTGTCACACTCTTGACAGCTCCTCAGCTGCCGTAATGTAAACTCATCTGTCTGCGGGATGATGAGAAAAGCTTTGTGAAACGGGAGTGACAAACAAACGGTGACATATGAGCAAAGGGCAAAAGAGCAGAAAGTGCACAGTCACGCTTTTTGCGAGTGAGGAACTATTAGCAGCTTTTACGATGTCGAAGCGGAGCGATCTGATTTTCAAGTGATCCGGTTTTTTTTTTTAACATTACGCAGCAGGGTTGGGCAATGCGAGGAAATGGAAAAGTTGCCAAGGGCCACGCCAACACGCTAACCTCAATCGTGTACCTTATTATTTTTAACGTATGTATCGACAGCAAAATATTGTAGTGGTTTAATAATTTGATGATTAGGTGTATTGTCGTTATATTTTGGTAATAAAAATGAAATTTGGCCTTTTATTTCAACATTCATTATGAGCACCAACCGCTAACTCATGTTAGCATTCTTACCTGGGCACTTAGCAATGTTTAAAAATTAATAATAATAAAAATCCCCTACTTTGCTACAGCGTCGCTAAATCAGCAAAATTGAAAACGTTTTCTAAGCACTGGACTGTAATTGTGGTGATGTATTGCTCAATGGATAGATTTTGCAATGCTTTGCAGGTGCATTATTATTATTATTTTTTTTTTTTGCAGGTGTCTTATTATGGACCAATACATTTGAGGACAAAGTGCATCTATACCTGTGGAAGTCTTGAGAGCGCCAGGCTTCTTCTCTCCACTCGGTTGGCTGTCCGTCTTCAAGCCTAAGAAAATGATTGAGGGAAAAGAGTCATACATGTGATATGAAATCCAAACTATGACTATCAATAACCACACCTTACACAAAACAGTAAAGTACCAACTGTCAATATCTAAACCCGTTTTTTTTCCAACCGGATTTGTGTCAACTTTCAACATACCTCAGCGGGCTAGGTCAAACGTGTCAAATCAGCTTTCTAGAAACACGCTGTCAAGTCACATTATGATCAAACGATCCGCGTGTATGCAAGTCTGCCTCACCCAGGGGCTTTTTGGTTGCCGTGGCGGTCGCACTGCGGGATGACAGTGTTGTGCGCGTCGATGTGGTCGTTTTAGTGGTGGTGGTGGTGGTGGTGGTGGTTCCATTTTTGGGAGCGGCAGAGGAGCCGCTTGAGGTGGCAGTGCTGACCTTTGGCACGAGGGGTCGCCTCTCTGTGGGTGTCTGTTTGGACATATCGCAGAGGAACAACACATTTGTACTTCATTACTCCCCACCATGGCGATTGGCTGGCAACCAATTCAGGGTGTCCCCCGCCTACTGCCCGAAGACTGCTGGGATAGGCTCCAGCACCCCCCGCGACCCTGTGAGGATACGGTTCGGAACACAGGAAAGTGCGCCGCAACACGACAAAAATACGGCGCAGTAAAGCCCATTATGTAACTATTGTCTTGATTTCTGACTGAATAGAAAAAAATAAAATCTGTGTCAAACACGCATGTAACATGCAGATTTGGCCCTTGTTGACAATTGCAGATTTCATTCATCCGCATATCCCACAAATCCGAGGATGATGTCACGCTCCACTTACAGCTGAGCCCTCCTACTACACGCTAGCCACGATGAACCCAGTCACCCTGCACCTGTGGGCATGGCGCTGCTAAAAAAAGCCTGCCTATTTATCATCGGGAGCGTCACCGCTTGCTGTAGTGACGGGAGCAACCAGAAGAGGGAGACAACGGGCGGCTGAAAGGCTCCCTGAGAAGTGACAAGACTTTTAAGTTGGAAGTCAAATCCTGAAGTGAATACAGTGAAACTCCTCTACGACGAAATCTACATGGGTGAAAATACCCCCTAGTGTGAAAAAATCTTCATGCATTAACACCATTCCCACTTTCCTGTTTCAAATTTGCTACAGTGAAAAACCCCCTGTTGTGAAAAATGTCTTGCTGCAAACAATTCAGAAGGTGCTGCGCAACTTACCAATTAGTTGCATCACATTTTGTTAACTCATTTTGACCTCTAGGGGCTTGGGAAATGCAAAAATTGTCATAAATTACCAGTTTTATGACATGTGTTAGCAGTGAAATGTTAGCATGACCTGATGGGCTTACCTTGGGTTTAACATCTCGTGCAGCGGGAGTGGCTGAGGATGAAAGGCGGCTGGCAGTATTTGTGGAGGCCCGCTTTGGGACCCCAGCGGCTGCCGATGGTGGCTTGGTTGTTGTTTTTTTATCTAAGGTGGAAGTGGTTGAGTAGGGAGCGGGGCGCTTAGCAGGTGCCGCGGTAGAACCGCCACCACCAGCAGCAGCAGCAGCGGCTGTGACCTGCCGTGTTTTGGACATGGCGCTCGGTTTTGTGACCCCGGCAATGGGCTGATGCGTGTGGCCGAGACAGGATAGACGCAGGCAAAAAAAAAAAAAAAAGGATAAAGCAATGGAAATAAAACAAAGGCAAAATCATAATAACAGCAGAAGCAGCAATTCAATTGCAAACTGGGTGAAATTATGGAATATATAAAATAATAGTTGCTGGACATGTGTACTGTATTCAGTTGGATTCCGACACGTTGTAGGAACGGAAATCCGAGTACCCCACCCCCCACCCCCCGCCCCCCACGTCATTATTTGACATCTCCATTAAATCTTACCTTCATCTTCTTGTCTGCACTCGCCAAGTCTTTGCTCGGTGCGGCGCTGCTCCCATTGGTGGAAGGCTTTGCCTTTTTGGCCTTCTCTCCTGCATCTGCTTTCGCAGCCTTTTCCTTCTTGTCATCCTTTTTCTCCCCTACTTTTTTGTCACTCGGCAATTTCTCCTGCTTCTCTTCCTTCCCGCCAATCTGCTTGGCTGCCTCCGCCGCTTTCTCCGAGAGTTTCTGCGCTTCATCCTCTTTCTCGGCTTTGTGTGTTTGAGTCAAAGGTTCGGTGGCTTCTTCCACATCGGCGGCGGCCGCGTCAGCTTTCTTTTCCGCCTTGTCAGGAGCGGCGTCAAGCTTGACAGGTGTCGGCGGCTGCTCGGGGGTCTTTTCCACTTTGGGTTGGACGTGTTGCTCTTGGCTGCCCTTCGTCTCTGTCTTGTCAGTCGTCTTAGTGACTTTGTTCTCGACACTTTTTACCGCCTCCTCTGCTTTTTTCTCCACTTTGTCTGTCATGGGCGCCTTTTCGACTTTTTCTGCCTTGTCAAACGTCTCTGCCTTGACCAATTTGCCCGCAGCTTCATCAGGCTTGTTTGGTGTATCCACTTTTTCTATTTTCTGCGGGACTAATAAGTCCACTTTCTGTGGCTCGTTGCCTTTCCGTTTTTCTTCAGCCTCCTCTGGTACCTTTGCCTTCACCTTTTCAGACTCCTCCTCTTTGACTTTCACTGCCTCTTTTTCATGAGGAACCTTTTCAGCGTCTTTGTCCTCAGTCACTTTCACGGTCGCTTTCTCTTTCACCTGAAAATCTTTTCCCTCCGTCGCCTTTTCAGCCTCTTTTTCCTTCCGCTCGACGTTTTCAGCTTCTTTCCACAAATTGAGATCTGTTTGTTTTTCTCTTGCGAAATCTTTCTCCACCACGGCTGCTGGCTCACTGACTGCTAATTCAACCTTTACGCTCCTCTGCTCAGCTGGATCAATAAGGTCCACCTTGGGCTTCTCCTCCTTTTCGTTCGACTTGGCAACATGGTCTACATTTTTACAGAGGGGGGGGGGGAAAGCTCTTCAGCTATTTGTTCAAGCAAAGGCTTCAGCAATCCAATTCAACATTCGCGATTCTTTAAACTACATGAGGAAAAAATATATATATATATATTACGAATGTGGTCAGGGGAAGTTGGCTGAAAATGTTCAGCAGATGCAGCACGACACACACAAATGTGTGTTACGTTGACTCACTCGATGAAACATCTGCATCGGCCGACCTCGGGTCGCGATGACCTCACGCAGGCAAAATACAGTCGACACGCTTTGACCCACTTATGCTACAAACCCTCACGGAGATAAAACAAGATGCCTTGTTGCGCTAATTTAGATAATTTGGCACATTCATCACCCGGCAGTCATTCGCTATTTCATTGGCAGGTTACGGTTTCTGGTTCCTGTGCTATTTTTGGAAATACTCCATGACCTGGGAAAACACATAATATTGGATATCGTACAGCGGACCTGAATCAGAGCCTTGGCAAAATTGGAGGAAAATTTGATACGTTACAGATGTCCGCTGGAGCAACTGCATTGGAAACCCCTGAGAAATAGCTGATTAAGGCGTGCTCCTAACCCTAACCCTAACCCTAACAACCCAAAACTTCCGGTATGGACACCAAATCACAACTGGGATTTAAAACCTGAAGTGTAGATCCAGACTTGGGGGTTGGCACATAACGACAGACAACCATTTCACACTCTCATTCACACCGCAACTGACAGTTGACAGTGCCACCTGATTATTGGCGCGATAGACTCAGGAGCTATTCAGCTACATTCGCTAATGTGGCAAAGATAGTCATGGCTGTGGCTACTTATGGTATTTTGCAACTCCTCAGCCTGCAACTGAGTTCCGATCTCACCGTGATGACATAACCCGATTTACAACAATACTTCTAGGAGATGAAATATCAATCAATGACAGGGAGTAAGATGCTAAGTCAGTATGATATCTTGAGCTATGTTGCCGCATGTCCTGTTTTTAGCACGACATTGCTTTGAACAGCGGCACATACTGCTGACTTTCATGCAGAAAAGTGCGGGTTCAGTTCCCGGTGACTGCCCAACACTCAATAGAGGGCAACGTTCACCTTGCAATGTTCCTGAGAAGGCTTCATGATTTATTCACAATGCCCACAACTGGAAGCATCCATCAGTGACACAATGTGCTTTGGAGGGTGAATTGCATGTCCGTGAAAGGGTCATTTTGAAAACCAATATTTCATGACAGGATGTGAGCACGGAGCAGGTCAAGTATAAATGCCAGGTCAAATTGGGGGAAAAAAATGGTTCAAGGAGGATGATGCACAGTTGTTGCAAATTGAGAGACCGCACAATTTCCATGAAGCCATACTAACAGAGAAAGCAGATTTTTTTTAAATAAATGTTTCTGCCAAGGGTCTTTCCATTCTCTGTCTACTGTCAAACCTTGTGCAGCATTGAAAAGTAACTGGTTTTCAATTTGTGTTTCTTTCGCCCCCCTTCTAGTCCAATAAGTTGTCCCAGTGCACAAGGATACCAATGGTTACCCTACTGCAACTGCAATCAAGACCGTTGTACAACAACCCACGATCAATGGGTTCAACACAGCATAAGACTATCAGATAACCGGCAAAGTTTTCGTATTCATGCAAGTAAAATGTCCTGTCAACGACAGTTAGCTTAACGTTCAAAACACTTGACGATATGATTTGCGAGGTGCACGAGCATTGAACGGAATCAATAATAAACTGGACCTCCAACCTACCATCCAATTTGATGATTGGGTTAGTCGCGTTCAGGCCAAACTTGTGAGAAGGACTTACGACAAGATGAACATCCGGTTGCGCAGCTGGTTCGTTGCCCACTTTCGAATCGGAAATAAGCTTAGCATCGGGTCCAATATAGTCCAAGTCTTTATCTGTAGCCAGTTTACCAAAACTGTCTGAGCCAACTGAGAAGGCAGAAGTGTAGTCCATGCCACCGCAAGCTTTGGGGCTAGGCGGCACTGGAAGAATAATGCTTCTTTGCTCTTGTTCCACCTCAAACCCTTCCGGGGGTTCTTCGAGGGACATCGGAAGGGTCGTATCGCTGTCTCTCAGTGGTAGGAATGGAGAGAGACACAGGCGAGGTTCAGGTGGGGTTTGCCTCAGGTCGACATGTGTGGTCCCGGCTGCCGAGAGGGTTGGCGGCGTATCTGGGTGCGGGTCTTCTGCAACGGTCAATGAGCGCTGCATGTAAGGCTGGGGCCGACGTGACCCACTCACCGGTGACACGAGCTGGTCCAATCCTTCCAGTTCACCCCCGGGGTATTTGTCAGAAAGCTCTAGGCTGGTGGGCACTGACAGGTGGGAACAGTCAGACATGGCGCGTCGCATCGCCTTCCTCTGCTGCTGTGCTCTCCCCATGAAACAGGGCTCAAATTCCTCCTCGCCTTCTTCAGTGTCTTCCTCATCGCTACTTTCTCCTGAAGAGCCCGCGGACAATAGTTGCTCCTCGAGGGGCCCTTTGCCTCCAATTTTACCCTCATCGGTTCTCTTTAAGTAGTCCTCACCGATAACGCCCATCGTACAATAGTTAGGAGGCGCCTGGGGCATGGCAACCTTTGGCCTGGACTCAGTAAAACTGGAGCTGTTCCATGATTCCGAGGGAGAGTATCCACCTAGAGTAGGCGTTTCAATTGAGGGGACTCCCATCGAGTTTGAAGGCAAGGCTGCGGTGGGCGTCAGAATCTGCATGTGGCCGGCTGGCGATTGAGGAACTGCTGGCAGAGAGACCCGGCCGCTAACGCCGCTTTGCAGGGGAGATGTGCAGGCTAGACTGCCAGGGGAAGCTGGCGAGGGGAAGGGGGAAAAGGAGCGGGGGCTCTCTGGGCTCTCTCCCGCACTGCCGAGTGAAGGGAGCACCAAGGAGGTGCTTCCAGGCATGGTTGCAACCCCGTCTTGTGCCTTCATTTCAACGTCCGTACTGACCTGTTGTGTCTGCTCAAAGAAGCGCAGCTTTTCGTCGCCGCCGAGGCCAGGGGGCGACAGGGATCCACGACCTACTCCCAAACCTCTCGACGTGTCCACGTCCATGCCTGAGTGACGCTGCCAATCCCAACTCTGAGTCTGTCCTGTTGGTGACAGGGATGCCCCCTTACAGAGCTCACTATACTCTGTGAAGGGAGATCCAGTCTTCTGATCTGAGAGAGACGACATCCTGTCCCCCTTCCTCAAATTCCTCTCGTTTCTCTACCAAGCGGTATCGACTGGGTTTCAGGAGCTTGAATGTTGATCTTCACTTTTTTTTTCTTTGCCTCGTACTGCCTTCCACTCAGTTGCCAAGGTATGCCGTTAATTTGGGGGAAGTCCTTCTGTACCTCCAACGCAAACTGATGCTGCACTGAATGTGCACTTCTGTCTTGCTCGCTCCGTCTCACTCCCTCACTGCTTCACACGCCGCTTCCTGAGCTTGTCATGTGACCCAGTTGTGAATGCCAACTGGTTACTTGCAACACCCAAATCCCGCCCCTCGCGGTGGAGTGAGTAAGCCCCCTCCCCTCTTCAGTTTTCACTTTCCCTTCACGTCTTTCTCGCCCTGAGACACACACACACACACTCACACACATACACAGCTGTGCCCTTGAAATTTTCCTTCAGGTGTCTGAAGCAAGGAGAGCAAACGGCCTTTTGAAGGGCTAGTTTAAGACCACCTTATTTTCTCTCCGAAGCTATCGTTTGTCCAGCCCATTTCAACAAAGACAACAACAATAAATAGCTTCCTCCTCCAAGTTAAAAGATGAGTAAGGTGTGGAAGAATGTTACATATTTCCATTTGTCTTAACGGGAGTGCCGAGATGTGAGTTCGGGCAAGACATAGGGCGCGTCTGCAGTCTGTCGACTCATTACAAGCGGGTAGGACAAGAACGGCGACAGATCAGAGGGGGGTGGAGAGGAACCCTCTGGTAAAGAGACCTTGTTATCTGTCACAATGAATCTGGTCACATTGTGGAGAATCACAGTCCATTACCCTCAATACACAACAATGTTTACAAATATGAAATGAGCAAGAGCGGCGATTGAAATGATAATTAGAAGTTAAAATGGGGTGCAACCATGTCTTTTTTGAAATTACTTTGTCATCATTAATATTATGATGTTTCCAGTTTTTGTTTTTTCAGATCTGCCTGGTTCATGTTGCCCTTAAGTATTACCGAGAGTGTTCTGATTCTATTTTTTTCATCCCATATTTCAATGCTTAGTAGTCAAAAACTCACCGATTGAGCTAATTACCATCTGAAAGTCTGCATTGGCTCCAAATCAATGAAAAAGGGAAAAAGGACGACTGCTTAATACATAAAATCAAAGACGGACAGGTGGGCAGCTGCGGCCAGACAGGTCCTGAGGTGCAGGCAGATGACCAGCTGGTGTACTGTCACTGCATCTGTGTGTCAAGTATGCGAACCGATTTACCCGCTGCTCTCCGTTTGTTTGCAAAACTGACTTTTCATGGTGGGTTTCATGGGGGCAAGACAAATAACAGGGGCAACCAAACGGATGGCTTACTGAGTCTGACTGGATGGCAGGGCAAAGGATAAACAAAGTCATTCTTATATAATCCCACTGTGCGACCAAAATGCATAAGCCACCAAGAGGGCATATAGACAAGGGGGGAAAAATGAGAGTCACAATGCAGCTGGAGAAATTATTAAAATAATAATAATAATTTAAAAAAAGAAGAATGTTTATCGTAACAAGATTCAGGTGTATTTAATTTATCTGACATTTATAGGAAAAAAAAAAACACAATATGAGGGTATAATATCAATTGTCTGCCATCAATTAAGTGTCTTTAGAATTGAAATGCCTCGAAAGGCAGCGGTAAAAAGAAGCAAAGATCACAGGTATGGAAGAAAAAAAAAACAATGTTATCACCGCAGGGCTGTCACAGATACGGATGATGTAGACAGACAGTCTTTAGTGGTGTCTATTTATAGCTGCATCTCATCCGCTTGCCAGCCTAGTCACAACACCCCCTTCTTCGCTAAACATCTATTGTTCCCGCAATGGACTCTTCTTCCCATTAGTTACCAGAGCAACTGCCTCCTGTTGCTATGGTGACCAACTCCTCAGCTGTGTGCCTGTTCCAGCCATGTTTGGTGGCGAAAATTCCAGAAGACTGGGAGGGGAGGGGTGGTTGGGGGGGGCTCTGAACCAAGAGCTGCGAACTCAGTGACCTTGATGATGCTTTGATCATATATTCACCAATCCACGTTTTTTGTTTTTCTGATATCAATCTAACAATGCACAGTATATACAGTACATAAATAAAATATGAAAATATAACACAGCCTATTGTGCTTTGTTTGGGTTGTGTAATTAAGACATGAAATGGAAACGGTCTGTGGGTGTTTCAGCCGACACCACAAGTCGAAGCAAATCTGGCCTCTTCTGAGGGACAATATTTCTGGGTATTTCTATTTTTATTTTTTTAAACACTTGGCAACGTTTGTCCTCATTAAAAGCAATGTTTTTGAAATGAAAATAATCAAGGCGACTGTCAATCAGTGCTCGTAGACTTTTTTTTTCTCCTCTCCCAACAATCGTGCATGTAACGAAACTGTATGATCACAAGGGAATTCATGCTGTCCATTCAAATAAAGTTGGAAAGCACCATTTGCCAGTCTGCACCACTTGATGTGGAAAGCGGTTCATCTTGCAGAGCCGCAAAGACGAATAAAAAAACAAAACAAAACATGTTTTCATGACGAGTGAAGCTCTGTTTTTCAGTCGGTCGGGAAATCGTGTTAAAGAGACACAACGACCAAATGACAAATCTGTTTGTGGGGTAAAATTTCAGCAAGCGAGGCATGAAAAGCAAAGCTTTTCACAAACCAAACAAACGATCAGCACGCTTTGCCTTCTTTCGGACTTTGACAGGAGTTCGCATCGAATTTGACTTGCGTCTTTATCGCTCGGCTTCCATTAATCTCTTTACCTTCCGCTTTGTCGACTGGCGGATTTTCTGTCTCAGAAGGCGTCTGTTTTAATGTTCTCTCGGCGGTTGTCTTGATCAGGCGAATTATCGGGTGTACGTTTCAGGACAAAAAATAAATAAAAATCTTGCAAAGCCAACATTAGTTACGGGCCACACTTGGTTCGCTTTTGCCTCGAAGAAAAGGCGCAGTTACAGTCATATTTTTTGTCCAGACTAAGCAAGATGCGCACAATGCTACTGTGAAGTTACTGCACACGCATATGCGGACGACATCCAAACCTGATGTGTAATATAGTCATACTATGCCCAATAACTATGCCCATACGTACAGCACATTTGACAATAAAGTTGTATTCAAATTCAAATACCGCGGGCATATTTTGACAAGGTACAAAAGTACGGGCCAGAATCTCAAAGGCTTTGTAATCAATGCAATAATCAGTGACCATTTCCGATGACAAAAACATGCAAAATAAAATAAAGGGAGACTCACCTAGAGTGGCAAAGTGTCCGAATCCGCAGTCACAGCGCATGCAAAGTAAAAAATACAACAATTTTAAAAATCGGGCATTTCTCAAAAAAAAACCCACCAAAATAACACAAAAATGCGTATATAAAAAGAGTTAATATCACTCCAATCATGATTCATTTCTGGGAAGAAGTAAAGAGACAGGCTGCGAGAGAAGACAAGAAAGTTAATAGAAAGAGGAAAGAAATCGTGACATCCAAGACCTTGACGCAATGGAAACATGACACAAACAATACTGTATTAATGGAACAACAGTGGACCAAAAAAAAAAAAAAAAAAGGGATTTGGTTTTTGGAAATGACAGATTAGATTCACTGAGGAGAACATTTGCCTGACTGGTTAGTAGCATCACACCTGTCACGAAACACGGTTAATGTTGTGCAATGCATTATAGGAAAAGGATTTAAGACTCTCTCAGATTCAAGTAATGCAATCCGGTTTGAAGGTCATTAGTCACACAGAAACACTCTGAACTGGACAAGGCAAAAAAAAGAAATAAACTACCATAATTCAGAAGTCTTCATGCAAAAAACCCCCCCAATACAAAACGTTCCCCTAACAATGCCTGTTAAATTTCAACACCACGCATCATGCTCATATTCTCTAACGAACTGCGATTTGGTCCGCAACCAACCTTCGATGATGGGGGAAACCACACTCGGTTGTTCCACGGTATCAGCAAAGCTGGGAAAGAAGGGCTTTGCTGCGGGGTTAAGACCAGACGTCGGAGTTCCAAGCGAGACGAGTAACGGGGTGGAAGAGGGGCTAACACTCGGAGATTCTTGTGGAGTTAATTTCTTTGCCTCTGTGGTGGTGGGACTCTGAGCGGAGGAAGTAGAGGAAGAACGAGACTTCTTGGATGGTTTCTGCTCATTTTTGTGCTCTATGATTTGGACTTCCTGGGCGGTGGTTTTAGGGGAGCGGAGTGGGGCTGGGGAAGGGCTATCAAATGCCAGGCCTATGGGCACGGAATGACCGGAAGCGCTCACGTCACTGAAGTCAAACGGCTCGCTATTGCTGCTAGCGTGTGAGTTGTTCAGGAGCCACGACGCATCCGAAGGGGAAAGGGGCGGGGCCGATGCAAACACCTCGCCGTTTGTGGAAAGGGCCGAGCCCGGCTGGGATGAGGGGCTAAAAACAGAGGTTTCGATATCGACGAGGGATTGCATAGAAGGCTCTTGGAAGGAATCGGTGTTGTCAAACATCCCACTGTCAACCACGTCGCCCGAGCCAACGGGTTCGGTGTCGATCAGCGCTTCGATCGTTTCACGGGGACTAGCGGCCACGGGGAAGGGGTCAACTGGCCCGGGGCCGGCAGAGCAGGGCATGGTGAACGGAGCCGCCGTCGCTTTCAGCTCGCTGTTCAAGACCAGTGGGTTGATGGAAACCGGCGCAGGCGCCAATATATCATGGGAAAGGGGAGAAGGCACAAGGCCTTCCTCTTGAAAGATCTCCTCTTTCCAGGAGGTCTGGCTGGTATTTAGGTCAGCAAAGGAGAATTCCATGCTTGGGAGAGTTGAACTTCCAAGATCCTGCGGAACGTCTTGGGTGATCGTACCTGCGGATGAAGCGGCAAACGGCTCCGGAGATACTTCCCACTCTTCGGGAATCTTCTTCCTGCTTTTGCCTTTCTTGGCTCGTCCACCGCTTTTCCAAATTTGTTCCTCCCATCCGCCCTCTCCACTATCTCGCTTCGGTTCAGGCCTTTGGTCGAACAACTCTACTGAGGGACCGCTTTCTCCAGGCGACTGCGCTTCAAGGTGACCCTTGCTTTCAAAGTGTTCGTAAGAGCCCTCCTCTTTCTGTCTCCTTTTCTTCTTTTTCTTCTGTTTCCTGTCCGATTCCTCTCCGTCCCTTTCGTCACCTCCGGCATAAGCGACGCTTTCTCGGCCGGCCAAGGACTTGGGTGGCTCATCGCGAATCATTGCCAGATTGTTAGCGTGACGACTGATCACAGAGGTTACACTGGGGGTGAAAGGGAGGTCCGTCGGTAGGCAGGCAATCGGGTCTGGCCAGCAGTCACCTAAGGCACCTTGTTGTGGGTGAAGAGGGAAGAGTTTAAACTTGGGGTCGTTACGTTGGGGGTGAAAATCAACTTTATTACGCTGAACATTTTGACGATTACAACTAGCAATGCAAAGCCTTCACAAACGTGCCACATTTCATTGCGGTATGTTGAATTATGTTCCATTTTATTTTGGACTTGGGGCAACGCGTCTGCATTTCATGACCCCAAACGTGACAATTAGCGTTTCTTTCCACAAATATTGCAATGGAACATCTGAAGTTGAGCTCGTCTCAGTTTCTCTTTCCTCCAGCGCACGCAGCCACAAATACGCATTCATTTGTTACCAATAAATGGGACACCTACCCGGCCCCATACCTTACAAAGGCTCTCTGAGGGGGCTTTAAGTCCAAGAAGTAGCCAACACAATTCTGCTGTCTGTGCACTTTAATTGGGACAAGCTGAAACGTGTTCAGTGGGACTCCAATCAGGACTTACAAAACCTCATTAGGTTGACGAACGACACGGGGGGAAAAAAAAGGTACCAGGATCTCACCGCTAGAGAAAACAAAGTTACAATTCAAATCATTCGCACCCATGAAATGACGTTGGAAAATTCTTCAAGTGGAGAGTCTGGCGTTAATTCCTGTAAAGTGACCTTGAAATCAAATTCGTGGCTATTTAGAAGATGGCGGGAGGACAGCAGCTAGCTAGCGCAGAAAGCTCTCCTATGTAGGATAAACACAAATACAGCAGGCAAGCACATGGATGCAGTACTAGAGGCCCCTGCAACGTTGGACACTGTATACATGACAGCATCAGATGTGAATCGACCTCAAGCCCGATGATTAAATCTGATCTGAGCTGGTGTGCGTGCGAGGGGCAGAAGCTCTCGAAAGGAAGACAGACAGCTGATCTGCGTCATGCCTCCAGTGGAGCAAACAGCAGCAGTCATGTTTGTTATGATACATTTAGCAACAAAAAAAATTAAAATAAAACATATACTGAGAATGCCGGACATGAAGAACATCATTTCAGCTAAATAAAAATATCATGACGTGACATTTGTGACCAGTTTCAAAGTCACAACAAAACATACCTGATTGGTGTTCCAAAACGTCTTTGAAATGACTTCGACGACTCAAATAGTCGAGTGGTTCATTCGAAAAATGAACAAAGAGACCACACATTTTCATCTGGGAAGGACATTTGGATCTAACCACACCTCAATTGCTAAACGCTAATAAATAAATGGCTTCTTTGTCCATATCAAAAGTGAAAGAGTTTTCTTAATCTTAAATTATCAGCTACACTTGACCATTTGACAAAAGAACAGTGTCAAAATCTAAACCTCGACACAAGGAATGTTCAACACAGCATTAAAACCCCTTTGGCGGTTTTAAGATAGGACATTACGCTGCTTCGGCTCCTCTGCGATAAAACATTCATAAGGAGTGGGAGGTTCTTCTTGCGAGCCCAGGCGACACGAGACGTTCGTGACATGCAAGCAAATCTGCGGCGTGTTACCTGCTGACAGGTCCGGGGGGCTGCGAGGAGTTTGCGGTTCAGCCAGCATGGGGCTGTGGCCCTCTGACCCTGCTGAGGGTGCGGGCTGCAGAGGATCGGCGATACTCGGAGGCTTCTCTGCGATGAGAGCTGCAGTCCCCGCCTCCATATTCAACCCCGGGCCCGCGGGCTGAGAGAAACCTTAGAAAAAAGAGACACAAAACCCAATGTCAAGATGGACTGAGCGGGTTTGTGCGTGGAATCCTGGGGCGGTGATTCGGGGCTAGCAATGCCAAGACTCATCAAAGCTACGGTGACATCTGAGTATGTCGAGGTTGGCGTCGCAAAAACCACAATTCAGCTTCTCATAATGTGTGAGATTGCGTGCCTGTTTCTACTGTATGGCTCACCGCAAGCCAATTATCTGATTAGTATTAAGTACCGCGTTGGGGTGATTTGAGCACAACGGTACGCGTCACCATTCAATACTAGTTGACAGACATACAGATGTGGGCACACGTTTACATACGAGTTCGGAGACAAACTGGTTGTGTACCTGAGAATAATCCCGTCGGGCTTGAATGTATCATTTGGGCGGGGTTGGAAGGGGAGGTTGGAGGGTCTGGGGAACCGAACAGAGAGGCTGACAGGAAAGGGTAGCCACCAGGAGGAAGTCATACGAACAAAAAGAGAGGAAGAAGGGAAACGAGGGGAACGAGACGGGGGGGGGGGGGGGGGCAAAGGAATAACATTAGTTCCTGTCATAGCTGTAGAGTTATGATATACATGCGTGTAAAATCGGTTGAAAAGCTGCAACCAATAGGTTCAGTCTCCACCGATGACAATAATCCGCAAGAGGTTTCCTCAAGACCATTTGAGGATTTCAATTTATAGAGGGGGGGGGGAACTATTGAGAGAAGACGGAAGTCAAATCCTGAAAATTTCCTCAGAAAGCAAATCCGCTGTTAGCTTCGACACCAGCTGAGCGCTACGGACCGAGTGTGCAGTGTGGGAGTTTGGATGAGCCGAGGTGCCCATGAGCAAGGCACTAAATGAGCGACACTCAGAGACCATGTTTATATGTACTGCAGGTTAAAAAGAAAAAAAAACCCCAACAGGATCAAAATGATGTTAAATGCTGAAGGGCATGCCAGTTGTTGGTATGTTCAAAGTGAAAGTACGTTTCTCAATATCTGACATTACAACGTCAAAATAAATGAAGAGATTCTCTCCATTGCAAATCTTTCCTTCATACCAGGTAAGAAGTCAGCTGCCAAGAACTGCTGCGGATCAACTTTGTGCGGCTGCCCATCTCCCCGATGCTCTGGGAGTGACATTGACGTCTGCCCCCCTGTGGTCACTTTACAACCTGCAGTAACACAGAAAACATTGGAATAAGTGTTGCTGGCAGCATGCTGTTTTTTTTTTTTTTTTTTTGTTAAATCGAAAAATATACCCTTGGCATTACGACATTGACAAAATATGAACCGTCGGGAATCGTTGATCCATGTCCCCAAACTCTCACCTGCCAACTGGTCTCCCAAATGACGTCCCTGTTCCATTGAACTGATTGTCTGGAGATTTGTCTTATATGCGGGTCAGTGCGCCTTTGTCTCAGTCTCCACTGCAGCCGCAGCTGACTGAGCCAGTCACACTTTGAACCCCCGGTCGCATGCACACACGCGCACACACACAAAAAGAAGAGCGCTATCGCAGTCGGGGCGTCTGGGTTGGGTGTGACGTCCCGGGTCGTGGCCGCTAGTACCTCCCCCCCCCCCTTGCCTGCCTGACTCGTAAACGCCCTTCAACCCAAACCGGTCTCCATCCAAGGGTTCTGACGGGACCGCGGGGATCAGAGCCCCTCACCATTTGATTTATTGATGCAAGATGATCAATTTGACTGTCAAGAGGGGAGGAAGGAAATCAGACACGGCAGGAAGGAAACGAAGGGAAGCGAGAAAAAGACGATATTAATCGCAATGACATATTATTGGGGATTTTAAGAATGAGAATCCACAGGAAGGACGTACAATGAAAGGGAGGAGGGCAGAAAAGAGAAGGAGGGAGGCGCCAATGGCAATCCTCTCCCAGCAGCATCCACAGGATGACAGTGAGGCGAACCGACAGGATGCCAACCAAAGTCACAAACACTTCCCACATGCAGAGACATGCAAAGCGCAGCCATGGAAAGGCGCTTATTGTTTGCCTCGACAAAAAGGCGACGCGCTTATTGGAAGGTCTCGATGATTGATTCAAAACGGTGCGTCCCGTCGATTCCAAATTAACATTTGCTGGCGTCTCGGAGCCTTTCAAGCGAAAAACAAAATATTTTGCAGGAACAATGCGTTGACGTGGAAAGATAGCAGGAAGCCATCCAACTTGTTGACATCACACGAAACCAATTGGTGAGGGCAGTCAGACACGAGGATGTTACGAGTTGCTCACATATGAAACACACAGACACAACAGAACTCAGTGTACAATATTTTTGGTAAAATTGTCTCCATCGGCATATCCAACTTAAAACCAAACTAAGTTAGGAAGGATTCCCAGGATGGTGGCCCAGTGGTTAGCTTGACCAGAACGCTATAATCAGGGATAAACCAGCGAGACGGTTGAATGTCCTCCATGTGACCTCAGCCTCACCCTGCTCTCGCTATGCACCTTGTGTCAGCGTTGCCGCGGCACCGCACGCACCCCGTGACGCTTCATCAAAGGGACAGATTGCAAATCTTTTCAGATGACAAAGATCAACCCCCCTCCGGTTAGTCTGAATCCATTCGAATCAACGGTGATTTGCATCTTATTTTGGGTGCACCGTCACGTTTTGGCTTGGCGCACACATTTAATGACGATCTTCTTGGGGTGAACTTGCCAAGTAATTTACGTGATGAGGTGTTGACCACGCTGTTATTTTTGTGAGCTAATTGAGCCGACAAAGCGGTGCGCTCCATTTGAGATATTCTCGTAAGATTACCTTCCGATTAAATGGCCATTTTTTTTTTTCAAGTTTGACCCTTTTCAGCTGTACTGCCATGCAAGAACCACGGCACGCTATCCTGGTTTTTGACCAGACCATTGACAAAAACTGCCTGCACGTCTTTCTGGCAGAGGCTTTTCTGTCATTCACCCTTCAACAATTCACAATGGAGATCACAAAGAGTCCATTCTCTAGCTATTCCTATTTCCCACTCTTGACTGTAATCATGTCCAATTCGAATGCTGAGCTACAGCAACCGCTATTTTTTTATTTATTTTTTTAATTCCAGCAATCCGGTTTCCTCAAATTTGCATTTTAAGCCGACATGCTTTTCAGCAAGTCATGGATATTTGTCTAAGCCGAGATGAGCGTATCTAACATTCACCGGCAGGGATTCAGTCAGCACGTGTCAAATCCACAGATGAAGCAAACAGGTGCACAGAACGCGACTAATTGTTCGTCGACCACGCTGAGGTTGCGCAAATCGGAAAATAGAAATCTAGAATACTCGTGTGACGCAAGGGTTCAATGTCAGTACAGTTCACGCCGTTATGATGGAGACCGTGTAAGGAACAATACTGTAAAACATCAACAAATTGGATGTCGGCAGATCTTCACAGCAAAGATTTTCCTCACTTTAGAAATTTGCAGCGTAATCATAAAGGCAGTCTTATGGTAAATTATTCTGAAAGCTCAGTTCTGATGATTATGCAATGTCATTACACACCTCAGTGGCTAGTCCTAATTCAGCAAATGGTTCCTGTTTTGTAGCCAGGATGTGATATTTGGAGTATGCTTAAAACAAATAATAATAAAGGTGATTAATGCAAAGATCTCCCCCCAATGTCGAATCTTATACGATGGTAATGTGCGGTGCACCATCTTGCTAAAAATAAAAACATTCTCATCCTCAAAAAGCCCTTCAAAGCTCTGCATTGAGCTATCATCTCACAGCTATTAAATTCCGGATACCTTTTGGGGAGGACACCAGATAGCGCCACAAATGAAGCCAAGGCCCCCCCCCCCCCCGCAGTTTAAACGCACACATTCACACATGCAAAACGCTCAGACAGATGAAAAGTATTCTTGTCAAAGGAGACGATTTCATAGAAGGCGGCTTTCGAATCCCCCACCCCACCTCGAGCTCGGGGATTAAACTTCCATATTCAAAGGCAGATTCATGCCGCAATTTGCACCAAATCATTTCATGTCATTTGGAACCATACGGAAGGATGTGCTGCACCCCCCCCAAAAAAAGTGACTTTGTAATTCAATCAAATCTGTCCGTCCATTTGGCTGTCAGTCGGTCAGTTGTGCGTTTGTGCTCGGGCAGAGAAACGCCCGTATGCTGCTCGGAGCGAAAATAACCGGCCTTTATGTTCGTTGAGGGGATTCAAATACTCCCAACTTTTGATTTACTTTTATGCATTTATCTAAAAACAAAAACAAAAAAACTGAAATAAATGAGTACATAATTAGCGTGCTTGGCTAATTTGGCTGCTTTGGAATCTCTTATTGTTGTAACACGAGGCTACGCCGTCACACAAAACCAAAATATCGAGGCCGCAAAGGAAAAAAGGAACATTAAAAAAAAATTATGACACAGAAACACGTTTCGCAATCCGAGACAAATTGAAAGACAAAACATGAGAGCTTTTCAATTGTAGCACATTGTAATCCTTTTAAGCGTCGGCGCTGTGAAAAGACGCTCTTTTTTTCCAAATCCGGGAGGACGAGGCGTTCTGTTTTTTTTCGAAGATGTGAATGTCAGCTGAGACGGAAATTTTAAGCACGTATTCTGAAAAGGCTTCAAGGATGGAATGGGGACAATCAAGCAGTTCAGACATGAAGATTAAAAAGGTACGACTCGACGGTGGTTAGAAGAAAGATGCCAAAGACAAGGTGAGTGTGTTAGGTTGTAGTTTATTAGCACAAGATGTGGGCAGAGAAAGGCAAGTGTGGGAAAAGGAAGAATCCGGGTGAGAGATACCCAACCCAACTAAAATTACCGCGATGCATACATGACTCGGGATTTCGAAAGAGAGATGGAATGTAATCAATGTACAGTGAAACTCCTCTACAACGAAATCGTGTTTGCAGCAAGACATTTTTCACAACAGGGGGTTTTTCACTGTAGCAAATTTGAAACAGGAAAGTGGGAATGGTGTTAATGCATGAAGATTTTTTCACACTAGGGGGTATTTTCACCCATGTACATTTCGTTGTAGAGGAGTTTCACTGTATTTGGAAATATTGCTGAGTCACTAAAAGTGACACCACAGACAAATGCAGCAAAACTATGCTGGAAAAAAAAAACCCTCAAGACTTCTATTGACATTCTTTAGATGACCGATTGTCAAATGACAGCATATTAAAAGCAGAATGTTATTTGGTTCAGGAATTACACGGGCGCAAAGGAAGGAAGAAGTCCACAACTTCAAACAACTCACAATTTACGGAAAGGCAATCGACACAAGCGAGCGTGAGTGGCAGCTTAATAAAATACACGTGTTGACAAAAGTCTAAATAATCAGCCAGTGGGGATATTCATCTTGCCGTTGTCTCGACAAGGCGCAGCCACCTACGTGTGTGCAAAACCGCGTTGCTACCGGGTGTTGACAGATGAGTCTCACGGCTTTGGTGAATGACTTTGAAAGGTTTCAGACACGCCTTTGAGCGTAGTTGTTGCATGAGTGTGTGTTTGTCTGGTGAGGACTTTGTCCACTGTAGGGGACGAATTCCAAGGCGGGTTGATTGTGGCCGACGCACAGGGGATGAATGCGGCGTAGGGTCATGTTTAGTTGGGATTATGCGAGTATGGCTCTATGACGTAAATTTATTTGAAACTAATATCCCAAATAGCGGGCGCAAAGATGTAAAAAAAAAAATTAAAGATGCAAAAAATCAGCCATTTTGACTCCGGTTTGAATAATCTATTTGCATATACAGCTCCCACGACTCAAAAAATGAAGTGCGTGATTTGTAGATGCAGTTCAGGTTAATTGATCAGCTTCAAGCTCGTGTCTCTTTTTGCAAACCTTCACAGTAATCAATCGGACCCTACTGTATATTTGCATGTGTGCAATGGTGTGAACCTCCGACAGTTTCCCCATTTGCCGATTGAAGGATGACATTGACAGGAGAGGAGAGTGTCTGTGTAAATGTTGCGGAGGGAAATAGGTGCGTCGAAGCAGAAACAGCTGATGGGCAGTCAGTGTGGCGATGAAGGCGGGATCTAGTCCTCTGAAGCGTTAGGGATTGGAGAGAGAGAGAGAGAGAGAGGAAAAAGGGGATTTGGGAAGCCAGGGAAAGAGTTTGGAATGGCAGCAGTTGAAAAAATAAATGAAATGTGTCAAAATAAAAGAGAATGCATTAGAAAAAGTAAAATTGATGTGAAAGTAGGGTAAGGAGGGAATACAGGGGGGCGGGGAGGAAAGAAAGCAATTAGTCAGGTTGCACAAATTCAACAGTCAACAAAAAAGAAAAACAAAACGTCGAACATACATCCGTATTGTTTCATTGCAAGATTTGAAATATTTTGGCTCATCTACAGTCAAGGCACATCTCAACATGCATAAATACATGCACAGCTGTACTTGCTCTGCCAGCAATTCGTCGATCAAGTCACAACTCGCATACCAATTGATTGGATGCACCTTGACAAGGTCAGATGCCTTTTCTATTATTGATGATTTATTAAAAAAAAAAACAATTAAACTCAAATATCACTCATACGATATGTGGAATCCGCTTGGTGAATTCTGATTAACGCCTTCCAAACACGAGCACTACAGCATGCGCAAGTACTGTGCAGCTTGGTCACCATGGCGACGCAAGCTGCCCATTCCATCATGCCATGCAAAGCGGCGAGAGATGACAGGCAGGCGACTTAACACCGCAGAACAGTGTCAACCACGTTTATCCCTACACTGAGGCAGCCGGGAGCCTTCTGCACCAAAACGCAAAATGTGAATAAGGCAAAAGCGGCGAGGAGGTCCGTGAAAACCAAAAACTTGGCTCGGGGTATCGACAGTACATCGTTCTCCAAACAGGCTGAGGATCTAACGTGCAAGCCGTCATGTGAAAATGTTGTCCCTGTTATTCATTCTAATTTGTTGAACCATGCATAAATCGGGCGCAGAGTCAGCTGCAAGGCGCAAAGGGGGAGAGGGGCGGGGTGGGGTGCCACGAGTGTTCTGATTAGTCAGGGCCATGTGTTCGCCAAAACAAGAATTTTAACCAAGCGGACATTCCTTTCACATTGACGACGAGACTGCTTAACATTTCACGGGATGTTATTTTAGTGTAGAGGGGAGTCATGGGACATTTTTTTTACAATTCCACCATTTTGACCAGTTTTTCTTTACTGGCAAGTGTCATGTAGAGAGAACAAATCAAATGTATAAATACATACAATGGCTTCTCTCTTATCACTTGCATGGTAGGTTTTTGGTCTTTTTGGACACAGATCAATTTGATTACAATGGTCTCCGTTGGAAAAGGCCGTTTCGAAAGGCGCGAAAGATCGTTTCCCCTCTCTCACAATCCATCCTTGATCTCATTTCATCACTGCTCAACAGTCTGTTCTTTTTTAGGGGAATTCAAAGTCGCAATGACAGCCTTTATTTCTAAGTGAGGTGTTTGGTTTTTTTTTTTGCTTCCTTGCGTTTTGGTGTCCTTGCCTCTGTTCACACACCAGACACAATATCAGAACGTAAATTTGACAGAATGAAGAGGGAAGTAAACGATCTGAAATCAAGCCAGAGTTGGCATTGTCAGATGATAGAATGACTGCCGCAATGTCACTTTGGTGGCAGAGGGATATCTCTCTTACCAGGCTTTTGCACCCCCTGAGCTTGCTGTTCTCCATTTCCCTGTGCCGTACCTGCGTGTGCACAAATACACATATACGGGAGCACAGAAACAAGCAAAAGACATTACTATGCATCGGATTGCTAGTGGCCGGACGAAAAAAAATCCCAGGATATGGTGCTGGTTTCAGAAATAGAAATATGACTGAGCCTGGAAATAAAGATGAAGCACGGACCCTGAAACCACAAGTCCCTTTACAGTCACTGGGCACAACTACCGCGAGAGGCTGCCAGGTCACTGCATTGGATTTAGCTTTCACGTACTTACGACTCGGAATGAGTTAACCAGGCCGCGAGTCAAAATACCACGTTAAGTGGGGCGGAAATGTAAACGAGGACAGGTGTTATAAGGTCGGGTCTAAGCATCTCCATCTCATGTCAACATTGGTGACTCAGCGGAGCAGATTACCAGGCAGTGGGAATAAGGAAAATCAAATGTGAAATGACAAAACCAAAAATTTACACAATACTGTACTGAAAAACCTATTTTTATTTTAGACAAGGCTTTGGCCTGTGCGTGCAGTGATTAGGTGAGGGTTTTTTTTTTTTTGGGGGGGGGTGCAATAAAAAAAACACATCAGCTAATGGCTGCATGAAACTAAATCCAACCCTTGTAAAAGAAAATTGTGGGTTTGACTTCCCCTTTCATCATGAATGTGGGTCAACGACTTCAACTAGAATCCATAAAGGTTATCCCGTTTTACACAGTGATGAGCAACTTGGAGAAAATAGGCCACGTTCAACCTGCCACATCTCATGAAGCAAATTAAACCCATGCAAGGGCACATAGAAACACACAATGCTATTTGTTTGCCATACACAAATGCTTGTGGCACTCATACATACAAGATGTAATGAGTGCATATGAATATTATAGGTGAACATTCTTTGCGGTGTACACAAACAACAATAACAAAAAAAAAAAGAAAAAAAGAAAAGCACTTTCAACATTCAACTTGCCTGCAGACAGAGGACAACAACAGGCAGACTGCCTCACCCTGCTGTTTGGCACTGCCTGTCAGCATGTCTGCATTTGTCCGAATGTGCAAAGCGTGCCAGAGCTGATCACTGGCAACACCACCCACAGCCTGTCCCGTAGCTGGCTGTCACTGACCAGCGCCCACACACAGTCTGACTGTCTGACCCGAGTGTCTGAAGAGCCGCAACGGCCCCGAGAGCCGAGTCATCGCCGGTTGAACTGCCGCTTTGTTTATTTGGTAGACTCCGCCTACCTGGCAACATCTATTCATATTTAATGAGAACTCGTAATTAAAGGTAATCCTATCCATGCATGCAGTCAGTTCCCAGCCTTTTTTTTGTTTTTTTAATGTTAAGCACATTTTCAGTCAGAAAATATGAAAACAGACTGTCCGTTTTAACTCATTCAGTACCAGCCAATTCTGGACCAAGTCTGAGAAGACGTTTAAAAACGTCTTTGGGAGTGAATGAGTTCATAACGGATAACATGGAGAAAAGTTGAATTTGAGCAAAGTTAGAAAGGAGAAAGTAACAACAAGCCATAGTTTGTCCTCAGATTCAATTGAACCCATAAAATAAAAGCTCCACAGAACATCGTGAAACGACGTCAATAACCCGATTGATTTCTACTTTAAACGTAGTATTGTGTGCAGGGGTCAAAACTCGACCCGATGACCAGCTGGATGGTAACTTCTCAGTGCGGGGGACACAACTTGATCGTATAGCAATTTCACCAGCAAGCTAGTATATTCAAAGCGGTGGCCGCTAGTGTGTTTATTCTCAGACTATACGCCCAGTGGCTGAATGACATCCAAGCAGATCCAGAATGGCAGCGAGGGTCCAGCAGTGCCTGATACCATCCGTCATTTAAGGGCATCTGCGGTTCATACGGTATTACATAAAACAAAAATGTCATGCTTAGACATGCTCGGGGTTTCAAAGGGAACAGATGAGGCTCACTGTTCAGGAAACTTGATTGCCGGGTGACGTAAAAAGAAATCAAATCTGCAATGCGGTTGCTGCTGTACGTAAACTGCCAACGTTAACATGCGGTGTGGGGAAGTCAAAGGATCAAGCAAATATGAAAACTGCAGTCGTGATTGAACACTAATGTGAACAGAAATGGAGGGAGCGGCTGGATCGAATATAGAATGGTGTCGATATTTAACATGACGTTTTCAAGACACTAAGCAGACAGTACGTAATGGTTGAAATGGAACATGGCCATACCACTGTAAATTTAAAATAAAATTAAATATATACATATAAATTTATATATATATATATATATATATATATATATATATATTTTTTTTTATATATACCGTTGCCCGTTTCAGCCTTTTTCTCTCCTCGCTGATCAAATTGTGCAAAACAGGCACACTCACCCGCATTGGCATCGTCGTCCAGCAGGGGGATGTAGTCCGTCTTGCCGACGGTCTCCCCGATTTTATCGTCGAACGTCTCGGCCTCCAACTGAGCCACAAAATCCCTCTCCACGCGGCTTTCTGGACCCTGCTGCGGAGCACTGTCCACCAGAGCGTCGCTCAGACTCAAGTCTAACTCCGCCATGGCTGTCGACGGAAGAGACACAAACAATGAATCATCAGCGGATGCAAAGTGAGTATGTTGGAAACTGAGATAACGAGACAAAACACGACACAGAACAGTACAGTAGCTATTACACAAAGCTCCAGCAACTGATTAGAATGTTAACATGGATATTTGAGTGCTGACTTGATTTGTTTCCATGATAATCATTTGCTTGGGAGGGTCATATTGAGCAGGGACGGGAGAACTAATGGATTCTTACTCGCCTCAATTCAACATGCATCATTTGAGATGCATCGATAATCCGTAATTGAATCGCAGCCTCTCAAGAGATTCCCAGTTCTAATGTTTAGCGGCAGAGGCACTGGTTCGGTGTCGAATTTCAAAAAGTGCTATTTGAAGAGCAAATTGGCACAACTTCACAGGCAGTCGTAAATCTGACATTTCAAACCCGGACACACTTAACCCCAGCTAACCAAGCTCGCAAGCCTGTCACGTCCGTACATCTGCATTACTTCATCTGTGTATCTTTTGCTAGACTGCAGTCATGGTGACATATTCATTTTTCTCAACGAAACCCAGTAACCCAAGCGGCTTCATTTTGTTCGATTAGCAACTAGCCCAAAACGTGTCCGTCATTCCCGCTGTCAAACTGCCGCTGTTGTTTTTGGTTTGTCATAAAGCATCGTCAATTAGATAGCTCGATAGAATTTGTTGAGTCACATTGTGTCATCTTCCAAATATAATGCCAGCTTATCTACGGTGCCAGCTGGCCAGCCTTACTTTGCTGCTCAGCCACTGTCCGTATTTATCTGGTGACCATCCTCCCGACCTTCCTGACATCCCTCTCCACCTGCGAAGGCTCTCAAGTTAACCTCACACCACCTAGCTTGCTGAAATAGGACACTCATTGTCATTCAAAGCAGGGTGTGGGTCAAGCTCTTGCCCCGGGGAGTACATCTCCTGCCAAAATCCAAACTGTCTTTTTTGCAGCCATACGAGTGTCGCTTTAAACTGTCCACACCGCAACGGTGGTCAGGAGCCTCACATTGCATCATCCGGCACCCAATTGCAAAATACATTCAATAAAAACCTATAAAATGATTCATTTTAAATTGAATGGGTGTTTCCAACCCCCCCCCCCCACCTAATAAGGTGTCAAAAACAAGACAGCTAACCCCGATGTACAACCCCGCAGCCCCATCTGCCGGATTACTGACTTACTACATGTTTATTTTAACATCGGATGCTTCAAATTCCTTTTGGCATTCAGCGGCTGAGCCAAACCCCAGACAACCAGTAGCATAGCCGTGCCTTCCTCCGAAAATATGACACATGGCTCGGGCTAAATAGGCTTTTGTGAGGCAGTCATACACCAAGATATTAAAAGCATATGATTCGGATGGGGTCGTGAAGCGTTACACGTTTGAATATCAGCGTATGAGCTCAGTTACTCGACAGCCCCCCCCCCCCCACCACTACCCCCATCCCCCTTCCAGCTTCCCCGCTGCATCAGGGTGTGTCGCAGGAAGACTGTTCGCAAACTGCCTCCGCCACAAAGACCATACGAGTCAGAAACTGCCCCAGTTACCATTTTTAACACAGCATCATCCGAGTGTGTGTCTGCTTGTATCGATGTCTGGTTCGGGTGCACAGCGTGAGCTGGAGAGGGGTCATGACATTTCATTTCACAAGCGTTTGACAGAATAAATCGTTTTTTTTCCCTTTTCTAAACAGCCACAAGTCGGTTGCCACATATTGCTCACAGCTTTGGTGTGGCCACTCGGAAACAATCTGGATTGAGCAAAGGAAGGAAATCAATGAAAAAGGCACTTTCCATTGTGTTGTCTGCTTGGAAAAAAAAAAAAAAAAATGTGTGCATGTGTCTGCGCATGCGTTTGGGGATTACTCATGTGCAGTTGCGCGCGTGCGCGTGGGGTTTGGCTCGTTTGAGTTCGTGGGAGAGACAGCGTTTGCCGGCTGCCAAAAAAAGCAGAGGTGAAGGTTAAGCCGCTTTTTAAATCTGCTTCCCAACACATCACCGATTGTATGCAAACAGAAACACACCGAAACAAGTACACATGAATTAAAAGATGACAAATTTAAATCACCTCACAGTTCCCTAATCAGGATATATCTCTGCTATTCTTTTAAGAAAAGACACCATTAATATTAGCAGACAGGAATGGACTTGTTTGCATTTTTTGAAATCACATTAAAAACAAAAATTAAGCAACACATATCAAATGACTCATCTTTCCACCTCCCTTGATCAGTGAAAATGGAAAAAAATAAAATAAAATAAAAACATAAGTCCACCAACTGCATCATGTGATGCCAAACAAAAAGCAGCTACAGTGAAACTCCTCTACAACGAAATCATGTTTGCAGCAAGACATTTTTCACAACAGGGGGTTTTTTCACTGTAGCAAATTTGAAACAGGAAAGAGGGACTGGTGTTAATGCATGAAGATTTTTTCACACTAGGGGGTATTTTCACCCATGTACATTTCGTTGTAGAGGAGTTTCACTGTAGCTGGAAACGAGCTGAAATATGAACGTATGTCTGCGTAGATTCTCAGTCATCCAGTTTCTGCAAAAGTCGAATGGCAGCAACAGGACTCTTGGTTGTTGAATAATTTTCAACTTTAATCCAAAACACTAAAATGGGGATTTGGTCTCACATCCCTTTCAGACACAACACACTGTTAACAGCGCAGAGCTTATGTCTGCAAAAAATAAATACACAGCAAGCCCGTTTTTTTTTTTAATATCCCTGCATTACTGCAGCGTGAACCTATAATTATGAGAGCTAGCGTAGCCAGAGCGCTGGGGTACCATAGCGACGTCACTGGTACGTACGTGGTTTCGGATGTCAGTGCCAGTTGGACATCCAACTGGCTAAAGAGTCGAATTTAAGGCGGGGAGGGTTCGACTCAATGGTAACACAAATCTTGATGATGAAATGTAAATAAAGAAAGAACACATTTATCATCCAAGACTTATATCGTATCGGTCAGGGAAGTTGGAGGAGATGTAAAACAAACACTTGGCATCGATCTCGGGTCCTCGAGGGTTCGACGGCGACCATATTACCGAGGATCTCAGCTGTCTTGAGGAGAGCGTCTCGAGGACTGACGTTGCAACCGCATTGGCTGAGTTGCATGAAAAGATCAGTCGTTTATTGCGGGCGGGCTGGGAAACATCCACGTCAAAAGCAATCGAAAAAAAAATGTGTGATTTAATTTGCGTGGGCAATTTCCCCTTTTGCAGCTTGCTTCTGTTATTGTGTTCCCAAACAGCTGACGAAGGGCTTTTCATTTCGCTCTCTCTTAACTCCCTCCCCCCACAACGCACATGCGCGTGCAATCACAGGCTGGGGGTGGAGTGCAGGCAAATGCAACCCCACCTGTGCTGGTTTTGTTCCGCATTGTTACACGTTTATAACAAGCTGACCTTGGTCCTGAGTAGTTACAATGTAGTTACAAAGGGTCCGTCAAATGCATCTTTTTTTTTACTTGAGGGGGTTACGACTGCTGTTATTTACTGGTGTTATGTTCTTGTGTCAGTATTTATTCATCATGAATTAATTCATCTTTGGCATTCTTCAGCAAAAAAACCAAAACAAAACATTCTTGATGAAATAAGTTGCACCAAACATGGGAATCGCTTTAGAATTGTTACCGAGTGCAGCAAGACTGTCAATAATGCCTGACAAACGTGGTCCCAGTTGGGCGTGCAGCCTGAACCTTGTTCACTCGGGTCACGAAAGTCGATGGGGGCAGGGAAGAAATAAGAGACTTGTCATGTGATCGCTGCTCACGCCAGTGGAAATCACAACTGCGCGAAGGCCAATCGAGGAACCTCCAACCGTCCTCACATTATGGACTACTTAGTTACAAAAATAAAAAATAAAATGCCACCCCACCACCACTCAGAAGTTTTAAAAAGGTAACAATGTGCAAAGCCAGGGTGAAATCAGGTGCATTTTGTTGACATATGAGATGTCACACTAAGTAAATACGTAAACCCATGATAACATTTTACCTGCATTTGAGCGCGCACACATTTAAAGTCCCCACGTGTCTCGCTGCCATCACACTAATCTTGAGGAAGATGCTATCTCTTAACATTCCACGAAGGCCATTCGCCGGGGGCTCACAATCACAGCTTTGTCAACACCCGGCCGTGCACGCGCGTGGGGACACATCAGGCTAATTGTATGTAAGGTAGGAATCCCAAAAGTGTTTGGAATGAAGTGACGACAATTATTGAATGGTTTGCATCATTTAGCGCAGGGGTGTCCAAACTTCATACAGAAAAAATGGAAGGATGAAATGACCACGTTACAAATGTTTCAACTTTGTGGAACCCGCGACGGTCGGCCGAGTATCGCAATCGTACGACATAACAGCTCTCGGAAATCTGACACACCGAAACACACACACACACACACACACACACACACACACACACACACACACAAAATTGTTCTCACTAACACACGCTTCTCTCATTTCACACGCACAACCCGAGCTAACAATCGTGAGCCTCAAAAACTACACTGGGAGCTACTCAAGCGACAGATGATTCGGAAGAAAGGAGTTGGCATGCAGGGCGTCAGGCTCAGCAACTACTCGGACTGCAACAAGTGATGAAACTTAGAGGAGTCAAGCAGGAAACGCTCCAACCAAGGAGACAAAGAAAGATGGCGCCCAGAGGCCTCTGGCTTGTATCCAATGCTGGGAGTGGCGCAGTGCCCCAAGGAGCAATGACAGACTTGCGGCATAATTAGTCTCAAAAGACAGACGGGACGCAATAAATGTTGATCGGGCATCGCTACACTTGGTTCTTGCGCAATAATGTCCTTTATTTGAAAACGAAACGAAAAGAATCTTTCCGTCCAGCCATCGCTTCAGCGACGGATATGATACATTGCGGCAGCTAACTCACGAGCTGCATTGGGGAACCTTGCCCAACTTTACTCATAACTATATTTAATGCGGCGACCTTTGATGAACCTCGGGTTTGAAGTTAACGACTGAATTGAATTGTAAAGGAGGTCAGAAAAGACCCAGCTTCCACACACACACACACACACACACACACACACACAAGCACAAGCGCACACACCTTTGCAAGCGCGTTACATCATAGCGGATCAAGTGTGTGATGTTAAAGCTTCCCGAAAAGCGCACAATCCAAAATTAATGACTTAATCTCTTAAGGATAACGAAACACTAAAGCTTCAATAAAAAAGTCAGAGGCCTCCGTAAACTTGGCCCCTGACCCGTGACTGACCCTCACACCTAAACACACAAAATGACACGCCGCGAGGCGTTCATTTTCACCGAGGCATTATTCTTCTCTTCCAGATGCAAAGTCAATAAATTAGGGTGATGTGACGCGCGCCGATAGAGCTGCATGACATGCAGATGCAGTACGTGACTCGCGGTTGCGTCAACCATAAATCAGCATTAAAAAAAAAAAACGATCATAGTTATTTCATGTGAATCCTCGAAATAGAAGTACAGAACTTTTTTTTTTCTTCAAAACGTAAAAAATTAAAAGTACCACGAACATGCATGCATACTTTGACAAGCCCGGCTAGTCCAAAATGATGTGCGCTGTACACTGAGCATACATAATTCATCATACATAGGATGCAGATTAATAATGCAAAGTGCATCCATCTTTGAGAGACTTCTATTCAAAACGTGAGAAACTGCACAACTCGTGGTGTCGAGTGTTTTCAAACGGTACACAACTTAAACCAACCGGCCAAGGTGTCGTTTGCAATCGGATAGCAACGATGACGCACATAACGTGTTCACAGAATTGACACGAGGAGCAATATGTTATTTTTTAAACCCAGGAGAGATAGATTTGTTTTTGTTTTTTTTAAAATAAAGTTAGAACAAGTTTTGTCAGTTTTTTTCAGTCCACCATTGTTGGTTCTATTATTTATTATAAAACATACTCTGAATTTCTGTCTGTGTGTTTGTGGCTGTCAGGATCAGCAGTCGAGTTTGAGCCCGCGGTGGAATCTAAATTGAGTGAAAATCTTTTGCTCGGTATTTTTTAAGATAAACCTTATCTTGTTTTCATGTGTGGATGACAGACAATTTCCCCCAAAATGTGTACTATTTGGAACTTGACACTTTTAGAGGCCATGTGTGGGCATACCGACAGGTAGACGTGTCCTGTGCTTGCCTCCCTTCCGGAGTTTCCACCACTCCCTCCCCTTCGGAAAAAGGACACCGTGATGAATGAATTCCCTGTATGACCACAACGGTTTCAGCTCAACACGTTTACACACAGTATCTCTTTGGGAACTATGGCCTATTGTTGCCTGGGCGGGCTTAGCACATTGCACTGGAATGCATAGCAGCACACACACACACACGTGGGTCAGACTGATTGCTAAACAAAAAAAACGGAAACATGAAAATACCTGGCCACTTTTTTTTTTTTTAGCTATTCGCATTATTTTCAGGATAAAACCATTTAATGGCATCCATGCAGTTTAGCCACGAACACTAAAGTGAGGGCTCTCTTAAATTGGCTCTGAAATACGTTCACCGCCAATGAACAAAGTCCATGAGAGACAAATAACCTTTGTCTTTCGCCGCGAAATTTTTTTTTTACGATGCAGGAAACAATAGTCCAATGTCGAAACTGTCCTGTCCACCTGCAAAGTGGTTGCATGCGGTCCGCTTGTAGTTGATAACATCTCTGAATTGGTCAAGCGACTGACTTTCCACTTGAAATGTGTCAAGACAATCCTCAATTGAGTGTGTCCGCCCGCCAACCTTTCCACGGCCCCGAGTGCCAAGTGACCCCGCCTCTCGTTCCAAGTCCCTAACGGGACAGATGACAGCGGTCAAGCCCGGCTACTGACACTCTATTCCAGCTGCTGCTGCTGCTTGTTGTTGATGTTGATGTTGTTGTTGTGACCGGGGGATTACGGGGAGCCCTTCACCCGGCACCGTGCCGCTCCTCTCCGCCATCATTTCATTCAGTCCATCTGCGGTTGTCACGCAATCTCAGAGTTCAAACATTCATCCTTCCGCACGCACGCTGCTGGGGTGTTCGCAAACATAAACATGCGCACGGCGACATTGTCCGACACATCTGTGTTACGGGCCGGGATAGCGCTCCGTAAAGCCCCAAATCCTATTTCAAATGAGCGATTATGTATTTCATTAGAATGGTGGAGAAACAAGTATACCCCCCCCCCCCCTCCCCGACCCCCTTCCAATTTTAAATTGACTTGAATGGGGTGGGAGGTATTCACACACTCAATAAGCAGAGAAGTCATTCAAAAAAAAAAAAATTACATTCCGATGGAAACTCTTCAGCCCGCTACAAAACATTTCAAGATGCTGGAAGGTCTAAAAATTTTTTTTAACAAAATTTTAAAAATGGGCAAAGCATTTTCCACCCTGATATTCAAATTGCCCGTCGCGTTTGACTGCACTTGTTTTCCGCATAAACAAATAAGTTGTGAACTATGTTCATGGGTCCCTTAGTTCAATCACTTGGGCAGCAACGAAGCCATTACCACAGTTTGTGTATTGATAATAACACATTAATTATTGATAATGCATACTAGGGACGGAGATAGCCATTAGTAACGCAATCCAAATTCAATAAACTGACTGGAAATCTCAAATCAATCAATTATAGAAGTGAATCATGTATCTAAAAAAAAAAACAACAACAAAAAAACAGATCGTGGAGACAAGACAGCATCCGCGGCACCCTTCATTTTCCAGCACAGGAGGATAATAATGCATTTATTGTCTCTGAAGAGTAACAATGGATTCACTTTCCTTTTCAGAAGGCAGCAAGCCGGTGACCTTAAAACCTGCTACGGTTGGGACCCGTCCAGATTCCTTTTCCAAATTTGGGAGATGACCTCAACTAGACATTATTTGATGACCCTGCATGTGTCCCTTTTACATTTTGTGATGAGCATCTTCTTCATCATCAGTGAACCATTTATGATTCCAAAACGACTGCGACGTATCTGATCACGCAGAATATTCAAGGAGACCAACAAAGGAAATACTTGTGAGCCGTCGACTTGGAACGCGTTTGAGACGACATGTACTCATTATAGGATACTACAAATGCATTCATCACTTGATGAAAAAAAAAGTGCTGTCCTTGAACACAATCCAATACTCCTCAAACGCCCTTGATTCATTTTCATTTGGCTTTTTAGTCCCCTAACCTCCCCACACCCACCCACCTCAAAAAAAATAAATAAAAATACGACAAATTATGAAAAACTGTCACGGATGATGCCACGCAAAACCTTCATTATTGCGCAAGAGCTCTGCATGCATACTTCAGGTGACTTCCGTTCAACAAGTATCTCTAGTATGGCGATGTCATAAGTGAGCGTGTAAGAAAAAGAGTAAAAGACACAGGAAATGATCTTTCAGGTGATTGTCAGGGCCTTGGGCACAATGCTTCAACTGCGAGCGAAGCGTGGAAGAGCGCCCCATTTTACGGTGATTGGATCAAGTTCACAAGAAGTTCAGGACTTCAGATCAGTCCCCACCTCTGATTCCCAACTCAGTAATCTGACACTGACAGTGGAGGATTGGCGAGTAATCTGGATGGAGGAAGGAAGGAGGAGGGGGGAGAAAAGGAGGGTAAAAATCCTCTCAGGGTTTTTTTTTCCCCCCAGGATTGAATCAATCACCTAATTACTGTAAATCAGGAAAATGCTCCAAAGTAATCCAAATGAACCAACTTTCTTGGGTAATGAAAGTTCCATGACGATTTTGAAAGAGTTTGGTGGAAATTCATGCGAGTAGCTCCTCAGGGTTTCGAAATTTGATATGGGGCAAATTCAGTTTTCAAGGAGTCAAGGAATTGCACTTTTCTCTAAATTCCAGGATAAAAAGATCCAATAAGTTGTTTTTTTTGTTTTGTAATACTCAAACATAACCGATGTGCCAGGTTAGCCCAGCAAGGGCCAAGACTTGTGAAAATGAATCTAGAACAAAACCAAAAAAATTGTAATGTGTAAAAGTGTGCAAAGATGCAACGTGTCAAAGGTGTGGATGTGGCAGGATGAAAATGCAAGCGGTTTGAACTTCACAAGGTAATTAACAAGGTCATTTTGTACTTGACAAAGAGAAAAGAATGTTCATGAATAAAAGAATTCAGCCTGCAGGGATCAATGGGCATGAGGCTGCTTTGAATAGGTGGAGCAATGTGGAAGGTAGTGCAACTGCGAAAATTGGCATCATCATGCAACAGTACTCCCATGTTTGGGGGTGCAAGGAAAGAAACGTGCGAAGGCTCTTCAGCATTCACGTAATTATTACACATATAACCCCAACTCTTTCCCCAGATTCAAACTGCAAATGAATGATCCGCCAGGGACAGCGTGACACTCAAACTGGCTTGCGTAACTTGCTTGGAAGCTCGCCGCTCAACATCGGATTTACAATATTCACTTGCCAGCGATGCAACGCATGCGAAGTGTCGTCTTTGTGTTGACAGGGAGGCGAGACAGACAAGAATCGAAGCGTAAGCGTAACAGAAAGGGCGCGGACATTCCGACTGCGCAGTCAAACAGAAAGTACGTGTTTCCGACCAGCACCTGAACGCACCATCATCCTGGACACACCGTAATGTGAGATCACTCATCCAAAATCACCGTCGTGTCACTGCTACTGACTCGAGCAACCCATCGACAAACTTTGCGCGTCCTGCTAACCATGCACATTTCTTTCTAACGCATTTACAGCTTAAAAGTCCGATTTCAGCTCGACTCACCGTTTGTTTGCTTTTTGGCAGTTTGTCGGGAGACTCCGAGCGTCGCTGTCACCGCTTCAGTCCGCCCACTGGAGAAAGCTCTACCCTGGCCGCAGACGATCTGCTCGCCCACGTGGAGCCTCGGAGCCAATCGTTGCCCTGAAATATGATTGACGTATTTTGTAGCCAATCAACGTAATAGTTTTGTGCGCAAGACAAGTGAATGGGCCAATCGCGGCTTCCAAATGTTCAGCAGATTCGTTGTCGTCACCAAAGGGACTTTTGACAGACACATGGTGCTTTCAATGGAAAAGTTCGACTCCTTTTACGGTCGGGCAGAACCAATCGCCGGAATACGGGCAACCGGGCAAGGCCCTTCGGACTGGAAGACGCCCCGAGGCGTCAGTTTAGCTGGCTGCAAATGTCACTGCGACTAAAGAGTGAAGGCACAATCCCATTTTGAATGCATCCACCTATTTTATTTTAACGCGCTTTCCTCTTGTGGATATAAATAAATAAAACGAGTCTAGGAGGGGATTAGCAGAAGAGGAGGCTCCTATTTCTCAAATGACATGTTGAACTATAGTGACACCTTGTGACCGAATTGGTAAGGACTAGTCGATGGCAAAAAGGTATCTTGACGTGTGACCTCATTAATTCTTATTTGGTAATCAGTCAATGACGTCACCGTGTAGTCAGTCCCGCATGAGGAATCGCTTCTATTTATGTTTCAGGCAAACCAGACCTTCAAAGTAGACATAGCCACCTCTTACCCAGACAAATAAGCAACACTGGGTTAAGAAAAGTTGTCTCCACTGTATGGCAGTATGCATACAGTAAATATATGCAGAAATATTTAATTACAGCAAATCTACAATGCAAGAGTCAGAAAGAAGACGTGTAGACCAGTTTTGATATCACATTGCCTGCTCTCAATTGGCAGTCAAATCGTAAACAAGGCTGCGGACATGCTGCTCTTTTCCGGAGTCACTTGAGGTCTTTTTACACAGCAAAAGTCAGCTAAATTATTGCACACGTGTCAATTTGTTTTCAAAGATGTTTATTGAAATAAATATTTTTGAAATTCTTATAAACTTCAACCATTGATAATGCTATCACACAGTCAGAGCCTGGAGTTGCACCATTTCCCCCCCTCGAGTCAATATGATATGAAATAAGAAGAATGAACTTTGCATTTCACCGTAAGTGAATCAATAATTGAATTCATTGCCGGGGCTGTTATTAGATATTAATCACAAAGTATTTTTTTTTTTCCTGAACAGCACACACTTCGTTAATTTCCAAGCTATAATTCTTTCACCTTCCTTTCACCCTCACTCGGGTTCAAACTGGGTTTGGAAGAATTAAGGTGCACTTGATTTAGCTTGCTATTAGCAGGCTTCCTAAATGAAGTGCTCCTCAAACTTGGGGGACTGTTCTGTGCAGGTGTGACATGTGTACTGAACTCAATGTATAAATGAGTCTCCCATAATTTGGAAGATTTCCGTGATTAACTCGACGTAACAGTTTGCAAGCAGACAGCAGCAGTCAGCTGTTTTGCACATCAAATCCTCTCAATTCTGCAAGATTTTGAGTGCAGCATGCAGGTAAAAATGTGCACGATTTGAAAAGTCTTTCGCTTGGTCATCGTCAATCTTACCCACGTTTCTTTTTTTTCCTCTCAATAGGGCGCGTTTTCCCATAAGAAAATGAAAGCAAACTTTATTCACAATACCCTCTATAGTATTCTGCATTTCAAAGCATGCCAAAGAAATGTTTCAGTTTCTGCATAGTGCTGGCTATACGAGTGCCAAGGTTTTGGATACCTTTACAAGAAGTACAAGTTGGTATGTACAGACAAAGAGCGACGCGAGTAGATCCAGTATTGTGTAAACCTCAAGTGCTCAAAATATCTACAAATGTAAGTCCGGTGGAACTCATATAGAAAGTTGAATAGAGCTGAAAAATGCTCAAAAGTATGGAAGAGCTAGCAAGCGAGTGTGCGTCTGTAAGAGTGCAGGAGCTAATTTAAGTGTTTTTTTTTTCTTGCATTATTTTTTTTTACCATTTGTTTTTAAAGACTCTTTCTTTTAAACACACCTTCCCTACTCATGCAGTACCACTTCCCACTCTGGTGCAAATTCCTTGCCTTTTTTTTTTTTTTCAAAGTGTACCCATAGTGGTTTAAGATGCAGTATGCATTACATAATGTGTATTCTCTAGCATTGAATATTATGTTTGGGTCTACTGACACTTACTAGGTCAAATAAGATACAACCACATTCTACATTTGAGGTCATCGTTCTGAATGTAAAGTAACAAGTTCAGGCCACTAGGTGACTTATTGTACTCAAACAAACAAACAAGCAAAAACAAAAACACTCGCTACAGTACATGAGATGTCAAGGAGAGCCAAACTAACAGGGGGGAAAAAAGTGTACAGTATAGACTGGCTTCTTGCTGGATATATGAAGTCAGTCGTCTTTAGTTAACAGGCCTCACTGACACACAACACATCCTGTACAAAGAAATGATTTTGAATGCAATAAAACATGTATGTGCTTCTTTTTGGATGTTTGTAGACCGATTGCACACAAGAAAAGGAAAAGCAGCATCAAGGGTTGGTGTCCCGGAAGCAATATTAGGCATGATTAAAAAATAATTAAAAAATGGAGTGAACTCCAAATTTTCATGTAAGCAAACTCTGATCAACATTTTAAGTTGTGAAATTGGACACAAATGTTTTAGGTTTTGCTAATGTGAAGAGTTTACAGAATTCATTGTCGTTTGTATTGTGTGTCCCCCTCACCCCAACTTAAAGATATAAGTAAAACAATTTCAATAATGTACTGTATATTTGAACGTTTTTCAACTTAAATTACTATTTTAGCCCCTTTAATAATGTTAACCGGGGTAAGTATGTGGTGTCGGGAGGCTAAATAAGGCCAGAATTTAGTCAAACACTGTACTTTCTAATAATGTAATTTCCAATATTTTCATTTCAACAGTATTTGTAAAGAAACACTGCCACCTAGCGTACAGTCAGAGAACATAAAGTACCTCCGGACCCCCATTTCACGAACGATCAATCCAGTCGGTTACGAAAGAAAGTTGGCTGTGTTGTATGTCTTTTGTGTTTTATGGACAACGCGTTTTATCTCGTTAAGTGACCGAAGCTTTGGAGTGAGCACCCAAAAATCCCTCGTACTTGGGTGATCATACGAATATTTTCAGAGGTTGATGTGAGCATTCAGTAAAGATGTCAACTTCAATTTTGGTGACCATCAATGGCAGTTTTGGCACAGAAGGCGAAGTTTAGATCCCTACATTCCGGATTTGGACTGTCATGTTGAGGAAGCTCTTTAAAAGGACGAGGACGGACAGGGACGGAGGACGATTATTATATGAATAAGGACGGAGGGACGGAGGGACGATAACGGAAGGGTACCCAGGTCACGGACGGATTGGCAAAATAGGGTAAAGTGCCCATCTCTGAGATATTATTATTATTACAGTACCATTATTATTATTATAAAAATGGGTTCAGTCCAATCACCAGTTCGGAGGAACACGTGTATGACAGCTGACGCTACACTGCCAAGCCTTCATTGAATGTTCAAGCGAGATTTTGGTTTCCACTGCCCGTCCTTCAAAAGTTTTGAGTCGCACATGACGTGAGGCAAAAAAAAAAACATCAACCCTCGTTTTGTTTCACCAACCTCTTGCTTTGGTTCAATACTAAAGTGCAACTTCACTGAGCGTTACAGCCACATTTTGCAGTTACTGACGCTAACGAGGACAAACTGGGAATAAAGTTATTCATTAAAAGTTATAATTAAGAATACAGCAATTAATCACTGAATTAAAATGATCAATCACTTTCTGTATCCTCAAAATTTGGACTTGCCTGAGTGTCAATTAGACTCTAGGACAGCGCTGAACAAAAACCAAACACGAGCATCTGGAAGAAACATGATTAGACATTTACAAATTATACAATAATTCACAGACAAAATGATAGTAATAATAATAATCATAATGATAATAATTAGACACACAAATAAATAAATAAATTAGCTTCGACCAGCAAGCAGCAGGATACAATCTTTGAAATGCCGCCTTAAAGGGGGAAGTACACCGGAATTAAAGTTCAAGGTTGTGACTCTGCGAATGTTGACTCTATTTTCTTTCATTGTTTATCAGACAAGTTGAAGAAGAAGAAAAAAAAGGAACCAAAGGACACATTCCTGAGTCTCGATTAAAGATTTGCACTGGTTAAAATATAAAGTGCTGAACCGTGAATCCAAGTGTTGCGGCTGCTACAAATCACTTTAAAGGACTATTGCACTCAGTTTACGTCGTGCACAAAATGTCAGGGAAGACAAGTGGAAAAGTGGGATGGAGGGGGCGGGGGGGTTCTCAATCTTTTTTAATTATTATTATTCTTGTGAATTGATGCTAACAGGTGTATAACTTCAATGTCACGATTAGATACTGGATGTACGACTGTTGTTTGTGGCCTGGAGGGAAAATTCATTTGACACGCAACTGCAGTCGGGGAGCGAAAAATTTCTTGCTGGCAAAAAAAAAATTAAATCAAATCAAATAAAGCTCCTCTCATGTCATTCGGTGAGTCATGGGTGTGGGAACGATCCGCTTCCATAAAAACAGCAAAGCCTAAGCTGTCAAATGCTGACGGCCTCGCGTCATTTCCGGTACCTGTAATGAAAACATTATAAAGCATGTGTGTGTGTGTGTGTGTGTGTGTGTGTGTGTGTGTGACTTTTGGGGGTGCCCTGTAACAGCTTGCTGAGTCAACTCTAAAGATGAATCATACTGCATACGAGCACGTTGGTTGCAGTCGTTACATTTCTTCTTTGACCCCATGAAAGAAGTGGCGTTCCGGTCACCCTGTGTGTCCGAGCGTCGTCATACTTCAGTGGATCTCAGTTCGCATCTTTTAGGTAAAAGTACATTGTTTACGTCTGGCAATAAGAAGTGGTACTATAAATTCTGAAACGTTACGCGGAAGGATTAAAAAGTCTCGGGCATACTCAGATGACCGTGTAACTATTTGGAAACTTCATATTAAAGGGATTTTTACATGTGCTGTTTCGATCCACAAAAGCAAAACATCTTGGCTGTCATGTCTCCCTAATTAAGAAAAAACGATTTACTGTGTCCATCTACAGTGGGGCGAAGCTGACACACTGACCAGTTCTGAGCTATGTTCTGCAGACAGAAAACAAAAAAAAAGAAAACACGCACAAACCTCAACTTAGCACACATTTAAAAAAAAAAAAAAAAAGACAATACATAAAGCGCACTCACTCGACTCTTCTTGCCAGTGTTTGCATATTATACTGTACAGAAAATAATGGCGCATTCGTCTGGTCGTAAACTGTCCAACGTGTATATATATATTAGTAGCTCATGACTGCTATGTACAATTTATAAGCATTCCGGGTGCTTAGGTGGAAAAACAAACGGACCATTGAAATCTGAGGTAGCAAATTCAACAATGATAAAATAAACTCAAACCCACCGCGGACGTCAACTCCTCTGCAAAAAAACTCAAAAGCTTACCGAGTTGGAAAACTGGGATTTCACGTTTGTGTACCACGTTTTGGGTTTGCCGATTTCCATGACAGGCATGCGGATGGTTCGTCACCCACGAGAAAATGTTGGTTCTGGTAGGGCAGCTGATATGTTCGTCAAGAAAATTCATGGCTTTTGAACCCTCCAGTTCCCACCCCTGAGGTGCAAACCAGCCAGCCAGTCAAGTGTGCTCTTGGGAATTCGGGCGCAACGTTTTCTCCACCTCTTGGCGCGGGACATCGGGGAGAAGGGGGGGGGGGGGGGGGGGGGGGGACAAGGAACCGTTGACACAATGGGACAGCGGGTTTCTTGTTAGGCCAGCTAACACTACATTTTGACCAACCGGTTTGTGAGGTTTCGGAAGCGCCACTGACACATAAGAATAGAGGAACTGTTTCAGTGCAAGACATGATGGCTACTGGTTTCATTATTATTCGGTCTGGGTTTTTTTTTTTTTTTGTCTTTACATGTCCTCGATAAGTCATTCAAGACTGGATTCAGCAGTAAAGGGATACTCCTAAGGATTGCAGTTGTTTTTGTGTGAAGTGATGCCACCCCTCTTCGGTTTGCCTGTTCAGGACACCTCTCTGCTCTTTTTTGGGTGGCTGGGGGAGGGGGGAGGGGGGGGGGGTTCAAGGTTGCACTGTTGAAGAGCTCTGGGTGTTCATGCGGAATGGGGAAGAAACTAGGAAGAGAGATAGAGAGGCATCCACCTTATTTTCCCTTCTGGGCTCAGAGCGCTCTTCATGAATGGCGCATCCTTGCGTTTAAGGTTCACAGGAGGGTTTTGGTTGCAAAGTTTGAAACAGGGCCAGTAGTATCCTCCCTCCTTCCCTCTCACTGCCGAACCTTCCCGTTCTCCGTACCCTTCGCTTCTTCCTTAGCTCCCCCCCGGGTCCGAGCTGTGTCTCTGCGCTGTCCGTGAGTCCTGAGGTGGATGTGACTCTTGGAGAGACAACCTCCTTTGTGTTTCCAAATCCTGGTCAAATAGTCCCGTTGCAGCCGCTTGCTCGCCGCCAACATCGATACGCAACTCGGAATTGAATTCCAACCCTGTTCTTCTGAGGCTTGAGATCAAACCGGAAGGTGAATTTGATCCTGCGCCTTTGCCTAAATCTAAGTCTAGCGCTGGGTCTGAAATTGTCGCACCTCCAGTTTCCAAACCAATCTCAAGCTCCAAATGTTGTCCTAAGATGTCCAGTCCAGAGGAGGAGCGCTGGTTCTGGCTGGTGTCGATCAAAGGTGAGTCCCGCAGTTCTTGGGATTCAGGAGACGTGGCTGAGAACTCCTCAAAGTCCTGAGAGTCCAAGATCTAAACAGAAACATATGACAGTTGTATTGAATCCACCATTACAGTGCTGCCTCCTCGACATATGACTACTTTGTTGACCATGCTTGGAACTCTAAGCATTTGTATCTCAAGTCATCTTTTCCCATGGAAAAGAATGGAAATGACATTAATTGGTTCCAGCCCGACACCCTCTCCAAAATTAAAAACAACACATCATTTTGTGATGTATATTTTAAGATGCTATTTAATTTGATGTTTCATAAAAACATGTCGTAGAGACATCATTAAACAGAATGTAAAGAAGAAAAGAGTTTGTGCATCATGAAAAATGAATTGCGGCACCTTTTGGTGTGTGCAACCTGACCACCGTGTGGACGAATGAAGGCGAGTTTCACTCAACCATTGTAAGTGACTCAAAGTAACCTGCAGTATAATTCGTCCTTTTTTGCAGAGGATAAAGAATATATGCCTGAGAATATTATTAATTGGAACATTGCTCAACGTGCCAGAATGCCAGTGTTCTCCATAATAACTTACCCTGATCTCATATTGAAACAAAATGCAGTGTGTCATATAAATAACAGCAGGCCGATGTATTTACAGAATTGGGAATGCATTTCACCTGTGATAAGGAGGCCAGGGTGTTTGTCTCAAGTTGCGTAACAGGCGGGACCAGTTTCTCTCCAGTGCCTGGATCAGCGCATGGGGAGGCCTGTGAGTGAGATGGCATGATCACAGCAGGAAAATGTCCACTTTCTTCACAATATTTTCTTGTCTTTGTTGTGGTCGGGATGTTGTGGTCCTGCTCTGTGCCAGTCAGATGTGATCCAATCTCATCCCGGAGTGAGGTTTTGTGCATGAACTGTACATTGCAATGTTTCTACCTGAGGCGGTGACGATACAGCACTATAGGCGGGGGGGACCAGAGCCATTTGTCTCTGCAGCAGCTGCATGATCGTTCCGATATCCGTTGACATACGAGTCTCCAATCTGCACACAATAATTGTCAGACGCATTTTTGGGAGCCACTTCTCAAAAAAATAAAAATAAAAAGCCAGACGACGTTTGTATTTTTTTCCGAAAGCCGTTAATGTGAGTACCGGTTAAGTTGTTTTTGCAACAGGTCGAGGCGCGTGTCCAGCTGGCTGCGTTGCTGGCGGCTCAAGCTGTGCAAAGGTGTGCTGAGGGATGGGGGGGAGGCGAGGCTGCAGCTGGGAACCTCCTGGTACTGACCACCCCCTCGATTTTCCCCCCAGAAACTGAAGATGTTGGACACACCTGAGAGGGCACCTGAAAACAAAAGAGAGGAGAAATTTGAGTGATGGCAAACACTTTGACTCATGACGAAGCAACGTTGAGATGCAAGAGAATTATTTTTTTTTTTTAAATTATTATTTCTACCTGACAATGCATTGCAGGTGTTGCCCGTCTTAGCTTCTCCATCGCCATCTGTGTTCTCAGAGAAGTTTTTGTGTGCCGCCTGTACATGATGGTTCTCCAACATTGCAGATGACGGAGCGAGGCTGGTTACAACTGACTCTTCTCCCTTTCAGACCAGAACATGATCACATTACTTTTAAGTACCATAAGTAATAAAAAAAAAAAAAATAGGGGCAGGGAGGCTGGGATTTTGCACCTCATCCCCGCTGGAATGGGAAGACACCGAGTTGCGAAACTGCCTCTTTGCCGCCTCTTGACGTTTTTGGTTATGGGCTGATTCTCTCTCTCGTCTTCTGTTTACAGACTTGTGGGACTTTTTAATTTCGCCGACATCTGCGTCATCTGGTCAGGGAAGCGGAAAGCAAATATTGGGGATTTTATGTCAGTGTATTTCTTGTCATTTACTACAACAAGCCCTTCCAATAAGCGATCGGGAGCATGTGTTACCCTTCTCTGTGCGCCGCCGAAATGATAATTTCCGTCGGCGCAATTTGTTGAAGCCCCCGCATTTAGACTCATCGCTGCTAGGAGAGCCGGGGATCATGTTGGTCTGCATAAAGTAACGATATAACATATAATATGAAGAATAAAATGATGTTTCTCTTTGTTGTTGTTGTTTTCGAATTACAGTACAAAACTCACATCACGGAGGTTGAAAGTAATTTCCAGGTTGTTCCAGAAGTGTTCCGCAAATTCCGGATACATGTCCAGCACCTCCAGAACGTCTTCCCTGAAGATTTTATGAAGGTCGCAGTAGGTAAGAGCCCTCACGTCCGCGTTGGATTTACCCGGTCGAGAATACAGGTTGATAGGTTCACCAAAGATGTCGTTCTTTCCTGAGAATGAGAAGCGGTGTCATATAAAGAGGGGGATGCGAAAACCTGGTTGGCTTAAACAACAGCGGAATAGCTGTGGAAAGCAACACAGAGCTCCGTGACAGGGAAAGGTGGGGATGGAGGGTGGAGGGGAGGGAGTGGGTGGGTCGGTGGGTATAAAATATTATATTTGTAGCTAAGTATTGTATGAGTATGACTATGCACTCATCTCGCTTGTTTTACAAGGACAGACTGTTGAAAAGAGATTTTAGGGATGTTTTGTTGGATAATTAGTATTATGTCAGTATTATTAAATGCAGCACAGTGTTTTCTCTTAGCACAACCTATATTAATACCATATTTAATGATCAGGAAGCCAGTTGGTACAGTATTCCGATTGTCATTGACATGAAACTTTGATCGGACAACCAGCAGAGGGCGCCTCCAACTAGTGCATATTTTATTGTTCAGCAAAACTAATTACAAAGACAACAAATGAGGAAAAAAGTAAAGCAAGAATTTACCTAATATGGCAACCACAACATCTCCTCTTAGTATTTCGATGGATCCTCTGGATATAAAGTAGATCGCGGTGAGGACGTCCCCGGCGTGGACGAGCGTGTCACCGGGAGGTGCGTGGGTGGTCTTAAACTTCATTGCCAAGGCCCTGAGGCAGCCCTTGGTGGAGCCTTTAAACGCCTTACAGTTCTGCAGCAAAGTCCGGTTGAGATGGAGGCAGATGTCCGCCTGGAGACACTCTGGGAAACCTTTTAACACCTGGGGATAGGGCGGTGGGGATGGAGGGGACAGGATCCAAAGAGGCCGAGTTAAATGAAGGGGGGGAAGAAAGGTTAGAAAGAAGGTCAGATAAAGAGGGAGGCGGGCAGAGAAGGAGTGTGAGGAGGAGACAATTGGAAAGAAGGAAGGTTACAGAGGTGTTAGAAATACAGCAGTTGAAATGACAGAGGAAGGTAACGTCAGTATGGATACGTGCCGTTAGCATTGAGGAGCGGATTAATAAAGTTTAGAGGACTGATTTTCAAAGCCTGTATTGATACGGAGACGATTCACTGAATTAAATGTTCAAACTGTGCATAACATTACATTGGAGTCACTTTTTTTTTTTTTTTATGCAGTGCAATGTTAAATATATTTTAGCTTAACTCGTATCATAAATCTGCACACTTAGCATGCTAACATACTCTTTAAGGATCGAAACCTCCACCTTTTTTCATGAACACTTGGGCCTACTCATGATAAGACTTTATATTGCACCTAATTTCAGAGCAGACGCGGAAACGTAGCTCTCCACAAAGCAGTCGGACAACCTTTTTGGAGGTCCGTGCTCTCCTGAGTCTCAGTCCGACTTTTACCCAAAAGGACACGAGTCAGCAGTTTCTGAGTTTGAACGGTGAATGTCCATTGTTTTCTGGAGTTTCACCGCAAAAGCAAACCAGCGAGGTTTTTGTGAATGTTTCAGCAAAAAAAAACAAAGCGAGCAGGCCCGTAGAGTGTTATTATTGTGAAGAATAGGTGCAATTTTAATACTGCAAACACGGCCAGCCCAAGACATTTTAGGTGGCAACTTTAGGCCGCTCATTTTTTTTTTTTAATGTACTCCCACTAAATAAATTACACTCCTGGCTTCCTCTTGACACATAACCACTCTTTTGTTGCCTTGGTAATGTGTTGCAGTGGACCTCCGTAGGAGACCTTTCCTTGTTTAATGGTGCTGCAAGCATTTGCTCGACTGTTAACTTTCAATGGTGTGCTTTTTATTTTCACGCGACATCAATATTCACTGTTGGAAGGCATCGCTGGTGTTTTGTTTTTTTGCGATAGCTTTTCTCCTGAGCACAGCTATCGTTCAAAGAGTGAACATGCCGCCATGTTTTATAAGTCTTTCATGTCTTGTTATTTCTGCTTGCTTGTTTTCACAACTTAGGTAGGTAACCTCAATTTTTTCATAGTCAAAACAAAAAAAAAATAAAAGAAGAAGAAAAACAATGAGCAGCACTGGGATCTAGTAGTGAGTGCCAGGGCCCAACAGATATCGACTAATTGCTGACTTTTGGGCAGAAAATGCATAAAATAACATTTAAACCCCAATGCAGTTCAATGGGAATCAAGTATTCATGGAATTTTGCTATGTGCAATCCAGCATGGGTTGGCAATAAAAAACAAAAACTTTTTGGGTTCCAAGAATGCATCGCGTGGTGCGAAATATGCGGCGCGTCTATGACCGCAGTTGCGCTGGTGCGTCTGTGCGTCACGGCTGAGTCGACACAGAACAGAGTCGTCGGGCATTTGACTGGGATGCGACCTCCCTTTGGCCGTGACAAACGGTTCAGGCGGCGGTCACTTGGTATGCACTCAGTTCATGGTGCCTTTGTGCGCACTGACAGGTGCGATTCACAAAGCCAACGTTGTGCCCGGCCAACATGAACCCGCCTTTGTGGTCAGCACAACTGAATGACTTGATCAGCAGTCATGCGTGTTTCATTCAACCCCGAGGGTTTCATATGTGCGTCGTGATTGGCTGCATACTCGCCTTCTTATATGAGCTCGTGGCGGTCCAAGCGTGACATGGGAGGGAGTGTGTGTGTGCTATTTATAATACTCACATCTTTCCTATTTTCTCTGATGGTGTCGGACCATGCATGCTGAGACAAAGTCTTCCAATCATCCTATTAATGTACAACGCAGGCTCAAAATGCTACTCGACCCTCGGGGTGTGTATTCATGCCGGCTCAATTTGATGCAAAGACTCGGTGTGCACACGTAGCGAGTTGGTACATGTGGACCGCAGGTACTCACAGCATTCATGTCGATGCCGTTGGTGTAGGACCAGGCGTGTTGGAAATACTCCTCCAGCCGCTGCCTGAGCGGGTTGGGGATCTGGTGGAAGCGGATGAACTCTCGGACTCGAAGCATCTGGGTGTGGTAGCGGGCCGTCCCCGAGTATAGCCGCTGGATGATGGCAGAGACGTTGCCAAAGATGCTGGCGTACATCAAAGCTGGTTGCGGGACAGAACGAAATCAGTTCAGACAGATTTGTCCAGTGAAAGTCGGCATGGGGGGATAGCGGTGGGTGAGATGGCGGAACAGAGAGCGGCAAAAAATGGACCTAAAAAAAATAAATGGCCACTTGGCTGCTCAAAAGGCAAATCCCCTTCAGCGTATACACAATTTTTTTTCCCGTTTGTTTTAGATGTCCAATACTATTATCATAACTTACATCCTATGAGCATGACACAGATGGAGAAAATCTTCTCCGAGTTGGTGTTCGGGGAGACGTTGCCAAAACCCACGCTGGTCAGACTGCTGAAGGTGAAGTAGAGAGCCGTGACGTACTTGTCTTTAATGGAAGGGCCCGTTCCTGTTGAAGCGCAAAGGTGACGTCGGTATGTGTTGGAAAGGCTGCAATATTGGTTTGACATCACGCTAACAATAGCAGCACCGTTCGGAGTCTCAGTACCTGGGATGGAGTCATTAAATTGTTTTCCCAGTTGGTCGCCGAGTGTATGGAGCCACCCAATTGAGCCGTTCCGCTCCACGTTACCGATGGCATACCTGGGGATTGTAATCGGAGATTAAGCAAATCCCTCACTTTGCAACAACCTGGATCACATCAGCCATTTTTTTCCCCTAGATTATTTTAGACTAACAACAAAGACACACTTTGCTGTAGGCCAATGTGCCTGTTTTAAGGATGATTTAACAGTTTTTAATTAGGCACTTTTTAGAAATGTGAGTTAATCAATCAAATAAAGAAAGACTCATTAATCTGGTCAAGAAATTGTCACTATTTATTTATTCATTTACAGTTTATTTATTTATTTCAGAAGATGCAAGTAAAATTTTTGAAATTATTTTTTTTTTTTTATTGTGAGAATCGGCTCCCATTTTTTTCCTCTAGAATTACAGGTTTGGTTCAATAACAATTTGTAGCTGCAAGTACTTCATTTTACAAGTCCAGTCACATTTTCCCGCCGCGTATGCTAATTTTGTAAACAAGGCAGCTGTTAGCATCGTACCAGATGCACGCCAGCCAGTGCGCGATGAGGGCAAAGGTGCACATGAGGAGGAAGAGGACGGCTGCGCCGTATTCGGAGTAGCGGTCCAGTTTTCGTGCTACGCGGACCAACCGGAGGAGGCGAGCTGTTTTCAGCAGCCCGATCAGAGTGGTGGTCTATCGAGAGGGGAAAGAGAGGAGATTTGAGGGAGAGTGTGGGCACACCTTTCTAAAACTAATGAGGTACTCTGGTGGATGAGCTCCACCCCTTCCATTCATGTCCATACGATGAATACGGTTAATCAATAATGAAAGCTTCACTGACGGAGAGCCTATAGTCCTGCTGTGTGTGTGTGTGTGTGTGTGTGTGTGTCCTCACGGTAAGTAATAGCTGTCTGCTGAGAATAAGCTGCAATTTCTGGGCTCAGTGGCTTTCCTGGCCAACATTACTGAATCAAAAACCTCCAAGGGGAGTTTCTACATGTCTAACTTTTTTTTTTAATTCCCATCAAATTGCAATCAATAAGACAAATTGCAAGATAGAAACGCATTCCGATGTCATTACACTGAGATTATTTACCACTTGGAATAACCCCCAGGCTGGGCTGCACTGTCTAGTGAATCAGTCATCCTCGGCCTCGGGTGATTTTGGTCCTCATTAGGACGTCTCCTCAGAGAGTGTCTCACTTTCTGACTCTTGGTTGGCCTTCCTTGGCTCTTCCATCTCTTGTTCTGGTCTCCTGAACCCACCCAACATTGTTCAACCACCTTGGTTGTTTCCCTTTTATTCATTTTACCTTAACGTGTGTATATATATTTGTTTAAATATGTATGAGTGGGTTGGTGGGTCAAAAGAGTGCAAAAGGTTTTACACAAGCATGCTTCTTTGACATAAATGTCAGAATAGGGTCGAATTTATTTCCCTCCCATATCAACAACATCACATCATCACTATGTCATTATATTCTGCCTTACCTCTTCCCCGCTGCGATAAATTAGAAGGTCGAAGGGAATGGCGGCCACCATGTCAATGAGGAACCAGCCTTTAAAGTAGTGCACGGCGATTCGCAGCGGTTGGCTCACCACCTCGTCGTTAGAGTTCACATATGTTGTCCTGAGAGAAGAATGAAGGTAAACCCAAACATCACTCATTTTTGCAGCCAATATTTAACGGATAGTTCTCACAAAAATAAGTACATCCCTCTAATTTTGCTCACGATTTGTTTTTATATCTTTTCTGAAGAAATTACACTGTTGCGCGATACCGTATTATCATTTGCATCCAGTAACTTTTGAGAAGGAACTGCTCGGAGTCACGAAAAGACTTCTTTTGTGAGCACGTATTCCATCGGATGTCATTCGGACCTGAAGTTGATGAGGATGTCGATGATAAACATGATGTCCACGATGAGGTCCACCACGTTGAGAGGAGAGCAGGAGTAACCGCAACGCTGCATGGCTGCTTCTTCCTGAGATGAAAAGAGGATATCAAAGCCAAAGAGAAGCTCATTAGCCGAGGACGGGCGTGCGCTTCTCTTGCTTTCAGATGGACGACAAACAGCTTTGGAAATACTTTTTGCAAAATTACCTGTGGAATTTGCATTGTCATCACAATGTCGTCATTCGTTTCAAAAAACGTGTGGCTTTTGTGGCGCCCCACCACTTAACTTTTAATAGATGCTAATTTCTAAAGCATTTTTTTGTTTTTGTTTATAATGACACACCTGGTCGTTCAGGAGGAAAGCCGCTGAGTAAGGAGTCAGGATGGCGGTGTAGATGACCAGCAGCAGGATGAGCCAATCCCACACCGCCTTGAAGGGACTGTAGTGCAACACGGTCCAGTTGTGGATGCGAGGAGCCTGCAGCTTGTACTCTGGCAAAACATCCGCACCCAGCGAAAGCACCTGGGAAAAATGCTTCGAGTTACCACAAGATGGTGGCAAAGTCATACTTTTCGATTAGACAGGGCTATGGCTCGAATAAATGCAGCTCCTGCTGCCATTTTAACATAGTTCCTCGTCCCCTAGATGTCTCAAAGATGGCACAATATAGCAAAGCGGTCCTTCTGTATTAGACAAAGCTTTGGCCACAACACAAAAATGGAGTATGAATGGAAGACTCTTGACTTGATAACACTGAAACAATGTGTACTGAGGCTAAAAAAAGAAACCGATTACCGATATTTTATGGTACTCTTCATCCGCACGCAGAGTCGCCAAAAAAAATTCACACAAGGAATATGATTTGGGGTATTACACTGCAGAACTTAATCGCTTTACTGGCTGTAATATATTCCGGCATCTGCACTTGCAGGAGCGAATCCGTGACAGAGGCAGCAGGGAAGCCTGCCTTGTGTCTCTGCCTAATCGAATCAAAGAATGAGACGCAGGAGCTTGCTTTGGGCTGAAGGAATACTGAGCATCCGAATGCATTTTTGATAGTCCACGCGGACATGTCAGACAACTGTGAAGTGAATGCATAACTCGCACACAAAGAAACAACAAAGCTGCCTCGATTCTTGTCACGTTCACGAGGCGACATGGGCTTTATTGTGTCAATATTGTACAAAGTATAACATTGGATGCACCACTTTTTCGACATTATTATAGGATCCCTATATATTGCATGGATAGGTCCACTTATCCAGAAGCCCAATAGTGCAATAAAACAGTATTAATGCATTTGGGTGGCCACATTTCTAAATGGTCTGCAAATCTACTGTAAGAGTCCTGCTAGCCTCACGGTTACATCTTAAGTCATTAAATTATGGAGTTCTGCGTAGTTTACTGCACCGCGCTCAGCGGATCAGATTTTACAGTGTGTGCTGACCATCTATTGGCTCTTGTTGTAAAACTTTATATACATGGAACCGCAGAAGAGACACTTTTTAAAAAGGGTTTCTATTTAAAATTGTTGACAAGAGCTTAAAAATGACATTACATTGCTGAAAATGCACCTATTCGCTGCTTTTGGCCATATAAATAAAACTATTGCCTTGGTGCCATCTTGCTGGAGTTGATGGAAATTGGTAAAAAAAAATACACAAGCTGAGATTCATACCAAGAACATCTGACTGCCAGGCAGAAGTGCTAACCAGAAAGCCACATGCTGCCAGTTTGACTCGATCGAAATTTAATACCGGTTTGGGCTCGAGGCTTTTGCATTACGACTTGAGGTTAATATGGAAGGCGAGCCTGTGACAAAACAATGGAGCAATATTTATGCTAACACATCAATCTCATCAACACCTCCACCCGTCTTAATCCAAACCAAAAAGCTTCCGGAGACAATGATGTGTAATCCCTGCAAATGAGCTCATTAGCATGACGGAATCAATTGATGGGCACCAAAGAGGTGCGTGTACCTGATGAGTTGACCTCCGCTAACCTCAATTGACCTCTGTCAACTACAGTCAGACACAGTAAAAAAAAAAAGCACCAAAAAAAAAGCATTGTATTAATATGTCGCGATCGTTTAATAACAATTGGGGAAGAATAGCTGACAGTTTGAAGAGCCAAATTCAATTAAGACATGTTAATTCTTTAAAAAAACAAACAAACAAAAAACAATTTCCTGGCAGCACGGAGATTAGCGGAAAGCAAATCTATCAGTATTTGTGAGCTTCAGGGTTAGAACCTCCACGACTTTCTGTGAGGAGATTGTATTTTCTTCCTGTGCATGCGTGGGATAATTCCAGTCTGGCTTCCTCCAATGTTCCAAAAAGAATGCACGATGAATGCTCAAACCGGTGTGAATAAGATGTGATGTAAGAATGGTTTGTCCTGCAAGTGGCCATTAAGACTGACAGAGACTCTATTCGTATAATTTATGCATGGCTGCATTGGTTCTGACTTTGCAATATCATGATTTGTGTTTTAATGTCATTTTGACAACAACTACAAAAAAAACAAAACAAGAACAAATCCCCATCTTGCATCAGATATAATTTAATATAGGATGTTTGTTCTGACAACCTGTCAGACAGCCCAAAATTAAAAAAAAAAAAAAAAAAAGATGATACTTTGAAGAATTGCTTATGTGCCGCAACTCAAATTTGACACAACAACGATCTGCTTCGAGCACGGAGCACTTTATTTTGATGTAAAAAAAAGGAAGTACCTGACAGAAAATGAGCATGCCGAGCTGAGTGACCTAAGAGCGCCTATCTGTTCAGCAACTTGTCGTTGCATATTCATGAAACATGACAGTCTGCTCAAGTGTGAGTGCATCACAATGGATATATGAAAAATATGTATGAGGTAAACGGCAGCGAAGGGCACTAAGACAGCGTGGCGCCATGCATCCCGCGTTCCATGCAGGTTCTCACTCAAGCAGGGAAACAAGAGACATCAAAACTCATCAACTGAAAGAATTGTCGTCACACTCATGACCCTTTTTCACACTGTGAAAAGAAAAATATGTTTGTCCTAGAGCTACAGCACTTTTTTTTTAAACAGACTGATGAGTCAAGGAGATATAAAAAGTCTACACACCCTTGTTCAAATGGCAGGTTTTTTTTTTTGTGATAGGAACAAAAATGAATCTTTCAGAAAGGGGAAGTAAAGACAAACCAATAAAATCACATTGTTGCAAAAGTGTGCACACCCTCTTATAAGTAGCTGTTTATAGAATAAAACACATTCAAATTGAGGTTAAATGGGACTCCGCACATCATTTAAAGTGCCTGTGATTAACCACCAAGGCGTCAACTGTTCTAGTAGGCTGCTGACATTGTATTTTGCTTTCAGCTATTCAGTGATTACAAATTTTTCATGATTCCCCTCACCTTGTCTAGGGCCGCCGGGTCCAGCTGAGATAATTATATAAAATACAATATATAATACTAATTCATGTCATTTAAGTATTTAATGTGTTAAACAAATTCATTCAATGAATCATTTCAGGTACAACGGCGTGAGTGTCAAAAGACAAAAAATATGCATCTTATGACAGCATCTGCTGACCTTTCACATGGCCTGTTTAGAAATTCATGAGATTTCCTTTAAAACATCCAATACAGTGCCCTGCCCCAAGTCGAAAAGCGTCTGAAAACATGGTCAATATTTTAAAAATAGCAAGGGGTCAATAATTTATAGTCAGTCAGTCAGTCAAACAGCAAACCTATACTCGCTATTGCGAAAATTCCCTCCTTGCAATAAGCACATCAAATTTTCAGAAGCTTTCGGATTCAATTTCTACTGCAAACAGAGCAGTCTGCAAACATTATTTTGGGAGCAGTTCCACTCGTTGTGTTGATATCTCTTCAATAATGCAATCTTCAATCTTGTCTGTTTGATATTTTAAGGGTGCCATGTTTGCTGCTGGGGAATTCACCCGATATATATTGACCAGCAGCACACACTCGTGTCACACATGGATTTATTTAACTTAAAAGAGGTCCAGTCCTGAAAAAAAATAAAAAATTGACAAGCTGAGATATCCGGAGTGTCATAATGGATAGTAAGCCCGATTGATTGCCTGTGTAGAATTATTTATGAGCATAGATATTAAAAAAAAAACTGTCAGAAAGCTGTTCCTCTTAAAATTAGCCAATAGTGACAATAATTAATGATCCCATAACAAATGACCCCAACACACACACACACACACACACAAAAGAAACAATTCTGTGGGCAAAGCATACACAGCTTTCCAGGCAGCATGCACTCTGGTCCTGTCCTGGAAATTGACTTCCAATGCTAATCTTGATCGCTCGCTGACTTATCTCATTAAAGTCCCTTACCTTAATTAGGATCATAAAACTTTCCCTTCACCTCATCTATCTACTCTAACCTTTTCTGTAATCTCAAAATTCATCCCCATAATGGAACGACCTGCTCCTGAGAAGGAATGAGCCTCACCTAAGGCAAAGTCTAACGTCACAGAAGAACAAAGACCTCCATTAAGGCCAAACTAACAAATAACATCGATCCATTTTCGAGACAGCACAGCCTGTTCAGGGTCACGGGGAGCCCGTCACAGCTGAGTTTGAGCAAAAGGCAGATGATACCCAGGCCTGTTCCGCCGTCAATCCCAGGGCACAAACAGAAGCAGGCGTCCATTTATTTTTACATGACTGACACTTGAGTAACGGATGAAACCGCGCTTGCACCTCCGAGCAGATCCTGACCAAATTATGATGGCCACGAACCCTCTTCAAATTTTTGTGACAATCACTTTTATCATTTTTTGCCATCCTGCTGTATCTCTCCTGTGCAGTCGCAACAAAAAAAACAACAGATTACAAATAACAATAGGCACTTTCGTGAGTTGTGTAAGTGCGTTCCTGAGCGAGAACGAGACAGACCGAGAGAAAGCGAAAGGAGTGTGTGTGTGTGTGTGTGTGTGTGTGTGCGTGCCCACTTTCATCTGCCTGCCACCTCAATTGCCTTTGTGGCTGACCTTTTCCCTCTCCGGCCCGGACAGTTCTCTTGAAGGCGTAACAAAGGAACGCATTTGCTCAGCCTTGATGCCTCTCCCTCTATCTAACTCACCACAGGTCCTTTCTCCAATTCTTTCTACAGATGTATTTTTTTTTTTTTTCCTCAGCATGTCTCCGCCGTCGCCTTGCTCACCGCACCGAATCTGTTCCAAGATCTCACTGCCTCATATTTTAACCCCTACTGAGCCCGGGCCTCTCTTTCACCCTCTCCATGCTAGCGAGGCTTAAAATATTAAAGCGGCAGTGAAACGCTAATAACTACTGTAGGGCCACTGACATCGTGGGGAGGCTGCTGACACACACTCACACACACACGTGCATTGAAGTGTTAATCTACAGAACACAGAGACTTCTGAGTCGGCGCTTCATCTTAAGTTTTTAAATCTCCTCTCGCTCGCTTGCAGGAAAAGTGCAAGTCGGAGGGTGGTCTTAAAACCCCAAAATGCGGTTCAACAAGAACCTGTAAGGAGGGATTTAAAAACGTGTTGAGGGGTGAAAATTGTGTCATTTGTATTTCTCCATTTGCGGTTGACACTACAGCAATATTGATGAGACTTGATGACACAGAGCTATGGCTTCAGTTCACAGGGCTTGTTAACAGGGAGCTGCATGTGATCGGGGGGATGCCATCATGCATTAACATTCCAACGATGGAATCAGGCCACTCGAATCAAAGAGGCAGCTGTGTGGAGCCTGCCGAGGAACGCACAGTCCACGCAAGATTTTATACCGTAATATGCTTATTTCCTGTTAATGACCGCCTTACGTCCTGTTGTTTTGCTTTGACCAAAAACGACGGGGGGTAACGGACACTCCAAGAAGACACGATCCCAACGTCGTTTTAGCAAATTGATGATATCACATATACAGTCAAACCTCGGTTTTCGACCAATTCGGTTTTCGACCAAAGATTTTGAGTTTTTTATGCCTCGGATGACGAACAAATTTCGGTTCTCGAACAAACTGAGCGCACTTGAATGCACCAAGTGACGCTTCCTCGGGTGGACGAGGAAGTGACGCTTCCTCGTGTTGCTTTCCATTGTGAGCAGACGTGTTCAGAAAACATTTTTATTTTAAAAACAGCGTGGTTTCGGTTTTCAAACAATTTCGGTTTTCGAACAGCCTTCTGGAACGGATTATGGACGAAAACCAAGGTTTGACTGTGTACGCGGTTCCACAGCTGATCAATACGGGAAAACTCCTCTGAACCCCACACCACTAGATAATCGGTCAGAATAATCTCTTAGATTATCACGATGTTACGTACTCAGCCTTTGAACGGCGATAAAGACACACAAATCATGAACCCGCTAATTTTTATTTTAACTTAAAACAACAGTTCATACTTCACGTCTTATAATAATGAGATAAGCATATTTGCTGTTGTCACGGTGACCCTGGGTCACCTATTTAAGTGAGCTGTATTAGCGGACCCGCTTCGACTTTACTCATAGTGTTATAGATGCTATAACGCATAAATGCATACTGTAAACTAGCAATGAAAAATGTTTCTGGTTTACAACCGTTTGCCCGCGCACACACACACAATAAAAAGATATTGCTCATGTAGTCATGAGATCCTGCAGATTTGTGAGGGTGGATTTTAATTGCCTCGAAAAGAAAGAGGAGCGAAAGGCAATTTCATGCAATGGTTGTGTCCTATTTCCAGGTTTGCCAAACTGTTGCGTAACTTTAAACAGAGGAAGCAGGTACATTGAAAGCTGAGGGGGCTTTCAGGTGTCATACAGGGCCAGTCTGAAAGCTGTGTGGGAGGAACAGAGGATCAGAGCGAAAAGAAGAAAGCAGCCGAGACTAAGCCAAAACTGGAGTTATGAAATGCTCGGCGGTGTCACGACTACAAACCATGCATATATATACAATGTGCTCTTTATTTGACAGCTGATCCTTGACTCGAGTCGTTTCCCAGACAGGAAGCTGCAACCCAAATGGTCTTGTTTGTATTCGATATATCTTTAAACTTGGACAAAACCGATGCCGATATTAGTACTGTATTAGCTACACTCTGTCAAAAGTCCAATTTCTTGACTTTTTTTTCCCAGAGCAGTCATTGTGGCAGCAGAACAAATTTGAAATCAGATAAGAGTCAGATGGATGGGACCATACAAGTGTTCATTACCTCCCTGAACCAGGAAGTAGCATGCTAACTCACAAACAGGCGTATAAACGTATTTTGGGTGACATTTCTGTGTACGGTCGTTATAGCATTGCAATCACAAAAAAATCTATTGGTCGCCGAAGATTTTCAAACAGGGCTGCACTACTAAAACCGCTGGTGGAACAAATATGAAGCTGAAACAACATACGCAACCAAAACGTCAGCTCAATAGTTGCAAAACAAATACAACCACTGCGGATAATTGGCATCTTAACCAGTTTGTAAACTGACTTAATTGAGTAGTTTCGCTCTTGCGATGGATCCTGTAGTGGCGGCTTGATCTTATACCGTACATACACACGCAACCAAGGAAAAAGTTTTAACAAGTTTGCAACATTATTGTGGAAAAAAACAAACAAACAAACGAAAAGAGTCGTGTAAGGAAGTGGACCAAAACTGTAATTGCTTGGTTGAAAGCGATTTCACTTCAACGGTGAACAGGAAGTACACCTCATGTCTTCATCGACATTTGTTCCCGATGAAATATGGCCCTTATGATGAACCTGTCAATGACTGCACATTTGCACCCTTTTAAACGGAAATCTAAAACCGTCCCGTTGATATTTATTGCTCGGAAATCAGCTGAGCGCACTAATGCTGCTCCTGTTAATAGAAACACCAAATATAGGACAGTGGCTTCTCATATATTGCCCCCTATGTCCTGCTGGTTAAGATGACGTGATAGAAAGTGACTCGATAAGGCCCGCAGAAATTGCAGGGAAGAAACCAACAGCAGCAATAAGAGAGGGACCAAGATCAGCGTTTCAAGCAAAACACATCCAACTCGCAAAGCATTCAAAGTAATACCTTGCTGTAAATGTGTTTAGCTTATTTTTGTTTCGTCGAAAACCTGACAGATGGGCTGCCTCCGCCGAACATGGACAAGGTCTTAATTTTTAACACCATGAATATGATTTTTTTTGGAAAAATGAATGCAGCTCGAGGGAAGAAAAACAAGAAGCATTTTATTAATGATGATTGAACATCTCCAAATCCATAAAGCGACACATTTCTACGCACTCACTTTTCGTCATAAAAAACGTTGCGGTGACAATACAGAACATTCAGTTGGCGTCCAAACTTCTTCAATCAAACAAAGTAGAATTTCCTTGTTCTGCCCCCCCCCCCCCACACCCCCATCCCTGTTGCCTCTTTCTCACCTCTCTCCCTTCGGTGGGCAGACGCGGAGGGCGCTCTCTCGCCTCCCACCCACGGCGACAAGAGATTGGCAAGCCGGGCGGGCGCGGCATTACGGCGGGCGGGCAGCAGGAACTTGGGATCCGATCGTCGGCGAGGGCTTTGGCGAAGGTCGACTGGCGCAGGAAGATGTTGAGGAGCTTGAGCAGCAATGGTAGGACCATGGTCCTCAGCAACGACTCACCGCGGCGGGGTCAGGGTCAGGGCGGCCGCCCCCGAGCATCCGTGACCGCTGGCTGTTCGGACCCTCGCCAAAACTTGACTAAGTGGTGCTGCAAACACCAAAGAGGTCACTATACCGTGGCAGCCATTGAAAAATCGTTACGCCCGGAGGCACTTGTCACACCAAAGAGCCTCCATCCGGCTTCCTGGAAAAACTCATCTTCTTCCTGCGCGGCGTCTTGTCTCTCATGCTTGTTGCGAGAGCTTCTTCCAAATGCAGTTTTGCTTCTGCTGTGGCTTCCCTTTCCGTACCTCCGATGAGATCTCAGCTGGCTTTCAAGTCCTGATTAAACCACCGCTGGCGTCACCTCTCATTGAGTTTCTTCGACTGTCTTCCACCCACAGCGTGACTGCTGATGGCTGCTTGGTTGTTAACTCAATAAATCAGCATGCAACAGAGAAGAGTGAAAGATGAGGAGGAGGAGGAGGAAGAGGAAGAGGAGGAGGAGGAGGAGGAGGGAAAAAAACGGAAGATGGCAGCAGGAGAGTTATTTCCCATTAGTTGGAGATGAAGCCGGGATGCTGTTCTGATGCTGAGGCTAATAGCGCTATACTGCCAGTGTGGAGCGAGAGAGAGGTGGGGTGAGAGAAATCACTGGAGGAGAGCGAGGAAATACAAGGAACATTTTTTGTCAAGTGTTTCATACAAAAAAAAAAGAAAGAAAATAAAAATAAAAAAGTCAAGGACCACTAATACACTGCATCACTATAGAGACAAAATACAGCTGCACACTCTTGAGAGATCCGACACAATACCGGCGTGAAAAATGAATAATAAATAAAAGGCCTTTACAGGAATAATGTTCAGTTTTGATTGGCACTGACCAATAGGTATTGATTGCATAGCCATCGTTATCGTAGCTAAATAAAGCAACTGCAGCATATTAGTCACTACAACATACTGTATTTGTGTTTTGTAAAAAAAAAAAGGCCAAGACAAAATCCCAACTAGTCTCTTCACAATCTAATGTGAAATGCATTTTCTGTGTTTTCCTCAATGGTGTAGTAGTGTTTTTTTTTCACATACAAGTGATATAAAAGTATGACAAATGCCAAAAAATAAATAAAGCCAACTCACGTGAGGGGATGTTTGATTTTCAATTTGAGTCTCGCTCTAAATTATGCACGACTACTTTTGCATTACTGTAACTCTGCGTGCGACTGCTTAAACACTTACGCCTCATGAATTTTGTATTTTGACCCTCTAGGCCACCGTACTTCTTTCTGATGGGCAGGAAAGTGATGCGTGCACATCGTGGTCATTTTTGTTGTTGTTATTTTGAATGTGTGTCTACGATAGTGAACACATTGTCCGTCTTTTAACTGTGACAGACGCAAAGTAACTGTGACATCATTCTGCACTGGAAGCCAACGGCACCGGCGTGCTGAGGATCGTATTGCAAACCAACAGAGCATAAAATGTATTCAATCAGGAAACCTCACAGGCTCATTTCCCCAATAACTCACCAAATATAACACATTGGAACTGCTGTAGGGCGTGCAGACAGACAGTGACAAATTAGGAATTGAAGGGGGAAAAGAAAGGGCTTGCCTACTGCCAGACTGGAGTGTTTATTGGGTCAGAAAATGCGGCAAAGAAGAACACATTTTGGCCCAGCTCAGTGGCTCTTTATTTGCAAACGGACGTTACTGAAGACGAAAAGGGCTCGGGCATGATCTGATTTAACCGCAGACAATATGCTGGTGTTGGGTCCACAGTTAGACTTTAGAGACGCGTCGTAGCTGCTGTGCGAACAAGTCATTTTTCAACCAGCCATAAAACAGTTTGACAGTTTGCTCGCACGGCCCTCTGCCTCTTTGCGGATGTCGGATGCGTATGTGGTCAAAACTGCCGTGCGGTGTCCTCTGTAGCCGAGGCTTCACGCAAACACACGCTCACACACTTAAACACATGTGCATATACTTCCGCTGGCAAAAGTCAGCAATCAGTTGTCGCTGCTTGGGCTGGTAAGTCCAGCAGGGGTCGTTATTTTATGGGATGTATTTTCACGACCGTCGTAAATCCCGCACGTAACTTGGCATAACTGCGTGCAGAGGTGGGTTGGATGTTGGTCATTTTGCAGACCAGCGCAAGATGGTGGATCTGGAAGTGGTGGGAGGGCCTGCGCTGCTGTGGGAGTGGTCACAGACAATTACACAATCATAGTCAATCGAAGCTTATCCTTTCATTCCTTTTGAATGTGGCATGTTACTCGGGCACTAGAGTCGCGCGGAAGCGCATCTGCACCATGAAGTTGACAGTTGGAAACCACCCATCACCCTGATGATTTGTGTGGCCACCATAAGTGTTGTGGGATGATTTCAAAAACATAATAGACCTGGTCTGAGCAGACCGTCTGCAACCAAACTTTTGAACGCAAGGCAAGGCGAATATAAAAATCCGGCATTTGAGCCATTGCGCGGATGACATAAGAGTCACTAAATCAGGATAAATGGTCGACTGTTTTTATATAATTATATTTTCAATGAGCATTCACCTACATAGGTATCGGCACGAGATCATATATCAATGTAATGAAAAGTTAACCACTCATCCGCACATATTGATGACCGCATTGGGGATAATTGTGGCTTCCTTATCCATGCCCAAGGATACTTCAACGGGCACTTGAGGGGCCCGAGGGATGTTCCTGCACTTTCATGAGTCAATCTTTTGGTTGTTTTAATTTAAATCAATTGGCTAAGTGCGTCGAGGAAAACAGTCAATGTCCAAACACTTCCAGTTATGGAACAAAACATCCATATTATAGGAAGAAAAAGAGAGAAGGAGGCTGCAAAGCTGGATCATGAACCTCTTACAGCTAAGCTCCTCATTAAACACGTATTGCCGTCACAGCCGGGGGGGAAAGAAACAAAATCCTTTTTTTTTTTTTGCATCTGACTTCTTGTAATAATAATCAGATGCACTGCGCAGGTGCATGTGTTCCAGTAGTAGACTTACACATAGACATAATGTCTTTTCAAAGTGTCTTCCGTGATATTTTTTGATCAAGTGGGACTTTATTTTGTGCTTTGACAGGAGTGCCCGCTCTGACCTGTGATCAATTATAGTATAGATTAACGGCTGTGGTTTGGGAAAGTGCGAGATAACGTTGGATATTTCACAGCCGGGCTTGGGGTCTTTTCCATCAGGGAGTCAGCAGCTCCCCTCCCTGGCCAGGAAGTCACAGCGCAACATTCTTCTTGTCCGATTGGTAGTCAGGAGACAAATCAATCAATGACCTCCTCTTTGCAACCTTGTTATTCTTAGACGATTATGGCGACGATGATACAGTAGAGCCATAAGTAGCACTAATGCTTCAGGATCATACAAAGACAAGGTAAAACTCCAACACTTAGCAACTAAACGGTATTGTGCTTCTATTTGAGACTTGGAGTGACAGAAAGCTGAATAAGCCGCGCACATTTTGCTTTCATTTTCACTTCTCAAAAAAAGCACTTAGACAGCTGGTGACATCTGCTCGCTCTCGATGTTGACGCTTGTACCCTGAAATGTATTCTGCGTTCAAGGAGATGCATGATGCAATTTTTTTCCCATCAATTAAAAAAGTTCCGTGCTCGGATTTGGTTCAACTACCCCGAAGCTCCTCATGAATACAGCCCCGTTGCAACCGTTTCCGACGGTGTTCCCGTCACATGAAAATTAACCATTGCTCATCCCGGTGCCCCCCCACTTGCCGCAGGGCGCGCGGACCAAATAAGACTTTGTGTTACTATGACAACCAGGGACAGACCTCCTCGGGCATAGCTGGAGATACTGCGAGTATGAAGGCATGATTGACCCCACGGACACAATCAAGGCTTCAATTGTGTTTTCAAGCATTCAAAGTCACTCAGGAGCAACCGTAAGCATACATAAAGATGATGTCTCCGGGATCACATCATCATTTTTTTTTTTTCTTTCAAAGGGCACATCAGTATTAGCCAAATACATTACGGTGATGGATGAACCGTGTTGTTCCCAGATGAAGTCGTCGTCCATCATTTTGCTTCCGAAAAAAAATGAACGGATCGTTTCCAGCGTGGAAGTAAATGTGAAGGGCACCTGCCTCCCTCGATCATCCCGGTTAATGATTTCACATTCAATTACATCAAGTCTACACCGGTCGGTTTTCGAATTAAGAGGGTGTAATATTTAATTCCTTCAAATAATTGCTAAGCAGCAGTTTGTCATGAGTGAACGCGAGCGGAACTCATACCCGTGCGTTTTGTTATTGCAGCGACCAGACTTGCACTCGGACATCCATCATGCGCGGTCTAATCGGCAATATTGGACTTCCAATTCATATCTGATGAAAACGAGATGAAAACTGACTGAAGACACGTCTCAAAGTGATGCTAATCTATTTGTGTCGCTTTCCAAATGAGTCATAAATCATTTTCCCACTTATTCTAATGACTCAGCATTGCTACGTGTGCCATCACTTGTTATTATTAAAGTGAAGGGAGACTTTTTAAAAAACTGTTTTAGTATAATTTTTTTTTGGGGGGGGGGGTGTAACCTATTCTCCATTCTTTGCTGAATAATTCAGTTATTTGCTCTTTTTGCCCCATCTGATGGCAACTCAATGCTAAGAAACAACTTGAAGTGAGGGAAGGCGCTAAATATGATCTCATTTTGTCATTTGCCACCATTTTGTGACATCTATTGGCCTGTCGGCAATTTTAGACCCTTTTGGGGGGGCAGGGGTCAATTATTCAGAGATTTTTGCTGTTTTCGTGGCAGGTTTTGGTCCCTGTCCCCCAAGAATAGCAGATTTTTTTATCGGTCCACGGTGATAAATATAATTTTAATGAACGATTAGTCAAGAGCTTTTGTTAAAATATCAGTCCAATAAGCACGTTTTGCCGCAGTGTGACACGTGCCTTTAAAAACATGGGGGTGGATGACTTTTTTTTTTTTTTTTTTTTTGTGCAGTGTTTGTTCCTGGCTATTACACACTCATTATGTAATGCGGCTAACTAAACTCAAACGGAGTGGTTGAGTGGTGGTCATCTCCGCTACTTTCAGCCACGCTCTGTCGTCTTATAATTGGAGAGAGAATTCACAAATGAACATGTGGAGTGTATTTAAATAATCATGTTCATAATGTTCATCCGCAAAACAAGTCCGCTCTCTGGCTACATTTCCCCTGACCGATCATTTTTGATCTGAAGTCAGTTTATATGCCTTCCACTTGACAAAAAAAAAAAAAAAAGTCACAGCTGCCAGTGGGGTCCGAGAAGTTCAAGAAGTGAAAATATGCGTGCCAATGTCAAACAAACGAAGCAACCCAACAACGTGTGTGACAAAACAAGGGCTGTAAAACATAATTCAATTTAGAGGGGAATCAAAATGGGTCGCTGTCTGAAAGCTTTGCTGCGTGTGGATGTCTGAGTAAGCAACTATAAAAAAAAAGTGTGTGAGCCTTTCTAGACAGTTTGTCCAATAAGAGTAAAAACCTCACGCGTTTGCTCTCACTTGCTCCTACAGGCTGCAGCAGCAGAGTTTTCACTCTGTGACAGTGAATGAGAGTGTGAATGATTGTCTCTGGATGTGCTAAACCAATCCGAGGTATGGTCCATGTTTCGTCCAAATTCAGCTCGTGGTTGTTTTTGTGCTCAAGCCAAACCAATAAAAATGTTGCTTTGGCGCCATCTAGTGGCATCTTTATGCCAAGCAATTAAGTTGAGATGAATTGTGGAGCTTCATTCGGACAAAGGTTGTGCTGTGCCGCCATCATATGGCATCTGGATACATACTATAAACCGTTTACGGCCTTTCCGGTCCATTGTAACAGCAAATTTGTCGCATCCACCCTTCCTGTACCAAGCACACAAAATTAAGTGGCTAAACCGTAAATGCGAGAGAGGTTAAAACCAGACGGTACTTTCAAATGTCACCGATTTTGGGAGAGGGCAGTATGAGGCAACAAGAATGAACAATGAGCTGTGAAAAAAAACAGAAAAGACAAACGAGCCCATATTCTCTTCCCTCCCATACTTGCCACAGTGACAGAGGGCGAGTCGTGACTGCTCTGTAATCATTAATAAAACAATGCATACTCCCCGTTCAGCCCCATAGACACATTCATCTCGACAAAGATATGTTGGGCAAGTCGGAGGCCATTACCGCATCTAACTGTATATTTGCGTACGTGAATTTGTGTGTGAGAGAGAGAGAGAGAGAGAGAGAGAGAGAGAGAGAGAGAGAGAGAGAGAGAGAGAGAGAGAGCGAGAGAGAGCGCTACCGAGGACAAGTTATCACGATCTGCACAGTGTAGGAGGTGGTGAGACGAACCGCTGGACGGATTCTAAGAGGGTCTTGACCGCTATCACTGCATGCCGTTATTTGTGTGCGCGCGTGTGTGCGTGTGCGTGTGTGCTTGTGTGTGTGTGTGTGTATAGGTGTGTTCAAACACCTTTTCTTGTTCCCATTACCACCTCTGTCATCTGAGGCCGATGGTCGTTGACACACCAAAAAAAAAAAGATTCAGCACCTCATACCTCAGACACACACACACACACACACACACACACACACACACCGGGTGAAGCGTGAGCAGGTTGGTAATTGAATTAATTAATTCCATTGCCTGTCTGCAGGTTTCATCCTTCCTCGTTTGGGTTTCATTTATGACAGTTCAGGTGCAGTCCTAAAATAATAGGCGGGGGTTCAACATGGGTTCAAAAGCGCCGTTGATGTCATACCATACATCCATTTTCTATATTGTGTCTCGTCACTGCAATGACTGCTGAGCTGACGCATATCCCAGTGTAGTCTCCGGTTGTTCTGCAAACTTGAAGATTTTAAGTCGCGCAAAAATGTCAAGGATCGGAATGTCGTGTGGCTTTGCTTCAATGTGTTTTTGCCTCGTCTTTGCCGTTTTGTGTGATGCTACCATGCACGGGTACCACGATGATGAACGTCAAACCGGAAATTGTAACAATTTATTGTTTCTAAAGAGAGACAAATAGCACGTTAAAAATTGTCCGGGTGTTTTCCTGCACTCTAGACAACAGTGCATTTCTCTTCGGGCCCTAATTCCAATTTGGTGCGCCGTTGTTACGTGTGAGCGTGTAGCTCAACCTCTAAAGGAGATTTTGAAAACATTTTTTTTTTTTTTTTTGCCTGGTGGAAGCATCAAGAAAAAGAGCTTGATTTATCACTGAGCCACACCAGCGCTGTTAGCGTGAGTTCTTCCGGCAATGCACAAGCAAGGCTAATTGGTCTGGCTGCAAGAGCAGAATAATACGCAAGGTATTGTGAGGAGAATTGCTTTGTTGTTATGAAATCAGACTCAAGTGTTTACCACCTTGTTTGGGTCTATAATTCAAAAAGCCATCACATTTTAGTGGTCTGAATTAGTTTCGGGAGAGGCCCAGCCTATTTCAATCACCTCTACTCGGTTGATTTTTTTTTTTTTTTAATGATATTAAGACCTCACTGACAGAGAGAATGCAAACATAGAATTATTATTTTTATTTGCCCAGCAGAATTACTGATCCTAATTCAGCCCCTTGTCTTATATTTTGCAGCAATTTATCTTTTAAGCAAAGTATTTCTCTCTCTTTTTTTTTTTTTTTAAATACCTGAACTCTGCCCAATTTGACTTCTGCTGTAGACGAACACTTTTAGTTGCAGCCACTATTCCGTGAAGAGCACTGGACGGGCTTAGAGAACACGTCCAAATCAATTTCAAAGTGAATATACCTGAGGTTTCGCTCATGAGCAGCAATAATTCATCATCAAGCTACCATAAATGGACGCTGCATGTGTGTGTGTGTGTGTGTCTGCGTGTGTGTGGGAAGAGAAGACAATTTAAGGGAGACGGGAGGGGTCTTGATTTATTTGTCCAGAGTGCTGATTGCGACAGTCAAGGGCATTGCTAGTAAAGGTGATGGAGGTGGATGGCTCGCAACTTTTTGTTTCTCTCTCTCTCTCTTTTTTTTTCTCTCACTCTCTCTTTCACCCCCCCCCCCTTCCCCCCCCCCCACACACACACACAGTCATGATCAGACACCCCTGGAAACTGCCAAAATACCTTTTCCCATAGGCAAGAAAAAAAAGTGGCGAGTGGACAATGGAAAAAAAAAAAGAAGCAATTTGTCTCGGATGCAATTACTGATTTATTTTGCCTCCCTTCAGTGCACCGAAGAGGTGGCTTGTGTGTGCTGCCTGCGACGAGATGAATGAGAATGCAGCGTGTATCTGATGTGGAAATAGAAAATTACCCGAAACAATAACAGCAGCACACATCTGAACAAAAGAAAAAAAAATGAGTGGACTGGACAAAAAAGCAATGTGAGAGTAGCACAGAAACGTAAGTGACTGTCATCACGCGAGACTTCAGGATGAACTCCACAAGTTTTTTCCTTTGACTTTTTGTTATGCCACAGTGACATCAAAGTGGGGGACAAAAATGACCAATGGAAGTTAGGGGAAGTAGGAAAGAGATATCTTTCCTGGATGCAAGGAGCACAAAGGTATGTATGAGAGTGTTTCAAGAGAATGTATGAGAGTGTCTGAGAGAAAAAAATAAAAGTGGCATGAGAGAACTTCAGTAGTGTGTATGAGAGCATTTCAGTTGAGTTTATGACAGAATTTCAATCGTGTGTGCGTGCGTGAGAGTGTCAGTTGTACATGAGAGTGTTTGAGGTGTTCAAATGATAGTGCTGTTCAAAGAACAACAAACCTCTGTCTGTCATTGGATCTGCATGTTGTGATAAAAATAGTGTCCTTTGAAAGTTTGAAAAAAAATGAGACAAGCACTTTTATAGATATTCATCTCTATTTTTGGTCCACACACACACACACACAACTTTTTTGCTGTCCACTCTTCATTTGTCGGACTTCTCTCTCTCTTCTCTGTCACTTTCGCTCAAGCCATATTGCCAGTAGAACAGCAGCTGAATCACTTTTGAAATGTCCGCAAAAAAAACGTTGCTCCAACAAGGACTCCAAACACAACCTAAAGGACAACCTGCACCAAAATACCAAAAACAAGGCAGGAACACAATTGCTTGTGGAAAACCATCATGGAGTCGTTATGGTATAAATGTGTATGTATATATATATATATATATATATATATATATATATATATATATATATATATATTTAAATATATAAGATTGCTATAAACCCCCCACCCCACCCAGACATACTTTTTAAGAAGATATATAGTCTACGTAAAAAATACAAAAATGGTCCAGATGTTTTTATTAAACCACTTGACGAAATAAAATGGAGTATATTCAACACTTTTTGTCCACTGAGGAATGACAGCAAGACATGTTTGAACGCCTCAACTGTCTACAGAATGCAAGACAAGGAAATGATTATTTTTCGATGAAGCGCAAAAAGGATTTAGGGCTGAAGGATGTTCTCCTACGTTCCTCGACGTCAACGTGACAAGCGACTCTCAGTGATGAGGTCAAAGGTCACACGTCCCGGCGGCCAGACTGAGGATGAACGTGAATGCATACACATGCATTGTAATATGCAGAGCATGTATTTCCCTGATTGCGCACGCTGTCACACACACACACACACACACACACACACACACTTGTCTCACACCCTCACACTTTTCATTTTCTGATCATGTAATCAAAACAGAATCCCCCCCCCCCCACTCCCCCTCTCCAACTCACCTCCTGAGCCACGAGGGAAGATATCCGGACAGCCCGCCGGACCCTGGCGTTTCTCCCTCCCTCTTGAGGGAGGCTGTCCCTCCCGCTCAGCGACACCTCGCTCATCTGATCGGCCCAGGACCCTCGGCCCAAGGGCACGGCCGCGTCCCGTCGGACTTCGCCCGTGCCTCCCCAGCTCCCCCACCGTGCCCGCCCGCCATCTGCGCTTGCCCGTCCTGCCACTCCGTCGGCTGTCCTCCCCTCTCCGCTCCCTCCCAAAAGGTGGAAAGTGCAAAGTTGGCACGAAAGTCAGCGCCGTCTCCGTGTCCGCACCTCCGCCTCCTTCCCTTGGAGCCACCCTATCACTGACGGGGTCCCGGTGTTAAGGCTCCTTAGGTTGGTCCCTCTTCTTCGCTTTTCTCGTGCTGGGTCTCGCTCTCTGTCTCTTGGTACCTGTCACCCTGAGTCTTGGGAAGTCTTAGCGGGTTGCTGGAGGATCATGCTCATATCAGATCCACAGCTGTGGCTTTCAGTGAATGCTCAGACTCACTGCTGCTGCTGCTGCTGTTGAGACTTCTCTCCGCTCAGCTAACACCCCCCCCCCCCCCCCCCCCAACCTCCCTCCCGCCTCCCCCTGTGTCGCTCTCTCCGTCGGTAAAGCTCTCTTGCTTTCTCTCTTTACAAAGGATCACCGCCTCCTTTTAGGAGCTCACGAAGACAAAGCTCTTTTTTTGTTTTTCTTCATTTAGTGGTACCTTAATTCATACCGTGTCGGATAAATAACACAATAAGTGAAAATGTGCTGTACATATAAAGTGTAAATACTTGTACTTTGAGACAAGCCAGACGTCACAACAACAATTTTAGGCGACTTGAGCTATTTGAGCTTGTTTCCTATACAGTGATCCCTCGCTCTAACGCGGTTCACTTTCCGCGGTTTCAGTGTTTCACTGATTTTTTTGGTGCAGTTTTTTAATGCTTTTAACCCTTTGAATCAGAACGTGTCAACAGCACAGTACTGTATTTCCAAAAACTATTATAGTTATTTGTAATTGGGCCTGAAAACAGGGTTTGGTGTTTGATTTCATTGTATATACAGTTAATTACTGTGTAATAACTGTAAAAAAAATAAAGTTCACTACTTCACGGATTTCACTTATCACTGGTTCTTTTTGGAACGTAACCCCTGCGATAAACGAGGGATTACTGTATTAGTGCTAGTTTACGGCTAAACTTTTTAACGGATGCTTTCCACCGGTTTCAGTTAACTACAGTTAGATAATGGACCGTTTGACAAACTAAGGCCCCATGTTATACGTGTTGAATATACTTCGGTGCGGTTAACACCAAGGACGGCCGAGCCAAAGCCTCAGTGATTGTGATGGTTATGATAGCCGATAAAAAAGCGACCTGATGCCTGACACATATGGAGGAGCAGCTGGTTGAGTAAAATATATGACTTGAGTAGATTACTGGTACTGTATATTCATTTCTGTTCCGTACAGTACGTCTCTCTCTCTCTCTGCATATTCTCTCTAAGCCTCTGTGATTAATGTATTAAAACATGCATAAGGGTAGCTTATGTTCAACGTGTGGTGAGAACGTCTCAAACAGAATATTTGGCATGCGGAAATGTTATCGCCCTCAAATTATGTCAAGTGGGCACAGTTGGCCAGCCGAGAGGCGGTGCCAATATAATGTCATCAAGTGGAAATATGTAAACATTTTACACAATCGTATCGAATAAAATCCCTCGGTCTGTCCGCCGTGAAGTTGATCTCCGATACGCTCAGCATCTTTCTCTCCTGACATTTGCCTGCCTCGCTTCTCATTACTGAGCACACAGCTGGATGGACGTGTGTGTTAGGGCATTTGTGTTGGAGAGTGTTTTACATCCTCAACCAGGATTATGCCACCGCAGCTTTTTTTTTTTTTTTGCATCTCCGTGTCACTTGCTTGAGTGTGTTTCCCTGTTAAGCCTCCAGTTTTACACTCTACATTTTTTACGGCTGAGCCTTTCCAACTAAATCACATCAATGCAGGTTGTAGCATTTTAGCATTCGGACATTTCACTTTGCTCTCTATTATTTACACAGGCTCCAGCGCACTCAATGGCGATGGCTCACACTTGCAGTTGTGCTTAATAAAAGGCAGCGAGAATCCCGACACTTCCTTCCCTCGAGCAAGCGTCGTTAAAATCGTTTAACGCAGACTAATTAAAATATGACATAAATACCATTTGAAACATGAGTGAAATATGAAAAAAAAATTATCTCCTTTCCAAAAAACGCAGACATTTTGGACTGCTGATTAGAAACCACTGCATTTGATCAAATGGAATCAGCTAAAACGTTGACGCTGGCAAAAAAAATGCTTTTATGGCTTCTGACCGTCGCGTTGCCTGTTCACAAATGTCAAATTGACACGTGAAAAACGATCAATCAAAAGCAGTTAAACGCATGTTGACTTCCATCACACTAGCCAATCATTGATCTTCAGCAAGCCATGCGTCACACCGATCCCGTGGAAGCCTCCTTCTCTGGCGGTAGGTTATGATTCATAGCAAATGCTGCGTTACCTTTCGCTGACCTAGTTTGTGTAAGTCGAGGTGTGTGTTGGCGCGCGTGTATGTACATATATATACATGTATGAGTCACACGGTCTGTTTCTCAAACATGCATTTCACTCTCCTTTTTCCTTTGACACATCCAATGAGGAATAAAATAAAATGATCTAATGGCTCGAAAATAGTCTTTGATGAATCGCACTGAGAATAGTCTTCGTGCTTTGCGAGTCTCATTACCAAACCAAAATTGTTCCAGGCACAGCAGCGTGTGTTTGTGAGACACTGACAAGTTCTGGTAATTATCCCGAGTGAGGGCTTTGCTGGCGCTGCATGAACGGGGACCACGGAGCGCCTAGCTTGGAGCAGTTGGACACACACACACACACACACGAACCAACACACGGCCCGATTCTCATGAGCAGTTTGTTACTGATACTGGTACACATAACGCACTGTATCAGTAGAAGCCCAGTTATTTTAGGTTAAAAGGACGAAAACAATTTTTATAATTGTAATCAAGAACCCGATCAAACTTGACATCCCAACTGAAAGTCTTTATGGCCTTATGGCATGATACGGCCTTTCGGTATTCCCCATGAAAGTAAAGTTGATGGCGATTTGTGGTATATATGTCCACCTTGCTGATGCGCACGAGTTAATACAAACCAACTGGTGTATTTGGTCAGAGGAAGGTCAGCGGCAGAAGAGGCAGCAGGGTCACGGGCGCTCATGTCACCTTTTACGAAAAGGCGCTAACATTAATGCCATTCGAAAGAGCTCGCGAGAAGTGTTGTATGTTCCTGGAGCGGAGGGCACTACAGCATCCGCAATGCAGCCGGTTACCGCATTTGGTCGACGAAAGAGAGCCACAATTTTAACAATCTATTTATTGGACTGGCAGTAGGTCAAGTTTGGCCTTTGGAACGGAGGAAGACAGTTAGCAGAGATTTAGGGTGCCCTCTTTTCACCAGATGGGGTCTCTTTTCGGGACTTAAGTCCTTGTATTGTATGGTATGTATGTATGGTATAAAATGATCGGGGATTTCATTACCTCAGTTAGCACACATGCTTTCACTGCGCCGTGACCCGTATCCCCCCCTTCTCCACATTTGTACGGTCGGGCATCTCACTCGAAGTCCACCGGCCACTTTACACGTCGGTCATGACGGCTTCTACTATTATTGATACGCCCTGTCATGCAGATATCGTGGATCACTGAAGATATAACCAGTGATGAACCTAATCAGTTGATGTGCTCGCTCTTTTAGAGCCAAACACTGAATATGAAATCCTCAGACAATCATAATAGCAGACAAGAAAGTTTTGGTGGCAACAAACTTTTCAACACAGCTTGGTTGTCCCTGACATCTTCCATCACCTGGATTATTCACTATTCCCTTTTATGTCTGTTCTCACCTCTGCACGAAAACCCAAAGTTAACCGCGGCACTTTTGCAGAGTGGAAGAAATTCATCTCGAGTCACAAATATGATGGCGGCTCCCTGCTCTCCTTTTCTATTACCATGCTCAGATGACTCCCCGGTCATCAGTCTTCCGCAGGGCGGAGATAGAGAGCAGGCATATTCGCTATCACGGTGCCGTCTTGGCAGAATTAGAATTGAACGCAGCCACAGGGGTGACTAAATCCTCAATAATAGTTCAGCAAGACTTGGAAATGGAGATGAGACCATTTGATGGTGTGCAAAATCACAGCCAGATGCCTGTGTGTCCGGTTGAACCATTTGGAGGGAGCTAATAAAATCCTTGCAAATTCAACCTTTCACTCAAATATAAGATAAGAAAACGCACAGGCCAACATTTTTTATCCCATCCATTCACTACCTAGAAAGAAGGCAAACTATCAATGTTGCACTTGTCAGCAGTTTGTAGCTACAACAATGCTAGTGTTCCATCTCACAAAAAGAGCGGTCAGCCGTATTTAATTCGCTGAGGAGGATGATTTACGCAATCACAATGTCAGGTACTACCTCGTTGCCTTGTCAAACGCCCCCTGGGTCGTGGCTGCAACGGGGTCTGTGATAAATGACGCGTGGCTGCTGCTGCTGCAAGAGCGTATCTTTACCCGCTTGTGTGTGTAAACCCAGGAAACGGTGTTACAAGTAAGCTACGTTAGCATAACCACGTAATGGTTGTGAGAATGACGGATCGTTCATATGTGACTCCCTGCCTTGTTTGTGTATTCTTAACAGTGAAATGCCTTATTTTCATTTGGTGGCACAAAGAAATACAATCAGCGCCAAAAAATTGCTATTTTTGTATTGCTTGGAGTTGGCTTCATTTTGGAAAAAGTGGCAATGGGAATGCAATAGGGCACTTTTTTTTCACTTCTATATATACATTTCTGTTTTTGAGTACTTGAAAAATAGAAATGGCCCAGAATGGTTCCCATCCATGAAAAAAACAACAACAACAAAAAAACCATGTACGCTCAAAGACAAACACGCTCTCCTTCCACGCGCTTGCTTATAAATAATGACACCATTACCTTCCTCTCTGAGGCACATGCTGGTGTCCCACTTAATGTTAGCCTATTGCTGATGTCGGCAGTCCCAACCCCGAAGCCCCCCCCCCCCCCCCCTTTGCATTCTGGGTTGTCCCTCAGTGTTTCAAGGGTGCATGGCTAAATGGAGAAACCCCACTCCCGAATTACATACATCGTAATGTGGGAGGGGATTACAGATTCCCAAATGTGACACCCAAAGTCACAAGGACAGGCAAAGGACGGCCTCCAAACCGTCCCCGTCAGCCACGTTCATGATGACCCATTGAGAGCGGATTGATTGAACAAGAAAAATATGAGATACAAAAATGGATTTCCGAGTAAAGGTTAGTCTTTCCTCCGGGGACTGTGGTGGGGACTAACATCAGGAAGGACGACGAGGATGCCGTGGCAGAGGAGAAAGCTCCAGGGAGGCAGTGGGAGGAGAGCTGGAAGTCAAGGGTTGGCTGAGGGCAATGCGAAGACAAACACGTGGTGTATTAGGTTGGATGAACAGGACGGTGATGCATGTGGAAAATGCCCGCAGCGGGTCAGCATAAATATTCAGGCAAGAAATGAGTAAAATTAGCAATGACTCCAAACATGTCAAAAACGCTTGGAGTTTCAGGAAAGTGGTTTTACAGAGGTTTGCTTCCTTGAGGACATGCTAAATCTCCTCTAAACCTTTGTAAAAGAACAGCCTGAAGAAAAACCTCACTGGATCCTCCGAGCGTCGGTCTCTAATTCAGGCCGATCGATAAATCATCTGCGATAGTCTGCAGCTCAGACCAAACAAAACCAGGATACAAAATTACATGCAAGTCACTTCCTGAAAAATGGCGGATCAACAGATAAAGGTCAGATATGATTAGGTATCATGGAATAAATAACACAAGTGCCCAGCTATTAAATACCAACGACAATTTCAGAGCAGTGCGGGAAACAGTCGGTCAAGGTGATTGTCACAAGGGCCGACGAATGTTGTACATCGCCAATCGTTCTTCCAGCCTCTGATGTAAATTTGCTTCTGCTCCTGGCCAATTCATTACCAAGCATTTACGTCACAGTACCGCCATGTTACAGCAGCCGTGACAACACAGTGACTCAACGTTCTCATTATGAGACTGCGTGTTTCAATTTATGCTTTTAAACTAGTTTCAGAGCCACGGCAATTCATCACACAAAAAGGCGCTTTTCCCTGTATCCAAGTTGACTGTTTTTGTCGCTGGATACTGAAGCCAGAGAAATCCGAATATGGCGATGACTTCCCACAAAAATATTAACGTCATTAATTCCGCTTACAGATGTAATGATTCTCCCAGCTCATTAACTAGGCATCAACTCTGCATATCTGATATAAACAGACAGGCACGTTATTTAAACCCTCTCTTAATTTAGAAATGGGCAAGACATTTCGGACATTTTCTCCAGTGATGCAAAGTCTTTCTGACCTTGATCGTCTGCCGAGATAAATGTCCTTTGGATCACGGGTCGGATTAACCAACTCGCGAGCTAATTTTTTTGGGGGGGTATTCTGCAGCGATAGCAATAGCCTGCATTATCTTCCAATTATTAACCATGTTTTAATAATATTTGTAATCTACTTCATTCAATGCCCTATGATTGACCGGCGACCTCTCCGGGGTATAACGTGGCTCTCGCCCAAAATCATATCAGCCAAACCACAAATATACCGGGGCGGGATCTACTGGCTTTGAATTGTAAAATCACATGTGTAATGTGTGACAGAATGAACACACACACACACACACACACACACACACACACACACACACACACACACACGCTCAGACACAATCGTGTTGAGTGTTGTGACAGATTGGATGTGACAGTTTTCTTTGCAGGCTGCTCCAGGTGGGGATGACCTTTTAAGACGATGGGCAAACAGAGGCGACGGAAGAGAGAACACAGCAGGACCAAATAGGTGTGAACAGTGGAAGAATAGTCAAACCCCTACGGAGTTACCGAGGCTACGAAGGATGTGCTCTTTCCAACTGCGAAAAGTGAGGGTCGTTAAAAAAAAAAAAAAAAACAACCATCTTTTTTATGTTATTGACATTTTTTTTAAGACAGAGATAAAAATGCCTTTTTACATTTGATTGAAAAAGAGACCGGGTTGCTTTCAAGGTTGAACGTCATCCTGTAAAATGCCCCCAGGTCCAATTCGCTGGCACTTGTCTGGTGTCTAAAAGCTCTTCCTGGAAAAACACTTGATTTGAAGTGAACGTTTGTCTCCCTCCCCCTTGCAAGCGACATGCTACAACACACCATGCGTGCATGTGAACGCCATGAACAAAAAGCGATGACAGGACGCTAAAAAGCACCATATCAAGCTAAAACCATCCCAGGTCATTTTTTGAGTCCCTTTCGAGACACTCGATGATGATGAAGCATTTCATTTTTAAAGTGCTGATATGACAGACGTTCCCGACAAAATGCCAGCCCTTTCCCCTGAAATGACCCGCACCCTCTCACGACCGAGTCAACAAAAAGTTTTACGTAAGCGGTCCATGGGACTCAATTACAGTATGCTAATAAACCCTGCAATCCCTGAGCCGTAGTATTTCCCCCGTGCCTGGTGTCAACAACATTGCTATCGACATCGTAATGCTGCGAATAGCAAGTGCAAATTAGATACGCCGCACATTGTTTTGCTTTAAACGTATATGCCCTTTTCCACTTCCACTCTACATACAAACGATGCTTAGCCAAGTTGGTGTAGCTTGTTGACGCTTGAGCAAAATCAAATTTACCAGGAAGTACAGGCTACTCTAAGATGCAATCTAACTACAATCACGGCCAGGCGGTAATTTATTGTGTCTTTGAAAGAAAACACAGTAGGACGATTTTAAATGCGCATGCTAACACTAGCTTGCTGGAAATTGAAAGAAATGTTTTCAATCTGCAGGAGAAATGAATTGGCCACACTGTCCCATTACTTTTGGAGGGGAGTGTATGACAATAGAAAAAGTAGATTTACGATCGAAAAAGTTATGATTTTTGAATAAAAGTATGTATTTAAGTGTTTCAAATGGAGAGCGAGAGAGAGAGAGAGAGAGAGAGAGAGAGAGAGAGGGATTAAACACGGCAACTCGTCCTTAAACTGTCCATGTGTTGTCACCGCAGTAACTATTTTAAGACGTTACAGTGATCTCCATTGATGTTGGCTCAGCAATTTCATTTCATGCCGCAGTTGTGGAAGAAAGAACTTTTCTGAATGTCAACTTGAATTTCCCTGATCCTTTTAAATGCTTGTTGCCTCTGTGCACAGTTTAAAACTTGGAAATGTGACCTCTGCACACTTTAATTATTGTATTGGCGGTCAATAACAAATCCGTGAAACATTTTTTTTTTTGCGTGCTCGTACCTCAATAAGAACACAATCTCCCCCATCCCGCATGGTTCCCCGGCGGGTAAGGGAGGCTACTTCATTTTAGCAGCTCGATCTGTCAATCATGACAGCAGTACACTCTCATCACCTCCATCAGCATCTGGCTCACTTGCAGCCAGTGCCAAGCACAAGGGCAAAGAGCAACGCATCATTTACATCTCCACCTAAAAATGCAAATCCTTCCAAAAAGCCAGTGTTCTCACGTCCCTTCCGCGGCAAGCTAATAAAAACCACAACGGCGTGAAGTAACCGAACCAAAGGGCACAAACAAGCGAAATGACATTGAGAGATTAAGGTGGACGGGCTAAGTGAGAAAGAGACGTGCAATTGAGTATTTTAGAGAGCCAAGCGCAGTGAAAAGCTTCCCACAGAGTTTAACTTTTGGGCAAATGAGTTTGCCACAGCAGGTGTTATGCCAAGAATGTCAGCTCTTAGGAGCCCGGGCTCCCAGACTGCAACTCATGACGGACCGCGCACGTTATGATGGGATCCTCCAACAAATCCCTTGTGGTACTCCTGCATGCGGTGGTCATTTTCCTAAATTGGAAAGTGGTGCGCTCAGCAGTTCTCTAGTCAGGAAAATAGCTCACCTAAATAAGAACAAGATGGCGATTTTTCACAGCACTGGAATATAAAGAGCGCCTGGTGTTATGTGGCCGTCGTATGTTTCGTTTTTTTTTTTCCTGTGCACATTTGCATGTACTGTCGAATTCTCCATTCATCAACGTGATACATTGCACATGTGGGGATTTGTGTAGACGGTGATTTGTTAGCGCACAGATGAACCAGAAATCCTTTGTATGTGTGTGAGCATCACAGTGCAAGCTGCTCGTGCAGATGGTCCTCACACAAGCCAATGGGCAGACAATGGAGAATCCCCATCCACATATAATCGCATCGCCTGGCCAAGCTAATATGAGAACACTGATTGGAATCTGTTGTGGCACCGCCGCCGATGATTTCAAAAACACGTGCTTCTTAATGTCCACTTTCTTCGGTAGACCTTTTTGAGGCACCTCAGAATTCGGGAATCTAATTGAGGAAATTACTTTTTAGCTGCCAGACTGAATGAAGGAATTATTTTCAGTTCACGTGAAGTAACATTTACAAACCAATAAAGACCGCGTAGCGAAATCTTTTGACTCAGTATGGAAAAGATGCTTTCTTTCTTTTTTTTCCTTTTTTTTCTGGGTGTTGTCTTCTAAATATGGTACAGCACAACCCGGGTAGTGTTCAAGGTCTGAACAAGGGTCAGAGATAACGAGTGGGTTTAAACGGCAGCATCTGCGTCCAGAACCTGTCAAATGACAAGAAGCCGCCACCGCGCTGATCTCGGGAGAGGTTCCGTATTCTCCGGAGGGCCCGCGGTAGTGCTAAAGGTAATCACACTTGGCGATGTGTGTGTGCGCACGTGTGCGCCAGAGACATAACACAGCGAGTCAGCTATTGATTCCCATTCGGTGTCGACCTTACGGGTGACTTCGAAAGTTCACAGCCACTTGCTCGTAAGCACACCGAATGTGTTTGCTTGTGCAAATTTGTGACATCGATGAGGAGAGACGGTATACGAAAATGTTGGCGTTCGACTTCCAAGCAAAGGACCCCTTTTTTTTTGTTATCCCCGCAATCAAGCGGTTCGGCACTAGGCAAACACCAACCATGTTTACGCATCACTTGCATCGAGGGTACGTGCCGCAGCTAGCATCATCATCCAGCAGCTAGCATCATCATCCAGCAGCTAGCAACTAACGCCTACTGGATATAACTTTGCTAGATGGACATGAATTTTCCAAACCTGGGAGGTGGCAACCTCACAGAGTAATACTGTAGCCCTCATGTTTCACAAACTAATTAGACGCTATAGCAGTGGGCTTCACCAAAACAGGGCGCGTACGCTTATGCTTGTGTGTCAGTGACGGAGCGCTCTGGCTCCGTACTTGGTTCACTCCTCTGCCTCTTGATATGAGCCGGCTTCACCGCCCCGCCCTCCAGCTTGCTAGCGGCATGATGGATTGGGCCGAGGCGGGTGCCTGACCGGCTCACTTACCGTACCTGATCTTTGCCAGAACCGTCGAACCTCTGGGTATTGATTGTGCGACAGAACGAAAGGGTGCATTTTAGGTAGCTTAAATTGAGTCCAGAGACCCCTTCCCAGAGATTCGAATTTGCTCTCTGCACACGCAGGGGCCTGCGATTGGCCGATGACCGGTCCAGGGCATAACCCGCCTCTGACTCACACCCACGACACGGATGATAACATGATAAAAAAATGGATGGAGTGTTGAATGAAGCACACATCTCGAGTATGCAACATTATGACCATGGCATAGAAGGGCGATGGAGTTCGAGCTACATCTGCTACATGCAATTTTGGGCCCCAGTGTAAGCGGGTTAGAACGTGTGTGAAGTCAACAACAATTTCTATGAAAGCAACAGAAACGGCAAACTTCTCCGTGTTTGTGTTTTCATAAAACGTCACCCCCTCCTCTGATTCAATTACTTGTTATGATGAGGAGCCCGGTGATGAATGGGGCCAGGGCAGAGGAAATGGGTCACAACGGGCAACAGTGCGGAGGGATGTGAGGAAGGGGAAGAACGGAGGGTTGGGGGGGTGCTCAAGGATAACTGGCAAAGTGATGCAAAATAAAATAAAATAATACAAAATCAAGAACGCAGACCGCCAGAGTAGGAGGAAATTTAAAAACGTAAACGATAAAACATTGAAGACAATGATGAATGTTTGCTAAAAGGATTGTTTGGTGGACTTGGGTGCCCTCTCAAAAATATATTTTTTTTTTTCATAATCCTCCTCCTCTCGAGACATATCTGACAGTCATTGTTAAATGTGATTCTATTACTCGATAAAAACGAAATGCACATCATCTCTATCTGTGTTGTATGCATATGCTGTCAGACTGGACATACAATTGACGCAAATGACAGGACAGAGGCCTGCCGCCAATAGCAAAAATCCACGAGTGTTTAGTAACCCAAAAAGTAACCACCTGTAAAAGCCAAGAGATGGCGTCAAAGCACTTTTTTTCCAAAACGAAAAGTGGACTGACGTTCAGTCAGTCAGGTACAATCTGAGCACATATAACTCGGCTCGCGGTTCAAAGGCCACGGCGGATTATCTGCTCACACAATTAGAGTTGCCTTTTAAAAATCAGAAAAGTTTGACGTGCACAGCGAAATCCAGGCAACCTTGAAGCAAAGCTACCTTGTTCCTGGCGGTTAATTTAGAAGTAATACCGCACACGTGTTAATGATGGAACATTTTCCATTTCAACTCAAATCAATCGTGATTGCCCCGTGGGACAGTGTCATCATGTTCTTACACAGCCCGAGCCCGGATTTACTTTCGAACAACTAAAGTTATATAGAGCGTTGCAAATGGCAAAATCAATGCCTGCTCCATGCTTGGGAAACAGAAAGGGAAACAGATTAGGTAGATATGGATTAGCTGGACGATGTTCAACCATTTCAACGCATTTTTAGTTTGCACATCACTCATTGGCACGAAATGACAAATGTGCGTGATTAACACGAGGAAATCAAAGATTTGGCACAATAGTAGAATACTGAAATGTATTTTTTATTTTTCATTTGAATAGGTTATAATTATCTCCATCACGCATGTCGGGTGGGAATAGCAATTATTCGCCGTCAGCGCGAACCAACCAGTGTGACTGAGAAATCTGCAAAAGAACGATCGGATCTATTCAAAGAATTACAATATGCCTCATCTGAATAAAGAGCAGATGTGGTGGAAATATATATGCATGGCTTCAAGACACCGACAAGACGCTTCTTTACTTTGTGGGTCATTGAACTCACATGGGGGGAAAACACTCAATCAGTCTGAGGTATTGAGGCGGAGCCACAGAGCAGGCGGCTAAATTACAGTCCTGCAGGTTGACGGTGTCACATGCTCCTCGACTCCATTCCAGCCAATTTAACTGAGAGACCGAGCCACTGGTGCCAGAGCATAGAAGGAGGGTTTTTTTTTTAATATATATGCAATAGCCACATGCTGAAAACATCACCAGGAGAGAGGAACAAAAAAAAAAAAATCACTTTAGCTAACGGGACAAGTAGATTCAAGTACTGTACATAACACAGCAGCCTGCTGGTAATATGATGCCTATTATGAGGAGCTTGCTTTCTTTGTTCCACACGATGCATGCGTACATAAAGGGGTAATAGTAACTAGGGGGGGGGGGGGGGGGGGCGAAGTCAAGCCAAGCCGCAGTCTTGTCTGTCTCATTCCCAGCTCTAAACAGAATAAATGAAGTTATTTTCCTCCAGGTAGACTGAGAGCGGTTTCCATTGTGCAGATGAAAAGCCCCACGTTTTCAATTCATTTGTGCCCTAGTTCACAAACACAGTGCTTTGCTGAGACATTGTACGGCTCAACATAAGTGCAATGCTCAGTTCAGCCTTTCAAAAAATAAAAAATAAATAAATAAAATCATGATCTATTTCACCGCTTCCATACGTTTAATGTGTTTTTTTCCCCGACTGCTGGTTGACATATATCATATATCTAAAGAAAGACGTATCTGAACAACCACAATTAAAATCATGTCCAACTTAACATGGCTGCTTTGTGCCGCAATTGGGTCGCAAATGAAGACAAACACTGTTCATATTCTGTAAGGACGACTTGTGACTTGTCCACAGAGAAGTACCGTGTGCCGAGGAAAGTCTTCCCATAATTCCGGCTCATGAAACAAATATGCACAACCTATATTCCACTCAATGTAATGATGATGATGTCACAACAAGTGTTCTTTGTTGAACTTTCAGTAGCTTGTGCCAGGCCCATACTCCAAATTCAGTACACTATACATTATGCAACAATACAGTACATAATACACCAAACACTGAACCAAATATGTTATTATCCGACACACGACTATGTAAAAATGGCAAAAAAAAAAAAAAAAAAGGCGTTTCATGGAGTATCTAAATGATTCACTCTTATGCAGGGTTCATATTTTGAGAGGCTTTGAAATAAACGTCTCAATGTGATGCTACCACCTTGAGGCCTGGGTTGACATTACAGCTCTGCGCATCCCAAGCAAGCCATATTCTTTGCAGTACACAATTTATATGCTCAACACACATAAAGCAAGTTCGGGTTTGTGTTTTGTTTTGACCTTGCTTGTCTGCAACTCGCATACTGTGGCATGATTACATTGTTGTGTTGCATCATCAGCTCTGGATTATTGTCTGTTGAGAGCGGGAAAAAAAAAAAAAAAAAAAAAGAGCATGATCGGATCAAATCACTCCTATTCCCTCTAGTAACTCCCGATAGACTCCTGCCCTAACAGATGGCTTAACTTAATCTTTAATACTCCCTCCCCCCGACCCCTTTCGCTTGCTCACACGAGTTTCTTCAAGGTTATAAAAGTTGTCAAGTCACATGGATAAAATATTTCACGAAAACTAAAAAATAAGTTGTTCGTCACTCTGCTAATTTATCAAGCACAACAAAAGCAACCACTTTAAAGACATTTCGGCCACAAAAGTGACCACAGAGCGCACCCGGGCACGATCTCGGCTCGTCTAAACCCATTTTACTTCAAAGCTAATGTCGCGAGATGTTGTGAGGAGCTTCATCAAACGCAACCTAGGCGAAGGCAGCTCGTTAGCGGCAACACATGGCACACGCTACGTCTCTTTCGCGCATGAGAAAGAAACTCAGTCCTACCTGCGTGACTTTCTCCGTCACGTTGTGCGTACGGTCGATGAGTTTGCAAGGCGCGATGATGTCCATCTCCCCTGAGGGCAGGGCGATGAGCGGGTCGGGTTTGAAATCCACAAAGTTCAGGGTGATTTGAGGAATTTTGGAGATGGTACGGTACCGCATGAGGTCCGAGTCTGACGTGGAGTTCAGTATGTTGGACTTACTGTTCACTGCACCTGCAAACGCATAAGGTGGGTTAAAATGACAGACAAAAAAAAACAGCATTTTGTTTTGTAACTACGATGTTTCGCACCAGTGCTTCCCAGTCGGACGCTGGCTCTCCGGTTTTTCCGGTCCCAGTCAGGCCTCATGGCCTCGATCTCGTCAACGGAGGACGCGCGCCTCATGCTGTGGAAGCTCTCGCGCGAGCGGCTGCGCGACAGGGAACAGTTGGAGCCGGAGGCGTCCTGGTTGAGGCTGAGGCGATGGCGCGACGCCACGCAAGGAGACGACTGGGTAAGGGGCCCGACCAAGTGGGTTACGTGGTGAGGTGCATGAGGGGGTACGAGAGACACAGATTCCAGTAAAGTGCGATGGTCCTCCACGTGGTCTTCTGGCCAACTTTGTAGAGCTGATCTTGGAAACAGAAAAACAAGATGCTTAACTGGGATGCCGAGACTGAATTAGAAACCGCAACCTGCTGTGCGGACAAACAGTCTTATATTCGGGCCAATACGGTACTCATCAAAACACTGACACCATCGCGCATCTTCCAGAATCACGTTTTCACGAAAAACTAATCTATGAGCTCTACCTGCTGTCACTGACTTGCTCGGAATGATCCGACAGCAAAGGGGGAAGGGGCAGGAACTCCCCCAAGCCGAGGGCCTCCTGACAATGGCCGACCGGGTGCAGTGGCAAAGGCGTGGCAGTGGGGATCTGGCCAGACTCTGCGTCATCCAGAGACACTTTGCTGTTGGAGAGCGAGCGCAGCAGGGGAAGGCGCAACTTGAAGCCTCTGGGACGACCTGATGAAGAGAGCAAGAAGGTTCGCCGCTTGCTTATGGAGGAAAAAATTACACAGAAAGGAGAAAGCGATGCGGAGATGAGATCTGAACGGGATCGTGTTGAGCCGAAATAGGCTTTGAAGAGGAAATTGCTCCAAAGTTCAGGGCATGACTTGATTAGAAAATAGCAACATTGTGTATGGAACATTGAGTCCACAGACAGTATAGAAAAAAAACACATTCTGTCAAATGTAATTAAAAAAAACAAAACAGGATTCACGTAAGTAATTTTACTTTGCAAATATCAGGCCACCTGTTGTATATGCGGATGAACGGAACACTGATCAAGGTGGATTACACCGATGCTTTTCAATTACTGACTGGATAACTGTGAGCTTGAAATTCCTCTTCGGACCAAAATCTCAGTTGGGCCGTGGAAGTGGTGTGACGCTCCATTCAAATCTTGCGAGTACCTTCCTGACCGCAACTCTACCTTGAACCGTGGACCTGAGTATTTATTTTGTTCTTGAATGTGTCTCTGCCCCTTCAGTACAGTGCAAGCGACAGTCAAGCCAAATAGTTACCAGTGACGAGCCAGGTGGGAAGGCGATGGTTGAGCTCCTGTGTGTCGTCCCGCAATGTCTCCTCGCTCATGACCTCAAAGTTGAGGATGAACATGATCACCATGCCATCTTCGTTCTTCACGGGCACCACATCCACCATACATAGGAAGCACTGACCTGCAGGGGACACACACACACACACATCACGCTCACTTAAAAACCAATCGCAATCAGTGGAAGCTTTTATCCCGGGCATCTTATCATGGAATGAACAAGAATGCAAATGTTGCAGACATTGCATTTTCTGGATGAAACAAAACGGGTGGTCACAAATGCAAATTTGACGATCTACTTGCGCACCCGCAGCACGTTTCATCGTACTGTACTCTTGAATGGAATTCCCTCTGCCCGTAATCGGAAATGCACACACTTCCGTATGGGGACTATTGTGCCACAAATTAGCGTGAAATTGGATTCTACGGTTCAGTAAATGGTCGGGGGAACTATGGCAGGTCAGTAGGTCCGGATACACAACACAGGGAAAACGGATGAGAAAGAATAGGTGTACTTTAGACGGTGGGAGTAACATTAAAAATGGATCGTATTGCTCTTATCATTGACCTACAGTAACAGTAACTTACAAAAAAAAACAACAACAAAAAACTATCTGCATCCCGGCCTCATGTCTCTTACCTGCATATTGATGCTAAGCGATCAACTCCACAATTAACAACCACGCCGGCCGACATGCAAATCATACAGCCGATAAAGGAACAGACAGCGTGCCAGTCATTCATATCACATCACAGCTCGGGGAGCGAGGCTAAATCCGATTGGACGGCAGCATAATCCCCGCAAAGGAGGGGGGAAATATGAAACATGGAGGAAAAACCAGAGGATTACACCATCTGGCTCGATCTCAGAGTGTGTGTGTGTGTGTGTGTGTGTACATGTGTCCGTGCGCACGCCGATGTGCTCGTGTCGGTATTTGCAGATATTCATTCAGGAGCTTCTGGGTCATGGCGATTCATGCCCGGATTGCCTTAACAGCTGCGATGTTGCCTTTGGTGCCGTTTTAATAGCGGAAGGTGTTAGCGCCACAGCGCGTCGCCCAAAGACGGGATGTCACACGCTAATTCGGTCACAATCTTCGATGACAGTACTCATGAAATAAACTCGACTATTATGTGTTAAGAATGCTTGGAAGGTGTCTTTATGGGTCAACCTAATCTGACCTCGGTTAAATTTGGGAATATACAAGGCCAAGTGCAGTTCTCCAACAAGGAACTGACTGGCAACATCGACCAATCAGAATGGTCTTTCAACAGCCCTCTTCATTCTGCCCGGACACATTTTGACATCACGAGAGACCGTTGGATCCGAGAGGTTCCCCTCGTGTGTTAAAAAAAATGTCTGTTTAGTCCAATCGCCTCTCTCGTGTGTTTTGAACATGAAGTGAGCTTTGAGGTTCAGAGGGCAACAACCATTTCATCTAAATGATCCCCCTTGGATAGATTCCAATTCAGCGTGGACCAGCTGGTGATTTACAAAAGCCAGTGGAGATTATCAAAACGCTCTCAACACATTAAAAAAATAAACTAAATATAAAGTGCGGAGGGCAAACTTTTCATGGAGGTGCAGTGATCTGCTGATCAAATGACGACGTGTCCTCCATTAGAAGGCCGACAAACTTGCAAACCTCCAAACTGGACCATCTGTTCTATTTTGTGAGTTGGATAATTATTGGACAAGTCAAAAGGATTTGGCATCGAAATCTGGGATCGCTCTATTTAGTGTCAAGGCTAATTCCCGAGCATACGATCCCAATCATGTGAGAAATAGAAGATGCATGGATGATTGCATGAACATTGCATGAAGGCATATTTAGAAATGTCTGCATTCCCAAAATGGAACAATTCTGAATTAAAATGGACAAACACATCATCTAAATAATTGTTCCGAGCAACGAAACCGAACAACCACAGATATGAATAATACTCTTCTTTGAATTGAATGTCAAACACTTGAATCAGCCACTTGCATTATGCACAATGCCCCACCAGAGGGTGCTGTATGACACACACACACACACACACACACACACACACACACACACACACACACACACACACGATAATTGTTTATTCATTTGTAAAACAAAAAACCCCGAAAGTTGGGTCACTTCCTTTTTGACCCAATTTTTGACCTAATTCTTGAGTGTATGTCATCATGTAATAATAATGACAACAAAAACACACCACATAACAAACTGTCTTTTGCCACTTGTTTCATGTCTCGAGGAAAGATACCCCCCCCCCCCCCCCCAAACATCTGAAGATGAAATCATTATTTGTACACCACTAGGTGGCAGGGCATCACAACACATTGTGACGGTTCGACCGAGAAACACACAAGCGGGCTGTGTCGGGTGTCATACTCAGTTGGACTATGCGCCATCAGAAAAGTCAGTCTGTTGATCTTGAGAGTGGCACAGCCCTGGAACAGCAAATGGAAACAGACAATTAAGTTTGTGTATGCGTCTGTGTGCGGTTCCCCGCTGAGCAAATGTCAAATCGACTATTAATATTGGACTTGCAAACACTTGTGTCCAAGACATGGGACGGCAGCTGTCCTGCGATAAGTGATTTAAAATTCCACACACACACACACACATACATTCACAAGTACACACATGGCGGGCTGCTATCAAGTTGAAGCCCAGCACGTTTTTTTTTCCCCCCTAGATTGCTGCAGGATTAGAAGCAGTCGAAGCACAAAGTATTCCCGACAACACTTCATCAGGCACCCTCACCTGTAATAGAGACAAATAAGCACATGTTGTGCCGTGTGTTCGCGTGGCCAATTTGGAAGTCAGATTGCGAAGCGGTTTCCCGTTGAGAGCCCGTGTGGCGCACATTGTTGTGTATTTCTGTTTCATGTGACACAGCCGAGGCTTCATCTAGCACCCAGTTGGTGGAAAATTAGAAGTAATGGTCGTGGTGTAAGATTGATTTAAGGGGCCGGACAAGGGGTTCCCAGAGCGAACATGTCCTAAATAAAAGATGAGCCGACTAGTTGTGTTTCGCAAGGCCTTGGGGAAATTTAGGTAGACGACTGCCCGCGTAAAAACAAGTTGAATTCTCGATGGGTGTTGGGAAAATACTTTGAGAAAGTGGAATTCAGTTGTTACTAAACTCGCTCCACCCATGACCCGATCAGCTGGGCTTGGTAAACGACCAGAGCCACTTTCAAGTTACTACACCGTCTTAAACGTCAACACCCCACATGCGTATGACTTCCCTGCCAGTGTTTCAAAGTCAAAAGGTAATGGAATGGAATGGAATGGAATGGAATACAACTTTATTGTCAAATGTGCTGTACGTATGTGTAACATACAGCACAGATTAAATTTCTTCCCCCTCAACATAAAACAAGAGGAGCCGCTGCGGGTGTCCGCGCCGCCATCAAAAGAAAAGTTGACCAAAAAAATGACAAAATAATACAAGACAACACATTAGACACAGACAATCGTGCAATCTTAACCACTTTCCTGCATACATTCCTGTTGTCTGAAGCAGTTATAGATGAAAGAGGAGCGAATCAAAGTGTCCTTTTCACCAGCGGATCAAAGACGTCATGCGGCAATGTGCACACGTCTGCTACAAGCTAAGCTGTCGCAACAAGAAGCTGTAGCATCCATTAACGAAAAAGAGAGATTGGCTTTCTTCTCCTGTCCCATGTAAATCCGCTTCAATTCCAAGCCGCGACTCCCAGTTCCACATATGCATCGGCGCTCTGCGCTGACGCTCCTTTCTTCTCATCGTCGGCTCCTCAATCCATGCATCCATCCAATCCATGCAGACTGTCCATCAGCACCGACCTTTTCGCTGAACAACGCAGTGCTGTGAAAATGCTGCCTACTTCAGGCGCAAGACACAAGCGCTTACGCATAAGCAGAGCTGCACTGATGGAATGTAGCCATGAGTTGCCAAAGATCCTGACAAAAGTGTGCGGGAGGTTAAAACTGAGAAATTTGATTCACAGGCTCCAATAGAGGAGACATAAATGTTGCATGGCTGTGACTCGACGGTAAGAGCTCAAGTGCCATTAGGGTCTTTTACAAGCCCCAAAGTCCCTGAGATGACACGGATCGAATAGTCACACCGCCAAGGTGCTCCCACCAAAGACACCAAGTGAGACTGCGGCGTCAAACACATCCAGCAGAGATGGCGGCATGCCACCCGCAAGCCATTCGGCTCATGTCGCGGACGTTGTTTATGAACAGATGAAACGTCACGACGAGAAAGGCCCCACAAATTGAGTCTGGCAAGGCATTCAAGAGAAAATGCCTCACGCTTTTGAAACCTTGCAAAATGTACAGTAACATGTACAACGGAGTCTGTAATTCTTTACACTTTTTGGTTGGAGTATTTTTTCATTCTTTTTGCCAATTCGGCTGAATACTTTGAAGGGCATGTGAGTGAAGAGTGTTTTCAATTTACAGCACTGAGATTGAGAGGCCAAAGTGAGACTCCCCCCCCCCCGACACATGGCCATGAATCCAGGCATGTCACTTTTGGGCTTTTTCATTCCTCTACATCGTGAATCCCAACAAAAATGTGATATGACTGTTGAAGTTTCTCAGGGTCCATCCGTTTTTATAATAGCGCTCGCTTGTCATCGGGGTCGTGGGCAAGCTGGAGCCGCCCCCCCCCCCACCGACCTTGAGCGAGAGGCACGATACGCCCTGTGCTGGTCATCAGCCAAACGGCAATTAACCAAACTTGAATAATCAGAACGTGCCTGTTTCAGGACGCGCATGCAAACACTGGGAGAACATGCAAAGTCCACATGAGAAAATTTTTGGAAAAATTTACGATGGATAAACGTCACAAAACATTCACCGTCTGAACAAAACTATGTCGGGGTTAATTGAAATGGGAATATTTGAGGCCTCATTTCTTATGTCCTGCAAGTGTCTTCTTCCCCCTTGTTATGTTCCCATTGTGCTTTAATGTTCAATCACAGGGCATTGAATAAAGCGCAGAGATGCACAAATGACACCATTTACCCTATTGTGTGAACCAAATACTCGATATTCAAGGCTGGAATGGGTGAAGTGCGACAACGGAACCCCTTTATTAGACTATCATGATTACATTCATGCCTCGCTCTTTGTGTCGTCATTCCACTCATGAAACAGATGCATCATGCTCGATGCCAAAGTGTGAGCCCAAATGTATTTTTCCACCTCAAACTTTGACCAGGTACATTTATTTATTAAACTGTAGAGTATAAAGGTGTTTTATTTTTGCAACGGTAGGATTGTCGCTCCAACGCGACTGTATATCATAGATCTGCGTTTACAGGAGGAACGGTGATGGCTCACGTCGGAGCGTGTGTGTGTGTGTGTGTGTGTGTCTGTAAGGGATCGGGAGGGGGTCACTGAACAATATTTCAGTTGAGCTTATTTGAATGGGAAATTTATAGGTTGTACACTAGCAAACAACAGCGCTGTCGATGACCAGGTGGGAAGCAGGAGACTCGAGGAATTTGCATGGATATTCAAGTGGTAGTAGAGTATGTTGACAATAGGTTTCATATCTGAAGTGATTTCATGTGGAGTTAGTTTTTTTTTTGGCGGTGTTGCCCACGTCCTCTCAACATGTTTTGGTTGCAAGTCCAAAACAACCCCTCTCGGTTGTTTGTTGTCGGCACGCAAGCAAAGCATCGTACAACATGGCGGCCGACGTGGTTAAGCCCCTGATGATACGACATTCACAGCAGCTCAACTGCAACCAAAAGAGATTTATTTCTTCAATCCAGGTTTAATAGATATCTAATTGTAACATATCTTCATGTGCAATAATAAATACATTTAAAAAAATAAAGACATTTAAAAAAAAAAAATCCTCTTTTACTATGTTGCTGTCCATTGATATTCATCAGAAACTTCCGCTGGGGGGGGCGATGCCACATGAATATGACAGATTCAAATCCCATAAAAACCCAAAGATACACCTTTGCACACAACAGTGGTTTCCCGGGTGCTCGTTTCCTAAGCGGACACAAAGTGAACCGTCAATGTGTGTGTGTGTGTGTGTGTGTGTTTGCGCGAGTGGCTCTTTACTGCAGTCTGTCACAAGCCATAGTTTTATAGGTTGTGTGATGGATACCAGAAGGTAACAGTACGAGCCCGAAGCTCAGCCGCCTCAACTGTTATGTTCCATGCACTCAGATGGATGCTTACTCACACCGAGCCTTTCACATCCACCCCCAAACTGTCTCATTAGCGCTTTCCTCTTCTTGTTCCGTGACTCCTTTTTGACCCTTCTCCCACCCGCACTTCCCCCCTGTTGATCTTGAGGTGAGGTTAGACCACCGGTGATGTGTTTCACTGTCACATCAATCCATATCTGCTTGAATGCACACATCCATATGTTAAATCAATCAATAAATACAGAAATAAATAGCGGCATCCCCCTGCCTGAGGAGCAAGAGCTTTAAATTGGTGTGGAGGGCTGGATCACCTTGAACACAGCTGGATGAAGATTCCCGGTTCGGGAATTGATTTGATTCATTTTATTGAATATAAAATACATTCTATGCAGAGCGAAGCGGTTCTTGGACACCCAAATGTTCCCCGCATCAATAAACTTAAAAAAAAAAAAAACTTAAACGGAAATGGGAATGTTTATATGCGCGCATAGATCTTGAGCCTGCAATCACGCAAGTATATTTCACTCTCTTGTTCATCCATAACCATGATCGGTAACCAATATAGCATGACTCGACATATCAAGTGCCCATCGTGAAAAATGGATTTTGATTATTGGTTACCGCACCCGGCCTTGGTAATATATTGCATAGCGCAATCTCGGCGGGCGGCCTCCTGACAGGAAGCTCTCCCATCGAAGCATCAGGTGATTTATGGACAAACGGCAATTTAGAACACTACTGCTCCAAAAATCTGTGCATAAATGCCCCTCGCTAGATCAAAGGGAGTTAGCCACATCCGTCCCTAATCATCTGACTCGCTTCCCCTTTGGATTCCGTCATCGCTTCGTGAACATTGTAGTTAATGTCACGATTCTATTCTGGGAGCCTATAAAGCATGTAACAGCTGCGGTCGATCACAGCTTGGCGCAAGCGCGAACTGTCATGACTTTCAGCGAGCGCAACCTGTAGCCCCTGAAAGAGAGTATTCAGTGCAGAGCAGTAAGTGATAATGAGGGAGAAGGCGAGACTGGGGGGGCTGGTTGTGACAATTCGTTTACTGTGTGTTTGTACATGTCTGATCGTGGGAATAGAATCGTCAAGTGCATCAGCTATTATACGAAGTACAGTGGAAATTCAAAATTTAAGCCCCATAAAAATTCTACAAATGAGCTCACCGGTGACACAATGTGATTTGGAGAAGTGATCATCTGAAAAATGTAATGCACAGGTTCAGTGTCTTTACATCGGGCCATTGGTCGGCCCCGTGCCAGATGATGTCATCTTCAAAATAGTTACCGGCAGTCAAGGATATCTGATCACCTGACACACACACACACACTCACTTACTCACTCACTCACGCAGAGCAATTGAATACAGCTACAGGTAGGCTTTTAAATATTTCAGAGGCTCATGCTCACGTTGGGACGGACGCATTCTCCGCTGTCACGTTGCATTTGCGTGTCGGCGCCAGCGCGGTAACCGCGCGAAAACGTCGCACCTGTTCAGTGAGCCGGTTGCTATTTGTGTACATTGGCGAGATACAATCAGCACCACAAGAAACGTGTGCACAAACAAGTTGCAGGTGCGAGCGCTGTTGTGAACCGTTTTTAGTGGGAACAATAAATACATCTCAGAGGAGAACGCAGTATTCACACCGTCGACAGTCACGACGCCCAGGGAATGCACGCACGGTGAAGCATCGGGCGCACGCATTCTAAATCATTCCTGTGCTGCCATGCAGAGGTACCGCTGTAAAACAATCCAATGGGGGGAAAAAAAAAAAAAAAAACCTCAACAGGGCTCCAGCGTGGAAATTTGACTGTCAAAAACATATATAATATACAGCACGCTTTATGCCTTTGTTTTGACAGCACATTTTCTTCGGCAAAGTCAAATCGGGTGGCTGCACAAAATGTCAGGAATGTGATATACCGCCTCGACTCTGCGCTTTTCTCGCAAACTGTCATCACTTTTTTGACGACAGGATAATAAATGACTCGTTACCTGGGAACTACCGGTACACACGGTGCACTGTACATCACGGCGACATGACGTGATAGACTCCTCGCTGACTCAAGCGTCTACGACCCGTTGAGATCTTAAACGCTATGGTGGCAGCGAATCAAATGGCAGTCGAACTGCCACTATGTCGTGAGAGATTCTTAATTGGGAGCTATTGCGACATTAAAAACCGCCGCAAGTCAATTTGAACGCAAAACATATCGTGTGTGCTTGGAAAATGAAAACATATAAGCTGGCAACGTGACATTAGAGCTTCAATGCGTGCCATGAAAGACGCCACATGACCGCAAGGCGATAGCGCGGCTCTCCGTTTCACTTTTATTGATTTAATTATTTATTATTTATTTATTTATTTATGTGTATTTTTTTTTTTAAACCAGGCTACTTTGCCTTTGCCTGACTTCTGGAGTGTACCTTGTGTTAAAGAGAGCAGGGTAGACTGCTTTTCAAGGCCTAATAATGAGAGGGGCGGAGTTTCGTGACCTCTACGTGACCTCACAAACATCCCTCTCGTTGACAAACAACCAGCCAAAATCGAACAAAAGTTGCTCGCCTAATGAGCGTAACTTTTTTTTTTTTTTTTATATGCATTTATTTCCTCTCTTTCTCTCCGTCAGCCCAGAAATTACTTTGTAATGTTTCACCCTCGGCCCCGACCCGAATTAGACGCTCAGCTCAACAAAACACAGACTTGACAAGGTCTCCGAGAGATGATAATGCCAGCGGGAGAATATCTCTCCTCCGCTCCGACGGGAAAGGGAAGAGGCCATTATGAGGTGAAGCCTTCCTGAAGCTCAAGCCCAGCGCAATTAAACAATTATCACAATGTCAATGATAACACTACAGGCTATCACACTCGCACTCTCCCAGGATATATGCAGAGAGACCAATTTAATCGGCGCAATTAGAGGCTGACGGTAACGTTAAGATGAGATCCGGTCACGGTGCCGCTCCTCGAAGGCCTCCTTTCTTCATTCGGTTCATTCCATCCCTCCCCCCTCATGGTCCGGCCATCGGGGGTTTTCTTTCTTTTGCAGTGGCATGTATCGCTTCTTCCGTCCTGCTTTCCTTCTTAGAGTTTTCGAATGGTATTCAACCTCTTCTCTGTGGCTGCAATATTGGATTTCCTTCCATCAGTTTTTCGGCTTTTTTGGACTCATCCCTTGGGGATATAAAACATACATTCTTACCTGACTTTAAAGGGGACATCAACCCCCCCACTCCCAAAAAAAAAAAATCATTTGATGCACCCCCCCACGAGTCTACACATTAGTATTGTGTTCGTGGAATACGAGTAAGGAAGCAAAATCCACCGTATTTGATCAATCTCAGGGCCATGAGATGAAGATCATTTCTACCTATAATGTCAGTGCCATTTTTGGTGTACCGTTTCATTTGTTTCTGAATGAGCAGGCGCCATGACATTTTGGGTGTCAGATGCAAATGGCGAAAACAAATGTCTAGAGACTGACTAATATTTTATAAGTTCTCCCTTGCCCATTCCAGTCTTGGCTTGCGGCATATGGCGGTGCTCCCGAATAATAAGATACCAGAAGGGGAGCCTCTTCTCCTGCTGACTGAGCAATAAAAAGGGCATTTCCAAGTATGAATCATTGGATATTTTATCCGAAGCCTTGAAGCATTCATTCATATGATTTTATTGCGTATAACCTGACCAGCTAAAATTGAGTCAATGTAAAACACCGTGGGGGGTTTTCTGTTTGTTTGTTTCAGTGTGAATTTCCATTTTGTGCTTCTCTATGAACGTCAATCACGATGCACGGTATCCATGATAAGCTTTATTCCATGTCCGCGGGTCCTTTCAGTTGTCTGTCTTCTGACGATACAATCTAATAGAATGCTATTGAATTAACAAATATGAAACACAAAATTGGAATTCACCGGCGACTCGAAAGCACTGCCGATAAGAATAAAGTCGCGCTGTCCTGAAAGGCTACTCCAAAGCCGTTGAGCGTATCGCGCAAGTCCTGATGCTGGTCTGGTTCCTCGTGATGAGCCCGCTTTCCCTCCCAAGGCCTCAATTACTGAAATCAAACGGCTCACTGGCCTGCTTGACTGAACCGGTCTCATTCTGTCACTTGCTGCATCTTTTACCAGGAACGCGATACACGGCGTGAGATAAGGTGACAACTTGAGGTTCTTTTTTTTCCTTCCCACTCGCACCACTGGCACTCCATTTTTGACTGAATGAAGTAACACTGTTAAAAAAAAAAAAAGACCCACGAATGCGAGAATCAGGCCCTGACTTATAACTAATTTGATCTCCGAGTCGCTTTCCAACCGGAGAAGGGTTAAGCTACACCACCGGTGTCGATGTTCAAAGCAATCTCGCAATCACATCAAAAAACTCTTTCTTGGAGATGCGCCCGAAAAGGGCCACAAGTCAGCAGCATGAAATGGCCCAGATAATAAAGACTCCGATTGCAAAGACGCAACTTGACCCTCTTGTCCGGCCCCGTATGAGTCAAGGTACTTTTGCGACGATCTCATCTTGCGGCCGACGCTCGGCGTTGAGTGACATCCAGCTTGTGTGTCAGCATTAGTCGAGCGAGCGATCCCCTTGTGTCATCATCTTTTCGCCGGCGTAAGTAAGTAAGACGGCGGTGGCGACCCGGTGCCCGTTTGATGGTGCCCTCTGTTGGCATCTGTCAGTCAGCTGGGCGGCCGTTTCGCGGCGCTCTCCATTAGCCTGGCTGACAGCGTGTACCCGGTCCCTTTCCCTTCGGCAACTTTGAACCCCAAACAGCACATGCGTGAACACACAAGCCTAATCTGTGAGTCGTTAACCTTGGAAAACAGTGACCTTCAGCTGTGGCTCGGATCGTCACCGTGACATCTTGGAAAGAACCTGACATCTGCTTCGGCCGGTCAGACCGTCCTCTCGGCCCTCCCTCTTCAACCTCCGCCCTCTCGCTTGTCCTTTGAGAGGGCCCATGGTTAATTCATGCGGTGCTTGGCTTTTTGGAACCGGTAGCCAGTAGCAAGTCCTCTCGTTGATCCGTCCTGGCTGGGCTTCAATGATGAACAGGGCGCACATTAATCTGAGACCTTCGGGTTCCTGAAACCGTGCCAGTGCCTGTCCATGTTCCAAGCAGAAGATTTGATCATCTTAAGCGAAAACCGTTTTCTTTTAGACGCTCTAAATAAAGATCTGTGAAGTGACGCGAAGCAAAGTAGCTCCCATTAGTCCGGCACATCCAGTATTATTGCGGCTGAGGTCATTTCCGATCAATATTTGCTCTCTCAAAAATTCATGGCGCCGCGACGCGAAGGCCAAATACTCATGTAAAGCTGACACGAGTACAATGCCACTTATCTCCCGTAATCAATACATTTCATCAGCTAGTAAACACCCAGACATCAATGCGGGATTTGAACAACACACGTCGGGGCTCCTTGCCTGACTGAGCCACTTAAATGGCGCGGGGCGCTTAAACACGACGGAGCAGCAAGTCAATCACCAGGATTTAATTTAAGGGGAAACGAGGGCCCCCCCCCCCGTTTAAAATCAGAAGAGATTTAAATGAAGGTGCCGATCACTCATGCAAAAATAATGGAGCCCTAACATGTTTTCATTTACAAGCGTGGATTCATGTGGAGCTAATCTTTTTGAAATGACTTGAGTGGGGGAGATGGTCAATGGAATCAGCTCAAGCGGTTGTTGTAAATTTATACAAATCTGTGTGCTCAATATTAATCTTCAGATGACCCCAAACAATTTCAGTCCGTTTTTTTTTTTTTTTTTTTTACATATATTGACTGTTTGATGGTCATTTAAGAGTACAGTCAAACCTCGGTTTTTGAACGTCTCGGTTCTCGACCAATTCGGTTTTCGACCAAAATTTCGAGTTTTTTATGCCTCGGATGACGAACAAATTTCGGTTCTCGAACAAACTGAGCGCACTTGAATGCATCATTTGACTCCTCTCGCCTTCCTTACATGAGGAAGTGACGCTTCCTCGGGTAGACGAGGAAGTGACGCTTCCTCGTGTCACTTTCCATTGTGAGCAGACGTGTTTCAATAAACATTTTTATTTTAATAAGAGCGTGGTTTTGGTTTTCGAACAATTCGGTTTTCGAACAGCCTTCTGGAACGGATTATGGACAAAAACCGAGGTTTGACTGTATGTGTTCCGACTTTGTACACTCGTTTTTGTCGTGCGTTTGGCAATGGCTTGACTGCGCCGACCCGAGCGTTTGTTTAGCGTGTGCGCCTTCACCCCGTTGTTCTGCGTGATCAATGGGAGCATTTGTTAATGAGTGTTTACTTCACAGTTGATCGGACCATCGGGTTCCACAGCTAACCGACTCTGTCTGATGCATTTACTGACATAAGAGACAATGTGCTTCGGCATGCGACATACACAGCTATTCACGCGGCGCAGGACTTTGTCGATATCAATTTCCTTTTCGCATTGGGTGTAATTACGACAGCAATCCTGTTTGTTATGTGTAAGGTGAAACCTTATTCAGAGGGGCCATGTAGATGTCTGAAATGATTCACTGGAGCGGACAAAAGGAGCTTAGCATTTAGCAGGTTTTTTAAAATGTATTTATTTATGTATTTATTTTTATGAGGGCAGAAGGTTCCTCTTTTCCTCTACCCTCGGAAGGTTATCACTGGACATTATGCCACTAGGCCCCACAGAGGCCTGGCCATTGGCTGCAAATACCAAAATATGAATGACGTTATAATGAAGGCGCGCTGTCGGGAAGGCTTAATTTCGGCAAAATGATCAAGACTGAGAATGTAAGGCTAAAATTGAAATTACACCACATCATGAAACATCTCAACGCATTAAAGACTCGCGTCCGAGCCGAAATTGTCATTTTAACGCGCCGCAGATGTATCTATTCATCAAGTAAAACAGGCGATTGGTCTTCCAATCAAAGCAGGAGGCGTAAGAATTTGAAAGGTGGAAATTTCCCGAGAGACCGCACTGGTCGAATCCAATTTCCCTCAAGATTAACAGACCATTCCTTTAAATTACAACTCAAGCAGACGGCCGTGATGAGATGAAGAAAGGAAACTCCACGGCTGCTTGGTGCTTTTGGTGAATTGTGATTTTTATTTCAATGTAAGTTGGTATAATTTTTACCTGAAAAAAAATGTTTAAAAAAAAAAAAAAATGGTACTGGTGATCGAGCCTGGACAGCGCTTATGCAAGTCTGGCATAGCCAAGTTTTATGCAGCGCCCATGTATACTTTATTGCACAATATAATACATTTCACAACTAGTAATTGGAGAACTTTTGTCACCGAATGTCTTTGTTTTGTGTTCTGCGGACGGTATTGACCGTGGGCGCAAGATTGAGGACTATAAAGGCAACAGACTGCGCGTGCTCAAAATGGCAATGACCATTTATCAACATCTCTGCGCTGACATGCTGTGTTGTTATCACGTGTAAAATGTGTTTTGGGGATACTGGTGGACCAGTTTAAGGGCAGTTCCGTATGGTATGGGCTAGGTAATATCAGCTGGAGCGGCTGGCAAACTGCAAAGCAATAACTTCTACAGACGACAGCTGTGCGGTAGACCGTGTCCTTTTTTTTTTTTTTTTTTTTTCCAAAGCAATCGAAAACGGTTTGCAGAGATTAAATCTGGAGTGCAGGGAGCACTTGGAGGAGCCGTGAGATAAAACACAACTGTACTTCAAGTCCAAACATTGATCTGTCCCCTTTGCAGCCTGTGTCGAGAAGAGCACTTTGCCATTTGTCTCAAACAGCCCTGGTCAGAGTGAGCACGTCGTTATGCAAATAAATCACAAACCTAATTACAATGAAATTTATTTACTGCACAGTAGGACGCTCTCGCATTTGCATACTAATGACAAAGGTTCTCCAAAGGGTCTCCAAAGGAATAGGCTTTAAGGGTTTGTAAGTACTCGCAATGAGGCAAAATATCGTCGACCATAACCGATTTAAGATCCCTTTCGTGTACTGTACATGTACTGAATGGTAATTACGCTTCTTCCCACACCCCGACTCACGCTTCTTAGGGTTAATGGAAGACTTTGAATTCTTCAGGCGTTTGAATTCAAGTGTGACTGGTTGTTGGTGTCTGTGTGCCCTCTGTTTGGGGAGTGATAAATCGGATGCGAGACTGCAGACCTTGGCTAACGCATGGATCAGGATCGAACCCTTCCATGACGGGAAAACAGCAAATGACTGTCGAGCCACAAATGTTGATATCTGCCTTGATGCCAATTCCAAAAACATCCTACAGCATAAAATTTAAATGCGGCGAAGACTCTCCGTATCTCCGCTAACAACCCTGGCAAAACTAAAGCTCCTTCCCGATATTCCAACCTGCATGTCCCTCAATCTTGATACTTTTTTGTCACCAATTACTACCTTTCCATTAGCCAGGGCTTTGTTACCATCTTGAGGCATCTTCGGATGTTTGAGAAAGAGCACACAAGCAGACTTAGGGTGCTTAGGGTGGCTAGGAATTGATTTTGTGAATCGCGAATTGTCAATCGGTAGGGCTTCACTGCGGCACAGTTTGATTCAGCAACGTGCAGTTAATATTGCATTCAATATCAGCCATACGCTATATAGTTGGCAATATCTGCTGGGCCGCGCGCCAGCAGCTCATTAAATCCAGATTTAAAAGAAATATACACGTCGCCTACACACTACACGTTGAGGATAACTACACACCCATTTTCTTTTCGTTCCCGTCATACTGTATCATCAGTCAATACCATAAACACGCCCGAACAGTTCAAAAGGGCTTCGTAGAGTTACACTTTGGCAATTTTGAACACTGGATGATAAGAGCCAGAAGGGAACATTCGGCTTCGGTGTACAAAGGATAAGCCGCTTTAATGACTGTCATATTTGAGATAATTAAATCGCAAATGGCTCTCGAATGTTTTTTTTTTTTTTCTTCCTGTGACCAATTATCCAGCGGCAGAGAACTCCGCTTGCTGGCCTCCAATTTCTTATCTTTTTTTTTTTCCACGCTCAGTGACATTTGGAAAATAAGGTTTAATGATTTTTTTTTTAAAGCGCATTCTCATATTCTGTCGCTATGGTTTCAAAATCTGCCTATGGTGACGATTTTCTATGTACTGTAAACTAAAGAACAAGACCGACTAACCCACTGCACACAGTTTGTTCAACACAAAAGGGCCACACTGCCTTACATTTCAGCTGATGCAAACAACTCGAATGGAAAGTTAATCAGAAACGTTCCACTGTCCATGCACAGTGATCCCTCAATAACAGCGAACCCATTAACCCATAAACGTCATTTAAAACATACATGTTTCACAACGGGCGGTCGACTGGATAACACGTCGGCCTCGCAGTGCAGAGGTGGTGATTAAGGTCAATTTGAAAGTTTTGAAAGAGGATTAAAAAAAATGTGACTGGTAGACAAAGACACGACTGTTTTGCCCTCTGCGCCCTGAGCAGGTGTGCCATATTCACGTGAAATAAAAGAGACGAGACAACGGCTAAGCCTTCCGCCACGGCCTCCCTGTCCTCGTCCTTAACGTGAATGACTGGACTGAATGGGGATGAGCTGTGCTCAGCTCGGTGGAAGCTGAAGGTGAAAGCCAGTCATCCCGAACTGTACAATTAAATCAGAAAGTGGCGACGTGAATTGGACGTAGCCTTTGGGAGCAGCCGATAAATGAGTGGGCGCCTGCTTCACCGGGATAAAAAAGACTTGATGGATTATGCAGGGCCTACCAAAGCAAAGAAAAGGGAGACATAGAGAGTCCTTGGGCCCAACACAAGCACCTTGACCTCACCTTTAATAGACCTGTCACCCGATTTGGAAAATGTCTTCTTTTAAGCCCACTCCGGGAGACGAGCCGGTGCACGTCCCAGTAGGCCGATCACCATTTTAATCACAGGTTTGATGTCGAGCGGCTGACAGTCATTCAATTGCTGCTTTCTTTGACATAGGATGCATGTGTTCAAAGACTGTGGAAGGAAGGCAGAGTACTTCTAGAATAGAAAATGCATGGGCGGATGTTATTAAATGGTTGGATAGTATTTGAGGCGACTGCAAAATCGACTAAAGCTTTCTTTAGCTGACTGCATATTTCATCGAAAATGGTGGTACAGCCTTGACAGCAAAATCAGTCAACAATAAAAATGTTGGCAACGTTTTTGATCTAGTTTGACCTGTGACGCTAGTTCAACAACTTGTACTCTACTCAATGACTACTTGTCTTCCTCGAGACAACATGAGCCGTTTATGGTCTATAATCTTTGGTCAGAACAGTCAAAACCCTTCAAATCAATTGTTTTCTTCTTTTCATGGGCTCCCCTCCAACCCTAAATTCTCACGATTTCACTTTGAGCCATCCACAACGAAAGGGGGCACATTCGCGTGTGACCTCTCGGTGGACATAGCGAAACCTATCCACTTCATACGAATCGGGCTGAGCTTGCACGTTAAAAAGGTAGGACCGAAAATCATGCGGTGTTGGGTCATTAGTTCAATGGGGTCGGCTCCGAGTTGCTAATTAAGAGCCAACCTCAAAGTCGAAGGGAGCATAAGGGCCAGGCCTCACTAGGTGAAGGGTGCGCACTGATGCACCACTGACATTTGAGTTGACCCACTCAGCAATATAACCGGTTTCTGCTCTTTTATGCCGGGACGCCAATTACGTCCTGTGCGGGAAGAAATACATCACTTATTTACTCTAATAATGTGAACCTTTTTGTGTTATTTTTGTGTTTCTTTACTCAAAAAAAAAAAAAGATATGCCTCCAGTCACATCCGCCAGGGTAACAATTCATATTTATGGTATCAGTACAAGTTGCAAGAAATGCACGTTGATAAGAGCCTTCCAGGTGATAGAGCGGAGTAACTGACACCGTGTGGGGGAAGATGGACATCCACAATCGAAAGGCCTCATCGGTCTGATTTTGAACGCGCTCGGGTGGGTGAGCAATTGCTCAAAGCACGACTGGCTCTGCCGGGTCGGAGCATTCACAATGAGCTGGTGACACGGTCTTCAAGATGACACTGATGATGACCCGCAGGAGAGATAATAGGGGGAGGACACTGGAGAGGAAAGGATGGTGATGGACCCAAAGGAGTCAATATACACAGCAATTCACCCAATGCCCAACTGATTCAATTATGGGCTCCCATTACAGGCCTCGGGGTAAGCAACGGTAAATTTCACATCAAGCAAGACCTCACGCTGCCAGCGGAAGGCGATGAAGGTGTCCTCGGGTTGGCAGACCATATGAAGGGATATAAGCGGGGAAGCCAAGTTAAATTTCAAGGGAGAAAAATCCAAGTCCGATTTCCCATACCTGACTGTCTATAGTGAGCGCCAGAGACAAATCACTGAGCCAACCAATCATGCTGAGGATATGCTTTTAAATGAGCGAGTAGACTGGTTTATCCCCAAATCAGTGCGAACCTGAAATAGAACATGAATAACATAGCAAGTCACCCGGGTTAGAAAAAAAATGTGGACAGTCACTTTCATCATGAGCAACACTGGCCTCTCAGTCAAAGGGTGACTTTCTAATGTCAAAATGAACCTGTTGGCATATCGCCTCACGACCTTTTATATGACACGCCTTAAACTATCGCATTTCAAAGGCTTGCGCTGACATCGGACCACAAATATGGGATATTAAAATACATGTCGCATGTTACATTTCTTGATGGCCGTGTTTCTTGATTTTATTCCGTTTGAATAAAAATACCCATCAGCCCTGGCAGTGCACACTATCAATTAAGTGCAGAAACATTCATGAACCATTATAGACAGCTTGAGTGGAGTAGCTGCACTGTCTATATTCCTACAGTCATTTCATTCAAAAGGTGAGTGCACATTATTTTCGGAAATGCCCCTCGTCTAAGAAATCAATTACTCACAGCTCCGAGTTTCACTTCTGAAAACCCCCCCAAATCATTTCTTATGTAACCTGCTTCATGCACAGGCAAACCGTTCATTCAACTGTTGTTTTGTGAACAGGCCTCGTGACGTGTCAGGCAGTGGCATGGATTGCTCTTCACCAAAATCATCAACAGATTTACCGAAGCTTACGTTCAGACATTGATTTCCCATCGTCGACCTGCCTATAACCCGTCGAGCCTAGTCAATGCATTTTTTCCCCCGACGATATCTCTGAATATGGACGGGCTCTCCCTGGTTCTCGATCGTCGTGGCGGGAAATCGCGACGATCAATTCGTCTGGCGAGATGATCGTGACTGAAGCTTTCCCTAAAAAGGCTCCATCCGAATGCGGCGGTTTTGATGAAACACCACTTTGCAGCAGGTGTCCAAAAAGCGGATCTCACCGGGAGCGAGACAACTGTGCTCCGCGACACTTTAGCTGTTCACTGATTAAGTGATGGATGGCTGAGAAGAAGCGGTTGACGGAGACAGATGAGAGTTGTAATGGCTCTGACAGACAGCCTTTGGAGCAAGCCAGAAAGAAAGCACAAAATTAATCCATCTGGGAATTACACTCTGATTTCTGGCCCCGTGAGAAAGAAAGAAAGAAAAATATACAATCAACTATACAGTAGTCACACGCTTTTTGGTGAAAGACCATCAGAAGTGATGATCATCAACTTCAACCGTGGAAGTTGAAGATTTTGTTGCATCACACTGTGCCTGGCCTGGATTGTGGTCTGTTTTGTCAGAAGTGCTTGCAAAATCTCCCTGTCCAAAGTGAATGAATGGAAAGGGCAAAGTTCTGTCCGTCAGACACAAGACAGGCAAGGATTCAATCGCCTCCTGTCTTTCGCCACGTTTGATTCACGACCGCCTTTACGTGCGTTGCCGTCAAAAGCAATCAACCACCACTTGACCTCTCTCACAGCTGAGGCAGCATATGAAGTGTGGTCATTTGAGGTGCTTTCGGGTAAGGGTCACTGTACCTATTTGAAATGTAATGCGTGGTTGGGCTGAGGCAGCTGCTTGCAAAGTCCATTAACTCGCAGCCCTCAAAGCCACCGTCCAAGTTGCAGTTTCCCGGAGACTGTTCACCTCGACTGCGATGTACTTTGTATTCCGGATCATCTCAGACTGAGAAGTAAGCCGCTAGTGGTCTCCGACAAACACGAGTTGGATCACAATTTTTACGGGTGTCATCATCCAAAGCTGATCTAAAACCCGCGGTGTATTTCCACATGCCTGTGAGCAACCCGAAAAGCCACAACAGACATGTAGAGAAAACTTGAGCAGGAGTCTTGGGAGCTCGAGGAAATCGAAATGTTGCTGAGACAAATGGTTTAGCTCAGCGTTTGGCCAAAATCAGGTGAGAGACTACAAGGGAGGGAGTGAGAAAGCTATTTTGAGCCCCCCCCCCCGCGAGCTTTGATTAACTGGTGGTATCCCAAATACACTCTAATGATGCATGTGTGCTTTTGTAACCGTTAATAATGAAGGAAGATGACAATTGTACCAACAGTGTGTGTCCGTACAAGCTGGACAGGTAGTGTGTCATCATTGAGTGCAATTGTTTCAAAAACGGATGCTGCGACACTGTAATGAATTGCAGGTTTTGCCCGTGAGCAGCAGTTACCCTAATGACTGCTGAAGCACCAAAACGTCTATCAAATTCACTATTAAGTTTTGCTAGCGTGTACAGAAAGAAGCAAAACAGGCACTTCATTAAAAGCAACACTTGACCTTTGTTAAAATTGTCCACAAGTGTGTGTGTGTGCAGCTAATCAAAAACCAAATAAATCTCTATGAGTGTTGTGGTGCGGCGATAGCTTAAAGGGGAAGTCAACCCCAACATTTTTTTTTAACGATAATAACTTCCATGCAGCCCTACTCATCCAAACACGGCATTTTGATTAATGTTGAATTTGTCGAATATGACTTCAGCAGCAAAATCAACCCATTTTTCGCCATCTCAGGGGGCGGCCATTTTGCCACTGTCCCCCACCTACTGCCCGAAGTCAGCTGGGATAGGCTCCAGCATGCCCCGCGACCCTTGTGAGGATAAAGCGGATCAGAAAATGGATGGATGGACGGATGGATGGAATACAGTTGAACCTCGAGTTACAAAAAAAAAAAAAAAGGGAAGTGCTGTATAACTTGATGGAACAGATTAACTGCATTTGAATCATCTCGGTGGGAAACCATTACCTTGATTTATGAACAAATAGGCTCGCGGAACCAATTAAGTTTGCACGTTCCACTGTATAAACAATATTATGCCAACAATTTAACCGGTCGTAAAAAACAGAAACATTTGACATTCATCTATTATCTGTATAGACGTGTAATACGTGTATTGATTGCCTGTGTGTTTTTTTTCTGGCTCCAAATAATTGAACCACTCTTGAGTCTTCTAGCGGGACGATGACATTAGCCATTTGTCAACCAAAATTTTAATTAAAACACACTTGCTTGGAGAATACGAAAGGCCCTCCTGACTAGCCATCGTCATGGTGACTGTTGCCGGCGCTGCAGTTTCTTCATTGTCAGGATCAGCGATGCCTACACCTCTGTTGTGAACGCGGTGAGCGGAGTAGCCGAGCTTGTTTTAAGTTTTGTGTTTAGGATTCAGAATGCGCACGCTTGTTTGTGAATTATCTCAGCCAATCCGTGTGAAAAATGCTCAACAACCGAGTCATTTAAAAATAAGATGAAGAGAGACCTTGAGACGGAATGTCGCTGGTTTAATGGGAGTTAGTGTCTTCTTTCTCACTACCTCCCCTTGCCCATTTTTTTTTCATTACTTTCTTTCCTCTGTGTGGAGTTCAAAGTCAATACTGCCAAGTAACTTCAATTGCATCTTCACCTTACTCGCTGCGACATTTACGTGGAAAGTATATCTCAATTAGATTCTTATACTTCCCGGAAATCTGCGCCTCACATCTCACAACCTTGCTGTAGCTTTTAAGATACGGGCCGACTTCTTTCCGCGATTCCGCTCATTTTCCCTCCTCTCACTCTTGCTCTTTTTTTTTTTTTTAATTCTTCACTTTCATCTTCCCTCCTTATCCTGTGCTATCATAACCTTTAAAACTTCTGCAGTGGCTCCCTTTTTCTACGCATCTTGCTGATGGGTTGAATCACGTTGTCGCAAGCCATTTTCTGAACCGAGTACAGCAAGTCAGTCGAACATGAAATGCCTTCTTTTTGGATGCCTTAATTATCAATCACCGTTAATGGTTTTCGGTTCCTTTTGGACAGGGTTGATTTTTCACGTCGCTCATCACCATAGTTGAACATTTACCGAGAAAAATGTAACTGGCATTTTAGTTTGGCTCATTGGTTTGTAGTCAGCATTGGGTTAGCTGCATCACTGACTGCGCTGCCGCATTTCTTGCCATATCCAGTACCGAACACAAACTCAATAATGAAGTTGAAAATATAGATATTTTTTTTCTTTTTATTACATACAAGCAAAAAAAAAAAAAAAAAACCACATTGTACACCTTTTTTTTAGCCTGTCAACCCACCGTAACGGTAATGGAAATAGAAGGGGATGCTCTGTAATAGGAATCATGTTCCATGCCTGACATATTCACACCTTTTGTATTCATTTTTCTCCAAAAGGGAAAGGGGGAAGTGCAGCAAGACAACACCCCGTCATCTACCATCATTGCCTCCTGCGGTCTTTATTTGCTGAGAGGGGGGTTGCGAATGGGGTTCATAAGAAAAAAAAAAAAAAAAAAGGAAAACACCATCATCATGCTGCAGAAGGGACAGATTGGAGGCGAGAGGAAGGAAGAGAGCGGCCAGAGAGGAAGAATGAGAGGGAGAAAATAAGTGTAAGAGGCTGCTGATGAATAAAAAGGCGGAGAAGGAAGTCCTTTAACAGACGCACGTGGGTGTGAGTGTGTGTGTGAGTGTGTCCATGCAGTATTCACAAATACAAGAATTTACTGTATATTATTCTAAGTTCATGGTGGTCACACCACCCCTGTACTATTTAACAGTTGCATGAAATCCTCCGGATTGTTTCAACTGCAGTACTAATACCCAGGCAGGTAACCGTATACCAGCAAATGGCCAAGTGCACTTTGAGCCCTTTGCGGGTGCAAAACCGTTTACTTTGTGGTGGATTTTGCACTCCCGCAGCCATGATGCAGGCTTTCCAATCCGATCAGGGCAGTGGATTGCGCCTGATGATCGTCCGCTTCCCAGATTGTATTAGTATCGGATGGCAAATGGGCCAATGCCGGATGCTCTTTCCAATCCTTCTCCAGACCACTGAGAAAACGGAATACTCCATCCACATTGAGACTAGAGTATCATGTGGTTGCCCACAGCTTACGCTATGTATTTATTTTTGCCTTTTAATGTCGATGGCATGCTGATGAGAGGAAAGCAAGAAGACCAACCAAGTTCTTCTAAAGCATTCATTTGCATACACACATCCGTGTACATCTGTGCCCATTCCCCTGTAAACTGTTGTTTCGGGAGTTGTTAATCTTAATAATGGTGGTCATTCAATTTCATTTAACAGATTCACATCTGGCCCATTAAAACCAGTCATGTAAAGCCATCGAGCTTGTCCTCCCATGAAAAATGATGTTAATGCAAGCACCCCGTATAAATTTTATTTATGCTCAGGAGACATTCGCCCTGAGCAGCACCTGCGCTAATTCCGGGGTGGAGGTGGGAATTGGACACATTTCATTAACAGCAAAAAAATAAATAAAAAATGAATCGGCACGAGAGGCTTGGTAAGCTAACGACACCTGGCATTCCTATTTGGTTTCGCATCCAGGTACTAACCAAGTCCAAGATCAGATCAAATCGGACATACTTGGAGTAATACGGCCCAGAGATAATCAATCACCCACGTACCGATATCTACTCGTGGTGCTTCAGTGGTGATCGGCTGTACTGAGAAAAGCTGTTTACCGACCTTCAGGGCTTTTTTCTGACACTGTCAATCAAACAGCCCTGCTTATGCGCCAACGAGCCACTCGGTAAATATTGCCGGAGGCCTTTTGGGCCCTTAAGGATACAAACTCTGACGGGTGTCCCATACTGAGGTGCAATCATATAGACAGCTTTGAGGCAGGGGTGCATTAGTTGAGTCCCAAGTTGGGGGTAGTGTGGACAATACTGCGCAGTCAGCTTTTTGCTGTCACGGACCTGCACATACACACACATACAAGAGCCAACACGCACTTCCAGACAAAACCATAACTTTGAGTAATACAGGAATAAACAAGCCACTGCCTCCACATCCATTTCCTTCCGAAAAATCCAGTGGGAATGAGTTAGGGTGCGAAAGGGAGGCAGAGGAGAGAACATAAACGATGACGGGGCTGGAGCAATGCGTCCCAAGGTCAACAGATTGACACTGCTGAATCATCAAAACACTCCAGACAATGTATCTCAGAAGAGTGAAAAGTAATAATGTCATTGACACCTGCTGTGTGCACCACCGTCACAAAGTCGACAGACCGCAGTCCATGTTGCCTGGCAACATCGGAGCTTTTGAAAAATAGTCAGCCAAACATCAGGTTTAGGCAGAGGCGTCCAAAGGCGACACTGCGGTAAACATATTAAAGTTGCCGGCAGAATTGTGGATTTTTTTTGTCAAATAATGTTCCTGCATCATTTACACTTGTAACTCAATGGAACTCAAAATAAGACCCTCCTTGGTTTTCAGGAAAACAAGAGTCCCCCCTCCCCCCACATGCCACCACCCCTTGTCAGAAAGAAACTTTCAGCAACAGAACTTTGACCAACTCCTGTGGGAGGCGCTGAGTCCTAACAGGCCTTTTTGGCCCGAGGGACCCCAGAGGCAGCTGATGGGTGTCGAGTCAAGACGTTGAACGTCAGATTCGGGGGAAGCAGTGCGGATCTTAATCCTGGCCGTGGAACAGTGGACAAGCTCGACACCGTCGGCGGGGTCGTGATGGGACTTTGCCCAACCAGACCTCGGCTTAATGAGGTTGAAGAACTCTTTCGACCATGTCCCTGACGAAGTCCTGCAGAGTATTCAGTCCTTATTTATGCCAAAAAGTGTGCCCAGAGTTCTGCAAAAAAAATGGTGTGTTGAGTTTAAAATCATCTGGATCCAGATACATTTTTATGTCGATATGTAGTCTACTTAAATCATGTTTTGGGGGGGGGGTTTCCCAGCGGAAGTATTGTCAACTTAAACAAAATGCATCTGAATCCATATGATTTCATTTTGTGCGACCACTTGGCAAAATAAAATTGAGTCAACTCAACAAAAACATTTTTTCGGTTCGGACACATAGTCCAGTTTGCCACCCTGGACTGATCGCCGGTTCATCACTAGGCAATTGTGGGAACCATTGAGTAGTAAATGGCCCACACTAGCAGCGCGAAAGTTGAAAGTGAAGTCCACTGACCAAGCGGGTCTTATTTATCGCTCCATCAAGCTCGGTGGAAGCCGGTCGGCCCACCTGCTCCCTGCATGCCCCCCCCCCCCCCCCCCTTCGCCACAGGGCACCTCATGACGAATGGCGAAAACAACGCAACTTTGAAACCAAAGATTGCTGAACAGTGTGAATGTTCGGTCACCTCTCGACCTTTTTCTCTCTCACACACACACACACACACACACACACACACACACACACACACACACACACACACACACACACATGCAAACCCTCCGGATAAGTGGCATGTGTGTTTCTTGAATCACCTTGAATTGGTTTCATGTCATGCATTTTGCATAATGAGCTGCTAATGCCGTTTCATGCCTTCAGGTGGAAAGGGTGGCTGGATGGAAAGAATGTGAAGGCTGACCGCAGTTGGTCGGAATGTTCCGCTCATGGCACGGGAGCGGGTTGAGTGCTTGGCAGAAATGTCTTGGATTTATTTTATTTATTAAACTGTAACGGTACGAGCTGTAGAAGGAAAGGAAGGAAGACGATAAACACACCAGGGGCTGGGAAATGAGAGGGTGGATGATTATGTTTAAGTGTGAGAGTAATCTGAATATCATTGTGTCACACTGTGTGCAAATCCATAGATGAGCGGGAACACCAAATAAAAATTAAAAAAATGTCACAGCAAATGACAGAATGATTCCCTGAAACTCGAACAAATATTTCGTGAGAAAATGGATGGATGGAGACAGTGGAGTTCTGTAAATTCAGCACCAAGGACAGAGTCACAACGGACGATGATGAAGGAATAAGAGCAGCCAAGTGCCAATTCCAAATACTCTGCAAATACGGCGAGACAAGATTAGCTTTTTTTTTTTTTTTAACTGTAGCCATTGAAATTATGTTCAGAAAAGGTCAAATTGATTTTGACTGAGAGGGCACAAACAGAGGACACATTTTCAGTTGGCATTTTTTCTTGGATTTTCCTCCAAACGCAATTGCTGATGAGAATATTACCTCACTGACAAAGTTAAAACAAACGGAATGGCTCAAGGATGAACGCTGTCAAAGTCAGCGCCCTCGTTGCCCAACCTTGACAACGCTCCCTTCGACACAGAAACTTTCATTTAAGGGGTGACTCGGTGAGTCGCTCCAATCCCACTGGGGCTTCGAGTGCAGCCCAGTGTGGAAATGTTGGCAGTTGGCTGCGTCTCATTATGTGGGGGGTTAAAAAAAAAAAAAAAAAAAAATCACACGTGCCCCGTTGATGTCATGACAGTCAAACGAGACCGCCGCGTTGGCTTTCAACGCCATCTAAATGGCTGCGAGACAACTGGAAAGAACAGCACTTCAGAGACCTCAGACTGAGTGGGGCAAATTGGACAGCTGGCTTTTCGAGTGTGTATCGAATGCTCTGTCAAGTTTTAATGCGCTGCTAAGAGAGGAAGACGAGGCCTTAAAAAAAAAACACCAAAAAAAACACGCACACACACATGCTAGAGCTGTCGCACAACATTATATTTAGAGTTGTACAAAATATCAATTTCAGTGAATCACCATTTTTGGCGGGGAAACATTCCAGACACACCCACAGTATAGATTTTTTTTTTCCAAGTAGTTGTACTCATCCCACATGCCTCATTAAACCACTTTTTGAAATAGTAGTGTTAGTAATAAAATACGAGTTGTGATTTTTAAAGTCTTCCTTAGTTCTCCCGCTGTCGCACAGAGGCACAGCGTGTTAGCTTCAAGCTCTGCAGCCTTCGATAAATTATTCAGTTGTTGAGTCGACACAACCAATCGAGGAATTTAATGTTCTGCACTGGGCGAGCGAGAGCAAGCCGGAATGCTAATGGTCGGAAAAAGTACCTGGACTTTACATAAGCCGATTGATACTGTACGGGGAACTCATTTTCAATGGCATCAAACTTGAATTCTCAAGTTGAAGTTTGCGTGACCTTTTAAGAGCTTTGGGAGGTGCTCTCTTTGTATTTATTTCTATTGATCCTGGAGATCATCACGATAAGTCAGCCAGTGTAGGGTCAAGAAAAAGGAAAAATAAATAAATAATTGAAGCCACTGTAACAATCAACCAAAGGAGACACAGACAATAACAATCTGCTGCTCACTCACTGATGGGCCGTGACATCGTTTGGATCAGATGAGGAACGAGCTGTTGTAAAAAGGAAAAGAGAAAGCAATCGCAAGCCCGAAGCCTCGGGCCCAGTCCTCAGCATTGACCACAGCAGCTCAATGCCGCGTGCCGTCTGTGCGCCTTTTCCCGCCGTGACACATCACCTTCATCTATCAGGCTATCGATACAACACAGCCAGGGGAGGGAAGCTCAAGGACCTGCGATCAATATCGTAATTAATCTTTCGCTGTCTGTTTGCAGTCGTACGCTTTGAGCTCTGAATCCGGTTCTGAGGGGTCATGTTGTAATTCGCCTTTATCTGAAAAAGCGAGGAAAGCCCAAAGCTCACGCCTCTTTGTTCGTGTGAGGTTTGAAGCGCTCCATTTTACCGAGAGATGTGCCATGAACTAATGACTGCAAAGGTAAATAAACAAAGCAGCAACCATGTTGGAGATTGCGCTTTCCTCAGCAATGCTCGTTCGCGATTGACTGTCAAATGACATTTGTCGGTCAAAAGCTATTTTACTCATGGATGCTTCATCCGCGGACGTTACATCTTCCTAATGGCCAATTAAAGGTGGTCGAGGATGACAGTCAGGAGGGAAGAGGCGGCATCGTTATTCACACAGGAGCAGTTGAAAGACAGAGCAAGCGGGTTTTGTTCAATGACAGGCTCTGGGCTTCTTTAGAATGTCAAGGACAGAACTATTTCAAACAAATTCGGCCATCCAACTCACCACCCCTATTCATAAATGTTTTTTTGTTTTTTAATTTTGCTATGAGTAATTGATAACAGGAACGTGGCCGGTAAGCAGCAAAACAGCTGCTCTTAAGCAAACCAACAAAGTAAAAAAAAAACAATTAACAAGTCATTGACTTTGTTTTGGAGCTTTCTACCGATTGATTCCCAAGCCATGGATTAAAGGGGGACAGATTTAGAACTGGCGTCGGTCGCAGTAAGGGCCTATTAAAAAGCGCACAAGAGTCATGAGCACCTGACAGCCAGAGAGTTTGAAATACACACTGAGCCACTGCAGCATCTGCCAAATTTGGATTTGGCTACAAGGGCGGCGACGATCACAGTCCACTGGAAGTGACATTGAACGCAAGACCAGAGAAGCAAAAACAAAAAAAACAACTCCAAGCTTCCAAGTCAAAGAGCATTATTCCCGCTGCCAAGTAGCGAGGGGCGCCGTTGTTGATGAACGACCCTTGACACGATTACCCGCCCCCCTGGACTGCAGTGTGGAGCCATTATACTGAAATCTATCGGAAAGCTGGCAGTAAGAATGAATGGAGCAACCCTGTGCCTTATTAATTAAACTCGGTGTCTTCTGAATTCTGCCCGGGGCTACTTTGAATCCAATTTTCATACCAAATATTACAAAGTCGGGCTCATGTGCGGGTGTACACCAATGTGAGAAAAGCTTAAAAACTAGAAACGGTAAATGTGCATACATAAGGCAAATTGAACGTGTAGTTGTGTGAAATGTTTTTTTGTCTTCACCAAATTGTCAAAACACGAGTTCAGTTGCAAAAAAATTTCTATCACTTCCCCTTTTTTTTCTGTTTGGTTCCAGGTGTCATACGGGCAGATGTGACACCATCTGCATTTGAAGCTTAGGCGCCGCAGTTTTTGGAAGCGCTAATTGATATCAGAGCACTGTTGCAAAAACTGCCGCCTGGCAATACGTTTTTCTGTCCCCGACTGCAGTTCAGCGCCGGTATGAGAAGCTTTACGGTCATCACACCGCGAGTACAATTTCCCATTCCAACTGCTTTAATTACTCTTGCAACTAAACAATTGCAACGAGCGTAACCAAAAAAAAAAAAAAAAGTCTGAACTTCTCATTCCCTGGCGTGAACCCTGAGCTGCCCCCACCCTCCCTTTCCAATTAGATGTTAAATATTTCACAGAACGAAGCAGCTTGTTTGTGTGTTCACGCCTCCAGGCTCCCACTTTAATTAATGATAATGTGATGCCGAGAAGCAACAAGCTGATGTGTTTATTGTTCCGTCTTTTTCTTTTTTAGGAACTTCCTCCCCAGCTACCAGCTCACGCTTACTTTCTTGTACATCATCTGTTATGATACGTACACTTGAACTTAGATGTTCTCCCAATGAAGCCGAGCAGCTGTCATTTTAAAGACCGCACGGGATTTCCGGGCCACGTCAACACAAACTCGACAGACAACAACATGCCTTTTTTTGGGGGGGAGGGGGGGGGGGGGGTTAAACTATGCGACTGTCCAGAGAGCCCTTGATCATGCAAGTCATCAAGACATGTTGTCATTCACAGTAATTGTGTTATCTGATGTCGTTTGAAAGAGGAAATGAGATTTCATTGTGGATGCTGCGATAAAGCCAAATTCTACTGTAAAGACCTTAATCCGTCCGGGTTCCCGTCTGGTTTGGACGGGGCCTGAACACATATATATATAATTCTCACTATAAGCTGCGAGAAGCATGGCTGCATTCTGATTGGATGCTTCGATAGTACTCGAAGATATATGTGGGACTTTCTCCAAATTATTTCTGCATCTTTCCTGCTTAACTATCAGTCTTGGCCATGCTATTGACTTTGATGTATGTGCGGGAAAAGCACAATAGTGCAGAATCAATAAGCGTTTGGGCCTCGAATATGAATATCATCCACCCAGAAAGTGCCACAGGTTTCAGTTTTGATTGATTGCAGCATTTGCACAACAAGACTAAAAAGGTTGAGACAAATGGCACACGGCGAGGGCAAAACAGTGGAAGTGAGCGTCTGATTATCATTTGTTCAGATTTGTTTGTAAACATTAAGTATTCTTAATGCTGTGTGTAAAACTTTTCAAATAAGCAACGGCTGTGAAATAAATGACCACTCGGGGCTCTATTTTCTGCGAAACCAGAAGCAGCTTTTAATGGCCATTATCGAATTTGGTTGTGACCACTCCCACAGCTGCGCAGCCCTCCCGCTCACAGATTGACCCAGGTGAAATGAGCAACATCAGGACTAACGCGTCTGTGCGCCTGAACAATCGACGTCGCTTGTGCTCACACGAGACAGAAGCCAAAGGAGTTTTTCCATCTCGGAATGATATCTGACAACAACAATGCAGCGAGCCTCACAGTCGCACTAACATCTGTTTCTTGTCACTCAAATCCGAACGACAAAGCAGGCGGCCCGTGTTGAACCTGAAAGAACGTGAAGAAGAGCAGCGGAGGACAGAACGGGACATGGAATTCAATCAATTAAATAATGGAGGAGTGATAATGGTCTGACTAATGAGAAACAGGACTGCCATTAGCAAGACTTGCCTGACAATTCGGAGAAAAAAAAAAAAAAAAACTTTCGACACAAATGTACACAAATAGACCTGCTGTCAGGAACGCTCACGCAAACACTTGTGAATTATTGTGCCTCATCTGCTGCAAGGACACAAAAAGGCTCACATTTCGACGTGCGACTGCCCAGCTCGCTCGGTCCGATGTGCCTGGCGATTCTAATCACATTTCAGACCACAGACTTTGTGATGTGATTACGAGCATGACAACATGGTGCCTCCTCTCATGACACGGCTTCAACAGATGCCGCGCTGGGCTAAGGCAAGTTCAACGGTCGGTCCTTGTCTACCCTTTTGTCATCCTGCTGCTGCTCCTCCGTCATCCTGCCGAGTGGATGCGCTCACGGGACGCATTAGGTGTCACACGGCACGCACACATAGGCAATAACAGTTAATCCCATTATACTGCGTTGCTCTCCAAAAGTTTCATGCGCCGTGCTTATTGCCATATCAGCTCCCGCTCACTTTGAAGAGTCAAGTCAGACAATTCGTTTGGGGTAAGAAAAAAAAGATTAGCGAGACAGAGGAAATGAGTTGGGTAATAACGCGCATGGTGACAAACGAGCCCCAAGACCTCCCCGCTTTAATTCAGAAAGTCACATTTATTTATTTTTTGGGGAGAATAATTGTTAATATTGTGAAGTGCATCAATATTCCTCGCTGAAACATTTGCTTATTGCCACTGCAATTATGGGTTTCAGATGAGCTGCAATGCTCATTTCCACTTCAAAATTCTAATGGACTTTCTCTGATGATTTCGCCGCGGGACGCTTGTGATGACTATTGGGATGTCATTTAAAAAAAAAAAGATGTCTCAGAAATTAATGATGAGGACATCTACCTTTGGCAAGGGTAAATAAAACCTGAATCTTTGAACTGATCAATTGTAAATTACTATGTACATGCATAGCGATCACTTTAGACTGCTGTGATTGGCTAACTAGCATGACTCCTGGAATTTAGGAGCAGTAGTTTCTTTAAAATAAAACTTTATACAATAACATTTAAGTTTGTATTTAGCTTAGATGCGGTCTAAAAAAAAATGGGCGGGGTTATGAGACTGTTCTCATTGCCTTACCACATGTGTCTGCCAGTGTGTGATTAGGTATGCCGCAGTCACCTTGAGGCGTGACATGACCGACCTCTCGCATGGTCCGAAAGGCAGGGGGGATTGATTGAGTGTTTCCCCTCTGCTCCCTGCGGCCCAAACTAGCCGAGCAAGAGCATGAGAGCTGGATTAGCTCACGGCGAGACCTGCTCTAATCAGCGAGAAACTCAGGGGAGGTGGGGCAGGACACACACACACACACAATCAATGAGCTACCCAGAAAGTTTAACTTTCTCTCCCAACTACTGCAGACTATAAGATACAGAGAATGAGAGACCAACCTGAAGCCACCACACACGCACAGAGAGAGAGAGAGAGAGAGAGAGAGAAAATAAAGCGCTGCATTTGCATTAGTATGATATTTTTCTAAGAATGAGTTACTTTTCGAGACCGACGATTCTTTCCTCGCCACTGACTCGGTGTACTTGCAGTTAGCACCTCTGCCTCACAGCTGGGCCTCCAATCTCGGCTCAGAGCCTTCCTGTGTGGAGTTTACAAGTCCCCCCCCCCCCCACCCCCCCTCCCTGTGCTCGCGGGAATATTCACGGTGCACTTCATTTCCTCTCACATTGCAAAAATATGCACGTTCGGTTATTTGAACACCCTAAATTGGCTGTAGGTGTGAGTGTGAGGATACGGCATGAACGTCAGTGGTCCGCGCATCTAACCCAGGGGTATCCCACCTCTCGCCCAAAGTCGGCTGCTCTCGCCGGCAGCTCACCAGCAACCCTAATGAGGACACGCAGTAAAGAATGCGGATCGATGGATAATATAGTGCGGATGTCAACTGAAAAAGCCTTGCCGGCCTCCGGAGGGAAACGAGCCACAAATAAGTAATAACAATAACTTTAATAGCAGAATGTAATTGAATTTATCTAGATATAAAACAACAGTTTAAAATTAAAAACTAATGTGCCAGGTATATATCTGTTTTGCTTTTTTTTCCCTTCAATTTATGGCTTGACGTTCTGTCTGAAAATGACTAATCCACTCCACAGGCAGCGGCCAACAAACGTATGCATTGTGAGAGGCACTTTATTCCCAGTGTCTCCAATCCAAATGGCATGACACCATCTTAGAAGGTAGAGAAGCAGCCGCAACATTTCTTGACTGCAGCAAATGACCTGAAAAAGACGTTTTCTTTTAATTAAACTCACGCCTTATTTGCCTCCAAATGCAGAGAAGCACATTTACGGATATCCAGATTGATGGTTTGCTGAGGAAATAAACCAACAGGGGCGGAATACACTGAAGCGAAAAGGCATTGTGACTGATACCGCCAACTGGTGTAGATTTGTCAGGGCGGGGGGGGGGGGGGATTTGATCCTGTACATATTGACATATTTATAGTCGACAATTAGACACGTACAATCGTTTGTCAGCAGATAGCTTGTTGAGCCTCTAATTGGCTCTTCAAGTCGGCCTCGTTTCAAGTGTCAAACAACACCGGGCCAAAAGAAACTTTGAAGTGGGATGGACTTGGCGTGAAGGCGAAAGAGGAACAGTGAGGCAATTAAGGAGATGGTGTCATGTGAGACCAAGTGACGTACTTCATCGTGTGGACTTACACCGAAGGAATAATGCATGGGCCGGAGGCATCGGGGTGTAATCGAGAGCCACTTTATGTCGGCGGGACGCGACACGTTACTCAGCAAGGGGTGCCACCGTTTTACGCTCATCGTACAAATGGAGTTACGCTTGGTTTTAAATGCATGCTACGCAATAGTCCAAACGCATAGCGGTCCCTTGCTGCAAGTATGGCTCTCGAGTTTCACAAATAATTGTATGGTGGAAAGGCTTAATGCTGATTTGCTTGGAATTAAAAAGTAATTCATGTTAATTAAGTGGTGGCGGGCACACTTCCAGCAACACACTTATTCTCATTCGACCCGAGTATCCCATTGCAATAAAATACTGAATGACATTTTGGGACGGCAAACAGACCGGACGTTAAGGCCGGCTAAATGTCAAAGTCATGCTGATGGTGGTGTTTTTTTTGTTTTTTTTTTTAAATAAAGAAGGAAAAGATGATTTGATGAAATGCCAAGGGATGAGGGAGCATCCTCATATGAGGCGTTTAGAAAAAGTCGCCGGGTCTCCCATTATCAAGCACAAACACACGCCAACATTTAATTGGCTTGTTAGCGTATTGACCCGCAGCAAACGTAGCTTCCTATAGATTTTATTAGATAGATATTAACTTATTTGCGGGCGTAAACTCCACACGCAAACATAAGTACAGACAGATACGTAAATATCGAAACTTTTTCTTTTTATGTGCTTGCTGGCTCCTACAAATCGATCGACTGCACCGCTAGGCAAATTCAGGATCGCTAGGGTAAGGGCCCTCGAGGACCAGACTTGGGGCCCCCCCAACATCAGTTTATAGGCCAAGTCGGCGAGGCGAGCGGCAATCTTACAGCTCCGTTTGGGGGGGTTGGCAGGAGGATCAAAAAGCTCCACATGTAACCTCTTCTTATTAGCGGCGACCCGCTGCATGCCGATAAATCGCCGATAAACGCTTGGGACTTTCAGCCTGACATTTAGAAAATAACGAGACTCTTTGGATAAAAATAAATAAAACGCTTTTCAAGTAGCTCAATTCCCCAGCACGAAGCTCTAATGAAAGAAACGTATCCATCTTCAAGGTAAACACAAAATTCACTTTGATTGATTTCGGTAATAGTATTCGGTTTGTATTCCGTTTGCATTGCTTTTTGTGATACACGCTTTGTAACCGTCTTGAAAGTGCCTTTGAATGGGACAACGCTGGCAGTTTGGTGACTCGAGCGCAAAACATCGTCTGGAAGCTCCTCTGGGTAATATGAAGCATACATTCCAAGTAGCCGTGGCTTAGCCACACCAAGCTGCGAGTGATGAATATTGCATGCGGGTGGTGGCGGGCCACGGCTCACGTGTGTGTGTGTGCGGTCACCGCGTCGGGACCCGGAGGATTAGCGGGGCGAGGCGCTTGGGTTTCACTCGGCATCAAGGGGCGATCTGAAGTCAGCAGGTCAGCTGAGGGGGATATCACCTGGCACGTGTATCTCACCAATGGGGGAGGAGTCAGACAGGCAAGACTGTGCGGAATGGTCGCGGATTCGGGGTGGGCGCTTTCGAACGCATCCGGAATCCCCATAGGAAATCAATAGGGCAGCCCGGCGTGAGCATATTTTAAAAGCGGAGGCAAAGAGCAAACATAGAGATTTTCTCGACGGCGCACAGTGGGTCCCGTCTGCATGGAAATCGATTAGTCTATAAATAGGAAACATGGAGTTAAGCCGCCTGCAGCACCAGGGATGGTATATAAAAATAAAAAAATAAATAAAAAACTAATGGCTTGATTCATGGGACCGTGAATGAAATCTTCAAGATTTGAATGATTATTTAAGCTTCAATGAAAACGGACACGTTTGCTTCCATCACATTGGCTTGTTTGATTGGCTGTAAAACGAAATGTTTGAAAAATCCAAATGCTATCATGACCAACCATCAACCTGGAATAATGCACTCTTTTGCATCATTTCCACTATCTTATGTCCATCTTGTTCCATTACGTCCCTCTAAATTGGGCTACATTCAGTCCTTAAAAGCATTGGAAAAGACGGTCGGCAAAGTCGAATCTACGCCAGTGCTATTTTTAACCTTGCCGCTTGAGTGCTTTGCGTAAACATCACGGAGAAAGCATCGGCATTAGTATTTAAAGCTTCGGCGCGGGTGGAAAAATGCCACTCCCATTCCCTGACACCGATGACATGCCTTTGTCATCGTCGGCGTTTTGACTTTGTGGTGCAGCACCAACGTTGAGAGACAAGAATGAAAAATGCCACGGATCAAAGGAAGGCAATTTCAGCAGATAAAGCGTTTAAACACGCACGCACGCCGAGATTGCAGAAGCGCACTAGTACCCTCTACGTTAAACATCATTAGCTGCAGCGGGTTATTAAACTTCCCCTTAACAGACCTTGACAATATAATGTCATCACTATCAATAAGCAAATGTCGGATTTTGGCTTGGTGTCGTTTCACATTCACACCGTCACGTTTTTTGTGGGGCTGGTTCCAGCTCGTTTGGGTTTTCACTCGAATTAGAATGTGTCCTTTAACAACACAGATCAATCAAAAGCTGGCTGTAACGAGAACTTGAAAAGAGAACTGAATGCAAGCCCTCAAAAATGTACAGACCACATTAACAACGACCTTGTAATTTTTTCATTTTTTATTTTTTTTCATTTATTATGGAACCCTCCCAATGCAATATCCGCTTTCGTTTCAGCAGCAACGAAGACTTAAAGATATTTGCACCATGGAGGAGACTCAATCACAAGTGATTGATATTAGGGTCCACACGCAAGTACAGGGTTTGACTGACAGGCACTGATGGCCCGCTGCCAAGAAGACAAATGAAGTGCTCAATCTATAAGAGTGAAGCCATTACCCGTTTGGATGTTGTTTATTTTTACCCGCTCCTCATCTCCGAACCCTATTACGCGCGTGGATCACTCGTCATGGAGAACGTTCAGTTTGGAGAGTCCAGAAAAAAAAAAATGGAGTGCGCTTTTATTTTACTCAGTCACTTCGTGCTCCTCTCCATCCTGCTTTTTTTATGATGTTTACCTGACTTGATGGCCAAGCAGACAATTTCTGCTCTTATTTTGTCGGATCTCGTGACCTGATGGGCAAAAATCACATTTCAAATTGTAGGTGCACTGAAAAAAAAAGGTGTGTTGGATTTACTCAAATGAACGACAAGTGGTTGCACACAATCACATTATTTGGATGCATCTTTTAAGTCGATGCAAAGTCTACTTAAAAAGACAGCTTGCTAGCTAAATAGCTAGCTAGCTAGAGATACATACATACAAGGCACTTTTGGCTGAATGCTAGACACACTGATATGTCTACTTACATAAATATATATGTCTAGCGGCCAGATAATGTTTAAACTGTTACGCCATAAAGAACAAGATGGCCGCTTTTTCAACAAGATTACCAGAAGGTAATTAAACAGACTCTTTAAGGCAATTATGTTTGGAGTCCTTATCTGCAAATGAACAGATGGAAAGGTCGCTGCTGTGTGCTTAATATCAATATTGAAACTGCTGTTAGTCTCCAATAAACAGACCAACGTCGCGCTGCCCGCGCTGTTTTGGAAGGACGCCGCCATGTTGCGTCTTCGCCGGGTATGTGTCACTGCGCGTGAATGTGTGGGGCATGCCAAGCAGCCTGGCATACCACATTAGGTGACTAATGAGGCAGACACATAATACAGCGCAATCACAATCGGAGGTGTCGCGATCAATTATTTGGGTGTCATTAATAAAGAGGAATGCCGCATGCTAACCCAGAAACGAGGCGCTGTGTCCGGAGACAGATGACCGCGACATTGATGACACGGACGCTGTTTGCTCAAAGTGTTGCATCCCGCTGCAGACAAAAGCAGGGGGTACATATTAAGAACCCGGCAACATTTGAGTTGTAAACCGCATGATGTTTTTGAAACGCCTCCTCTTCTGAGCAAAACAACCAAACGAAACATCATGTGTGGGCAAATGCTGGCAGCATTCATGGTGATTGTGTGTGAGGTGCACTTAGCTGTACCTGGAGGTGGAATGATCCGTGGCAGGTAACAGAGAGTGCCAGCCCCCCCCCCTGAGAGGTCGCTTGTCTAAGTACTTTGCTTAACTACTGCTGCTAGGCAATCACGAGTTACTCCAATCATACAGAGCGAAATGCTCCAGTGGGATCTCTGTGTTAACACCACATTCACTACACAGGACCACAAAAAAGAAAATCTATAGATATTTTTTTTCAAATTCTAGACGGTGTAACTAGTCGTGCTGCATTTCTGCAAAGCAACAATCCATTTGTTCAACCATGGGCATCGGGAGCATGCCATTCATTTTGCGGAAGCCCTCCTTTCCTAAATCGCTCAAGTCTGTGATTGAAAGTATCTTCATGTCAAAGTCTGAGCATCAAATGTTCCCCGATATATTATTATTTGCATATCGGGATGCCGATTTCTTATCTGCACTCATAAAAATGTTACACCTGATTGCTCGGACCTGCGAAAGCAATTTCCTTTTCAATTCCACTTGAATGGACTGGTAATGCACAGGAAATAACAAAGCTAAGGAACACCCAAGCTGGAGCCAGGCAATTCACGGCAGATCTTCTGACACAATCACGATGAAAAAGCAAAATTTTTAGCAACGTTCAATAGACCGAATACATATTCGCGACTGTGTTTGATTTTTCTCATCCAACGCACCGCCTTTAAATTGACTGAATCATTATTCCCTTGCTATCGCAATCAACAGCTGCAGTTTTACTACTTTAGAAATTCAATGCAAAAAAATCAAGAAACCAAAGTGCAGGGGATGGGAACCTTACCGGTGGAGTAGGGCCCAACTAGGTCAGTATCTCTTTACCTACCGAGCCCCCCGCATGCATTTTGTGTGTGTGTGTGTGCAGGTTTCCCGGGGACCATGATTGATTAAGCTAGTGAGCTATCGGCGTCGGACAATTGAGCATGAGAGAGAGAAGGGAGATCTATCTTTGTGAAGGCTCTTGCCTAAGCTTGGCACGAGATAAATGGGCCCGGACCAGTGTGTGAATGCATGTGTTAGAATTGTGATCATCCGTGAGTGCTTGTCTGTAAGTCATGCATATGTTCCCTGTGAGGGTAAAAACAACAACGACGACATGAAGACAACCTTTCTTATCCAAGAATGGCAATAAAAAGTACTATAAAGGAAAGTTTGCTCTTTATATTGAATGAATGATCTTTATGGTGGGAGTGAGACCAAGTGAGCCAGGAGGGGAGTGTGCGGGGGAGGGGGGGGGGGTGACATTGTGTCTCATCCTCGTATTATGAATGAGTTATGTCTGTGTCAGTCAGTAAGCAGTCCTTAGCTGGGGTTTATGACTCGGATGTTCCGTGAGGGCATCATCCGTGTTCCTCTTGATTGCTTTTAATTGAGTCGATATCGAACGGGTTTTGACAAAACACTTTAGAAGAGGAACCAAAAAATGTGACGCCAGGTTTAAAAAAAAAAAAAAAAAGATAGATTACATCACTATTCCAATGGAGTTTGTTTTCTTTTTTTTTCTCTGACCACTAAGACAAACTGGTGTGCATTGCAGTGGGTGTGCAGTACATTATTCCGTGTGTACATGTACGTGTACTTGGTTAAATTACAATATTGACAGACTTTAACCATCTGTTTTAACAATTCGGCAAACTTGTTTGGACCCTTCTCATAAATAAAAAAACACCCACACTGGCCACTGAACTACCTTGAATGTGACAAGAATGTATTTGCCAAATTGCTGCTGCAAAAATAATGCATGTAACTAACACGATGTCAACAGTGAAACACGGGAGAAGCTCAGTTATGTTTTGGGGCTGCTTTGCTATGTCCAGCATCAGGTGTCTTGAACCTGTACAGGATTGTCAGAAAGCTCGGTGGTGACAGAAAAAAGAATAATTTTTCATCCGAGCTTCGGGATAAGCAGCTTTGAAAACTTTTTCAAAAGATGAAAAAACATTCAAACAACAACATGGTCTGTTTTCCATGTTTGCATGCGGTGGTTCAGGAAGAGGAGTAATTAGAAAACAATTTTTGGAAGAATGAGCCATGAGGCAGACAAGACCTCTCATTCAATTACCGGAATGAGGATTTTGATTAGCGACTTGTTTGTGTCGTAGATTACAAATTACTCGATGACAAAGAGTACGACGTCAAATGCGCAGGTAAGAGACAGCCGGTGAGAGCGATCTGCGCCTCTTCCTCTGGCCACCGCCAGTGAGCTCAGATGATGTGAGAATGACACTTTCAAGCCTTTTCTCTCCTTCTTCCTTCCTTGGCGATTCCTCACTTTTCCTGCTATGTTGTTTTCCTGCCTCTCATATCTTCTTGCCCTGTGGTTTCGCCTACATTTCTTTCGAGGCCTTACATTTTCCCCACGATTTGCCTCCATCTGTGCCTCATCCCCTTCCTTCTGCGGCACCTCGTGTCTGTTCACAGGTGCAAAATGTCTAGCAGATGCTTGGAATGGCTCAGGGACTTGCCAGCATGACTACAATGGCAACAGTTTATTGCCATGGAAGCTGCCCATTGATACCAAAACCAACGTCCTGTTATCTGGTACTGGTCCAGCAGGCATGAGGGCAAATATCATGACACTGTCACCATGGGAAACAGTCACGTGAGTGCTACTAGTCCCCTGAGCTTTTTTCAAGAATATTTATAGAAAGACAAATTGAAGACACGTTAAATGAAATGGTTTGAAAATAAATGCGTTACGATTGCTTTTGGAGCTCCATTGTCTTGACAGAGAAATCAATTTCTGTGCAGCATCGCTGCTGAATGCTTATCCACCATGTTTGCTTTCAACTCATTCTTAAAAGTTCCACAAGCGCCGACAGAACATACTCATCATGCAGTTGGATCACCTTGAGCTAGTCAATGCCAGAAACAATAAAGTCATATTACCTGTACAAAAAAAAAAATCATAAAAAGGAACTACAAGACCTGGAATGAGGTTTTAACAAATATTTGGATCACCTGATTCATCTGTTGAATCACATCTGAAATACAAAATGTGTGTCTCTTTTCCTACCGTCTTTGCGATAAAGGTTGATCTCCACTTTCCTCTCTTCTGAACCCAGCAGGGCCTGCGCCATCTGAGCGATGGCCAGACGTTTGGTGTCGGGTCCATAGAGGAAGTTGCAGGTGCACGGCTTCTGCATGATCTCAGCTCGCGAGTAACCGCACATGAGACAGAAGCCATCGTTGCAGAAGATAATGGCGCAGTTTTCCACTCTTGCATTGGCAATGACGAACTTTCGACCTGCAGAGAAAAAAAAAAAGGCAGTGATGGTTAGAGTTTGGCTAATAGGGACGCTCTGTCACTTGAAATGACACAAAATTGGAATCAACTTTTATCAAGCATCGATAAAAGATAGCATGATGGTTAGCATATCGGGTTGAATTACTTCAATAAAAAAAAAATCTGAATGATTGGATGGAATGATGTGCTTAATTTTTTAGGTTCCCCCTTATTTTATGGACACGTGTGTGTTTACGATGGTTCGGGGTTTACTTCCGGCATGTTTGTGCTGCTCTCCCTCCTCGAGACAAACTCTACCATAAAGCTCCCTAATGAGATGCATTTCCTCAACACTATGTTAATAAATGGTGATATTCCAAAAAAAAAAAAAAAAAAAAGGGGGGAGGTATCCAGGGACATTTAAGATTCAAAGTTGTCCTTTTTTTGCAGGACAGACAGTAATTTTCTCCACACACTTTTGGTCCCACTAACAAGGTCTTATTTCAAGTGAAACCTGCCTATTAAAATGACGACTAATTCTTGAAGGATTTGTTTGGGATCATAACCAACTATAATTCAGCGAGAGGATGATTGCGGCTGCGAATATGAAGCCGGCAGGTCACTAAAAGCACCCCCAAAAAAAACATTTTGTGTCTTTTGCATTCCATTTTAGGTGATCTTCACAAAGGCAAACTCTTGTAAATTGACTTCAAGGACTTCAGGTTGTTACTTGGTATGCGAGAGACTTCAGACCTTGGCAACGTTGAGCCGGTTGTGACTCATGCCAAAATAACATTACAGAATCATCATGACATAGATCTTGACCAGGCAATTCATGTTAAATATTTTCCATCCGTGTCTTAATATAGTTCAGGAAAACTAACGAAATAACTGACATGAAACTTGGGGTGGGGGGGAGCAATATATTTTCAGTGACTAATAAAATAAAAACAAAAATGGAAGGTTGTTTGAGAATTTTTTTTTCTTCCCCTCAAAAAAGTCATACATTTCAAATAAAATAAAACTAATACTAAAACGAACGAAAACGAAATAAAAAATAAATAAAAAATAAACCTTTGAGAGCCCTAATTTAGAGCGTGGCTCACCAACCTTTTTGAAAGGGAGAGCCATTGCTCATGCAAAGAGCTCCCGGTTTCATACACATTTCTGGAATGTAAAACAAAAAATGCTGATAAAACCTTCCGCACAGCACTAAAATAATATTCCACTTTGATTTCCACGTTTCTGTAAACATGAAACACCTCATTGGCCATTTTCACAAACTTTAAGTCTGTAATGCCCACAAGCCCGCCTTCCTTTTGCTTTTAAGTTTCTCAACGCTGCACAATGTGGCTCCAACGTACATTGTGAAGAGACGTACGTGATGGAAAGCCTGTTCACGTATTCATGGAAACAGTGAAGATCCGTTGTGTGGTTGCGCTTGATAGCTCGCCTGCATGAATTAGCGGGCAGCGGTGGGCCTCGGAGGCTCGTAAAACTTGATAGGTTTGTCTTGCTGCAATGAACACTTGGTAATCCAACGGCAGAAATGCCAGCGTGCGGATGTGCGAGCACAGAGCACATTTCACTTTTCCGCCTTTTGAGTATGTGCTCTTTAGTCATTGATAATGGCCGGCGGAAGGAAGATGGGTTTGTTTCATGCTGTTTAGCTCATTTCGAGAGCTTCATTTGTTTCTGTACACAGTGTGTGTGAGATGAAAAAATGCACATGAGGAGATTGGGTGAATCAGTGGAAGACATGTTTCATGACCGTTTCAAACAGCAGGAAACAAGTAAGGGGTGCCAAATGTTAGTCGTGTCCCGTTTTGTGCTTCCGTTCATCTTTTGGCTTTGTATTCGACTCTGGAACAAATCATTTGTCTTTTATTAGGGAATGTGATTTGGTCTCAGATTGGTTTTTGCGTTGCTGTGTCTTCTGTGTGTGTGTCTTTGTTTCCAAGTGGGCTGCGTCTCAGGTTACTTATTTGCAAGCCTCAGAGCTCCTCCATGCTTTGACTGTGAATCTATATGGGTGAAAATACCCCCTAGTGTGAAAAAATCTTCACGCATTCTGTTTCAAATTTGCTACAGTGAAAACCCCCCCGTTGTGAAACATTTCTTGCTGCAAACATGATTTCGTTGTAGAGGAGTTTCACTGTACAAAGCGGCATTGTTGACAATCAATTTACATGTAGGGCAATAGAAGCGATGTTAGGGATTACGAAATGTTAATTAAATGCACTGCTCTGATTCCAAACATGCATTTGCTCATAATGCGACGAATATTACAGGGTGGTGTTTAACAAGATCAATGCACAACAATCAGTATCTTTCCTATTCGTGACGTCAGCGGCAGTTCCACTGGCATCTTTTTTTTCCCTGCAATTTCTCTCTAATGAGCTTTTGAAGCCCAAAGTGGGCTGCTCGCAAAGCTGATGAAAGACCGAGTGCGGCTCGGGAGGAAAACACTTTTTTATTCACACACGCGGACACGCGTGTGCAAATGTATCCGCGCGTCAATACGCACAAAGCAAGTTCGACGCGCACGCGTGTTCCAAAGGCGACTCGCCAACGCAGACTGAATAATTCACTAAGAGCCAGACTTTGAGGGCTCCTCTGCAGTCTGCCAGTGAGCGCATGTGCAAGCCGTGAGTCTGCGCGCGTGGGTGGGGGAGTGTGTATCCGTGAGTGTTGTTGTGTTTGCTTGGAATCTCCCCGAGTACGCCGCGTAGGCGGATGAGGAGGGAAGCCCATGTGTTCCAGGCACAAGTCCACGCAGCGGCTCCGAGCCTGCTCGGCGCACAGATGGCAGGATAAAGGGAGCGAGAGATAGACAAAGGATAGCGAGACACCGAGCGGAGAAAAAAAGAATATGAAGAATATTATTACGCAAGAGGCACAAAGAAAATTAGCACGCTTGTGTGTCACTGTTGCAGACGAACCCCGCAACCCGGATGAGGAATTGTGTGAGAGCTCCCTCTTCAAACTGGGCTATTGCCATGGAAACTGAAGATTGGACATTGCTAAATTTCCAAACGTAATGGGCTAAGGGAATATTGTCGTGGTGGCAACCGTTTTTAGTACAGCAATAAGAAGTGAAATACTGCCCACAATTGCACACCCAAATTTCAGGCTGCTATTAATGACTATGTGCAATAAAAAAAAAATTAACACGTCTGGTTTCCGCTTTTTTACTTCAGCAAGTAAACACTTTTTGCTGCAATCCATGGACCCATCATACCGTGACCTAAAACTGCTAAAGGCTCAGCCAGTGAACGGATCTCGAAGCCTTGGCGTCTTACTTGCATTGCCCCGAGTACTTGGAGGACTTCCTTTCCTCCCAAGTGGTCTTCCCAGGGAACTGTCAGGTCAAGCAGAAAAGCTTTCTTGCTGGACTGAGACACAAGGACGATGTCCGCAACTTAAATTGTCATGACAGGTCCGCCAACAGCAAGCCCTCAAAATCCTAGCAGGGGTCAATGGAATAGCTCGTTTTCCAAATTTTGACCTAATTTAACCCTGGAGAACCCAAGAACCTTTTTCTTCTTTGGAAAATGATGAATTGATATGTTCCACCTATATGTTTTTTCAAATTCAATGCTTTAATATCGAAACAGCATTTGCAAATTTATAGGGGCCATACATTTTGAGTCCACCTCTTCTGTATATCGAAACATTTGCAAGATGCATCAAATATCCAGCTCAAAATTATTTAAAAAAATAGTAATAGTAAATCCCGTACATACACATTAAGGGTAAAGAACGTGTAGTCAAAAGGTGACTTTGCTCAAATGCAGTTTTCTTCCATGCAACACGGAGGCCCAATCCTCCTACTGTCATTAACAGCGCTAATCCCATAATCACAGCAATCCTTAATGGGCTTGTTCGCTCAAAAGTGTCTCCGTCTACAGTGTGTACAGCATCTCCCTCGGTCTTAATGAGGTTTTCCAGATTTATGCAAATGAGCGCTAATCCGAAAGACTCCTCGGTCGTCGGACACTTTTCATTCAGTGAACTGACCTTTTCCGTGCCCTCTTTCAAGGTTGCCGTGAGCAGCCGCCCTACCCCCATCGAGGAGCATGAAAAGGAATGCCGATCAGGGGAGGGATACAAACAGGCAAGAGATGAATGAAGAGATTGATGAATGACACGAGGGACAAGCCAGCAGAAGCCGTGATAAACAAGTCAAAAGCGAAATGATGCCACTCAAGTCATCCCGGACAAATAAGCCCATTCTGAAACATTTAACGAGATCGGGCAAAAGTCTGAGTGGATCCTGATATTTTGCAGGTGACATTTTGATCCGCGGTGTGGGCAGGGAGCGGGTGGAAAAGAACCCGGAGAGGTGGAGGTGTGTGAATTAAAGGGAGGCTGCTGGAATGGAAAGCTTACAAGGAATAGAGGCGGGGAAGGTGCAGGAGTTCAAGTACTTGAGAGAAAGTGGTCAGAGCGATGGGGAGTGCCAAAGAGATTCGAGGGCGAGAGCAAAGTGTCTAGCCGTATGTTTTAGAGACGGTAGCAATGACCGGAAAACAGGAGACGTTCTCTTATGCGTTACAATCCTAATGGATACGTTAAAAAAAAAAGCAAGTGTTCATCTTTCATATTTTGCATTCTGGAAAAATGGCTTTTCCCTTTTTCTTCGTGGCGAATTGACATGTCCCTGCTCGGTTATTATTTTATCCGAGCAGGTAAGGAAAACCTGGCAGAGATGCTTGTGTTTGATGTTTTATGATTCGGACACATTCTCATAATAGGCACATCGTTTTATAAGCCGAGAGTCGGAAGGGAGACGCATCACTCGGCGATGTATTTAAAGATCTGAGGAAAACGATCAGAGGGATGACTAAAAAGAAATTGATTTTTTTAAATTTATTTATTTTTTTTTATTCCCCTAACCAAAGCTGGTTTGAAAGGCTTATGTATCTTCCCAGAAAGTTCAGCTGTCTCTACGGGGGCCAAAATGCTCTCCACTTAATTGAATAACACAAAAAGCAAGTTGGTCATGATGAAATAATCGTGCAATCATGGGAAAATCGGATTTGGCTCACTGCACTGATATCCATAGAGTGCAGATCAACCATGTTTGGAGCAATTGTGTTATTTATATATGAAGTGATATTTATGAATCACCTTTAGTTCAATGACATTTTTTTTTCAGGGCAACTATAATCGACATTGTAGTTTATGAAATGTAAAATGTCCTCCAAACCCGTCAAAAAGAAAGGACGCGATGAGCGGCATTACATTCAAAATGTTCACAGAGTGTTGTTGAGCTCCCAGTAGCCATGACAACGAGTGAGCGTAGTGAAAATGAGAAGGCAGAAAAAATTGTGAAGTTCAGGCAGCGGGGTCGGCTGCCAACAGAAGCTGTTCGTGGTAGCTTTCTCAATTTTCTTCCCCAGTTGACTCCATGAATGAGTCACATCGACATTCTCTCCCTGACAGTTTGGGCAGGGTGACCGGCGGTACGCGCTCGGTTGTTCTGCCATCGGTTGGAAAACTCACTCGTGCATCGAAAACACGTACACTCATGCTCACCGTTCGGGCTGAGTGCTGCAAGTCACGCTGTCCTTTGTTCAGGAAGTGAGATGGACAAATACGTTTACTCTGTCAGGTGACTGTGGAAACGATTCCTGATTTATTTATTTTTTTGCTGGATTTGTGAGTGGACAGACAAAGCGGGATGTTATGAAGCCTTTTAAACGGCTTATAAAATGTTACTTAAAACCTTTGACGGTTCATAAACATTTAAAAGAAGAGCAGGAAGAAGAAAGAATATGGAACGTGAGGTCAGCAGTAAGAGTTTACATGATCCACAAGTTTATGAGGGGGGTGGGAAGTGGAAGACAGAAGACAAACGGTGTATCCGAAACGCAGCGTATCCGAAGCTGCTCTGCTCACTCGGGTCAAGTCAAAGAGATGGTGCAGAAAAATGTACCGAATTACCATAAAGTATCAATTTCCTCAATATTTCTTTTGAATATTTGGAGCGGGAGGGTCAAAGCTGATTTCATCACAGTTTTGTTTGCACCCTGCAGATGTTATTTTTTTATTTATTTTTAGCAACCGATATGACGGATAATAAATAAAATAGTGACAAGCATGGACAGTACTGTATTCAACTGCACGACAGTACATTTTGGGCAGGGACGGTTCGGCAACCAAAAAGACGAAATTATAATAAGATAAAATTGAAGGAAAAAAAAATTCTCCCTCAAATATATTAAGTGGGACATGGAAAAAAAGTAGCTTTCATGGGCCACATAAAATGATGCAGCAGGCCGAATCTGGCCCCCGGGGCCTTGAGTTTGACACCTGTGACTTCGATGATGAAGCTGCAGAGGTGACCGGAGAGTGAGCAACGTACTGCACAATGAATGGCCTTATTAGAGCAGAGTCTTGCAGAGAGAATCTTCACAGCATAAACGTGTGTGTGTGTGTGTGTGTGTGCGTGTGCACTTCCTACAGTATGTTGCATGCACGCCTTTTCGCCTTTTCAGAGGGCCACAGAAGGCATCTCTTCATCCACCCCCCAGTGGGAAAATGAAGGCTTCTCGCATTATGCAACGCATTGCCAAGCTCATCAAAGTACAATGAAGCAGCCGCGCGTCAAGCTCCAAACACTCCGGTGGACGACCTGCTGTTGTTGGTAAACTCTGTTCGGGAATATGACAGTGATGCCGTATTTGTAGAGTTGCAGCTTAAGCTGTTAGCAATTTGGAGGATTTGTTTATTTAGCGGGGACTATTTTCAGAGGTGGATTCATTTGTCGTTCGTAGAACATACAGCGGAGCAGCTTTTCCGAACTTCTTCTTCAATTAAAATGTAATGCCCCTATATGGTCAGCAGGGGGTATCGCTACATCCATTTTCACCACCGCTTATCCTGAACAGGGTCACGGAGGGCTGCTGAGGCCTATTCCAGCTGACTTTGGGGAGAAGGCAGACTACATCCTGGTCATTGCAGCTACAAAAACGGACAATGGAGCCACAATGTCTCCAATAGTTTTAACTCTTCTGTTATTCGAAAAGATTTGAGCGCCCGCTCACAAGCTCCCATTTCCCTGAGAGGCATTTCACAGGGTTGAGGTCTGTGCTCTGGGTCGGAGCTCCGGTATTGAAAAAGCTACTTTTGAACTTAACGTTTCTTTGCATTCACTCTCTGGGTAATCTGGTTGCGAAATACAGTATTTGAGAGATGGTGAGTCCAACCCAACATTTGAATATCAAGGTCATCGTTTATTGTCCATTCGGTAAACATTTTGCGATGGGATGAGGTTACAATACACAGCCTATCGCTGTTGTTAGGGCGTAACTGTGTGTCGAACTGAGAAAGAGAGAGACAGTGGGCGGTTGTGTGGGTGGGTGTGTCGAGGGGGGGTTCAGTTGCCATGGCGACGGAAGAGCGTGCGCATGTGTGTGCGTGTGTGTGTGTGTGTGTGCACTTTAAGCTGCCGAATGGTAACATCCTCCCGGGAGGACAGTGGATTCAAGCATTGTAATTGGCCCACGTCCTTCTCTAAGGAGCATAACAAATAACAAAGCCCCAAAAGGTTGCTGTGGCCTCACGTTGAGGTCATGAATGTTGTTTGTTGTTGTGGTATGACATGCTGTCTTGCAACTCTACTCCAATATGTGTGGGGAGAGAAAAAAAAAAAGCATTGGAATCAAACGTGGAGGCTGAGTGCAAAGTCAGCAGCGGCGAGTAGCAAGGAGCAAATTTATCTGAGGGTTTTCCGGGAGTTTTTGGATGGCTTGCACTTGTCAAAGAAGTTTGGCTTCACTAAGAAATACTATTTTCACTCAGTTGCATTAAGCTACATTCTGCTCACTAGTTGGACTTTGAGATTTGTCATTGCTTTTTTTTTTTTTCCCCCCCCACACAATTGTTCCACCAATTCAACATGACACAGACTTTACGACAGCCAGTAAAAGGCGTAGCATCAACTCATGTCCGCGTAGGTTTGAGCCGAATGCCGCACATATATCGGGAGCTCTCCAGACGGAATCAAAGTTGAAAGAAAACAAAAGCGCCTGTAAAGCGCTCAAACGTGAATTATGCATAGGGTGGCCAGTCAATGGCTGAAAAATAAATAGCGAACCCTCGGGCCTAACACGGATGTTTCACAATGAGCCCACATGAGACAAAAAGACATTTGAGAACAATCAACATCTTGTCCTCACAAAAAAATAAAAATAAAAATCAAGACAGAACAGATCTGTCTTGATTTTTATTTATTTTTAAAATATTTTATTTATATACATATATATATATATATTTATTTATGTATTTTTTTAAACATGCAGAAACATTTTTTTTTTCTGTTTTAATCTGAAAAAAAAATGGCGCAGATACAATCTATTTTCATTTCTCATCATGACGGTCAACTCGCATTGGGACCAAGCAGGATAGCGACCATGTCAGACGAATATGTATGAAAGTAGGGCTTGCATTTATATTTTCATGCATTCTTACTCAGGCTTTCCTGCTCGTCGTGGAAGCAAACATCACGCTGCCCATTGATTTTCCTCCACCGGACATGTCAATAAATGCACGGCAAATAGCTTTGACCCCTCGCTCACGTCCGTCGGACCGTCCAATGAGCAGCTCCATCCTGACAGGGTTTGTTGTGCCGGCCTCTACCCTTGACCCGTTTGATTCATAAACGCTGTTGATGACGTCACGGGGCCCACATGGTTGACAGCAAATTAGCGCTCGGACAATCTGAATTGCCACGGCCCAGTACAGAGCCCTGAAGCACATTTGGTCAAAATCAGATTTCGATTGGTTGTTTGATAAACACGACATAAGTGTCTAAAGTTCTCCTCGTATATTTTTCACTCCCGGGAGTGGAATAGCCAAGTGCCCAAATATTTTTGTTGTCCGTCGTGTGTCGCAGAATTGCTCTCTCTTTTGATCAGCGCACGAAACCGTACACAAAATCAGGCAGATGTGGACAACTGTCGTCGTTTGCTCTCCTTAATCATTTTTCTTCCCCACGGTTGACGATTAAGCATCCACAGTGAGCGATCCGAGCACATTATTTCAAAAGCACGACGCCACAGTGGAAATAAATTAGCCTGCCATGTCTGTCGGAGCGTGGAGATTGCTTTTCTCTCCTGACTCTTTCCCACCTGCGATGGTTTCCATCACGGATAGCGCCACAAACTCAATCGCCCGGCTTCTGATTGTCGCCACGGATAAAGTTTAGCCAGCCAGCGTGTTGATAAAGAGCCATCAAAGAGGGGCAATTCTGTATCGGCCGTCTTCATTTGAGTCATGAGTAACTGGAGCCTATCCCGGCTAACTTCTGACTCTTCACTTTGCCTAAAATGTGTATTTTAGAAGGTGCCGTTTCCACTCTTGTCAAACACTTTCATACCAGTTTTTGGCATTGAAGCAGCTTACTTTTTTTTTTTTTAAACGCCTCTTTTCCACCACTTCATTACACCACAGCCATTAGGTGGGACTCTCCATCGCCATTAGCATGCTTTGTTAGGCAAACTAAAAGACCCGCTCCGAAACCACGTGAAGCTTCTTTGGGAAGAAATGAGTCACCGAGACATTTGGAAAGCACTGAAGTGTGGTTATGGACCTCTCACATGCACATTTTGCTCCCCCCATAAATAATCATCCCACCCGGTAATGAAGGTGCAACCTGCCACTCGCTTGAACAGATGTAAAATCGGTGATGAAGACATGTTGGGAGAAACGCGCCCTGCGTGATGACGTGTGCGCCAAAGCGAGAGGGAAAACGTTCACCTTTATAGAGTCACGGAGGATCGCTTTCAGGGTCCGCTATTCATCTTGTGGTGTTCTGTACCACTCTGCTTGGGAACTAACATCATCGGTAAGCTGTGAAAGATTCACTTTTCGTCAGGGTGTGTAAACTGCAACGTATCGCGGCTTCAAACCAAACCGAGTTTTAGTATCATGGTAAAGGAAAGGTTGATGCAGCTGTCATGTTGGGCCTTAATGCGATTGCGCAAGTGTCCCTAATGGAGTGGAGAGGAGATTTGCATCAAATCTCCACTAACTTGTGCCATGTACGTCCTATTTGGGGCTGCTAGCGGGGAATAATGCAATCAACCTGGCAACCCGAGCTGATAAAACAAACCAGTACCGCCACCACCCTCCTCTTCATCCTGCCCCGGGGTGAATATCCAGAGAACCGCTGCCATTGTTAAGCACGAGGCTCGTTTGAAGTCTGCTCATATATTCACGAGAGGGGGAAAAAAAAAAAAAAAAACATGAATGATACGCATCAAAGTTCCAGGAAAGGGGTGGGAGGGGGAGGGGGGTGGGGACAGGGGACTTGGGTAGACTGCACCCTGGTTACACATTTTGCAATCTGGAGACCTTTCTCACTCCATGCTCAGGGGCGCAATGAAACATTAATTCGATCTTCAAGCATCCAAAAACAACAAAAATAATATTGTGCACCCCCCCACCCCAAAAAAAAAAGAAAAATATAGCTCCTTCACCCGAGCGGTCGGATCTCAACAAATAACTGCCACAAGTGCCTCTAATTAACCTCCATTGCAAAAAATAATCATCCTATAAAAATAAGCAAACTGAAAACTAATTTGGCTCTCAATGCGTCACGCCGTTTTCTTTTATAGCGCACTATTTATCTGATCATCCACTTTGCTGGTTTCTAAGTACGGTTTCCCTGCTGCTCGCTCCATATTGGGCATCGTCTGTCCTTATTGTGGACAATCATGGATGCGCTGCCTGACGGATGTAGAAGAACAATAAGGATTGATTATGGAAAAGCTGCTCGAGCATTTTTCGATAATACATCCACTCTGTCTTCGCTAGTCTGACAATTCATTCCCGCGAGTACACTTAAATACCAAAGTTATCCTATACGAGTGAGGACAAAGGGGCTGCAAGTACATGGACATTAACTTGTATGTATTTCAAAGATAATGATTACATGATACAACCACGATTTGCGTGGTTTGGTTAAAATAGTCACTAAAACATTTATGGGAACACACTTTAGTTAGTGCAATAAAGTAAGCTAGTTATTTGCTCCAATACAATTTGCTTAGTTGTTTGTACTTATACAGCACCTTTAAGTTAGGGGGGGATGACACATGGGACAATTAGCTTTGTCAACTCTTATGTCTTTGTTGAAGATGTTCGCATATTAGCAAACCTTAAAGTCTTGTTTTTTTTTAATTGGCCAAGTTGTTGATATTTTAAGTTGACTTTTTTTTTTTTTACAGTGTACATGGACCTTCAAGGTGGATATCAAGGACATCAAAGCCATTTGAGCATTTATTGGACATCCGGCAAATGTTGAGTAATTCAAACGTGGCACTAGTGTGTGTGTGTGTGTGCGGGGTCACTATAAACAGTGACCCCCATTAATCGACATTGGTTACTATAGTCCAAGTGGAAATCAAGGATATCAAATAAATGCTCAATCAGCTTTATTGTCATCATTTAGTCACATCATCTATTTTTGGACACGATAAGGACTCAAGTATACAAACGTGCACAAAACCAGTGAGTCCAATCATCAGTTTTTGCCATGATTCAGAGCCACCAAATCCGGTCGGGAGGGTATTTCGCTACACGAGTATTGAATTGAAACTTACTTTGACTGTCGAATTTCCTGATGATTGTGTCCAGGAAGGTGTTCTGCGGAGCCACATGGCCTCTCCGAACCGGCATTTTCGATGCAGTGGCCCCAGGACTTTATCGGGACTTTGCTGGACTTTGAAAAACTCAACTACTCCTAAGGAGACACTGACTGCTCGGTCCAGTCGAAGAAGCGAGTTGCCCCGAGTTTTTTTTTTTTTTTTTCCCTCCCCCAGTTAATGAAAGTTGCGTCCTTCCGACAAGGCGCAGTTGATGTGAGGCGTTCACTGCCTCCCGTTAGCGAGATGGGGAGAGCGACGGTGTCTGTTTCCGTCCCCTCTTTGGTGGTGTTGGTAGTGATGGAGAGGGAGGAGGGCGCTTATCAGGTGATATATCCTCCTCTCAGTGGAGCTCCGCCACAATCCTCCTCTCATGGCGCACGACGGCACGCTCCTGTGAGGCGGACTGGAGGAGCTTGGCTACGAGCGTCGTGGTGCTTGGAGCCATGGAGGGCTGCTGCCTTTGTTTCGCTTCTCATTCCACTTCTTCTCAATCCGGGCAAAATAGCTAGAAAAGAAGAGAACGTCCACCTTGATGAGTATTTTGGAGGTGCTTTGCGTCGCTCTAATTCGCCTGCTCCTCTTGCGCTTCCTCCTCCGTTGTGCGCTTTTTTTTCTGGATGACTTCAGCTCTACCGATTCGAGCTGCGCCTCTTTAACCCTTTATGCCTCGACCACATCCGTTTGGTTGAATGTTTAGGGAAGCCCCAACCATCTCGAAATGTATACAAATAAACATACTTTTGGCTTATATGTTACAAATTTGCAGGACATAGTCTCTCCCCCCCGATATGAAATCTCAAAATAATCAAGATACAACGCCCCAGAAATATGCACTTGTGTAAATTGCCCTGAGACAAAATAGAATTTTAGAGTTGGTAGAAGTGATTCCTGGTCATTTAAAGCCCAAAATAGCTGGTGAGCACCCAATAAAATTCATAAAATTCTTCTCCTATCCCCCTACTTGATGACCAATTCAAATATCAAATACAGGCAATACATAGCCTATAATGCTTTTAAATCGGCTTATTTGTATTCTTTTGTTCATATGGCTTTCGTATAGTTGTAAAAAAAAAAAACATTTTGTTTGACCAAAGACATATGTCAAATAGTGCTAAGTACTAATAGGTGGCGTCTCTCGACATACGAGCTGCTCTGCTCCTAAAACGATCCATCTAGAACTGGATGAAACAGATTACAAAATGATTTATCACCTGTGGTGTTTTCCCCTTGAAAACCAAACAAGGATACAGTATAACAAAAATAATTGGAAAATAAACGGCCCGTTTTGACAAATACGAGTGCCTAAATTATCATCTATCTTCTGGAATGACCCACAAAGGAAATACACCTCAGTCCTGCTGTGGCGAAAATTGTCATCACAAGAAATGGCACCCAACGGCCCGACCGATTTTAAGCATTTATAAGGCAGTCAATGTCAAATGGGGGGGAGCTTCCATTGTGTTCCACCGCAGGTCAAAAACCGACAGACAACACGCGTAAAACGTCTGGAGTGACAGCTGGATTCGGGTTTAATTAACACTCAAACGTGAACGAGGAAGGATACTCTCATGCGAAAACAAAAGCGATGTTTCAGGTGATTGCTGACCCATTTTAATTGGCGTGAATTACGCTGAGGTTGAGGATTCACCACCGAGGCGTTCATATACGTCACAGCGCGGGGTTCCCCCCTCACGTCAGGCTGCATTCATGGACTGTCGGATAATAAGCCACCGAATCTGTCACGTGACTGAAGCAAACGCGATAGTACACACAGCTGTCAGAAGTGTTCGCGTTCATTAATCAAGCAGAAATACAGACATTATCGTTTCAGTATTGACGTCTTCGGGTTTTTACTCGAGTAAAAGTAATGCTTGCAAGAACACAAATTAAAAATTTCACACGGTCAACTTCCAAGTATTGCATAAAGCAGGATTATAATCACAGAAAACATTCGGCGAAAGCAGATATGCAGTCTCCATCTCACAAACTTTCAGCTTACCTCAAAATGCATGTTCAAATTTGACGGCACGTTTTGGAAAGCCGTGGATTCGCAGAGTTTGCGGAGTAATCCAATATTTCCTCGCTGCTGGTGCTCAGCTGGGACTTTGCTTGCTTCCTTGTCATTTTCAGGGCTGCGTTTGCTCTGTTTTAAGTGTGAAGACTTGTCTTTAATTTTGCCAATTGATTTGTGGCATGTGCAGGTGCGAGGGGTCCCACACTAACCACTAAATTGTCTGAATGTCTCATCCAAACACATTAAAAATCCCTCTATATCCGGCGTGACTTTTTTTTTTTAATTAAAGGAGTACGGCACATTTTGAAAAATGGAGTAATAATAAAAAGTAGGGCTGAAAAAAATGAACACAGGTAAAGTAAAAGATACTCAAAATCTCTACTAAAGTGTTTGTCCTACGCCAAGTGAGACCTATTGAGTCCACAACGACTGTCTGAAACATTGCGATTAAAAAAAACACAAAAAAACTCTACACGTGACACAAATACTCATTTGACACAAGTGAACTTAATTTGACCTCTAAACTTTTGAATGCCTGTGTCCACCTTAAAATAAATAAATAAATAAAACATGTTGTGAATGTTGTAGTTTAGATTGATATCGAGAACAAGTGGTGCAAAATTGGATATGCATTCAAGAGTTGATACAGGTTCAAATTTGGTTGGTTAGAGTTCATTTGAGAGTAATCTTGAATTACCTGTATAACCGATAACTATTTTCGGAGAGTAGTGAAAGGAAAACATTGATTGCAGTCGTTTATACATACGTTGTTGTTTTCTCTCTTTGTGAGCGGCATGGTTTCATTTTATTTTATATCTTTTAAATACCCGATTGCATCAAATCACGTGAATGCCAAATACCATGAAAATGATTCTTATACTACTACCACCAATGTTTATTATTGACTCTTTAGGTTCAAATTGCTTGGATTGTTCTTGACAGTGGTGTGTGAAAATGTGTGCCAGGGTAGTACTGTATTCATGTTTCCTGACCGCAGCAGCAGAGGCGGCTCCCAGGTTCATTCTGAGGCTTTCTCCTTAAATCCATTCGAGCAGGATGTGTCACGCCCCCGACTGAGTATAAAACTGCCTTGTTTTCAGTTCCGTCATCTGTCGACCCCCTCAAGCAACATTGCTACTCAGTGCACTGCATTGATCAAAATGACCTGCAATCACAAAGGCACTCATTTATTATTTTTATTTTTTGCACTGATCACTGTTTTAATGATTGGAAAGAGGTGATGGATTGCAGCCCCGCGGTTGGATGAGGCCTGAGCAGTCATTTGTCAAAACGTGACATTTTAGTATGAATTAAAAATGCATCAGTTCCCCTTCTATTACACACTGGAGTATTCGCTACATTAGCCGAGAGTCAGAGGAGGCGGGTTGACCAGCCTTCCATCTTCAACACCCCTTATTTAGTCAGGACAAGCGAGCAGGGAGGAGGAGGAAAGGATAGAGGGGTGAAGAGGTGAAAGAGGATGAAAAACAAAGAAAGACGTGGAAGATCTCTTGTTTGTGGATCAGCCAAATGTCCCTTTGGCTATGTATGATGACGCTAAAACACGGGCCAAAAGCGTGTGTGCAGTTTTCCGAGCAGTGAATATCAGACATGCCTTTATTTCCCTTATCGTTGTTTATTTACATTGAAGCAGCCTACGAGAATAGTTGTACGGGGATGAAACAATGTCATGCTCTGGTGGGCGAACTGGACGTACCTTATCGCAGCTAAGCAGCCCTTTCCTGTTAAATTTCAACCCCCCCCCCCCCATTATGAAAATCATATCAATATCCTATTACAAATGACCAAAAATGGCTATGCTCAAATTCTGTCTAAATCTGTCAAGATATAGCATAGCAACTCTACAATCCCTCCGAAAATGCAACATCTGTAGCTCTGTGCCATGTGATAAAACTGCAAACTTTTAAAGTCACACTTTGTCCGATCAGCATCTTGATACGCCACTCCTGCGAGATGGATGTATGAACTCGGCAAAGAAGAAGTGCTCACGACCACACATTTTGACAAATTGAATAATACTTGGGAGGGAGGGCCATTTTGTGTCAGAGGAAAAAAAAAAGTCTATAGATCTTTGAGTTTCAGCTCAAGAAAAATGGGAACAAAAAACAGAACTGCTTTTTCCATATCTGGCATGATCGTTTTCATCACAATTTTCGTCTTCTTTACCATATCCGGTAACCCTCTGTGGTGTAGTGCGAAGTAGCGATTCATGTCGTTGATTTATTTTGCTTTGGATAGAAAAAAAAAAATAGATGCAGAATTGAACAAATATGAAGCGCCCACATGTTCCATGTGTGTACAAAGGTTTATTGAATCCGATAAATGTAATAATAAAAAAAAAAAAATCACCACATGCTATACAAAGATTTGTAGTGAGCAAAACTGTCGTCTACTCGTCATTTAATATAGAAAGTTCCTATTTAGAGTAAACCATAGGCCCTTTAATAATGCATACAAAAATAGAGTTGGTAAAAAAAAAAACAATGTGCAAGACAAAGATTAAACACGGGGACTGAATGTTTGGGATTCAAAAGACTATTTTTGGTCATACAAAGTTGAATGATAAAAGGAACACATTTTTATGCGGACATACATTCATCCATTCCCTCCAAACTGTTTAATTTGGCCAAATAACTCTCTCCTCTTCATTGTACACCCGAATGCGCACGTGCCCGAAATTCCTCGCCCATGTATGTGCTCATCGCCTGGACAGGTCACCCCCTGTGAATCAAGTTGAAACAATCGTGGAGCAGTGAGAAGCAGAAAGTGAACAGGTCATTGACATTCCTTTGCGATGAATAACGGCAACGTTTGCACAGCTTGGACGGGTGAGTTCTTTGTCTTGAAATACTTTTAAAAGTCAGTAAAAATTGGGCAGGAATGAGGCAAAATGTTTTGGGCATTTTTTTTTTTTCCAGTCATAGTTCAGATTGTTGGCACTCTAGGTTTATTGTTGAAACACTGAACTGATGATATGAAAATGTTCTGCAGACGCATAAGCTATAATTTGCATGGAACACAAGTCATGTATGTAAAAAAACTCGAAGTGGGGTTGTGTGTGGGTGGGGCGGCTGTGTGAACCATCCGCATGCTTGAGGTTGCAATCATGAGAAGAGAGCACTCACACATATCAACCGATGGCAGCTGGTGTGTCAAAGATTGATTGCCATAGTGACCAAATCCGTCAGACGGCGTTGTCTATGGGATTGTAGCACTGAGAAGGGAATTTGAGCTTGGGGGGGGGATGCTCCGAGTTGTGCGGCGGCTACATCCAATTAGCTTACGCAATCGGAGTCGGGATCTGTGATTGAATTATTGATGGGGGGGAGGGCGGTGGGGCTGGGTGTGGGTGCTCAGGCTAACATGCATTCCAGGATGGCTGTGTGAAAGTGTCATTGTAAATGCACATCCCCACGTCCTTAATCTTATCGGATATTTTGGACATTCCACTTTGGAAAACACTTAAAAAAAAAAACTCAGTGGCCAAATGCTGACAAACATCTTTTGATAGCAAACCTGTATATGGCCCTCACCCGTTTCTGTCGTAAATATCTTACTTTGGTGCCATCTTGCGCCAAAGGAACTATCTTACAGTCAGTTGAGGAGTTTCATTGCATTTACACGTCACGGCCTCTCTAAGCAACTCTAAATGCTTTCAAGTTTCTTCACATGCACCGTCGTATTTGAGTGCCGCATGCAATGATTTTTCCGTCTCCCTCCATGCTTGCTCAACATGACAATAGGAGACGGACATTCAAATCACTTTGGTCGCATTCGCTTTCCCTCACCTTGGCAGCTGGTGCACTCGCAGCTGTGAATGACGGGCAGGACGACCGGCTCGCTGTCGCCACTGTCGCACCGCAAGTTGAGGAAGCGCACGGGGTTGTCCGGGTCCAAACGGTAACTGCAGCACTCACACGCAGACCTGAGGTAGGGCTCCTGCGTCGAGATTAGAGAGGACGCTTAATGAGCTGATCAAATCGACGCACGAAGGCGGGTCGGTCAATAATTTGTAAGAACAACGCCAATCTCCCGACCACGTGATCGGACCAATAGTATTGATTTGTGACAACTTGTGCGTTGCCTCTAAATAATTGCTTCGATGCCGTTGCAATTTTTCAAATATGCGAGGCAGTCGTTCTCACGACTGCACGGATGACTTTTCGCAGCATAGCGTTTCTTCGCTGGTTACCAAGCCCCGTTGCCACAGTAACAGTAGGTAATGACACATTTGGCTCAGCTGATGTTTATTTTTACTAATCTTTCAGCATGACTGGCTCTATTTTTATAAGTCGGAGATGTATGGATGCCAACAGAGAACAAAGTCGCCATGGTGATGCGCTGCTGTGTCTCTGCTGTCTTGCGAGGCGAATGAATATGAAAAAAAAAAAAAAGCCCCTAAGAATAAAAAGGACGTTCAAAAGAAGCAGACAGAAGCTTTAACGAGCTCAACACGTGACCTCCAACATTCTCCTTCACGTGCGCGAATCAACATGTCTATATTTAGCTCAACAGCTAAACGGTGCATGTGCCCAAGCAGAGTCTCTTTGCACAAATAATCATTTGGAGTTCGACACAGGAGAGCCTATTTGCTGATCACTGCGACCCACACGACCGTCTGCCGTGGTCAGAAAATACTGTTAATAACAGCTGAGAGTTGCAGTTAAAGGCCTCTAGTTTAAAAAACTAGGAAGTCAAGGTACTGCCGTAACTTCAATATGGCCTCCGAATTTGAGAGTGATCATAAACGGCTTCGTAGTGCACTCCAAGCACTTTCAGAAGATTGCTCACACTATAATGAAGCCAAATGCCGCCGGAAGCTCGAACCAGCAACGTTACGAGACAATAACTTGAACCGAGCCGGCCCCCGGGCCAGCCTGCTTATGAGACGGACTGTCTATAACAGTGGTGTCAAACATACGGCCCGCGGGCCGGAACCGGCCCCAAGGAGATTCGATCCGGCCCGCGGGATAATTTAAAAGTGAAAAAAAAATGCATTAAAGACACAGAATGAATATTTTAAATAAAATTCAATTTGTGGATTCAATTCGTATGTGGCCCACAATGTGAAATGAGTTTGACACCCCTGGTCTATAATCAACACGCATGACTGTGTGTGTGTGTGTGTCCGGAGCTTCTCCATACCTCCAAGATGACATCCGTCCTGGACAGACAGCGCCCCTCGCAGAAGCTGACCTCAATATTGTCAAGCCGACAGTTCCCCTTTGTGATGTTCTTGACCTGCACGTAGCGACGGCACTCCGGCGCGGTCTCGTCTGACGCGTCCGCACAGAAGGAAAGGAGGCACATGAGGGGCGAAAATAAAAACGGAGGCAAGTTAAAAGAGCGAGGAGGAAATAATTGAGACTATCTACTTTCGATTTGCATAAAAGGAAGAAAAATTAAAAGAGGAGGACAAAGCCATAGGAAGGTAGAGCCCGATTCTATTCCGGGGGAACAAAGTGACACTGCTTTACACTTTGCATGTGAAGCAAAGAGATTTCAGGCCAAGTGGAGGTTGTGTAATGCCAACCCTTTTCCTAATTGGCCACTGCGGCACCATTTAACGAACCACAAAGGATTCTCCAGAATCGTCCGCTTCATATATTCCCCGGGTTGCATTTTCGGCACATTTCTCATTTACCTGGAAAAGGCTTCCTGCAGACTGGACAACAGCTGCCCGGTTCCTCGACTTTGACTTCCCCCTGAGCGAGAGGATGCAGTCCGTTTCAGAATCAAGCCGTATCAACAACGATCATGAGATTCAACCATGAATTCATCCGATTTTAATGTCAGATCTGAATGCAGGCAAGAGAGTTAGCTTTGTGTCAACACGCCATTTGCAAGTACAGAACTGTCACCAGTGCACGGAAATACCCACAAAGTTGACCGGAACACAGATTTTTGACATTCAGTCAATGTTTACGTATTACGCTACTTTTGCTATTTCACTGACCATGAGATTTTCCTTTAATTAACTCATTCACTCCCAAAGACGTTTTTAAACGTCTTTTCAGACTTGGTCTAGAATTGGCTGGTACTGAATGAGTTTTAATGAAAGGATACGAACAATGTTGCCTCCGTGCTAAGATGGAGGCGGTGCAGCCGCCAAGGAGGCGAGATTTGGTCCAAAGAAAGAGCAGCTTCGAGAATGCAAAGCAACTCAAAGTCTGACAGCAGACTCGCGACACCTGCTGAACCTTGAAACTTCAGCCATGTGCATCAAACATCAACACAGCTGACTGTTCACCCGGAGGACATTCCCACCCACTCAGCAGCGACAACCATTCTTCCCTCAGGGATGGCAGGAACCGACTCACTAAGAGGGTGGGAGTGGATGAGCGGAATGACTTGAAGAGCTTGAAGATGGCAGATGGGATGCATGTGTGATGTCTGAAATGTTTTTATTAAATGGAGATGAGGGGCTTGAGAATGCTGGTTCAAGGAAAAAAAAAAAAAAACGCAGACCTGTGTGCACCATATGTGGAACGCGCAATAGATTGTCTACCTTCGAAGCTCACCGTGCAATCAGCTCACCTTCAAAAGTTTGACCTGTCAGCAGATTTTATTTTTACACCGGCCTTCATAAAGCTGCCGGTGAGCTCAAGACGAACGTGGAGCAAAAATATTGAGTGTGTGAAGCAAGAGAAAGAACAGAAATTGCTCTTCACTGGGTTTGTTTATTTGCAAAGGAATTTTGATCACTCAAAGTTCCAATTCATCCAGTATGAACTTAATCGGACAATTATTTCGGGAAATCTTGCACTCAACAAATACTCCATATATTATTTTTTTTAAACTAAAACTAATACTAAAACGAAAAAAAAAAAATATTGAAAATTAAACAAAAACTTCTAAAAATCTAAAAACTATTATCACCCTCGACTGAAGTCAAAGATTTACAGGAAGCAGTAGGTAGAGAGGCAGCCCAGAGTGCACGCTTGTGGGTGGATCGGGCAATCGCATATTGATCGGCTCCAGCCAGTGACTTTTAGAGAACATATCCGACATTCTTTGGGGAGCCAAGAATGTGCATTTAAAACGAAATGACACATTTGTGACCACCTGAGACATTGTGTGAACTCGACCACCCCAGGGGAGCATTCAGCAGATGGGCAGGCCTGCCATGCTGCTCATGGAAAAATCTATTTGTCTACTTGTGTGTGCAAACAGCAACTGCGGGGGGGGGAGGAAAAAAGTATTTTGGAACAAGTAAGGGACAAGATTTTAACTGAGTCCCCAGAAACCATTAAAAAATAATAAATTATGTTTTCATTTGCATTTCCCCAGGTATGGGAATATTCTGCTGTTTCTTCAAGCATTTTTTTATAGATAATAAGCGAGCACATCCACAGCACGGGCAATGATCAACTGTGTAATAAAGACTACAATTGAGATAAATGATTCATGGGGGCGGATTGGGAAAAAAAAAAAGGGAGGAGTCATCATTTCTAAAAAAAAGCCAAATTGATTCTAAATAAGATCGCGCTGTCGTTTGTCTTACGATGATTGGATCGATATCTAAGAAATTGACGTCCAGGGAGGTGTCCGTGCTAAACAAGTTAGATGGGCTACGACTGCACAGTGCGCAGACATGGGCTGTGTATTTGGAACCTGGGGCCTTTAACTAACCCCCGAAAAACACAACTGTCACATTGCAAATAAAAAACGGTTGTGTGGATCCCATTGACACGGCAGCACAAATTGGGTTTGTATTCTGCAGATGCAATATGTGAAAGAGGGAGTTAAATGTATGTCGAGTTCAACTGTTGTCAATGGTTGGCGAGGAAGAGTAAACTTTTGACTATAGAGATATATATTTGCCTTTAATCGGGTATCCTGCTGTGTTTGTGAAATCCACGACTAACCCGTTTAGAGTCACGGGGCGAGGGTTGTCGAGCAGCCAACCCGTATTTCTCACCAATGGGTGAAGGCTTGCCAAATGTATTTTCCACATTACCGTTTCGCTCAAAAGAAGCAAGGACAAGCAGATTTTCAAAGGCTTTATATTCTAAATGGAAATGTACAAAACTGGAAATCAAATTACTGAGAAGTGGAGGGTGGGGGTGGGGGGGGGGGGGGTTGTATTTTGCGCGAAACAACCTGCAGCCATCATGATGATCTTATGACTTGTCCTCCAGGTACACCACAGTAAATAATTTTGCATAAAAAAGTATTGCTGTCCTCTCCGATGCAGATAATTGCACTGAAAAGGTCCATTTTAAAAAGATAAGAACAGCATAAAAGTTCCCAACAGTGGGGAAATAAAACAAGCCAGTGTGTTTTTACACACACACACACACACACACACACACACACAGGAAGTGCTTTAAAAAAAAAAAACACTAAAGCGAGAAAATGTGATTTGGGCCAATTTCAGAGGTTGTATGTACTTATATGAGGTCTTTTTTTTTCTGTGGTGTACCTTAATACGGCACAGTAATTCAGCTGTGGCCGGCGCTTACAACAACCACGCAGTCAAGCTAATTTGGATCTAATTTGAGAATAATGGCTGCGCTCGTGTTCAGGAGTTGATTAAATGCCAGCGAGCGTGTCTCACCTCATCACAGTGGAGTTCAGGGCACTTCGGCTTGCACAGTTTCTTCCCGTTCACGCAACGACATGACAGGCAGTCCTCCTCCCACTCTGATCCTGCCTGGCTCACACGCACACACACACAGAAACAAATATTCGCCATTTACATTTTTACTCAAATTTCTGTCACCAGTCACTGAATGTTTGATGAAGTGCGGCTGGCTAAGATCGCTCAAGATCAATGAATGACATGTGGTGCACCGCCATCACTGTTAAAAAAAAAAAAAAAAGGGGGAGCTTGCAGAGCCACGTTTTGACAACGCAATTATAACACCATGTACCAACACGCGTTAGATAGAACGCACGGGCCAGCGCATTTCTATATGTTGGCAACAGCAATCAGGGAGACTTCTTCGGTTCAGCAGATGGAAAGCACACCCCACGGGGTGATTTCGCAGCTCACACTCGGCGGCCATTTGGCGTAACAGCCGTGAGGCGGGTTGATTAGAAAAGCCGTTGAGGGTCTTTAGAGCGACATTCGTCATCGCATGCTGACAAGTAAGAGGAAGCGAGGAAAGCCGGCAAAGAAAGAAAAAAAAAAAAAACGTCATTGAGAGAGATATCAAGAAAAGGGGATCTGACCTCTTGTCAGCGTATGATTAATTCTCATCATCCTATAATATCCCTTTCTTCATAAATTATTCCTGGATGGCTTGCCCAGTTGCGGTCAGAGTGCTGGCTTTCTACAGCACGGCATGCATAATTGATGGCGCTTTGAGCAGGAGAGGCACCGTGGTGTAATACGGGGCCTGGGGGCATGTCACTCATCTTCTCATCGGCCCTTTATGAGTAAATAACACAATGGGAGTGAATATGAGAGAGAGAGAGAGAGAGAGAGAGAGCGCGTGAATGGGGAAAGTATGATGAGGGTCAAAGGTCGGCCACAATAAGGCGGGCACAAAGATACGAGCTCGGCCACGGGTCTGCGTCCGGTGTGAGCCGGCTCGCACGTGCGTGCGTGTTTACCTCCCGCACGACTCCTTGGTCATGGCAGGGGCAGAGAGCAGGAATGACGCACAGGCCATCGGTGTTTCGGTAAAGCCCCTCCTGACACACGCAGCCTTCTGACGAGCGACTGCAGTTGATGGGAGTCGGGTAGTAAACGTCCTCGCAGCTCCTTTCGCAGAGCGCAAAGTCTTCCGACAAGCTCCTCCGCCGCTTCCATCGCTCTCCGGCAGGACACGCTGCAGAGGGGGGAAGAGTCAGTTAGTGATGAACGGGGGGTGTCAGGGAAAAGGAAATGAGAAAGGGAAGATAAAAACGGAAGATGACAGGAAGGGATAAGAGGAAAAGGGAAATGGAAATAGATCAGTTAAGGGAGGCAAGTCGGGATCTCTAAAATGTGGAATTGCCTTGAGGATTGATGGAAGCGCTTGGCGATGAGTGGAAACGGCGTACGTTTGTCTTTTTATACAATATAGTCATACCTTGTCCGGGGTATAGTTCATCCCATGACCAATCGAAATACCATGAATCTATTTCCGCACCCCCCCCCCAAAAAAAGCACCAGCATTTTGTTGACGTGATTTTGAACTTTCAGGTTCTAAACCTAAACCCTCAGTCCGAATATCATTGTCTAAAAGTAACCCAGATGGGTCGCCCTCTTACTCACCACAATCTGGGGCCACGCATGGAGCGGTGCGGTGGTCGGAGCCCTCACACGGGACCCCTCCATACTGCCTCGGCTCGACCACGGTTCTGGTGGAGCTCTGTTGTCCTGTACCACAGCGAGCTGAGCATGGACGCCATTGGGACCAGTTGGACCACTCACAGTCCACTAGAGGGTCAAAAGAAAGGATGTGTGAAGACAACGCAGTTTTACGCCAAAATGCAAATCAGTCATTCACTATTGTTTCATCCGCTCCACTCAGCATTCGCATGAGCAATAACCCTTTAATATTACATTGACCGTAAATGTTTATGAGCATAGTGTAGGCTATGAATATATTTATATTTGACAAATATATTTGGTTTTATTTTATTTTTTTATTCCATCTGTCCAAGTTAAAAAGCAGCTTGCCCAGGCCCGGCCGGCTGCAGAGTCCGAATTAAAATGACCGCTACTCCCCCGTGTCATCGGTCGTCCAGTACATTACGAACCCTTCGCCAAACACATCGTACTCTTGACATTTACCACTTGAAAGAAATGACACTTTCGCTGCAATAAAGGCGAGATCCTACAAAGTGTCGTCGCCGCTTTTTGACATTAAAAGCTGAGGCAGAGCATCACTCACCGTCGCAGGGCTCGGAGGTGCAGTTAAAAACTCCTCCGCGACACACACTGAGGACAGTTGGGAGAATTTAGAGTCATGTCGAAAGTCCTACAGTACATGCTTTTGAATAAAGGATGATGTCATCACATAACACAGATGGGACGTACAGTCAGTAGTACGGTGGTGTATTCAGTCAAAAGAGATGGCGGAAAGAGGATTGAAAACAAGTACAAAAGCTCAGTTGAGTCCCCCCAAAATAACATGTGTACCATGTGTTGCAGTGATACTGGATGGATGTTCCAGGCGACAGGACTTCTGTGCTCATATTCAATGCTTGGTAGCCAATCGGCAGAGAGAGCAGTGAACAGGGGCATTCTGCCTGGGACACACACAAGCCTCCATGCAAGACCTGGTTTAGACGAGAAAAATGCATGCAACTGCATCACAATGCATGCAACTGAACGCGGAATATCTGGACACTTTCACACAAAGACACATGAAGAAGTATCCGGACCTGACCGGGTGGGCACGAGCACCCGGCGTTGCAAGGTCCTGCCAAACACTGAGTGTGGGGCCACAGGTCTTCGCAGGTAAATGGACAGGAACCGGAACATTCATTGAAGACCTGGCCATCCGGGCACTCTGAAATTTACACCATACTTAATATTCATTTACTCATCATTAGATGTTTCTTCATGTAAATCGACGATTATGCTCACTTAAACGTTACAATAATTTTTATTTATTTATTTAATAATTATTTGATTTTTTTTACAGTGGTTGTAGTTTTCAAAGGTGCTGAAAAGCGCAAAAGTGTTCCCCTATGGAGTGACAGGCAACAAGCCTGTCACATGACATGTATGCCATAAGACGGTGGTAAACGTTCCTATTAGACAGGGATATGGCCTGACTAAATGAAGCGGCTTTCCTCAACTCAACGTTATTCCTTGGCAACAAGATACCAAAATATGGTGGCAGCGCTCTATTGTTATCGTAGACAGGGCTTCGGCCTAAGCGCAAAACAGCAAATAGGTGACTTCTTTGGTGAAAAATGGAGGATAAATCCTCAATATAACTTAAAATAGTTTGCTTGAATTGCCCAACTTGAAATTTTGAGCCAAGCAATTTTGAGTTCACCCAACTCGTATGTGTATTAGGTAAGCTGCACCGTCGAGCACATGACCCAAAATTAATGTACAGTAAAAATAATATTGTTTATTTCAACCCGGTTGAAATTATGAAAGATTTTGGAAGTTATGCTGTGTGATATTTATTTCTTTTACCGGTTCCGCAGCGGTTGCTGTTGCAGACGGTGTGTTGCTCAAGTGGCCCAGCACAATTGGCGCCGCCCAGCTCTGATTCCCGAAGGATTGTCCTGCTTACGCGCGGACAAGCCACTGCCGCATGTGGCGCTGCACTCGCTCCAGCTCGACCATTCACTCAACAAACATCCCACTGGAGGGGGAAAATATTAGAAACAACAGATTGAAATCCAAGAGAGTCTCCAACGCATTGCATTACTAGTTGACATGCAAGGATGTTGGAGACCAGGGCACGGGCGCAAGTCGCAGCTTTCTGTCTGGATGGTTTCAGAACAGGAAGGTCCGCCCTCTTTGTCTTGGCACAGGCGCGTTCGTGTCCATTGGCCACGCCCACACGAAGCGGAGCAGGACGTCCATGGGGTCCAAGGCGCATACACAGGACAGGGACGATCGGTGCACGCGAGAGTTCCATTCTCACACACGCTGGCGAACAAAAAAGGGGCTTGAGAGTTGGGTGCCATCAACTCATTTCAGTCACAAAGCGCTTGACTGTGTTCTACTCACCAGGTGTTGCAGTCCACGACAAGCCTTTCGTTAGGCATGAACTCCAATGTCCCGTTGCCTGATGGGATACCGCAGCGACATTCTGCCACGGGCACACAATGGCTGTCCTGCAATAGCTCTCCCTCTGGGCAACGACAACCTGGTAAAGGGAGGGCAGGAAGGAATCAATAAGTGTCACTCATTTATGTTTTTTGACTGTATTTGTACCATTCAAGAATAGCCGCATAAGTGATCGGCAACTGGTGCGCGCTGTTTTTTTCTTCCTTCCATTCCGATGCATGTTGTGGAGTGGAGTGTCTTTCATGAAAAATGTATGGAAGTCATCACATACCTGAATGACAGCGTCCTTGGAGACACTGTACATGCTCCCATAAATCAGCGCAGCTGCGAGGACACAGATTGGCACAGGCCTCTTGGTAGACACGCCCCCTGTCTTCACAGCGTTCACCTTCCATACGGAACAAAGGCTTTGAAATAAATGCCTGCGTGACACGCTTTTCCTTTTGTGTGGAGATAGAACACGCTGCTCCATAATAGCGTTGGTCGGTATACCCGGGCAAAGTCCCGTGTTGCAGCTCTGGCTTTGAGTCTGCTGGATCCGGCAGAGGGGTCCTGGGGGAGAGGCCAGAGGATGCCTGTAGCGCTGCCTGACTCCACCGCTGCACGGTTGGGCACAAACTGTCCAAGCACTCCACGCGCTCCACTGACATAAATCTGAAACGTGGAAAACACGACCAGACCGTCGTCATCAATGCCAAAATTCCAGTGTTTTTTATTTACAAGAACTACAAGAATGGCTGCCGTTTTTGTAGTACGGCCGTTATTTGTTGTTTGCGCGCGAGGCATACTGGAGCAATTAAGAGATGAGTTTGTGCTCCCGAAATCGAGTTGATTGGCATTTACATAAATCAATTTCTAAAGCTCTTGTTCCAGGCCTCCCCGTCAAATGTTTTACTTTAATTTCCACTCAGGCTTTAGGTGGATGACTGCAAATCCAAACGCATTCCCGTACGTGCTAATCATGAATCTCAATTTCAAACAATGAGCGACGAGCAGATGTTTTCAGATCGCTCCATTTATTCAGATTTGCCGTCTTAACAGCTCAACCTTAGAAAGAAAATTCATCATGACCACACAAACAAAAGTCACACGCGGCATTTTGAATGATCGAATTTCAAGTCGGAGGCCGGTAATGTCACAAGGTCAATGAAGCTATTTGTTGAATGTACCTTGGCACATGCTGGTCATCCGGACACAGCCTGTCCTCAACTTGTGGATGTGGACACTGATTTTTCTCCTGCTCTCCAGGTACTGGGAAACCAGAGTCAAAGTCTAAACAGGCCCGGAAACGCCTCTGGACTGAAACCATTTGACTTCCGTTGACAGCCCCTTCCAGGAGGGTGCTGCTTGGGTTCAGGGAGGAGTAAGGCATGCAGGGAGAGCACAAAGTCCACTCCGACCATTCGCTGAGGATGACTGAATTAAAAAAAAAAAAGAACATGAGATATGATGTAAAAAACATCAATGTTATTATTCAAGCAAAAAAAAAAAAACATGTTACCTTCACACTCTCTCATGTCACACTCCAACATCCCGTCATGGCAAAGACTGAAAACATGCAGACACATAAACAGACTCACTCATATCCGTTCACAACAAATTACTTATGAAAATCGTGACTTATGGTACACGTGACGATTGCAATATGATGCAGCCCAACAATCCCTCACAGTTCTTTCTGCCTTGCAAGCAAAAATGGACTGATTTAACAAAACAGTGGGCTCTTAATAGCCCATCGCTGACCAGGTACTGCAGCCGATAGCAACTGTAGACCCCTGAGGAACAGTGACCGGCGTAGGCGATTGCCCCGAAGGTCTGTCCTGCAAGTAGATGCAGCCACAATGCTCTGATGGTACACAGCTACCGTTCTGCTGCAGCAAGCCCTGCAGGAACAACAAACAGCATTTGTGAAATTCGATTAGGGACTGTGTTACTTTCTTATTTGTCTCGATGCTTCCGTTTTCAGCACCGGTGAGTGTATCAATAAAACGATGCTCGTGAAGATAGCAAATTTGAAACAAAACTGAACTAAGCGGGCCCTCTAATTGACTGATGCTTTTCATAGGTGACATTCAATGATTTATATGTTGCATAAAAGGTAAGCCTTAACGGTTATAAGTGATCACCGTAACTCCTGCTGTCACGTTCCATCACTGCGAGGAGCGGCTTTCTGTTTCATATTTCATTACCTGCCCCCCCCCTTATTGCTATACGTGCATGTTGTCACTTCACCACAGAGCATTTTGCAATCAATCAAACCTGAAAGCTCACAAACTTATCGAAATAACATTATGAAAATTGTCATCGCAGCACATATCAAAGTGATGGATTGCCGACCGTGTTAGATTTCACTTGTTAACGTTGCTTTAATGCTGGGGTGGTCCCATAAAGCGGTCACCGTAAACACCATGGACTTTTAAAATACATGATTATTAAGCAATTACATTTCAAAAGGGCTTATATTAGGAGTCCTGCATTTTTGTTACTTAGATGGAAGACATAATTAAGTATCTTAGTTTCACTAGAATAGAGAAACAGGAATAGCACTCACTGTATGAAATCAGTATTCAAACAGCCTTGCTAGATGCAGTTGCAAAGATTCTGCTTGAAATCTATTTTCAGTTGGGCTTGTTGCGCTGGTTTTTGTCGTCAGAATAAATCTCTGCATCGAACTTACCGGTGGACAATAGCAGCCGGGTGTACACTCTCTGACCCCCAGACACAGGTCTGTACGGCCATGGAGCTCGCAGTGCTTCTCACAGGGTGTGCCACATGGGGAATACACAAATGGCGCTTCACATTCTGAGAAAGTATGAAAATATGAGTGTCAACATGGAAGTATAAAATCATATATTTGTATATGTATATATATTTACCCTGAAATAAATTGTTGGCAAAATGCAATTAAGGTTGAAGGTCCATTGAATGTTAGTTGTATATCATTTTTACACTACTTACTGCTACTACCAATATTGAATACATGCTGAAGAAAACACTTCAATGTATATGACTGTATATAGTACAGTACACATTGTACCGTGTACAGTACTTTGAAAGCTCACCATCACAGTGGCTGAGGCTGCATGGTTTGCTCTGTGTTTCAACAGGGGTGCACTGCTGCCCCCTAGTGGCCGGGGTGACAGCTACACGGTAGCGCTGCTGCCTCTGAGACTCACATGAGCACGGAGACCAAACGCTCCAGGCTGACATGGGGCATTCTGCAAAAGGGAAGCAAAAACTGTGACTTTGACTCATCTATTAACAATAACTTATACTATAGTTCCAACTAATATTATGGAATACTGAAGAGTGGAACATGCGGTTTGCACTCCTGCCTGACAGTTAGTCCTGAGGGTTAAGGTTCCTGTGCTTTTTATTTTTTAAACCAGAGTGGTCATCAAATAAAATAAAAAAAAAATAGATCAGATTTCAATAAAACCGTCAACAAAAATTAAACTCGTCATGTCTTTTTTTTTTTTTTTTTAGTGATGCCGAATTGATGAGTAAATGCTGCTACAAAAAATGCTCCATGTCAACATGAGCACCTGGACATGGCTGTTTGAAACATAGCTGATTCTCTTCCTGCTTCATCTCGGCTTCAATCTCAGCCGGACACGCTGCAGTTCCTCCCTCCCCGCAGACGCACACCCGACGCCGCACCACAGTCCCCGCCCCGCAACTGCGGGAACACGGTGACCACGGCGACCAGGGGCAAAGGTCATCTGAGGATGGTGAGCAAGGGATCAAGAACCGTATTTTACACTCAAATAGCACATTTGAGGGAACTACAGACCCAGACAGGGAGCAGCGTGACATTCTTGGTTCTGTCTCTCCGGACCATCACAGTGTGAGCCATTGTTACGAGGTGGCGGGTTGATACAGGCTCGGGTTTGAACTTGTGTTCCTTGTCCACAGGTCTCTGAGCAGTCAGACCACACTGACCACGGAGTCCAGCCACCGTCCACTGGAATTAACAAAGAAATGACAAACTGTTGAGAAGATGTGTCCCTGCAAATCACATACTTAAATTAATGGACTGACTCTAAGTTATGTTTCTTCAAATGTTAACCAAACGGGCATAAGATAAATAGGCCCGACCAAATAGCTTAACTGTACTGACTATTATTCAAGTAAATATGACTCACCTCTACAATCGATGTCTTGGCAGTAATCTCCCTCTGGAGTGCATGTGCTAAAATGTAAATGGCGGATGTTCAACTTTCTTGCGCATATTCAATAAATGTATTTTTTTTTCTCTCTCACTCACCATTGTTTACACTCTCCCAAAAGCCAGGTGTCTCCCACATGTAACTCTGGTCATCATGGAAACAAAGAGGAGGGCAGGGCCCTGGCTCACAGGGTTTATGATTGACTTCCTCAAATTGACAATCTGTTCCCTCGGTTTCTGAGATGAGAGATCTGAGACACAGCATTTCGATCATGCGTGACGGTCACACAGACACGAAACAAACAAAATAAGTTGTCTCTATGCGAAATGGGGCTGGAAGTTAAAAAAATGTCCCAAGTGTCAATATTTTAGTGACTGTCTACTTGGTTCTGATTTGAACATTGTCACTTTGGAATGTACTCAAATGCGCAATCGTGAGCTCAGGTTTTGTGGATGGAATCCTCATTTATAGCTTCCTGTTATATCACTATGACCTTAACCTAGATATAATGACTTAGTTGACTGCAGTGTACCTGTATCGGGTTCTCCGTCCGTGCCCACAAGTAACGCTACACGATGCCCAATTGGACCAAGAGCTCCAAGTGCATGTGGCCTGGCAGCTGTGATTGGTGCAGACCAACTGCCCATTGGTGCAGCTGCAGTTGTTGCAGTCGATCTGATGCCCGCTGCCAGCGGCCCAAATTTGGCCCTGCGAGTCCACGCAGTCACACTGCCACAGATGCACACACGCTCCATCCTGCTGCAACTGTCCTGGATACACAGTGAGTGATCTACGTTGACCAATTTGGATGAAAGTGGACGATCTATCGGGGAATGCCCCTGTAGTCGTACCAATTGGAATTTGACCAACAAAACAAGCATTTCTAGAACCCGAAAGTACTTGGATAAAATGCTGCTTTCAAGAGTGAGTGCTTGGTTTATGGGATGGTGGGTCTATGGCTATCAGCACCATTCATTTGCAGTCTGGATGCAGACAAAAAAGATTATCTGTAAAATTACAGGCAACCAATGTCTCGCAATGGATGGTACTATTTAACCCAAGAGATTCAACCGCATCTTAACTCATTCATTACCAGCCATATCTGGACCAAGTCTGAAAAGACGTTTAAAAACGTCTTTGGGAGTGAATAAGTTAAGTCGCAAAACGAAGCGTGAAAAATAGTACCTATTTGTTATAATCATCACAACCTTTGAATAAACACAAGCTTAAAAAAAAAAAAAAAGATTTCAGAACCTTTAGGGCAGCGACATCCGGGTTGACATTCAGTGTTGGTCTGGCACTCAATGCCTTGCTGGAGGTCAGCGCAGCGCTGCGGACACTCGTTGGCACAAGACACGACCTCCAGTCCCGGCGGGCATCCTTGTTCATCTGACAAAGACAAAAACAGAAGGTCGAGAATGTTGCCAAAATGCTCCAAGCATTTTCAATTCACATAATGTGCCCCAAAGACATTTCATAAAAAAAATTTAAAAAAGAGAACGTACTGGAGGAATGCACCCAATTTCTCGACAATAATGAGCTTGTTCTCAGATAATGCGTCGTGACATATGCAAGGTCTGTGTGTATTTATGAATATTTTGTTCATCTCACTCACCGCAGGGTTTAGTGTTGCATGGTTTGACCTGGTTTTTCTCTCCTTGGCACTTCTTTCCTCCGTTCTTGGGTGGAGGGCTGGAGCAGGAGCGGGTGCGTATGGAGCGGCCGCCCCCGCAGAGTTTATCGCATCGGGACCACGGGCTCCAGCGGGACCAGCTCGCATCCACTGTTGACATGAACAATACACACACAGACGTGCTGTGAATGTTGCGTCGTTAAATGCCCATCTACCTTGTACAGCATTGAGAAAGAATATTGAATGTCGGCATGTTGACTGTCTCACCACGGCAGGGCCTTATGTTACAAAAACGGCGCTCTATATTTCCTCCCAAGATGTCGTCACACCAGAAGCCATTGGGCCCAGGGCCCAGGAAGGTTCGGATCCTCTGCTGCTGGCCCACGCCGCAGGAACGGGAACAGGAACCCCACGTCCCCCAATCTGTCCAGGTACAGTTCCTCTCCTCGCAATCGTCCCCAATGCAGAGCGCCTCACCGTCTGAGTCTGGGACAGAGGGAAGATGAATACTGTAGATTGGTTTGTTTGTTACAGGATGTCGTATCCATCCATTCTCAACACTGCTTATCCTGAACAGGGTGGCGGGGAGTTGCTGGAGCCTATCTCAGCTGACTTTGGGTGGAAGGGAGACTACACCCTGAACTGGTCGCCAGTCAGTCGCAGGGCATATATAGAGACCAATGACCATTAACACCCACGTGCACACCCTCACTGAGTGGGAAGCGATCTCACGCTGCCCGCACACCAATCCGACGAGTGTACCACTACACCATCAGCGACTTTGTTGTATCAATGTTCACCAAACGCCATTGTTGGATCATCAAACCATGGGGCTTGATGAGCCAAATGCAAAACAACAAGAAGATGTTTTCTCTGAAATGAAAAAGTACATACCTGGACACTGGGGGAGGTTGCAGGCTTTGTCTTGATGGGAGTCCCCAAAGCACGGGGGTTTCATGCACTGACGATAACGGGACTTCATAGCTGGAGAGCGAGCATCACTGCATGTTTTAGTACATGGGCTCCATGTTGACCAGCCAGTGAAACCAGCATCCTCATCTATGGAATAAAGAAGGCGTGAGTCTGGAGGAAGCATGTGAAATGTGTCAATCATATTTCCATTTACCTGGCAAGGTGGGTTCTTCTGTGGGACCAACAACTGTCAACAACATTAATCCAGCCATCAACACATACAAAAAAAATGTTCACTGGCAAATTATTGTGTTTTTAAGAAAAACGTCTGTTCACAACCTCTTACCTGGGCAGTCAGGGGCCTGACAGTAGGTGCTTTCAACGTGTGGCCCGATGCAACCGTTCCCTCCATGGGCCGGAGCAGGTTGGGTGCAGCCTCTGGTGCGGGTTTTCAACCCAAGACCGCCACAGGACAGCGAGCATGAGCTCCAGGAGCCCCAAGGTGACAGACCGCCGTCAACAGGACAGTGCTCCAACGAACAGTTCCATTTGCCGTGCTCACAGACACTATAAAATGAGATGGGTGGATTTTTTTTATTTTTTATGTTGGCCTTCTGTGGCGAACCAAAACACATAGCCAGGTAAGGGGGCGCAACCCAAATTGTCGACTCACCATGAGCTGCAGTCATGAATCAGTGTGTCTCCAGGCTGGAGCTCTCCACCTTCTGAGATGTTATGAAGGAGCAGAGTTGAGACTGGTGTGATGGAGACACTCTGCAGAGATGCTAGAAAGTCCTCATCGACTAAACAGGGACACTCCTGAGATCACAACATACATTTTAGCATACTTGAAGCAAAATATTCTGGCACATGCTTGGGAATAGGAAAGGAACTCACATGCCGGCAGACGCCGTTATGTTGGAAAGTGTGCAGGGGGCAGTGACAGCCTTCCTCACAGCCATCGGTGTAGCAGCCCTCCCTGCCGCTGACCTGGTCGCAGCTAAAAGGGCAGCCCTCCCCTCGCTCGCACTCCCTGTACAGCCTGCCTGGGGGGCAGCCCGCTTCTGCGCAACAAAAACGTTTGCATAGCTTTGTAAAATCAGATCAAAGGGCAGGGATGCTTCCCAAAATGACTTAGCATTCAACATTTTCAAAAATATTCACCCATTAATTTTATATCGGCCATTCTATTCCGAGTCACAGTTCAGTTTGAGAGAAACAACCATGAAGACATGACACATAACATTAGCGCAGATAATATTTAACCCTCTGGGTTCCGTTCTGGCCTTTTGTGTCCATTTTGGAACAATTTTAGCTCTGTTGACGCACATGTAAAAGTTCCCTATCAACCCGAATCAAGTTTCCAGTGATTCAACATTGCGCGGATTTACCAAGGCAGACCTCCGTATTGCAAGTCTTGCTCTGGCGACTGATGCCACTGCAGCCCGATGAGCCGCACATTCGGAATCGAGACTGCTGGCCGCCACCGCAACTGACGGAGCATACCGACCACTGAGACCAGGGTCGCCAAGGGCCCACCGTGTCTAGGGTCAAGACAAAATTAGTATACATATTCTGTGAGTCAGTAAACTGAATTGGGCAGGAATCCGGTTTAAATAAAGTAACAAGCTGAGAGCATATTTAATCTTGCAAAGGGGGTGAAAAGCGAAAAACCATCTGCTGCACGAAATGCAGGCACGAAATACCTGTGCACAAATGTGTGTTGCAGTCTCTCTGCTGTTCGCCAATTCCCAGGCAACCTCTCCCTCCGCTCTGAGGAGACGGATTATCACACTGGCGTCTCCTGAAGTGAACTCCTCCTCCGCAGGAAACTGAACACGAAGACCAAGTTGCCCACTGGCCCCAGCCGCCGTCCACATAGCAGCCGGGGAGTGGGTGACAGTGCAAAACCCCAGCTTGGCAGGAACTGAGGTGAAAAATGACCAAATCTAAATCCATTCATTGTCTGTAACACTCTAAAAACTCCACAATGGAGGGTGTGAATCTTAGAACTGATAGGTAGACGTGCCGACCACTACATGAGAAATGTATGTAAAATGATCCAAACCAATTTTTGCAGTCCATGATGATTTCTTCTCCCTGACTTGCAAACTGCCACTCAGTCTCGCCGGGTCTGGAATCTAAACCACCTCAGTGAAGAAAAAAAAAAAAAAAGTGAGGAACGTTGCAAAAGTAACACTTAAAACAGAATTTTAAAAAAAAGGACCTCTCACCGGCAGCAGAGATGTTTTCGTATTTGCAGCGACACTCCTCTCTGGTTACACACGCACCATCCTGCAGGACCATGTCACCGGGGCAACCGCAGGTCTTGCTGCATCCTGGCGAGTCCAGGCACTCCGTGTCACCATGGAGATCAGAACAGGAGCGAGGGCAGGGTTTGCCACAGGGCCATTCTTCTTGGCCTCCACCGCATTCTGCAAAAAGGAAATACCGCATAAACTTCATCGTTGAGTTTATGACATTAATTTCAGGGAATAACTGCAAACTGGACCGAGATGAACAATTTTTTTTGAGGTAGTCAGTCTTCAAGAAACAATTCAGATGCTTTGAAGGAATAAAAACCCGACCTGAGCACACAGTCATGTTGTCATGGCAACCGCGACTCTGCATGCTCTCTCCGAGGCAGGGCAGACCACCAAATCGAGCGGGAGGGTTGTTACAGTCTCTGGTGCGATTGGAGAAACCCGTCACACCCGTCGCACTCCGACCATGCTGACCAGGAACTCCAAGAACCGTGCACTATATAATAACGGCATTGAGAACAAGGAAGAAGCACAAAAGGGTTTAAAATGAGTTAGCAGACAGGATATTCCGGCCTAGTAAACACAAGAGCCAATCCTGCCTGGACAGAAGGTGATGACGGGACAAGGCTGTCTCTGGATTTGCGCGCCAACGCCATTGTGTATTTCCTGTTCTCCGGGACAAGGCTGCCCGCCAGCTTTAGGTTCCGGACAGCCACAGCTTCTGTAACGGGATACTGACTCTGCCCCGCAGGTCCTGGAGCATGGAGTCCACATGGACCAGTCACACCAGCTGCCAGATACTGGAAACAAAGAGAAATGGTGAAGAATCTACAGCTAGCTCAAGTTGCTAAAGACACAGAGATAGATACAAAGGCGATTTGCGTCCGACTCACCTGGGCAAGGGTTTTGCGAGCAGTTAAGCTTCCCTCCCTCACAAGTGCTGAAAAAAAAAATGGAGATCCAACGTTCTTTATGACGGACTTCATTTTGTTCATCACCGCACGTGTGTGAATCCTGCCAACCAGTTGTTACAGCCATCAGGAGCCGCAATCACGTCTCCGGGCTCGAGCCGGCGTCCAGTTGTAAGGTCAAGGCAGGGGCATTCTTCGTGCTCCAAACAGACCGTTCCATTCGCTGACAAAACCTTTCCCTCGGTACAGTAGCACCCCGGCTCACAAAGCCACTCGCAATGCTGTTTAAGAGGGAAAAACGCCCCTTTAATATTTTCCAAAATGTTTTATGAGTCGGGAAAACAATAAGATGTGTTGACTGAAGGCCAACGGTTACATACAGCCAGGTCATCACAGGAGCGCGGGCAGGATGGTCCACAACTACTGAATGCTGTGCCTGGGACCTTGGAGCATGGCGCCACTGAAATCCCACCATGTTTGTTCCAATAGCGTTGTCATACAAATGTTATTTAAAAAACGCATGGCGATAAAACACACAAGACTACCTGGGCAGTGGGCGGTGTTACAGGCTTTGAGCTCAGATCCAAGCCCCTCACAGTAATTTCCTTCTCCTTCAGGGGTCGGACTGTCACAGTATCTCCTTCGGCTCTGAACGCCCCCGCCACATGACTTCGTACACTGTGTCCAATTACTCCAAGGACCCCAACCGCCGTCACCTTGAAGGAGCCAAACACTGTTAGTGTCACCATTGTAACAATATGTTATACACTCCTCATAAAGTCATTGATAGGCATCTATCAAAAGAGCAGATCATTAATGACTCACGATCACACGGGGCGGTGACACAGACTTTGTCCTCACGGTTAGGCCCCAGACATGGCAGGCCATTGCCGGAGCGCTGAGGGCTAGAGCAGAACCGATATCGGGACAGGAGACCTGCCCCGCACGACACTGAGCAGTGACCCCAAGGGGTCCACCGTGACCACTGGCCATCAGCTAGGTTAAAAAAAAGATTCAATAAGGACAGGAGGATCGATCAATACACTACAAATAACTTGAAATAATGGAATTAGCGTAATCATAGATAATATGTACATATAATTTTTTACCATTGCATCTGGCTTGAGAACAGTTTACAAGTCTTCCTGCTTCACACGTACTGAAATATGAGCATACGAGTTAACGTCCGAAACGCACGCAGGAAATGTTTGCATTTACTTGCCAGTTTTTGCAGCCAGAAAAAATTATGTCTCCTGGTTTGTGCTGTTCTCCATCAACGTCGCAGCGACAATCAGACTCCTGGATGCATTCGCCATCCTGGGTACCGGCATTCAAATGCATTTACAAAGATTACGTACTCGGTCTTGTTTTTATTTCCGAACAGCCGAGACACTGACCTGCTGGAAAGTTCCAGTTGGACACCGGCACCCTGGCGTGCAGTTCCGGCTGAGTTCCATCGTCAGGTCTGAACATGACACTGCTCCTGTCACACACTGTTTCCATTCCTGCCCCGGCGGACACACTTTGCTATCCCCTGAAACAGGAATGAGTACAAGGGAACAAATGAATAACCATTTTGCATCACTGAAATGAAGTGCAGAAAGTGCATCAATTGAATGAATGCTGACAAAATGTCACCTACTGGTGGATAGAAAAAGTCTACTGTTGAAATACACTTTGACTAAGGCCTCATTTCTAGGTGCAGGTGTGTGTGTGTGTCATACCACATGGCTGCAGATTACAGGCACTGAACTGTTGTGCTGTGCCATGGATTCTGATAGGCCCACTGGTTCTGGTCCTGTAACCTCCTCCACATGTCACTGAGCACTCTGACCACTCACTCCATGGTTCTCTGACACCTAGTACATATCGAATCATCAAGCCATCACTTACATTACTTGGCAAGGGCCTGGATTTTCACTTACAAGCACACACATGAAACAAAAAGCGACATGATGGGCAAAATGTTTCCTCACCGTAACATGGCTCAATGCTGCATGTGTCCACCCCAACTCTGGCGCCTTCACAGGGACGACCCCCGAACTCCGGTGGGGGATTGGTCCCCGAGCGGTAACGCCTTCTCACGCCGACATCGCATGTTCGACTGCAGGAGCTCCACTGAGTCCAGCTGCTCCAACCGCAGTCCACTACGAGGCACAGTCACTCAGGACAATGACCAATTTACATTACAGAATAGGACAGAGAATGGCGTCATTGAAAGTTGTTTAAGCATGTATTTGATATTATAGATAGTCCTTCAAATTTTGAGGTTCTTTCACTCGGACCAAGTTACGTATCTTCGGCCACGTCTTGTACATTCAACAATAAAGCCACTCACCGGGACATGACGTCGTTCCACATGACATTTCTCCATTGGTGCATGTGCTGTTAAAGTCAAACAATCCAAGCCAATCAGTCAACTGAATCAATGTCACATTTTGCCGCGGCAGCGTTTGAAGAGTACCAGTTGTTGCAGGCATCTACGGGAAGGGTTGCCCCAGCCGGGTATTGCTCCCCGCGATGGTAACACGGGCATTGGGACAAAGGCACGCAGCTGCCGTTGAGCAAGTACAAGCCCAGTGCGCAGTAGCAGCCATCGTAACAGGCAGTGGCACACTGCACCTCGGCGGAGGTCATGTCCATACAGACTCGTGGGCATGGGCCTCCGTGATCCTCACATTGACCTGCGGTCATGTACATCATACCTTCTGGGCAATGACCTGCATGCAAAAGAAAGGACATGAGGCTTGAGCGAGACCCCCACGCACCACAGCATGGTTCTATTGAGGACTTGGAACAAGGCAACATCATACCTGAGCAAGGGTGGGCATTACAGTCTGCTGTCTGAATGTGCGGGCCGGGACAGCTTCTGCCCCCATGTTGCGGTGGGGGCGAAGTGCAGAATCGCTCTCGTGTTTGAACGCCAGAATTACACTCCGATGAGCAGGGAGACCACGCAGACCACGCAGACCAGCCACCATCCACTAGAATTTTAACACAATGAGCTTTTTCATGGGTTGACTCTCATGAGAAACAAACGCTCATACCTGCACAGTGTACGATGTTGCACGGCTCCTGCTCTGCGTTGCCTCCGTCACAGATGGACTGAGCGTCGGAGTGGTTGCAGCTTCTGAATCGTTGCCTGATTCCCACATCGTCTGCGTGATGGAAACATGTCTTGCTGCATTCTGACCAGCTGGTCCATTTTCCAACTGGTTCATCTGAAAAAAAAAAGATTTATAGAGTATTTGGATTCAAGTTTTTGATGCATTAGGAAATGATTGATCAGTGTCAATGTGGGCGGATGACGAAAGTGTACCAGTGTCGCAGGGGATGGAGCAGCGCTGGACTTCGGCGGAGTCTCCTGGGCAGAGATGTCCTCTGAGGGATCCCGTCTGATTCACTGGAGACCTAACAGAACAAGTATCTTGTAAACCTCAACTTGAAACCAAATGCATCGAAGTTGACAGGCAATCATCTCTGACAGCCGTTCACCTGAAGCGCTGTTGGAGCCCCAGCCCACAGGTGACATCGCACGGTGACCATGACGACCAGGCTGACCACTGACAGGTTGTCGCGCAACTGGAGGAGTTACAGATGACTTGCCCATCCTGGCACATACTTTTGGAGACAAATTATACACTTGTGTACAATTCACTGGGGTCAAATATGCCACACAATGTGTCAAATAGTCTGACGCAGCTGTGAAAGAACAAACATTCAGACGTAGCGGGTTTCGGAGCAAAAAATCTGGGAGTGATTGAGGCCACCCTCAAAGAGGCTTAGAATTGCTTTTGAAACCACAACATGGCAGCAAAGCACTTTTTTTTTTATTAGACAAGGCTATGGCCTGACCAAATTAAACTCCTTCCTTATGTCGATATAATTCCCTGGCAGCAAGATGGCGCTAAGGCAATATTTTTATCGCAGACATCAAACCAGCAAATACAGTATGTACGTTTTTCAGCAAGTAATGGAGGATGGTTTAAGAAAACAAAGCAGTTAATTCGTAAGCCAATTAGACAAAGCCAGACTTTAATTCACTTTAAAATATGACCATATATCAGGCCTAACATCATCATAACGAGAACTACATTCACCAGCAGAAACTGTACAATCTAATGAGTCTAGTGAAGATCTCTCATAGAAAAAAAAAAACAATAATTCATTTTCGGTGGTGTCGAAAGTGTTTTAAATCTTACATTTTTCAGACACCTCTCTGTATGATTCTTTCAATGCAAAATACAACTAAAAGAGTCAACATTTTTATATTTTATTTTTTACAATCATCACATCATCTTTGTGAACCAAATGTACTGAAACATTTATTTGTTAGGTGATGACTGTATTTAACGACGCTTCAGTTATGAAGACCAGGAATAGCTCAAACAAAAGTGCAAGATGAAAAAAAAGAACAAAATCTCACCATGTAGTGCAATGGTCCCTGCTGATTGTTTGTCCTGGCTGCAGGTTTTGGCCGTTCCAGTGACAGACACATTGGCTTGCATTCACACACTGTCCTCCCTGTAGGTACATTCCATTGGGACAGCGGCAGCCTGGGAGGGGGGTGGATAAGTCTATACCTGAATCTGTATTTCATTTCGGATTTGATGGGGAGATCAACACTGGTATTGAGTCAGCACCTAAACCCTAACCTCGAGTTACTGGTACATTCCGCTTGCACATTATTAGCAAGACTCAACTGACGATACGCACAGTACCCACGACCCTCATGTGGACGACGTAACGCCCACGTCAAGTACAACATAATCTGGTCATTGAATGAACCACTCAAGGAAGTGCATGGTGTGTTTGTAGACCTACCTGGTTTGCATTCTTCAGTGCAGTTGTTGGTGAAGCTAAGATGTGAGCATATTGGAGGACAAGGCTCGAATCTCCCGCTCAGACAATCTGCCTCGGATACAAGCACCATACCATTGACACAACCTGGAGAAACATTTTTTTAACAAATAATCAGAATACGATTTCAGATCAGGCTCGTCACAGGTGCAGGTTTCTGTCGGAACCAGTGTATTTGAATGCATAGTACACTGATCAATCTAAAACCCGTTTTAGTCGGTAGGGGTCAAATATGATGTGGAAAATATTGTTTGTCACCCGTCTGCGTTCCCGTGTCTTTGGTGCAGGGTTGACTGTTGCAGCTCTGACTCTGCTGGCTCATGCCCTCGCAATCCCTGCCGTCATTTTTCGGGGCAGGCGCAGAACAGGTTCTCCTTTTTTGCCTGACACCCCCTCCACACTCAACGTCACACTCGGACCATTCTGTCCACTCTGACCAATGACCATCGACTACAAGAGGTGAAAATAGACCAATGTGAGGCCTTAGCCCCGGCGCAGTTATTGAACACTGTTAAAAACCTGGGCACGGTCGTGGGAAGCAGGCGCGACTGTCAAATTGGGCCCCAGTGCAGGATCCTCCATGTAGCGCTTCCCTCACAATGTCTCTCTGTCGAAAGATTGAGCCCACACCGCAGGACACACTGCACAGACTCCACGAGGTCCATTGGGACATGATGCACTCAACTGGAGGATGAAAAACATATCATGTGTCACTTCCGTGTCACTTCTTCATCGTGAATTTGATATGAACAGAATGTATTTTTCATACTGCAGTCTTTTTCATCGGAACCGTCCACACAGTCCTTCTGCAGATCACATTTGCGATCCAGGTGAATGCATTCGCCGCTGTTACAGGAGAACTGCTTGGGTGAGCAGGGGCTCGGCACGGGCGGGCGCTGGCTAGGCACCGGACTTACTAAGGAACCTAATTAGTCAGTCGGGTGAAAAGAATGCCATTTATAATTTTTTCACCTCGAAAATGTATTTGGTAACATTTTTTTTTCCTGGATTACTCATGTGTACCACAGCGCTCTTCATCGGACCCGTCCAAACAGTCCCACCTGCCGTCACACACCTGCGCCGAGTCGACACAGCCAAATGAGCGGCATGCAAACTGGCCTTCCACGCAAAGCACTCTGGGCGAGACCCCATCATGGAGGGGTGTGGTGATCCACTGAGCTGTAAAATAGAGCGCCTGTTCAGTCAAAGCCGCGTTGAATCACGGAACCAGAACGAGCAACATTGTTTGGTGTCCCCCTCACGCTTTGTGGTTTGTAGGCCAGGTACTCCAGGCTGGTGCGATGGAGTGAAGTGCAGTCCAGGCTGGCCAGTAGTCACTTCTAATGGCGGGAAAAAAATCGATACTATATTATTTAGATTTTCATAAATCTTGATATGGTCATCAAAGATCGTGTTTTTAAAGAGCATCTATGTATATGAATAATTAACTCATTCAGTACCAGCCAATTCTAAACCAAGTCTGAAAAGACGTTTAAAAACGTCATTGGGAGTGAATGAGTTAACAACCAGCTCTATAGCACGCTCAGCGTCATGTTCATACAAATACGTTTGTTTCAGCCATTCATACCAATGTGCGTGGTGGTGGCTTTCCAAACTCCAGGTTGTCCTGTGACTCCAGCTGTAGCCACACCGGGAAGACCACCCCGTGGCTTGGTGGTCTGGAGGCCCGGCGCACCTGTTGTCATGTCACCATGGAAGCCTGGTCTGCCGGTGGGACTAGTTTGGTTCTGTAAACCTGGAATGCCTGTGTAGAAAGAAGACGATTGTGCTGTTCAGCTACTTCCAGAAATATCCCTCACTTATGAGTCGTGTATAATGGAGTATCCATGAGTTTTCTCACCACAATTCATTTCATCTGTATGATCCTTGCAGTCCAGTCGCCCATCACAAACCACAGCAATGGGAACACATTGCTCACTCTGCTGGCAGGCGAACTGGCCTGGTTGACAGCGTTTCCTACCACCAGAGGGAGAAGTAACACTGCTGGGTGTCACCAGCTCATCTGCAATACAAAAAAAAAAAAAAAGGTCACACCTTGCAACAGCTCAATTTGAAAAACTATTTTTCAACGGAGAAGAAGAAAATGAAACTCATCACCTCCTCTGCAGCCGAGGATCTCAACACGCAGGTTGAACGTGTGTCTGAACTCCACGGGAATGATGCGCAGGTAGCGAGCCCGGACAAGCCTGCCGAGCCAGCGGGTCACAGGGGTCCGACCCACCATCCGTACTTCAAACACCTACACCATGACAATAAAAAGACCAGAAACATCAAACATTCTTCGCCCATATGCCATTTATTTCTCTTCATCCAACACAAAAATCATTCCTGCACAAAAAGTAAAGACAAAGTAATAGGCTCTTCAAAAATAATGAAGATGAATGTTCCTTAATGTTTTGATTTTAAGTTACTATGCAGGATTCCCATTGCATTTGTGTGTATGGAAAAATAAGTTATTACAAGTGCTCCGAAAAATTCACTTTTCTGTTATTTTTCTATTTGTGGATCATATGAAGGACTTATTGTCCATTGCAAACTCTACTGAATATAAAAATGTTGTTTTGGTGAGATCTTGTGGCATCTTGATGTCAATACCTTAGCAGGACTACCGGGCTTGCCATCCTGTGTATAGTTGGTGAAGAGGCTGCCATGCAGGGCAAAGGCTAATCTGTATTTCGTGAGATAACCCCACATGCGCTCACTGCCTTGCATCACAACCCCTGAAACCCACGTGGGCTCCAGGAAATCGACCTGGAAGTACGGTTGGAGGTCTGTAGGCAAGGGGCTCCATCCAGGCTCCATAACTTGACTGCAAACACCATGGACAAATGTTTCAGTGTATCTTTTCATTCATCATTTAAATAAAATTAAAAAAACACACTTAAAAGGGTATCTTTGCAGCGCATTGAAGTAACTAGCCAAAATGTTCACTCACACATTGGGAATGATATTCAGTCGACCGGCATCAGCGGGGTTGTTTTCACGATAGGAGGATGAGGTCAGCTGACCATAACGAATGCTTCCATCCTCCAGTCCGAGTGCGGAGGAGCAGATGCCTGCAAGGATATGTCCATACAGCATGTGTACCACATTAAAACACAAGGGGGCAGCGGACATGGTTTGACAATTATTCTCCAACTAACTTCTAGCCTAAATTGCACAAGGACTTACCACGAAATCCAGGGCCACCATCCTGTAAACGTATTAAAAGGTGTATAAAGTTCTCATTGACACATTCAAACTCCTAATTCTATATACCTTTTAAAATATCCAGCAAAGGACCGAGAGGCAGTGTCAGAGAACACGCAAAGCAACAGAAACGTTGATAAATCCACTCACTGTTGGTGATATTGCAGGGATCCTGGAAGGGGTTCTGATCGGGGCAGCGGTGGGTGTGTATGGTCTGAGGATGCATTTGTATTGCACATCAGAAGGGGTTGAACTGAAGAAAATATGAATTACAACACTGTGTTGCAATTTAATGACCTCACCTGTCAGATTGCGCCGTGATGTTCTCATGCAGGTGACATTCACTTTCATCATCTCCTCTGGGACAGTGAGGAATCCCATCGCAACGTTTTCGTGTTTCGATACAGCCCCCTGGTGGAAGGCATAAGTACTGACCACCCAGACAGCTCCGAGGGCTTGTCGGGTAGGTCTGTGTGCCTGGAATAATAAGGTCAGTGCGCGGATGTCAAAGTGATATAGAAAAACAAATGAACAAATGAGATAAAAAAATCTCACCGCAGTACATCTCATCCGAGCCGTCCCCACAATCATCGACCCCATCGCAGATAACTCCTGACGGGCCGGCTGGTACACAGCGTCCATTTTTACACTGGAGTTCCTTTTCTCTGCAGCCACCCATTGGCGAGACGGTCCAAGTCGGCGTGGGTGCGGTTGACCAGCGGTACCCTGAACCAGACAAGAACAAAGAGTTGTTCATTGAATCCGGAGCACGTATTATATACTGGATATAGACGACATCCACTAACCATGTTCACATCCCATAATTTCAAGACGAAGATAGATGCCATTATGGAAATCATGTGGTAGCAGGCGGACAAACTGAGCCGACACCATCCGGTCCAATTTGATCTCAGCAACCCCTCCCTCGTTGTGATTACCATGAAAAACCTGCAGCAGGAACGCGGCAAATGACTTTGAACATATCAGCCCAACAACAATGTGATGACCAGACCTTAGCTCTGGGCTGCGCGTCAGTCACGAGCTCTTTGTAGATGTACCACAGTTTTGCATCTCGGCTAAACTGCAGGTATAAACTGGAGACGTACGTGTCGAACACACCACCCCCTTGGGTCAGTACCCCTTGGAGAAAGGAACAGAAGGTTTCGCTTAACAAATTCAGTGTTACATTGTGAAACGAGCTTAGCCAGTTATAAAAGTGTACCGGTGATGTTGTATTCTTTCAGTAGGTCAATCTGGATGTAGGGGCTTTGTGCGTTGCTACTGTGCCCCTCGCGGCTGCGCTGTGGTAGATCCTTATATTCGTCTGGTTCTGGACTCCAGCCCTGCATATGAATCATGGCCAAAAAAAACGGCATTATTAAGAAAGAACAGAAACACAAAAACATAACCTGAACCAAATCATTAAAAAAAAAAGAGCATAGGAATAATATTCCTGCTCTACTGTACCTGAAGGTCGGTGTGGGGGTCCCAGCCATGAAGGCGAGCTGCCTCAGGGGGATGACCGGTTTGCTGAGATGAGGCATGGAAACTGGAGGCCGGCAGAAACTGAACGCCCAAAGGAAACCAGCACTCCTCTGTCGAAAAAGAATGAAAAATATCATTGCACTACAACGGGATGGTGCCATAAAAAATTCTCGTGAAACTGCCTGATGATGTATTCATAAGTCACTGACCGCCAGGGGGGAGTGGGTAGGTGGGCACCAAGGGAGCGATGTCCTTTCCTGGCTGGGAAGTCACAGGGGAGGGGCTGAGTGTCACTGCGGAACTTTTATTGCTCGCTGTGCAGAACATTGAATATAACATAAGATCAATGAGGAAGAGGCGGCAACAACAAAACATACACGACTCGCAAAAAAAAATAATAATAAAGTGGCAAGATGAGCGTTCGGTTAAAGGATACAGAATAATAAAATTTACCTTGACAGTAACAACATGTGTCACCCTCTCCGGGAACTAGACTCTGGCCCTGCATAAATTGAGAACTACATAAGTGACTCAGTTACTATAATTGGGAGAAAAAAAATAGCATGGATAAACGGAGAAATTCTAATAAAATGACGCAAGTATATTTGAAGTCTTTTATTATGGTATATGTTGAATGAAGATTTGTCTTACCTGTGGGCATCCGGTAACAGCATACGGGCAGTAGGGAGAGCACTGCACCGAGAGGTTGGGCAAACAATGGCACAAGTGGCAATGGTCGGACCTCCACCTGTCCCCAACCGTGTGGGACTGACCTTGGTACTCGCACTCATCGCAGGGGTCAGTCTGACATCTGTGGACGCGCGGATGAAGAAAGTGCATGCGAGATAAGGCAAGTTCAAGAATTGAGGATTTTAATGTTCATCTACAATGAAAAATCAATTACTCGCAAATGTTTGCGATAAAATTAAGCAGGTATGACGAGGCAACAGACCGACGCGCTTTTCGATAGATCCCTCTGCAGGTTTTCGCATCTCTGTGGTTGGTGGGGTTGTTTGGACTCCGGAATGACCACTGGACACTCTGCACACCACATGGCCCCAAACACTGGCCCCACTCTGACCATGATGACCAAGCGCAGTGTACTAAAGGGGGATTGCATTAAAAAAAAAAAAAGATGGGGCGAAGTCAAAATGATGCGTTAGTTTGTTGATGTGGAAAAAGAAAAAAAACCCAAATGATTTTAAGACCAACCAGAGCAGTCCGGGTTGGGTTGGCATCGTCGAGGTCTTCCTCTCTCACATACACAAATCTCACAGTCCACCTTCATCTGCTGTCCTGGCCTGTAGCGCACACCTGCCCGCTCACACACACACTCCTCTGGCAACACACACTGCTGTGTGTGGCTCATTACCCGCCCCTCTGGACACCAGCAGCCTGGAAAAAAAAAAATACAACCTGTAAGATTCAATTAAAAAAAATTAAAAATAGATCCAGTGTGCCTATTATGGGCGACCTGAGAAGCAGGGTGCTGCGGGATCGCAGGTAGTCCCACTGCTGATGTGAGCACAAGACACTGGGCAGGGGGAACAGTTGTGTCTCACCAGGCCTGCCGGACAGCTGCTGCTGGAACAGGCATCCTCCGAACAAGGCCCTGAAATAGAAGCAAGCAATGATGTCAGGCTCAGTAGTTGCTCTATCGTGAAGCTCCATACATGATGAAAGTTGGGCTTGCAAGGAACATTTCAGGATGAAGATGCGCTCAAATCTTGGTGAGCTTAATTTGATCTCTTACTGATTTCCAAGCTGAGGTTGGATGGTCCTGGGAGCTGGAAGCAATCCCGTCCTCCATTTTGAGGCAGGATGCAGTCTCTGTGTCGGATCTGCACTCCTCCACACTCGCTGGAACAGTTTGACCAGCTCACCCATGGAAGCCAGCGACCATCCACTGGTTAAGAAGGAACATTTTCAACATTGCCGGAATCATTCGGCTTTCACAACCCACAAAACTAACTCCACATTCATACCAGGGCAAGTGGTGTTGAAGCACTGCTGCTTCTGGACCTCCTGACCCCGACAGTGGCGCAAAACGTCTCCCGCGGGGCAAGATCTGCGCCGGCTCATGGAGCCCGTACCACAAGTGGTGCTGCAAGGGGTCCAAGAACCCCAGGAGCCCCAACTTCGACAACCCTGCTCATCAGTGGGACCCCCGAGCGGTGCCAGTGAGGAGTCTGGGCAGTCTGCCACACCATTGCACATCTGGATAGGAAGTTAATAAGGAGTTGGACAACATGCTGACATAAATCCTGCTGTCTTCTCTTGGAATCAATGGGGTGAGGGATCAGGGGGCGGACATAAACCTACCATGTTGAAATTGATACAAGATCCATCCAGACAGGTGAATTCGGGACAGGAGACGGTGGTATTCCTATCGCCGGGGGGCGCCGGTGAGACGTATTTACCTGGACATCAGACATTTTACAGGTTGATGTTTTCTACCATGGGGCCTCAGACCGCGCAAAGAGTATCTTCGAACAACTCACCACACAGGAGCTCGTCATCGCCCCGCGGACAGTCCGGGATACCGTTGCACACTCTTGACATGTTCACGCAGGTGCGATTGTCACATGAGAAGCTGCCGGGACAGGGTGGGATCCGAGCCGAGCCTAGAAGACAAACACAGTGATTAAAATCGCAATTTCCTCAAGTCAAGCTTTTCAATCAGATGACATTCGTCTGATGGTTGACTCACCGCAGTTGTCTATGCTCTCATCTGATGCGTCACGGCAGTCTGCGTTGCCGTCACAAAGTTGCTGGTAACGCACGCACTGGTCGCCGCTCAGGCAGAGCACTTGGCCGGGACCGCAGAGTGAAGGGCACTGCTGCTCATCACTACCGTCCAAACAGTCGGACTCACCATCACAATGCCAAGTTTGGGGTACACACTGCCCACCAGTGGCACAGGGAAACTCATAGGACCAGCAACCTGTAGCGTGTGAGAAAACATTTATTATTGTTATTACTAGCTCTGCTGAGTCAAAATAACGAATCTTTTTAAAAAAATTTTTTTTTTTTAGTGTGTGACCTGAGGTTGGCACGGTCGGGGTCAAAGGTGAAGGTAGCGGAGTAATGAAAGAATAACAGTTGGCTGGTTTTTCGTCCTCTCCAGCCGGGCAGTCTCGCGCTCCATCGCACAGCGTAGTGATGGCAACGCAAGTGCCGTCACGGCAGGCAAACTGGTCGGGTCCGCATGTCACTGTACATCCACAAAAGGAAAACGAGGATGAGGAGCCGTCAGACACACAATTCATCACTCTTACAAACTCGACTGAAATGTTCTTTCTCACGCACACGACTCAAATTGTTATTTTATTGCTCACATGCTCGACCAAACCTCACGTGCATGACCAGACGCTGCAAATGCTCATTTTACCTCCAACCGGACAGACCGCTTCATCTGTTCCAGACGGGCAATCTCTCAGTCCATCACATACTTTCTCTGCAGGGACACACTGGGCCCCTGGGCACTGAAATTCCGTTTGTGCACAAACACAGCTAGAGAACAGTCAACAGATGAGATCATGAAGAATGACTGTAACTTGGAGACCAAATAAAATATTGAAATTAGAAGCTCAACTGGGTTTTATTATCATTTGTCTCATGAATGCCTGCATATCGAACCAAAACACCGATGGATATACTATAGCAAGGCCCTCTTGGAATAGTTCTGTTTGTCACTATTACTCGCTATTGGTTTTTTTTTTTCCAACGAAATATGGGGAATATAGACTATTAATTATGACAACAACAAAAAACACACAAATTAAACAATTAGTAGATCTGGAAACATACCCCCTTTCATCACTGAGATCTCCGCAGTCATCATGGCCGTCACAATGATGAAGGTAAAGAATACATCGTCCTCCAGCACAGAGGAACTCCCCTTCATCGCACATGACACCACAATCTTGGACGGGAAACAGTATTCCTCATAGTGAATAAGAGCTGGACCACATTTGCGCTACGTGAGCCCTGAAAATCGCATTTCAAGGCCTTGTATTACGACGGCGACGGCTTTGCCCGATATATCACTTGCATTACCTTGTTCATCGGAACCATCAGCAAAGCCACAGTCCAGCCGTCCGTCACACACTCGACTGGCTGAGAGACATTTCCCGTTGGCGCACTGAAACTCCCCCGGTGGGCACAGGGGCACTGGAGTGGCGGGGCCACAGGGCTCCTCGTCTGATTGGTCAGCACAGTCTGGGTGGCCGTCACAACGCAAAGCCAGGTTCAAACACGGTCCACTGGCAAACCCAAAAAGGAAAAGTTGCCGTTTCAGTCCATGTGGTTCTTTTATGGAAAAAATCTGTACTGTGCTAGAGTGAGTGTGACGCCATACCTCGGCGTGCTGGCGCAGCGGAAATGTTCCGGTGAGCAGGTGAATGGGCAAATCTCATCAGTGCCGTCACCGCAGTCATCTTCATTGTCACATAGCCATTCAGAGGGGACACAGAGACCGCTCGCACAGGAAAACTCGGATTCCTGACAGGTTGGCACAGGATGGGGGCAAGCTACCCCATCGCAATGCCACACACCATCTTCGCAAGAACTGGATGATTACAAGCAGAGGAAGACCACTGATTGAGTATGATGAAAAAAAATAATTGGGCCAAAAGACATTGATGCGTGGACTGACCAGTTCTGGCAGTGTTGAGTGATTGTCGTTCCAGGAGGAAACATGGACCCCTTCCACTCACATGGACACTGGGTCGGAACTTCACAGCTGTCCCCTACCGAATAAAAAACTTTTAGGTATTAGTGGATATACACTACACTATACAATACAATACATGAAGATTTATGAATACTCTGTCTTTCAGTCCACCATTACAAGAATTCTGGGTCTATCTTACCATATCGAACAGTACCAGCGGGGCAGAAGCAGCCCTCCACACAGGAAAGGACGTCACACTGGGAGTGAGGACTCTGATGCACATTGGGACATGAAGGGGAGCAAGCCGGACCGCACGGGTCATAAACAAGTCCATTTTCGCATTGCAGGGCTTTGATAAAAACACAACCAAGGAGAGAAATGTAGTTACAGTCTCCTGGAATGTGGACGAATGTCATATTTTGTCTAACATACGACAGAGCTCCTGGGATCTCCAGCGAATGTACACCCCCCTGCGGTTACACTCCTCGGCATAGGTGGCGATGGCTGTGCACAAGCACTCACAGTCGCCACCGGAGTCACAGCTGAAAGTGAAAGGAAGGGGAAAATGAATGCAAAGAAGAAAATATGGAGAGCACCAAGACACCTCGTGTTGACGGCTACTCACCCACACGCATCAAAGACGCACCAGTCGTAATACTGCTGGAAGGGCACTTCAAGGTGGCATGGAGAGAAGAGCTCCTGAGTCAAGATGCCACATCTTTTCCTGGCCCACGGTACTCTGTGTGAGTTGACCTGCGCATCGGTTGCGTTTCAAAGTGAGATCAACTGCCCGTGCGATCAATCCCATCATCATTTTTCCTGTGGAGGGTCACGGGTGAGCCGGAGCGTGACTCACCGAGCAGGGGTCTCGAAGATCTTGGTCTGCTACATCGGGGCAGGATGGGCTGACCTTCCAAGAATTCCCAAATAGCTCAGCGGTGGACTCCACGATGCCTTGTCGTGTGGTGAAGTCGTTCTCCGTGTCCCCATCGAAGTTACCGCACAGGCCTCCAACGTTTCCCCTCAAGTGTGCGGCCAGGCGCACGTACACGCGCATACCTGCAAGCAACGTGCACTTCATTTGTTGTTTCACTTCCATATCTTACCCCAAAAAATAAAAATACGTATACACCGTAGTCCGTATACATGGTGAAGACATGCTGAAGCGTGAGGTGTCAATCCTACCTCCATCCCACAGCAGAGTGACCCCAAGTCTGGAGGAAAGCGATACAAACATTCCCACTTTTTCCAAAGTCAGACCACTCCCACTGTAGGTCTTGGGTAGAGTCACTGGCATCCCATTAACGGTCACTGCTTTACCTAAATCAAACACGAGATGATTTCGAGCGATTACGTAGTCAACATTTTATACGCACACTTAATATATTCCCGGTCATTTGACGACAACAACAGTTTCCAGTAGAACAAGAGTTCTTACCCCTCAGCAGGTGTATGACGGTGTTCCCAAGGCTGAGCGTAACGGACTTGGTACAGGTGACCCCGGTGCTTCCGCAGGGCACGTTCTCCGCCGTGACGCTGAACAACCCGCTGGTCTCCCTCGCCAGGACATACTGGCAGTCTCCCAGGAAAGAGAAGTAGCGACCATCGAACGTGACGTAATGAGGGTCTCCGGTAGCCACGCACATGCCAGCGCAGGCCGACTGGCTGCAGTGCCAGTGGCGCTCCTTACACACACTGCAAGAGTCAATCAGGTATGAAGTATTTGTACTACGTATACCAAGGGCTGTATTCAGTGAGACCGTACCATGTGTTGCAGTCTTTCGTGATGGTGTCGTTGCTGTAGTACAGGCGGCCATTGTGGCGACACGGGCACTCGGCAGGCAGGACGCACTGATCACCCTGCAGGATAGGCAAATTCATTTTAAACAAAAAACTGAATAACAGGCTGCCTTGACAGATCTGTGAACGGTGTCTCTCCATGATTTTTTTCTTTCTCTGATAAATTTCATCATTTTTTTTTATATAATAATTTATTTATTTTTATTTGTCACATTTTCAGGTTCAAAAAGTCGAATTTGCACCTACAAGCAGGACAGTTCCGGTGGGGCACACACAGCCAGATAGGGGCTCTATGCAACTCATGAGGCCGGACCCTTGCTGCTGATTTGGGGGATCCAAACTGGCGCACGTGAGGAGGCAGGAACGTGGAGCGTAGATCAGAGAGCCAGGACACTTGTTGACCTCTTCGCAGGGGGCCCGCGTGCAGTTAAAGCGCCCCTCCTCACACACGCTACGGAGACGTGAGGGGCCAGAAGAAATATAGTTTAGTAAATCGTTGCGTTTGGAATTTGACCATAAACATCCTTTGTCATTCTCACAGCGATCATCGCAGCCGCTTTGTGGCGAAGAGAAGCAATGAAATCAACCTATCCTGTCAAAAGAAGCAGGAACATAGAGTGATTTCATCAGAGCTCTTGCACCACCGGACTCAACGCCACAAGGAACGTCTGCTCATATGTGCTATGGATTGTTGTTGCAGACTGGCGGAATTTCCATACAGGCTTTGGTTTGGCCGTCAAAGTAACAGCAGCAGCAGCAATGCATGCGCATTTCAGTTAAAACTGTATAAATGTAACTACGAAGGCAACCAAAATCTGCACCAAAGCACTCATCCTTAGGCAAAATTCAGATGAACGAGGCGTGCCAAAACTCTGCTGTGTGCTCATGATAATCCCTTATCAATAAAGCTGAATAAATAAAGAGTAAATAAATGTGACAGAACATTGATCCGTTTGAAGTGCTAATCACTGAGTTACTAAGAAGTTCGAGCATCGTTTTTTTCATTTTGTTTGAGTTCAAGGGGCACTCTTTTCAGCAGCAAGAGAAGAAAAGTTATGCTAGAGGAGTGCCGCGTGCTCAACGGTGTCCTTCAAGTTGTTTACACAATGGTTATTTATTGCGGCTCAAGTGAAACACATACCAGGTTATCCTCTGTGATGTTGTGTCAATCTCACAAACCTATTTTCTGATTTTGTGCTCAGGCCAAAGGAATAAAACTACTGCTTTGCTGTCAACTTGGTGCCACGGCACCATGGTGAAGTGAGCTGAGGAGCTTCATTTCTATGTTTGTGCTTTGCTGCCGCTTTGGGCATCCTGTTGCATAAGGAAATATTGTATTTTGAAGTGAGTTGAGGGTGTTTCATTTGTACAAAAGTGTGCTCTACTGCCATTGTTTAGAAACATTTTCATCTGGGGCGCCAAATACTCGAGATCCCAGCAGGGCTCAGCCGCAATCCACTGTGAATACAACTACTGACAAAAAAAAAAAAAAAAACAATCTTGGTCTAATCTTTGCTTTCAACATACCAGGTGTTACAGCCGTTCTGAACAAATTCTCCAGGTAGATACATCTTGTCTCCTTGAACACACGGGCACATAGTGGTGGGCACACACTGTCCTTGGTAGTCCTGCACGAGTCCTGCAGGGCACTGGCAACCCGGAACACAAAGCTCATCACCGCCACCGCCGACGTCATCATCACAGCTCCAGCCGTGCTGCAGGTCCGAACACTTGCGGCCGCACGCTCGACCGCACTCATGGTGGACCTGACCCCCGGAACACTGGACGGCTGGGGAGACGGGAGGAAATAGGGTGGAAAAATACATCAATGTGTTGGCAATGACGGAGTTAAAACGCCGAAACAAAGAGCGCATATACTGAAGCGTTGCTTTGTAACCTCCTGGTGGATTCTGTTTTCCACTTTGACTTTTTCTCCAAGCATAGATCCCCTATTCTAATCTAGCCATACATTTTCTACAGCACTTTAAGAATATATTGTTTAATAATTTAAAAAAAAAAAAAAAAGATGTGTTTTTGTTTTTTTTCCCCTGGAAAATAGTTTTCAAGCTCACGCAAATATTGGAATTTTTTTGCAGACGTGTTTTTTTTACTTGGCATTTCATTGTACCGTAATACACCACACCATCTACAAATAAGGCCTCTTCACTGCGCAAAAAAACAAACAAACAAAAAAAAGCACAGGGCATCTTTGACAAACATCTTCCTGGCGTACGTGCGGCCACGTCACACTTACGGCAGAAGGTCTGGTTCCGCCATTGGACAGCGATACCCTCCTGGGCACAGTGTCGGGCAAAGGCGGTGAGCACTGTGCAATGACAGGCCCTCTGGGTCGCACAGCTGCACACTTCGGATCGACAGAGGCGAAAATAGGGCTCCCTCTCCACGACATCGTGACATGCCTAAAGGAGGGAATGAGAGTAAATGGCACTTGGTAGTTTTCTCCAAGTCTTGAGCCATAATGCAGTCTGTTATTCATGTACGTTATCATTATAATATAGACATGTGTGCTTGACCAGTTAGCATAGCAGCTACCTGGGAGCTTCATTTCATTGAATTTATTCAGCAGTGTTTTTGAAAACAGTTTTCACGGTATAGACGAAATAAAAAAAAATATATATAAATTGATGGTCAGGTGAGGGAAAAAAAGGGTCTGAATGGGCATTTCTTTCTGGACTGACCCACTTAACGTCGCAAACTGACCTGGAATACTTTGCTGTGAATGATGGCGCAGACGGCGTCAGCATAGTGTCTCATCTGAGTGTAAGTCGTGCAGGGGTCTGGAGGCGCTCCTCCGGGTAGTGTGCAATGTTCTGTGGTGAATTTGCCAGCAAAAGACGACACGCTGCTCTCCACATCTCCTTCTGGGGTCATAAAATCATCATGCTGGTTCCAGGTGAGTGTTCCACAAAGGCCGCGCACCTACGACATAAAATATACACAAAATTAATCTTGATTCTTTTGGGCTAGCGATTTTCTTAAAGAAGCGCTCTCAGCTAAAGCTGACCCGACTTGCTTCTTATACCTCAGTGACAATTAAGTCATGTTTCCGTGTTGATGTACAAAGGGGCTTAAAAAACTAACGGCAAGTGTGCTTATATATCCGACAATGTTGGTTTCATTCCCTAAGGACAGTGAAACTGACATTTGACGGCCACCTTGTTTGTAAAATGAGGCTGCAAAGTAATGATGATGAGGGGTCCATCGAGGTGCCACAGAAGCTGAGCTCCAAAAGTTTGGATTAGGAGAAAGGCAGACGATGCCCTCCGCACTACCAGGTCGCCGGTCACCACAGGCAACAGTTCCCTCTGGCCGTTCAACGTCACCACACCTAGAATAATGCGGAGAAATTTTGATTTCAAGCGAAGCAAATAATGGTAATTATTATATGATAATAATAATATAATTGATGATACTATTTTTTTATTTTTTTTTCCAGGATTTTACTGTGTAGAGGCACGAGTCTTCTGCCGCAAACTCACCGGTGTCAGTGATGACGACTGTGGTGCGCAGTGCTGTGACTGTCATCTCGATTAGACAACCGAGGCCTGTTGCACCGCTTCCTCCTCCTGCTGCTGTGCACTCGCCAGAGCGTACGGTCACCACAAGCTTTCGATCGACGTAGTCCTGAAAACACATCAGAGTACTGATGCAATGCAACTGCATTTGCAGTGTACTGTTTACAACGACTGGGAATTGTTTTATTGGTGAATTAAAATCTCCGATCGGGTCAATCAAAACTGAGGATTATTATAATGAATTCTACTGATGCCGCTTTTGTATCCAATCTCATCAGTTTGTGCAAGTGCAGCTTATTTGTAGTTCTCGTACCTCCACGGTAGTAAAAGGACAGTCCCCTCCTTTTAACGAGTATCGCTTTTTGTCAAAGGTGGTGACATGGAGCGCTCCCATCAGACTGCACTGAGCAGCACATTTCTCCCCAGTACACTGCCACTGACCTTCTTGACAAACGCTATATTCGGAATATGGAAAATGTCAACCAAAAAAAAAAAAAAAAAGAAGGTCAATCAAGTGACAGGAACACAAAAGCACGCAGCCACCTCACCAGGTGTTGCATCTCTGCTGTATCTTGTCTCCAGGCTGGTATGTGCGCCTGCGGTGGAAGCAAGGGCAATCATCTCTTTTTAGGCACTGTCCCCGGTGAAGATAGAGTCCTGGAAGACACTCGCACCCCCCAACGCACTCCTCCCGGCACTGACCCCCTGATGCAGCTGGTCCTGGGGGTTGGGGGGATGCGCAGCTCGGGGGACATGAGGACACACAGTCTGAAAAGACTTGCCTTCTGGGACAGATGCGAGCTGCGGAGATGCATATGGTAGGGAGACAATGACATTTTTTTTTTTAGGAACAAGATCGACATTTGAAGATCTTATTACATATCAGGCCATGACTTTGACACCTCTGTGCTAAATCGGTTGAGTTTAATGAACTGTAGTAGTAGAAGTAGCCTAATCGTTATGTTAATATCATTACCACATAGGTTGCCTGCCCTCCAGGTGATGATGACATGTTGCTGGGCACACTCTCGAGCATAGCTCGCGAGTGTGTCACATACTGCTGCTTCCCTCTCCTTGGGTGGCAAGCTACAGAAAAGATACAGGCATGTATCGAGGTACGCTGCTGGGTCCAGCTGAAAAACACGAGGGAAGCTCTAACACTGCACTGCAAACATTTGGAGTGACATGATGCTGTGGGCTTCCAACGACAGAGAGAAAAAACGAAAATTCAAATGTATCCTCATGCATGATGTACAAGTAGCATAACAAGTTATGTGGTTCGCAAAAGTTGATGTTTATCTGTGTGGCAGCTTTTGCATATTGCCATGTGGCTATCACTGGTGCTATTTAATGGGGGAACACTCACGCGAGGGTGACACTGCCTGAAGGGAGTTTCTAGCAGTCGATGACACTTGGACTCTGCTTGCCGGCGTAAGGCAGCATCTCCCGTTACTTCGCAACTGTGTCCAAGCTCTGCGGCATCACCGCAACCCTAAAAAGATGGTGGGGAGAAATTCAAGTCAACGACAAGGAGAGCAATACTGCTGCAATACTACTTCAATGTATATGGTGCAGTACTTCATTCTGCTGGTCAGGAACTTTCCAGGAGTTGCCAAAGCTAGCAGCGTACTGGGACACAATTCCTCCCATTGTGGTGAAATCATCTACAACAAAGAATGTCAATAAATTACACCATCAGTGAAAAATTCACAATGATCACTTTTTGGGAGAGTCTTGTCAAAGTTTAATGAACGCACCATTTGGGTTGTTGTTGTAGATTCCACAAAGCCCCCTAGTGGCTGCCAGATGCTCAGACGTTACTGTCACATAGACACTGTTGACCAGGTCAAACTTCACCCTCACTCCGAGAACACTCTCCACAAACACATAATCTCCGAGCCAGTGGATGCTCACTCCTACAAATGGTGAGACATAAATCACTAAATTAAATTTTAAATGGGGTCGCATTTTGAGATTTTCTTGGACTAAAAAAAAAATGCCCATGAAGTGCTGATGTCACTATTACAGTGAAACTCCTCTACAACGAAATCATGTTTGCAGCAAGACATTTTTCACAACAGGGGGTTTTTCACTGGAGCAAATTTGAAACAGGAAAGTGGGAATGGTGTTAATGCGTGAAGATTTTTTCACACTAGGGGGTATTTTCACCCATGTAGATTTCGTTGTAGAGGAGTTTCACTGTATCCGTGTATTATTGTATGTTTTGCTTCACGTAATAAATAAACACTCAACCAATGTGTTCTTGTGGACGACGTGCGGATGAGTGACAGCCTACCATTCTGAAACAAGGGTTCGCCATTTGGAACGTGAAGGTTGTTGAGGGTTAAATTCCTGTGGTGAATTGTAACTAAGTTAAGGCCCATCATCATCTTCAGAGCCTGAAAAGAATTGACACATTTGCACTGAATGTATAAGAACCACCGCAAATTCCAGATTGCATTCCATTGCATTCAAATAAGCTTGTTAAATATCTTAAAATATTCCACCATCATATTATCCATGTCGTAGTGGAAGCATGTCATACCTTACTGCAGTCTCCTGCAGTGGCACAGACCGTGCTGATGTAGACTGCCCAGGTCCCATCAGTGGATGAGGCGAGCAGGTAAGTGCAGCTACCCTGGAAGTGGAAGTGCTTCTTGTCAAAAGTGCGATAGTGGGATCCACCCCAGGACATGCAGGTGGCTGAGCCTTGAGGCGTCCTCGCGCTACTGAAAAGACCCCCGCGTACTAGCGGGGAGAACGGCGAGTCTGGAGGTGTGCGAAACAATGTGAGCAAGCCATCGATTAAACAGAGAAGGGCGTTAAAATGCACTTTTGTGTAAATGTGCATGTGCGTTCCCATTTCGGTACCTGGCAGAAGAGTGTAAGTGCAGGACAAGCAGGTGTGGCCCGAGGCATTTCTCCAACTTAATCCCCACTGGCTGCCGCAGCACTGCTCCATCGTCATTAGGGAGGCGTTGTGGACTCCAGGGAACTCTGCACAACTCCAGGTGGAGTAACACTGCCCATGCGTTCCTACACCTAAGCGGGAGTAGAAGTATCAGGCATAATTTTGGAAAGTGCCCCCAAACCCAGAGTATTTGTATGTGTGTAGTCCACAAAATCCAATATTTATTCATTGCATTTTACTGTATCACTTTTTTTTTTCTCTCTTACCATCTAAGCACTGCTGTCCACTCCAACCTTCACAGCATGCTCTCACTGTCTTGTTCAACATTTGGCTTTCCATGACTGGCAGTCTGAGGTGGGCAGAAAAGTTCGTTGACATCTTCATGTTTGTCAAATGCAATACTGGTTGTTGTCAATTCTGTGACAATTCTATCATACATTTACGTTCTCATATTTTGAAACCTTGGTGAACACATTGCTCCGGGCTGAGAAAAAACACGAAGCGCCAAGCTTTCCTGCAAAATGTGATTGGGGGGAGTTGAAGGGTTTTTTTCCCCCCCCCCCCTCGCTGGCTCCAATCCGACACCCAAATGAGAAAAATAATGAGCCATTGCCTCGGTTTTCGATTGCCAATTGAAAATACAATACACGGATTATTCATGCGCAGCGCATTTCACAAAATGCTGAAACGCATCGCTCTGGGTGGAAACCAGACTGCCTACGTCACAATGACGTCGACCCAGCAAAATCATAAAAACCTCGATACGCTCATCACTATAATAAACTATTCCCGACCGGGATTACTCGACACACGCAGCGAGGTCGACGACACTGGCAAGTACGTCCCAACGGGATGTTGTACAACGGAATGTTTTCACGCGCGGGTGAATCGATCATTTTGCATGTAACTTTATCTCAATGGGGTGAAAGGGAAAACGAGTTTGCTGCTCCGTGATATTGCCTTTAAAAAAAAAAAAATAGTGGCATGCTGTGCATGATGCTTCACATCTTTTTCCGCAGCTCCAAACCATCGTCATTAGACACATATTGCAGTTCCAGCGCAAGGGTTGCAAGGGTCTAACAAACGGCGTTTCGGGTTCACGAACGGCGCGCATAGAACCAGTTTGCACATCGTCGTAAGAATATATCCAGCGGCATATGATGGCAGGCAGCAATGACCGTGTTTTCTTTTCATTCAGGTTTTTTATTCAAATGTTTACTGTCAAATATCATCTAAATAAGTAAGGCGACACCGTACATCCATTTTGTATTGCTTATTCTCATTGGATCCTCGCCCATGTGACTTTGGGCAATTTTTGAGTCTTCAGTGAACCTCAAGTAACTCGCATGTTTTTGGAATGTGGAAGGGATTTCATTCAGAGTAAGCCCACGCAAGCACAGGGAGACCATGCGAACATCCCCACATGAATTTGAACCTCCAACTTCTAAACTGCGCGCTGTCGGTCTAATTAGTGGATGTTCAATTGAGGTGTTGGAAAGTGAGTCCGGATGATTACTCAGACTTCATCATAAAACTTGTTGTTATTGAATGAAAACATGAGATACAAACTCAAAAGCTCATCATTACGCATTTAATGCAACAATGTGGGTTTGCAATGGGTGTGGAAAAAAATGCTGAATGTCTTAGCGACTGATAAGTCACTCTTAGCTCACTATCATATGGACCTTGAGATCTATAGCTCAAGAAGTTAATCATCTTGAGGGGACTGGTGATGCAGTTCAGTTAATGTTCGGCTACGTTGTCAGGTGAGGGTGGGGGATTTTGTGTTTAGCAATCTCATGTCACAGTTAACCAATGAGGGATTTGCACAAATGTCATTCAATTGCAGTCTGGACACAGATGTGCCCTGTGATTGACCAAAAAAAAAAAAAGCCAAATTAATTGTGGACCATACTGCATGCATAGTTAACATTGCCACTCCCCTAATCCAAAATTCAAATTAGATACACATTGAAGCTTTAATAAATCCCTAGGTGTGAATATGAATGAGTATGGCTGCTCTGTGATTGACAAACGGATTTTTGCCGCAAGTCGTCTTTCGGATAGGCGCCGGATGGGCGGATTTTATTATCGTAGGGGAATTGTTTCACAATAAAAGGCACCCATTAACCCACTTGAAGGGTGACCCAATCAAAAAGTTGTGCTCTTATTTAGTCATTGAAACGTACACACAAAAGTTTTTTTTTTAAAAATATCTTACTCGGTGACGGTGTGTATGTGGGTGTAACTATTTATCTGTCTTCAGCTATGCGCTTTGAGTGACTGGCAACCAATCGCTGGAGTAGTCAGCCTTTCCCCTGCAGCAAGTGAAGCTGTATAATAAATGACAGCTTTTATGGTGGTGAGAATTTGACCCAGAAAAAGACTTTCCATTATTTCCTATCATAAAAAAAGTGGATGGCATCTCTGAACCGATAACGTTCCACTGCAGAGGTTTTGCACACGACCAACATTACTCGTGAAGTGTAGCACCTTTTGCCTCACTATTAACCTGTAGTTGTCCGACTAGTACGCCAAAGTTGTTCAACTTGAGAGGACGGGGTTATTTCATCGAATAAATGCTCAATCAGCTTTCCGTCGCCCTGCCTTTTAATGCTCAAAAATGACTTTGACACCCCTGCTCTAAAAGAAGTGAATGACTTACTTGTACAACGAGCAGAGTGCCTTGAGACCGTGCTGTTGGTAGTAGAGCGCTATGCCATCATCGCCGCCATGCTTCGACCTCATGGACTCCACATCCAGTCTCCAGCCTTGGGTGTTATACTGGTACACTTCAGAGCAGCTCACCTCCAGCTGCAGGCGCGGGGTCAGGACCCGATCCACTTTTTGCTGTATTGTGTGTTCGCACCAGTGTCTGAAGGAAATATCCATGTCTCATTTTCCATGAACACTTGGGCCCATTACATTACTGTATTTTAACATTGGTTGTGACGGAGGAGAGCTTTTTTTTTTTTAATTGTCCAATGCATGTCTGATTTCCCACTACATTCAACAAAAACAACACAGTTACAGGACAAAATATAAAGCTAATATTATAGGATTTGTTTTTTTTTTTTTAGTAGATTTAATATGTGCTACGTTGTATACATTTTTCATTGATTGTTAAATAATGCATGCAATGTGTTCCCATTCAAATATGCATTCGCTGTATCTTATATGCTTACCCTTTTCCCATAACTGTCTGCAGTCCAACCAGGGTCAGTAGCAGTGCCTCCACAGTCCAGCAACACATGCTTCAATTACTCTGGAGGCGGGGGATAAACACAATAAATACCGTTTCAGCAAAAAAAAAAAAAAAAAAAACTAATTCCAATTCAAACACAAGAAAAAATACATTTGATATTTGAAACTTTTGAAATGTAATTGCTGTGGGACACTGGAGCAACTTAAATAAATTAAAGATTTGATTTTAAAATTTTCATAATGTTGAAAAAAAAAGTTCTTACCTTTAAAGTGCTTCTGAAATCTTTTTTTTACCCCCACAGAATGTACTTAGTATTTTAGATATTCTCAATTATTTTTTTTTTCCTTAAAATATTTTTCTTTGTTATTCAGTCTGCGCTGAAATGATATTTTACCTATTGAAAGGGCTGAAGCATGGTTTTTAAATGCGGGGGTCGACTCGAAGGACGTACAGTAGCATCTGAACCTTCGGTCATTGGGTAAGAGAGAAAGGTCACAGCTGGAAGCGCAGGAATTGGATGTCGGCTTTTTGACGGACACATTCCGTGACCTCACAGCGTCAAACGGTATAGAACGTGGGAGGTGACGGTCAGGGGTAGCGGAGCCTTGGTCACAGAATAAAGACATGTTTGTCCAAGCCTAATCCTGTAAAGAGGGGCATTTCGGGAAGGGTGATGGAGCGGTTTATTGAATGAAGCTTGTGCACAGGCATGGGGAACGAGAGAGTCACCAATCTATTCTCTCTGACCTCCCGGCCTGACAATGAGGGCTCAAACACAGCTGTCACCACCCTACACCTTACTTTTGCCGAGTAGAACAAACATAACAGACATGACTTCCAAAATGTGATCTGTTGATACCAGTCGTTGCCTTTTGAAAGGAATAAGTTATGTCGCAATATTATGCTCTTTATTTGGAATACTATTTTGGCAGAGAGACGTTAAACAGACAGTTACAACTAAGAATGCAGGCAACCATTCCTGTTTTGGGACTTAACCTCCGTTGATTTGCCTAAAAACTCAACGAGCCATGACTTCTGTAAAAAGAACGCTTTGTCGGCATTTGGTGGCATATTAGTGCTTCAAAACTATGTTGAACTGAGGGAACTAGCTTAAAAAAGGTGCTTTGCCGCATCCCTAGGCAATTTGAAACCTTTGTATGTTGGCATCAATTGCTTCCCAATGAATGGATGGATGGCATCAGGGCTCTGTCCTTATCCCCTTTAATCTTACCCTACTGTAATCTTAATATGATATTTTTCAACAGCTTTATCAGTTATGAAGGCAGTTGCTGTTTTTCTTTCAATTATACATTGTTTATAAAGCAGACTTTGATGCTTTCTTTGTTTGTCTTCCCTTTTTTTGACTTTTAGCAATGAGGCTGCTCTGTTTGCTGTGTTTGTTCTGCCTGGCCGCTTGTGAGGCTTCCAGAGCACGAGACTGGGCTCATCACGGCGCGCCCATGTTTGCCGACCTGACGCCACGCGAGATGAAGACCGTCCGAGCTTACCTCTATGGAATTGCAGAATTTGGACTCACCGGTACAGATAACATAGCTCTCAAGAAGAACAGCATCCTGATGATGGAGCTCCAAGTGCCAAAAAAGCATGAAGCCTTGAGGGCCTTGGACCGCGGTCAGGCCAAACCTCCGCGCCAAGCCCGGGTGGTTATCCAGTTTGCTAACCAAACCAAGCCCAATATCACTGAGTTTATTGTCGGACCTCTACCATCTCCAAAGTCTCACAAGGTGAAGAAATTCAAGGGAGATAGGCCTATCCCATTCGAGTCAAGACCAGTAACGGGAATGGAGTATCACCATCTCAATCACAACATTGGCAAACTCACAGCAAAAGCTCACAAGCTTCTGTTCGAGAGCACAGGAGGATTTACACTCGCCAACTGCTCCGATCGCTGTTTGTATTATATCGACATAGCCCCTCGTGGGCTGGCTTCAGGTGAGAGGAGGTCCTGGATAATGTTGGTCAAGTTTGTGGAAGGATATTATATTCATCCCATTGGGTTTGAAATACTAATCAACCATAAAGACTTGGATCCAGATAAGTGGACTGTTGAGAAAGTGTGGTATAACAATATGTACTTTGATAGTGTGGAGGACTTGATCGAAAAGTATGAATTGGGAGCTGTGGAGAAGATCAGTCTACCCCATCATGATGACAATGATCTCTACTCCACCTACATCCCTCGGGGTCAAAGCAACACTCCCACGAATATCCACGGCCCAAAACTTGTCGAGCCTCAAGGGCATCGCTATCGCATTGATGGTAACTTTGTTGAATATGCCGGATGGTCGTTCGCCTACAGGGTGCGTTCATCAGCCGGACTTCAGGTCTTTGACGTCCGTTTTAATGGAGAACGGATTGCCTATGAATCAGCCTCCAAGAAGCGATTGCTTTCTATGCTGGTGACACTCCTGCTGGCATGCAAACAAAATATATTGACACGAGTTGGGGCATGGGTGCCTTTTCGTTTGAGCTAGCCTCTGGAATAGACTGTCCAGAAATTTCCACCTTTGTCGACCTTTACCACTACTTTGACACCGACAAACCAGTGCGCTTTAGAAATGCACTCTGTATATTTGAGATGACCACAGCTTTGCCTTTGAGAAGACATTTCGACGCATTTAAGGGAGGGTATAAATTCTACGGAGGACTAGACAACACTGTGCTGGTGCTACGGACCACGTCAACTGTTTACAACTATGATTACATCTGGGATTTCATCTTCTACCAAAATGGGGTGATGGAAGTCAAGGTCAGCGCCACCGGCTACATCCATGCTACTTTCTTCACACCGAATGGACTTAAGTATGGCCGCAAGGTGTACAGCCATGTGCTGGGAAACCTGCACACGCATCTCATCAATTACAAAGTTGACCTGGATATTGCCGGTAAGAAGGATATATTCACACTATTTTCTAAGCTGTCTAATTCTGTCCAGTTCGGGGCACACCCTGTACTGGTTGCCAAGCAATTGCAGGCCACACATAGACAAACAACCATTTGTACTCACACTCACACCCGGGGACACTTTATAGAGTGTTCCATTAACCTGTCATGCATGTTTTTGGAATGTGGGAGGAAACCAGAGTACCCAAAGAAAACCCACACAGGCAACATCCAACATGCAAATTCCACACAGGAAGGCCAGATCCGGAATCGAACCCTGCACCTTTGCACTGTGAGGCCGACGCGCTAACCAGTCGACCACTGTGCCGCCCTACTTTGAATCAAATGATGCAAATCGCACAAATGAAAGGGAGCTTATCAGTCTAATGATTAGTCCCATTCTGGGTCAGAATGACATCACACATCATATAGATTACATTTATGACGCCGCCCAAGGCAGTTCAAGTGTAAACAAACCAATTCACTTTGAAAATTAATCGCTGATGATCGCAAGAGATGCTTTTGTGCGCACATTCAAGCCAGATGCTTCATAATGTGTTTCTACTGACTATTACTTGTTTTCTACACAGGTCGGGAGAACAGCTTTCAGAGTATGAATTTGAAATACGTCAACTTCACAAATCCCTGGAGCCCCAAGAATTTCGTCGTCCAATCCAAACTCAACTGGACGGAACATACGACGGAGCGTTCTGCCGCCTTCCGCTATGGCAAAAAGTTCCCTCGTTTTGTCAATTTTTACAATCCTAATGAGAAAAATAAGTGGGGACATCAAAAGGGCTACCGTATTCAGTTCAACTCGCATGGTGACAGTGTGCTTCCAAGAGGCTGGAAAGAAGAAAACGGCATCAGTTGGTCAAGGTAATTCCAATTGCGAAAAACGACATTTATTTTTTTTGGGGGGGGGGGTCTATAGAGCTGACCGGGTATTATTTTTTGTGTGCTGGACCGTGAATTTGCTTTCTCTTTGGCTGACAGATGATACGATAAACATTTGTTTTCTGTCAGATATCCTCTGGCCGTTACCCGTCATAAAGATAGTGAGGCCACCAGCAGCAGTATTTATAATCAGAATGACCCCTGGAAACCTGTCGTGTCATTTGAGGACTACATCCGCAACAATGAAAATATTGTCAACCAGGTAAAAAAAATATATATATATATATATATATGCATTTTATACTGTAGATGACTCAATTTTGGATTCAACTGGAATTGCAGGGAATGGATCAAATTGCAAAAGTAATATTTTCCACAATTTTTCAATTTGTTGGTACTGTCTCGAACACTTCGTGATGAGTCATATCAAGTTGTGCAAAGTCAAGGCATATGCTGGCATTTTCTTTCTTCACGTTTACACGTTCTAGCACTTCAATGAACCTGTTATGTAGGCTGATGACAAACGTGAGTGTAATGTTGTCTTTCTTGTGAGTAGGATCTGGTTGCCTGGGTGACGGTGGGCTTCCTGCATGTGCCTCATTCAGAAGACATCCCCAACACGGCAACACCTGGCAACGCGGTGGGCTTCTTCCTCCGACCCTTTAATTTCTTTGATGAGGACCCTTCGGTCGCATCGAGAAGCACGGTCATCGTCCGACCGGGCCCGGACGGGAAGCCCGAAGTTCAACGGTGGACGCCGGCGGTCGTAGGTCATTGTGTGACAGACAAACCGTTCTTTTACAACGGCACTTATGCGGGTGTTTAGGTGATGTCGCTCCTCGGCTTTGTTTGACTCCCCTGAGAAAGACAACCAACCAACAGTGTGGAGTTTCCACTTCACTTCAAATCTGATATTGTGTTTTTAAAAAAAAACATGAATGTGAAGAGGTTCACTATCGTGTTCATTAGATCTTAGTGCATTTAATTAATGTGGCCAACGAATCTTGCATTCAAGTCATTGAGTTGAATTCATTCATTGCCCCCTCCGTTTCACTTTGCGCGACATGTCAAAAAGGGGGACGGGGCGATCCCTTCTTCCAATCCAATGAGGCATTACCATGGCTGAGGCTTAGCAGTGACCGGCATGCAGGATGCAGGATGCTCCGTATCCGCACAGCGAGTGGTAAACCCGCTGGCTCACAGCATGCTCTGCTTGCCCTCTTAGTGGCGATGTTTTGACCTGAAAGGCAACAAGGCTCTGAGTGCAAACAATCTGATACTGGATCCTTTGCGCAAACAATCCAGGATACCGCTTGGTACCATGGTAACCTAACTATATAGGGACAAAAATATGCCATGTAGCATAATATTTCCAGACAGATTTCTGGCATCCTGATAGTACCGTAAGCCAAAATGTATTATGTGAATGGATCTGTATGGGTGTCAGTAAATAGCAGCAGTTTACTTGTGTGAGCCAAAGGAATTGTCAAAATCTGAAGGCGGTTTAATTTGTGTGTCAATGTTTTACAGTGTCCGTGTTAAATGTTGAGAGTATGAGAGCTATCCATGTTTTAGGGAATGAACGGTGGAAGGGAAGCGGACACAAACTAAAGTAACAGGAATTCCTATCGTTATTGCCGTGGAGATGACGGCCATGACGTCACACAAGAAAAGTTAGTGGGAATATAACACACACTAAATGTATTTTAAAATGGCATGCAGCATCCTAAATACCAGAACGGTGTTTTAATTTTGGAAACGCAATGTTTGAAAATGATTTGTCTGCCCTCTTTGTTGCCTTAAAGTAGAAATGTGTTTTATTTTGCTTAAGAAAATGTTGATGAAAAAATTTGGGTGAAGAATGTACTTCCTATAAAGCTGTTATTGTTTCCTGTTGCTTTTGTCTGTTAATTGGGTTCTGTGGATTTGTTGTCATCTTTATAGTTGAAATCTGTGAAATAAAGTTTCAAAAAAACAGTACAGTGAAAAACATACATCACTGAAATGTTACATCCAACATTATTTTCTACTCATTCAAGATGAGCTTTTCTCTGGGAAGACTGCCCCAAGTGTAAGATGTAAGGGTTACCTGTAACAAAACGAATAGTCAGTGTGAAGGAAATTTTGACTTGGTTTGTTTGTCAGTACTGTAGTAGCACATACACTCAACCTATATCCATATTTTGGGAAGCTTGGCTTAACCAGTCTTTCTACGCCCCCTGCTGGTTGTGTAATACTGTACATACAGACTCGGGAGTGAGCCGAGCGGTCGCCGACATCCCGACCCCGTTTCGAGGTTACGAGCGACTACGTTGACACGCTCATGTAATATCACACAAATTGTTATTCTAATTATGACTGTCGGGTTCGTAAGTCACAGACACAGACTTCCAATTTACTGCACGAGTGCACGTGCACACCTGGGTAAAACGCGTATAGTAGTAATAGTAGTGCAGTTTCACGTAATTAAACGACTACTGTAACTACATTGTGAACATGAACGAATTGTCCCCGCAATGCTTGACAAATTTGATCTCTCCACTGTCCATCCAATGGTAGTGTAATACTGTCGTTCGGCCAGTAGAGGGTAGTCACTCCGCTTATATTGAACAGTAAACCAATTCCACCGGACTCGATTTAAATGAGGTTTTTAAAATAAAAGTGGCAGCATTGACTCGGGTAAAGGATTGTTATAGCGCCCCCGTGTGTCAGTGATTATACATGCATTTACAAAAAATACATTAAAAACGATGATTGTTTTTTTTACAAACAAAACAAAGCTGATAAATATTGTCTAGTATAGTTAGAAATGAGTCAAAAGAGGGTGGCAGGAGGAAATAGTTATGGGGAGCAGGTACATCGTCGTCGGCATTCATTTGATATTAGTTGTTCACCGTCTTAAACAACATTTTTGACAAAGGGCCAGATGCCAGGTGTGCTCATATACTTTCCAACATACACATCTCAATCCCCAAAGAATAGTGCTGCCAACCGGCCCAAGGGATCTTGTTACAGCATGACATCTGCAGACAAACAAAAACAAGTTGACTGTTTGTGTTTCCTGCCGCTTCCATTTAACTCTGCTCTTATACCCTCTGGAGAATGCTTTCTGCTCCATATACTCTGATTCACTAACATAGTGTAGGTTTTACTAAGATGCTTCTGCACCACCAGACCACTCCCATGAAGAGATCTTTTTTAGAGTCGGGTCAATAAGGTAAAATGTGTCTCACGAAAACACTTACACAGCATTACCTCAGGCGCCAGGTTGTCCTCGGCCTGCCCTTGTGGGACAACAGTCTCTGTGGAAACCGAGCCATTGCATAGAACAAAGGGAAGGCGTATGTCAAATTGATTATCACAATAACAGAATAATTTGACAAACCCCTCTTCTGTTCTCTGACGCTCTCGAAAAAAAATAAAAAGAAATAAAAGCAGCAAATTTGATATTGTGTGGCCTGTATGCAGTCCCAAGAACGTCTGGACTTACTCCTGAAGAGGTGGCAGATGGCCTCCTGGGGGGATCTCTCCCCAGACGTGGATCAGTCAGTCAAGCGGCTGCTGTCCATTGTGCGATGCAGCAGCAGTGGATGCATGCATAGATGATGGTCCCAGAGGTGCTTGAGAGGATTCAGGTCTGGGCAACATGAGGCTTTGTGTAATGGCGTGGAGCCCCCAGCTTCATCTTCAAAATCAGCTCCTCTTTTGGATCCCTTAAAATGTGCTAAGGTGCCAACGTATTGCTTCGTCATCACCTGTTTTGTTGTTGTTTTTATCACTCTTGTTTCAAACATCTTTTTAAACATAATCATTCCAGAAGTTAACTTCTCACACGGAGACACGTCTCTCTTTTGTATTTGTAATTTCTTTTTGGCATTTTGTATAAGCAAGCGTCGCTCGCAGCTGCGCGTGTGACGTCACGACCAAACTGAATGTGGGCGGTTCACAAAAGCTTGGGGTGGCTGGTTGATTGACGGCGCTTTCGTCCAATGACGGAATGTGGGGGGCGTGCACGTGCACACTGTAATCAAACCCTCTGATCAACTGTTGAGTGTGGGTCTGCTTGTTCACTGTTGTTACTGTTACTGCACGCGTCGGTCGCTCACCTCGTCGCCTAAGTTTGGGGTCCCGAACAAAGCGACAAAAGAAGGGGAGCTACATGGGCGACAGGTTCGTGGTCGTCCCGGTTGACGGGGGGAAGACCGCCGATCGCCCGGGCTCGGTTAAAACCCAAGCGGCGCGATTGACCGGCGGCGACGGCCGGGATGAGGAACCTGAGTTGGAAGAGGACGCGCTGTTCGAACCGCAAGACCCCAACGCCGCGGTGCCCATTCTGGAGTACAACAGGGAACCTAACAAATATGGTGAGTCAGCCGGGCCGTTGCTACAGTGCAGTGCCCCACTTCTTATCTCTTGTTGGATTAGCCGTGTGCGTTTCACTCGTGCATGGTTTATCTTTTTGCACTGTGGGATGAAAAGTGTCATGACGAGGCGCTGAAACAGAGTTCCGTTATTTAGGAGGTACGAGCCGCAAAACAAAAATCTGCACTATATTTCATGTATTTTTGTTAAAGTGGTGACGTTAAGGCAACTTTATCCAACCAAACAATCAAACGAGTGGTTAACAATTCCAAAATGTGGTTGCGTCGGTTACTGCTAAATACGTCACTGCATTTGGTGTTTTTTTTTTCACAACACGAGATCCAAAAATGAAAGAAAAAAATGAATGAAACTTCAAATGCGCTTAACCCTTATGTGCTGTTCACTTACCACTCACGTGGACCAGTTTTGACTTGGCCCAGAATATCCTCCATAATAATGGTGTCTTCAAAATTAACGTTGTTTTCCCCCAGTGAATGTATTGTAGCGCCCTTTTATGTAAATAAAAGATGATAACGTTCCTTCAAGAGCTGCAAATCGGCCGCAACTCAGCCCAGTCACTCCACACAACGTCCCCACTTGAGCCAGCGTTCAAGCTTTAACTGTCACCATTAAAAAGAAAGAGCAACAACTATTTACCATGATCGCTGCAAAGCATGCTGGGATGTGTGCTGAGTCACAATCGGGCTACAGGAATCATCTAAAATGCAGAACTGGATGGTGAATGAAAACAAGCATTTTGTTTCGAGACTGTTATTAGTCACGGTGGAAATGGATTTCTTTGCTGACTTCCTCATATAGAAACAAATGATTAGTTACTGTAGTTCATTTTATTCATACTGAATTGACATTACATTGACATCAGAGCTCCAGTTGTATGTATGCAGTGAAATCTGTTTGCAACACGACAAGAGTGCTCAGACAAGCGGTGCCAGTGTTGCATCATTGCTGCTTCATTGGCTAAATTAAATTTAAAAAATGTATAGAATTTCAGACTAAATCAAATTACGTTCCTATTAGAAAAATGTCTGTGCTGGTTATGTATTTCACTTCAAAAATAATCTCGTTTTGAATGTATTTGAATCTGTTTACTGGCAGTATGCCCTGGATGCCTCTGCCCAAATCATATTTTTGATTGGTCAAATTGGTAAATATGCCCGGTCATGAGTTTAGTCGGATGGTCTGTCAAGTCAATGCAATAATGTGACCTTAATGTAGTTGCCACATGGCTTTTCGACGCTAATCAGACCTGGTGTCGAACCACACAGGCTTAACAGGACCTTTGTAACTGGATCCAATATGCCGCCTCAGTCAGTACGGTAATTGTATTACGTATTTGAAGGCCAAATGCATTATTGTCTCTTCATCTTTCAGACAGGAAAAGAAAATGGCCCCGCAAGTGTAATGCATTCACGCCGGCATCCACCGTCTTAGACAAACAAAGTTCCATCCTAATAATTACCAAAATATGTGTTCCTCTTCGGATTTGCTCTGCACCGTTTCATTTTCACGCCACTGAATCTTGCAGTCATGCGAGGTGCTGCGCACCGCCGGGGGCTGCTGAGAGCCATCGAAATGAGAAGGGGTCAATAAACGCAGGTCATTCATTCCAGGTGAAACATCTTTTTGACTCATGATGAGGATTGCAAAAGATAGTTTATGGGGAGATTGACAAACAAGTGTTGTTAATAGGATGCAGTGGTTTTGAGTAGATGGAAACGTTTGATGCAAGTGCACTATTGACGGAAGAATAGTGGCTACTCAAGTGATTATCCTTTTGAAGGCGTTTAGACCATCCAGAATTGATTTTTCCTGTTCCATAGTCCATCCATCCATCCATCCGTCTATTTTCTGAAGTGGGGTCGCGGTGTTCCTTTGTCTTTCTTGTCAATAAATGAGTTGACTTCAAGTTGTGTCTCAAATGAGATGTGTCAATCGGAAAATCTTTTCAACACTGCTGTTATATTGCTCCGCACGCGGGTTATATTGTCAAATGAATTACTGGTGCATTAGGAGCACTGGTGTCAAACTCAAGGCCCGGGGGCCAGATCTGGCCCGCCACATCATTTTATGTGGCCCGCGAAAGCAGCTCAAACATGTCAACTTCCGTGATCCTTACTAAAATGTCGACCAACATTTTTAATTCTCACGTATAAAAAATAAGAGATCTATTCTAAGCATGTTCTTGTTACCAAACACCTCATGATAGTCACTTAAACAATATTTGAATCAACAGTTATTCTTGACTTCTCTATATGGTTTCAGTCATAACGGCCCTCCAAGTGAAACGGCTAACTAAAATGTGGCCCCCCGCCAAAAATGAGTTTGACACCACTGATTAAGAGCATTGCACAATGCATGTTTTTACAAAGATAGACTGAGAAGACTTTACTAAGAACACTGCAGCCCACTTCTCATTCAAAGTCAGTTCCTGTCCGTTGACTCACTGCGTTATGACGAGCTAAATTCAGTTCATGAGCATTCTGGATTATGGACCATCACTGTCCGTCATTGCCCTCTTGTGCATGCCGGCCATCCCTCTTGGAGTCGCTGGGGAAGATTAATTAATCCAACAGGCATTAGTTACTTCATCGATAAGTGGTTGTGCGATATAATCACACTCATTATGTTGGAATATGCGAGTGATGTAACTGCATGCAATTTAAGATGCGCATTACGTTTGGATGCGTGCGTGCGTATTCCTATTTAAAAAGACACGCACCTTCGGTGTCATGTGCCAACCTCTGCTTTATTTGGAGCCTATCAGTCAGCACACCAACTGGGCTCCGGCATTCACTTTATCTGCTCCTGCTCTTGTGTGCCCTCAATTTTCTGCACGTCGTGTATGTTCCAGTCGTTTTTGTTTTAACCCTGGAGGACCCAAGAACCCTTTTCTTCTTTGGAAAATGATGAATTCTACATTAAATGACTGCTACATGTTCACTGAACACCAAAACATGTTTTTTTTCAAATATTCAATGCTTTAATCCTAATTTAGAAATTTGACCCTTTGGGATTTAAGGGTAGCATTTGAGTCGCAGAATTTATAGGGGCCAAATTTGACCCCGTGGGTTCTCCAGTAATGCAAAGTTGGCAAGAAGGGTTCGCCCACCCCATTGGTCAAAGACATCTTCAGAGAATGGTCACAAATGTGGATATGATGCTTTATGTGGTCAATGTGGAAAAAGGATCAACGGTGCACAAAAATCCCAGTGTTACTTTTTTTAGATGAATAGTGTAAAATTTGCCCAGCCATAAGTCACATTTGCTTGGGAAATTATTGAACAGTCAGTATAAAAATGGCAATTGGAGTGCAAAAATTTGTCATCAGCCAAAATTGTAACCGATCCTCACACACAGTACAACTACTGGATCTTATTCTAGTGCCACCAACAGAGAAGGAGAGAGACAGGCACACCGATACACATTCGCTTAATAATAGCAAACGTGATTATGGCTTTGAGGCTTTGTACAGTTTGTACAGTTTGCCGCATGCTGAAGAGACATTATTAATAACTGCGATAGCAAGTAGCAGGCAGTAAGAGTTCCTAGGCGGTTTCGTCAACGGGTATCAGATGTCAGAAGTGTGTAGAGACGTGTATCGTGTTCTGCGCGTGTCTGAATGAATCGCCAAAGGTGAAACTCAGAAGTGGTCCAGAAAATGAATGCTTGTAGGACGTCTGTGTTCGGCTCTCATTTTTCAACGAGTTGTGAAATACTTTGTGGTAATATGTAATTTACCACAGCTAAATACCCCACAGAAAACAGCCATCTGAACAGGTTGTATCGCAAGTGGATGAATGGCAGTGTCTGTTTGGCTTATTCTACGCTTGTATACCAGTTCTCTTTCCATGAGCAATCAGCTGGCCATGGAACGGTTTTTTTTTTAAGGCGGCGAGGGGACAAAAAGGCTCAGTCACCCTTTCCCCATCTGGGTTTTGGAAACTCTGACAGACCGAGAGAGAAGTGGCTGGTGGTGGCATTCCGTGTAAGTCAGTCAGTGCTGGATTCAACTGTTTTTGGGGTTTACAGACATGTGCCGTGGGCTCGCCAGTCCACAAATGATACAGTTTCTATAGGCCTGCTGTCCTGGTGACGCCGCATGTTGCCGTATTTCCATGAGTGTCCACAAGAGGGCAACAGAGTAACAGCCAGCTCAACTGTGTGGCGTGTAACAGTGTCGTACTGATGGTGTGACTTTAATTAATGACCTTAAAAATTTGGATTGTCGCAAAACTATTTTTGCATTGAGTCAAGTCAACAAAACCGGAACAGAAAGGCCTGAGCTGCACTGCTTTCTAAGGCATTGGCACATTGACGGTCACGGTAAAGGGTTGCATTTCCAAAGAAGATACAAGTCTCTGGAGAGAGACGAATGGCTGGTATTCCTGGAACACATCCATCCATCAACATCTATTTTGTTCATCCCGTATGAGGGGAGCAGGGAGCTTGCAGTCGACTGTAGCTTCTCTTTCTAAATGTAATCTCCTCTGGAGTTTCCATTTTTCCAAAACACAATTTACATTTGAACTGTATTATGCTGCAATTTAAAAAAAGGATGTCAGTCAAAGTATATCTACACGGAATGAATAGGGGAGTGTCTGTCAAGCAATAATATTGAACAAATCTCCTTCACTGAGCCCCTTTGGCAAAGATTAATCATGTAATCATGATAAAACAAAAGTACACGGTCACTCCATGTGAAATACTGGAGCGCTCTGTCATTACTCAACTGCAACCCCATCTCCACTCTACCAAACGATACAAAACCTCTCACTTTTCACACTCTGCTTAAATTCGGGCCAAGTGCAGCGGTAATGGACAGGATACACCCAAAAACACTCTGCGTGGCACTTGCCACCCTCTTGGTCATGCGCCGAAGAGGAACACTGATTAGGACGGAAACCCGAAGAGGAAGCCGTTTGTCATGAGTCGAAACAAACACGTTGGATGGTTTAAACCTTTTTTTAGAGAGCAGAACAATGAGGACATCATTGCAACTAGGCCACAAACATGTCAACATGACGACTTTCCCATCCGGTATCAGTGATTTCATTACCGGTAGTTGCTAGCGGGCCGTTGGCTGTGTCGCAGTTGTCATAGCTGACTTTTAGGCAACTGGTGTGGGACTGACTGCCTCTCAATGAACGCCTCATAATCACCCTGGGAGTTGGTGTAGTCTGCATGTCGTCAGATGGGCTAGGCTTCGTCGGGCGGAAGCGGCACAGGAAATAGACGGATGCATTAAGTGGTCGCCAAATAATGTACAACTTGAACGTGTGCTAAACCCTTTTGCGGATTTGCCCTGCCCAATGCATGTGGAGTCAAATAACACAGCATAGGAAGTGCGTGTCCTTGAGAAGGAAATCTCCCTCTGTGGCGCGCTCGGGACTTCCTGCTCTCTTTGAACAAAAGCTGACATTGCTGGCGAACTGCCTCAGGCGCAGAAAAGACATCACAGACGTGCTCCCATACACACAAGCACACATGTTTCATTTTTTTGTGCGTGTGTGTGTGTGTGTGTGTGTGTTTGTCTGTGTGTTCAGTTACTGCCCCCTATAGGGGCGGGTCAATCTGGTTTTCCTTATTTGGATAACGGGGTTGTGGATTTCACAGCACAGAGTAGTCTCCTAGCGATAAGACACAAAACTTTTGAAGACCCTGGAAATACTAAAGCTGAGCGAATCGGGGGGAAAAAAACCTTTGAAAGGACAAAAAAACAAGGAGGAAAGGCAAAAGTGAAAACAGCTGGACGGCTGAAGGGAGCGGACCAGCAAAAACGGGCGAGAGGCAGAGACGGCGATAAGGCTGTGGCCAACAGGGAGACATTGAGAGGGAAGCACATGGTGTAAAATGCCCACCAATTTCACCGTGGTCCCCGTGAAGGACAGCTCGGGAAAGGCAAGCGAGAGGATCGAAGAGGAGGACGGCGAGGAGAACGATGAGTCGAGGGAGAACGAGGACGCCGCAGGTGAGAGCGGATCGTTTTTGCATCTTTGGGATGGATGAGGAGTAGTCATTACGTCGAGGCAAATGTGTCATTTTGGTTTGCCGGATGACGTCATTGACATGGTTAAAGCCTTTTTTACACGCACTGTATTTACTCAGCCCCCCAAAAAGTTGTGTTGAGAAATACTCCTTGGGTCCTAAGTGCGTTGAGAAGTGTTTTGAAAAGACATTCTTTGGCATCATTTCCTCGTTTTGGTTCCCGCTAGCAAGTTCTTTGGCAGATTTGTCTTTGGCCTCTATCTTTTCTTCTATAAGCCTTCATTTTCAGCTCTCTTTCTCGACTCATGTCTCACCACACTACCGTTCCAATAAAAACTCCTCAATCCGTCTCCCATGGGATTGAGGACCTTCTTCATCACGTCCGTGGCAATTCTGTTGCTTTAGAATCTGCACAGCCAACCAAAACGACTGCGTAACACTCAGAGTGTAACATTGATTGTCGTCGGTGTAGTTGTATTCACTGTGAGGCCGCAAGAAGCCTTCCAGCTGGTCGTTTTTTTTTACAGACTCCAGGTTACAGAGCCGTGTTTAATTGTGACCATACAGGGCAGTGCTGCTGTCTAATTGAGTCTTCCTTTCGCGTATACCCAAGGCACAGGCAACAAAACAGAGAGAAATCAAGCTATCCTAAAGATTATTGACTGAAACGAAAGCACCACTGAATGTATTTTGTGTTGCTGTTTGAAGAATACCGGATATGTTGGATAAGGCCCCTACACAAGTGGTATCATGCTCAAATATGTTTATCAAAACAAAAATAATAATTTTTAAATATATATTTATATATATATTATCCCCCCCCTCAAATGCTTTACTGTAAAAGTCATAGGCTTGGTTCATATGCAGTTAAATCAAATTTGAGTAAGATCCAAGGGAGGGTCTGAAAGCATGTTGTTGCCTCTTGAGTACGAGTGGAGAGCGGAATGGCTGTTAAATAGCAGTTTCTGCTATTGATTATTCTGCTGGCTGCCTTCCCGTTGGCTGCGTAGGGGGAGGTGAGACACATGTCCCTTTCTTACCCTCATAAAGCCTTGTTGGAAAAAAAAATGCTGCTTCACACAAACATGTGAGCCTGGGTTGTTTTTAACCCATAAGCGTCTCACATCTGTAAAGAGCGAACGGTGATTTAATTCGTGTCATGCAAACTGGACACACTGAACACAGAATACCTCTGGCCAATTGGTCCATCTGCCCTTGACATCAATTTCCTGCTTATTCACGAACCAAATCTGGTGGTGTTTAACAATATTTATGCTTTGTCTCTCTATCTTGCTTTCCTGTCCTTGGAGCCAACATTAGGTCATTGTTCAGCTGCTAGTGATGTTTACTCTGATGCTCTTGGCAATATCTCAGTCCTCATCATCTTTTTGGACTAGTCATTTCAAAGACAATTCTGTGCATACAGCTGTTCTAAATACTGGCTGGAATGACTTTATTTCTTCTTATTGTTTGCATCTTTCTGACCAGTCACAGATATGAACAATGCAAACTTCGGTCTCAGCGTGGAGAAGAAAAAAAAAATCCATAAGTCAAAATGTTCAGCTCTTTCTGACTTCTACTTCCTGTTTCCATTTCACAGACTCCCCCCCTCCCCCACCCCTCCTCCTCCGTCCCCACCGCCAGCTCCCTTGTGTCAATGTGGTCTGTGTGATAAGACTCACACACACTCAGCTTCGAATTCCTCCCTTTACGTGTATTTTAGGGCTCAAGACTGCAATTCAGATCAGTCTGTCAAGAACTGCTTGGCAAAAATAAAACATTCATTTGAATTCAGTTCGATTGTCACCGGAGTTTTATCTTCAATTGGACACCAGGATGTCCCGAATTCCTCTTTTAGGGCGCGTAGACTGTAATTTCTAATGGTTCTCACAATTTTTTTAAACTTGTTTTTTTTGTCTGTGTTTAAATTTTCTGATACTAGTTCTTAAATAGAATTCCTAGAAAATCACAATGTCCCATTCCTGGTAAGCTGGTAAATGGCTTATAAATGGCTTATAAATGGCTTATATGCATTAATACACAATACCGGGACTGTCTCATTTTGTGGCAATGGACCAGTCCGGCAAGCATCAATTTTCCCGAGCCCTCTCGCCTGAGCCAGCCGTAGCCCCCTGCACAAAACTGGGCCTGCAGGCGACGCGCTACGGCACGTCTGCACTTGCTGTGGATATTCTTTTCATTTTATAGCAGGCCAATATCAGGGCAATGACTGTTTAAAAAAAAGACTCAAGGTGATAAAAATGCTTTGTGTGGGCTTTATTGCGTAATCGTCTTGGATGAACACAATACAGACATTTTTAATCCGAGTAATTAGCTGCTGTCGCATGAATGTAGTCACATGACTCTTGTAGTTCAAAATCACCGTCGTCCTATCTGAGGTCTACTGAACCCACAACCCTGAAGAGACACCAGTACACTGTTTCATGTGTTACATAACTCACTGTTATTTGCTTTAGGGTTTAAGGGCCGAGGATATCATGAAGTGGAACGTCCAAACGCATGCATTGCACTTAGCCACGCTGAAATTGCTGCCATCTGACACCAAACCGAGTGGAGCTGGATACGATTAAATCCTTCTTACAGAGTGATTTGATTGACCAAAGCTCAAGCCTTTGACACATCTAATGATTCCTCAGCAGATGTTCACACACAGGCTGGTGAGTTAGTGGACATTTTAGTTGGCGAGTTAATCATCATTGAAACGCAAATGTAAGCATTACTGGGTTTGCCATCGCATGCTTTCCCAATGCTCAGTGATGAGTGGTCACAGAGCACAAACGTTTCAAGATGTGTTTTTTGCAGAAGGCTATGGAGTCATGACTCAGTGTCTCACCTTGAAAACAAGCCAGTGTGCCCCAGCATGGTGCAACACACACACTCAGCTGACTGATCGGTCGCCCGTGGCCAGAAGCCTCGAGCGCAAGCCCACACTCAGGGAGTCTGTGGCTCAAAGCCAGGCCTTGCTCTCTGCCGTAGCCCCGGTGTGGCTTCTGTGTTTTATAAAAAGTTCAGGATTAGCCTAATCTGGTTAAGTGATTTGAGTCCACTTCACATGCTCTTAGACAGAACGATTAATGAGCAGCTCAAACAAAAGTCGCGTCATTGAGCAGGCCGACGACTTCCTGTCAGCGTCTGTGCTTTGAAGGAACTATTTCATTTTAAAATTTGAACGCATATTTTAATAGCTTCATCATAAAACTCACTAGAAACTCACTCATAATCGAGTCATTGAAGTCTCGACGCAATCGAGGCAAACGGAAGTGCAGTTGATTGATGAATTTTCTTCGCAGCTGATCCAGGAAGCAATCATCCCTTCGGTTCAACGCTTTTCTCAAGCCTTTCGCTTTCCTGTCTTTGCTCCTCCCACTCAGTTTTTGTGCGTTCACACACACACGCGCACTCGAGCGTTGATGCGAGTAGTTGAGCGTGATTGAGGGGAAAGCATGCGCGTGAGCGTGCGTTGAGGGCGCGCGTGCACGCCGGTCTCCGGTGGGAGGGTAAACGGGTGCTTTGTGAGCCATGGCTGTCGCTGACATCGTCATCACGGGCCACTTTTCACACACACGCACGCACATAGCCAGTCACAGAAATAGCTGATCCTCACATTATCCACACAGCACAGGCAGCATTCCTGACTTCTGCACTTCACAAAAACAATATCGCCATACTTTGGACGCCGATTACTGGAGTTGCGTTGGGACCACTGTTAGAACCCCTCCTCTCGTGAACCTTTTTTAAGCCCTGCTCCTCAAAATGGAGCAAAGGGGAGGCTCTCGTCGGAGGGGTGAGTTGAATACTTTTTGTTCAATTATCCTGCATTTTTTATTGACTGATCACGATTATATTTTAGCGAGATAAGTGAGTGATATATTGATAAGTTGCGTGTCTCTTTTCTACTTGGAATAATTTGTCAAATCATTTCGGACTTGACTGTGTGCATTTGGTTTCATGATTCTTGCTAATTGTTTCTAGACTGACGACGACTGCAACATTTGTCATTGACAAATACTCTACAATATATACTGCAGTACTACATATGGTTGATGATATATTTTTTTACTTACACACAACTTTAGGCTCGGTTTTTTTTGGTACTGATTTACCAAAAAAATGCAGATGATGCCGACACAAAGGCCGAGTCTAAATCCTCTAATAAATTAAAAAATTTTGGGGGGAGCGATTTTTGATTCTTGACATCTGGGAGTTGTCATCTCTCCAGCATGCTGACTGTATCGTCACTCGCTTATGTTTGTAGAGTGCGCCATGAGCTAACTCTGGCAGCGTTAGGCAGCTTAGGCATCATCACAGTGCACAGCTTAGCCGATATAAATAGGATGCCCGGTCATTTATTACCACAGTGACCAGAGAAGCTGACCTAACCATTAGCGGATCTTTAATGTTCCCGCTACCTGATGTCAAACCTGTACCGATCAGAAAGCACTGAGCTAATGGATTCTGTTCCTAGCCCCAAGCTATTCGGTGCCTATTTTTAATCAGAGATGTCATCATTCATCCAAAACTGAAGGAGAAAGTTCAAGCTATCGCGTATAACAATCGGTCTTCCTGTATATTCTTTTTTTATGACTCAGTTTTGACGAGACACATCTCTGTACACCCGGAGCACCTTGCTGTGTTCCACTGGGAATGCTTGTTGCACACTATTTTGAAGTCTCCGCACTCACGAGCCGCGGCCGATGCTCCCTCAGGAGTTGGACCGAGCTCATTTTTTCCAATTGCCCTCTTCGTTTTGACTCCTCTGGGATTTTGAGGGGAACGTGTTTTTTTTCCTCTTTTGCTTTTCATTGCTGAGATGAACTACAAGCTAACTTACTCTTAAACTGTGGCGCTTTTGGAAATTCTCTGAGAACGGGTGTGTTCCGAGTGGTAGAGTGCACTCCGCTGTCATTAGTTTTGGAACGCAGCCAGCACTGGTGCACAGTGTCCCCAACCAGAGTGCCAATGCCCAGCGCCATTTTTGGTGCACTCTCAATAGCTGAATGACAAATTTGAGCAGCACTCTGAGTTTCTGAAGTGGGTTAGACAGATTTCTGATGGCGCTATTGCCCCTTCTAGCCCCAGTGTAGCGCCGTGCATGCTTTGAGTTGCCATTTAGGGATGGGAAGAATCATGGATTTTTCGCTACTGTATATCATGATGGAGATGTAAGCTGAATCTATGAATACATTTTGATCGATTACCAAATAATGCAGTGCTGACAGAGTGTAAAAGGTGAAATATGGAAAAGCAGCGCCTGCCGAACAGTAACTGAAACGTTTTAAGACATGTCACACTTTGTGTGCTGGCGCGCAGTAAGATCCGGGATTTGGATTCCGGCTGCGGCCTTCCTGTGTGGAGTTTGCATGTTCATCCCGGGCCTGCTTGGGTTTTCGCCAGGCACTCCGGTTTCCTCCCACGTTCTAAAAAAACATGCATGACCGGTTAATGACAAACAGTACTCTAAATTGTCCCCAAGTGTGTGAGTGCAGATGGTTGTTTGTCTATCAAGCAAACAGTTCAGGGTGTCCCCCGCCTACTGCTCGAAGACAACCGGGATTGGCTCCAGCACTCCCGCGACCCTCGTGAGGATAAGCGGATTAGAAAATGGATGGAGGCATGAAATCAACAAATAATAATTGACCACTGTTGTTAAATTTCCATTCGTGTTTTTGATTTTGGGATCACATTAATGATGGTATTAATCGGCCTCCACTGACAGCATTCGTGATGCTGGTCTGTTTGTTTGGCTCCTATTACAGTTGCAAGCACAGCCCAAGGACACTGGAATAGTTATTGACAGGGAGGTGGAACCACACAAATATTTCTTGGTCTGCTAAGGAGAAATAAGACCGCAGCAGCTTTCATTGAATACAATGTTGCCACTGTTGTGTGTCATATTACCAATGCGCTACTTAAATTAAAATAATAAAACAAATACATAAAAAATAAATAAAATAAACATGCTACGTATGAGAGCTACATGTGATTGATTCTGAAATACAGTATTGTATTTTACAATCGAATGTCATTGACCACTGCTCCAAGGGGCTGCCGGATACAAGGACATAGTGACTTTCCCTGTGATTACACCAGACTAAGCTATGGTGCAAGCCTCTTATTCACCGTGCATCTGCATCAAACAGTAAAAGATACCCATCAAATCCCTGCACTCCTCTGCCGTCAGACTTCTGTCGGTGGCTCATCTGTTTAAAACAGGCCATGACGGAGAATGAGCTGAGATTACAAATCTGAATCCCCGCAAAATTGCCTCGTTTTGCAGGATTACTTTGAAACAACACATCTACTTTTCTAAAATGTGTTTACAAGGAACTTTGTTTCACAAACAACATTTTAGGCTCTTTGACCTTGGTGACCAATCACACCTAAGTCACAAGAAATCTCCAAGGATTTTGCTGTCACAATTCCTGAAATTTTAAATGACATAAATTGAAAAGTAGAACTAAAACAAAAAAATGTTTTTGGCCAAATACACACCTGACCACAGATACACACCCGGAAGCCCGGAAACAATATTTTGTCGCGGGCCACTTTGGAGTTACGTCTTCAGTGTAAACAGGGTAACAAAATTATTGCAAAATCAGAACAGATTTTAGCAAGATTCATACAAGTTGACACGTGATTTGCTTTCGCGGGCCACATAAAACGACGTGGGAGGGCCGGATTTGGCCCCCGAGCCTCGTGTTTGACACCAGTGCCCCTAAACACAAAACGGTTTTGCGTTTGCACAGGTGACGGCGTCCCAAAGGAAAACAGTCCCTTCATCAACAACACAGACAACGACAAAAGCAGCAGTTACGATGGCACCAACATGGCACTTTTTGAGGTAAGCGCCCATATTTGGGCCGTCATACATAAAACACTGTAAGTTTGCCCGGCAGAAGGAAATTTTACGGCGACCTTACAGGGGAAACAGATTGTGTATATGTGTTTTGGTGAGACAATCCCTGATACAAAGAAGTCCCATTCTAGGACTCAAATTCAATTTTCTCCTCGTTAAGCAATGTAAATATGAATGAGCTTATTTACCTTGAAATGTCGATCCAGCTGAGGCGCTGCCAAGTGCGTTGCTCTGCCTTCTGGCTAACCTTGCTGGTTGGTGATCGCTGGACTTTGTATTGATTTGATTAGAAGGCATAACCTTCACTTCATAAATCCTCCGTAAACCTGATCAGGTCATGCTACTGTTTGCCAAAAGATTTGCGCTTTTTTTTTTTACATTTGTCGAGGATTGGGTTTTATCAGTTTCATTGTTTCTGAGCGACGTCCTGTCTCAGACTGTATTTTTGGGTTGTTGTTTTTTTTTTTTTTAATACATTCGCCTCAATTCTTATTGCAGGAGGAGATGGACAGCAACCCCATGGTGTCATCCCTTCTCAATAAACTGGCAAACTACACAAACCTCACGCAGGGAGCCCAGGAACACGAGGAGGCCGATGACGACGAGGGCTCCAAAAAGAAAGCCGTCAAGGTGACTTCAAAATTGTTTCCGAAGCTCTCTGTGCAATGTTTGAATCTTCGGTGGGTAAGGCGAGTGACGATTGTGTATTTTTTTTTAAACTTGCGCAGCATAACGCAACCTATGACTGGTAATGTCTTATTGATCTAGGGGGGAATGCACGTTCCCTCTTTGACCCTTGACCCTGTTGTTTCACTCATCGTCTATAAACAGTCTGGTGTGGACTTTATTACTGAGTCAGCATAAGCCTGCGTGTGCACAATTATTATTATTATTATTTTTTTGTCAACACAAAATTTGTTGTAATGACCGGGTATAATTTTGTAATCTCTTCCACTCCCTGCTTTCAACGCTTGTATTTATTTGACAACGCTTACTTTCCCTCTCTCTAGAGTCCTCAAATGGGAACTTTTATGGGCGTCTATCTCCCCTGCCTCCAGAACATTCTGGGAGTCATCCTTTTTCTACGCCTTACCTGGATCGTCGGCACGGCCGGCATCTTACAATCTCTGGCCATCGTCAGCTTGTGCTGCTCTTGTGTGAGTATTTGACCAAAACATGTTGGTGCATCAGAGCTGGAAGAGAAGGCCTCAAATTCCCGCCCCAAATTTCTTACAGCTGCTGTTCTTTAACTCATTCACTCCCAAAGACGTTTTTAAACGTCTTTTCAGACTTGGTCTAGAATTGGCTGGTACTGAATGAGTTAAGAGACCAAGATGGCACCTAACAATCGTGTGTGTGACGGCCCGTCATCGATCGAGAACTTTTCAACTCATGTCATCCGCATTTGCAAGACCCGTCATATGGCTCCACTCTTAACATTTGCGTTTCATCAAGAGATTTAGAGCAGTCACGAGCAGGATTATATAAATTTGTGTGTGTGAGTGTGTGTGTGTTTCCCTCTGTCTGTCTGCCTTAATGAAGGACGAAGCGTTCCACTCCCCACGCTCAACACATAATCCCCAACCATCTGCAAAGTGTCAGACATACTGCGATGTGCACTCTCACACACTTCTCGCCGCAATTTTACCAATCCCGCGTCAGACAATGGATTACTCTCCGATTAATCGGGGAAAGTACATGCAGAAACCTCGGGCGCAATCTCCGCAAAATGCTTTGCGAATGGCATTAGAAATGCAACCGATTGGAAATTCAATCTTCTTATTTCGTCATTCCCCCCAAAAAAATGTGTGCAATGTATTGATGATGTGAAAGAGTCGCTCACAGCAGATGTCGTGGACTCTGATGAGATTTAAATGTCGGACGTGACACTCAACTCCCACTGCTAGGCCGCATAACGCTTGGAAAGGTTCGTTACGTAATAAGAAGGCTGATCTTAGTCAAATAGATTAATGTTCGTTTTGATGACTCGGACCACATGCTCTGGATTGTTTATACGGTCCGTGTGCTCGTAGGTCATAGTTTGCGCAGTGTAGTCGAAATAAATAGCCTTCGGAGAGCAAAATGTCAAAAGTTGTGGAAGAATTTACTGTATTTAGCTTAGAGGAGAGTCATGGTTGCTTTGTTCAAGAGAAGCAAATATTACGAAGCTCTGCCTGCTTTTCTTCGTGGTATCTTAAATCAGGCGTTCCTGGTAGAGTGCCAGTCAAGTTGTATAGCTTGGGATTTAGGAGGAAGTGAACGGTAAAAATTAACGGGTAATTGGCTTTACTCCAGCCTGTCTGCCTTTTTAAAACCGGATGGTCTTTGAAGAGCCGGAGGTTTATCTTGGTCACGGATAGTCACGGCCGCTGCTCTCCCAATCGCCCTCTTGTTGTTTTTTTTCTTTTCCATGACCTCACCTTCACGTGTCCGCCCACCCCCTCTTGATGTGTTATTGTTTAAGTTAATTTCAGCTCCATGGCTCTGCTATCTCGTGCCCTGTCCTTCCTCTCATTGGGAGGCTCTCGGGTGATTTTCTGACGAGCGTTTTTGCAGCGACACAATGACTGATTTTACGGGAAAAGCTCGTACGCATTACCAATCCTAGAGACTTAGCGCGTAAGCCTTTCAAGATACATTTTAGCAGGCGAAATGATGGCTTAAGCCACCCAAAGACTCCAACTCTGTGTATTATGTAATTATGTCAGCATGGGAAAAAAAAAAAAAAGTAGCGACACTCTCAAGGTGACAGCCAAATATTTTTGATGGAATGTCCACAATTCGTCCATCACGACAAAAGACCAAATGTGAGCTTTTTGTTCCCGTGTTCTCCTTCCAGACCATGCTGACAGCCATCTCCATGAGTGCAATTGCGACAAACGGCGTCGTGCCAGGTACGATACCGACTCATTCGTTCATGATCGCTCATTGGAAACGTTTTCCCAACGTCCATTTTTTTTTCCCCCCCACAGCGGGAGGTTCCTACTATATGATTTCCAGATCACTTGGCCCCGAGTTTGGTGGAGCTGTCGGTCTCTGTTTCTACCTGGGTACGACGTTTGCGGGCTCCATGTACATCCTGGGTACTATTGAGATTCTATTGGTGAGGAAACACGCCACGCTGACGGGGTCATTTTGGACCGCGGTGTTGCGTAACAAATATCCTTCCACTTCCCGTTCAGACCTACATTGTGCCGAAGGCGGCCATCTTTGTGGCGGAAAAGAAGGAGGACGAAGGCGACGCCCTCCTGAATAACATGCGCGTCTACGGCACGTGCTGCCTGACGCTGATGTCCGTGGTTGTCTTTGTGGGGGTCAAATATGTCAACAAACTTGCCCTGGTCTTCCTGGCCTGTGTCATTCTCTCCATCCTCGCCATCTACGCCGGCGTCATCAAGACCATCTTTGAGCCGCCCGACTTCCCGTAAGTCAAGTGTACATTCGCAGATTCAAGTGGTTCAGTTAACATGCAAGTAGCGTGACGGACTCTTGCTCTCTCTTCTTTCTTGACGTAGCGTCTGCATGTTGGGAAACCGCACGCTGCAGAACCAAAATTTCGACAAGTGTCTTAAGATGGACATCGTGGATAACGTGACTGCCACCACGCAGCTGTGGAAGCTGTTCTGCAGCGGCCCGGATTACAACGCCACCTGCAACGAGTATTTCCTCAACAACAACGTGACCCAGATTCAAGGCATCCCCGGACTTACCAGTGGGGTTATTTCAGGTGTGAAAGCAATCTGCGCTTGCTTGATTTGATGTATTTGGAGGGTGTTTTCGTGAATCCCGGTTGACCATACAGTCCTCATTTCTGTTTCATGCATGGACTCAGATTTTTTATTTTATTTTATTTTTTTACCATTACAGTCAAACCTCGGTTTTCGTCCATAATCCGTTCCAGAAGGCTGTTCGAAAACCGAAATTGTTCGAAAACCGAAACCTCTTTTTAAAATAAAAATGTTGACTGAACACGTCTGCTCACAATGGAAAGCAACACGAGGAAGCGCCACTTCCTCGTGTAAGGAAGGCGAGAGGAGTCAAATGGTGCATTCAAGTGCGCTCAGTTTGTTCGAGAACTGAAATTTGTGCGTCATCCGAGGCATAAAAAAAAACGTGAAATTTTTGGTCGAAAACCGAGACGTTCGAAAACCGAGGTTTGACTGTATTTTCATTGTTATTTCCAATAACAAACACTTAGCTTCTCACTTGCAGATTCGTTGATCTGAATGTTATGACTGTATGGTCATTACGGTTAGAAAATGGAGATTTCAAAAGGCCTTTCTTGCTGAATTTCTCTTTCGCTGACCATTTCAGAAAATATGTGGTCGGAATATGGGCCGCTGGGCATGTTGGTTGAGAACAAGAAGTTGTCATCGGTTGGAGGAAGCGATCCCACGCAGGACATCTACCTGCCCTATGTCGTCAATGACATTGCTTCCTTCTTCACGCTGCTTGTCGGGATCTACTTCCCCTCTGTCACTGGTGAGAGCGCGACCAACCAAACACCCACAGAGTACAACAATTTTTTTTTTTTTTTTTTAAGACTGCGGGTCAGGGTTGTTCAGCAGTGGGTCTAATGTTTTTTTACGAAGATGTTTTTTGTTTTTGTGACCTCTCAGGTATCATGGCCGGTTCTAATCGATCGGGCGATTTGCGAGATGCCCAAAGGTCCATCCCAGTTGGAACCATCCTGGCTATCTTTACCACCTCCGTCATATGTATCCTTTTAATATTCTTACTCTGAGACTGGAGTTCGTCAGACCGATAATCGGTTATGCCGGTGGACACATAATTCTTACTTCATTGTTCCGTCGACTCCATCGACCACGCTTGCGTAACGTCATGCAATGCGCTGTACTTTTTTTAAACATCCGTGAAAATAGCGAGAGTGTTAATTTTGTGAAGTGACTTGTCTAGTTGGAGTCTGTGAGCGCTTAGAAACGCGGGAGCGTATTTTTCCTGAACAGTTTGCCTCAGATTTCACCTGTGTGGTGCTCTTTGGTGCCTGCATTGAGGGCGTTTTACTTCGAGACAAGTAAGACTTGAAACACACGCGCGCACACACACACTTTGCCACATCCTGCGCACGTTTCGAAATCGGCTGATTCGAGTTACAGTGACCCCTCGCTATTTCCCGGTTCGTTTATCGCGGCTTCAGTGCATCATATTCATAAAAATATATATATATTTTTTTCCGTATACATGTCGTACAGTACTGTATATGTTGCTCTATGTGACTCGCTGTTGTTTTGCTGACTTTCGCAGCTTCTCGCTGACTTTTTGCGTACATTTTTTTTAATATATTTACTGTATTTTGTACAGGGGGGGGGCGGTCGCTACTTCGCGGATTTTCGTTTATCGCGGGTGGTTTTGGTCCTCATTAACCGCAATAAACGAGGGATTACTGTATTTATTTGACCAACCGGTTCACATTTCTTCATTCCTTTCGTTCAGTACACGACGCTTTATTGCTCGTGAGAATTCAATCCCAGCGCTTACGAGGCTTTTGAGCTTTTCAGAAGACTTATGAGAGAGTGCTTCAAATTCATCATTTTGCATCGATGAAAAGAGAAAGACTGACATAACAAAAGATGGAGTGAAGAGAGAGAGCTTTCTTACCCTGAGAGTTCAAATTGTCTCCTGGTATTTGGAGTACTGCCAACACGCCATTCCAGCGACGCATTCCTTGTTTTGTTTTTGTTTTGGTAGGTTTGGCGACTCCGTCAAAGGCAACCTTGTGATTGGCACGCTGTCGTGGCCTTCACCGTGGGTCATTGTCATTGGCTCCTTCTTCTCTTGCTGCGGCGCGGGGCTCCAGAGTTTGACCGGTGCCCCGCGCCTGCTGCAAGCCATCGCGCGAGACGGCATCGTACCTTTCTTACAGGTAAGACACCGACCGCCTGTGCAGTCGGTGCACGCAATCGCTTCACCTTTGACACTTTCGCCATGCACCATTTTAGGTATTTGGTCACGGAAAGGCCAACGGAGAGCCGACCTGGGCTCTCCTACTGACCGCCGGCATCTGCGAGATTGGAATACTCATCGCTTCTTTGGATGCCGTGGCGCCGATCCTCTCCATGTGGGTGTCTCGCCGCCTCGATTTTAAATTCCCCGTTTCTTGAGCCTCGACGCGGGAGGTCTTGAGAATGGCAATCGAGATGAATGAATCTTGGGATCTGTTCTCCTCATGCAGGTTTTTCCTTATGTGCTACCTGTTTGTCAACCTGGCGTGCGCCGTTCAGACTTTACTGCGAACCCCAAACTGGAGGCCACGCTTCAAATACTACCACTGGTCAGTGATTTATTATGAAGCCAACCGCTGTACGTTCCTTATGATCCGTTGCCTCTGGCCTCTTTTCACTCACACCCGGACACAAACTCATCCCCATTAAGATTAATTCCACAGCAAAGCCTGCGGAAAATTCCCCCTTGTGTCCTGAGATTGTCATCGCTTTGCTCCGGGTTTAAGCCGTCAGCTGTCCATTCTGAAATGGGGTTTTTTTTTTTCTCCTCCAATGAAGCAGAAGCATGACACTGTTCTATAAATAGATGGCTTTTGAAATGAGTGGATGAGAGTTGTTAATTGTTTTTTTGTTTTTTGTTTTTTCAACAGGGCTCTCTCTTTTCTGGGAATGAGTTTGTGCCTGGCTCTCATGTTCATTTCGTCCTGGTATTATGCCATCGTTGCCATGGTCATCGCCGGCTGCATCTACAAATACATTGAATACAGAGGGTGAGGATGACTGGTGATGTAATCCAATTAAAAAGACGCCTGGCACCATTTACACAGACTATTGTATTGTATTCCATTATTTCTGCGCAGGGCAGAAAAGGAGTGGGGCGACGGCATCCGCGGCCTTTCGCTCAACGCCGCCCGTTTCGCCCTCATTCGTTTAGAGGAGGCTCCGCCGCACACCAAGAACTGGAGGTAGAGCATCGCCTGAGTCAGCATCGATGTAACACTGCGGCATCTGTGAAACCGTGCGGCTGACGGGCCAAACTGAAGAAATATGCAAGTCAGCAAAAAGTGATTCCGTTCCTCTTTCCCATCAATCCAGGCCTCAGTGTTTGGTGCTGTTGAATCTGGACTCGGACCAAGCGGTCAAGCATCCGCGCCTGCTGTCGTTCACCTCTCAGCTGAAGGCCGGCAAAGGCTTAACCATCGTGGGAAATGTATTGGAGGGGACGTATCTCACAAAGGAAGCCGAAGCAAAAAAGGCAGAGCAGGTATGACGGGAGACCACCGCGAAAGAGGAGAATGCATGACACGGTGCACGGATATTTCATGTGTTTTTTCGTTGTAATTCCCTCCAGAACATCAAGTCTTCCATGACGGCAGAGCGGACCAAGGGTTTCTGCCATGTTGTCGTTTCCTCCAACCTCCGAGACGGGGTCTCCCATCTAATCCAGTCAGCCGGGTTGGGCGGCATGAAGCATAACACGGTCCTAATGGCCTGGCCGGGAGCCTGGAAGCAGTCCAATGACCCGCAGTCCTGGAGGAATTTCATAGGTATGGCAAAGCTCCAATGCAAATTAATTATTTGGAGTACGGCTCACATCCCGTCATCGCTTTCACCCCCCCCCCCCCCCCCGTGTCTTCCCAGAGACGGTGCGGGAGACCACGTCGGCGCACCAGGCCTTGCTTGTGGCGAAGAACGTGGACAGCTTCCCCACCAATCAAGACCGCCTCGGCGAGGGGACCATCGACGTGTGGTGGGTGGTTCACGACGGAGGCCTGTTGATGCTGCTGCCTTTCCTGCTACGGCAGCACAAAGTAGGTTATGGCGCGGCGCCGCGGTTTCGGTTTGGTCTCTCCGGCGCCGGTTCACCCACCGAGTGTCAGTGACATCAGCGTGTCAGTGGGACACGCGTTCTACTCTTCCGCTTCCTCTTTCACGAAGACTTCCAACAACTCTCCTTCAGGTGTGGAGAAAGTGCAAGATGCGCATTTTCACCGTGGCCCAGATGGAGGACAACAGCATACAGATGAAAAAAGATCTCCAAACGTTCCTTTATCACCTGCGGCTCAACGCAGAGGTGGAAGTGGTGGAAATGGTAAGACCCGGTCGTGTGTCATGTTTCCGTGAGTTGCGAATAGAACATCGTGGCGAGGTTGCGCTCGTTGAAATCGGCCATTCAACCGAAGCTTCTTTCTGTGTGCAGCATGATAATGACATCTCGGCCTTCACCTATGAGAAGACTCTCGTGATGGAGCAGAGGTCTCAGATGCTGAAACAGATGCAGCTATCCAAGACTGAGAGGGAGCGAGAGGTACCGCCATTATCCCTCTTTTTTTTTTTTTTTTTTTTTACTCCATTGACGGTTTCCTAACTGACCGACTAGGGCTCTTTGATGTTATGTTTTTTTTTTGCTCCCCATTGATAAGTGGCACACATCCAGCATCACCACATCACATTGCATCAGCTCAGATGAGCTCGACAATCAGTCAAAAATCAAACTAAGATCTCAACTTCACCGTCCGTCGTCACAGTCCGTGGCACCTTTTGACAGTTGGTCCCATTTGCTTTTTATCTGCAATCACCTTTCGGGGGGCTATGGCGCACGACTCAGATTCAGAGTATCACTGACGAATCACGTAACTCAATCCGGAGGAAGAACCAAGGTGCTGCCGAGGGCGCGAGCCTCAGCCGGCAGTCCTCTCCGACGGAGGACACGCAGGAGGATGAGGTAGTCCATTTGGCTTTGTCCACCCCACTGTCCCCCTTAGTGGCCCGGTTTCACAAAGTGTCCTCGATCGGCTGCCGTGCAGCCAGTGAGCACAGCCTGTGTGTCGGCAAGAGTACTTTCCGTCAAAATGAATGTACTAAATAATAATGGCGCAATCTGGTGGTATGCATAGGCGATGCCAAACCTCTTTGGGGAGGCCAATTCTGTCAGCGAGTAATTGACATCGACCCAAAGAGGTTTGTGGCCTAAGCATAGAACAGCAAGTAGGTGAGTTTTTTTTTTAAAGTCAATAATCGAGGCCAAGAGCTCTGTGGTGCTTTGTGAATACCAACCTGTCACGCTCCCAAGAATGCCGCCCGAGACCATCTGATATCCAACCTACATTCAACTCTAAACCCAAATACCCCTGACGAAAGACTGGACAGTATTGTTCTCAAAACTGACTTCACTCCTTTCCCTCTAAAATGGAGCTTACACCATCTCAGGTTAATTTGTGCTCCTGTATTTCTCTAAATTAACTAACTGGTTGGTCTAACCTCCACTTGAGCTGACAATACTGTCCATTTTGGTCATAAACAGTCACTGCCCCGTTTTGCCCCGCCCCCTCCTGCACTTATGACTTAACCACAGTCATTATGATGCAATATAGGTGTCAGTGCAATGTGTCGTGAACGTCATACATTTTTGGGAGGACTATAAAGAAATAGTTTGGATCAATAGCGGGGAATTTGGTCCATTATCTTGCGTGTTTTTTTTTTTTATATTGTATGGTGGTCCGTGTCATGTGTCGTGCGTTTCCGTGTCCTCTGCCTCTGTTTTGTATCCCTTCAGTACAAATTTTCATGACTCTTGGACATTGATTTTTCTTTCTCTCTTTGTGCTACGCATTGCACGTATCCCCGATTCTCGTTTCTTTACTGCCGGACTTCCCGTCTGCCAACCCTCGGCGTTGTGTCTTGAAGCCACGTCTGTTTCCGCCAGGCCCAACTGATCCATGACCGAAACACGGCCTCCCGCGCCTCCATGAACGACAAGACCGAAGCCGTCCCTGATCGGGTTCACATGACCTGGACCAAGGACAAGCTTTTCACAGAGCGGAACCGCAACCGCGAGTGCAACTCCAACGTGGCCATGCGAGACCTCTTCAACATGAAGCCGTAAGTTGCCTTTAGCTGATGAGCCCTCGAATCCAGCAGACGTTTCATGGAAAGGTTTTTCGCCATTTTTATTTATTTCCGACAAAGGGAATACAGTCTTGTGTGATGTCATACATAGAGGTGTTGTATACCTTTTCCCTCGAGATTTTGGCTGAATTTGACACTCTTAGGGGCGTTCAACTTTTAAGATGGTTCTGTACTAGACACCAAAAAAGTAACAAACCAACAAAAAGATGATTTAGAAAAAAAAAAAAAAAGTGAAATGAGACAAGATTGCACGGCATGAGCATTCAAGCTGCACGGGTGAGCGTGCACGCATGTGTGTGCCTGAACGGCCGTTTCAGTCGGAGTGCACGGCGAGCCCCCTCAGCCCACTCATGTGGACTAACTACTTGTCTACCATCATTAAGTCCTCACACTACTTGTCTCCCTTAAAGAGCGACACCTTTTCCACGGCTCGCTGGACATCAGACGGGCCAGCCATGTGCGACTTTTGAAGCTTGCGTGGCCAGTAGCAGGGCCTGATTTTAGATGCATCTAAAGGCTGTCTTTGTTTTGTCCCATTTTTCTCCTTCTAGAGAGTGGGGGAGCTTGTAAGTTGCATTCTGTTGGCCCGAGACCGCATGCGTGTGTGCCACTTTTAACAGTGTCCTTCCGTGCATGTGTGTGTTGGTGTTGTGCGCACGTGCATGAGTATACCTCGATTCACTTGCATCTAATATGACCGCGAGCAAAATTGTGCTTTCCATCTGCCATTTCGTGGAGTAAATGTAAAAATTGGGAGTCGGGATGGGCATTGAAATGAACTCTCAGGGGGGGAAAAAAACAAAAGTCAAATGCGAGTCTTTATCTGGAAAGCTGGATTTTGTGAACAAGTGTCATCATTTTCATGCAATTTGGTTTCCAGGTGTGTGTTGGCATCATTCAGCGTCAAGACAAGCGTTGACATCGAAACTCAGACTTGTGTTTGTGTGCTTGTGCGTGTGAAGCCAAGCTTCACTGATACAGTTGAGGCCAAAGGTTTTTGGCAACCACCGTGATGACAAATTTTGCTGATTTGACAAAGAATAATTCGATGTACATAATCAATTTATTTTTATTTGATTTAAATTGTAATAAATGTGTCATTAAATTGTAATTAAATGTGACATTAAATGTGAAAAGTCAGCATTTGCAATGCTGATCCCTTTTTTAGACCTTTTTAGTTTTTAAGGAACTGCTCAATTTCTAAATGCTCATGACAACGCTATGAAAGCCACATAATGAGTGAAACATGAAATTAGAGTCAACGTTAAATCCAATGGCCACAACTGTACTTGGTGATTCGCTTTTATGTCTCACACTGTCAACCTTTTGTGCGTCGTCTTTGATTCATATTTTATGAACGTGACTGTACTCACTTCGTCTTGTTAACCCAGGAACCAGACCAACGTCCGCCGCATGCACACGGCCATCAAACTGAATGAGGTGGTGGTCAACAAGTCCCAGGGAGCCCACCTGGTTCTGCTCAACATGCCGGGACCACCCAAGAACCGGGGAGGAGATGAGAACTGTATCCTTTTCGTCTTCCGAAATATGTTTATTTTTAAGTCACGTCAAATTGTAGCAGGGCCTAGATTGTGCTAGGCTGGCCTCGATTATTTACTAAAAACTCACCTACTTGCTGTTTTATGCTTAGGCCACAAACCTCTTTGGGTAGATTGGCCTCCCCAAAGAGGTTTGGCATCGTCTATGGATACCACCAGATTGCGCCAAAGCATCATTTTAGGATTGCGAGCCGCTTTTGATGAGCATATGCTGCTCAAATATTAGAAATTGGAACATTCCGTAGAAATGTTGTGTCACCATGATTCTTTGATTTATCGTGTTATTTAAAACGTTATGCTCCTTCACTTCCTTCCTCTCAGATATGGAATTTCTCGAGGTTTTGCTGGAGGGTCTGAACCGAGTCCTGCTTGTCCGAGGCGGTGGGCAGGAAGTTATTACAATCTACTCTTAGAGGGGAGGGGTGGGGCAAAAACAAAAAAACCAACAACCACCTCCCACCCCATTCTGCATGTTATGGGCCGTCGCCTTGGATATCAGTCACCAGGCATTTATTTTGAAAGGGAGGACACTTAATTGGGTTCCTATTAAGATGGGATGGCGGAATCACTAGTGATTGATGGTTAGTCAGCAGGTGCTTGGGAAAGGAGGGGAGATGTCGCGGGCTGGCGAGCGAGCGAGGCGGGCCCACGCGAGGCCGCGCTACAAAAAAAAAAAACAGCAACAAAAAATAGAGCATAGAGACACTTTATATTTTTCATTCAACTCGTGACGAGGTTCTTTTGTTTGTTCACCTTCTTTCCCCCTCGTCGTTGTCATGTTGTCAACACTCGGCGTTGACTGTGATGTCGCACCTCGTAGTCTCTTTTACGCTTTGGTGGCCCAAGAGAGTTTTGTGTGCTCGGTGAAGCGAAACGTCGTGGGGGGAGTTGTTGTGCTGCAGCTGTGTGATTGGAGCAGCCCACCCTTTTGCTGGCTTTTCTCAGCTTGTTTATCACACACACTCAAACATTCTCAGCGATGAATGGCCAAAAAATTTATTTACCATCTACTCCTTTATTAGATGACATCATCATTGGCCTTTGCTGCATTGAAAGAGTCAACAAAAACACAACTCACACCTTACACTGACAGACTTTTGCACTAACCAGAATCTTACAAGTTTGCGTTGTGGCTAGGGCACGTCAAAACCACACTATTTACCGTTTTACACACACACACACGCACACACACACACACAGCGTTGTGCACCAGACTGAATTCGCTGAATGGTTTAGATCCATAGATAAGAAGAGAAAGTGCCAAAATAATTTCAAAGGAAACTGTGGAAGTCTTAATGTTACGCCCAACCCCAAAGTATGATTATCAACTCATAAAAATCAACAATTTCTTTCATAGACGCGACTCGTGAAATTGCGACCGTTTAAAGTTTCAAAACGAAAATTTCCCCACGCCATTTGACGCTCCGCAGTTTCTTTCAATTCGCAGTATTTTTTTTTTAAGTGATAAAAGTTGGATTTTCCTGCACGTCTTTGCTTGAAAATGTCCAACTTGTGAGTCCAGTGGTCATGTTCGTATATTTTTGTGCTTTGTTGTGTTTTGTCCAATTGTCGTATGGTTGAGCAGCCGTAGTTTTTTTTCTTACGTGAACGGAACTTCTGTTACTTTGCCTGTCTGTTGATTTTTATCAAAAGTGGCAGTTTGAAGGAGTATGAGTAAATGAAGACAGCTCCATTTTACAGTACAGCTTTTATTTTTTTTCAACCCACCAGAAATGCAACCTTCAGAATACAGCAATAAACTTTTGAAGCAAGCAAGGTACATTGGGGGAAAAGCTGCATGACACTGTTACAGTCTTTCTTTGTCATTTTTAGCCTCACAAAAAAAGTTACGCTATAAACATTGTCTAGTTTTGAGAAATTAAAACCAAAATCATGTTATTCGAGTTTATTCTGGTTTTTAATTCTGTTGCTGTGCTCGGTGGCACTAAAATGTAATCTCATTACCTTGAACAAAAGATGGTGCAAAAGAGTTGAACGGGGTGCTGGAGGTGTTGTTTTGCAACTCAGTGGGAACTGGGAGGTGACTGGAGAATGTTATCTACCTCAAAGGTGTCACGGAGGCTTGAAGACACACACACACAAAATATGGACACACATTGCAGTTTCACTAAGGAGGGAAAAAAGAGGGGGGGGGGAAGCCCTCGGCTTTATGAGGCAAGCGGCATAGTTGTGTGTGTTTGTGTGCGTGCGTGTGCGCGCGTACGTGCGTTTACCCGTGTGCATGCGCGTCTATGTGTTCTGAGAAGTGAAGAAGCTGCTTATTTTCGTCCTGCCCGACGCCTGGTGGCCGTCACTGGACGGAACAGGAAGTCACTTTATGGGAGCACGCGTAGAGACGGTAGCCCTGTAAATTATATTTGTGCCTCTCTGAGTAACTATTAAAAGTGCTGAAATAAAAGCGAAGTCGTCTGTGGTCTTATTGTGCTCGCTCTGCTGCAAAGTTACTATTAAATAACTAAAAATTGCTGCGATTGGCTGGCAACCAGTTCAGGGTGTACCCTGCCTACTGCCCGAAGACAACCAAATAAAAACTCACTATAGCTCAAATGAAAAAGACTATTGATAACCATGCTGAGCTTTGAAAAATGTGCAATTGTGAATCAGATTAAAGATAAATGCAATACGGTACAACAAACTGACCAATCAATACTTCCTTACTGTCTTCAGTTCAAGTGATTTAATTTGTCCAGCAGAGAGCAGCATTGCTTTCGAATAAAAAGTCAGGGAACATTAGATTAATACAGTAATCATATTAGCAGCAGCATTCCAGTATGAAAAGCAGTTTGTGCATTTCTTTAAAATGCTTAATGTCCAGTTTAAGGTCCATGTACTAATTAACTCTCTTTCCCCAGCAGGACAATTTAGCGCACGAGTAGAATGACGAGTTCAATTGTATAGGAACTGTCTGACTAGGAATGTATTTTTCCACTACTGGTGTCAAACGTATGCAGTTAAACCTTACGAGTAGACTACTGTCCTGCACTAGTAACAGGCCCAACTAATAGGAAGGTGTCAAACGCGAGGCAGGGCGTTGCGCACTAGTCACCTCCTGGACCCAAAATGCCCTCCACTTGTAATCTTGCCAGGTATGTCCTGCGCTGTCATTTGTTTGCTCTTTACACTGTTGACCAAATCAATAGGGCCTATGCCTGACCCACTAAATTGTTAAAAACGGGAAAACTGAAAAGCTCACAGAAGCTTAATGATTCATTCATGTTTGTCTTTGTCATCTGTTGAGCTTTTCACTAACTAATCGCAACTGAGAAACAGCAATATTATTAGTTAGGTTTTTTTACTTTGTTTTTATGAAGCCAAATTTGTAATTCCTTACTCAGTAATTTACCCTTTTAAAAACGGTTTAATTTTATCCGGAAACGGAAGGGTTAAAACGAGAAGCGGCAGGCAGGTGTCAAGTACGGACAGACAGGAAATCATCAAGGACGGTATCGCAAAATAAAATAAAACATCGTTCTACGACCGCTATAATTCTTGCGAATCTAACTTTAGCTAGAGCTGTAGTTTGATGATTCTTGGTCCCCAGAATGTGTTCTCACCCCTCGCCAAGCACCCTCCACCAAACGTTAGATTGACGCCCATCATGAGGAGAACAGATACAGTGTCCTAAAATTCTGACACTTCTGTCTTTATTCTGAAAGGTCAGCTCAAGCAACGTTTGGTAAGTAAAGTGAACTTGACGAGTGGTTCAAAGCCGCAACATCGCTGCCTGCTACCTACCGCCGCCTCCTCTGAGGATCCTTTTAAGGAGAAGACGTTCGATTGCATCACAATTACAACACATTTGACGACTTTTCATGAGGGCTTCGCTGTGTCTATTTGGTGTCAAGTGAGAGAAGGTGACAAGCCAGCGGCCGCTTGGTGCAATCCGCCGGACGGACGCTCTTAACGCCGCGATGGTGCGTTTCTATTTTGCTTTTTAACGCCGCAGCGAGGACAAACGGGCTGGTGTTCTTATTTGGTGGTTTATTTCCAGCCTGAAATTTACTATGATCCATCCGCCGATGTCGTAGCTGGCGGGGCAATGCACCACGACGGCGGGCGATTATCTGCAGGTGGATGGCCAACCTGACGCAAAGCCTCTGCAAAATCAACAGCTCAGAAACGCCGCCGGACATTTTTAAAGCCGAATCATGCTTCCAGGCGTAGGCGTGTTCGGCACCAGCCTGACCGCCAGGGTGATCATCCCCCTATTGAAAAATGAGGGATTCGCCGTCAAAGCCCTTTGGGGCCGCACGCAGGAAGAGGCGGAGGAGCTGGCCAAGGAGATGGACGTCCCGTTTTACACCAACCGGATCGACGACGTGCTGCTGCACCAGGACGTGGATCTGGTTTGCATCAACCTGCCTCCGCCTCTGACGCGGCAGATCGCCGTCAAAACCTTGGGTGAGTGGCCGGGAGGGGATGGTGAGGGGCGGGCGGGATGCTGCTGCCGAAGCTGCACCTGCTGCTCGGGGGCTTGCCTTATGCACCCCCGCCGCAGCATCAGTCAGTGTGCTTGACTCGAAAGGTGTGGCTGGGGAGAAGGCTTGACATACGCTTGGAACCGTCCGACAGTGTGTTGACATGCCTCAGCAGAAGAATGTCAACTAACATCCACAGAAGAACTTGGCCCACTAATACAAGCTTGCAAGTGTAAAAGCAGCTTATTCATTCAGGAATGTTGTGCTGCTCTTGTGCTGTATTGATATGTAGGTAGATGTCAAAGTTTAGTTGAAGGTTTTGGTGTTTAAATACGGAATGTTACATTCTCTTTTGTGTGTTAGTTTGATCCTAAATGTCACCTGGGAGGGACAAATAATCAGCAATTTGTTGTCAAACAGGTTGGACGGTATGTATTTTTCGGTACTAGTTAACATTTTCTTTAGTTAACATGCCTGGAATGGTTTCCATTCAAGATGGACACGCACTTCAAAACTTTATAGTAATTTTCGAACAACAAATATATGAAGCATTTTTTTCCCCCCTCCCCAGTCGCTATCTTTCTCACAATATTTTGCTTCTGTCAGCAAACTAGCTGAGTCGGCATCAACAGCGCCTCTGCTAGTTGCATGCACACTGGAAAGATGCAACAAAAAAATCGGCTACAGAAATTTAGTAGGTAATTGATTGTCACTATATAGAGGCCACTAATGTAGATGTGAATGCTGAATACGTGCCACATTTTACATGCGGCATTCTTTCTACATTTTGTATTTTCTTTGTGTGTGTGTGTGTTCGTGTGTGTGTGTGTGTGTGTGTGTGTGTGTGTGTGTGTGTGTGTGTGCGTGTGTCTTACAATACGAAGGGCACCCATTAAATAGATCTTGTGACTGCAGCCATTGTGAAAATTACCAAGCGCTTTTTAAATCAGATGACTGTGCTTGGACACACGCATGCAGTCAGGCATGTGATTTGGATGTCAACTGCTTGTCAGGTTGGCCGCGTCATTTGGAAATTCAATTTAGTCATTTTGCGGGAGCTTGAGAGTGATGCAAGTCCCCCCCCCCCCCCCCAAAAAAAAACTTCTGCTTTGGTACTTGGTGCATTCCCACACTGTCGTCTTGTTGACTTGAGTTAAACACTTGGGAGTGCCAACATCAGGGACTGGACCAGCATACAATCGGCCACCGTATCCTGTTGCTCGACTTGTGTCAATATCTACAGTGCATTAAATCACGGGCTGGCTAGACGAACATCTACTCATGGCAACACGACATAAAATGTGATTGATTGTGTGTCTTTATGGGGGGGGGGGGGGTTCTTGTGTCAAGTTGCTGATATCGCTGTTGCACCAACTTGCTGATCATGAGCGAGATTATCGGTCACGTCCCAGTGAGCTTGAGTCACGAAATGTGTATAGCTGCTTGTCAATGGCCATTCTTTTCCTCCCCTTCTTCCCTGCTCATTTCCTCGTTGATTTATTTTTTTTTTTTGTGCGAGCACTGCCCGTTCCTTCCCCACCACCTTTCCTCCTCAGCCCCCACCCTCCTCTCACCCATGACAATGGCAAGCCTATGTCCGACCCTATTTACATTTTGTAGGATAAGAAATTCATATCAGGGTTTGCCTATGTAGCGATGACACTTTGTCCAGCTCGTATTTTTATCCACTCCAAAATAATAAACACACTGGCAACAAAAGTGAGCGCACCCCTCAGTGAAAAGTCAGATGTGCGCATCCACCAAATTATTAACTGCCTCACTCGTCTTTTGTCTTTCACATGGGCATTTTTGCACCATCCGCATTGGACTGACTCTGTTAACCGCGTGACAATCTACAAAGAACATCTGGGAAAGGAGAGGTCACTGTTGTTCGTGTTCGAGCTTGACCTCAAGATGTTTAATTGTTGAGGTCTTCCTTGTATGAGTCATCCAAACATGCCTTTGTGGACCATCACTCCTGAAACAGAAAAGTGACCTCCCACAAAATGAAAAATCATTTCCCTCCAGTAATTGGCAAACACGTTTTTTTTATGATGTAATACCAATATCCTCGCAAATATCTCAATTGCCTTCCATCTCTTAAACGCACAACGCCCACAGAGAGCGCAGGCCGTGACACCGACCGAAGCCGACTCGCTTCCTGTTGCGTGCGTGATTGTGATCTCCATGTGGCCGACGCACGTGAGTGTGTGTGTGATCTGATTCCTGCGACATCGGAATTTGAAGTCCGTATACAGAGACTTCCACCAGTAACTCGCTCCTTGCAAGTCCGAGCAAAATCTAGGCCCATGTGGTGTATGTATTTCAGGGCAACCAGAGATGATGTCATTTAGGTTGGTAGTTTCCAGAGCAGGTCGCCGACGTGTTCCACGTGTTGTTCAGGTTCGACTAGGCTGGGTTCGTCCTTTCGACAAACCGGTCAATCTCGTTGAGCGACGTCTCTCCCCCCATCGAGATTTCTTTTGCTTTTTATTCTACCGCCTCACTACTATGACATTCCAGGGGCGTCTGATGTCACTCAGGCTTTCCGGGCGTGTTTGAAGATTGACCGTAGAATGCCTTCCCTTTACTCTGCATGTTGTGGAAGTAGGAATTCTTAAATGAGAGCGTGTTAGCACTTGCGTTATTTTCTGTCAGTGTGAGCTATGTGTGTTTCCAGAGATGCGGACCTTTGGGGAAACAATCTTTCTAACGATATGGATATAAAATGGTACCTCAATTTACAAATGTAATTTGTTCCGTGACCAAGGTTGAAATGCAATTTACTCCCCATCAAGTCAAAACTCTCCATTGAAATGAACTCTAATGTCGTTAATCTGTGCCGGCACTCCGGGTGTGTGCATGCATGCATGCAGGAATTAGACCAGCTCATACGATCACCCCCCGGGGTCACAAATTCTGATGAAACCTAATCTACGCTGTTAACATTTCTCTTCTCTTCAAGCACACATGAGCAATAAACCCATTCATTACATTTTCAGGGGCTTTTGTCAGCTAAAATTAGAAGGGGGGGGAGCTTTTGTCGCTATTTCCTGGTTCATGAATGATGACATACGATGTTACAAATGGACGAACATCACCCACTATGATGCCCCTGAACAGGAAAAAACAAAAACTGGAGATTAAGCTGATCCTTTTGCACTGTAAAAAGTGTACACAGAGGAAAATATTCGTAATGTTATGTATGTGTGAGTCAGACGCAGGTGGGAATCTGAGTACTGAAGTGTAACATCAAAAAGAAGTTTCGGGTGCTATTTCGATATTGCAGGCTGAAGGAGGAAGTAGCGAGGCCTCTCAGTACCGCGAGCAGCGGTGAGCAACAGGCATGGAAATCTGCCTCTTTTCCACCGCAGTCGATCCACAGCATCGCATCTTGTTTGCAAAAACTACACTATTGTGTAATCTAGCACGTTCTGCAGTCATGCCGGGCTAAATTTAGAAATTTTCGTGAATGGTTAAAAACTGCTCAGTGAACCCGCCGCTAAGTTGTAGAGTGACGACAGTTTGGTGATTCAAAATGTGTCCGTCAGGTGACTCATAATGAATGCGGTCATACGTCGGGGGCAGAGAGCACTTCCGCTAACCTTTCTAAATGATACACGCGTGATTCACATCACCCGTCAGCGCTCCGTTGAGTGAGTGCATTTGTTCCCTATCTACTAAAAAAAAAAAGGTATTTGGAGAGCCACGTTTTCTATGGAGCGGCAAGACAACATTGTAACTTTTTGAAAGGCCTGCGGCTTGTTCAATCTGGCATAAAAGTATGCAGCGTTTGATAATAAATAAATAAAAACACCCCCCAACAATCAATTGTGATGGCTAAAATTGTTTATTTACAGTATCCGCTCGCAGACACCTGCTGCGAAGACTACCCAAAGAGCTATTTATAATCCGTCCGCAAAGGGCAAGTAGGTGTCATCATACTGCAGATGGTGTTGCGCAATCACAATTCCGACAGGTGATGAGGTCTTTGGGAGAGAACAAAGTGAGTAATTTCATACCAAAACATCCCGCGTGACCTCTAATATTGTCTACAAATGAAAAGACAATCCAGGCAATAGTGGGGTTTTTTTTTTACACCAATACATTCAATACGCTTCCAAAGATTTCAAATTGTTTATCTTGTACAGATTGTTTTTCACATGTATCATGACTCTCCCCCCCACACAGCGAATTGTCTTTGTAGATGGAATTTGCCTGACAAATTGCTCCGCCTGCCTCTGCCTTACATTTATCAGTCATTTCAATTTGGGGGGGGGCTGTAGTAAGCTGCTATAAGTTTCTCACTGGCTCGTGTTCATGTTCTCCGAGTCGTCTATTTTCATGCTAATGGCTGCTCTGGGAGAGTAGTCGCGAAAGAGCCCCAGAGACGGAGAAAATGATGATGGAGTGACAACGAAGAGCAAAGCGGAGAAAGCTTTGGCTTCCTGTGAAATTGCTTTTGTCTGTTTGATGAATGGCTGAGCAGGGGACGCTCTTTCAGGCAGCCTGACAAGTGAGCATTCTTGTATTAAGGAGAAAAAGCTCCCGATCACTGCCCCCCTCTAGTTCCTGCCTTCCTCTACTCGCGGACCTGCTCACAGGAAATGTTGATTATGGTGGTGAACTTGGGGCTTTTTTGGGTTGAGGGATCTAAATACTGACTTTAACGGTCCAACAGGGAGAGTGTTTTGTTTTTTTGCTTTTTTTATGTAGAACCATACGATTTGTAGTTCATAGTCTGATGACAGAACACCAAACAGCTAAGCTCACACGAGTTGCCCTGAACTTATTTCTGATTTTTAGATTTTTCCCCACATGCTTTCAACACATTTAAGGGTATAATTATACACCAAAAATGGTCAACCACATGATGTAATTTTAGCTAACAAAAGTCTGCTAGCTGGATGCTAATATGTAATGCAAAAAGCCATTTACGCGTTAGATTAGGGAAAATAAATGTACTTAAGCACACATGGACAAGTAACAGACACAAACATAATACAACAATATTTACATTCTTTTACAGTGTTGTCTCTGCTCTAAAGGAATTACTTGAGTTTAGTTGGGGACCTTCTCTGCCATATCCTGAACTATGCTGCTTCTGTTCCAGGAGACCTCAATGTAATGCACACTGCGGTTCGAAACGCAAGGTGCGCTACTCTAAATTCAGATTTGCCCATTAGGCGCTTAAAAATCTATCAAACAGTCATCACTTTAAAATCTGTGACACAGCAGAAAAGAATGATGAAGTGGAATGTTTTTCTCGGGGAACACATTATTCCCAAGGCAAATCTGCTGTGTCAGAACGAGGCACAGATGTCCTTCATGTTGCAGCATTCAAGAATCAGCTTGCTTGTGATTTTTATTTTATTTTTTTTAATTGGCCACATGGGACAAGAAGGACAACATGACAATCCAAGTAGGGAGGCAATCAGATCCTTTCTCTTTCTTTCAGGCTGATACTGATTGAGGTCACATTGTGACATTTCCGGTTTCAGGAAATTATATCTGCACCCATTCATTTCCTGTACCGTTGGGTAAATTTTGTGCTCCATCTGATGAAAACTTTCTTGTTTCATTCAATAGAACTTTTCCAGTCAAGATAGAGCGGAGCGACAATTTGCTTTTTCCGGCTTCCTCATGCTCGACTCGAGCTTTGGTGTGGCTCTGTCTGGCCGTGAATAAATTCCAGCTGCCTGCCATGAGTCAAGCACACAGTCATTGTCCAGACTTCTATTGTGTAAGATCAGAAAAAAAAAAAAACAATAATAATCAGAAACATCTGAAACCAAAAAGTCAAGCGGTATTATTATTTTGCAGTTTGGTTTGAAGTGATAATATCGTGGTTCCGTGCGGTCATTTCTTACAATTAGAGGAGCCCAAAACAAACCCCCAAAAATATGATAATGCTTTTTTTTTTTGGTGTGTATACTGCAAATAATATATGCAGCCCTACCCAGTAGCACGATGCTATCCTGTCTTCCTTTTCCTCTATAGATGGTTGACGGAGGTTTTCAGGGGGGTTTCATCACCATGACAACAGTCCAGATTGAACCAAGCAGCAAGCAATGTGTGCTCTCCGTTTTGCAAAAGTTTACCCGTGTCAGACAGATACGAACTTCACACCACGCTATTTAGGACAGGCTTCATGGTGAAGATGTCACGCAGCTTGCCCAAGGATGTTCGTGCTTATTAGTTGACCGTCAGTAGTAATGCCGGCTCGGCGTCTTGAATTGCCGTGTCAGATTGGGTCTGATGCGGATAATTTCATGTTCAATTCATTCAATTTGTCTCGCGAGGAACACCTCGGAACAGAAAGCAACTCAATGGTATTTGGTTGCACATGTGAAAAAATATATATATGTTGTATTACAACTGCCTTGCAGTTTAACAATATTCCAAATTGCATTTGGAATTTCTTCCTCCGTTATTTCCCAACTGGAGCGTCGTGTCGTTAAATCGAAAGTGATTCTGCTCTGCTGGATTCATTGACTTTACTCACAATTTACAGTTTCTGACCTCAACCGCGGATTATGTAATAATTGGCTAACAAACAGGGGCTGTGTATTGATAATTCCATGGCACTGTCTCTGGTGCTGAAGTCGAAGATGGAATCGTCAAAGCCAGATTTTTTTTTTTTTCGACACATGCATTGTGAGCAACACATTCTGAAAATCAAAGACACAAGTGGTTTGTATTTTTTTTTTAAATGGATAATGATTAAATCTTTCATCTTAGCAGTGTTTTGTGGTTATCAACTTGTATCGAAGCTCATCGAAAATCATTCCTGCTCATCTAATACTGTCAACATGCTCATTTGACTTAGATGGCGGCGATCATAACATGCAGCCATGTTAGTCTCATTTCACTGGTGTATGTCGAAGGCTTATTAGAGTGCAAGTGTGCCGATTAGGCTGCAGTGCAGCATGTGTGTGTCTGTGTGAGAGTGATTAGAAAGGAGGACCTGCAGCCCGGCAGTTAATTAAACCCCCAGTTTGAGTCTGATAACACGTTTCTAGGGCAACCAGATTGTTCACTTTAAAAATTTTTATTTCATGACTATTCACCACTGTCCTCCACCCTGCACCCCCCCCCCCCACGCACACACAAAATGACACCACTCAATCCACTGCAATAATCTTCCACTCTCGTCATCTTTATAAACAAAGTATAATCAGCAAAGCATGGACACCATGCGTCTATCTAGCATGTACACAATCATGAACCCATGTCCCATAAATGACTTTATTCAGTGGGTTAAATTATTCAGCATAACAAAATCACCTTCACATGAGGCTCATCAGCTTGCCAACAGTGAATAATTGTCATGGGGTATTTGGACGGTTTCACTTGATTCGATAAAATGTAGCCCAATGGTGTTGTTTACAACGTGCGGAGCCATTACTACACGACAGTTTGCTTTCAGTGCACCCATTAGACGCGAGTAGGCTGGTCGCTAGTCATTTCGCCGTCGTCTTTCAGTGAACGGGGTTGGTGCAGGGGTTAATGGCAGCACTTTTAGGAATGCTAATCTAGCAAATCGAGGGCATTAGCTGACGGGGGGGCGGGGGGGGGGGGAAGCTGGCTGAGTGAGAGCGAATGCCCTTCATCGTTCATCCTTGGTTGTGTGCGCGATCGGAGCTTCAGTTAGACGATGTAACATGTTGTCATGGTCATTTAAAAAGGGTCTTTCGGGGGTTACAATTTAGGTTTGTATTTCAGTGAATGCACCATAGGGATGTAAATCCATGCTTCTCAATATCGAACTCTTGAAGAAAATTTACAGAACCACGTTATCACATTCCACCGGTAGGCTCTCATCAGGTCGGATTGCTGAATACAAAAAGCAGATGCATTCTGGAATGATGGCATCACAGTTTAAATATTTGGGATGAGAATTCCCAAGGTTACTTTCTGTTACTTTTCATCACAATAAAAGCTGTTTGAGCATTTTTTTCCCTTGTTTTAAACCCATTCAAAAGTGATGGCGTAAATCTAGAGACCTCGATATCTCCCTTATGATCGGAGGGATGCTGTAGATGTTCAGGGGGAAGTGGAGAGGAGAGGGAAACCAATGATCTTACCAACTGTGTTTACGACGCGCTGCAGAGCTTTGTGATTAAGACTCTAATCCAGCCTGCAATTCCCCCCCCCCCCACTCCCCCTGCATTTGCTATACAGACTTAAATAACACTGATATGGAAGATAAGCCCTTCCAGGAAGAGCAGCGGGAGAAAAACGATACGAGTGAAGCAGTTAATGAAGGCGTGTGCCAAATTGTGGTCATTTCCACCTTTTGTTGCATCAGGGATGCGTTTGGGAAGACGGTCTTATGTCGATGGTTGTTGGTTCTATGCCGGTCCGATGATCAATAAATAATGAGCGGTAATGACTTAGCCATATGATAACCTCTCCGCAGTGAAGGGCTCAACCTGCGCTTCCTGCACTTCCGATCCGTTCTCCTTGAACAATAGGCACGCGCGCAATTGCTTGAGGTATGAGCGCGGACGCACGTCCCTCTGTCACACGCTCACCAAGCGTATGATGTCACCTCGTCCTGCCTTCGAATATTAGTGTGCGGGAAGGATGCATGGGAGCCACGCACAGAGACCCAGGTGGTATGGATGGAAGCCAACGGAGAGAAGCGCTCGACTGCGGCGTCAGCCTTTACTGAGAATGACGCAGCTGCTCTCCCTTGTGGCTTTGATTCCACAGCTTCCCCTTGGAACAAGTCCACCATTTTTAGGTGTCGTCAAAGTAGGACTGCGATTGACTTTAGAGCTTGTCCAGGAAATAGAAACTGTTTAGTGAATTCACACAAAAACCATGATATACAATAAACAGCTGCAGTTAGGCGCACATTTGGGAAATTGTAGTCATCATTGTAAATGTCTGAAATCCATCCATCTATTTTCATAGTTCTGCTAAAATAATAGTGGAGGTTTTTTTCCGTCTCTTGAATGAAGTAACACCCCGCCTGTTACGTAGTGTAAGGTATGTCCTGTCTCTAAATTATTGATGTTAGGGGACCAAGCTGGAGTGCTGAGTGTTTTGGTTGTTTTTTTTTTCAATTTTCCCTCCACACCCCTCTGGCTCTCACCCCGTTAAGGTTGCCGGACGACCACAACGGTAGTTTGTCACGTTCCGTCATCAAATCTAACGGCAGCGTAGTGACATTACCGACAAAAATGTTTTGGGATGGGTCACAACGCGCTCCAAATTGCCTTCTTTTTTACCTAACCAGACTGACCAGTCTGTATGGCTTTGACTGGTATTTTATTTTGAATGTATTTGAGTTTTGGGTTTGGATGTGGTATGCTGATAAGCCTTCAAGCAGGTCTTCCCACTCGGTAAAAGTGAGAAAAGTTCACCAAAGGGCTCGTAGCAGAAGGGCGTTCCCAAATTAATGCGTCTTTGTGTGCTTTTGCTAACCAAGGGAAATGGATTGAGAACACAGTTGTGTGTGTTTGGTGTGTCTGTGAAAGTTGGTTGGTGTTTGGAGGGCTGCTGGGTCGGTTCTCTCTTTTGATACCTCAGATCTGGGTCAAAGGGATTAGTTTCCGTGCTTGGACAATTGCTTCTAATGACAGATTAGAACGGGAAGTTTCACGTTCACGACTAATCGCACCAACTGAGAATCAGCTACTGTACTTGACAAATCTTGACAAAACTGCCAAACGGCGCTCTTCTATGCAGGTATCGGAAAGAACGTGATTTGCGATAGGACGGCCACGCCGTTGGATGCCTTCCGAATGATGTCCGCCGCCCAGTACTACCCCAAGTTGCTGAGCATTATGGGAAACGTCCTCCGCTTCTTGCCAGCCTTTGTTCGAATGAAGGAGCTGTTGGAGGAAGGCTACATCGGGGAGCTTCTGGTTTGTGAGGCGCAGGTACGATCAAACCGTTTTTTGTGAAGGGGGATTGGAGCTAATCAAAGGTTTACGGTGTTAAAATACGTGTTTTGGCTTTGTTTTAAGGTCCACAGTGGCAGCCTACTCGGGAAGAAATACAACTGGAGCTGCGATGACCTCATGGGCGGCGGCGGCCTGCACTCGGTCGGCAGTTACATCATCGACCTGCTCACGTTCCTGACGGGCCAACGCGCGGCAAAAGTCCACGGCTTCCTCAAGACCTTCGTCAAACAGACGGACCACATCCGAGGCATCCGGCAGATCACCAGCGACGACTTCTGCACCTTCCAGATGGTTCTGGAAGGAGGGGCCTGCTGCACCGTCACCCTCAACTTCAACGTCCCCGGAGAATTTCGACAAGAAGTGATCATCGTCGGAACCGTGGGGAGGTTATCGGTCATGGGGACTGACTTGTACGGGCAGAAGAACAATAGCGGAGGAGGGGCTGGGGCGGGCCCTGAACTTCTCCTCAAAGACACGACACCTCTCGAAAAGGCTTCGTTACCCGACAAAGCCTTCAGTGACATCCCTTCTCCATACCTGACCGGAATGATCCGAATGATCCAGGCCGTTCGTCAGGCCTTTCAGGACCAGGACGATCGGCGGACGTGGGACGGCAGGCCTCTGACGATGGCGGCCACCTTCGAGGATTGTCTCTATGCTCTCTGCGTGGTGGACACCATCAAGAAATCCAACCAGTGCGGGGAGTGGCAGAACATTGCGGTGATGACCGAGGAACCGGAAGTCAGCCCGGCTTATTTAATCAGCGAGGCGATGCGTCGGAGTCGGATGTCGCTCTACTGTTAGGATCCAGCTACTTGCCTTAAATTCCGAGGCACAGGATCGATTCCGAGGGACAGGATCGATTCCGAGGCACAGGATCGATTCCGAGGCACAGGATCGATTCCGAGGCACAGGAGATCGATCTCCACCTTTGTGACGCACTGCTGTCCTTACCTGTCGTTCAAGACCTCAATAGTATGTTTGGTGCTGTCCAATCCGTATTGTTGCTTTGCCCGGCCGGATCAACTCAGACGAGAGAGTGTTTCCGCCTTTGCGTCGGCAGACAAAGATAAACAGTTCTTTTGTGATCAAATCTTGATTCATGCGATAGACCGTCCTTGATCCGAGTGTGAATACTGCTACCGTGTTGTCCATTACCAAAGGGGTATTGCGCTTGGAAAACAACGAGGCACACTTGTGACATTGTGTGAGAACAGCCAAGGAAGGACGATAGCCTGACAGATACAAGCGAAGCGGTGCTGTAACGTTGCTACTTTCAAGGTTTACCATGTGAATGTGCTTCAGGCGACTTCGCGCTGTCTGTGTCCTATGCGTCCTTTGTTTGGGTGACGCAAGAGACCGGGAGGAATCAATAGTTGGGCCGGTGGCTATTCTAGTGAGCTTTAACCTCCATGTTGCTCGTGCAAGATTTCGTCTTGGAGTTTTTGGCCGGATTTACAATGCAGATTGAAATGCCCAATCCTTTATATCGTGCCTGAATCCGATTTTTTTTTTTTTTTTTTTTAAGTGACGAAGATGTGTTTATAGTTGCTGGTTCAAATTTAGGAAAAAAAAAATCCATAGCAAATAATGGAAATTCAATCAATTTCTTTCAGAAGTTTTTATGACGTACTGTGAGCAGCCAGACAGACTTGCGTTACCCAGGGAGCGAATTCCAGTTCCACAATTGGCATTATTTAACTTTTTTTGTTGTTTTGTTTGTGCAACTGAACCCGAAGTGTATTTCTTTTAAAAATTTGAGTTTACATTTGATACATTGCTCCACATTCGAGGTTCAACTGTGTTTTAAATTCAGCGCAAGAAAGTATCATTGTGCGGTTTTGATACAACCTATTTAACAGGTGCGATGAAATGCTAGCTGGTCAGTAAGGAAAAAAAAAAATTCACACTGTTGCACTGAAGTACAGTAGCGTTATGGTACTGTCTGGTGGATCGGGAGTTAGGTTCATGGTCAAGTACACTGGTTTATGCATTGCATTCATCAAATGTCGAAGGTATTCAATTTGCTCTGCTGCCTTGTCTTCCGGAGAAATGTGAATGGCAAAATAGTTTTTGGGAGCTCTATAAGCATTGCTTCATGCGATTCATTGGGAGTCATGTCTCGGGACTCTTTCCCCATCAACCAAGATTCTAGACGTCACTGACTGGCAGTCTTCCAATGAAAATGTTCTTTGCAACAAAAAACTCTTGTAGCATAGATGAAATTAAGGACTCAGACTTGATGAGGTGAGCGTGCAGAATTCCGTCGAATGTGTGACTCGTATTACTGATCAAACGCCGTTTGAAGCCGTCGAGGCAAAATGCACAAGGCTGCGTTTAACCATTTTGCCAGTTTGCAACCAATCTTATTTATACTCTTTAAATGTTCTGTAAAAAGGCCCGAATTCATTATAAAATGGTTTCCTATTTGGCTCGTGACGGTTGATGCTGCTGAAAATTGTAGACATCTCTTGACCCCTTTTAAATATCCATTTCAAGATGTGTGTGCGTGTGGTTTTTATATCGGGGACTTACTGCCCTCGTTTCTATGATGTGATCAAGCAGACTGCACATTTTCACTTTTACTTTTCAAATGAGAACGTACGGAAGTCTTAATATTTCTCCATGTCACTGGAGTGACCAAATGCATATGGTGGATCCAGTTGGGTTATTTTTAGGAATTCCAATTTAAGATTGAACAGTCCAAGTCATGTGACATTGAGCCTGTATAATAATGTAAAATTGAAAGCTTTCTATCAACAGATATACTGTTTTGGACATTTTGGGGATTTTATTTTTATTTATTTTTTTAAGCAAAGATTGCAGGATGGTTTCTAGTTGGCATGTGACTCATCTAAAATTTACCAAAACATCAGCCAAACTATGAAGCATCTTTCTTTTTTTTTACTCACAAACTGAAAATGTTACTTTTTTTATGCACCTCGCTTCCTCTGTGTGGTTTCATTTTCTTAAAATGACATTTTTAGCTATGTGTGTGCATATGGTTATATTATCAAAGGAACATTGCTGTCAGACAGACTTTATGTATTTTATTTGTTAAAAAAAAAAAAGAAAGACAAACTGCATTCTGTTTTCATGAGTATTGCCAGGTATTTATTGTTTGTTTGCTGTATGCTGCTGAAAATTCATGGATCGCCATGCAGTGTACAGGATGTGGGACAGTATATGCTGGGCCCTATATTTCCCGTCTATAAAATAGAATTGTTTGAAACACCCTGGTCTTTAATGCGTGTGCTTTTTACACGTTCATTCACACAGGTTTAAGCTTCCAATTGCCTCATCCATGCAGTTGCAATGAGCCTCTGTCGTGGGTAAATGAGGCTTTCCGACTTTGCCTTCATGCAATGCATTGTAGATGTCTTGAGAAAGGGTTCACCTTGTACATTTAGAACACAACCAACCTCAAAAGAAATCTTTTGTGGCAGAGACTGTCACTTAGCAACAAAAAGCCATGTTGGTTTATCCCCCTCTTACACACACAGTCACGCTACCCCCATCAAGTAACCGAGGTAACCCTTGCAAATTTGACAAGTTCGTAAAGATGAACACCCGCCATGTTTTAATGTTTCAATAGACATAAACAAATATCCACTGTGCTGTCGTTATTACAGTTGCATGCATTTTTTTTTTTTTAAATAGTGGCCTGTTATGCAAAATAATTGCTCTCCATAAAAATAATATTGCTATTGGTACAAATTGAGTTTAAAAAAAATCCAATTAAATCCACCAAATCATACGATTCAGAACAGAATAAAGTGGAATGAGATGGGGTCAAAAAATTTGATGGACTCTGCTTACCTCTAGTGGCTACTTTTAGTAGTGCACCTTATACGGCGTTTGGTTCAAAATGAATGAATTGACCAAAAACAACGCCACTTGACCTCACTATCCTTGTTGAGGTATATTCTGGGGTTTCATTTTTCTTATCTTATTAGTATTTTATAATATGATTTGGCCTATATAAATATACTGACTAAACATTTGAATACGTCCGTTCACACAAGAAGAAAGATAACGCTAACTGTGTTTTAGCATAAACATAATCACTCCTTTATAGGGTGAATTTATAACGTGTGTATGCCAACGCTGCATAAAATTAGTCATTTGCTAGTTCTCGTACAGGGTCCAGTGTCAAACTCTAGGCCCTAGGGCCAGATCCGAACTCCCACGTCCTTTTAAGTGGCCCGCGAAAGCAAATCAGGTGTGTCAACTTCCAGGATCCTTACTAAAATCTGTACCGAAACATTGACTGTATTCAGTTTCACTGTCGTCATGGCCCTCCGAGGGAGCACGTAACTCCCAAACGGCTCGTGACAAATGAATTCTGGTAATAGAAAATATAGAAAAATCAATCCATTCCAGCAGCTATCTTGTGCTTGATGCATACCACCGGCGGGTGTTTGAAAAAAGGCCTATTGTGTCATTCCACGTTCAGACAATGACTTGACTATTCTTGCAGATCATATGACTATACAGGTATGTCATTCTTCGACTCATCTATAAACATATACACTTGTTTTACTAAAGGTCCACCTACTGGACTGATGATCAGCGTGAAACAATATCGTTGCAGTTGTTTTTAAATATCATCTATTAATAGCTGTCGCAGCCATTGAGCTCCTGAATGGAAAATGAGGTTGAATCTCATGATCCTCACACCCTGTGACTTCCTGTGACTTCCAACATTTTACAGTAGGATCCCACCCTGCTCACTGCTGCATTTGTGTCCATTCCAAACGAGTGTAGCGCCGATTCCCCTCATTGGATACAGCCTGCATCTGAATCATTTTTGTGGATTTCTTTTTTCTTTATTTACTGATGTCCACTTACAAAGGACTAGTTGCCGAGACTCAGCCAGGAAGTTTACCGTGAGCTGTGCTGTAAGGCTGCGGCCTCCTCTCAGCAGTCTTTGCAACACGGCGCTCTTCCTCCTTCCAAGGCGGTGGAGATGGCTGACCCGGCGGAGTGCAGTATCAAGGTGGTGTGTCGCTTCAGGCCGCTGAATAAATCCGAGGTCGCCCGTGGAGACAAATATATCCCAAAGTTTCAAGGGGAGGACTGTGTGCATATGGCGGTGAGTAGGTGACACTATTCAAACCTCTTTTCTCATCAGACTTAATATTACTATTTCATCTATCTGTTTATCTAAAACAAAGCTGTGGAAAAATTACTACCAACACCCAATCTGCCTCACAGTCAAAGGTTCTCTTTTAAAATGTTGGCTTCGCTAGCAAATGTGACTTCTGCCAACAGCTTGCTTGATCTCCACTGATTCATGATTGCTCTAATTGATTGCAGCTAAGTATGCCCCAATGTCCTTTTAAACCACCTGAAGTGCCCTTAAGTTGGATATTTGACTGTAAGACATTAAAATTATTGGCTTATATCCACATTGGTGTTCCCCAGGGTTCTATTTTAAGCCCCATGCAATCATTTGGTCTAAAACAATCACGTTCACTTACGAAATTACTGCGCGTGCATTCATTTTCTATAACGACTGATGAACTGGACCCTTTCCTAGCTGACAGTGAGGGAAACATGCTGAGCGCCAGCCAATCATCATGCTACATTTGTAACTAAATCCTATGATTAAACCACATTACATGGTGTCTCCCTCCTTTTTAGCCATTTTTTTACCAATAATTAAAAATGTAAATGCACTGTGAATGCTATCGGTCAGGTTTGGTACCACGGTGTGTCTGAGCTGCTGGCGAAAGCTGAGAGTTTCATCAACAGTACAGTCGATGTGTTGTTATGGGCCACACTTTTGGAATGCTTTGCTGTGGGATATCATATTTGTTGAGTCACCGGCCAGTCTATATCCCCCCTAGGACATTTTTTATATAAAGAGGCTATTGATTGGTGATTCAAATAACGTATCTATTCTCTTGTTTTATCCCTCTTTTTTGTTGTTGTTGTTGTTTTCACTGCCTTTACCTTAATGCGTCCATTTAAAAGTCGGACATGTATGATTATTTTGCTCACCTGACTTGTGAGTTTGTGTCTGCTCTAATACATTGTGATCTTTTTTTAATGTGACATTTAACATGTAATGACCATTTTCAAAGAGGATTATTTGCTATACCAGTTGCTCTATTTTATATTCATACTAACCCTCTTCAATTTTCCAGCCGTACTCCTTCCAACAGCTGATTGTACTGTAGGTGGCCTGCTTAAAACTGACATCCACTGCAATATGTACATGCCATGCATGGCTATTTTTCACAGGGCAAACCCTACTACTTTGACCGCGTGTTCCAGTCCAATACTACTCAGGTGCAATTCTACAACGCTGTGGCTCAGAAAATTGTCAAAGGTAAGATGACATGCAATGATTGTATTGGGATGCATACGCAAAGTGCAAGCGTTAACCTCCATAACAAATGGTCTTGATGAACGAAGATGTCCTTGGGGGCTACAATGGCACGATATTTGCCTACGGACAGACATCTTCTGGTAAAACACACACAATGGAGGTAATGCTCGACAGCAAGATGTGATTTTCGGCTACAACATTGCATGCAGATTGTATTGCCTGTTATGTCGCCTGTCTTTCTTTCTTTCTTTCTTTCAATCTTTCTGCCAAAGGGCAATCTCCACGATGGTGACATGATGGGAATCATTCCCAGGATCGTGGGAGACATCTTTAATTATATTTATTCCATGGATGAGAACCTGGAGTTTCACATCAAAGTAGGTCATCCATTTCATCAAGAATTAAGCTATTGCCCTTTTTTGGGGTGATAGGGGATCATATCTCATGAGATGTCGTTTGATTTTTTTAGGTTTCTTATTTCGAAATATACCTGGACAAAATCAAAGACTTGCTGGATGGTATGAATGACTTATGGCTTATCTGAAGCGTTTTGAGCATTTATTTGAGATCCTTGGGATCCACGTTAGGGTCCATGGTTTTTTCTCGTCTGACTATTCAGCTCTCGATTAGAATGACTGCTGCACTACTAGGACAACTACTGTATGCCTTTCTAATTACCTTCATTACTTTTTTCATTATAAAGAATACATGCTTAAAACAGCTTTCCATATCGTGGTTTCACTTTTTTTGGGGGGCCAAAATTCAATGAGTTTGATTGTGCTGTGACATTTTTTTCTTATTCCACAGTAACAAAGACCAACCTTTCAGTCCACGAGGACAAAAATAGGGTCCCCTATGTAAAGGTAAAACGTGTGCAAAATGATTGCTGTGAAAAAAAGTCATTAAAACATCAAAGCTTGTGCCTTTGTACATTGCTGTACTCATATATTTTATATATTGTGCATATAGTGTCCGACAAACGATTTAGTCAAAAACAAACAAACTGTCATGAAACATTAGTAGCTGTATATTGAGTTGCTTTGAGGGGATCCACTTTGCACACTGATTAATTTACATTGCACCAAAAAAAACCATATCATATCAAATATTGACCAAACCGTGAGGGGTGTGCACACTTTTGTGAGATACCGTGTACCACATAAGGACTCATTGTTTCTTCCTTATGTGGTAATGTTAATGGGCATGATGCAGTATGCTGTATAGAATAGATGGAAAGACAATAAGCATGATAATCATATAAATATTACCAAGAGTGCAGAGTCCACAATTGACTGTACATCCATATACAGCATTGCATGCCTGTATCTGTATTCGTCAATACTTGGTGTTCATGGTCCTAAGTGTTTTTCTGTCAAGCCAGCCCTTTAAAGAGGCTCCTCAACACGCCCCCCCCCTCACCCCCCCTGCCTTGTGATGCGCGTTTGTCCCCAGGGTTGTACCGAGCACTTTGTGTGCAGTCCCGACGAAGTCATGGATGCCATTGATGAAGGCAAAAGCAACAGAAGCGTGGCTGTCACAAGTGAGTCTGTGTGCCGGGTGCGGCGCTCTTGCCGCTCATGGGTTCGACCTCACCGGGTCTCCTGACTGCTCCTCACCAGATAAGGGATTTTAGTGCAGAACTGCAGTAAAGTAGGCTTGGCCCTTGATGAAGGATAGCTCAAGTCATGTGCTGTTTGTGATTTTTAGACACCCGGCGAAGAAAAATGTGCAAAATGAAGTGCTGTCATCATTTCAGTTGGCAATTGCCATTTTTGTGCTATATCGTTATTTAGCGTTTTCATATCGTACACACTTCTGAATGGATCAATCAGGGGTTGGTACCCTCACATTATAAACATGACAACAAAATACCATCTCAGACATGAACGAGCACAGTTCGAGGAGTCACAGCATCTTCCAAATCAACATCAAGCAGGAGCACACACAGACGGAGCAGAAACTCATCAGCAAACTCTACCTTGTGGATCTGGCTGGGAGTGAAAAAGTAGGAACGTCTTTCTTCTCGTCATTCTGTCCCCACGTTACGTGAACTTGAATCCTTTCGTGGAGCTCATTCTGATGGCTTGTTATGTTGCTTTTCCCCAGGTGGGTAAAACTGGAGCGGAGGGTACAGTGCTGGATGAAGCCAAGATGATCAACAAGTCTCTGTCGTCACTCGGGAATGTGATTTCAGCACTGGCTGAGGGCTCGGTAAGTCAGTCTTCCAGTTTTTTTTGTTTTTAGCTGCAGTTGTGTTTCCTGCTCGTGCGTCATTTAGCGCAATGTTGACCTCGAGTCATGTTATGTTTGGGTTGTTTAGCCTCTGAAGATGCCCTTATTATCAAATGCGTGTTTACCAACCTCCTCTTGGTCAAGTATCCCAGCGGTAGCCAACGAAATTCTTTCTTTCTGAATCTTTGCCCAGAACTATGTGCCATACAGAGACAGTAAAATGACCAGGATCCTGCAGGACTCCCTTGGAGGAAACTGTCGGACCACCATGGTCATCTGCTGTTCACCTTCATCCTATAATGATGCCGAGACAAGGTCTACTCTGCTGTTTGGACAAAGGTACGTCATTTTATTTGGTTTTTATACCACAATTACGCTATCTATATTCGTCCTTTGGCAGCAACTCAATTTCTTTTATGTTTCGGTATTTCACTGCGGAACATACCCATGAGCCTCTCTGTAAGTTCTGCATCGGCGCCGACCTAAAAATGCTCGCTTGTCGCCTTTCTGCGTGACCAGGGCCAAGACCATCAAGAACACCGTGACTCTGAACGTGGAGCTGACGGCAGAGCAGTGGAAAAGCAAGTATGAAAAAGAGAAAGAGAGGAACAAGGTGCTGAGGACCAGCGTAACCTGGCTGGAAACGGAAATCAACCGCTGGAGGAAGGGTGAGAAGATTTCAATTTGACCAATTTTTCAATGTGCTCCAATGTGCTACATTTACGTGCGTCTGTTGCTTGTAACAGGAGAGACCGTGCCAGTGGAGGAACAGTTTGACAAGGAGAAGGCCAAGGAGGAGGCCAAGGCTGCAGACGCCGCTCCCAATGATAAGACGGAAGCATCGCCAGCGCCGATCAGCCTTCCTGGCGTCAAACTCACGCCGGCTGAGACGGGACATTACGAGGCGGAGATGGCCAAACTCTACAAGGAGCTGGATGACAAGGTCATTGATTCTCTCAAATTGGAAAGTTACGGATATTAAATACGCTACGCATGTCATGTCACAAATCAGACTCCATGAAATGAAATAAACCAAATGAAACATTTTGAAGTCACATGGTCCACTCGTCTAAAGATACTTGATTTTTTTGGGGGGCCAGCAAATGTCTCTTTTGGACACTTTGGTTACAAAATTAGCAGTGATCATCTTGTCCATTCATCCTTCCAGGACGAGGAGATTAATCAACAGTCTCAAATGGTGGAGACATTTAAGCAGCAAATGTTGGACCAGGAGGAGGTGACGACCCACTCTCGCCTCTTATCGACACCCCTGATTATCTAACACTGTAACTCGCTTCTTTCTTCTCCGCTTCTTGCTTGCGTCAAGCTCCTCGCCTCTTCCCGGCGGGACCATGACAGCTTACAGACAGAGCTGAAACGGCTGTTGACAGAGAATGAAGCTTCCAAGGAAGAGGTGAAGGAGGTGCTGCAGGCCCTGGAAGAGCTTGCTGTGAACTACGACCTCAAAAGCCAGGAGGTGGAGAACAAAACGCAGGAGTTTGAGGCCCTGAGTGAGGAACTGAATGAGAAATCTGTACGTAGTTCATCCTTTATGGTGACTGTGGGGATAATGACTGAAACGGATCCAATTGCCAGTCTGGTTTTTTTATGTCCTCGCCAGAGCTCTTTGGCCTCGATTGACTGCGAGCTCCAGAAACTGAAGGAGATCACCAACCACCAAAAAAAAAGGGTGGCGGAAATGATGTCATCATTACTGAAGGATCTAACAGAGATAGGCTTGGCGGTGGGCAGCAATGACATTAAGGTAACAAGGAAAGTTGAACCGAATCCAAAATGTTTGCTATTTTCCGACTGGATTTTGATTGCACCCTATGAACTGATCTGCCTAGCAACATGTGGCCAAATATCAAATGTCCTGACCGGAAGAAAAAAAACGTTTCATTACTTCCACATCCTCAACTGACCATTGTTTATATACCAAAAGTAATGTCAGAACAGGAATTGCATTTTTTTTTTTTGGGCATACATCTGAAAGGTATATATATATGTGGCCCACCAGCAACACGAGAGCAGCGGCGTCAAAGACGAGGAGTTCACGATGGTTCGACTCTACATCAGTAAAATGAAGTCGGAGGTAAAAACGATGGTGAAACGCAACAAACATCTGGAGAGCTCCCAAGCTGACAGCACCCAGAAGATGGAGGGGACCGAGCGGGAGTTAACGGCCTGCCAGCTTCGCATCTCTCAGGTAGCTCGTCAATCTGTCCTCAGTTGTGTTGTGCGGGTTGTCATATGCGGCGTTTTAACAAATAATCAAGCAAACACTCATGAGCAATTAGTCCCGTTATTCTTTGTGATATTTGAGGATCCCAGTTGCGACTCAACTTTCTGCACAGTGGATTTCAAAAGTACTGTCCCTTCATTCCTCTGAGTTTGTGTTTACAGTTCTTTCCGTGTGTTTTTGCTTGTGCCTGTCTGTGGGCAGTACGAAGCTAAAATAAAATCCCTGACAGACTGTCTTCAGAACGTTGAGCAAAAGAAAAGACAGTTGGAGGAAAATGTGGACTCTCTTAATGAAGAAATAGTCAGGATCAGAGGTCAAGGTGAGAACAATGTGGATTGTATTTCAACGTCTTTGGTCTGTAAAGATATCATTCCGTGATGACTTAACTCATATTTTATTTGGCATATTTTTGTCATGTTCTTTTTAAAGGGGAAGTCAAACATTTTCTTTGCATTCTGTTCTATGAGCAACTGTGATGTCATTTTCAGTCGACGACAAGTGGCAAAATGGCCGCCCCTGAGATGGAAAATAGAAAGTATTATTGTACAATACGTTTTGACTTCACTTCCTCTTCTAGTAATGAATCAAAATTTATTTTGTGCATTTTTTTGGTTTGTTTGATTTTTTTTAACTTATTTGTGCTTTTTTTGTATTTAGCTTTATTCCTTTTTAGAAATACTTTTATGATAGCAAACATTTTTTTATACTTTATTTGGAAAAACAGATAAGAAAAATTCGATAAGGTAACCAAAAATGTCTATTAAATATATTTTACACTCTATTTTTCCTTCCGCCAGAGAGGGTTAATGTGATGGAAAATGAGATCCAGTCCGCCAATGAGGTGAAGGTACGCTTTTACTAAAACCTCCCTGACGACTGTCATATGTGCTCAACTGTGAGGATGAGCCCGTTGTACGTTTGATTCTGTCTAGGAAGCCGTGGAGAAGCAGATCGTGTCCCACAGAGAGGCCCACCAAAGACAGATCAGCAACCTGAGAGACGAGCTGGACAGCAAGGAAAAGCTCATTACCGAGCTCCAGGAGTAAGAAAACCATCTTCACTTCTCTCATCTCAACCTCTGAACACGATTGAATGCCCCACATGCTGAATGCTGCTTGATGATATGCGTGCAGTCAAAACCAGGAGATCATGCTGGAACAGGAGAGGTGGCGAGTTGAGCATGAGAAGCTCAAGACAGTGGAACAAGAGAAGAGTCGCCAGCTACAGGAGCTCACGTAACTCTCTCCATCATCATCACCGAATTGGTCTTACTTTTGGTTTGGTGATATAGTTGATGTTACTCTGATAAGGGAGCTGCAGGACAAACGGGAGCAGACGAAGCAGGACCTGAGGGGACTGGAGGAAACAGTGGTAAGTTATGCTTTGCGGAATTGGACATTGGGGTGACATTTCAGGATGAGCCGAAAATACACTGGAATCTTTATACATGAACTTCTTCTTTTGACCTTCTGCAACTTTTGTGCGCAACTGTTCATTGTTTCAAGACTTTGTGTAGTGTAGCTCCAACAAGGAGTTAAATCAGTGGTGTCAAACATACGGCCCGCGGGCCGGAAGCGGCCTCCAAGGAGGTTCGATTTGGTCCGCGGGATAATTTAAAAGTGAAAAAAATGCATTAAAGACACAGAATTAATATTTTAAATTAAATGCAATTTGTGGATTATCCAATAGGGGGCACACTGTTTTGATCACAGTAGAAGACAACACCCCTGAGCTAAATGGTCAAAATTCACGACAATTTCCAATTTTCACTTGAACAGCAAACACAAGTGAAAAGGAAATGTGAAGCAAACAAAATGACTCCGTAATTTTACAACGGATAAGATGCGAAACTGCTGACTCAACTTCTCGCCGCCACACATTTTTTTGTACTCTTTCTCTCCTCAAGTCAACGCAGCGGGTTAATTACATGTTTGCTCGCCACGAAATTACAACGATTATGTCGAGCGTGCTTTTCATCTTTGCATCAATTAAAGCGCTTTTCTTTTCATCTTTGTCTGAAACAGGGTCGGGAGCTGCAGACGCTTCACAACCTCAGAAGGCTTTTTGTCCAAGACTTAGTCATAAAAGTCAAAAAGGTCAGTGGACATAACATAAGGTTTGTTTCACCCATAAATAATGAAGTATTATTCTAAACGATGATATGGTTACGATACCAAACCCATTTTTTCACCTCTAATGAGACATTGAAGCCCCATATATATTTATGCTCCTGCATGCCCCAAATATGCTCCATTTAAATTGCACCGTGATGAAAAGTTAATGACTCTGGAGCGCACAACAGAGTTTCTGCACTAAGTAGGCCATCAGATTCTTCAAAAGTGGCAGCTGTAAATAGGAACTTGGGCCCTTAGCGCCGATCCATCAACTCTCCGGCTAAGGCTCGATACGACTAACAAAGCCGAGGCAAAGCAAGCTTTCCTGGAAAATAGAGATGATCTTAAATCTGTCATTGTTTCGCTAAAACTGTTATATCCGCGAAATATAAACCATTTATGTTGATTGATTTGCCACAATTACTGGATTAGGAAAATAAGTCATAAAATATAATGTGTCCATATTCAATATATTTCATACAGAACTCTCAAGTGAGCGCAGAAGAAAGAGAGGTCAGCGCTTCCCAGAAACGGAAGATCTGCTACCTGGAAAACAACTTGGAGCAACTCACCAAAGCTCACAAACTGGTATGCAGACCAAAATGCCCACTAATAGTCCCGCCTCGATCGTAATATGGTTTTCTTACTAATATGCGCTCTGGACTCCATGCAGCTGCTACAGGACAATGCTGCCCTCAATTCGGAGATTCCTAAAATGGCAAAGCGCCTGCAGACCACAATTGAACGAATCAAAGCCTTGGAGGGTGCTCTGAAGGAGGCCAAAGAGAGTGCCGCCCGTGACCGCAAACGCCACGAGGAGGAAGTTGAGCGCATTCGGGAGGCCACCAAGCCCAAAAACATGGCGAGGAGGGGCTCTGCTCAGATAGGTAGGTGGGAGAGAAAATGTTTACTGAACAAGGGTCTGAGAAATAGCGTTTTTCAACTGAATGTGTCAAACATGACTAATCTTTTCTCTGCATCCAACGCAGCCAAGCCCATTCGACCAGGCCAGCTGCCAGGCGCCTCGCTTTTGAACACCAATGGAAACAGGTCGAACCTCATGCAAAGTTATGGCGGCATCAAGGAAGGGGATGACAGGCAAGAGCGGAATAACATCATTGATTTGTCACTGTAGCCACAACCATTCTTTGTTTTGTTTTCATTTTTGATTGCCTCGAAATGGAGTCGGCAATGAAAAAGCTCCAAAAGAAGACCTTGCGAGACGACTTGTGTTTTTTTTATTCCCTCCTTCATTTGTGTTCTTTCTTTTATCCCAACAGCTCGTGAAGGTCGGCTCACTGCAAAACATGAAGATAAAAACCTCGGACACATCATTCTTTTTCCATCAACGTGTACATACTGTGTTGTCTCTGTACACACTGGCTGCGGAAGTTACCCTTTCAAACTTCCCCTTCTCTGTACAAACATTCCGTCCTTCAAAATCCAACTGCCCCGAGTTGTTTCCACATGCATAATTATCAATAAGGAATTAAACAGTTACCATAACTTTGTCCCATTATAATTGGATTATCGTGCGCATTGTGCTTTCATGAAACATGGGTTGTAATAATTTGGAAACAAATGGATGTGGAATACAATTTCCAGAGCCACATTAGCTTGATTAATGGTCATGATAATTACATCTGTGCCCTTTTCGGTTTACCACCACTGTCATACAAACACTTAACACAATTCAAAATACTAATTCTCATTGGTGGGCTCTGATCGATATTTATACTCAAGAAGTAATATATTTACACAGGAATGTTGTGGTGTGAGTGTGCATTTATTTCTGAGCCTATGTCAGCTGTCCTCGGGCAGTAGGCTGGGGACACCCTGAACTGGTTGCCACCCAATTGCAGGGCACACAGACGTGGTTCGGGATGAGACGAGTGAATGACACGTGATTACTAGTTGGACCTCGTTGTACAGCACAATAGTTTAATAGTAAGATTTAATTGTAAACTGATGTGTCAAAAGTGGTACTAGTAATTAAAAACAAACGTGACGAGTTTGATAAAGTCCTTCGATTGATGCCATTCGTGTTCACTCTTGTCATTTTCTTCCTTTCGCCGAAAGGGCGCGCTCTTGCACAAAACAGTCGTGTGTCGTCAAACAAAATGCTGTACAGAACAATCCCTGTACTCAGTGCTCGTGTATTCTTTGGTCTTCCACATTTTATGATATTATGTAAATTTGCTACTCAATAGCCCGAGGCCAACTTCGATGCTTTGACTGACTGTTTTCCATGGAGATGTTGCCGTGTTACTGGATCAGTCCGCTGAATCATTCATGATGATCCTGCTTGGATGTGAAACACCCCGTTGTGATTGCCAAACACTGTACAGCCTGACAAGAGGCGTGAGCCGATTTGCATTTGCAGGTAGAGTTTTTTTATGGAAAGCTATGGAAATTTCCAAAAATAGGAGGAACTCTAATATGGATCCTCCATACGATGTAACTAAGATCAGCTAATCACCTGTCATCTGTCAGTGACAAGTATTTGGTGCGACTATAGTGGTCGTGAACAAAAACAAGGAGAAAGAACTGGAAAGGTACAGAGCGAACTGTAAAGCTGCAGTGTGCACAGTGCACAATGACAGACCCGTGGTAATGTGGAATCGGCAAACCTGCATCCTGCGTTAAATAAAACACGCCAAACTAGTTCCGGAATTCTCCTGAATGTGCTTTCAAAATAAACCTACGCTGAAACATCAACGCTGGGTAAACAAACGCCAGGTAAGGTGTTTTAATTTGTGTGGTGTTTATGAGCATCTTCTTGCCCACTCGTATTACCCGAATATCAATGATATTAAATAAATGCTCAAAAGGCTTTTACATTCTTTATCTTCAATAAATACTCATACACCTATTTACGGGTGTCTGTTTTGAAGCTACAGTATATCGTTAGTTAACTATGTCATTCATTTCTAAACATGAAATGAAATTATTAATAAATATAGGTCAATCAGAATTTGATTTAATTTTTCTTGTTTTCTGAAAAAAAACTGAAGGAATGATTCGGCCATTATTTTAGGAGGAGGATGAAATTAAACTTTTGTGTCCAATACTTTTGATTGAATCAGGTGCAACTTTAATGTTCATACCCTCCATAATGTTACAGTGGCTTACTGTAATAATTTAATAATGTAAGAAATTAAACCTCTCTCTTTTGATGCGACTCCATTGTGGCGACCCCTGATTGAAAGGCACTAAGCCGAAAGTCAAACAACAACTTGCTAGTGGACTTTAATGTTAGTCATGATGGTGGTACTAAGTTTTTTTAGATGGCACGTGTGAGAAAAACAGTTTAAAACCCACTAATGTATATCAATGACACTTCATAAACCAGGCTTTTAAAAAATTTGTTGTGAAAGTAATGACCGGATGTGATCGGCATCGCTACACCTGACTTATTAGAATTTCAGGCAAGGCGGGGGATTGCGAACAGACCGAAAAGCCTGGAGAACCGCTGCGGACTTAATCGGAACTGTCCATCCAAAATTAGAAGGGAAAACTTCCTCCACAATCACCCTCCAGGATCATCAAGAGACGCCATTTGAGTTTTACAAGGTTAGTACGGCTCGTGGAGAGATTTTCTGTCGTCGACGTGAGGCTATTGGCTTGCGTCTGGAGTTACTTTGTTGCTATGCACGCTGTTGCAGGTTGTGTGTTTGTTGTGTCGGTGAACCTGCCGTGCTTTGTCCATGCGTGAGCCCCCCCTCGGAATTGTCACGGGAGGTAATGCACGTGGAATCGCCGGATAGCGGCGTTTTGCATTGTAAATCGATGACATGTTAAGGCAACATTCCCCGCGGATAGCGCACGCGCCGAGTTTTTGAGGCGGTTTCCTCGCGGTGTGCTCGGCCGCTTGTGCCCACTCGGGGGTGCTTCTTCTTCGGCTGCCCTTCCCTCGCCGCCGGGCATGTCGACTCGGTGGCCTTTGTTACGAAATCACATGGATTAAACTTCTTTGTGCCGTATTCCTGCTGTGTGTTGTCGGGCTGGAGGCGACCCCCCCCCCCCCCCCCGCCCCTCCCCAACCTGTGCCCCCACCATCACCGCCGCCCTCCGATTCAGGCATTCTCCTCCTGGCACTCAGCCCCCCCCCCCCTCCCACACATTGAAGCCTCAATATAGTTTTTTCTTCTTCACACGAAGAAACAATGTTTGCGTCCCCTCATAATAACCTGCAGAGTGTGATTGAAATGGAGCTGCAGCAAATATAGGAGCACATGTTTGAGTGGATGCTGCTCTGGATGCCACATCTGTTTTGAATGAAGCACAGGGACAAAGGCTGTCCGAGTCCCACAGTGTTTTTTTTTTTTTTTTTTGCTGCAGATGTGTGCAGACAAAGGCACAGGTTGTGATCCAACTGTTGATGCAGATCGGACAGTCTAAATCACTTGCTGTTAAAAAGCTTGACGTTGTTTAATGTCTTTTATGGACAGAACGCCCTTCCCTCCCCATTAAGCGCTCTAGAGACTAAGCTTAATATACAGAAATTTAATGTAAATCAAGCATAACCAAAATTTACGTAGAATATTGAAATGATCGGCCCAATATTTGGATTTTATGGAGATCAACATTTTCCTCTCCCTAGACGCTCACGACAGTTTCATCTCATTTACAGGTAAATGCTTCATGTCCATAAAATCCAAACTATTGGTGAAATTGTCCTAATAATTTCAGAGGTTGGAGTGGGCATAAGTAAACATGTCCGCATACATTTTGGTGACGTTTCATTGCAGTGTTCTGACCCTAAGCAAAGTTAAGCTTCTTTACATTTATGTTAAGAGTTTAAGAAATTTACAGTACACATCAAACCATGTAATTTTGTTTAACAAATGCCTGCTAGCTTGATGCTATTATACATTGTGAAACGCCAGAGACAGGCTAGTGGAAATCAGAATAGATATTAGGGTAAGTGTTAACAATAAAAACCACTCCTATTTTATCACACATGGAGCAGCAACAGCAAAACGGCATTAGACAATAGTCACAGGATTATGTCATTTTTACTTTTTAATTTCTACCGCACTTCTGCTTCGCAGGAAGCGAATCATCTTAACAATGTCCTTTTTCTAGAAATATTAAGACAGCGGGGCTTTTTCTCCTCCCCTAGACTGTTGTTAAATCCGAATTATGCCAAGAATCCCTTGCGTCTACATTATTTGTTGACAGTGATTAATTTTCCCGGACAATTGTTGTGTTTGTTTACCAGGAAGTGCAGAAAAAGACAACATAGGCAGTTTTATGCCTGAAGGGAGATTTTTGTTTGCCAGTTTGTGTCGGTCTTGGATTTGCGTTCGGCAGACATTAGTTCTTGTAGAAGGGACGCACTTGCAGAAGATGGGTTTTCAATATGACAAAATATCATTTCAATTTGGTCTCGCTAAGAATAGTCACTGATTTTAGTAGACATAATGCTTCGGTCGCCTGACGTTTGTGCTCAGCGGCCAGGACAAACGTGTGTACCACTTTCCTATTATGCAATGGAACCATTTTTTTTCCCTTGAATTCCAAAAAATTGTACGACATCTGTGCTTTTCCACTTTCGAGTTGTCACCGTTGTCGGATGTGTGAATCCACTGACAGATGCGAGTGGTATGACGAGGTCTGCTGCTGGCAATCTAAACAGATTAAGCTATCGTCAGTCACCCTAACAGCGTGACATTTGGTTCTCACTGTGAAGTTTGATCTGTTGGTGTGTCACTTGCTACTGTTCCGGGAGAAAACCCCCTCAGCAATTTCCTAATATCATTTTCTGAGATTGTGTGCGGCGACATGACGATCTGCCTCTCGTGCAATTCATTCCCCCGCATCAGACCGCCAATGTTCCTTGAGAGAGTTCACCGGGGCATGATGATGTTATATGTGTTCAAGCATGTGTGACTACCGAAAAGCACACACACACTTTAAAAGCCTGGCCGTTATGTAATACTGTGCGTGTTGCTCATAGTCTTGAAACATGGAAGGCCCAGACGGCTCTCCCCACTGTCGGGTCTATTCTTGGTTGTTAGGCCGTCAGTCTGAGCTTCAGAGTGTCCTGCGCATTTTTCCTCTGCATGAGGTTGGGCCCCCCCCCCTTTTTTTTATAGATTCAGCGGCATGTTCTCACGCCTCCCCTAAAAGCACCTGCTCTTGCTGCCTACACATCAAGGATGTCAGTCCTTAGCGGCTTCTATTTTAGGAGGGGGGAGGAAGGAGAATCTGATTTGAGTGGTGCAGTGACTCACGAGCTGCTGTTCGACTAAAGGAGTGGCCCAGTAGTTAATGGGTTAACTGACAAAAGCATACGCTCCTCCAGGTTGGGCAACAACCGGACTCTTGTCGCCCGGTCCCCTGACTTCCACGTTGTCTTGATCTGTTAAGAAATCAAGGTCTTTTTATGGGCCCCATTGATGCGTGTCATGATGTGAAGTAGCAGCACTGAGGGGACGCGTGATGACACGCAAACTTTTATTTTTGGATGCCGCCAGTGCAGGAATTCCGCGCTGCAAAGAGTCATCGTAGCTATCGGATTGCATGCACGGTCTGTATCTGTACATTTCCTTTGTCGGTCGGCCCAGCGGGAAATGAATCGACAAAGATCAGGAACTTGACAAGTCGGAGAAATTAAAATGTACATTCAACTCATTCAGTACCAGCCAATTCTGGACCATGTCTGAAAAGACGTTTAAAAACGTCTTTGGGAGTGAATGAGTTAATTGAATGAACTTTTGTTTTTTAACTTGCTGAATGCTTTCTCAAATTATAAACTGTTGACATGAAGCTGTGTCATCTCCCACAGCCCAGACGTTCCCCGGTCAGACATGAAGAGCCCTCCGGGTCTGGATCGCTGAGCAGCTGAGGTCGGCGCTAAAAACACTGACAGTCATGGCTGATCGAGATGGGCTTCCTCTTGCCCCGGGTCAAGCCTACGTCGAGGTGGAATATGACTATGAGTACAAGGCCAAAGACAAGATGGTCACCATCCGGCAGGGGGAGTGCTACATCCTCGTGAAGAAAACCAATGAGGACTGGTGGCAGGTGAGGAAGGACGAGGGCGCAAAGGCTTTCTACGTGCCGGCACAGTATGTCAGAGAGGTGCGGCGGGCGCTGATGCCCCCCCAGAAGCCCACCTTGAGGGCCAAACCTACCGTTCTGGATATCTGCATGGCATCAAATGAGAACCTGAACCGGCCGCAGCCAGAAATGTCCAGCTTTGGGCGCCCGTCGCCTTCCTCCACGCCGTCACCTTCCTCAGATCGCGTCACGCCGCCGGCTCCGCCCAAGGATGCTAATCAGAATTTGGGAAGCCCCCATCATTGCAAGGTGGTGGCCGAACTGGTGCTTCTTCACAACAGCAACAATCATCATCTTGCCAACAATTCGACCCTCCCGCGGACGCGAGCCGACTCGCCGCCGCTCAAAGACGAGAACCACCACAGCAGAAGTCCAGACAGTGACAAGACCTCACCGCAATGTGACCTATCAGGAAACGGACTCGGCAAGCTCCGCAATGACTCGGAGTCCGGCGATGAGCTCAGTAGCAGTTCAACAGAACACATGCAGGTAAGACATGAGCTCATATGCTAAATGATTCCTCAAACGCTGCTGTGTGCGGTTGTGGGTGATTTAAAGCACTGATCTGCTTGGGGATTAGTTTGACAGCTTACTGGTTTGTTTACAATCTCGGATCCATTTCAGTTCATTTTTGGTGATGTCAGCTCAGGGGTCGGCAACCCAAAATGTTGAAAGAGCCATGTAGGCCAAAAAAACCAAAAAACAAAAAACAAACAACCAGGGAGCCACTAGATGCGGCTCTGGAGCCGCGTGTTGCCGACCCCCCGTTTTAGCCGATTGATTACCGAGACTGGCCTCGTATTGCCGGGAGGAGAGGAATGAGGCCATAGAAACCGCAGGCGAAAAAGCAGGAGTGGTCTCGGACTGCCGATTTCAGCCAATTTTTGGGTGGCTTTATCCAACCGGGGGTCAGCTTGTTTGAAGGCTCCAAATGCTGCTTGTGCTCTTTGTTGCCCGGGCGGCAGAAGCCTCCTCCACCATGGTACGAACAAAGAGAGGCAGGCTTGAATGGAAAGTAGGTCATATCAGAGGGAGGATCCGTCTGTAGCCCCCAGTCGCCCACTGTGGGGACCACTGTGTGAAAGAGGCTCTGTATGTGTGAATGTCATGAAGTGAAGGAGAGTGAGAATGCGCACGCTCGACCACGGGTTAGCCCCAAGATAGTTAGCTCGGTCATTATTGACATCCTTTGAAATGTTCTCTTGGGGCCAGAAAATGGAAGATTTTTGGGGTTATTTATTTATTTATTTTCTGCCAGTCCTACACCAACCTTTTTGAATTTCACGCCTGTCAAACCACTTGCCAAATCAAACACGTTTCCTCCATTTGCATTTGCATTTGCATTGCATTTGCATGGACAACTCCTAAGTGTGTGTTTTTTTCCCCTTTTTTTTTTTTTTTTTCAGCACTGAACAGTGCCGATAAGAGACACACGGCTTTAGCCAAAACTGCGACGCGGCTCTGTGCTGTTTGTAGTTTCAGAGGCAGGTGGGTCCCGCTCCCCACTTCCTCCCTCCCCTGTTCTGCCTTTCTTAGTCTCATGTTAGTTTGTCCTTCTTGGCCCGTTGCCAGGGAAGTGAGTGACCCTGCAGGGGATTCCCCCACTCCTCCCCCCACCCCCTTTTTTTTTTTAAACTCCGCCTCCAGTTTTTGCTAAGTTACGGATATTTTTTTTTGCACCCACAGAAAAAATACGGACTCGTGGAAAATGTCATCTTGAGCATCTTAACAGGCACCCTGTCATGTTTTTTATTTCTATTCATTTATTTTGATGTCACTCGAAGGAGAAGTAAAATCTTGTTGATTTAGCCAGTATGAAGTTTCATTTTGTAAAGGTCAGAAGGAATTGATTTGACGGAAAGATTGCTGCGATGCCACCCGGCCACATGCAATTGATTTCGATCTGATCTCCAAGTGACCCTTAACACGCCACGCTTTCTATTCATAGTTGTTCTCTTTGGTTCTTCAAAAACAGAGGCAGATGATCCACTCTTTGGTCACTTTATCGTTTCTCCTTTGAAATCCTGTTGCGCGATATCACCACGGAGCTTGTTGATTTTCGGTGAGCATATTACAATATTACTCAAGTGTGACTCGCTCATGGTACTTTCTTTCCAAAGCGCAGTGACATAATGAACGGACACACCGTTCCCTGCGGTAATGCGTGAGAGACCAGATCATCTTTTTTTCCGCTCTCAAAGATGTGTCACCATGCAAGTGGACGATCTTGTGGTCCAAAGTGATTTTTTTTCTTACATTTCGTCTGTGGCTATGCCCTTTAGAGCCAGTGGTTAGCCATACACTCACTCATTCCACGATGTGATTGAAGCGGCGTACGACCTTGAGAGACCAACCCCCCCATCCCCGCCACAATGCTGCTTCACACAGTCAAACTCCGACCCCCCCCCCACAACTGGTTTCACCCTTGCTGTCTGTCTTTCTCGCTTGCGCTCTCAAACTCCCGTCCTCAAGGGCTACTATCCTGCATGTTTTACATGTTTCCCCTCCTCCAACGCACCTGATTGGCTGAAGGGATGTGTTGGTCTTCTAAAACAAACGGGCCGGAGCACACCGAGTCTCTTGGGGAAGCTTTTGGGTTTACTGTCTAGAAACAAGCTGTTCCTAAACCTACAAAATGCCACCGTTTGTGCATGTGTCGACAGAAACGGTTCCTTTGGCAGATACAGTGAAACTCCTCTGCAACGAAATCTACATGGGTGAAAATACCCCCCTAGTGTGAAAAAAATCTTCATGCATTCACACCATTCCCACTTTCCTGTTTCTAATTTGCTACAGTGAAAAAAACCCCCCCGTTGTGAACAATTTCTTGCTGTAACCATGATTTCGTTGTAGAGGAGTTTCACTGTAGCGGAAATGTTCGAGAGCGGCTTAGCTACGTTCCAAGAAGTGGACATCTTTTGAAGCGAGGTCGAGCAAATACATACTCTTACATAATGGGCCCAGTTCAAAAGAGATATAACCCGTACGTATGTCTTGTCTGTCCGTGCCCTGTGATTTCTGTTTAGCCAATAGGCTTACTCCCATGGCAGCTGAAAAGGAGGCCCGAGCTTGTTTTCCAGTGCATACTTGACATTCTTGTCTTGGTGCCCACACACACACACACACACACACACACACACAGTGCTGTACAGTGAGGAAAAAGAAAGTCAAGGAAAGGCCGTCCTCTCGTCAACAGCGAGGCACCAGACTGCTCGTAATCTAATCCAATCTGATGCTGAGCTAATAATGCATCTTCTTGTGTTCATGTGAGCGCTTTTTTCCGGTCTGCTCCCTTGCCTCCTTTACACTCTCTTTCCTCTCGCTGTCTGGAACCCTCCTCATTCTCTCTTCTACTCGTCATGATGTCTGCACCGCTTCCTACGTTCAACCTCCCGCCTATTTGCTCCTCGAGTCATTGTTTTTGACGCTCTTGTCTGGAAAAATCTCGGTGAAAGGCAGCGCAACAGTCAGGAAACTGACAAACATGCAGTCTCGGCGAGGCTGCTCCTGGACCTTGTGTCCACCTTGTTTTTCGTTCTTCAACCGCCCCCACAATTCTGATCTGCATTAGAAGAAGAGGATTAAATCTGCAAACCCCCTGGCGGCTCAGCCTTCAAGACAACCTGAACTGATGTTGACAAATCAGGGTTGGAGAATCCGGTCTGTTTTCGAGGGTTAAGGATTAAAAACTCCTTTCAAAAGATGTATATTGAAGCGTTTTGAATCTTTCATCTCTATTAATGTATTTTGCAGTTTAGTCATCACGAAACTGGGACCATGACTTTACAATTCTCCAGTTAATGACTCTAAATTAACATTGTTTTGGTGGCATTTTGTATTTTGATAAGTAGGTCATTTTCAGTGCTGACAATTAGAACATTTTGGGGGGAAATTTCGTGGCACGTTAATCACGTCCAAAATTGTCCCAGTTATCGGTATTTTCACAAGACTTCTAAAAGGAATGTAAACAAACCACCGTATGTACATTTTGACCTCAAAAATTGTAAATGGACACACCCAATTACAACTTTCTCACATGTCCAAACCCCACCAAATCTTCTTAAAACTATAAAAATGCCTTTTGCAGGCCACATGAAATAGTATGTGGTTGACGGCACTTGGCCCGTGAGTCGTAAATTTGAGATCCGCCGGCTGCTACGTGCAGGGACAAATTTGTGCAGTTTAATTTGCAACTACAGTGGTGCCAACACGACTGTCGTGCCAGTTCCAGTGGAGAGGCAGCCTCGCCATAATTTCGGGATCGAATGATGGTGAAGCATCGTTCTCTTTCCTCTCACTCCCCAGTGCTCTATGTGGGTCAGTCAGTCCCTCTCCTGTCTGTCACCGCGGCTCTCTCTGGGCCTGGCTCACTAATGTCACTTGGTGGACTGGCCAAGCATGTATCCGGAGAAGGTAAGACAGGCTACCTGACTGCTGTGCTTTTGATGTTGCACAGCGATTTATCTTTCCTCAGCTTCTTCCTGCTACTGCCCTCCTTTTGCGTTCCGCTTGAAGCAAGCTAGCAAGTACGTCTTCTATTGTGTTCCAGACCTTGTTGTTGTACGTATATCGGTGTTACAAACAATACACTATTTGACTCTTGTGTTTTATAAAGTGCGAGAGATTCATTGAGCCAAATTCTAGCTCCCTTTCAACAGAGGTCTGTGTTTAGATATAATTTGCGATGCCCAAGACACCAACGTGCTCAAGGCTCAGTTACATAACTGAGATGAGATGTTTTCAGAGCCCTTTGAACAGCTGATATAGCCTTTCCCCCCCCAGTGGCCAACTCTTTGGGTGAGTAGACAGGTCAAGCTATTTGTGCACTCAGCCTTTTGCGTTCTCCCTTTCCCTTGTTTGTCTTGCGAAACTGTATATCATGAGACAGGCAAGTAATTTAGCAATGTTGTTTGGGCTATGAAGGTTTTCTCCGCATGACTGCCTTGTACAAAGCTGGGGGTTTTTTTTTTTTTGGTTTTGTTTTCTGCATACCGAAAGTATGAGGAAAGTCGTATACCCCCTTGATGATTGGGATCATTTAAAAGTGAAAAAAAATGCATTAAAGACACAGAATGAATATTTTAAATAAAATACAATTTGTGGATTATCCGCTAGAGGCCACACTGTTTTGATCACAGTAGAAGACAACATTGTTTTGATCGGGGAAGAAAACGGCAGTCTCAGTCTGTCACCGAGATAGACCCAACGCAGCAAATGGTATGAAAGCGCCAATCAATGCTTCTTGAGACTAAAACAAAGGAAAGAGATGATATTTTTGTGATTCATAGCGCAGTATGGTATAATGTTAATGGTTCGGCCCACTTGACATCTACCGAGTCTGTATCTGGCCCACAATGTGAAATGAGTTTGACATCCCTGCCTTAGTACAACACAATACCCTCAGAATTTTGGTCACACAATTGACTTGCCTCCCAATTTGACCTCTCTTGAGGTAACATTGTTTTTTCCTCTTTCTGTGAATTATAAATCATAATTTAAGAGCAGCCATAATGACCTTTTCAAGTGGTGGTGGAAAAGCAAACTCGTTGTCTAAGTTTCCAATTGAATCCCATGTTCTCGATCATTTCTCTACTTTCCGCCTGTACTGTTTCGACCGAGCCAAGCAATGTCATCTGCGGATGAAACCACACAGAAAGGTCAAGCCAGATTGACCTAATCATGTAAAATGTGTTATAGGCCCTTGGTGAGCGCCGCGCACCACCGGCCGTGGGACGGAGAAGCTTAGAGCTCAGTCCGAGCCTGGACAGACCCCCCACAAAACCCTCCCACCCTTCTCGCACGCATACTACTAGAATGCAATCTTCTTACATATCTGGATTAAGGGGTTGTGTCCAACACATTCCTGCGTTAAACCGCTCTGTAACCCCCCTCGCCCTTTCAACTCATGTCATCATGCGCCGTGTTTCAACAATCCTTCCTTTATGTCACATAGTCTGTTCGTCTCGATGCTAAATCTGGTTGGAGGAAAGTTCGGGTTCCTTTTTGATTTTGGATGATTAAATGACTTATTTCGCCGCATTTGCCAATAAATGCATTTCAGGATATTGAACTCATTCACTCCCAAAGACGTTTTTAAACGTCTTTTTAGACTTGGGCTAGAATTGGCTGTTACTGAATGAGTTAAAAGATGAGACAACCCAGGTGGAATATTCAAAGTGAAACTTGTGCTTTTGATGTGATTCAAAAAGTTCTATTTCATCCCTTCTGACCACCAGAGGGCGCTGCTTTAATGACAGCATGCCCCGGGATTCATAAAACCGTCGTTGCAGACGTAACTTTCATTTTAGATCAATGTGAAAGGGAGGAAATCGGATGGACACGACATGCCGAAGCGCGATGGTTCACTGGGAGGTCAAGGCCGTCCTCCTGGGAACGGCTTTTAATAGAAAAACCTGGAAGTGAAAGTGAGAAATCGTCGGAGACAAATGCGAGGTTCACGACAGTGGAAGTTAGTTTTACAGTGGAGGGCATCAAGTGTGAGGATGATTAATCTGTCTGGCGCTGAAAAAAAAAAAAAAGACGTGGTCATGATGTCAGGGTGGTTGTCGTCTGCTGATGATGTAGTTTATTTTTCTCACTCTCAGCATGTGACTTGCTCTATCGATGACAAGGCAACCCTCTCTTTGGCATGGACAATGGCTTTATAGTCATAGCTTACTGAAACTTTTCTGTGGTTGACTAAAAAGGCAAAGGACACGAAGGGGAAAGGGTTGGCGAGCTGGTCGGCTGATCAATGAGAATGTTGTTGGGCAAAGACTGCTTACATTGACGTTGCTTTTTTTTTTAATAAAGGTAAATCTGTGCTAACCGTGATTTTGTTGTTGTTATTTGGTCCCTACGCTGTGCCCAAGGGGGAGCGGACGAAAATGAGTTGACCCGGACCTCCTGCTGTGTTTTCGCTCTCTGCCTGTGCCAATTCCATTTCCTCATAGTGAAAGAGCTGTAAACATGTCAGCCCAATCGGTACGGGGGTCCCTGCTGACAGCCTCTCTCAGCGCAAACGTGCCGGTCCATAAAATAATCCACTCTGTCCACTCGACTCCATGACCGCTAGTTTCCGTTTCTTCCTGGTCAAGCCATACCCGAGGGCCTCCTCCGCACTTCACGAGATTGACATGACAAAACTAACATTCAACTGCATTTTACAGCAAAAAATGACAATGTAGCATCCAGCTATCGATTTTTCTATAATGCTTCGTTTGGGTCTTTGGGTGAGATACACGCCGCATCTTGATTTATTTATTTTTAATCGCCCGATGCAATGACCGAATCTTGTCCCTCAAGCCGACCACTTCTTGAATTGAAATGTTTTCAAAGGCTGGATGCGTTTTCATAAAGTGCAACCACAACCTACTGGTTGTCTGCGAGGAAGTGTTCATTTCCTTTGTGGGTGGCTGTCATGTCGTTTTTTTTTTTTTAATCCGGAAACCCTTCTCAGTTCAAATATATGCGCCCTTTTTTCTTTTTTGTTAGTAATCAGGCTCATCCATCCAAAAGTTCTCTCATCTGTATTTTCAGTTGCGGGCGCAAATGGAGCGTGTGAACCACAGACGTTACGGCTCCAGGGTCGCAACCTCTAACCTATTTTGACCTTTTGAGTGAACTTTGAGCATGGCCACCCGTCAAGCAATCCCCTCTCCTTCATCTGTCTCTTCCTCCACGTTTCCTTCTGTGTAAGGTAGTCAGGTCAGTCTGCTAATGAGTGTTCCCGTTTAAGCGCCGCGGTTCGAAATAGATCTCTTAAGATCCTTTAATCAGCCGCCGTCGTCTCATCTCATCCGTTGGACGACATTCGCAATGCAGATGAGGTGAATAAGCTACCGCAGCCTCCTTGCACCTGTTTGGATAGCCTTTTGTGGTCGCCAGAATTGACGTTTTTGGACCATGTTTTCCTACCTGAGGAGCCCACACTACATTGTGAGTAGCAAGTTTTCTGTAATGGCTAAGGAGCCGCTGAGTGAATGTGATATACGGCTTTAGGCTGCTTGGCTGAGGTAAAATAGACCAGGTGTAAGTTGGTCTTGTCACAGTTTGTTGCTACGAGCGCAAAATTCATTCATTTGAGCACCTGTGTCTTGGATGTAATTGTTACTTTTGCATATAATCATCCTTACGCTAGTTCATGGGATGACTCAACCAGCAGTTCCGAACATTCCCCACACGAATGACGTTCACATTCTCGACAGCTAATAGCGCATCGACAGCACCTCGCCATTGCCAGGTTTCAATCAAGATGTTCTTTGAGGCAAGTGGCCACTGAGCTTCGAGTGTCACAGTATCATCGGCAGGTTGCATGTCATACACAGAGATCGGATGAGTCACGGAAATGGCTACACGTAGACATCCTTTGGATATTTTTTCTTGCGTCAAAATACCCGCTGAGAAGTTTGCAAGTCAGCTCTTCAGATAACGATGCAAATTGTTTTGGGGTTTTTTTAAGGGGGCAAAAGTAACAACTCTGAGGGCAAATGATGGAAACAAATCTTTAGTTTGGAATAGCTTGATGACATCACACTTCCGGGACGCTCGTAAAGATCCCACTTCGGGAAATCGATGACTTTGTCAAATTTACGAAAGAGCAATTATTTTTTTCATGCTTTATTTCATGAATTTTGTTGAATTACTTTTGACATAAAATTATTTCACCAATAATTGTGTGCACAAGGTCTTCCAAATGCATCGACTCCAACTGTGTTGAGGAAGCTTGGCTGTGTAAAACAAAAAGTGAAAGTGTCCAACTTTGCACGAATATCGCCGTGTTTGGTTCATGAGGGCCACTGACTTCTTTTTGTTTCACTCTGTACCAAGAGCCCTTGTGTCCCTCGCTGTTCTCTGCACCCGCATTGCTCTACTCGCTCGTCACGCTTACGTTGTCGAGTGTATATACATACGCCGTCACTGATCTCATTATACATCAAAAAACCCCGACACAATGTCCTTGAGCGGAGAGTGACTCATCAGCTCCCGAGGGCCGAGACAGCTGCCAATATTTACTGTATAATCTATTAGTTTAATTGATGTCAATCTGGTTGGATCACTTTGCCAACACTCAATCTAACGCTCTTATTGTTTAAAAAGTTAAAACCTTGTCAAATAAATGATTACTTTTCAATGTCATCGTCACAGTGATATTTGCCACATGTACTTCACTATATACTATATCAAGCTGCATGGAAGAAAGATGGCAACCAGGCTAACAATGACCAATGCCCAGCGGGCATTTTACAGTAAAACGATTGAAAAATTAATTTTTAGCCATACTCCCATGACAATAGTCAAATAAATGAAAAATGCTGTCTCCAGCATCTCTGCCAGTCATATTAATTGATTAATTGGGTCTGAGCTTTCCCATCAAGATCCTCCAGTTTCATCAACCCCCGCCCCCCCCCACTCCGCCTCTAGCCAGCCAATCAGCAAATAGGGGAGGGGACCTTGTATAATTGGCTCACACCAATCACGCTGTAGGCTTTAGGTCAGGATTAGTCATTAACTCGAGGCTTAAAATCTCAGCTGCCTACTACGGAGTGCTGCAAAGTCTGAATCCGCTTCACCATTCCTGCAACGGAGGAGACAAAATAATCATTACTGGGGAAAGAAAAAAAAAATGTGGTTGAATTTATTGCCTGAAATGACTATTGACCGATTCCCCGCAGTCCACGGAGAACATTTCATCGAATGACTATTTGTAATTATTACGTAGCATTGATCTGCATGGTATACTGTACCAAGCCCGATTTCAGAATTCGGCATCCTGCTTTATACTGTACAAAGACAATCGCTTCCTCTCTCTGCCATTTTTATTTTTTGCCTAGTTATGTGAGGAACAGATTGCAGTGCGGCGCTTTCATCCTGCCCCCATGTACGTCCGCCTGGCTGTTTTTCTCACTATTTAGGAGAACAGAAGGTACTTTGTGACTGTTATGCTTCCACGCAGCTTTAAGAGTATGTTCGAGGAAGGCGGGGGGGAGTACCCATCGAGAGGAAAGTCTGCTCGCAGTGACTCCCTTTCTGTGTTTGTCTGCAGACCGAGACAATCCCCAGAGAGTAAATAGCGTGGCGCGTGCATCTGTTCTGATCGTCGTCCTTTGTACATCTTGTCAGCCACGCATTCATTATTTTCCCGTGCTTCTCGGTTAGAAGCTGTGTGTGGAACTGTTTCACAAAGAGACAAGAGAGCCTGTCAGTGCCAGAATGGCTGACAGACTACCGCAAAGATCACTCGGATAGATTCCGTTGGATGTTTTGACTCCTCGGACCAGAAACGAGAACACTCCTTTGCTGCTCGCCGATATTTGCCCGGATTTTCGTAAATGCTTCAGGGATGTCACTTCATTGCTTTAAAAAGAGGAACGGAACACAAGAGGGGGGTGTCAGTCAGAATCTGTCTCACTGGCGTTTGATTTTACGCTCTAACTTGAGCTGAGCCCCAAATAGAAGCTGGAAATCTTTGATCCATTGGGTGCTTCTGAAATAACCGTTGAACATCTTGTCCCAGATAGAAATTGTTCGCTTGATGTACGTCCTGCTCATGCTGCAGAACCGACAGCTACACTGCAAGAATGTTGTGCTCCCTGACCAACAACAGCATGCCCATATGCACATATAGCATGGCTGCAGGCTCCCCCTGTCCTCAAAATCTGTCCCCGCTTACGTCGCAGGAGGAAAATCCAATCAAATACTGTTGCTCAAACTATCAATTGCTCTTCGGCTTTTACATCAATATACAGTCAAACCTCGGTTTTCGTCCATAATCCGTTCCAGAAGGCTGTTCGAAAACCGAAATTGTTTGAAAACCGAAACCACGCTCTTTTTAAAATAAAAAATGTTTACCGAACACGTCTGCTCACAATGGAAAGCAACACGAGGAAGCATCACTTCCTTATGTAAGGAAGGCGAGAGGAGTCAAATGGTGCATTCAAGTGCGCCCAGTTTGTTCGAGAACCGAAATTTGTTCGTCGTCCGAGGCATAAAAAACTCGACATTTTTGGTCGCTAACCGAATTGGTCGAGAACCGAGACGTTCGAAAACCGAGGTTTGACTGTAGTTTGTTTCATTCTGTCTTTACAGAAGGTGTTTTTTTTTTTCTTCTCTGTAGTATCCGAGCAACAGCCGCGGCCGTCTGTCTCAACTGTGTGTTGACTGACATTTTAATGCTATCAGCTCAGGACTAAAAGGTTAATTGCGCACGTCACAGTCAAGTTGCCAGCCTTGTCAAACGCTCCGATCTGTGAAATTAAATTAGCTGTCGTCATCCTGCCGAGTCTGACCCAAAAGATGCTGACTCACTTTCCGCATCTTTGACTTCATGCCCTTCGTCGCGTCGCTCTCCGTCGCCATATGCTTGAAGTCGCAGATGGAGTGAAGGCCATATTTGAATATAATTAGCATTTTCTTTCTGTTCAACCTGTTTCGCGCAGCTCAATTTGACACTGCAATTGATGGCTGGTCTACTTCCACAGTCTGTGTGTGTGTGTGTGTGTGTCCCAAGCGTGCTTTGTCGTGCTCATATGCATGCCGACGTTTCAACAATCATTCTGGCTCAGAGGCAGTTTGGCTTCGCAATATGCCACAAATGCGGTGACGGGCGAGGGGGCGAATGTGGTCTGACTGATGCTCACCGAGGTGGAAATGTAGGTTAATCCTGTCGTATGGGTACGACCATCACCGGCAGCATCATACCTCCTTGAGCAGTGGGAGAGAGCGAAGAGAGGGGGCAGTGGGGCGTTGTCTGAGCGGAGGCCAAGCCGAAAATGATCAACAAGGTATTGTGTTGAATTATACCTTTCGATTCAAGATGCACTTGGGGGGGAAAAACAGAACATTTAGTTTGCGGAGAGAATATCCGGGGGAAGAGCTGTGTGGCAAAAGGCAAGGGACGACTTTGGACAAAAGAACAAAAGGGAGCCAAGTAGTTTGATGGTTGCGGGGGGCGTGCCCCCTATGTTCCCCTCTAAACACTTAGAGGAAAGTGACTTTGTTGACTGGGTGCCCCCCCCATAGCCGCAAAGCCCTCTCTCAGAAATGCACCTCTCGAGCCAGGAGCGCCACTCTTCCTCGAACCAGTCTTCTCTAATTCAATTACACAATAGCATTACGCAATACAGTTAAGGGAAAGATGAACGCATGCTCTGAGCTGTGACACGGGTCTTGGCACCGTCTGGAACATACGGCCCGCGGGCCGGAACCGGCCCCCGAGGGGATTCGATCAGGCCCGCGGGATAATTTAAAAATTAAAAAAATGCATGAAAGACACGGAATTAATATTTTTAATAAGATGCAATTCATGTATTATCCGCTAGAGGGCACACTGTTTTCTCTTTAGCTTGTAAAGTGCAGGCAGGGATTACATTTAGATTTCATATGCATGTGGAAATGGTTTAAAAAAATCCTTTCTTTATAAATCTCGTTTAATCTTAAAATGCATGACTATATTTTTCAATACGAATTACTTGTCCAAGTTTTGTGCCTTTGTACAATCAGTGGGATCAGTTGCATTGCATATATATTACAATTTTCCCACATTCATGTCACATTCAATACTGTGTCATTTCAACGGCTTTACTTATAAGTCGGCGGATGGCGGGTTGTCATGGTGCCCCCGACTGTAACGTTGAAATAAAAACACAATAGACCGCGTGCTTTTCAGCGCAGTTCCATCGGAAACCGTTGACAGGCATGGACTATTTGTGCTCATTTGGCACCGGCATATTTGGAGCGAGCGACTTGTCTCACAATGTTTCCGGGGAGATGCGAGGCTGCATGTGGTAATTTCACCAGTCTCTCCGCACTAGCTGGCTATCATAATGAGCAGAAAGGCAGAATTTTAAATCGCCATCATTCATGCATGCGCTCTTTTTGTGTGTGTGTGTGTGTGTGTGTGTGTGTGTGTGTGTGTGTGTGTGTCTCTGTTGTGTGACTACATCTAACACCACAATGTGAAATGTAAATGTAAAATCTCACACTCCCTGTCCCCATTTGTCCAATTCGTCATGCATAACTGATTCAGCCGCGATGCGAGCACCTGCCAACCCCCCCCCCCCCATCCCCACTCCCACCCCCGCTACCTTTTGATGCTTCATGACACGCCTGCATTCACTGTAGTTGTTCATCAATTAGCGTGTGCTCAACTGTGGCAAACTATCCACTAGCTAACATCGGAAAATGCTCCTCTGCTAAAAAAAAAAAAAAAACGTCAATGGCAGCGCTCAGAAAAATGCTGCATCGAGGCGACTGAATGGAATTTGGGCTAAAATGCTGCACAAGCACCACGTGTCCCAAAGAGTGCAGGGTGATGCAGCAGAGCGGTTCGCCATGTGTGCATATATAGAAGCCCCCCCCCCCCCCTCACACCGGCTTCACAGTCTTTGGATGGAGACCCCCACCATCCAGCTCGTGTGAGTCACCAAGTGGACACGCGCTAGTACTGCAAAACGCCATCTCCACTGCCCTTACCTTGACCCGCTCCTGCTTACACGTTATTTATGGTTTAATTTACAACACCGCGTGAGCCATAAGTCGTTTGCGTTGACCATACAAGCGCAGTGGGACATGAGGCTGCCGAGGAAAGGCAAAAGGAAAACATTATTACTTTGTCCCAACATGCCACTAGCTGCAGAAACCATATTAGCAAGAAGCATGTACGTACACACATGGGCTCCATTTGCTGGCCAATTGTCAGCGGATACCTTCCAGACATCCTACCGCCGCGATGAAGACTCTTTTGTATTCACTAACACGCACTCTTCTCTGCTCACCGCTGCCCTGCGCCTGACTCCATCCATGCCTCATTTACTCTTCCCTTCCCCCACGTGTCCTTTCCACATTCACTTACCTGTCAAGAGACCTGCCGTGTTCATCAGCTACTTGCAGCCCCTATTTGCAGCATCTCATTTGCCTCAAACAAAGATACAGTACAGCTATTTGGGTATTAGCTTATTGTCCTTTATTGTTGAAATTCCTCAGATATTTCTATACTGAGGCCATCTGGTGGCAGCTTGGTGCCAATAACTATTGGAATGAATTGAGGAGCTTCCTTTAGTACTTTTCTGAAATCTTTTGTCATCTATAGGCAATTTCAGAACTGTTAGCGTCATGCCAATTATTCACCAATCGATTCTTTGCTATTTGTAGCAGGGCTCTGTCCCTATGCCTCCAAAATAACAAAGTTGAGTACTACAAAGAGCTGGTACAACGTTTGCCATTTTTGTGAATGAATAATTTTTAACAGTTGGCTCATTATTTTTGTTGACATTGTTGTCAATTCGATGGATAATTTGTCTGAGATGTGCCGAACCACAGTATACAGTGATCCCTCGCTCTAACGCGATTCACTGTTTCACTGATTTTTTTGTGTGCAGTTTTTAAAATGCTTTTAACCCTTTAAATCAGAGCGCGTCGGCGGGGCCGCATGTCAACAGTACAGTATTTCCAAAAACTATTATAGTTATTTGTTGAAAACGTTTTTTGTTTTTTGTAATTGGGCCTGAAAACAGGATTTGGTCTTTGATTTCATTGTACATACAGTTAATTACTGTGTAATAACTAAAAAAAAATAAAGTTCACTACCTCACGGATTTCACTTATCACTGGTTCTTTTTGGAACGTAACCCCCGCGATAAACGAGGGATTACTGTAAATGCCAGTGTCTCATTTAACATCAGACTCTGGCCCAGGAGAGTTGCCATTGAAGTGACTCAATTTACCACAACTGTTGTTCTGTTTTCGGCCACAAACTAGTCCAGAGTGAATCAGCGGCGTTTCTGAGAGTTAATCAAAGCTGTTGATTATCTGAAATCATCCTGTTGTGCTACCTCCTATCGATGCATGGAGAGTAAATGTTGAAGCACCCACTCAAGCTACCAAATATGGTTCTTCACCCCAAGAGGGCTGCCAAAAAAAAAAAAAAGGATCTTAATATTTCAGCACCATTTCCTGTTGTGCCACTGCAGTGTGCGCTCGAGAGATAATGCCCACTGCTCTTTGCGCTTTTCACTCCCTTCATTTTCTGTCTGGCTCGTGTGTGTTTGAGAGAGGTGAAGGCAAGGGTCAATGTGCTTCCGGTCCTGCTTGGCAGCCAGCCCGCATCACTATGCGCCGTGCATTCAAAGGTTACAGGAGGGCCGGTGAGGAGGATGATGACGTATTTGTGAGCATCTCTGGATACAAGGTGATCTGCAAAAGAATTCTATGAGCGTGCTTTTAAAAAAAAATTTTTTTAATTGAATTCCAGGGAGCTTTAAAATGCTGTGTTAAGAGACATTAGCAGGAAAGTATTTGATGCTGACTTCAAATACCGGCATTAAGCATTTATTCCGGGTTTTGTCTCGCCATATGACACGTCAGGCTTACGGCTTTTTTGTTTACGTCTATAAAGAACCACAGCAAAGGACACGCATGGTCTTCGTTACATCACATCTAGTTCCAGTTTGAGGCTTGATTTTTTTTTTTAAGGGGACAATAAGGCCTCTCCCGTCCGTCTCTTCTCTAAAGGCCACAAACCAGTCGAAAGTGAATCATGGGCACCTCTGCGATTTGGTAAAGCTTCTTCCAAAGTAGTGATGTGTTCTCTTTTAATGAACTCTTTGACTGTTTGCCTTTTGCCTGCTCGTTATTTGGACTATATCCAGTGCTGGCAACCGTCGGTCTCCAACCCCCACCCCAAGATAATTTTCACAAGCGTTCCGAAGAGCCTTGATCATGATGAGATGAGCTGTAGCCATGGAGACGATGCTTTCTCGTTTTTTTTTTGTCAAGTGACCTTCGGATGTTGCCAGGGCTTTGATCCTGAGGGAGGAAAAAAAATGTTCTTTGGGTTTGAAGCATTAATATGCCATTAAATTGGATATGTCACTTGTCATGTGCATTTTTTATTTATTTTTTTGTTGCTAAAATTGTGTTCGAGTATTGCCATTGAAATATTAAAACATTGAAAATACTGTCCTTTAATGTGTACGATAGCTCTAATCTTAGACCCTCATCTCCTTCTGCAGACCACATCGCCAACGGGTCAAGGCAGGTCAGACTCGCCGGTCTACACCAACCTCCAGGAGCTTAAGATCTCTCAGTCCAGCCTGCCGCCTGTGCCCTCCGGTTCACCTCTGCACATCCACGGCGACTGGGAGACCCACAAAGACCTGAGTGGCAGGCATTTCTATTATAACCGGGCTACGGGGGAGCGCACGTGGAAACCGCCACGCACCCGGGACGCCAGCGGCAGCACCGGCAGCTTCCGAGGAGAAGGCCACCAGGGCACAGCAGAGAGCGAGGTAAGCCAGGACAAAGACAAAAAAAAACCTCAGGTTGGCTTTCTTTTGAAGCGTGATGTTATATGCTGCGTTATGTGGTTCTGTGGCACATTCAAATCCAGAGAACTTCCCCTTGGGAAACTTGAGAGGAATTATCGGAATTCAGTCAAGTCCAGTTGTTCAAACACTACTGAGTGATGGACAGGGTTGGCAGTCCTAAAAAGTAAAACAACACTTATAATGTAATTTTTGGTTCTTATAAGCAGAAAAGAAGCTGACGGTGTTCAGTTTTGAATTCTTGACAGTCGGACAGCACCACCATGTGGTATTTTGCTACATTGCATTATTTAATAGGGGTTGAAGTGATTAAAATGCAAGCTGGGCTCCGTCAATCAGTCCCACTGTCTCTGGTTGGCATCCAAATTATGACTGACCGATTGTTTGGATAACTATCCAGGAATTATAATGATTTGCTTCCCATTCTTTAAAGTCTCTAATCATCATCAGGTTTGGATAATACCGACTAGATGGTTTTGGTACAAAACTGGGCTGGAGTTTCAGACAAGCCGTTATGTCACACTTCTTACAGCAATACAGCACATATAAAATTAGATCGTTTTCTGTTAATTATCTGTGCACTATGATTACTATTATGATTATTTTTATTTGTATTTTTTGACTAGCTGCTTTCATCTGAAGAAAACTGTCACAGCACCCATTCCAGCCAGTCTGACAGCCAGTATGGGTCGCCCCCTAGAGGCTGGTCTGAGGAACTGGATGAGCATGGACACACCCTTTACGTCTCCGAATACACACAAGAGAAGGTGCGGTGTCATTTTCAAGTCGTTGGGCGATCGGTGCCAGCAAGGGCCTGAACAATATCAAGGGCAAAAAAAAAAAAAAAGGAAAATATTCCAATTTATTTGCAACTGTCTATTCTCTTGATTTCATATCATTCGTCTGAGCTGCTCTCCTAGTTGTCCAAAACCCATGCATAGGGAACATTTAACTTTCTGTTTTTTTTTTTAAAAAGCTTTCACTAAATGCAAACCCTCTTTGCAGTGGATAAAACATGTAGATGAGCAAGGCCGACCCTACTACTACAATACTGACGGATCCAGGTCTGAATGGGAATTACCCAAGGTAGTATTACTTCATTATTGTTCATTTTCCAAATGTTGTTTTTGTTTTTGTTTTCTTTTTTTACTGCATTCATCACACCGCACTCCTGAAAGTCTTCTCAAATGGCATCACCTTCAATAGAGCTCGTTCGTCCCTTTTGGCGTGCCGCCTGAGTCCTGCCGATATAAGTGGCTGAGCGTCTGGCTGGCTCACAGGACCCACTTTTGTAATTGAACGCCTCCTCCTGCAGGCCGATTTATGGCTTCTGCTCGGACTAATCAAGAGGCTTTAAGAGCAGATCAGAACGGGGCCGTCGAATTCTTGCGGTGCCCGCTTCAATTACTCAGACGCGGGCATGTATAGAGGTCCCCGCAAGTGATGGTGGAAGATGGCAATCCTGCTGTAGACAGCAAAAGGAGAGGAAGTGGGTGCGAAGGTGCAGATGCTGACGGGCCGCTCGGTGGAGTTGCAACTTTTTATGGTCTGATCCTCTCTCCACACAGTATAACATCTCCCCTCAATCTGGCGAGGTCCCCAAAGTCGCAGCCTGGAGAGGAAGCAGCCGGACCCCATCATCCTCACCAAGTGGAGGCACAGCACTTATGTCCTTGATCTCAACGACAAGGTAGGGGCTCCGCGGCTTCCTGTGAGTAAAATATCTTCAAAAGAATTCAAAGTGTCAGCACACAATCTTCTGTGGGGATCCAAGTCCAAATGTGCTCTTCCTCTTTATGATGTAACTGCAACCCAATGTGTTCTGATTCGACTCCAGGTTTCTGATCCATTTCCTTCGCCCCACTAACCCACTGACTGAACTGACTCCTCTAGTTGCCTGATAGTCCTTAGAAAAAAAATCTTCACGCCGTGCCTCTTGTTGTTAGGAGTGTGCTCCGGCGCCCAAGCAGAGCTCTCCCGACTCTGACTCCTGCCCATCATCTCCTAAGCACCCCTCAACTGTTAGTATCCCAGCTTGCATTGCATTGCACTCACCACCTCCACCATCTCACTTGCATCCAATCGTGAAAGTCTTTCTTTTCATTCTCTCTCGATGTATCACATCACTTTTTTTTTTTTTTCCATCTTCTGCATGTCACCGTGTGTAGCTAACCGCAATTACGTCATGTTTTTCTTACGATATCACCAGTGGAACCTTCCATTTTGAATTGCTTTGAAGTTTTTTAGCGTGAAATTGGCACTCAAAGTCCTGAGGTGGCAGGTGAAATTTTCAGGATGCACTTAAAATGGAGTATGACCTTTGGACTTTATTTGACCTTGATTTAAATCTTGCACCCCTTCAACTGTTGAGGTTTCATTGTGCATTCTGGGCACATCTGAAGTTTCACCCACTACCTATTACGGTACTCCGAGTATGAACGGCAGTCGTGTCTGGTGTCGCATGGACCTCAGCAAATCTCGTGAGACTTCAGTATAGCTCATGAGACCACAGCTCTGTATTATCGATTATCCATCTCGGGATTTTAGGTTCCACTGTATGACCAGCAAAAACCCGGCTGTTCGAGCCATGTGAATACGGAACATGATACTTTGACTTAGCAAGGCACCGCAACCAACACCGCATTCATTCTTCTGATTCTGATTTGCTTATCTCATCCTCCTTAGCCGTCAGAGAAGTGCGGGGTCCTAAATGTCACCAAAATCACGGAGAATGGAAAAAAAGTCAGGTAGGGAGCTATGAAGTGCTGCCCTCAAGCACTTTACTGTGATCGTCTTTGTAATTTTTTTTTTGTCATGATTTTGGACACACAGGAAGAACTGGGCATCCTCGTGGACGGTGTTACAGGGTTCCTCGCTCCTTTTGCAAAGGGTCAAGGAGGAAGCACGAGCTGGGTGCGTATTCACGGGCCCGCTTTTGGCCGAGCTCGCTCTTCCGAGACGTCATCGCCACCTGTCGAAAAAAAAATATTGTCATCCTCTGTTCATTGCTTTTTTCCTCTCCTCCTCCCTGAAGTCTTTTTACCGAAACGGCTCCATCCCCGAGTTGCTCCTCACTCTTCTTAGCAACTTGAAGCCATCAGTCAAGCCCCGCCCCGCTGTCTCCTATGTAAACTACAGCCCCGCAAAGGCTGCTGCTGCTGCTGCTGCACGTCCTTTTTTTTTTTTTTTTCCATCGCCGCTACCTCGGCCCTAACTGACGGACTTGTGTGTGTTTCACTGTGTGCTGCTAATGGTTCAGGTTGAATTATTAACCGCATCGCTCAAAAATCTGCCACTCTTAACTCCGAAACGCTCCTGATGGGACTTTTGAGCATTTTCAATAAAGTACCAACCAGGGCTGAACACTTTTGAAAAATAATCTCATTGCAGTTTCTCCCCCAGACTTGAATTTATATTATCCTGACTCCACAGGTGGACTTTCTATTGAAATGTCTTCTGTCTAGTGTTATCCCGTTGCTGAAATCTTGGCATTACGTCAAATTTGTTAAATTCCATGTCATTCATCTGATAGTTTACGATATACAGTCAAACTTTGGTTTTCGTCCATAATCCGTTCCAGAAGGCTGTTCGAAAACGGAAATTGTTCGAAAACCGAAACCACGCTCTTTTTAAAATAAAAATCTTTACTGAACACGTCTGCTCACAATGGAAAGCAACATGAGGAAGTGACGCTTCCTTTGTAAGGAAGGCGAGAGGAGTCAAATGGTGCATTCAAGTGCGCTCAGTTTGTTCGAGAACCAAAATTTGTTCGGCATCCGAGGCATAAAAAAACTCGAAATTTTTGCTCGAAAACCGAATTGGTCGAGAACCGAGACGTTCGAAAACAGAGGTTTGACTGTAATATGAAACGCAGGTGGCGCTAATGTCGTAAATGTGCCAAAAGTCATTGTGGCGGCCATTTGCTTGGATCAGAGTAACTTGCCATCATAAAATGACAGTGATTTGTCCGCAAAAAAAAAAAAAAAATCCAAGGAATTAACATCACTTTAATCCAGAATCTTAACCGTTGTGTATTTAGATCCCATTTGCCATTTAACCGCTTGTCTTGATCTTAGACTAGTTTCACCTCACGGTTCCCTCTCGGCGACATTCTCGCTTATGCTGCGTCTCTGCATTTCAGAAGTTTGGCAGCAACCAGTCGAAGCCCGAGTTTACCGTTGACTTGCGCGGGGGTTCCGTGGAATGGGCTTCCAAGGACAAGTCCAGCAAGAAGCATGTCATTGAGGTATCGAACATAGACGGCCTGGCCCAAAATATATACAGTACTGTACACAACTCCCAAAAAATTAGTCAGATTACACTTTCAGGTGAAATTTAAAACTTAAAATGCACGATAAACTTGAACCGATAAATTTAATGTGACCTTCCAGCTATTCAACTATTCCATGTTTCATTACTGTCTTCACAACGTGTTGAAGCAGAATGACAAAATTCACAACAGGTCAAAGTTATTGTGCATTTTATGCTAAAGTTTCACCCAAAAGTCAAATATCTCCTAACTGACTCCTCTGACGTCCAACCTTTGGATTCCTTAGCTGAAGACGCGTCAGGGGACAGAACTGCTGATCCAGTCTGAGATTGACAGCGTCATCAATGACTGGTACCGGGCCCTGACCGAGACCATTAACACATACGTAAGTCGACTTAGTCATACTGGCGGATGTGTGTCATCCTAACTGAATTGGGGGGAAAAAATGGCTCGTGTCCAGGCATGGGAGTCGGATGAGGCCATCGAAGAGGATATGCCGGATTCTCCGGGAGCTGAGAAACAGGACAAAGAGAAAGATCAGCGAGAGTCGAAGAAGAACAGAGGTGAGGCCAGCCGCTCACATCCTCCCGTTAACCGAACCGCTTATCCTCACGATGCTTCCGTTTTTTTATAGTCTTGAACTATGCACGCACAATCCACGTTTTTTTTTTTTTTTTGGTGCTTTTAGTTGTGATGAAGACCTCTGTCAGTATGGACTCATCAGACCAGAAAAAAACCCGGCTGAAGCTCAAGAAGTTCTTGACGCGTCGACCCACCTATCAGGCGGTCCGAGACAAAGGCTACATCAAAGGTAGCCTGAGCTCTGCGGCAAGATGGCGTTTGAACGACGCGCTCCACTCCACGCGACGGAGGAGTTGAGTTTAACAATGTCGTTTTTCCCGTTCACTCTTCAGATCAGGTTTTTGGCTGCAGTCTGAGCAACCTGTGCCAGCGGGAGAACACATCCGTGCCCACATTTGTGAAAATGTGTATCGACCACGTGGAGAACACGGGTAGGAGTCAGCTCATCACCCGCTCGATGTCTATTGAAATGATGCACATTCCTGACAGGTGCATCGGAATCCATTATTTATCTAATATCATGACACAAACTTCAAGGATTGAACATGGGCCAAGAGAAATGCCCCCCAATGGAGTTAAAATAGATTCCATCAGTCACATCTTTGTCACCATCTTTGTCCTTTAGGTCTCAGTATCGATGGCTTGTATCGAGTGAGCGGGAACCTGGCAGTGATACAGAAGCTCCGCTTTGCCGTCAACCATGGTAGGACACGCTCGCTCACAAAATCTACACTCACTTGTACACTTTTTTGGTGCACCTACACACGATTGGTCTTTTTTTCAGAATTAATATCCCTGCATTGTTTTAGATCTACGAATTTGGGCATCGACAAACTAGTGTTCAGTTAGTGTAGTTCTAATCAGTAACCAGCAGAGGGTGCAATTGTTCCACACACAGCTAGTTTGCTCAATCCCAATTCATTTTGGTGCTGAACCATTTTTTTTGAATAAATAAATGATATATATATATCCTCCAACACACCTGATTCTGATGCCTCGCCCTATTTTCTCCCCCTGCATCAGACGAGAAGGTGGAACTGGATGACAGCAAGTGGGAGGACATCCACGTCACGACAGGAGCACTCAAGATGTTCTTCCGGGAACTTCCAGAGCCTCTATTTACTTACGGATCCTTCAATGACTTTGTTAATGCAATTAGTGAGTAACTTGGACGACTGACCTCACCCCCCCGTGTTTGAGTCCACTCGAAAATGATTGATATCTCCAATGTGGCCACGAGGTGGCGCCGTACGCATGTGAAGTCCCCTCAATGGCTGCCTGTCTTTTTGCTTCAGAATGTTCTGACTACAAGCAGAGAGTCAATTCAATCAAAGACTTGATCAAGAAGTTGCCAAAACCGAACCACGACACAATGCAAGTCCTCTTCAAGCACCTGCGCAGGTAAGATGTATTCATTCGTCCTATACAACCTGTGAACCCAATTCATGGGCTCATTCTGACAAATTAAGAAACGGTGTCCTTTGTAGTAGCTTTTGCTACTTGCAAAACAGCTACTGCGCAAGCTAACAACTTAAGATACAGCTTTGTTTTTTTAATCGTCTGAAATTACATGCGAGCCTGCTCAAACTTTTGGTCATGTGACTGCCTGACATTGATTGATTGGGTGAATGGAGTCAAATGTCACAAGGAAGTCTCGTTGATGAGCCAAAGCCAAATTGAATAAATAAATGTTGAGAGCAGAATCTTGATACGTATAATGGAATAAAAGTATTGTTTCTTCTTAAGCTAAATACTCAAGTAAAAAAAATAAATAAATATTGACGCATTACTACCCACCTCTGCTCACTCTGCTAGTATTGAATTAAACCAATACCGTGCTGCACTAGTAGCAGAAAACTACGCTTAACTAGTAACCACCTGGCCCTTACTTGTCACCAAAATGAAATGTTTAATATTATAATCCTCTTTTATACTGCTGTGGCAGCTTCCTTTTGAATTTGGAGCTCAATTGAACTTACTCGCATCGTTTTTTTGTTTGACCGAAGCAAATCGCAACCTGACGAGGGGGAAAAAAAAGAACAATACTGATGAAATCATGAGTTAGTCTGAAGTATGTCTCAAGTTAACAGTAGGTTATCTGATTAGCTTGTTAAACTGCTGTGTGAATTTCAAAGAGGTTACGCATAAACAGTTTTTTCTCCCTCTCCCCACCAGCAGCGGCATCATATGTTCTCAGTGACATTTGCCGAGCTTTCCCCATTTGCATTTATATGGCACTGCATTTGCTGTAATTTAGTACCAACGAAGTGGCGAAATTTACAGCGTGACATTCAGTGTATGGAGGACTGCGTTCTATCAAGCGGGCGGATTTGATCTTATTTTCGCTCCTCCATAAATATGTTATTGTGTTGTGCATCTGCACGGAAAGGTTGTAGCTTCTATTTAAAACCGCTATTATTGCTCGACTCTCGCCCCGGAGCGTCAGCGGTGTTCCGAGGCTTGTCTTGGCGCTCAATCTTGAGCCTCGCTGATGCGTTTTGAGACCGTAGGAGTGCTTGTAATCTTGTTTTTGGAGATGAAACCCCCGAAGCTTGAATCGGTAGGTAAACGAAACCCTGACCGGTCTCCTCCCCCCTCCCGCGCAGGGTGATCGACCACGGCGAAGCCAACCGCATGACCACCCAGAGCGTGGCCATCGTTTTCGGACCCACGCTCCTCCGGCCCGAAACGGAGACGGGCAACATAGCGGTCCACATGGTCTACCAGAACCAGATAGTAGAGCTCATACTGCTGGAGTTTGAAAGCATCTTTGGCAGGTAGACGCCAAAGGGGCTCCAGACCTTTTTGCCTCTTCTTTTTTTTTTCTCTTCTGTTTTTGTTTTTGACTGAACTCAGTGTTGCCGCGGACCTGGCAGCTGTGAAGGCCAACCTCCTCATTGACAACGACCGTTTACACATGCATGACAAGGCATTGCACTTACCAGTTCTGGAGATGAATTTCAAGGGGCAACAGCCCCCCCCCCCCTCCACTTTTCCAGCTGCCGTTCCTTTGCAGACGGGCGGCAATCTTTCAGTTGACCTCTCGTGATTTGGTGAATTTGAGTCTTCAGGGTTGTTTTTTTTTGTTTTGTTTTGTTTTTTTTGGGTGCCGCAGTCACTGAATCCTATAAAACCTCCTCGTGCTGGGGAGCGTTAAGGGATGCTGCTCCGGTGGCGTTAAAGGCAGACGCAAACCTCATGATGTTGCCTGAAATGTGTTGGTCTTCTGTGTTGTGGCGCTTCGTCTGTGACGCCAGTTATGCCATAATCAGTGTTGTGTTAATGGGCCGATGTTTTCTTTTGTTGTTGTTGTTGTTGTTGTTTCTGTTTTTATTTTATCTTAATTTTTTTTTGCACTTGGATGAACTGGAGCAGTGTTTCACATTGTGCCCCCATTCCCCCCCCCAAGGTACCCCCTCACCCTTTAAGTGTTAACCCGATGGAGGGATAAAACAGTGTTTGTTGTTGGGAGTGAATTAAAACCTGCACAGAAGCATCTTTCGTCTTGCCACTTTGTACAGCGATGTGTCGTGTCTCGGTGTCAACGTGCTTCAGTGAAGTCCGCGCGGTCTGTACGCCTTTACAAAGTCAAATGTGCGAGTTTGGTTCGTCCTGTGGCAGGATCGCATCTCCGAGGTCCCGCGCTGGGGTGCAACGTTGCGTTGCGCGGCGATGAAGCTCCGCTAAGCTCATGATGACGTATTCCGACAGCGGGGACGATACAAGGAGTGTTTTATGGTCTGATGTATGGCCTGTGAGGTGAAAGCCTTTCAAGCCATTTCAGAGCTCATTGACTCTGACAGAAGCTAGTTGTTACCAGTGACTTGGCTTTGTGTGTCGAGTTGATTTTCCGGTTTGTACATTGGAATTAAAATATGACAAAATGCAGGTTGTGAAAAAGAAGAAGAAAGAAGAAGAAGAAGAAAAAAAAAAGACTGTTCCTGCAGTGTTTACGTGTGATCAGCTGCACATTTGAATGTAAATTCTCCGGCTAACTGCTGTTTGTGAAATTGCTCTGTCTAATAAAAAAAAAAAAAAAAAAAAAGACAAACGAAACGAGGAGGCTCCCGTGCATTTCCTGTCTCGGTGATAAAAGCTTGCCGCGAATGGTGGATGGAGACCATAAACGTGAAAGACACAAAGGTGAGTCTGCCGTTGGACTTCAATCAACTCTAAAGCTTCAGCTCCCTCTTTGCCTTAATTACATAATTGAATTAATCTACTCAACACTTAATATCTCGGTTATTGAGCGCAGTGATTAAGCTTTCTTGTCGCAATCAATTATTTTCCTCGCCGTTAATTATAAAAAGCACTTTAGTATATTTCTTGGTATTTCTGAAATGTATGGCAACCCTCTGCCGCTCGGCTTCCATTAATGTCCCCGCTTTTGTCATTCCTCCGCGGGTCATACGTGGCCGCCGACCCGAAGGCTGCGGATTAATTGATGACTAATTAGGAAATTGCCAGTCTGCCAGCTTTGATTAAGAAGCACCGCATCTTTGGAGTGCTGAGCAAAGCTGCCTGCTATGAGGCCCTTGGAGAAAAGCTTTCATTTTTGCTTTTGTATTGGCCTTTGCGTGCTGGAGTGAAGACTGCTTGCCTTGTAGTATATTCACTATACAGCATTTAAAAAAAAAAAAAAAGTGGGAACAACAACAACCATTGATTATGCTGCAAAACTCAGTCCTGTTTAGCATTTTGTAGCATGACGTGGTACCACGCTAAAGGTGCGCAACTCAAAAATCAGTCAAAACTCATGAATCATTCATTATTTGTATGCGTGTCATAGAAGAATCACTACTCTCTTTTGGATCTTTCAGACAATGTATCCTGTGGCACCGGTGAAGGCGAAAAAAAACCAACACATCACACAGAAGCAAGTGAAAAGCAAGAAACGGTAAGGCCCCCCTCTGCTTCAAAAAAGCAACCGTAACTGCCTCAGATAAATAAATAGAAGGCATGAAGAGGAACCATTATCCGTCACGGCGCCCTGATACACTCCAGCTTTCTATTTATTGCCTACTTAATGGACTTGATTGCGTTACTGGCGGTAAGAAAGGGAAAGAAATCCACTGGCGGCGAGGAAGGGTACTCTCGGCATCTCGCAATTACCTTATGTAAATCCTGTCGTGGAATGATGATCCACCGCTATTTCAAATGCATTGGATTTCCATGGGAAATGATCCACTCGTGCCGCCCGAAGCTCATTAATAACGAGGAGGTAGGCAGACGTTTGGTATACTTACGTGCAACGACGCAGCCTGTACGGTCGTTTGCCATGCGCTCGAGCCTGACCGCAACATTGGGAAGAAATATGGCAGTGGCGCTTCAGTCAATCGGTGACTTGCGCAGCGGGGACGCGGACGACAGATCCTTGACATCAAAGCCACTTGTACAAGATTCAATATTAATCAGTAGATGCCGCATGCTTGTCTGGCCGAGACTGAATATGGCCGTCAGTCTTAGTTTGAATGATTGTTTGGCTGTCGATCTACCTTATAGGCCCAAAATCAAATGTATCTCACGCAAATGGTTGCTCAAAAACCTGTCATATGCACACAAACTCACTGGCACCAAAACCCCACTCTCTCGTGAAAAACCTCTCATGCTCATCCTCCCCAAAAAAAAAAAAACACAAAAGCTCAACTCAACACAAAAATCTCTTACTCAGGCCAAATAAACCTCTCAAACTCACACCAAAAAAAAAACCCTCATACACAATTAAAACAAAGAAAGAACCCCACAACCATCCAAAAACTCATACGTATCCAATAAATAATCTTCTCATACTCAACAACAAAAAACTCACCAAAACACTTTTAGCCCCCCCAAAAATAAGCAAAAAACTCTCCAAAAATTGTGACTGTCACCCCAAAAAAACTTTCACCAACACCAAAAACAACCTCACAAATACTAAAATCCTCTTCATCACCCCAAAAAATCACTAATTTACCCAAAACTCTCATGCTCAACAAAAAAAAATCCACACTCAGCAATTTAAAATCTCTTACCCATTTACAAAAGTCATCCACCAAAAAAACTCTCTCACACACACACACACACACACACACACTCTCTCTCTAAAAAAAAAACCTCTCTTAATTTCACACTCACCAATAAAATTATCATTAATAATAATAAATAATTATTTAAAATTATTTTGTCTTTTTTTTGGTTAACTTTTCTTTTGATGGCGGCGCGGAAGACCCGCAGCGGCTCCTCTTGTTTTATGTTGAGAGGGAAGAAATTTCATCTGTGCTGTATGTTACACATATGTACAATAAAGTTGTATTCAATTCAATTCAAAAAACTCTCACACGCAGCAAAAAAACAAACTTTGTTTTGTAATTCATTCCCAAATGGCGAGAAGTCTTCATTGTCAATCTTCCACCTTCTCCGGGATAAACCGCAGCTCTGAGTCAGACTTTAAAAGGTAGCGGTGAAGGTATCGAGCTCTTAATTGCTGAGCGGTTAGAATCTCCTGACCATTTTGTCTCTCCACGTGGCCACTTTGGCGAGAGCCCACCTGCAAATAAAGCAGGAGGGAGGGGGTGGGGGTTGGCAGAAATCACCGCGGCCATTAATCTTTCATGTCGCGTAATGGCATGTTCACATTACCTGCTCGCACCTCAGCTCCGGCCGAGCGAGCCCAGCCAGCGCCGAGATCGGGCCGGGAAACCACCGTGAGCATATGGAGCACTTCAAACACTCTTCTCCTCCCCGCGCCCAGCCTGCGGTCGCGCCCATGAATTATAGAAATGATCTAATTGTTTTCTCGTTTGGAAATTGTGAGGGCCCTCCTTTTTGCGTCTGCAGTCGGAACGGCGGCACGGGATTCAGCGCCGCCAACCTCCGATGCGTTTGTTGATTCTGAGGCGGCCGGGCCGTCCAGTCAAAACAGAGCCTGAAATTTGGGGTCGGGGGGGGGGGGAATGGAGGAGGACGGTAAAGAGCAACGGGGGCCGATCGGAAGGCACCGGTGGTTTTGGGCACGCAAACGCGGCTTTTTGGCAGACATTCACTTGTGGCTCATCAAACATTCAGCGTTGGCTCTTTCCTGCGGGAAGAGAAAAGAAAACATGGAAAAAGAGCCACGATAAGGCGTACTTGTGGCCGGCTCAGGTTACGAGCAGAGCGCGCGACGTTCTAAGCCAGTCAAGCGAAAAGAAAAACATAGAAAGGTAAATAGTGCGTAAGATTTAAAGACGCTGGATCCAGTCATGTGGCGTCAGGTTGACGGCCATTTATAAGTAGATCATTTTAAATGGTGGTCACGGGGTATGAACTTGGCCAAATGTTCAAACGGATACCTGTTACGCAATAGCAAAGATGGGCAAAGAAAACTTAAAAAACAAACCAGCCCGCTAGGTCGACGTGTTATTGCAGCGTCCAACGGGGCTTCTGGTTCCAGGGTTCACACGGGTCCTTAAAAGTTCATAAAAATACATATAAAATGAAGTTGTAAAATTATGTTCCTACTCGTATAGGAAAATGAAAATTTGAAATACCATATGTCAAATAAAGGGTTAGCTGATTGCCCCTAAAAATAAAGATGCGCCATTCCTTTGGCAGCAATGATTTAAACACCAGCTCAGTGATATGTGGCTTTCTGTTTGGCCCGCATATTGCTGAGCGGGCATTGAATCCACCGTGAATCCCCTGCTGAATGGAGAAAAAGTCCTTAAAAATGGCTAAATTAGCCCTCAAAAGTCCTTAAAAGGTCCATAAATAAGAAGCAAGTGGAAGAGCGGGAACCCTGGGTTCTGTCGTTGACACGCCGAGGCAAAATGTCCCCGCATTGTGACTCGCGTCTCTCTCTCTTGTCCCGAGCACCTCCACTCCACTTTGTCTCATTAGCTAGGTAATGATAACGGCGCATGTTTCCCCCCTGGTGCCGAGGCTCTAATTAGGACAATGTCTGATTGGAGGAAAAAGGCCGAGCGTAATTACACAGACCGCACCAATGTTGTCGGGCTGGGGAGAAGGGGGCGCCCCCCCCCCCCCCCCCTTCCCTTCAAACAAATCATACCGGTATTTAAATAAAAGGATCAAGCCCCTGACACATGGACGTCGAGGAAGAGTTGCGATGCGGAAATCAAAGAAAGTTTTCCTTCCCCTCGCTGCAGGTAACCCTTTGAGAGGGCGGACTCGACGGCTTCGCCAGCGCTCAAATAAGCTCATTGGATTTGCTCCCGTGCCAACATCTTACTTAATTAGCCGGCACACTTTTATGGGCATAAATCGCTTTTACATCGCTGCCAACGGAGCGCGCCGCAAAGTGGGTCGATCATATATTATGTTGATCCTCCTTGGCGCAGTTAAAGCCATACATTACATTTGAATTTGTCGAAGGAGCCGGAGGGCCGCTGGCATCCTTCTTCTTTGTTGTGCTGTCAGCGCTAATCTCTCCCCAGGGGTCTCGGCAGCAGCTCTCGCCTTCTCTCTTGTTGCTGCCCCCAGACTGCATGAGTAAAAGGACGCGGGGATTGAGTCGAGCCAGGAGGGCACCCACACATCTCCCCCCCCTCCCCCACCGATAAACCTGCCTCCCACCTTCCGCTCCCTCCAGGCCTCCACTTGGAGCGTTTATGGTAGCGTTGAACGGGCTTGCTCAGGATGACGTGAAAAATACGGTGAGTCCACATATACTTGGATTGATGACATGATGGCGTGACCCTGAACCTGCAAAAATGTTGCTCAAACTACAGTGATGAGGACCTGCAAGTCATTGAAACCCTTTCTAAAAAGGTTTTTGCCACAGCAAAGCACTACTTTTGTCTCAATGAAACTCCTCAACTCACTTCACTACACCTTGTAGTTTCAAAATGGTGGCAAGATGCTGACAAAGCATTACTTTTGTCAAAATGAAGCTCCTCAATTCAGTTCGGCATAGTTCCTTGGCATCGAAATCACACCAGAGCATTACCTTTGTCTAAATAAAGCTCAGTTCATTCCAACATTGTTCCAGGGTACCAAGATGGTACCCAAGCACTGTGTTTTTTTCTGAACAAAGCTCCACAGCTCACTTTGACATAGTTCCTTGGCAACAAAACAACACCCGAAGCACTACTTTTGTCTCGATGAAGCCCTTAAAATCATTTCAGCATAGTTGCACCAATGGCAAAACACGACCTTTGCAGCATGAAGTTCCTCACTTCACTTTAACGTTGTTCAAGGTGCTTGAGCACAAAAAAAACAGAACTATTCAAGACTCGTCTGTCAGCGACTGGGCTTTGCAACTGGCTGGCCCATTCAATCAGCTCAGGGCCTACCTACGACCCTAATGAGGAAAAAAAAAACATGATGGATGGATAAATATAATACAGCATTTCGAGATCTTTGAAGTTGTTTTGATGTGAGTTCAACTGAAAGAATTCCAAGCTAGGCGCATCTCCAACAGGCTTGCCATCCAGCCTCCCCCTTGTCATCTTTGTGTTGGACCACTGGGGGGTAGCGAAGAGCATACATTCGCTTCCTTTCCATCAAAACTTGTGCTGGGCTTTGCCCCTGATTTTCCGAGGATTATCCTTCCCCAGCTGTGCCTACCTTACCTCCTCCTTCCTCGTCAACCACCTCCACTCAGGAGCATCACAAGTAGCGCCAATGTGTTTCAAACACATTCGCACACCATTTTCTTTGCGCTCTCCACTGGTCGCATTAGCATTGAAGTCAACCTGGTGATTCATGTGTTGCCAGTTTCTTTGTTTTTGTGTGTGTTTTTTTTTTTTTTTTTCCATGCCCCCTCACCCTCTGCCGCCCAGGCTAAGCTTTGTGAGATGCAGAAGGCGGGGGTGGCGATTAAAGGCGAAGAGAGGCGGAGGAGTGGTTGACCGAGTAGACCCCAGGGTGGTGGGGGCGGCTAGTGTTCGCAGCCCCCTTGCTCCCCTTGATGATGAGGTGGAGCCTAATTGATTTGTCAATGTGGAACCATCTGGCACGCAAAGATGGGCCTGCAACCTGTTCTCCTCCCTGCGCTAGATGCAGGGGTAAAAGGCGGGTCGGATTACTAATAATATTTTCAATTTTATGCGCTCCCCCCCCGCAACCCCCCCCACCCAAATCACACCTTATTTAATTAAGTGTGCCTTCCTCAATCTGTTTTTTTATTCCACATTGACTTCTCGGTCCCCCCTCCGTTGAATGATGACAAAGGGTGGCAGAAGGCATGACACAGCCCGGAGGGTGCAGTCCACTGGGCATGAAGGAAACACTCACAGCTCTGAGTCCCAACATAGGGCCGAGGTGGGGGGAGGTGCGGGTTGACTGGGATCAAAAGGTCAGCGGTGCTAATGGGGGGGGTGGGGGGGCGGCCCTATGGTGTGTTAATAAAAAGAGCTGGAGGAAACGGGGACAGATGGGAAAAGAAGGAACGAATGGATGCTGCTTGCTCTGATTAGGATTCACCCCCCCCCCACCCCCATCATCACCGTTAATTCCCCCCCCCCGCCTTTTTCTTCATTTCTTCTGGCCCGCAGCCTCATTTTAGGTTCATTTGAAAGGTTGCGATAAGAAGCACGAACGAGAGTGTCTGTGAGTTATACGACAATGACAGAAATGAACTCCCAATTTCTTTTCTTTCGTTTTATTCGCTGAGGTGAGAAAGCACATTTGGAGACAAAGTGGAACCTCTCGAAACCGTTTGTGTCTGGTTGACTTCCAAATTTGTTTGGGTTTTGGGAAATTTTTTTTTATATAATTATAATAATGTGATTGTCAAACTGTTGCTCTGTTATGAAATCATTGTTTACTCCACATCTTAATCAGTGATGCAAGTCAACTTTTGTAGATGAGATATCAAATATTTTTGATTGATTCTGAATCTCCACTTTTTTTCTTTTCTCCCTTGACCGGCAGACTGAGGACTGGGCCCAACTTGACCGCGACGTGTGGGGCAAAAAAAAAGTCTCCGCAAGGTAATGTGTGCTTGTGTGATTTTTGAGGCATGTTTTTTGTGGAGTTTTGAATAGTCCAACCTCGGGGGGGGGGGGGTTCACTTTGACAAATAAAAACAAGCAGTACAAATGTTTTAACCGCACGCCGCAGTCAAGCTGTCAGGAGAAGTGCGACGGTTGATTTTGGCATCCCTGGAGCAAGTTGATGATGACTTCATTTCCGATTGAAGTCTTAAGACTTTTCACCGTGTTGTGCGTCACTGAAAATGTGATTATTTGTCAAATAAACAAAGTTGTCCAAGATGAGGGGGAAGAACACCTGAGGCAAAATTAAAAAAAAAAAAAAAATAGACACTGTCAACCCACCTTGATGTGCTTTGGAAAATGTGTTTTGATTTACAACCCACTGAGGAGTGAGTCTTGTTTATTCTGCAAAGACCGATAAGACAGTGGCGAAACAAATGCCGTGTTCCCATCAAGTGTCATTTTTGGGGGTCTTTGAGCACTTGCGCAAAGTGGAGTTATCTGGTTTGCAATTTTTCTAGGGATGAATCGGAGAGGAGGAAGTGACAGGGAAGCTACCGTACTCCAACAATTCCCAGCCAAGTCGGACAAAGGCCAAGGTTGGAGGTGAACCTGTGTGGGAGGAGTCAAACGCCAAACGCAGCGGGAAAGTAAGTGGATGTGTTCAGATTATGAGAAAAGGTGCATAAGGAGACCTGAACCCAGCAGACTAAAAAAAAAAAATCTGTTGAGTGAAGCTTGAATCACATCTGGAGGTTTGCTGCATGACTTGTCTCCTGTTGGTCCACACGCTTTCCCATCCTCAGGGAGCAACGAGCCCAATGCATGAACTTTCTTCCGCAATCGAACATTGTGGAATAATACGGATGTTTGACCCTTGGACACTATTAGTCAGCGATTTTATTTTTTTTAACTGTTAAAAATTTTAACACCATACTCACTCTGGTGACTTTCATTTTGCTGACCTTGCGTGACATTCCAATTCTAGGCCCGAGACCAGTACTGTGTGAGTGCTTGGATTTCTTTATTTATCGTTTTACCTGACGAAAATGACACTGACGGGAAATGTCAAATGTTTTAATGAATAAACACGTGTGCTGGTAAACCGTGAAAACGTAAGAAAGAAAAAAAAAAAATCATCCCCAATAGAAATAGGACACGTTAAGGATGAAAAGTTGGAACATTTGAAGGAGTGCAAAGAGACATCTTTATGGCTTTGTCCTCTGACCTCCGACAGCCAATGAGATGTCAGCTTTGCAGATGATACATGGGAGTGGGGGATGGGGAGGGCGGGCGGGCGGGGTGGGGAGTCGGGGTGGTGGGGGGGGGGGGGGGGTTCTCTGAGGAGGAGGATGACGGGACAATGGGATTACTTAGAACACACACACACACACACACACACACATATATGCAACCTCCTCCCCATCCCCACGACCACGATGTGCTTTGGTCCTCCCACACACACACACACACACACACACACACACACACACGGGTAAACATTCACGCACAACACACACGTGATCATTTCACCTCTCTCCTGCGCCCTTCAGTGTGTGTGTGTGTGTGTGTGTGTGTGTGCAAGCAGGTGGGCGGTAGCTTTTCAAGGAGCGGACTATTTAATTGAATTCTTTTCAGCTCCTTGTTATTCCAGTCAGGACTGAGAGCTCTTCCAAGTTGTCCCAGCAGTGTGGGAGGCCTGGCTCTACCTGCAAATACACACACACACACACACACACACACACACACACACACACACACACGCACACACACGCGCACACGCACAGACCATGTGAGACCAAGGCAGGGCTTGCGATGTAATAGTGGTCACTTTGTTGTTTTTCTAGCCCTACTTGAGTCGCGGTGTGGTAACGAGGGCAGGAAGTGGTGAAAGTTAAACCTTGAGCCTCGCCCTGAAATAAAAGCATGAAAAGCCAACCTCGACGCTAATGCAATTATATCTCGTAATTTTCGCCTTCAATAACAGCGTGTCGCCGTTTCACCTTAAAAATAACAGCTTCGAAGGGGAACATGTGAACCCACGCGCGTTGGTTCTGCATCTGCGTTGGTTCATTTGTTACGATCGCAGTGATTTATCTCCAAAGCCGAGTTGACTTCATTTGTATAACGCTCACCCAAAATGGCAACGGTATATACTGAGCAGGAGTAACTAGGCAACAGTGTGCACAAGGTCACCGGGAGAAGAGTGCGTGATGACCACATAGCAAGAAGGACACCTGAACCCTTGGCGGCTCCACCGCTTTAACGATTGGTTTCATATTGCCGGAGCTGAAGGGTAATCCTCGGCGGCAATGTTTAAAGGTAAGAGCTAAATAAAGCGCAATGACAATCCAATCCATCCTTTTGCTACGCGCAAGGGTGCGCTGACCCTGAACTCCTTTGACCGCTTCTACGGTGTGTCACGTGTGTGTATGTGTGTGTGTGTGCATGTATGTTTGCGCTGTATATTGATGATTAATTACAGCAAATCAATATTAGGCTGACCTTACAATATGTTGCCTGACACACATACGACAGCACTCATCGTTTTGACTTCGCAGGGAGGAAAAATAATGAAATAATAATTACTGACCCCCCCCCCCCCAAAGATTGTATTTTTTTTATGCTTTGAATTTTTACCACATACATTGTCAAAAATGCTGGCTTTTGAATTTTACGCTGACAAAAATCAGGATTTTCCCCTATGCCCATGATTCCCAAAAAAAACCCACTTCTGGACTCGTCAGACCACAGCAAACTTTTCCACTTTGCAACAGTCCATCCCTGACAAACTGAGCCGGCCACATTTCTGGATGTTTTTTGAAATGTGGCTTTCGCTTTACGTGCTAAGAGTTTTAACTTGCTCTTATCGCAAATCGTGACACTCACCTGGTTCGAATCAACTAGTTGACCTGAGGAATGTTCCCAACAACCCTCCTCAAGCATTCCTCAACTTTCCCATCGTTTTGTTGGCCCTGTCCAAGCATTTTTTGGGAACTTGTTGCAGCCGTCAAATTCATAATGAGAAAATATTTGCAACAAACAAAAAAATAAATAAATATATGTATATATATATATATATATGTATATATATATATATAGTATATATACAGTATATATATATGTGTGTATATATATATATATATATATATATATGTGTGTGTTTGTGTTTTCGCGCGCATGCGCCAACAATGGATCAGGTGAACGTGCTTCATGAACGTGGCCCTTTCCACCTTGCGCTCACACTTGAGACGTCACTGCGAGCGTCCCGCTATTTGGCGCTGACGAAAATGAACCTGACCACAAGTGAGTGCTATTTCCTCAACACGAGCGTTGCTTTTCCCTCCTCCGCCGCCTCCCTTTTTTTCCCTCCTCCAGGCTTTTCTCTAAATTTCCCCGGGGAGCCTCGTTCCCCCGGGCTTGGCGGCGTGTCAGAGCCTCGGCAGCCGCCATACTTCATCAGGCCTTTGCGCCATTATTGGCAAGCGCGCTCTATATCCTCTTAGCGGTTATAGCTTTTCAATTTTCCTTTGAAATGCTGAGAGCAGCAGAACATACGGCAATATCTCCACTTTGGAGTCGTGAATGCCTGTTAAGTCGCGCACGCGTGCACACACACACACACACACACACACACACACACACACACACACACATCCCGCGCATGCAGCTGCAGGCGACACACTCGTTGACCTTTTCCGGAGCTTCCAGCGACGCTTTGTGACCACAGCTACAAGACGTTGGTAATAGGCACAATTACAAGATGCTGTTTGACAGTTTGACACGGTAATGTTATGCTGCAAGCTGTCCTGTAAAGCATTATCTCTCCACTTTTCCTCCGTTCCCGCGGGCCGAGTCTCTGGGGAGCCACCGGGCAAGATGATGATGGCGAGATCAAACCCCCTGACAGATCATTTTATCACGCAGTCGACACATCCCCGCCCCCAGATTCATATCACAACAGGTCAAATCATTGCAATGCGCGCGCGCACACACACACACAGACACACACTCAACCAGCATTTCAGTGCTGTCCCAATATTTGAATTTTTTTTTTTTTTTTGTAAACAGGCCAGTCCAAATTTAAACTCGTGTGCCTTTGGTGTAATATGTTGCGCGACAATGAGGTCAACTGGAAGAGATGCAACGTAATTAACAGCGAGAGGAGGCTCAGAAAGTCCCCAACGCATCTCCAATAATAGTCGTTCCAAATGAGCAGAGAAAATATGTGTATGATCATTTGGTATCTACTGAATAGTTATGTAACATTTAGGCTAATATTCATTAGCCTGTCGAAGGTGTTTCGCACATTAAATGGTAACATTATGCAAACAGACTTTTATTTGAGGGAGTGATATGGTTTTGGCGGTTAGATGAACCATGTTTAATTGTCTTTTTCGTTTTGAATGTTGGCTTTTAACAGTAAACGTCGTCTGGGAGTGACAACTTGTTGCAAGCGTGCTTTGGCTCGGGGGAATCACGCCAGTGGTCTTTTCGTTGCATAAAAGTGATGCTATGAGTTATTTCACGAGCGCAAGAGTTAGAAAAGCTGCCACGAAACACTTTAAAAAGTGTATTTTAATAAGGCTGAGTGCGTTTTAATCACGTTAAGTGTTTCAAGCAAATGGGAGGATATAAAACTATGTTTTGCAGATTTTCAGCCGTTGTGGGTGCGTCTGGAACAACTCCCTGCAATAAATCCGATACCCACCCTTAACTTTCATTTACGGGGGAAAAAAAAAAAATCACGTTCGAAGTGCTTTGGATGTCTCGGGAGACCCCCTATCAAATATGACCACCAAGTATTGTATTATTTTCAACTCCTCAAAGCACTATGGATTTCTTGTTGGCCATTGCATTATTAATTCATGCTGGCAGAACGGGCTGGATGTTGGTGAAGCGGGGGGGGAAGGTTGACCCCAGTGGAAACCTAATCTGGATCAATAGGTCTGACCTTGGGCAGGGCTGCTAACAAGCAGACGGCACCGACTGGAATAGGACGCTCTCGACAGATCACTGACGAGAGTTGAAAGCGGCACCTCAAAAAGCGCAAATTGTGCGGATGGTCCGGTGGCGGCCGTTTCATTGGCAAACCTTGCGTTTCAGTGGTCCAAAATATGTGGACGAGCCATGGCAGCTCTTTTTTGTCTTTGTGTTAGCTTCAATGCTAACATGAACAACATTCCGAACGTGTCTTTCCTGACCAAAAAATAAAAACGTGCCATTTTGAATTTAAAAAATATTGTTTTTTTCCCTTACGTTGATTGAACTTCTTTATAATGAAATATAACACACAATATAACCCCTAAAGATGACATCACCACAAATCTACAAGTTTGTTTGTTTTTTTTTATTGTGAGATGGGGAGTCATTTAAAAAAAACAAAACAGGAAAATGAAGAAAAACGATCACAATTAAAAAAAAAAGTTGGGTATTAAGGGGAGGGTTTTATAAAAGTGGGCATGGTCTCGACGTAGAAAGCAACTTGTTGGCACAAAAAGAAAAGCATAGGAACAATATTATTTTGTCTTGGCAAAAACAGGACAGTTTTTGGGTGGTTACGGTTCATCCTTCAATACGACAGCACACTCATGCTATTAGACATACAATTATTTGTTCAAAAAAGTTCAGTAGCTTCATATAAAGAGAGGAAAACTAAAGTAACATGAGCATGGATGCAAAGAGGTCACAGGTTCCAATTTTTCAGGCTTTGAGGGGTTATTTGTTGGAGAGAAAAATAAAAATAAAACATACTTCAGTATGCCGGAGTCTCATTTGTTTCAAGCTTGTGGTTATGTTGCCTTTTGAATTTTTTTTTTTTTAAATCCCATACTAAAATATATTATCGTATTAATACAAACTACAGTATTGTACACTACGTAGTGTAATAAATAAACCATAAAGAAATATAAAAAAATAAGACATAAATATAAAAGTTCTCTATGACTAAACAGACAAACCCATCTCTTTTTGGGGAAGGGGCAAAATAATACTGCAACTGCTGAACATACAGTACAAACACAGGAACTGAGAAAAAAAAGGAGAAAAAAAAGAATACTGAAATGTTGAATTTAAAGTCCTGGAATTGGCCTACAATACCTGAAGAGACATTTGATCATTTTTAAACAAGTGCACAGAACAAGCTTTGAGAAGACTGCTCAACAATTCGAAGTCACGCGTGCCGACTCCGGCTCCAATTGAAAATACCTTTCCGAAAATGATGCGCCAGTTGTAAAATGTGACAATGTGGAACTCCGTTGACCGGCTGATCTGGAAACTGCTAATACCTGATCTTAGCTGCTAAGCTTCCGTAGCATAATGGCACTTTTCAGATGCATCGTTCTCTTTCACTCTTTTCTTTTTGCATAAGGCTCAGGTGTGGGGTTGGGGTTTTGTTTTTTTGTTGGATTTTTTTTTTTTTTTTTTAAATTAAAAAAACACTTAGATCACATTTTGGGGCAAATGCCCATTCACTCTCTCGTCCATGCGGATTTGTAGAAAAACTCAAAGACTCAAAGTAGCAGGAAAAACTAAGGTTTCATTTATGAACATACTTTTTTTTAGACATCCGCCTCTGTCCACACATTAAATATGTATTGTGAAACATCTGATTGTCCTGGAGACTAACTAGCGAAATATCATAAAATATAATTTACATCCTTATAATTGTTATGGCAAAACATGGAGTAACAAATGCATGCGGACCATCGGCTTGCATTTTGTCACTGTCTTAAAAAAAAAAAAAAAATTCTGGGGACCCCTGGTACGAAATTGATCTAAAAAAAAATACGAAAAAAATACAGAAATAAAGGCATACTTTTTTATGTTGATGTAAAATGTCAAAATGTCACAAAAATAAAGTAATAATACTGTCTTAAAAGAAACAAGTTGTAATTTTTTGTAAGTTACATTTATTCTTTCGCAGGAGCATAATTGTTAACATTATAGAGACTAATACGTCATTTAAAAAGATAAGACTTCATAATATTTCAATGTTATTATCATATTTTTATTTCATTCTGATAATTATCACTTTATTCTCCAAAAATGTTTTTTTCCCTTCCAAAAAACATTCCATGACTTTAATTCTGTTGGCACCGTAGAACCGATTTAAAAAGATTTTAACAACAAATAAAAATTCTGCCCTGGTTCCTCGACTTTTCTGGATTGAATGTGTATTCACGTCTTTCATTGACCTGCGGCGCCACAAATTGTGAGAGAGTGAATCAGCTTTTGTCCCAAAACGTGCAAAAATTTGTACTGTACAAGAAATGAAAAAGGGGGGGAACCAAACTAATGGCTGTAAAGACCCGTCCTCTTGCCGATTTTGATTCTTAAGGCTCGCAATCCGATCCGAATGAACAGCACAACCCAAAAAAAAAAGTGTGACGTGGTAGCGGCGGCGGCGGCGGCGGCGGCATCTCTCGGGCGCTAATACTGATGGGTAGAAAACACAACCGAACTGCCCCATCCTCACGTAAACCAAGCCACTTGTAGTGCACAGGATTTTCCTTCCAACTTAATAAAATACTGACTTTTTTTTTCTGTTCATTGGCAATACAAAGGTATAGAAATATCTCCCAACTGTACAGCATTTAAGGGTTAACATACGAGTGGCAAAATTAGTAACACTGACAAAAAGAAATGAACCACGGTGTTTTAGTAATCAAACGTGATCTAAAACTTGTCGGCTCTAGCTTCCAAAGTCTGTATAATGCATTTCCTTCCTTTCGTAAAATTTGCATTCTTCATTTTTTTTTTTTTCTCTTTACAAATGGACTTGAGAAATCGTTTTCTTCCTGCGGAAAAGTCCCGAGTATTTTCCTCTGTTTCAATTTTCAGGCACACCTGGATTTCGACACAGTAGTGAACTCTGAAGCGAGCGAGCGGGAGTCTTGACGGCTCCTGCCGTCTTTTAGTCGCCGTCTCCTTTTTCCCGCCTCTCGTCGTCTTCGCAAGCCGCGTCCGCGTCACCCCCGCTCTCTCTCGTGACCTCCTCTTCCTCCCGCGCTTCTTCCCGCGGCTCTGCCGTCGCCTCGTCTCCCTCGGCGGCGCATTCTTGTCTCGTGTCGGCCTCCTCCTGCGCCTCGGCCGCCTTCTCCTCCGCCTCGTCGCCGTCGTCCCCTCCTTCGTCCCCAATCTGCACCACCTGGATGTCGCCCATGTCCACCACCGCGCCTTCCTCCTCCTCCTCCTCAAACTCTTCGCTTTCCTCGTCCTCTCTGGTGCTGCTCCCTCGCTCGTCCGAGTCCATCTGGAAGGGAGCCAGGTGCGAGCCCCGCACCCGGCTCAGCGCGTCCTCCTCCGGGCTGTCCCGGCCTCCGCCTTGGCTCTGAGACTCCTTCTTGCAGTAGGAGTAGCGATGGTTCATGTGCTGGGAGTACGAGCCCGAGTGGGAGAAGCGTTTGCCGCACTTGTCGCACTGGTAGGGTTTCTCCCCCGAGTGGAGGCGCATGTGCTCGATTAAGTGGTGTTTGTGTTTGAACGCCTTGGTGCAAATGCTGCACTCGTGTGGTCGTTTCCCTGTTGAGAGACCAAAAAAAAAAAACAGATTGGGATCAACCAACACTTTGGCAGACTCTTCCAAAGTTAGCACAAGTACTCCCACTCTATACTTGGTGCGGATACTTTTTCACCAATTTCAACCAGGCCTGGGCGATCTGTTTATGCCATCAGAAGTCGAGTTAGACATTCAAACGGGGGCGTTATCTAGATCAAAATAAGCCATCTCGAAAGCGGTTTCTGCTTGGAGGAAGCAAAAATGCGCGTGTTGCTCAATACGAAATTCTCCGACACTCTCAACGGTGTCTGAGCACTCGAAACTTTGTGACGGCAGCTGTTCCAGCGCTCACATTTGATTGAGCTGCTTTAATTAGTGGTGTCCCCCCCTGCTGTGAGTGTAATTTATTTTGGAACGGGAAAAAAAAATACAATTGGGAGGAAAACTGCATCGTGCTTTGCTTTCATAATATGAAAATGAAGTCATGAAACAAAACAATTCAGCTTCAAAGCCTTTGAGGAAACTTAATCCAGGACACGGAAGGGCTTGTTTCACCTAAACTGAACTCATTCGGAGCCGAAAACAGCAGTTGCTTGCCAGGTAGAAGGGAAATAAATGAGAGGGGGGGCTGGTAAATAGCCTCAGAGAGGGTTTGACCTACACTTGGCTCACAGCAATCCAAATCACTACCAGAGCTCGCCTGTTACGGCATTTGATGCTTCATCCGAGAAGCTGGCAGCGCGCAGGTTGGGGAGTTGGCGGAAAGATGTTCTCAGACCTCTTCTGTGCGTGTTGAGTAATAACCTGCTGTAAAATCCCCCCCCCCTTCACTTTCACTCTGACTCAATGTTCCGAGCCCCAGAAGCTGACGGATCGCCAGACGCGATCTGCTTTCTGTTAGCCTCGAAATAAAACAATTGGCATTCGGTACCTGTGTGCTCGTATTTGTGTCTGAGCAGCGAGCTGCTCTTCTGGAAGATCTTGTCGCACAGGTCGCAGGCGTACATGCCGCTGTCCGTCTTCTTCATTTTCTTCCGGAGCGGGCCCGAATCCGAGTCGTTGTGTTCTTCCACGGCGGACATGCCCTCCGAGCTCGTGTCCTGCTTCTCTTCCTGGTCGGGGGCAGGAGACATGATGGAGTCAAGGTGGAAATAAACAATGAATGAGTCAGAAAACACAACACGGCGTCTGTCTACAGCGAAGGAAGTCGCTGAGTCAATCTGTAGTCCGGTGACATTGCAATGCAGGGCCCAGTTTTTACGAAAGAGAAGGATTTGAGGTTACATAGGGCACGGATTGTACCGGTTTGTGGAGTAGCATGAGAAAAGTTAGCACAGTTTCAAGCTATTTCATCCATTTTTGGCAAAGTCATTCACTCCCAATGACGTTTTTAAATGTCTTTTCAGACTTGGTCTAGAATTGGCTGGTACTGAATGAGTTAAGACTTAACTACTGCGCTAGCCTAAATTAGAGATCATCCATGTTTCGGTTGAGAGAGGCCACTGGATGATGTTCCGGCTCCAAGTCTAAATTCGGGTGACGATAGTATCCCATTCACAATTGCTATTTCATTGACGAGAGAGCAATTCAGGGTAGTGGGTGATATGGACATATCAATGCACCGATATCGGATTGTGAAAAATTAGCTTTCTGATCCAAGTCTGGACTCGATAGAAAATGTTTCGTTTGATTTGGTGTACTGATTTAACACACAACACTGACTTGTGACGTAATCAGTAAGCATTGGTGAAGTATGGTAAGCAGCTCCACAACAATTCCCATCCAAGGTGTAGTTCTAGCCTTTCCTAATCAATCTTAAGCCCCGGGCGTGATCAGCATTTCTCGAAAATTGATAAACCATTTCATTTAACTTTGGCGCGCGTCAAGAAAGAAATTACTTTGCCGTTCATTTACGAGCCTGTAAAATCCACCCAGTGGTGCTGGGAAAGAATGAGTCGTGATTAAGAAACCAATACACACACATTTCTTCCGGGGCAGTCCTACGCCAATCCACTTAACCCAAACGTGTAATACAACAACCGTAAGTCAACGTGAAAGGCAGAGGTGCTGCGTTTAAAAAGATTCCAGCAAATCAATAAAGGGACTCAACAGTAAAGTGCGTCCTAGTGTCCTTTGGGTGACGGACCAGAAGATCGCTCGCACACACCCACAGAGATCGAGCGACATCCATCACTGCTGCCCCATTACGGTGCTTGCGCAATTGAATGGCGATGACCAAGGTCTGTTATTGTTATTTATTTACTTATTTTTTGACCAAGCGAGGTCTTTGGTGATTTCTAGATTTGATCGATTGATGACATTTTATTTGGCGGCAGGCGACGTCTCATGTTCCTATGGCTTTGGACAGGGAAGGTGGTCTGCAATGAAAATAAAGAAACCCAGACTAAAAGTTCTGACTCTTCCGTGCAGATTCAAAAACAGGAAGTAATTCATCCCTTCGCTATCAAACAACGATGTTTCACCACCTGGCTGTGGGCTGATCACCGCAGGAAGAACAAAATCAGATTGAGTCACCAAAACAAAACACATGACTAGATCCAGAAAATAATGCGTCAGTGTTTTCGGAAGTTCATGATTATGCAACCAAATCCTACAACCGCTGCCATTTTGAAAGCGTGAAAATCCTGCGTGCCAGGCAACAAAAACGACCATTCCGAACCAGACCAACTGTTTGACAACCTTCGCTCGGTGCACCAATTAGTCAAGATATATTCTGATTGAGCCATATCGGTGTCTGCACGGAAACCTGTCCTGTGTACGAGACAAACCTTAATCCCGTTGAGGTGGATGGTTTCCTGCGTTTCGGTTCCAGCAGGGCTGTTAGCCGTAGTGGTATAGGTGTACGCCAGCTGAGGGATCAGGATAGTCTGTTTGTTGTTGGTGGTAAGCGCCCTTAGACATTGCATGCGGCCCTGGTCGCCGATGGCCACCAGCGTGGGGATTTGAGTGGTCACAATATTGAGGGTTTTGGCACTTGGCGGGTTGGCGTACAGTGCGACAGGGCCGGAGCCCACACGTGAGAGTGGCGACACCTCTTTCTTTGTGCAAGTTAAGTTCAAAGGTTCAAGCGGATTGGTGCAGCCGGAGGAAGGCGAGGGGTGATTGCGGGCTTTGACAACCGCGGCTTCCTCTTTGTCGGGCTTTGGCAGGGACAGGTCGAGCGGTGCATCGGTGCTGTGAGGGGGCCAGTCTTGGAGGAGACCGTCGCCTCGGAGGTTGAGTGGTAGAGGAGAGGCCGGGGAGCTGTGGCTGCCGTTGACCTCCGCCGGGGTTGCTTCTGTAGGACTGTCCTGAGTCGCAGAAGGACTCATGGAGGCCTTCCCTTGGATCAGCGAGACCACGCTGTTGGTATCGCAAGCATCCTCCTCCTCCGAAGGGGGTGTTGGCGCACCGAGTGATATTTGGCCCTCCTGCATTTTGTCAAACCACTTTTTGACCACATGAATCGGTAGGCTGACAGAGTCGGAGATCTTGGCCAGCTCTTCCTTGGTGGGCTCCGCGTTTAAGGCAAAGTAGGCCTTGAGCAGGGACAAGAGGTTCTTGGGCTGGTTGGAAAGTCCTCCCTCTGACAACAGGGCAGCAACACCGGACTCCCCATTGAGTCGGAGACTTTCTTTCTTGCAGTGTTTGAGGCCGTGCAGTCCGTCCAGCCCGGCGGGACAATTATCACACAGGAGACAAGTTTTAGTGGTTTTATCCTCTTCTTTTGGATCAGTGGCCCTTGTGCTCCTGATGGTCAGATCTTCAGGGAGTTTCTGACACTTGAAAGACTCTGCGGTTGTCGGAGCCGCTGAGAAGAGCTCGTGCTCTTTCTTAAGATTTTGCGCCGTGAGCTGGCCCTGGATGGGATCCAAATTGTAGTTGATGATGATTTTTGCGTTTCCGTCCTGGCCCACGATAGGCAAAGTGATGGCTGAGATGATCTGCTGCTGGGAGGGGTGGAGCGTTCCAGTGGTTAACCCCAAGCTGGCCTGACCCTGGCCTTTGGCGTTGCTCTCCAGGACTTGGCGAATAACGTTCCCGTCCACGGCCACTTTGAGGGCGTTTTGCAGGTCCGCTATATTGATGCTGATGGGCGACACCAGTCCCACGTTGGGCAGGACGACAGCTTGCACCGTGCCCTGCAGAGGGGCCGCAGCCCCTCCGCTGTAAACGCCGCCGTTCACGCTAGCCAGAGCTGCGGAGGTCATCACCGTGGGTTTGTATTCATAGTCCATAGGCTCGCTTTTGATCTGGTTGAGGGGCAGCTGCTCCTGGAGGGGTTTGCTGTGCTCCAGCTTCTCTCGAATCTGCGTGCGCAGGACAGAGGGCGACGTGGGAAGGATTGGAGTCTGAGCTTGGGTCTGGGCTTTGTTATTGCCCACTCGCTGTCTGCCGTTGACCGCGATTAGGCTGATGCACTTCTTGCTGCTGATGTGCGAGCTGTAGGAGCCTGAATGGGAGAACCGCTTCTTGCAGTTGGAGCACTCGTAGGGTTTTTCTCCTGCGCGGAAGAGAGCGAGCAGTGAGATGCGTATCCGTTAGTTAATGAGGCTAAATGAGCAGACTTGGCTACAGAAGATGGGGGGGGGGGGGGAGGGAATCTCTCATGCATTTCACTGGTGTTGGAACGCTGATGTAATGACACAATTGGGAAATGCCCTTCTTTAATTGCTCAGTCATATGCTTAAAGAAACAGTTATAGCACATTAACCAGGCGTGCACATCGGGCTGAAACATGAAGGATAATTATAGGGAACTGGCTAAAACACACACACACACACAAACACAAACACGCTCCACTTCCATGGTGACGGAGGGATTGGCCACTCACCACTGTGAATGCGTAGGTGCTCCTTGAGATGGTGCTTATATTTAAACGCTTTGCCACATTCAGTGCACTTGAATTTGCGATTGCCTCCCGACTGTGTGATGTGTCTCTGTTGAAGCAGGCAGACGGGGGGGTCAGTCAGGGAGAGAGAGAGAGAAAGAGAGATACACAATGACAACATTACCTTTGAACCGCTACTAATTCATGACACAATGTCATCAATCAATCCGGGGACAAAAGTTCATGTTTGAGCGTCATGTTTTGGAAACGAGGGACGTGGCGCTACGTTTCCATGTATGGTTGTGTCATTTAGAATCGCTTTGTTGCAGGACATGACGATTACATTTCTCATGTGAGCTTTACTGCAAAGCGCCGTCCCGCCACGACATGCCCCGTCTCATCGTCCGAAGCTCTTATGTTTGGTCGGCGCTCTTAACTCATTCACTCCCAAAGACGTTTTTAAACGTCTTTTCAGACTTGGTCTCGAATTGGCTGGTACTGAATGAGTTAAGAGCTGCTAGCAAATCATGCTAAAAGCTCATTCTGACCCACGACATGATACAGTGTAACTATTACATGCCATTTGAGTTCAAACCAGCGCCATTAATCGACTGATATATTCCAGGCTATTCCAAGTTTTTATTTTTTTCAACCATTGGTCAATCAGATGTTACCTGATCCCTTCCGGCTTGTGGGCCGTCATGTGTCTCTCCAGTTGTGCGCGATGTGCAAAAGTGTAGCTGCACTCCGGGCAGCTGAAGCATTCTTCGGTCTTCTCGTGCCGATACTTGATGTGCTCCTTCAGGGAGCTGTAACGTTTGTAGCCCCGTGAACAGTAGGGACAGGTGAGCAGCTGAGAGAAGGAATCGGGAGTTCCTGAATGGAATAAAAAAAATTTTAAAGTCAGAAGAAGGCTATAAAGATGTCATAGCCAATGGGAACAGGGTGAGGGCAGCTTTACAAGTACATCACAACACTTTTTTTTTCACACCAACCAGTGAGTTCCTCCCCAACAGGTAAACACCACGCAGGTAACCAAATGGCTCCGAGTTGATGACTGAGACAACAACAAAAACAAAATAACACCGGGATGCCATTTGGCTTTTGGTCTCATAAAGCACACCCATCAGAACCCTCGGCTATTTACAGAGGTGGCCAAAGTACTCGCCCCCTCTGCGAACTAAGTACAGATCCAACTGTAGAATGACTGATTTTGGAAAAGACCAAACTGAATCTCGCAATAGTCCAGCTCCCACACGGGTGAAACATTACTTTGTTAACAGGTGATGTATTAAGTTTCCCAGCGGCACAGGTGAGGGCCCTGGGATGGAAACACACACACACCTTATCGCACAGGTAGCCATGAGTCAGAGCTCACACAGATGTGGCAGATTTGTTCAGGTGTTGCTATTTCTCTGCTGACACCCCCCACCCCTCCTTCCCCCACCTTGCCGTTGTAGCAGGTGAAAGCCACATGCCCAGAGGCCACAAAAGGCACTTGTGTGTGTGCTGCTTTTACAAATGGCGGCACGGCGTGGGTAATTATGTTGCAAAGTGTTGCTAATGAAGGGGGGGAGTTAGCGCCGGAGGTGAGATGCAACCAGGTAGAGAACCAAGAGTGTGAGATTCACCGCAGACAGCCTTTTGTGTCCATTTTCGGTTGAAAACGTTTTGTCTCGAGGGAAATGAAAGGATGTTTCCGGATGAAAAGACGCAATCAATGAGGGGTGAACACTTGGGTTGGTGAGAAACGTCACGTTGATTGGAGCCACGTAGATTGTGTACCGTTTTCATCGTGAATGCTGGCGTCGGGGGTGCCTTGGCGTTGCAGCTCCTCCTCCGGGGCTTCTGGGTAAATGACGGCCGTGTCGCCCTGCTGAAGCATCTCCTCCACCAAGGCGTCCGTGCTCACGTCATCCTCGCCGTCTGACGCGCAGTCTTCTTTCACTAGCAAGCGACAGAGCGCAGACGTGCATGAGGTGCGTCGGTGAAACCATCGCGGCGTAAGAAAAATTGCGATGACCACAATCAATGTCATCGATTTATTAAAGGTGAACCTTGTGTGTGGATCCGCGCAGATTCAAACACAATGAAGGCTTTCACTCGGAAAAGATTGAAGGAACTACGTTGGCCTTTCGAGCCGAATACAAAGTAGGACATCCGTCATGCTCTTTGAAAGAACCGAGTAGCAAACCAATCTTCATACGTCCTTGCTGAGTATGGGATACATAATTACAGATGAATCGTGACCTCCGGTATACGAATGTATGGACATCAAATAAGAATAGAAATGCACACACTCTTCTTTTGTGAGGCCTGTCTTTGGCATTTCGGAAAATACGAGCCTGCATTTTGTGTCGTTTGATATGCTGGAGGTCAACACGTTAATAAATGAAAACACATTTCAGAGAAAAAAAAATCAGAATCTCAGTTTTGTATTATCAGTGATAAAACAGAGCGTTTGAAGAATTTTATTTTCGGACACAAAAAAAAAAAAAAATCCAGTCGGCCAGACCATGTCACCAAAGTGGAAACGCGGGTTAATTTTCTTCCTTGTCATCTCGTGAACGAGCATTTAAATAATCTGCCTGTCAAGAGAAGCCGTTGGCACACATATTTGCACAAAGAAAAATTACCGGTCGTAAATAAATACTTATCAGGCCAATTAAGTGAGACTGCATGATTTCACTGCGGCACACTCGTATGCGGAGCACGCGCCGTGGGAATCTCTGTATTAAGATGTAGCGGGCTTCTGTCTTGCAACTGTAAAACCAACAACAACAACAACAAAAAAGGCTATGGAATCATTTGCAGTGTTTTCTCCCTTACATCAGAGGACCGTGTTGACCGACAAGGCCAGCTGCGTGCTCTCCTCGGAGACGGTAACAGGTGTAGCACCAGAAGCCTGTGAATATCCGTCATCTTCCAGGGCTTCCTCTGGTGCGCCGTAACAAAGCCGCGAAACAATATGAGCGCCGTCATTTGTTGCTATGGTTATCAGGAGCATTGCACGGGGGAGCCCTTCTGTTCCCCCGTAATGAACCCTCCTTGCCACGATCCAGAGAAAAGAGGTTGTCTATTGGCGAACAGAAGTGCGGGGATATGCAACAGCTGAGAATTGCAGAATTCATTTCCCACAGTGGAGCGTCAGGAGCACAAGGTGCTGCTCACTCCACATACCGCACTGCTTTTCTCCCATGACCTAAACTATGTAATAGTGGGTGACAATTAATGATTATTCTATATATATATATATATATATATATATATATAGATTTAATATATTTTATATATCTATATAAAATATAGATAAAACATATTTTATATATATATATATATATATATATATATAGTTTTGTTTGGGACCTATATATATATATATATATATATATATATATATATATATATATATTTATATAAATATATATTTATATAAAATATATGTTATATATATTTAAAATTTTATATAAATAATATATTTTAAAATGTATGTATATATATATATATATATATATATATATATACATACATATAAAGGTCCCAAACAAAACTTTTTTTTGTTTTGTTTTAATTGGTTTGTGGATAAACAGGGGAAACGTGTGGGGAAGTGCTGATGTAGCTGTGCGTTGCTGAGCCGCACACCTCCAGGCTCCAAAATGTTGCGCTTGAGTGTGAAGTGCGGTCCCCCAGCTGGGGGGGGGGGGCTGCGAAAAAGGTGCGACATCTTGTTTTGACTCCCTGTTTGTCGGGCTCATCTCTTTGTTCAAGCGCAGAGTGAGGCCAGGGGGTTGAAGCGGCTTTGTGCTATCAAGGCTACCCCCCCCCCCCCTTGACATGAAACATCACACGGGCCGTTTATACGCTGACGCAGACGTAAATGCACCGCTGCACGGTGGGGAATCAAAATCTGAGAATGTTGCACAAATGTTTTGTGCTGTAGAGTCAAACTAGAGATTAACAAAGAAAACACTTTCCTGCTCTGTAATAAGATCATATGTGCCTCTTGGGGTTAAGCGTCCAGACTGATTTGCAGCTCCTCACCATTCCATATACGTGGTGTCATATCAGTGATAAGGATGTGCAAAGAACAGTTCTGACCCTCCACTATCATTTGCAAGACTGCAAAAATCAAAAATAGGAAGACAAGAACGCACTCGCTTATCAGCGGCTTGCTTCTAGCTCACTATTGTTCTGTCCACGCTAAAAACTACCCTTTCGGCTCGCATGACATTTTTCCTTTCCTTCTGCTGATGGGTGGCTCACTTTTCACACCACGTGACACACCACATCATGACGTAATGCGCACAAGAATGTAGTTGTTTTTCCTGTGAGTCCCCGCTGCTCCAAAGTGAACTTGTCATCGAGGCATGTCTTGCAACCACGCAGTGAGGATTAACGCTGTGTTGCGCTCATGGCCAGAGGTGGTCGTACTCGCACTCTGTACTTAGGTAGAAGTACAAACTGAACTGACTCAAGTCCTGAGTAAATATACCCGTTTTGATAACTTGGCATATAAATGATGTGGACCAATTCAGGGCTTGTTTGTTAGTCTTTGTATTATCCGTGTCTTCGGTTTGTCATCAGTTTTCCTCTTCGAGGCCACGTCAAGGGAGGTTGGCTACAGTCCCGCCCTCCTTTACCTTTAACATGATTGGCTATACTGTAGTTTTCTTTTTAATGTCCTGAGACAACTCCTTTGCTTCTCCTGGTCCATGTTTAGTGTGGTACACACCATGCCACCAAAACATCGTTTTTGTCCAAGCCTGTTTCATATATTTTTTTAATTCTGTTGAACCACACTTCAATTTTCATGAATACTTCTGTCAGATTCAAGTTATTTCCATGACCACGGTGCATTTTTGCGTACCATCAACCAGATGATTTTTTTTTTTAAAAGCCCTTTGACTCGCACACTCCGAGTGGAAACGTGCCTCATGATATCAAAGTCCTCCGACTCCACCCTGTTCATTCTGTGAGATGTAATCAGCTCTACAAGTCATCAAAAAGTAAAAAAGAGAGAGAGTCCTCCCAGGCCAATACGCTCGACACTTTCCTCCCCTGAATTACTCAGCCTGATCTTGGCCTACACTTTAGTACATCCACACTGGGCCGCTCCACCAAAGCATAATCACTTAGGAGGGAATGAGTAATGACAGCGAGCGAGGCGCCCATGATACCATATAATCAAGAGGAATGAATCAGAATATGAGAAGCAGCAAGGGAGAAGAAGGGTGTAAAGAGAGGAGGAGGAGGAGGAGGGCAATCGAGGTAAAAAAAAACAAAAAAACAACGGCTTCGGCCTGCGACAATCCCGCGAGGAGGGGTGTCGTGCATTTAATTTGAAGCAAACTTGGGCTGAGAAAAAGATTAGTGGGTGGCGCTCACGTTTCAATGCAGGAATCTCTGTTCTCAAGAGTGAAACCATCGGCATGATGAGGCAAGAAAGAAAGGTTGTTTATTTAAAGGATTGCCGCTTGCGCCGGGTTTCATCAGACGCGGCGAAAAGATGTCGCCCGATCGCGTTGAAGTCGAGGCGACAAAGAGTGAAACCGTTCCGTGTGCGCAAAATGTGGGCGAGCGCGCGCACACACAAGGGAGGCCAAACGCACGTTTGCACAAGCCCTAACTGTGGCGCAGAGCCAGCCCCCGCTGAGCTGTGTCACTGTCACTCCCGCTTTTCAAAATGTTTAATGTTCACAGTTCCAGGCCAAACCAATGACATGATTCCTCCTCCAACTTTTACGCAAGGAGATACAGCTGGAGAGCTGCTCGGGAGAATGACATCACAGCATTGGGATTAGGCCGTAACACTGCACGGCGCTGTAATTGACTTGATATCGGAATGTGAGCGTTTTTAACTCATTCACTCCCAAAGACGTTTTTAAACGTCTTTTCAGACTTGGTCTAGAATTGATTGGTCCTGAATGAGTTAAGGAGAAACACAAGCAAATGGTCATCGGTTCAATTTCGAACCTCAACTCTTACATATGTGACATATGTCCTTCCTCTGGATCTCGCTTGTTCTGACGTCATGTCAAGCAAGTCGAGGTAAAAAAAAGTTCACGGCGGCACTACAATGCCCGCCATTGTCATAAACCTCTCCAGTGGTTCCATGCTTGCGCGGCTTTTTTTTTGTGTGTGTGTGTAGTTGAAGGTCTCTCTCCTCTGTTGGTATTGTCTTTGTTTAATATTGCGCTTCCTGCCTTGGTTGCAAACCAACTGCTTGGAGTACCTGTTTCCTTGCACTGTGACACATATACACGCATGAACAAAGTAATTATTTTCTGTAAAAAAAAAAATTAAAAAACCTTTGGGCAAGCAAAAGCGCATAAGAGAGGACAAGACAGGCAGCTTGGCGTGAGTATCCAAATAAAAACAAACTTAACAAACTACAGGCCTATTAGTTCCATAGAGAACATAATATAGTGAAAGATAATCCAAACACCCATTTCCAAGGTAAACTTGATGCAGATGTCAGAAAAGCGTACTAGAACAGCTGAACTTTATAAACTGGTGGCAGCCGTGTATTGTCTCGCCATTTTACATTAATGTGAATGCTCTCATTTGTTTGCATCACAAAAACCCAACATTTGAGCGTGCGTGTGTTGCCTTTTTATATCCAGTGTAAATTAAGGGGCAAAAAAGAAAAAAAAAGTGCAAATATTTAAATGCTACTGTGTTGCGCTCAAAGGTTAAATACAACTGAACTGCACTGCAGTGATTCTTGTGCGTGAAAATGACACTCAGTAAATAAATGTTTCCTGTAGTGGAGTGAAGTAGTGCAGAGCGTGTTGCAGACTGCGTGTGATCATGCGGCCCACAAGCATCCAGCTGGTCTCACCTCGGTCCCAGTGCTCCCTGGGGTGCTCGTCGTCTGGTAGGGTGCTGTCACAGTCCGCCCCGTCCGCCAGACTGCCTTCCTCCTCCACGATGTGCAACTTGTCCTCATCGTCTGAGTCTGTGCCAGCCTCCACCACATTATTGTAGTTGGTCACTAAACGGGCGGAAGGCAGAAGACAGGAAGTCTGATTAGATTGCAGGCTTTCTCTGACATTTTTTCTTTTTTTTAAGCGATGAGTGCAGGTTAAACCCACTCAGCATTTTTTGTAAGTTTCAAAAGTAGTTTGAGGGGCCAAAAGAAGTGTACATAATAATACATGCAACATATTGAAACTAGGATCTCAAGGTATGGAGAGCTTTGTGTCATTGTTTGAAATTTTTGATCAAGAAATAGGACTAAAATGAATATAAAGAAAGTAAATAGTTTTTGTCAAATTGTTTGTTTCAGTTCAGTGGGCATTCGGCTGCACCTTCTGGCGTGTACACCTTGGCCACCTAGGGGGCAGTGTAATGTAGATGTACAAATCTACTGTACATAGAGTTTACATTAGGCATTCTTTGCAGAGGATAAATAATATGTCCTACTCTTACAACACAGCAAATTTGAGGTTGACGAGCATCTGAGAGTTGTTAAAAAATAGTGGGAATTCGGTAGAAGTAGAAGAGAGCTAAACCTGATTTTAAAGTGTAGTAATAGTAAACTGTAATTGAGTACAGAGCTTTGGAAGAACAGGCTGTATGATATATAAACAGCTTGCGCGCGCGCGCACACACACACACACACACACGCGTGTGTTTGTGTTTGAGCGTGAGTTCATTAGCTTGCAGGCTCAAGTGCAATGTGTGTTGTGTGGGAGTTGATGTGACCTGTTTGGTTAGACACAGGCACTGCCCCCCCCCCCCCCAAAGAGAGTGAGTATTCACTTGAGTATTTATCTGACCGGTAAGCATGTGTTCCCTTGTACACTTTTTATTTTGTCCATCATATTACAACTCTCTCGAAGTAAGCGCCTCGGTCCATCTCATTTCTGCGAGGAAGCTGCACATTCTCTCAACTGGCCGAATCAATTCTCGAGTGAGAGTGGCTCAGTCAGCGCAACGCTCAAACTACCCGCCAAGCTACTTTATCTGTCTCTGACACACAACACACACACACACCAGCTGCCTTGGCTTGGCCAATATGCACCACCTGAACATTCGGTTTCCCGTACTCGCCCACTTCTTTCTGGAGAGACTTTTTGAATGTTGGGAGGAGGTGTATCTGGGATCACCGCGATCCTCCGTCTCAATCAGTGAAGGTTTTGAATCATGTAGGTCATTGCGAGTGGTCGGGATGCAAAAGTGAATCACGCAGTGCTCGGTGAGGGGGAGGGAAGAAGGTGTTTAGCGGGTGCTGAGAAGAAAGGTGTGTGAGGAGGAGGAGGAGGAGGAGGCGAGTGAAGAAGCGCTGCTATTTTCGTAGGGTCATCACGCTGTGCTGCGGTCGCAAAATGGGAGTGAGGTTTATCTGGAAAGCTTTGTCATCCCTCAACGGCCTTTTATACGCCACACTATGATCTGCTTTGTGTTACCATGACGCAATCCCAAGAACCTTTACTCATTCAGCCAGTCAGCTGGGGGGATCCAGCTTTGGCTCCACTGTGTGTGTGTGGTTTTTTTTTTCCAGAGAAAGCCAAAAGATCAACAGAATCCATTTACGCCTAACTACCAAGGAGACTTTCCAACAAACTCAACAGAGCGCTGACTGAAAAATCTTACGTTGGATCCTCATCACCTTCGGAGATGAACGCCAACTGTATACAGTATGTCTGCTTTTTGTCTACACGGCTGTTATTCATACAATGTGGTTGAGGTGACACAATTTTAACTTTTCCCCTCATGTGGCCGAGAGACCCACAATTCTCCAGCCTGGGTATTATTGTAAATGATGAGCCAAAGTCATCCAGCATAAAATCCGAAACAAAATCACTCGATAAGGACTGAGCGCTGTTGAGAATAGTGAGAATCACTTCCTCAAAATACCAACAGATGCCACACGATAAAGGCAAAAGCGCTCATTTTCTGATCGTTCAGGTGAAGCTCCTCCCATCACTACAAAATAGTTCCTTAACAACAACATACTACAAAATGGCACCAAAGTAATTATTTTACATTAGACATGGCTTTGGCTTGAGCACCAATGGCTTTGGCTTGAGCACCAATGGGGGAATGTTGAGTTTTTGTGAGTTCTCGCCAAAAAACAACTAGGTGACTTTGCAATAGATGAATTTGGAAGTCGTAGCGAAACACTAAGTGTGCTTCTACTACTTTTCCATCTGCTTGCCCCGACCGTCAGTAGATGCTCTTCCTCAGGTGCCCGCCCCTCTCGGCCTTCTCGCTTTGCCCAAATGCGACGGAAAGCCCAAATGGCATTTTTTGAAAAATACCTTGTTCCTAAAGGCTGTTTAGAAACACACTACTCAGGAATACAATTACAAAGCAACACTCTCCACCAGCAGTGTCAAGAGATAATGATCAACTATAAGGCTGTGGAGAGAAAAATCAATACATGGAAGGGAGACAGCAAAAGCAGAAGTGCTTTACAAAGTGGAATGAAGAAAAACACAGGTGGGTCAAGGCGAAAAAATAATAACGGTTCAGTGGGTAGTGTAGGTGTCTCGACGTGGTTGCGGGGGGTTATGGACAGCGATAATCTTCCTGTGCCAAATGGTTGGCGGTCTTGCAACAAAAGTGTGTGTTCTGACAGCCAAAGTAACACCTAGCATCCACAAAGGCTGTAAGACCCTTCTGGCCAAACGGCTGAGCGTTTGGACAGCTGCCGTTATTAGCGCTAGCATGCTAACACGCAACAGGAGGACCACTCCTACGCATGCGAGAGGCAATTCACTGGTAGGTGGAAGAGGTGACGCATAGCCTGCTTCCTGGTAGGTTGCTCTGTTTGGGAAACAGTCTTACAAAAGTCGGGGAATTTTCAAAGTTGGGAATGTTCCATGGGAATTTAGAAATACTACTGTTAAAATGTGTAATTCCCATGGAAGACTTTCCAGTATGTAACCTTCCCCACCCTAAATTCCCATTGACATTGACCAGAAAATTTCTATCCCTTTGCAGGCGCCGTTGAAACACCTGAGAAAATAATATTGTGAAAGCGCAGTCCGTGACCTGTGGCTATAGATCACACATTACTCCTTCACTGCAACATTCTATTGATTTCACTAATGTGCTACAATCAATGCAAGCTAAATAACCCCAACCAAACATGACCTGACTACAGATAACCTAATTGCAGGATAAGACATGCTAGTTTCCTTTTTTCTTTTTTTTTTTTTTGTGGTGTTGCTTATGACGTCTTTAGACATCAAAATACTGAGGCCAACATCATGGGTGAGTTGGAGCCTATCCTATCTGACTTTGGGACATGAGGCTGGTCACTGGCCAATTGCAGGGCACAAACTTGTGAACACAAACAAGCATTCCAACTTCCATTCACACCTGAGGATCATTTTGAAAGTCTTCAATAAACCTCAAATGCATGACTTTGGAATGTGGGAGGAAGTCGGGAGTACCAGTGGGAAACCACACAAACCCACGGGACAGGATGCTAAGCCAACACATTAAGACTGGGGCCAAAACTCGAACTCCAGATCTCAGCAATGTGAGGCAGATGTGTTCACCACTTGTCCATGGTGCCACATGGTACTGCTCATATGCTGATTTCAAAGCACACGTGTACAATTAATTGCATTCAGACCAACTCTCATATCAGACCATGCAAACCACATACTTCATTTTGATTCCGCACAGGTCTGATTGATGAATAGCATACGTTTGAATAGACCAGAGGCAATGAAAGAACCCTAACCTGAGGGAGAAAGAGAGCGAGCTTTTGAACATCAACATCTGAAAAACACTTTTTTTAACCTCATGTATTTCTCGAAGAAGCTTGTCAAGAAATTGCATGTCTTGTGACCACCATGACCCATTTTGGCTGCCAGTAACTCGAAATCATGGGTTTTCTTTGCTGCTGATTCAAAAGGAGACGAGAATCAACTATTAGTTTTTTTTAAGTACAGGATCCCTCACGGGGGTAGACAACTTATCAAAGTAGCTCACTATGGGCTAGCACGCAGGTCGCGGTGCAACGACTACCACAGGCACTCTTCAAGAGTACAGACCTTGCCGTCACAGAGTCTGCCCTTGTAGCTCGGCAATGCTATTTTCTCAGGGAAGCCAACCACTACAAAAAAAACCCAGCATGAACCAAAGTAAAACAAAGCAGTGCCATTCAAAACCTCAAGTATGCCGTCTCAAGGTGAGGCGCCTCAAGTCAGCGCCGAGGTAAATGCCACTGATTTTGTTAAAACAACAGCCTTTGCTTCCAGATTCAGGAAGGTCAACCCAAGTGTCGATAAAGCCAAAGAATCGGGGGACCTTTCTCGGTTGGGCTTTACTGAGCGCACCTTCAGTTTGCCGGCCGATGTGCCCTTTGCTCTTATTAAATCTATCTGATACAAGATTGTGATGTGACACTTTTATTTACAGATCCCTAGAAACATGCATGTTACTGCTGGAAGATGCACTTGGTCTCCCATTGGTGTGTTTTGGCGTCTTATTCAAATGACTTTGGCGACGTTGCCCTCAGACAAGTCAGCAACCGCTTAAGCTGCTCTTGTTTTAATGGGTTAAGACGAGTCCTCTTGTCTTTATAATGATACAGGTCAAGGTCTTAGCCCAGTTGTTAATTGGCCTCCGTGGGTCGTTCATCTGTTGTCTGATGAGTACTTTGAATGACAAAACGGATGCTAACGGCGGCTATTGTTCACTTAATCTACATGATGACACGGGGAAGTTGGGTGTTTGTTAGGAAAAGACAAAACATGAAGACTTTTTCTTTGCCATGCCCTTTCTGTGCTTTGCATATTAAGACTTTTTTTTTCAAGTGTTCTTATATATGCTCTCGATTTATTTTGCTTATTAAACCCTACTAGTCATTAGTATTGATAGGAGAGTATACGGTAATTAAATGGGATTGCACCGCACATCCTTCATTCAATATGTGGCACTTATAGATACTCTAAATACGATCTGCTTGGGTTAGCCGCAGCAATAATCATGGTAACACTCAAATAACCGTTTAAAAGCAGAGGTCATCGCATGTTGGCCAAAGCAAACACCTAAACCCGAAGCTACCGCCGCCTACTTATAACTCAGCCACCCTTGGTGGAGAGGCCTGCCGCTGTTATCTGTGGTGCCAGAATGTTCAACCAGTGAGCCAACCTGGCTATTCACAGTAAAAGAATGCGATTTAAAAAAGTTGCACACAAAGTGCTCGGGACATGGAAAAGCATGGGAGACGCTCACAGTCCATAACGCCTGGACACTAAAACACGAACAGTAAAGTTGGACAGTAATGTAAAACAGTTCACATCTGTATAGTCCTTTGTCATTCCGCGACGGCGATTCAACACAAACGCATCAGGAGTTTCAGCTTGTCTCCACCTAAGCTCGTTCAAGTGCCAGGGGGGAAAACGAAATGTCCCCGTCACCTCTGCTGTCAAATCTCATTCAGGCTGCAGCTGTAGTCTAATGTACTATGAAAGCTTCAGAGTAGTATGGCGGTGCCCTTCCCCTTTTTGAATTTTGTGTCTCAGGTTGACATTTTGAGTGGGTGCCCTGTAGAGATATTATTAGAGTCATTGCCTTAAGGTATCCAGACTGTTTAAATAGCCACTTGCATCTATTACATAGCGTGTGTTATTTTATTCGCGGCGCAAATGTCAGCTATATGATTTGGTCGGCCGATACTGGCCTGTCAGCGTATGTCACCATTCAGTTAGACACAACAAGGGCATGCATCACCAAAATGATTAAAAAAATAATAATAAAGAGGGAAAAAAACAAATATGGATTTATTTAACTTCGGAAAATGTCGTTTTGTTATTTCAGGTCATTAGTAGGATTACCTTTTTTTTTTTTGCAGCTTGCACAAATACTTCGAGTCGTTTTGCATTTGTCCATTGTGATTTTCAATTCCACAGCGTTAGACGAGGCCTTAGGGTTGAGCTGGGGTGCAATGAGGTGTGTGTTTAAATATACGCAATGAGCAATAATAGCGTTATCCAACCTGCTGGTGTGGCGCAGGTCTATATTAGGTTAGTGTAGCACAAGGCTGTTGCATTTTAGGAGCAGGTGACTGGACATTCCTTCCTGTATTAGGCCTGACAGTTTACTGTGGGGGAGTGCAAAGCAAGGAGAATTACACGGGTCTGAGAGGGAGGGAGCTAGCACTGCCAAATAACTCTCCCAACTGGAAAATCTCATTAAATCTTGCTTACCTGTAAGTAAACCGCATTCGACGTGGCTATCAATAAAGTCAAACGGTAGGCTGAATGTCACCATCAGCAATGTCAACGGTGCCGTCACGTAGGCTGTGGTTTGAAGGTGGATTAGAGTTTAACCTGAAAGTTGAACGCACCTGAGGTTGTGCAATTTGGAATGAGGGCAGAAATTTGGGAGGAAAACGCCGCACAAAAATTCAGAGTTGGAATATAGCACATAAGGTCGAAAGATTAAAATTTTAAAAACCCCCCCCCCCCCACACCCAAACCCATTTTCATTCAATCAAAAGATCATTTTTCATAAGTGATAAACATCACAAGGCTGTAAATTTCAACCTGGAGTGGCTTGATTCTATTTTTATTACGCCCTGAAGAATAATTTTTTTAAATGAGGCCAACAGGATTGTGTTCCACCTTAAGTTGCATCCAAATAATATCAGGTCAGAAGAAACAAAAATGAGGGCATAAAATGTAAACGGGCGGCGTGGGATGATGGTAAGGTGGGAGGAGAGGAAGTGCTAATGGCTTAAAAAGACAAAGCCGGCCTGTCACACGCGATGCTCATCCGAAGTGATGGCCGCCCCTGGGAGGGAGTGTCACAAAATGTCAGGAGCGCGACGACGACGAGTAAAGATGGAGAGAACACAGAAGAGAGACGGATTGGCAAATAGGATACAAGGATCTTTACAAAGACCAAAACCAAGTGCTGATTAATAAAATACAAACACTCATCAATGGTAAATGACAGAAGGAGACCGAAGGTGGAGGAACATTAATAAATATTGCCGCTCACGCATTTTCCACTTGCTTTGGTATTAAAGGTCAGGTGTTGATGCTGTGGCTTTGGCTGACATATGTCTCATGGGGTGGGAGTGGGGGGCGGACAGGCCATAGGCAACAAGGCAGGCACCGCATACACACACATAGGGTACACACACTCCAATTCCCAGCAGTGAATGCAGAGAAATGCTTCTGGATGGGCCTTTTAATCCATGCTGTTTTTCCAATTCTAAATGTCATCCTTTATTTCCCCTCGAATGAAGCCGAGGCCCTGATCCATGTTGACAACCCACCTTGGTTTCTCTTAATTCTGTCACGTACAAAAATAAATAAATAAATAAAAAAAATTTGCAGGGAGAGCTTTTCGAATTCGGAGCAAATCGGCGCCTTTGTGGCATTTTGACAACAGCTGACCACACTCCCTGTTTCTCGGAATGTCAGCTCAGTCACAAGACTCCCTGGGGCAAACATCCTGGACACCCCCTGACACACACACACACACACACACACACACCCCTCGCATAATCAAACACGCTGCCTCAGGCTACTGCTAAGTTGTCACAGTAGTTTCTTGTTCTTCATGTGATGCTAGGGGAGAGAGAGGTTAATGCTGTAAACTTGCATCCACAAAAGGTCTTTTGTCACCTCATTCTATCCTCTCTCTCTTACAAAGTGGTCTTTGCCCATGTGATCAGGGAGCCCCCCCCCCCCCATCCCCTCCCCTCCCATGTTCTCTAACACCCTCCTCCAGGGCGACTAGCGCTGAGGAGCAGTCAAGCAGCACCATACACACCATTACCCTGCTGTTAAATGACCATGAGGGTGCACTGCAGACGACGTGACTGCTGGGACAGTCACAGGAATAGATCTTGTTAAACCAGGCGAGAAGAGAGTCAATGTAGACTGTATGCTGGACCTCAGAACGTGGAAAATTAGCCCGCCTGATTCTTGTGTCTTTGGCTTACTGTGATTCGGAAGACCAGGGCAAAGAGTTGGAAGCTCAAAGGCTGGCGTTAAATTAAAAGTGCGTTGCCCCTCGTAGTGCAACACATTGGTCAAAATTGACATGGTTGAGTCAGCAGGTAAACTCAGGTTATCAGCTATTGACGTGTTCAGGGGTTGTTTTGTTCACGACACCCGAAGGTGCTGGGGATGCTGTGTGGGTGTGCGACTGGCTGCCCAGACCGGCCCGGGGGACCGTGAATCCACCGTGTCGGAATTCGACGGATGTATTGACAGTTCAGCTGGGGGGAAATCGATAGTCACAGATCTCTTCGCTACCCAAGTGCCATCTACAATAATGCACTTAACAGTTTGTCAGGGCCATGCTACAGTGCAGATAAAATAAAGATGGGAGGATAAGCCGATCCATCCATCCGTTTCCTAAAGTGATTGTCCCTCATTAGGATCGCGGGTTAGTTACACCCAGTTAAACCATTCTGTCATTTGGCCAAGGGAGGGCCACTGACAAAATTGGGCGAGAAAACTGGGCGAATGGCTTGTCTGACGATTTTCGTCTTCTGTACCGTTGTCGTTGAAAGGTATGAAGTGTTCGTCAAAAACCAGATTTGCCATCAGACCAGACTCCAAAGACAAATTTCATAGCCACGGTACCCTTCATTAAAATGTCATTCATTGTTTTAACATCACATGTACAGAGTTGTCTTTTCTTTCCTGTATTGGCCTGATGCAATTTTCTCATCCCTCAGGTCGAAAGATGGAGGCCACTGTCTGTCTCATGTTTTCCAATATGCAACGGCCAACAGGGTGGGGATCCAGGATACATAGCAAAGTGCAAACATGGGACTAGATTCTCATGTGATGTCACCAGTCACGTAACTAGGCAGGGAACATCCAGATGTTCTCTGTTTTAAATTGTGAGTGTACCAAAGTAATGCCATCTAAAGTCGAGAAAGACCGCTGTTCTTTTTCAGGGCCGATACAGATTCATTAGTAGTCAACGTGGCCGATAACCCATATAGAGAAAATCAATAGTCGTTTTCAGTAAAAGGTTACGTGAACATTGAAGCAAATAGCTCCCTACAGTTTTCGACAATAAATTCAGTTTTCCAAAATTTCAAAATAAGAGAAATGTTCAACACTCAATCAATGGATTCCGTTCCCAGCAACGATACTGACCAATCACGTTCGTGATTGTAAAAGCTTCTTGACACAGATCGTAGCACACACTCCAAAAGCGACACGTTTCCCGCTTTTTGGAAGAAGAGCTGCATTTTGCAAAGACTGACACACAGCAGACATGGGCTTCTCTCATTCTGACATGTTTCTACTTTTCAGGATTCAAAGCGCTTCCTCGTTCACCCAGTCCCACGACGGAAGACGTCGTCGAGATGAAAAAGCAGCTCATTCATACACGGATGACACGGTACCAGAAGACGCTTCAGGCGAGGTTAGATGACATGGAAAGAAGCTTGGAGCAGTTTGGTACGGAGGCTGAAATGGGTCAAATCGAGTTGCTTTTTTTTTTTTTTTTTCTCCCCACGCATGTGAGTGAGAATTGTAGTTTATGGGGAATTCCACTGGCTAGCGCATGACCTAAACATTGGCCTTCCTGTTCAACTAGGGTGATTTGTGCTCGAGTCCAAAGGGAAGGGAAATACAGACAATTCTCTCCATGTACGTTTGTTAATTTTTGCCAGCAAGAAAAATTGTGACAGGACACAGTGCATGTCCTGTACCAGTATACAATATTTTCTTGATATGTGCCAGTGCGCAGCTGTTGCAAACAGATCAGTGATAACGCTTTTAATAAACTCCAACGGCGTGTGTACGTTTTACTGTCTCAGCGCGTGCATCTTGTTGAAACATTCAGGCTACGTGATTGATGTGCTGCCACGGAGCAACAGGAGCACTCCTGCACACATACTGTACATTGGAGGTGGGTTAAGAGGTTTAAAAAAGAAAAAAAAACGCCACATGGTCATATTCAGCAAAAGCTCGGCTAATGTTACTCATCTGAGTGAGCTGAGCCTTCAGCGTGTATGCGAACAGTACACACAAGGTCGCACTTTATTGAAACTTGAGTCAAATTGCTGCAGTATGTTTTCTGGACAGTCAGACGCCTCTGAAGTTGCACATTGCAGAATTCTGTCAAAATGATAGGGTCAGTGTCCCGGAATGGAATGTGTTCAACCTCAACAGGTTCTATAGTCTGTGATCAGGTAACTATGAGGAAAATTGGATTCAAAAGAGATTGGGGGAAAAAAAAGTGAGCAAGCGAGGGCGGGAAATTTATTTTGGGGTTTTCTGAACTGTAATCAGCACCTACATCTGCTTCCTCCCAGGTGCTGGACATTGACAGAGGAGACATACGCTGCACAGAAGAACAGAAAAAGAAGAGGCTTCTCCGAAAAGAACTATGCTCCCTTGAAGGTGAGGCATCGGCGCTTGTGTTGTTCAGAATTAGCTTTCATTTCCATATTCTGACGATGGAAGAAAGACAACAATTTCTCCTGCCAAACCCCCGAGGCTTGGGGGAAGTTTTATCTTTGCAGCAGGAGGAAGTTGGGGGGTGGGGTGGGGTGGTAGGGGGTGCGTTAGAGAGCTGACACCGCACTTCCACTGGCTGCCCGAGGAGGCTGGCTGGCGACTACTTTTAGAGGAAGCTAGTCTCACTCTTAATCCTGTTAGACATCTTGTGACTTGCTCAGTGACAACGCATCAACAGGTGAGGCGAGACAACATGAGTTCGCCGATGCCATGAACAATGTTTTCCTGTTGTTTTGTGAGCATAAAACGCTTTATGGTTAGTGTCTGCAGAATCCCTCAAATCCTGGATTATAAAACCGTAAAATCTTGAAAAAGTTTCATCACCCAATTTTCTTCTGTTTTTTTTTTTGATGGAAAGTCATACCCACTCTTCAAGCAAAACACGCCAATGTATGAAAAAGCAAAAAGCCCGGCCCATTTCGCATCATAATTATTTCCCACTGCCCAAACTCTGATTTTAAAGGAGGGGATTTTCGAGCTGGACACAAAAAAAGGGGAATTTTGAAACTTGGTTGTCATGCTGAAAACAAATTCGACCACGGTGCTTAGCGGGGTTGCTTAACTGTCACAAGACTTAAAAATAAAGCCAATAACTTCTTCCAAAATACGACAACTCCAAGAAGTGTGCCTCATGATCTCATTGCTTTCAATCATGTATTTTTTGCATAGCACATTTTCGTTACGTTTTGATTTTCACCAATAAATATTGCTCGCTTTCTTCAATCGAAACGATATGCAAAGCAACAATGCAGCGTCTTATGCCAATTATGATATGCCATCCTTTTTCGAACCGCTTCTCCTCACAAGGGGCGCAGGGGGGTGCTGGAGCCTATCCCAGCTGTCTTTGGGCAGTAGGCGGGGCACACCCTGAACCGGTTGCCAGCCAATCGCAGGGCACACAGAGACCAACAACCATTTGCGGTCACAATCACACCTAAGGACAATTTCGAGAGTTCCATTAACTTGCCATGCATGTTTTTTTTTTTTTTTTTTCGGAATGTGGGATGCAACTGGAGTCCTGGGAGAAAAGCCACGCCAGCACGGGGGAGAACATGCAAACTGCACACAGGAAGGACGGAGCCGGAATCGAACCCTGGACCTCTGCGCTAACCAGTCACCACCGTTCTGCCCCAAGCTACACTTACCAACCAAATAGCTCGGGTGAGACCAGTAAACACTGCATCCCATAATTAACTCACTTTCACGGCGACAGTTTAAAAACATAATCAGTGTATTAGCACTCATGTTCCACATTGCATCATGAATAAAAACACAATCAATCATGGACTCAGCAGCCACACCCACACTGACTTTTTTTTTTAGATGTTCCTAATAATTAAAAATATATAATTAAAAAATCATGCTATGGTGTTCATGTGTGGGCGAGAAAGTTTTTTCTCTGTAAAAAAAATCCATTTGAATCAAATTCCATTAAATTGACTGGTGACCAATCCAGTATATACCCGACCTCTCGCCCAAAGTTAACAGCGCTACACTCCAACTGGCCCACACCCCAAATGAGGTTATAAACACAACAAACCAATGCACATCATAAAGTCTGGAACTTTTCGTCACATCTTATCCTCTGCCTACGTACAAATTCTCAATTGTACACATTGCAACATTGTCAACCAGTTAAATTTTAAGCGCTGAGCCTCTGATGCCACCGCATAAACCATCAAGATTATAGATGATCATCAATAGACACGCACCAACTGTTTGCTGTAACACCCATTATCCGCGGGGATAGTGATTAGCGCGACAAACGCCGCGTGTGTTTGCCTGTTTTCGAACGCGCCGTCGCCATGAAAACAGTGGGACGTAGGCGCTAAGTGACAAGATGGGGTTGATTGCGAAGCTTCTTGGACATGTCTGCGCAGTCCCACACACCAAAAAAATGACGCCACGCTGAACGATCACAATAGCAGCCTGACACACGGCGCTAGAGTGGCACAGTGCCAACCCTGACCCCTCTTCTCGAAACATACAGTCACAGCGGCGAAGTTTACCGCCTGTCTGCCCCCGTCACTCTCCTCTGCCAGCAGCAGTGTGAGGATTAAGGGAAAATCCTGACCTCCTCATCCACCTCTCTTAAATGGCCGCGCTCATTTTAACCAGCTCCTGCAAAGCTGGATTACCTCTCCGGTTGCCTTCTGCTCCACATCGCAGATCAGCAAATGTTGCGCTGTTATCATTCGTGGTATTGACACGCGGCATGCGCGAGCCCGAGGCCGTGAAAGAGACACGGTTCTCGGGATGGTAGGCCGTGTGATGTGGTGATATTTAATTAACCTGCCCTCCCCCTCGCACTGAACATACACATGCACGCCTCCCTGCTCAAAATTCCTCCAGCGGGGCAAAAATGCAGACTCCTGTCCATCACCCCGGCAACATTGCTGGCATTGCACTTTTATTGTCATTTTCATCACTATTTTCAACCTCTCCGCCTATGATCAGCTGGCCCTTTTCTCCCGAATGCATTTTTCCAAAACTGGCTCACCGCAGGCACGAGGAGTTATGGAAGGTGAGAGATGTTGACAGTTTTCTCATCTTCAGTTAAAATGTGCTGACTTATGTGAAGACGAATGCCTCATTTTCGTTGCAATATTTCCAAGGTAAAAAAAAGTAGCGTCATAGTTCTCTGGTGCATTGGCCAATCAAGACAATTTGAAGGTTGAGTTTGTACCACCGTGGCAAAGGAAAAACAACCAATCAGCAAACTCAGAGCAGGCACATGCCCCCCAATTATGATTGTTTTCAAACCACATGCTTTTAAAACATACTACACCGTATCTACATTTGCTTCGTCTGGTCACAGATGAAGCTTGCAGGTATCGGGAGTATTAAGGGGAGAGGTGAGCCTGCATATTTCATTCATGCCTGCGTATAAGTTATGCATGAAAGACTTGCAAGGGAAACTCACACTGTGGCCGTTTGTCTTTCTAATGGAGGGGGGAAAGAGCAGCGTCTACGGGCAGGGAACAACTCTCATGCTACTTTAATGGGAATGAATAAAGGATGAGTCGAGGCTCAGACACCAGGATAAGAGGCTGCTTAGCACCTCTGGCTTGAGGCCAGGTGGTGGAAGAAGATGATGGTACTGAGTGGACCAAGACCAAGTGAGAAAGGCAGCGGGGAAATCAGCAAACGGCGGTGTAGTGTGGTAGATTCAGGGGCTGGAAAATTGCTCACGATTGTTCGGTAAATCAATGGCGATGCAAACAATATTTAATAATGCGTCAGCTGATGTGTGGAATCCAATTGAATCAAAACAAGTCCAACAGAGAACAGATCTGAGGTCATACAATTCAGAATTTAACATTATATATATATATATATTGACACACGCACACACTTATTACATAATAGTTAATATGTAATTACATGTCATGTATTCAACTCTGATGCAGTAACTAGTCTCAATTAAGTCTTTATCCAGCAGTATATTCAAGCAGACTCGGAATATCCAGATGGGCTGCAGGGTTATAAAAAGCTACTTGTTGGCATTGACTCTCGTGCTGTACGCCTCCACAGACCTTCACTGTTTGATCTGCCATGGGAGAAAAAGCGATACAACAGAGAGCAGGCACCCGAGCAGAGCGATCTAAAGCAGCGCCTCTGGGAAAGTCCTGGTGGTGTTGTAGAGGAACAGGTGGTAGTGGGAGTCTGCGCCCAACCGGCAGAGTTTCGTTAGCTATGCCAATAGTTGCATTGAGAGCGGACCGAGAACAGAATCTGGCACAGTGACGACAGAACCTGCCAGTCTGCGGCATGAGATAGAGCCGTAATGGCTGCCACCTGCCTCGAGTTACGGCAAATAACGCGAGCAATTCTTACAGCAGCTGGCGGCACCTGTGCTCAATTGTCAAGTCGCCACATCAAAACAAGGTTGGGGGATTAGCGGGAGCTGGGGGTGGTCAAAATGCACACAAGATGTTTTTGTTACTGCATTGGCATCGACGGTTAGTCATCTGCTGTAGCCGAATTCAATCTGCCTACACAGTCAACCCCACATACTCGCAGTTCGGCCTTTGCAAAATCACCTATTCAGATTTTTTTTTTTAACCAATCCTCCTTGCTGTGATACTCAGCCAAGTCGCGGTTTTTGTGCTCAGTTCATAGCAACAAAAGCTGGAGTGAGTTGAGGAGTTTCATTTCGACAAAACAGTGCTTCCTGTACATCTTGTGACATCTACAGGCAACCTCAATTATCAATTATTTGCAGCATTTACTATTTGTTCTTCAGGAAATAACGGGGACCGCTGTACTTGAGCGCGCATAACTTTTTCAGTTTTCAAGACAGAGTATGTGAGGTGCCGCGATTGACTACTGGTGCCCATGTGACACAGTCTCTTATTTTAGAGTGCGAGGTTGAGATAAGGTGTTAAAAAAGGGGGAGGGAAAGGAATGCCGAGTTGTCCTCATATGCCCCTCCGTAGTCCCACTGTGCATGCTCCGCCCTTCCGATGGAAATGTTTCGATTGCAACCTCTTAAGGCCTGAATCGCATTTGTCCTGATCCTGACCATTTCCTGGGAACTGCGGTCCACTTCAAATTAGGGATGCCTTCTGTTTGAGCCTCTCACTTTTTCTCTCTCTCTCTCTCTCTCTCTCTCGCTTGCTGTCTCTGTGTTCAGCAGTTTATTTAGCTGCCATGTTTACATTCCAGCCTCTCCCGAGGGAGGGTGACTGGACCAAGCAGTGTGTCTGAGCCTCCCATCCCCACCCCCGTGGGTTTAAGTCACTTTCACATCACGACGACCGACACTTCCAAATGATGTGACCAACCAGTCGATGCAAGCGTGCAAACATTAAATCAGGCATAAAGGGCATTCGACACTGGCACTTTAGACATAACTCAAAACGTGACGACAAAAGTGAAATCTTGTGTCTCCGCTCCCGAGCACTACAACAAAACAACAGATTGGTTCCAAGGCAAGGGAGCTAAGTGGATGAAGCTCGCGGCAGTCCTGATCGCTCAGGACCCTGGCACTTCGCTGGCCTCATCATTAGACTGCCTGGCTCCTGTGGCCTCCGGCAGAGCGCTGTCTGCACGCCCTAATGACCGCTGACTCACTCAGCACGCAGCATTGCCGCCACATTCGTTCAGCCCAGAATAGCCCCAAATAAAGAGAGATGGGAGAGGAGCGGTGATGGCTGGGGCCTGCTCTATTCCTCCAAGATGTTACTCGAGGCCACCGTCGGTTCAATTGAATTGCGTTCTGGTTTTGTTATTACCCATTGCACGTTGCTGGGAGACAAAATTAAAGTCGAACTTTGATTCTTCTAATATTTTGACATTCTGATAACACTGAGAATTTTTTTTTCCAATTGGCTTGAATAGTCATAGTTAACACAATTCATGCCAAAAAGTGTCCTCCAATTGTTCATGATGGGCAAAAAAAATACGATTTCCCGAAACCCGAAAGCTTACTCCAAGATTACGTAATACTACTCCTTTATGGTACTTGAAACTGAAATGAACAAGACCTCAGAGTGTCATTTCACATCGTCTGCTGCTGTTTGTCAATGTAAGGCATTAAATGTGATAACACTGTAAAGGGTGTTAAATGGTGGGGGGGAAGAACAGAGCCTGACTCGGGGGGACATGCAGGGTTAACCTGCTCGCAAGACCCACAGGCAACTGATGATGTGGTTTGTGTGTGCTTGTCCATATAGGGCGAGTCCAAGAAAAAAAGTCACACATGATTCAAGAGGAAAATCCCCCCCCCTTTTTTTTTTTCTTCCTGTGACCATACACCTGTGTGTTAAGGGCACAGAGGGAGGACACATCTGGTTGGGATTTGGAACTGGGCTTTTTCACCTCGTGTCACGCGAGACTAAGACAAAGCGGGCAGAGAGTGTGAGACAGACGCAGCCTGTCCCGAATACACAAAGAGTCAGCCGAAAATACTCCTAACAAATCAATACTGTTTATTGATTACATCTCCAGTGCGCTTTATGCAACATCCCCACTTCATTGTACAAACGATGGCGAAATCACAGCTTTGTAACTCGCAGAGCGCAAGGTAAACCTTCCATGCATGTCATCAAACGCAACAACGTGAGCCAATGGCCTGGAAAAAAAACCCAACTGCTTGCATCCACCCATTCATATGGGGAAGAGTGTGAAGTTGTGTTCTCAGATTGCTTCACCCATGGAAATAACTGTCAAAGAGCAATAATTGTAAATCAAGCAAAGAGTTGGACCATCAGCTTTAAATGCAAGTCCAAAATGGTGAAGCGTGTCTAATTGCGAGTGAGACGACTCATTGCTTTCTAATGACCCAGCCCGCTCCTACGCACCCCCCTGACCTCACCTCTTCTCAGCCCTCTTACATTCCTGAAAACATTTCCCCCCCCCCCCCAACACAGCAACATTTCCGCCGGGGCTCCGATGGAAGCTCAGAGATGGCCCGCGCTTAATCGATCGTGCCAGGTTGCCAAGACAACCTTGATTTCCTGTCACAGTTTTTGCAGCGTGCCGGTGATTGCGCCGGGTGTCCATTGCACCTGCCGCCCTCTCTCCTCTTCCTCTTCCAGCATCTCATCAAGCTCTCCCCTGCCCCGTACCGCCCGCCTTGCCTCCCGATACACACAAGGGGACAAATATACAAAGGCATCACGGATTAGACTCGAGAGGTTGAGCCGGCGCAATCAAAACAACGCAGAGTGTACACGCCCTGTTATCTCTCAACTATGCCGAGCTGCGACAGCTATCGCATCTACCTTAAGAGGGTGATGTCATTGCACCTGCAGAGCTTTTATTATCAGCATCCCTCATGCACGCATCTACACAACCTGCCTCCCTCTTCTCCACAAGAGGTTGGCACCTTCTGTTTTTTTTTTCATTAATGGAGAGCTCATTAATCGTGAGTGATAACGAGGACATGAGACAGGGACATGATGAAGTGGCTTTCTCTCCTTTAGCTGGCCGCCCTTGGGAATAAATAGCCAACGGGGTACGTGTTGTAGTGTGTGTGGTCCGCATGTTAAAACAGGTAAAGGACATCCTGTATATCTCGTGCTATCACGAGGACATCTCTTGTGGAGGACCCTGCACATCATCAAGTATGCCCAACACACCAAGTGCACATTATACCTCCGTACACCTTCCATTCTTAACTGATTAAAATGCTTTTTGACAAGTGTGTTAGTAACCGGATGAGTGATAATCCGTGACACCGTGCAACATCCAAACTGACCCAACCAAATGTAATGAATGAAAGTGATCCAGAAACATTGCAGGGTGATGTGATGTGATGTCACAGGAAGAGAGCAGAGATCAGGCCCTACATCCACGAGGGCTTTGCAGTACAGCAATCATTTAGCCTTACACACACATTAAATCCAATCTGTCTGGACCAGGACCTTAATCCCCTCTCCTCAACCATGGACACAAGCAGACAGTAATCCTCCATATTTGTGTATTAATAGCAAGAGTCTCAAGAGCGGACTATCTATGCGATTGTGATGTATGTTTTATTAGTTGGGTAATCTGCTTGTCGATCAGAGGATCTGGTCCATTTAAAGCCGGACTTTAATAAAAACACAGCCACCACTGCCTGGGGGATAAGCTGCCCAAGGACAAGGGAAAGAGCATGGTTGTGTTGAATAGACTCATCGCCAACAATAAACAGCTCTACATCAACGTTATCTGTCATGCCGCAATACAATTATTGTGCGGAATCCAGCCCCCGGGGCCTCTGCCCTTTCCTATGAAGAGGGTTAGATAAAAGCCTGACCCAAATAGAAACCTGCTACCTTGTTTCCAGGGTGTATGCTTCACTTGTCTCTAATGTTATTTCAGAGGTGCACTTAAGATTCATTGTGCGCCTCCATAATAACGTGGCGTTGCCCTGAGAAACGCTCCCTGTCCTCCTGAAGAGCTGACCCTTACACACTCCAGAGGAGCAGATGCCGTTCCACATCAGCAGACGGGACCGGCGCGGAGGTGAGATTCCTTCAGATCTGAATCACGTTGGGAGTCATCTGCCCACCTTGTCTCGACGCTGTTTAACTGCCACGCCCTGCTGGACGTCGGTCCTGATTCAATAGCTTTATCAGACAGACGTTGGATCAGAAGAGCACTGCTTTGAATTAGCAGGCGAGTCAGGGAGAGATGAAGGAAGACGAGACCACAGGGCCATTACCGCATTGGAAACGCCTTCCTGCTTACCAACAGTCTTTGGTCCCTTCAGTCATGCCTGGATTTATTTAGCCTGTAAACGCACAGTCCTCAGCAATGCCATTACAAAAATCCCCATCCGCAAAACACATTAGCAGAGTGTCCAGCAGTGATGCTACTGGCCCAAACGGAATGATCCTTTTAGCCAATCCGAGGCCTGAAGAACGTCACATCCAGTAAAGGCGCCATAAAAGCCAAATTAAGGAATGGAGAGATGTAAATTCATTGGAATTACTTGATACTGACAATGGCAGCTAAACTGTTACAAAAGTCGCCATGATGACTTTCTCCCAGATTATGAATTGCGGCATCAGCATACCGTTTTTACAAAGCGTTTTGTCTTTAGATAAACAAACAAATCAGTTTTGAGAGAGAGAGAGAGAGAGAGAGAGAGAGAGAGAGAGAGAGAGAGAGAGAGAGAGAAAGACTGAGAGAGAATGATTAGGCACCCTGGGGAGGGAAGTGATTTTCCTTAAAGATATGTTGATTAGAAGAAAGGAGGGGAGGCGAGTATATAATACCCCCCAAAAAAACAAAAAAGGCCTAGTTGAGCCGGTTCACCATCAGGTCATAATTCAAGTGGAGGTCAAAAATCCACTCCGAAAGATTGTTTATGAAACCGAGCCACAAACAGAGAAAGAAAAAATAAACAAAAAAGCTTGCCTTGAAACACATTACAGTCAAACCATGTGACTCTCACGGGGTAATCTCATGGGAGCATCCCCCACCCGTGATCTCCCTGATGGACCGTAACAACAGGAAGTCAGCCTGCAAATCGCCTGAAAACTACCACCACACCTACAGATAAGTGAGTTCTCCCTCGCGCACACATCACGTTGCGACGCGGACACACTCGCAGCCAAGTCGAAGGCACAAACAAACACTGTTCCAGCTTCCCTCAACCCTCGACATTCAGATGTCACATTAACGACCGCCATTTATCAGTCCGCTCAGTGAAGTCTATGTTTAATCCCTTTAAAAGAAGACTGTGAGGAGCAGAAGAATCAATGGCGCCGTGCCCACTGCTGCTAGCGTCTGTGGCAAGCAAGACGCGCTGCAGCCTGGCACTGAAAACGCGGAGGGACCGAGGCGGGCAGGGGGCGGGTTTTTCGGGGGCTCAATAGCCCTTGTTTGTCTAGGTCCCTTTGGGAAGTCAGGACACAGCAGTGAATAGGAGCCAGTTAGCAGCGATAGCATAATAAAGAGTAGGGGGTGGGGGGTCATTGAAATTCTGCACAGGCTACTGTCAAGACCGAGTATCATTGCCAGCTGTGGCAGCAACGCGATGGACCAATGGGGGTGTTCGACAAGTTTTGGCTGAGAATCGTAAGGTTTGGGAGATAAGACAATCTTTGATCAGACCCGGCCGGCTTCGTCAGCAAAAAATATTTGATCCGAGTTGGAATCTGTAGTTGATTAGACAGAACTGAGACTAGACCAGCCAGGCATGTACCGCAAAAGTGACTCATTTAAGACATGAATTTCCCGAGGAGGATGACACTGACATGACAGGCAAACAGGGCAGGCTTTTTTTTTTTCCCCCATGTAGGCGTCTGTCATACTGTGTAAAGACCCTCGGCTCTGTATGAGGTGATAGTCAGTGCTGCGAGTCATAGACAGACACGACGATAACAGTGTTCTTCACCCGTATTTAACTCATTCACTGCCATTGATGGCTACACAAGTCTAAGATCAATTTTAAATGTCACGACCAGTTATTTTGAGGGGTCACCTGTTCATCGAAAACAACCTTCTTTGTAATGAGTCTGACAAGAAATGCTTACTAAGAGTCAAGAGTGTTTTTTTAAATTATTTTTTTTATGAGACATCTGTTATATTATGCGCGTTTTCCAAACGAGTGCAGCAGCTCAATCTTAATACCACCAAGAGTGGCACTCAATGACTTTACCTTTCGCCAAGGGAGAAATGTGGTCTACTCAGCTCACACTAAGAGCGCAGGCAAAGATAAACCACAGCTAAAAGATTGAGTTGACTGTTGGAAAACATTAGGAGCGCTGTTTTTGTTTGTGGCTGTTTGTTGTCCTTGGACTAACTAATACACGCTAGCAAACTACACATGTCCTCTTATTTCTTTTTTTAAGAACAATGCTGTGGCATCTGTGTAACTGTAACTGTCTTTATGGTCGAACCTCCCTCTGCTGCCCCCCCCCCCCTTCTCCACCACACGTAAATGCTCCCCAAAAAAAAAATCAAAAAGCTAATTGGGAGGCAATTAACTTTCAAGAGGTGGCACATGCATTCAACTCTGCAAGCAGCCAATCATATTGTGCCCAGCTTAGAAATCCCCTTCCAAAAAGAAGAGATGAGCTCATTACCGATGACAGACAGAATTAGCGGTTATTGAAACCTTGACTTTTTAAAAACGCGCCAAAGTGTCAAACCGGTAGTCGGCCCATGGCTCATCTGCACCATCATTTTTTAAGTATAGAACCAATGGGGTATGAGTGGCTGCCATAAACTACTTTTCGCACTCACCATGCAAAGCTACTGGCTTCCGAGAGGCAAACGCAATACCATTGAAGTTGGCATGTTGTGTAGAACGCAAATTAAAGCGGGTAACAATGTCTTTCAAGCTACAGCACATTAAATGGAATGAAATTTTGTGCCGCTGGTGCACCGTCATCAACATAATTGAATTCTTCTGAATGCGCAAGCCCATCACGGCTGTGCTCTAAGTGGCAACACGGTACCTGAAGGGTGGAGCGCAACTCGCTTTAGTTCGCTGATGAATCGACAGAGAAGCATGTCGAATACAAACAACCATTTCGTGACGTTACACTGCCGCACTATTTGCATAGCTTAGGTAACCAGCCATCATCAAACAGCCTGCACGTGAAGACAAAGGTCAAAGATGAACAGTTTGCACTGACTTGGTGCGTATCGTTTGGCGCTAACCTAATCTCTTATTTCATAAAAGTGTAGCAAAGCAAAAGGTTTGGGTAGGGTAACATCCTGGTTTGTGGTCTTCGCAGCCCCTGATGAGGAGCCTTAAATAGGTTGCCACAGGTGCTGGGGGGTGGGGGGGGGTGTGTGCAGGGGGTGGGGGCAGCCTGGATGGGAGCCGGGCCGCAGGAAGCTTCTTGTTTTCACAGAGATAAAGGGCTTTCAGGTTGCATCCTGGGCCGTAATCTCCCACACACTTCCTGGTTTTGTTCACGGCGAGGCGAGAGAAAATGACAAACTAACCTTCGCCACAAGAGGCTGATCAATAACTTGGGATGAAGCCGGATGTGTCTGACATTTGACAAGCGTTTAAAGGCAAAGCGACTTTGATTGAGATTATAATGGAGGTCCTTGATTTGAGGTGATTTATGCATTCATTTATTCTGAGTGCTGGTTTCATTAGCGATGATGATAAAAGTGTGCGTACACGTTGATTTTCTGACCCCTTCTTTAAAGCTTTAAAAGCATAATTAACATCGCTCCAAGCTCTTATATCCTAATTAAAAGAAAAGGTAGTGCTTCCTTTCTCCAAGTTCAAGTCCCTCCTTACAGTCACTTAGCGAGAGCCTTGTGCTTAAAAAAGGTGACTTTACTCGATATTTGCATGCTATTGAAAACGCACAGCAGAAGAATGAGAAACACTCAAAAGTCAGAAAGCCCGCATTCCACTCCGCAATTAGAATGCCTGCTTTTCGACCGCGAGGCACACCCTGTTGCCGGAGGAAACTTTCAATCTCCTCTCTACCTCGCTCTGGCCGGAGCCGTGGCTCTCTCATACTTTAGTCAGGTGTTATTTATGAGTGGTGTATTGCTGAGTAGCTGCATGCCTTACAGCACCTGCTGGTTTGGGAGAATCTGAGCCAAGGCAGCTGCTCGAGACTGGAATAAGAGAAGAAGCGAGGGGTAGGAAGAAAGACTACTTGGGGCTCGCGAACAAGCTGATGAGCGAGACTTTATGAAGGGACGAGAATGAGGAGAGTCGTAAAAATGCTGGGAGTAATCATGTGCGGGGATGTTAAATCACACCGGCGCGGAGCAAACTTCTTCTCCGGCTAATGAAGGTTATTATGATGGGAACAGAAGGAGAGAACAAGCAAGTGACGGAAGAAGCGCTAATTAATAGTGTTGTACAACTCGGAGCATAATCAATTAAAGGCCATGCTTCATTGACTCACAGGCAAAAGCACTGGCGCCAGAGTAACTAGGTGGGGGTGAGGGGGGGGGGGTTGTTCGTCAGCATGAGTAAAAGGACAGATGTACAAGAGCTCGAGTCGCATCCTTTCTCCTGGCTCCATTTACACCACGTGTTTTTAAAGTGTGAATAAGTGATTCTCGGTCACGGTTGCGCTGAAACAATTGACTCGAGGCCGTGATAAGGCAATGTGAAAACCGAATTGCACAAGAAGCACGCATGGCTGTCAATAGCAGGGTTGAAATGGGTCAATTGGTCTGGGTAGTGATTAAGGAGCAGTTAAGATGATTACACAGCAACTAAATACGAGCCTCTCGCAGCAAAAACACTTTTTTTTTTCTGCCCTGCTTTTGTATTTATTTCACACATTTAAGCGTACAGTCGAAATACAGTCGCGAGTGTGCCTCGTCTCGGCTTTCTTAGATTGTGGGTCACACTCGGGGAGGCCACTGGGAGCTACCGAAAAATACTTGTTGGGTTAAATGGGGCGACGCGGTTGCTCCATGCCTCCCTCTATTACACCCCTCCCTCTGCTTTCAAGCAGACTATTCTCCTCTCATTAATCCCGTGTGGATGTTTATCCATGTTGACATTCAGCATAGCAGACGGGCCCTCTTTCTGACTAACAAACAGGGTGACTAAGGTTTTCTTTGCTTGAGCTGTCATAGGGCTCTCGCCGAGTCCGTCTCGTTCGACGTACAAGCTCGGGGGGCGGAGGGGTGCACAGGAGTACTCTCGATTTGTTAGTCATTGTGACCCTTGGGACATCAAAGTCAGGCTGCGCAACTGGAATCAGTGTGTGAATATGAATGTGTGCCCCCTCAGGAGGGCCATTATCGGTTGTGTGTGCTATGGAGAGGAAAATCAATATGGTCATCATAATGGGCTGGCAAAAAGCCAGCCACCGGGCCTGTGTTCAAAGCACAAGCACAGCAACGGATTACTTCTCATCTGATGTCATCCAATTTCATCCCTGTGGACCGAGCCGCTGTGGGACGACAATAGGGTCAAGCACATAAGAGAGGGGGGGCGAGCCGACAAACGTCTTTGTGCAAGGGAAAAAAAAAAGTTGACAAACTGACAGTCAGGTGCTCTGAAGTGATGCTCTAGCAGAGGTTTGCCCTAAAGAGCTTTTGCTTCGCACAACACAAGCTGGCGTGAGCGCCTTACTGAGCCCGCCTTCTGCCTATTGTGTCCGTTCAGTCTTTTTCATTAACCGCTCCAGTGAGGACCACAAGCAAGAGGGAGGGGACCGACGGATGGATGGGCAGGCGGGGAGAGAAAGGAGGTGGCGGTAATGACAGGGGTGGTCAAGGAGGGGTCTGCAGACAGACCCGAAGGGAATTACTGTTGGCCTACCAAATGCATGCTTAAAAGTAAACACAGACGGCACAACGGGGGAAACCCTACACAATATATGACTGTATTCTTTATACCACTAACGATAGCCATTAAGACTTAATCACTCCTTAAGTATACACATCACTCGAGAACATTATCTCACCCTTGCACCTGTTGGAAGCGGCCAAGGGGGCAGAGTGAATCAAAAAGGAGAGAAAAGTTGGCCAAGTTTTGTGGAGCTGAAGTCATCTCGTGAACCCACCTGTGCCCATGACTCACAACTTTGGTGTCAGGCTTACATGATACACTGAACCGAGCTCTGCTTCCTGTGCTGTGCCGCTGACGTCGACATGTGGGTCTGTATCAGGGTCGTGGCTGCCTTGGACAGTTTCCCAAGCGTAGAGCCGGGAGGGGGGGCAAAAGGGGTTTGTTCTGGGGCCATTTGTTTTGATTTTGTCACCTATTGACATCTTAAAATGCTCTTCGATTGATCACCACAGAATTTCCTAGCAACTGACTGGTAGATTTTATGAGAAACTCGGGCTGACTTTCATGAGTTAATTTCTAAGCACCGGTCGACTATACTCAACAAGCCCTGGGAAGGAGTAGCTCATGCTTCTCTTCCAAAGGGGGCTGGGGTGGGGTGGGGGGGGGGTGCATTTTGCAACGGCTGTTGTTTTGTTCAGCTCATCAAGCTGACGCGTTGCTCCAAGCGACCCCCACCGCACCCCGCAACCTCCAGGATATTACTCCCTCTTTCAGAAACACACTGTTGCCGGTCTGCGGATGGTACGTCGCCCTCATTTGGGGAGAGTTCAAGGTGTGCGCCCCCCCCCCCCCATCCCCGTCGCATTGTCCTCGTGGCTCATGCTTCAGATTCAGTGAAGCTCCTGCCTACTGGGCCATATTAAGCCTTCGCCCTGGCGCTAAAAACAGCATGTTGGGCACCGCCGACGTGCCCACTAAAATACACAGGACAGAAATGTAATGAGCAGTATGTAAAGGGAACAAGCGTGACGTCCATGTAAGCTACATTTACACGAAAAAAAATGTCAAAGAGTGCTACAATGCGGGTCCTTCAGGGCCTTAGGCTGTGTGGGAAGGATTTGATGAATTCTGCTTACGTTCCGCGGATTCCTCCCTCGCGGGGACCTTCAGGAAAAGAATGGGTCATATGCAAATGGCATGCACAGTATGGAGAAGAAATTTCCCACAAGCCCAGTGTGAAAAGGGCTCTCCCTCCCCATGCCAGGCCCGCTGAAAGGGCCTTTTCTTCTGCCACTGAAAGTGAATGAGGTAGAGCAGGCTAACTGCAAAGGTAACTAGGCTCTTTCTCCTCGGGCTTTCTCACTAAAGCCTCGACACACAATGGTTCATTTACGCATTCAACCACACAAACCACAATAAAGCACATCCAAGCGCAGTTAAGGGGGTTACTGAAACTGACTCTGGGTTTAAAACTCTTCCTTTATGCGGGAAGAGCACCTTTTTATAGGCTAATGCTCTCTGCCTCCGTGGGGGCAGCTAATCATTAATCAGCCTTAACAGAGGTGAGATCGTACATCATATAATTCTAATTTCAAGGAGCGGCCCACCGAGGAAAGTAACTCTTCTACCCTGACAATCTCACTTCGCCGTAAAAACCTTTCCCCCGAAAAAGTGTTACCGACATGCGATAAAAGTATGAGTCTCTTGACACATAGTCCGTAATCTACTGTACCAGAGTGCCGCTGCCATGGGTCGTGTTTTACATCTGCCATCACAGAGTCTTTCAACTGTCACCTGTTCTAAACGTCTTTGGACACCTCCGCCGCTTCTCACCAACTCTCCATCCATCCCCCCACTTGCCAGTCCAGGGGGAACCCGTAGCCCACAATTTAAGGGGTCACCAAAGAATGGACAGAGAGAAGGAGGGAGAGGAGAAAGGGGCCGAGGGCTCCCAAACTCCCTCCCTCTCCTCCCCCGCTCTTCCCCTTTCATTGAACAGACTTAAACACAAACACAATTGGACATGCTGGAAGCCTCACAATGGCACAGGGGAGGAAAGTGAAGTCATACTCTAGGCACGCTGGGTGCCTAGGTCAGGGGGCAATCAACAGCACCCATGGCTACTGTGTCTTAACCCCTCCGCCTTCTCTCTCTCTCTCGCCCCAAAATAAAGGAGAAGCTGGGGGGGGGGGGGTGGGCGGGGGGGGGCAATTTCTTCTTCCTTGGCACTTTCAAATGAAGCTGCCGGGGAAGTTGGTGAAAGACTGCGAGATAAATGAAATATTTCCTCCTCTGCTAAAAGTCTTCACACAACAGGGGTGAACCTTTTAAATGTAAACACGTCTTTCTAAAACGCTCGCGTGAGCATGTGGGGCGACACCGCCAATCGCCACCTCCTCCAAAAGCCATTGCTCGTTTCACTTGACAAACTGTACCCGCGGCTCGTATTGTTCCCAGGCAAACTTACAGCATGTGGTTGCATTCAAAAGTTTTTAGGCGTGGTGACAGAGTCCAGCGCACTCGGCATACTGTAGTTTCATCAAGCCAATAAACGAGTACTCAACATCACCCAAGTAGTTGCCAAGTGCCGACCTCATTTTACTTATTTGATGGGTGATTCATCGGGGGGGTGAAGTAAAAGAGTGGGGAGGAAAGAAGCATTGCACTTTATTAACTATTTTGATGCAACAGCTATTGAGAAAGAGTCCAAAAACCATCGCAGTGACGCCCTGTTTCTTTTTGCAAGGAATGCTAACGCCGCTCACATTCCTCTATTCCCAAATTGCTGCGTTAAATTACCATTGCGGGGGAATGGCAACCATTCCCGAGGGGTGCGCAACGGAGAGACGCGACAAAGGGAGCGGGAGTATCCCACCAATTGCAAACACCTGTCATCCTGCGAGCTGTTAACACCTCTCTGTTTACAGCAGAGAATGGAGCTCACCTTGAGCGACGCCACACGTGATCGCAAGCAACCCGGCAAAAGCCACTGACCGCCATTGATGACGGTGACTCATAAAAATTGTATTCAACTTACGATAAGAGCATTTGACATTGTTATAAAAAAAAAGGTGCAGATATAACTTAACATTCCCATGGGAATTCCATTATGCTGGTTTGCATCACTTGTCACGGGGTAAAAGGAAGTATGGATATTAGGGCAAATGCAAATGAGGTCAAAGTAACAGACAAGACATCTGCCCGGTCACGGACTTTAAATATCAATAGGCCTGCGTAAAAGCCTGTCAATTCAAAAGAGGGGCAAGTACACATTTGGAAATCTTTGTCAACGTGGTTCCATTTTCTACATCTCGACAAAATGTGTTTATTACAACGCTAATCTGAAAACCTAATTGAAGATAAAGAAAATTACAAACCTCAAGTTTGTGAAACTCTGCTCTAGAGTGCTTGTAAAAAAAAAAAAGAAAATAAATAAAGTTCTTAGCTGTGCTGTTATCTAAGGCGTGTCCACATGTTTACACCCAATCCCCAAAGACGACGCAGCACAGTGAACACGCCTCATAACAAACTAAGATGACAGTGGGGGGGGGGGGAAAAAGAAAAGAAAAGACATTTTTAGACAATGCGGTGACAAATCAGCAATGAGATCAACATGGTTTGGTGCTATGTTACCGCCCACAACTACCATGCCTGACTTTTCCACCTCAGCACATCAAAACCAGCAGACATTCCACACGCTTTTTTTTCCCACCTTGCCATTAACTTCTTTCACATTTGAATCGTCATTTCAGAGTAACACTGCAATTTGCACATCACTCCACTGCCATTATTAATAGAGTCACCATTATAGCTCTCACTAATTTGGACATTTTGATTAGTGTTACCACACTATTGGACCATTTATACTGTTTTAGTGACTTGCTTTGTGTTCTAAATGCCGTAAAGTGGCTCCAACTACCTTCCACAAATTCTTTTGTGTGTTTTAACCTACTCAGCCAATGAGAATGGTTCTGAGACTTAAGAAACGGCACGTGTTATTTCCAGCATCACCCCACTTCCTTGAGGCTACACTGGGTGGCACAATACACAATACATGATGCAAAACAACCGCGTCACTTGTCACTGTTGCAACAATTACAAACACAAAAGCCATGCAGAGGGATGCAAGCGGGAACTCACATTTTCGGGGGAAAGTCGAGAGCGTGGAAGCAGCGACATTTTGTGTCACTTGCGGACTATCTCGAAGCGCCACAGAAACGCCGAGTCAATTAATGCGCGAGCAAGTATGTGTGACAGTGATATACAAACGCGCCAAATGACGAGTATTTTGTTTTAAAAAAGCTGGCGAGGTGACCAACTGTCCCAGTGGAATCAAAAGGATTCCCAACGCCACAGGCGGAGAGCCGCTGTCCTTATATGGACTGCGCGCAGCTCACATAAACAGGCGCGTGAGCTGTGCCTCGCGCTCCGGAACCTCAGTCAAACGTCGACGTCTTTCTGATAAGCTTTCAGTTCCTTATTGACCGTTATCGATTAAGAAGAAGAAAAAAAAGAAAAAGACAAATATAAAAGGTTTCAAATAATGTGCAAAAACAGACGCGTTAAACGCTCTGACGGCGATTGCGTTGGACAACATGGAAATAAGTGTTCCAAACAACACTTTGAATCACCCCTACCCAAAAACAACCGGGGTTTCTTTGATAAAGTTGTTCAAAGCGCTTAGCGTTGCTGAGCAGCTTCGATAAGGCAACCCAAGTTATTCCGCCCTACGGTGCAGCAACAGTGTCCCTCGCGTTACCTGCTCCGAGTACATTCACGAAAGAAAAGCGCACGAAAGAGTTGTTGTTTTTGACTTTGATCAACACGAATCCGTCCACTGAAGCACAACAATGCTGGCGGAAAAAAATAAAAAAATAAAACAGCCCGTCGAGAACTGTAATAACAACCAGGTTAATAACAGGTCCGAGTTTGACCGAGAGAGGGTTATAACTCGACACAACTCGACCAATAGTATCTCTTTCTATAAAGAAAAATCGTCCACAAATCCAACAAAAACGTGTTACGGTGAGATTAAAGCGCTGTCCGTCCGTTTATAACAGGGTGAGGTGCTAGTAACGGTCTCGGGTGCAGCGGACCGCTGAAAGAAAGATTAAAAAAAAAAAAAAAAGACTCGACAGAACGTTCTTAAAGCACGTGAATAATGGCTCTGAAGAAGAGGAGGAGGGGAAGTATACGAAAAGATAAACATAAGATAACAGCGTGTCCGTTTATAAAAGGCGGAGGTGCAAATAACGGTCTCGGGTGCAGCGAACCGCTAGGCGGAGGGCGAGACGCGACCCCAGGTATAACGGTACACCACATAGGCAGCAATACAGCGCTCACTTGCGACTTCACGGCACTTTTAAGTGGACTAAAAAAAAACACACTTTTGCACATCCAAAGTTATCACCAAAGTAACCGATGGACACAACGGCGTCCCGACTGTGCCCCCGAACGGAAAGCTCCCCCATCAGAAGTAGTTTTACTCACCGTTGTTCCTTCTCGGGTTCGCCTGCTTTCTGCGCTTACACCTGGGGCCATCCGCCATGATCCTTTCGTTGTGTCTAAATGCTGCCGGAGAGTCACCTCCTCTCTCACCCCCTCTCCCCCTCCGTGTCCTCCCTCCCCTTCACCTCCCCTTATCCGCACCTGGTTTACGACAACTAACACTTTACGACATCACCTTCCCGTGTACCTCCCCAGCCCGAAGTTGCATGCACCGGTCCCATCGAACGAAGCTCTGCGAGTGAGAAGAAGACAGAGACGGTCGGGCAGCTTGTGCCGGCTTTACCTGACCAGCCTCTCGGAAGTGAGCTTATGTAGGTTGGCTCTTTTATTTCTTCTTTGTTTTGATCATCAAAGGTAAAGATGATAGATGTGCTTTGCAAGATGTGCACGTCATAAAAGCACCACTACATGTGTGACTTGAACACACGCACGCGCGCACACACACACACACACACGTGCAACACTTCAAACTTGTTTTTCTCCCTAGTTGCATTCGCAACGTGCATTGCATTGTTATTTGTTTTTTTGTTTTTTTGTTTGCAGTAAAAACAACAACAACCTGTTACAGGTCTAATCAGTCTTGTGTTCACTAAAGTACCTGAAAGTGATACTTAGTTAAAAGCACAAAAACTCAAACAAAAGATAAATAGTTGAAGTCACTTTGTAGCACACTGTCTATTCATAAATATTAAAGGTAATTTTCTAATATTAATTTTAGGGGTAGATTGCTAGGTAGATATTAAGCAAAATAAACTGTTCACAAAATGTACACAATGATGATGCACTACCGCAAGGCAAAGCAGACCAATGCCAAATACGATATCATCACTCTCTTAAAATAATATCCCAAGTTATAAAAAAAAAAAATTTCACCTTAAATATCTTCTTAGGGTGATGACCATCTCTGCTAAAATCGGCTACATCCTTCGTTAAACAGATCATTCATTTATATTCCTGAAAATAAATTATTAAATACAATATATTGAATAGATCTTCCATGGCCCTAGTGAGGGAAAGCGGTGAATATGGATGGGTCTGTATTTATACAGCAATAAAATAAAAGTACTCGTAATGAATAATAGATATGTGATAAGGCGGCAGGTTGTTAGCACGCTCGCCCCACAGTTCTGAGATCGACGGTTCGAATATAGCCTGCAGCCCGAGCCTTTGATGTTCTCCGGGTACTTTGGATATCCCCCAAAAATATTTCTGACTTCATATGTCTGTGATCCCAATGAGGATAAGTGGCATATAAAATGGATGCATAGATGCAATAGTAAATAAACATTAAAAATAATAATAATAAATGTGCCTAATGACTGAAAGTAGAAGTAAGTAAGAATGAAGCTAAGTGTGTCGATCAATTACATTTTAATTTCATGCAGGTCGCCCAGGTTCAATATTGGCCGTTGACCCGATGTCCGCCCACAGCCGGTCTCAAGCACTAAATAGCAACGGAATCGGGCGTATAAACTCTTCCAAACAAGTCATGCGGGTGACTCACCATGACAACTCCTTTTGGGGCACGGCGAAAGTCACAATAACAACTTGAGGGTTGTCGTTGACAGTCACTATATAGCTTAACAAGCTCATGATGATGAAAAGAGCATTGATGTTTTGACTTCATTGGTATCAGTTGTATAGTTTGATGATTCTTGGGCCATGTGCACTCTTCATATCTAAAGTGCATTTTTTATAATAAAAAGTGACTAAAAGCAAACATTGCATCACAATTTCAAACCAAAATGTCAATCCAGGTGGCTTATGGGTCCCTTACTGCAGTTCCCCATTACATACCAAAGAACGTGAAGATTTCCGTTTCTGGTGTTTGGTGTTTGTTGTCAAATTGGGCGATTGTATTTAATTTTTTTTCAAAAGAAACTCTTATTTCATTTATCAGCCAAATTTTAGGGATTCCGCTCGCAGACATTATTTAAACACCAGTAAAGCATCTTTATTTATTTTTTACTCATCCTCGACTAGTATTTGAGCCTGTGAAATGTGTGTTGGCGAGAGGAAGAAGTCATGAGACTGTCGTCACTGATTCAATCCTCCGCATAAAGAAAGACCCCGCTGTTCTTCTTAGTAGCGCTTACCTCAGACGAGGACGACACAGGCATGCCAGTGCAATCAGCAGGTTCAGGCTGCTTCCAATCAGATGAAACCTTCGTTCACAAACACACAATGCTTATCACACCACGCTCTGAGCAAACGGAAAGAAAAAACTGTCACATGTCTGAGGTGAATTCTTCTTGTCAAAAGGAAAGGTGAACTTTATAGACTGCACGAAGGGCCGGTCAAATCTACATTTAGAGGTCGGGGGGGGGGGGGAGTTGCGGTTGTTCTGAGGCGGTCGGTGGCTATTCTTAAGGCAGACAACTACAGTCAAACCTCGGTTTTCGAACGTCTCGGTTCTCGACCAATTCGGTTTTCGACCAAAAATGTCCAGTTTTTTATGCCTCGGATGACGAACAAATTTCGGTTCTCGAACAAACTGAGCGCACTTGAATGCACCATTTGACTCCTCTCGCCTTCCTTACACGAGGAATTGACGCTTCCTCGGGTAGACGAGGAAGTGACGCTTCCTCGTGTTGCTTTCCATTGTGAGCAGACGTGTTTCAATAAACTTTTTTATTTTAAAAAGAGCGTGGTTTCGGTTTTCGAACAATTTCGGTTTTCGAATAGCCTTCTGGAACGGATTATGGACGAAAACCGAGGTTTGACTGTATAAGGTTTCGATTGCCTGTCATCAGTCAGTTTTGTCGGAGTTGGACTATGTTACCCACTTCAGATGAACTCATTCACTCCCAAAGACGCTTTTCAACGTCTTTTCAGACTTGGTCTAGAATTGGCTGGTACTGAATGAGCTTTAAGAAACGTATCTTCCGTTTGATATCCTGACTCGCCCAATGTGGTTGTTGCATGGCTCCGTTATGTTTTGTGGTCATCCCAGACCAGTTTATAAACCTTATGCATGTTTTTTGAAGGTATGGGGCAAGCTGTGACCTGAGGATTCTATGTTCTGTCATGAGGAAACGGCGCCGCGAAAAATCTGCATGCCCCGGGCCATCGTCTTTTTTTTAGTGCAACTCATCCTTCAGCTACAGATCCAGGTACTGTATACCCACAGACAATTGGCACTTCTTAAGACTGAATAATTCAGTGAGCACAGAGCAGGCCCGCTCTAAGGACAGGCCGATCAGACAGAGAGTAATAGCTTTAGCATAAACAACACCTCCAAACTTGCACTCTTCCAATAATTGTCTGACAAGGGGAGGGGTGGTTGCCCAGACACTGCGTAGCTTGCTGGAAAAAAAAAAAAAGGCCCCAGAAACAGCCTGAATCAGCAAAGATCAATGGCGAAACTTTCAGCTATCCACGTGGTCCTATCGCGGTGGCTCCTTGCACGCTGAGCATGGAAAATAAGATGCTTGTTAGCCAATGGAAAGTCCGATCTTTTCCCATTTTCCTTAGAGCACTCCACTATTAACATGAGGGCAGCGCCTGCGGAAAAAAAAAAAAAAAAAAAAAGAATAACAATTGTGCGACTCCACGTAATGTAAAACAGCCCGAAGACACCATCTGATGTCTCAAAGAAAAGCTGGGGATTATTTTTTTTTTTCTCGCCGGCAACTGGCGTAGACTTCATACACGATTAAACGGGGGATGCAATTTAATAGGTACATACTTGCAAGGTTTCTGATGTCTCTTGTATTGTATGAACAAAGTCAAGACATGGTCAATGTAAAGAGCGGGATTTTATTCAATTGGACACTAATGGCATAGGGACAATAAAACCCACTGCAGCAGTCAAATAGAGACCAAAACCGAATATGAAGAATCCTGTCGCTTTTTTTTTTTAGAAGCACCAAACTCTTGTCCAGCAACATTTTCATAAAGTAACCTGAGAAGTGTGAATCTGTCTGTACTGTCAACTTGTTTCGCAGGATGTTCATTCGTAATGGAACTGAAATCTATTTTTAGTTTTTATCGTATTTTTTTTATATATACAATGCAGTGGAAAAGGGGCATTACACTGCTGCATTCGCTGCTACAAATCAGTTGTTGGCTTTGCAAACTTTCGATAACGTGCTAACCGCATACATAAATTAACCAAAGATGTATGCAGTAAGTCAGCTGTCTCATCTGTTTCCAGCCTTCCTGCAGTTACATCACCGTGATACTGTTTAGGGCCGAAACTGTTTTGCTCTGGCCATACAAACCGCACTAAGGGGGAACTGGAAATAGGGCTGACCCCAGAGATGTGTTGAGTGTTTAAAAATTGCACTCAAATATGAGGAGGCTACTGTTATGTTGGTGAGTGCCTTTTGATTTTAAGCATTCATAAGCATTTCTTCTTGTACTAAAAAGTATTTCACATCAAAACCAGTCTGACAAGTACAATTCATTCAACAAGTTACTTTAGTGAACGTCATGGAGTAAATGTAGCACGTTACTCGCCACTTCTCGTCAAACCTGATGATACATTTGACGGTCGGATCGGACCGAGCTTGGATTTGTTTGGAAACTGTACCCGGATCACTGACCGCTTGAGTTGATCCAAAAGCGCACTTTTCTGATGACAATGACGTCCAGCTATCGTCTTTGCTAATGCGTGCCATGACATGGAATGAAATGGAATGCAGACTTTTGTTCTTTCTGTAGGGAGTTGAAACCGAAAGGATGAGGGGAAGGGATAAGCAGCCATCCTCTACTACATTAAGGGATCATGCTGCTCCCTGAAAATGAGTATTGATCCTCTTAGGTGCAGGATCGTTTAGGAGATTAATGTGAGAAGTGGTTGAGCTCCGTAGTGCTCCACCAGGACCGGGGGGGGGGGGAGGATCAGCTCAGTGGGACAGCCCGAGCCACGGGTGACAGAGGTGCAATTGCGCAATAGCGCAGAGAGGCTGGAGAGCAATTCGGTCCTGTACATCCTCACTAAAGTACCGCCATCTGGGCTATCAGCTAAGAGCGCCAGCTGGACGTACAGGTTAAGAGGGAAGGTGAGGAGGCCAGAGCACGTCAGATAGAAACGGTCTGAAGAGAGAAAATGAAACGGCTGCGTGTCACGGACAGGCGGCGTGGATAGAATGAAGGGCAAGGTAAGGAAGAGAGGAAACGAGAGTAGAAAAGAGGAACAGAAAGTGCAAAGAGGAGGACGACGGAAAAGGTACACCCTGCACTACACCGAATAAAGAGGAGGAACAAGACGCCGTGGCAGTGATCGAGCGACACAGAACAGACCAAACTGCTTAATCTCTCCCCGGAGACGGCGACTAAATGTGAGGTTCTCCTCTTCTGCTTTCCACAGACCACCAACCCCCCCCCCCCCCACACACAATACCGTGGCACTCTGCTCAGCTGCAGTCGAGGCTGTTATCCCGCTAAAAGCCACGAGCGCAAACTCAAAGTGCACGAGCGGAGCCCACTTTGAAAGGCTCACTTTGAGCCGAGCTGTTAGGCCAACGCTGCACAAAATGAGTTGTGAGAATGATCAGTGATTTTATTTAATTTATTTTGTCCACAAAATCACTAATCTAATGATCCTCCTTGCAGTAAATAAACAGATCCGATTGCAGGCCTGAGATTTTTCTCATATATCTCCCTCTGGGGGGTGTAGCAGTCCTGGGGGGGGGGGGGGGGACTCTTAAAACAAATATTAGCTCAAGTATTCAGCTGCAGTTGAATGTGTGCTGTCAGAGTGCGAAACCCAACAATGCAATGTTTTTAGGACGAGATGTCAATCAGATTTTTTTTTCTCCCCCACCAAGCCAGCAAATTATCAGCACGCTTCCGCCTTCCTCCGGTATTTTTTTGTTTTTTTTTTTTTTTTGTTTCTCAAGACGGGAAGTTTCTGACACAAAGGTCGAAGTCAGCCACACCCCAAACATAATTTGGGAAAGGAACAGTGAACCAAAATCATGCATGCATTTTCACACCCGGGATAACACCGAGGAGGTGATATGTATGTGGGCGGCCGCACAACTTTGAGTTCCTGACCCATGGGTGAACGTAACGCTGCCTGTCTGCACTGTGGTCCCAGATATATACTTGTTTTGGCTAGGAGGATGTGCGTGTGCGTGTTATCCTAACACGCACACGCACATACACACAGTGCACGACTGCAATGGCCCAGAAAGCCTTGCCCCAGTCATATTTTATGGCTGTCAATTGTAGAAAGCCCGTCTTACATTTATATTGTATTCGTTGGACCGCCTGTTACATTCTAGCGTCGGTGTGTCCATGCGCTCTGTGCACATCAAACTAAGCATAAAACTTCCAAGTATCAAGGTGTTGTTTCTGGCTCATTCTCCCACTCGAAACCAGTATACTGTCAAATTATCGGTGTGAACTGAAGTGTTTGCCGCACCGATATGGCAATGACTAGTCTGCTGTTTAATCCTACTCCAATAGGATAATAGTCTTTCATTTATCTTTGAATGTAGAAGATAATTACACAGTGTACATTTGCTAAAGTACATCTAAATTCCTCTCACCAACGTGCATTAGCTCAATGCTAATATACAATGTGAAAGGTCACAGAGGGGCGAACAGCAATGAGCATAAATGTTGTGGCAATTCTAAACCTCCAAACCACTGCTACTTTGAGCCCTGTTCTAAACCATTTTAACCCTGGAGAACCCACAGGGTCAAATTTGACCCCTATAAATTCTGCTACTCAAATGCTATCCTTAAATCCCAAAAGGTCAAATTCGACCCTAATCCAAAATTAGGATTAAAGCACTGAATATTTGAAAAAAAACATATATTTTGGTGTTCAGTGAACGTATAACAGTCATTTAATGTATAATTCATCATTTTCCAAAGAAGAAAATGGTTCTTGGGTTCTCCAGGGTTAAAATATCTGTCAAAGGAGCTTAAAACTGAAGTCTGGAGAGAGACCCCCCCCCCCCCTACCCCCACTTTTTTGTAAAAAACATTTATGATGACCATTTCACAGTCAATAACTCGCGTGACATATTCTCTCTGCAAAATGTTGCTTTTCAAATTGCGCAACCTTTAGGATTGTTTTTTTTTTTTTAAACTTAGAGGTTCTACTCTGAAACTTTGCAGTGAATTAAATGTTGGGAAGGCTTCAAATGAACAAGTAAAAAGTATGAAAACTTTTTTTTGTGCTTAAAAAAAACATAATGTCCCCACGGTTGATATCAGTATGAAGGATTTGAAAGTGTGCTTTGACATTTCCTTGTTTCTAGGTGCAAGTTTAAGGCTGACTCTGCGAAATGTGTATGTGGTTTATGTTTGCTTGGGGTCTCATTTTGTGATTGGCCAATACTCTTTCACCCGGTGAGTGTGAATACCAAACACCTACTCTTTTCCCACACGTTCTCATCGTCCATCAGAACATTTGTCTAAAGTCTCTGCACGAATAGTGGCGCGCTACTCGAAATGAACATTCAAAATGCCAGGCAATTACTACTCTGGGTGTCCCTTTACTCAACCTTTGCATATTAAAGCCCGCTTGTCAAACAGATTGTCTTCGCTGCTCTGAGCAGCCCGCACTGTGAAACAATTTTCATTAAGGGACGACCGCATGGACCTTCGGCCGGCAGCCTCATGTAATTTCATAGCCCAGCGTCCCTGTGACCACTTCAGGGTCCAGCGGTGGCCACCCACACCTTTACAACAGCCAGAGAGAGGTGCTGAAAAGGTGACAGACTGCTAGTAAGTTTTAGGCCTGAAAAGGGAGTCCCAAAATGAAACCCCAGTCCAGGAAATGACCGCTATCATAACATTTAAGCTTCGGGAATGAAATATGGAGTGGGGCGGTCCTCATTTGCGCAGGTGGGAAATATTCCTTATCTTCTGTTAGAAGGGCTTCTTCTCACATTCCCAAAACATGTTATGCTAACTGAAGACCTCGATCTTGAGTCTTGCGAGATCATGCACATGATGGTTGAGACTCTCTTTTTTTTTTTTTTTTTTTTCGACAACGGTACGCAAAGATGTGAGCCAAACAAATCCCCAAAGTCTCTATTAGAAACATATGCAGGGCATCGCTCATCGAAATGTGTTACAGTGTTACAGCCACAGCAACATTTAACGTGCACAAAAAAAAACAAACTCAAGCACATGCCTTAAACCCATCCATCCAAGATCCTGTTCGGGTTAACGGGGAGCTGGAGCCTATGCCAGCGAAAGGAAGACTATACTGTGCACCCCGGACTGTTTGCCAGTCAATCACAGAGGGCGCATATAGAGACAACCATTCACACTTTCATTCACTCATCCTGTCACAGGATGGCAAGTGACTTAAGTGAGCGAACCACGGAAGTGTCAGAGACCACGCCCCCCAAATGTAAATCTAAACATCTGCATGCCACGCACCGTATGCCGCTTTGTTTGATTCATTGATCAGAATCGATTTTCAGTACTGTGAGTAAGTGATGGCGGCGGTTGGCTGAAGAAAGTGCTTGAATTTGTATATTTCGGACTTAGTTCCTGTTGCTTATGTCAAACTTTTTGCCAAGTTGTGCTCCCCCCTCACATTTACAATAAACACCAGTGACAGTGTCAGGGCAGTTGCGCATCTGACAAGACACAAAAAGAAGGGTGCTGGCACTGTGTATGGCTTATCAGGGCATCCAGACACCGAACTTTGTTACTTTTAGCAATATCCTAATCCAGCAACACAGGAGGGCCGAACCTGGTGTCACATACAGTAAAATATTTGGAAAATGTGAGATGACAGGAATTTCTAAACACGGCAACACACGGAGGTGGCATGTAATTGGTTAGAATTACACTACAGCTGCGCTGCGGGAACACAATTTTGAATCAAGCCTCAATATTGCATGCCACAAATAGTACTCTTGTTGAAGCCAAATTCATCAGTTCGAGTGAAATTAAATGTTTGGGGTTTTTTTTTTTTCTCACACAACCCGAACAGTTTTTGTGTCTGCTAAAATAGATGGCTCCATTTTGAATTATTTAAGATTGCAGGAATGACCCCAAAAATGAGCAGCCTTTTACGGCATTATCAGAGTTCGTATGTGAAAAAAAACCAAACATGATATTGACATGTAGCAACTGTTTTAAATTGCATAAGATACCTCGTTTGCGATTTTGACAAGGAAATCCCAATTAATAAATTCCATCCCCAAAAAACACTCACTGTCATAATTGAACCACGTCAGCTAAAAAGGAGTCCAAAATGGCAATCAAGTTAAGCCTCACATTGTGGACCGTGAGCGAGGATGCTCATGCTTATTCAGTGTGTCCACTGAGGTGTGCAGACACTTCATTTAATATTTCCATAAGGTTGCATATGAGGTGAACGTGAGGCATGCCGGTAATAGGGAAGTAATGCATTCCGTGCCAATGGCAAAAAGGAACGCTTGAAACATCCCTCAGATGAGCAGCAGTTTCCAACTCGACAGTGGACACATACATAATTAAGCGAAGTAAAGAAATGCATTTTTCATCCCCCAAACATCAAAACACCTCAATGTCTCTCATAATGAGCAAGGTACATCTTTTTTTATTCACTGAGGGAATGCAAAACGAGAGGCGGGTCAATCAGAGTGCGGGCAAAAAAAACTATAAAATTCAAAATATTGGCAAAGAAAAGAAAAGAAAAAAAAATTGATCCACACGCACAACTTATTTTAAAGTTAAATCAAGCAGTGACATAATGCAATGCATCCTCGGGGGGGAAGAGAGATTTTTTACGATGAACCTTGTTAATAAGATTAGATTAGTATAATATTAGTGTCACTCCGTGTACTTTTTGCCCAATCGAGCTCTACTCATGCAAATCGCGCACAGCCCACAGTAGATGCAAGAAAAAGGACCTCTTAAAGCGGGCTCATTTCATTGAGATTCAAATTTGACTCAAGTCGACTAAAGTGGGTTTTATATTTACCAGTGTGCGCTACATTAACGAATACGTTGGAAATGGTGGCAATCTTGAAACTAGGCAACTGCACACGGCATCAATGTGTGACTTTTTATTATTATTTTTATTTTTTTACAGGTACCAGTGTTCAAGATGGAGCTTGAATTGGTTGAATTGAGGCTAGCCCTTCTTTTGAAATGAAGGTCACCAAAAAAAAAACGCGACAAACCAAAGAAAAAGCGAAACGCATTAATTCTTTGATGCTCGTTGAAGTGAGAGTGTTCGGAGATCACGCGATTTAAAAATTTGTAATTACAATTTGGTCAACTTTTATAACATCAGGGCCATTGGACTTGAGCGGGTGCAATCTACTCTGCAATAGCTTTATATGTCTACGTGTTAGAAGATAATGTTCAATAGTGCTGAGGATAGCGCCGCCACTGTCTTTGAGAACATTACATCGACCATCCAGTGCGATTCAGACCGTCTCCCTGCACACCTTCGTAGATGGGAATTAACCTGACACAGCTTAAAACGCCTTACTGAATGTTGGTCGATAATGTCATTATCCTAAAGCAATTCTTAATTCTATTTGGACCTCGGCTAAAGATCCCTTTATTGATCTCAAAGTCGGATGACACGACTACTTTTTCTATGGTTACGACTTCAATGTGCTTCTACGGCCCATGCAGTTCAATACACGACGGATGGCTTAGAATATAATTTGAAATGCTTTAACGTCTCCTTCACAATGATACTTGGAGGATTTAATCAAGAGTTACAGTTAGCGGCTCGGCAAATGCTGGCAAGTGATAGCTGTGTCGTTCATCAAGGCTTACAGAAAAAGCTATTTCATATCCTATTTAGAGAGATGAGAAATATTGATATGAGTCACAGAGCATTATCAGCATGAAACAGAAGCAACCGAGCCTCTCTTTTTCTTCTCAATCTTTCACTCTACTGCCGCAGTCTTTATGCGAGCGAGCGCTTGAAAAGAATAAGAAAAAAAGCCCTAAGTTGCAGAAATGCATGTTTTCGCTTTTTGACCATTTGTCATCAACACGCACAAACAAACTGACAGTCAGAGAGCACCTGTCACAGGCGATCCTCTGTAGGCCGTGACAGTGGTTAACAGAAGGAGACATGTGTAGCCCCAGGTGACTCAAACTGCAAAACTAACAACACCATGCTTCACTGCCCAAAGAACGCGGTGTGAAACACTAGCAAAAAGGGTCTGCGTAAATGTGCACATTCACGTGTACCTAAATGGTTTTTTTTATGGATTCATTGGACGTCAAGTAAAAGTAAACATTGGTGCTGGATGTCATTTATGGCATGAATTACTGTAAATATTGCACACAGCAATTGTTGCAATAAATATGTGCTCATTGTGGGTATTCCAACTTGTTCAATTTTGGTTTTGACTTCAGTAAATACTGAACCGTGGTTAGATTTAGACTGAATGTTTCAAGTGACACAATTCCAATATTTTTGGCAAATATGTATATGCGGCATGCAGAGAAAAATGAACCTCGCTTAGGGTAAGGTGTGAATGTCCGTGTATATACAGTAGTTGGATCAGGTTCCACCTTAGGAAAATACTGTAGCAGCATTTTCTCCAATGCAGTCTTTTTTTTTTTTTTTTTTAATTATCCCCCGTTTTTGTGAGGTACATATGAATGGGTTTGCTTTGGGATACCCAAATTTAACATCAATATCGATTATTTACTCGCATCTCTGCGCTACTCAGAAATATATGCCAGCGAGAGAAATACTGTACTGTGGTAGTTTACTCCGAGTCTGAGCTCTTGGCTGCATTTATAGCAGACTCGCAGACAGGTGGGCTGTACCATTCCTTCCCATGTGAGGTGTTTTACCTCAAACATGTCTACAAAGCACCTTTCTTTGACCGGTCTCAAGCAAAAATAATCGATATCAATAATACCGTTTGGTAATGTGCTGCTTAAAATGTATATGAGCCGATTTAATACAAAGAATAACAGATGAGGATTATCCCCTGCATATGTGGCACCCCCATGTGAGTTTATTGATGGTTTAGCCCAACATGGCTGCAGCGAAACAGAAATGAGAATCGACGATTTTGCAGAGTATTTTCGAAAATGACCTCGTCTCTAGAGTGAAAGTGGAGCCTCTAGCTCTCTGGAGATCCAGGTGAGACACCATTCGAGTTAAATGGAGCCTGCTGCTTTGAGTCACATCATCGCAGCCCAGTAGGGCTGAGTTTGAACTGTTGTCAGTCACCATAGCCTGTTCATGTAGCTCGAATATCTGCATGAAGTCATCGTTTACTCTTTGTATAACACAGTCAAAGTTGAGAAACAACAACATGCAATACAAGACACATGGCGTAAATGTGCACATGCACCAACTTGCGCGATGGTGAACGCTATCGTAACATCTGTCAGTTTGTGTACAGTTAGTGCAGCGCAGGCCCGTGCTAAGCCTACGGCAATGCTACGCAGACCACCGTCACTAAATTAGGCTTCCAGCAGCAAGCAAATGTCACAAACAACCTCAAAGTGATCTGCAGACATTGGTCGCCGTTTAAGGATGCTGTGAATCTTGTGCGTAGAACTCGTCCTTGTTGTGTCTCCAGTGCTGATTCCGTGTTTAGGGTTTGTTGTTGTTTGGATAGTTTGATGAAAACAGTCCCCCTTGTTTACAGTTATATTAGTTTTTACAATGCACACAAATTACAGTCTACTCATTAGTAGCCATTCTTCCAACAGAGCAGTGCAATGTGTTTATTTTGATTTAATTTATTTTTTGCACTCCGAGCAAGATTACGAAAAACTAGTGAAGCAAATTTTAACCAGGCATGTTTGTTTCAATTCATGTGTTCGGAGATACCCAAATTCATCACACTTGCCCTTTTGCCGCTGCAAGCTATCATATCTTGATTTTTAAGCCTGTCTGCTATCTTTATTGTTATACTACAGGACAATGGGTTCATTAAAAATGTAGCATTATTAAAACAAATAAAAACAATCTCACAATTTACTCGTGTAATATTAGTCAACTACTTGCATCACAACAAAACAGCCTCCTTAAAAAATATATATATATATTTTGGGTGTTATTAGAAAACCACAAAAGCTTCTATAAATTATTCACTACCAAGGTGTCAAAACTGAGCATTAATCTGGTTGCTTTGAGGTCCAATTTAAGGTTGTGCTTGCTACTCGTGACACTGTGGAAAAAAATACATTCAGTCTCTGTATTTCTTAAATCGTTCTTTCACTTTTTTTACAGGGAGGCTTTAAGGAACGAAGCGCTGAAAAAGTGCCCTACGTGAGTGGGTTGCTTTGATGGATTGTGAGGCCCAAGTTTTAGGAAAACTGGTATGTACGTTTGTGAATCTTTTCTGCCGTATATCAAGCATGATACGTGACTGGTCAATTGTGTATGAAGTGATATGTTTCATAAATGGGGTCGTGACACAGGTTAAAAGTGGAGCAAATGATGCACTTCACACTGTTTGCTGCCTATCATACATTCTGGTAGCCCTGTGACGATTAATTTAATAACCCGAATCCATAACAGAAAAGGTCAGAGCTAAATCTCTGTCTCAACCCCATGGACTGAAGTTGCTAGATTCCCAAGTATCAGTGCATGCAGAAATAAGTTGACACGGACCACGGAGCGCTTGAAGGCTGCTTCAAAATAATCTACGTGTCTCTGAAACAAAAGTGGCCCCACCTCACAAGCTATGAGTCCATCATTCTCCTATGCAAGTTTTAATAAACGAATGCTTTGACATGATAATTCATATTCTTATTGCAGCTCTTAACTTAAAGTATGTTTCCTGTATAAGAAAGCGAGTCCGTTGAATTTACAGACTATGTGCACGTTATGGCGCATGGTCAGGATGGTCCCACCTATGACTCAATTTGCACCAGGAAAAACCCAGCAATCCATTTTTTTTCCTCGTATTTTGTTTAGTTGAAAAACAAAAAATCAATATATATTGATATCGATCCAGTATGAATTGCTTATATCGTGATACACTTTTCAGCCATATCACACCCAGCGCTACTTCAAATGGAAGATTATGATACTCGACATACTGAAGAAAAACCTCCAGCCAGGCAGTCAATTGGCAAGCCGTGGCCGAAGAAATGATAAGCTTACAAAAACTAAGCTATCCACTCATGATGGACTCAAGTCTTTCCAAAAGATACCTGAAATGAAATAGAAAAACACCTTGTATGGACGTCGTGGACTGGTTACAAATTACAACAAAAAAAAATTGTGTGACGGATCCATGGGCTAGACTTTGGATATACCTGTGCTTGTTGGTTTGGATGAATCTTTCAACTTCTTTGTAAAGGTTTGCAAATGTTAAACATTAATCCTGCTCATGTAATGTGTATTCAGCAAGCTGGCGCGCTTATTGACTCAACAATCAAGTCATAGAATGAAGTTACATGAAGTGAGGGTTTTTTTTGGGGGGGGGGGGTTGGGAGGGTTGCCCCTATAATTGGTGAACGTACATGTAACTTTGATGAAGAGGACTCTGATGGCAAATTCATTATGCTGGTAGTTTATGAAGGGAAATGTGGCGCGGTAGTGTTAATAAATGTGCTTTTTTTTTTTTTTAATCGAATACAGTGAAACTCCTCTACAACAAAATCTACATGGGTGAAAATACCCCCTAGTGTGAAAAAAATCTTCATGCATTAACACCATTCCCACTTTCCTGTTTCAAATTTGCTACAGTGAAAAACCCCCTGTTGTGAAAAATGTCTTGCTGCACACATGATTTCGTTGTAGAGGAGTTTCACTGTAGTACGGCTTGCTGTAATAAGAGCAATTTGTTTTGAGTGATTAGCTGGCAGTTGCCCAATTTGGCTTGAGTTCAGAATTCCGACGACCAGTTTTGGCTTCAAAATGGAGGCCGAATGTAAAGTGTACAGTATGCGTAAAATGAACACACGTGGCGAAGACAGAATCCTCTTACTTCCAAAGGCCTCACCTTTCAGGAGATGCTAAAAGCGGCACGTTCGTTCAACCATTATCAAAGAGCGCAAGCCATTTTCAACACTTAAGATTGGGCGTGCGTGTGTGCAAGAATACAAGTAAACCCATTCAATGCGCACGCAAAACTATTGATTGGCTACGTGACAGATTGTCACGTTTCTGCTCACTCTGTCCCGTTGTTGATTTGTTGGGCCCACGCCTGATGTCAAAGGCACAAAATGTGTTCGATCACCTTGCACGTTTGTCTTTTGAAGTCTCTGCCTTTTTTTTTTTGCCGTTTTTGTTGGCGCGTTTCCAGATGAACATGTGAAACAAATTGTTTTGTGGAACAGGCCGGCTGCTGTATCAGTTTCCCGATCGATTGCTGACTGGAAGCTTTCTGCCTGGTCAGCCACGGTTGGCAACTGTGAGCTCGCAGTATGTCAGCACGGATGTTTCTCACAATCAGTGAGTCCAAAAAAAAAAAAAAAAGTTTAGTTTCCAATTCTTGCGAGGTCTAAGCATACTTATTTTGTTTGAATGTTTGTTGTGCATTAGCATGCCAGCGATGGTTGAAATGTATCTTCCATGTTCATGATCAGCTGTGATAAATTGACGATGTGTCATGGGGAGGAGAAGCTGAAGGAGAAATCCCCCTCCAAGCAGAGCCAACATACTGAAACTGGAAATAGCTCACTGTGGTGTATATTCCAGAGGGGGGTTTTGGTTTTCCTTTCCAGGTACAAAATATTATTTTCACCATTGCCAGGAAGCCAGGTTTTGTCACATTATAACGAGCTGTAAAGGTCAGCAAATCCCACATGCTGCAACTCTTGCAGGAAGTTTTCATTTCGCACCCCTTCAGACCTGCACTTTTTTTTTTTTTTTTTCTGAGCTGTTGCCATTTCAAATGTCTAGCTGTCATCGCATGTTGCCCCCAAAAGGCTAGCGTGCATTTACCCTTCACTTGCCCCGACTTAATTTTTTTTTCCTGTTGAGCTTTGGGAGTGGGGTCTCGTGTCAATCTACTGCAATTCATCATTCAGACTGTATCGTTTCCTGATCAAAAACAAACAAACATGTAAGTACCGTACCGTAGTGTGTCGCTTGAATCTTGTTTATATACAAATGGAAGCGTTTAGAAACTGGAACTCTGTACTGAGTGCATTTCCAGTATATAAGTCCGTAAAAATACATCATAATCTGTTAAGTATGCGTACAATTAGATTCTGGCTTTCGAGTTCGTTTCAAAGCAGCTTACTGCTCACTTGGAAAATTGGTTAGCTGACACGTTTTTAAGAGTTTTCACAGGCCCAGTGCGGCGCTCAGCTTCTTTGGAGGAGTCGGTCACAGTTGGACTGTGACAGCCTCGTTTATCACGCTAACCGTGGCAAATCGCTCACACTTCTCGAGGTGCGTCACAGACAATGGCTCTCAGGGAGGAGGAACATTGTCGTATTTTTCATCCCTCCCAACATGAGTAAGCGGTTGGCATGTAAACATGGCACCTCCTGTAAACAAAGTCCATGCCATTCGGCTGGTTGCGAATGTTGACTTTGGCTTCCGAGCAGTTCCACTGTGGTTTCTCATGTGGCAAGATGAGGCGGGTGGAAGCGGGCAAAGGAAACTTAGATTAATGCCTAGCGTTTCCGCTCAAAGCTATGATCATATTACGATATATCGCGCGCGCACACTCGCTTTCCTTTCAGGCGCCACTCATCACCGTGCTTTGAAAAAGCAGTCTCGTTATTCAACAAAGTACGGATAATGGTAAAAAAAACGTCTTGCCCCTTTTTCAACAACAGTGATTTAAAGGTCATTTTTTTGCACAAGAAAGCGAGCAGTAATTTCCCTTTTTGACCTCAAGATGGGGAGCACTTGTTAGTACTTTGGCTTTATTTTGGGAAGCACGATACCAGTTGATGTTCATTGTCATTAGTGACGCAGCTTTCTGGCTATGGGGCCAGGAAATTCTCAAAAATGGCCGATGCTAGTGAGGCTAAGTGGCCCAGACAATGCATAAGCGGATATTACGTGCACCACGTGAGCTACTACGTCATGGAGATGCTCATTAAAATACGTCGCAGCCCAAGAGCAATTGATACGGGATGGGGATGTGCTCTCCACTCCCCAACCCTTGTCGCCGTAGCAACCTAGCTCAGCGCTAACTGCGAACCAGTAGTTGACTTGGTGCGCTTCCCTTTCGAAGACGGGAAGAGGTGGCGGTGCTTGACAGTCCAATTGGCTCTTTAGGCAAGATTGGCTGCAGTGCAGTTCTCAAGCGTAATTCCAAAGTGTTCGCGTCTACTTGCGTCCCCAATTGCAGAGCATTCAAAATAAAGCGTGCATTGACGCATTCATTTCCACAGCCCGAATATATATATATATATATACTGTGTCACCCCACCTGGCAGCAGGACGGAAAGAACTTTGGGCATCCCTGCTCTAATCCAATTGGCCAAAACGGTTGAAGTTGGCTTTTAAAAAAAAAATAAAAACATCTTTTCTCTTTTATACTCGTCTGCTCATCCGTGTTTTGTCGAGTAAGTGCTGCCCAAATACGTCACGAGCGGATGGTTGAAGAACAAGGAAAGCGCATCTCAAGTCTAAATAATGAATGACGACCATATGGTGGGTGGAAAAATGAGTTTGTGGCTCAGTAATAGTCAGGTGAAATTGTTTCTCAGCAAAGACTTTATTAGACTTATGTTTTAAGATGGAATGATATCAAATGATGAACTTTAGATGTCGGGGCGCTTCTTTACGCCTTGGTCTGTCATTCAACAAGTCAAATCATTGGTTGGTCCTGTAGCCCCAAAATGGGATTTGATGACAGCTTCTGTGAAATGCTTTTGGTTATCAGAACAGTGTTTCGCCCTTCTTTCCAAACTTGCCCTTGAGCAAGATATTACCTCAAACTATATCATTGCACCAGTTTTATTATCTTTTAAATGGAAAGTAATTCATGCTCTAATTGTGTTTCGTTTCTCTGGGTGTGTGTGTGTGTGTGTTTTAAGCACAATTAAGATTTCATGATTGCATCAAAGTGACCTTGACATTGATGATATTCACTTCCATTCATTTCTTACGAAAAATGCAACAGAAATGTACAATATGAATGAAGCGCGGCACTTTGGATGACTTCCGGGCCAAATCTTTCAATTAGAAGTAGGAGAACCAGCAGAATCGTTATTTGTCATGTTGGCGCACAGACACCAAATGTCGCCTCTGCTTTTGACATACATAGTGGCATTTATTAATAATAAATAATATGAAGAGCCTGGAGGGCCGGGGGGTATGGGTCCTCGGTGTCTTGCTCAAGGGCACCGCAGCCGTATGTCGGAAGGATGTCGGGGATGGGCGGTCTTGAACTGGAATCCCCCACGACAGCAAGCGGCGATCCTAACCACATTCGCTCAAGAAATCGGTTAACATGCAAGGCATGTTTATTCTGTCTGAGACGCTCTTATAAAATATGAAACCTTAAGCCACACCCTGTCATTCCTCGGAGGGCCCTCCCACTTCAAGAGGCGCGGCGCATTCATGAATGGCAGCGCCCCTTCCATCCCGCGCGATGAGGCGGTTTCCAAAATAAACTGCCCCCCTGTTAATTTATTTCATTACCCCACCCTTTTGTCTCCTCATCCTCTCATCTTCCTACATATCCGCCGAGCGTACGCATTCTGCGCGTCTCCCGTTCTCCTTCCCACGCAGCTATGATTTAGGCGTCACGGTTGCGCCCACTCCCTCCGAGCCCTGGATCACGTTACCCTGCCATTACTCAGTCGTTCCCCTGCAAGGGTCCTCCATGTCAGCAGTAGTGGAGCCTGCCTGCCTCCTCGGGGCCCGTAGACGAGCACGATTTAACCACAGACGCCCATGGTCAGTGGAGTTGCTCCAGCTATGGCACAGACGCTCTGGAAAGTTATGCAGAGTGAGTGTCAGGCAGCGAGCTTCGCTGCTTTGCAGCTGCAATTTCTATTTCAAGACTTCTTTGGTTGCACAACAAACTGATCGTGTTTCAGATATGTGAAGAAATGTGTTTTTTCAGGAGGGGCGGGGACAGATTTGTTCTCGCTTGTTGTCAGTTTTGCTGATGAGTGACTTAATTCTTATGACAACCACGGAGAGATGCAGGCAGTGTGGCTTAGGTTTGTGAATTGATGAATGCCCGCTAAGTGAAGCTACTGTATATTGTCAGGAATTGTGGGATGCTATCGCTTTAATTTATGAGAGGTATTAAGTGTGTAACCGTGTCTCTGCCTATGTATCCTCATAGGTTATAAACTTTATGGATGCCGGGGCAACCTCCCATTATTAAGCTTGTTGTGCACTCGTGTGGGGCTACAACTCCTTCGTGCAATCACCTTTCATTCCTCAACTCACTAAATTCATCTCGACATGACTCATGGCCATCCTGGGTGAGGCAAGCTAGCATATCACTGCACGGGAAGAGCCGCTCTGCCTGGGATAATCTTCTCTAATTGAAAAGCAGGCAGCGTTGAGGGCCGGTGGCTTCTATGTGGCTCATTCCCGCTGCTTGTTTTGCAGTAATGAGACATCTGGGGCTGCACAACAGAGATGTTTGTAGAGGACTGTCAGGGGCTAAACAACAGAGCCCGCCGCTTGTTTTCAAGTTCCTGTCCGTGATTCATTACATTTGCGAAAGTATCGCAATGTGATACAAATTCATATTTGACTGCTCAGGCAAAAATCACACCGCGGATTACAGCCAGATTAAGCGCGTCTCGTGATGTACGCCTGTGGAGAAGCAACAGGGAGAACTGTAAAGACTGTAAAGACCCTAATCGCAATTAGATTGTTTCTCAATAATTGTTCAACCAAGTTTTAGTTCTGAATCTACAAAACAGTACAGTTCAATTCAATGGTGTACGATTTGTAATTTGGTATGCAACAGATATGCTGGGCCCCCTCCCATTGGGGGTAACCAACCCCAACAGTCCTGAACCAAACAGAATCACCACTTCCTTCCAGTAATGGAATAGAAACAATTGGGGAGAAAAAAAAAGGAGGGATGATTCAAAGCCGTTTGTGTTTATCAGCACACAGCACTGACTGTAACGTGTTGCCTTCCTCTTTTTTTTCGGAGGGAGGCGGGGGGGTGGGGGGAGGGGGGTTGAATTCAAAGGTTGTGTCACCATTGTACAAAGTCACTCTGTTGACGTGACTCAAACATGCACAGGGCTCCGACGAATTCCTACATTCCACATATCTGAGTTAGATTTGTAATCGTTTTTATTTGTTTCTTTGCCGTTCGTATCTGGCAAACATCATTTTTACAAAATTAGTCAATTAATCGGTCATCTGAATTAGATTCTGCCAAATATTACAATCAGCATGGGCCCAGGAAAAAAAAAAGTCCATGTAGGTCGGGCCCTAGTTACTACCTCCGCCTTCTTCTGGCCGTGTTACTTTGCCGTGCAATCAAGCAGGTCCGCGGCTACACTCCAGATCCTCCTCGGCCCGCTAAGCCCTCTGCAACTCACCAGAGGCCTCTCCAAATTGCTGCTTTTCATCACCAGAAAAGCACCTCGCATGTTTGAGTCGGATTTAAAAAGAGCTATATTTCTTTCCTTCCCCCCTTTGATCCCACTTCACAATTGCAGACAAGGATTCTGATATACTCTGTAGCGAACTGCAGGCGTTGTCCATCTATCGTTGAAGGGCCGCATGGCTTCACGAGTCGCCCTGCTCGGAAAAACCACACTCTTTTTGCACCTGAAAAGCTATAAACCGTCAAACCGAGCATTGATACTTGAAAGGCTTAAGGTTAATACTAAACTGCTGTAATTCATTATTTGGTTGGTTCAGAGCAGAGATAGCAGTGGTTCAGCATGTACCTGTCAGTACTAAATGATTGCTCATTTCCTGCCAGAGAGTGGGGGTGAGAGTAATCGCAAGCAGCTGCCTCAGCTGGACCTTCTCCCTCCTCGATCGCAACTTGTTCTTCTCAAGCGAGCCTCGGTGCCAAGACGCCTACTTTGTGTTCATGTTCCGCACAACCTGTTTGAATGTGTCACGCGCCGGTTGATCAGACAACGCTTCAGTGTTGAAGTGTTGAAGTCATCACGTACAAATGACCAGCAATTTGTATTGTTTTATCAATGGCCATTTAAATGTTTTTTTTTGGGGGGGGGGATTAGCAAAATGTTGAATCCATACATCAAAGTTGAATGAGGGAGCCATTTCATCACCTACCTCCTTGACTCTTTCGCTCAACATAAATCTGGGGCATCCGTCCGTGTGATTTCAAGTCTACTGCAGAGACATAAGGAGCGTAGGAAAGAAAGCCAGGTTCTGCTCCGCTTTTCTCTGGCAGTGGAAACTGATAGCTGGAGCTCTCTGGGCTTTGCTGATATTTGAAGGGGGGGAACAAAAATCCCACCTTCAGCAAAGGCAGACGTGCAAATCAGAGTTACAAGCGCTTTTGAAAATGGGAAAAAGGATATGAGAGATTGTTGAGGAGCCCTCTCAGCAAAGCAGGGGGGCTTCGGATAGACCATGGCTTCACCCGTGAATCAGCTCATTAACAAAGCCATTAAGGTCCAAATCGCTGCTCCGGGATGGACCGTAAACTGTCTATACATTAAAATAGGCCGTCAAAAGGAAATCCCTTCCAGTCACGACGGGCGTAAATGAAAGCGTTCAGACCCTTTCCTCTGTTATCCGCACCGCGCGTCTCACATGGGACCATCTGTGAAGAGCGAGCGAGCCAATGTTAAGCTGAGCTGCAGCCAACGTCGCTCCAACAGAAGCTGTGTTCATAATGCATTTACTATACATATTTTAACTTATTTCAATAAATCATGTCACTCCAAGGCATAGTTCGATCTTGCCGGGGCGAGACTGACTGCAAGGCACACCGCATGATCTCATTTCTTTTGTGGCAAATGAAAGATAGGAAACGGGCACAGTAACCTCACCATGTGATGGACGGATGGACGGGTCTCTTATTTTGGTGCTACGGGCTGCAGAAACATATGAATTTAGTGTGCACAAGGATTTCAATTTAGCGGTTAAAAGGGGAAAACACTATTGTTGTTGGAACCTTTGATTGTGTATATTATTATTCGGGATGATCCTCACAGTGGTTCCCACAAACCCTCACTTTTCATTAGCAGTCAAGCAAAATGCTTTCTATGCACCGTAAAAAGTGGAGACTGTAAAATAAAGCAGCAAGGCGGAACAGTGGACGGAAACGAAACTTCCTATCACCTATGCACACGCGCAAGTCTTGCCACATAAGCCGATTTGAGGAAGAGAAGGCTTGTTGTCAGCAGCCACAGTTCAGGACGGTGGAATTTCTCTATTTTTCTTGTGACTGGGGAAAGGTCCATCCTGTGTCAGGGGAAAAAAAAAAATAGATTCAGCCACCGTAGCAAACATAAAAGATCATCGGGTATCCAAAAATGCGCACTCACAGATCAGTCATTCGATTGTGATATGTGAGTGGATCATTGGATGCCTTCCCAAACATCAGCTTGCCGCGAGCTTTGTTGCTAATGCGAGCTAACCAGCTAGCCATAACGTTAGCAGTGTCAGCCCGCGGGCGCTTTGATTTCAATTCTGACAGCAGAGAGTTTGGCATCTCTGCTTGCCGGTAGTACCTCATAAATATGATCTGTGGACAAAAAAAAAAATGGTGTCGCTGGCCCCCGACTTGTGCCTCTAATTCAGTATACAAGAAAACACTCTGCCTGAAGAAAAACAATAAATATGTGAGCCAAATACGTTTTCACCGCACTGTATGTTTTGATGCGAATCGGTCACGTCGGTATTCAATTTGCAGAGATAAACTGTTAACAGGCTCACTTTTCAGTTTGCATATTTGTCATGGCCTAAATGACTTCCTCTTGTCTTTCCTTTCAGGCAGGAAAGGGTTACTCTCCATATTTCCTGTGCAATTCCCTGAGCAGTGGCTATGTTCTGATTGCTTTCTAGATGTTAAACATTCCCAGGCTCTTATAACCTTCTTGGTTTGCCTCTGCTGTCCAACAGCTGTCCCAGGTGAACAAGTGGGCGAACCTCCTGTTTTTAAGGCTACAATCGACATTTTTTTCTCACATGAGGCAGGAGATACCGGCACGGAAAGGGGCAGGAGGCTCTGAGATGAAAGACGTTCGTTCGTTGCTTTCTGCGAAGTGTCTCTGCAAGACTGTGGGAAAAGTCTATCCCAAACATGACATTGTTGCGCTATACTGTCGGATGGAAAAGTGAAATAGTCGACATCGGATTCCACGGTAATAAGCCTTAGTTATAGAGCATAAGGGAAACGTTTCCTTTTAGGGTTCTTTCCCACTCCTTGGCCTCACGAGACACCTGATCGACAGCTGAGTTATGTTATCTCGTCGGAGTCAGCCAGCGGAGCCTTCGCATCAGTCATGAAACAATCCAGATTGTGCTAACATATGTGCGTGGAGGCTGCATTGTGGACATGACCCAGGAGCAGAGCACGGCCAAGCTGCGCTATATTTAGCCCAGCGATGCTCGGGCTAATTGCCCTCCCAGGCCTAATCATTTCCAGGCTCTGCCGCTCACAAGCGATTGAAGGGGAGACCAAACACCGTCACCCCCCGTGTTAAAGAGATGTCAGCATCGTCGGGTCGGTCAATGCGCTTCGCAGACAAGACGAATGATCCGACTACGCTTTCGCCTTGTGTTTTATGAAGCTGTGCTACAAGTGGATCGTGGCGGAGGATTTCTCCCACTGTGTTAGGGTTAGACGTTTGGCAACAGTGCTGGATTCTCGTCATCTCGCGGACTGTACACGTGGCTGTCCTGGGCTTGACTGGTTTGACCAAGTTGGTGGAAAAGCTTAGCCGGCTTTGTTCAGTTGTTATGTTGTCCCATTCCCCACTCAGTTTATTTGATCTGCAAGCGGAGTGACATTCCTGTTCTGAAATTGTGCTTTTTAAAGTGTGCTTCCCAACGTCTTGCCCCGGGTCAAACGGGGCCACACTCACAGTGGGTGGGGGCTGTTTGGATGGGATGGACAGCTTGGTCTTCTGGAGACGTTCCCTTTTTATAAGCGCGAGTCACTCTTCACAAACTCGCCTCTTGTATTCCATGAAAATGAGATCAAATAAACCGGAAGACATTTTTGGGGGGTAATGTTTGAAAACGAGCTTTATGTTTGCAGTCATGAATTCAGTTCTGAAAGAGGCAAAGAAGGGGTGGCCTTAAAAAATAACTGTGTTTGGGATCTTCCTTTCTTTGATGATTGCCAGAAACATAGCGCCCCCCCCCCTCACCCCCCAAAGAAAAAGATGGAGGTGACCGAAAAGGCGTACATCTACACTTTGACTGTGTGTATTTTGCGCACACGTTGGCGAATGGTTAGTCGGTCGTGAGTTTGGCAGCCCGCAAGAGTCTCTGGGTTGCTCTGATAGTGCTCGTTCCATTGAGAGCCAAAACGCGACACCATCTTCATCCAGGGTCTGATCTCAGGCCAGCTTGAAATGATCCAACGTCTCTCCGCTGCCAAGACTTGGGCAGAATAAAGATACACTCGCAATTGGGCGAGCACATCTTCTTATGGGCGCCCGGGTGGTTTGATAGCTGATACCACCCGCACTCTTCACACTGGCTCTTTGCTGGAACACATTGATGCATCGATGCCCCCCCCCTCCACCCACCCCTCGGCAAATGGGTCCACCCTCTTGTCTAGCTCACCTCTCTTGATCTGCCACAACTGGCGTCTCTCCCTCACACCTCTCTGTTCTTTCTGTGCCCCCCCCCCCCCCCCAATGCAAAACACTCTTTCTTCTCTCTCCCTCTCCTCCCAGTTCCTCATCAGATCCGTGGGGCCGGAATTTTAGCGCTTTTCTGCAAGTCCTGCGAGGAGAACCTTGAGGGTCTCAGTGGGATCAATTTAAAAGGGAAGTACTTGTCTCTCCTCCTCTCCTTGGCCCTCTCGGCTGATTGGATCCGCTCACCAGAAACTTGCAGGCTTTTGATCTCACCCTCCCCAAACCTACACCTTCTCAAAGTTTTTGCCCAAGCCTGGCTCGGGGAAAAAAAAATCTGCTCCACTTTCTGAGAAAATGGCCCCTCAACCCATTGCGTCTCACCTGTGAGTCGTGATGGAGAAGTTTTGTAAAGCCACTGGGTGGTTAAAAAACCCCAAAAATACGAGCGCGCGCGCACACACAAGCTAACTTGAACATAACTGATTTCGCTTTGAAGATATGAGAATGATCCCGCTCTTGTACAACTTGCGGTCTTTGGGTGAGAAGTTGCTGTGAGCGGCAATAAATAATTTACGGGGAGAAAAGGAAAGGTAGGAGGTGCTGCCTTGAACGCGTGTGTTGATGTCGCCTCTTCCTTTGTTCGCCGTATAGAGACAGCCGGGCTGAAGCACCTTTACCAGCAATTTCAAGTTTCCCTCTAGGTGTTCCTTACTATTGCAGTTTTGTGTTGCACCGGGCATTCTTCTGTCAGGTTACTAGAAGTCAAACAGTTTTTGTTTATTTTTGTCTTTGCTAACTGACCGTTCTTCTTCTCCTTGGAAAAGCCCTGTCATGATCGTATTACCAGTCTTGGTAAATTTAGCCAAACCTGACCACAAACTCCGGTGTTTTTGTTTTTTCAAGACACATTTGAAGAATATCCCCTTTTTTTTTTTCCCCTCCCACCCGGGGTGAACTTTTCTCGTCTGTGGAACCACACTGGAGAAAAGTTGAAAGTTTGAAGTGGCTCAGACACAAGCGTTTGTCATTTGAAAGAAAAGTAAGCCTTACTTTCAGGACTCTTGACTCCCAGTGTAATGGCATCATTGGCGAAGCTGTGCGCTAATTGAGGTTTAATGCTAGAGTAGAACGAACAGGGCTGTAATTTTTCCGCCATGGCCCCGGAATAGACAATGTTTTCATGCGGTCCCAGTATATTTAGATTGTAGTCCTGTCCCACTGTGGGACACCTGTTTTATTTTTCTTATTTCTCCTTTGCAATAAGACAAACATGGAAACGTTTTTTGTTTTTTTTTTTTTTTTGCCTGAACATGGAATTTAGTCCAGAATCTGTTTCGGCAGTCACGCAGCAATCATTAAATGGGATTGGTGGATGTCATCATGATCAAAGTAAAACAAACGAACCTGTACATTCACTTTGGAAGTATTAAATATATTATTATTATTATTATTATTATTATTATTATTAATCAGATGTACTTTGATGGCCTGAAACAAAATTTCAATAATGAACGATAGCCAAAATAAACCGTTTTTCAAACAATATTTTTAATGATACAGACAAGTGTCTCAATGTTCCAAACCAGTTTTTGATGCCAATGTCATATTGAGGGCTGGCTGACCGATACAGGGAAGATCAGAAAAAAAATCTTCGAATCATAGAGCATTTTATTGTTTCTCCTTTTCACATTGTACAGGTAAAATATTCGTGTGTAAAGAACTTTGCGGCTTGTTAGCATCAGTTCGTGACACGTTGATCACTTCCTGTCCCTTCTGATCTCAGTTCAGGCGGCACAGGGAAGCATCCAGCGCATTACTCCGTTGCGTGTGCCGCTCTCCCAGTCTTCAATAATTTATCCAGACAAGTAGAATGATTATTCTATGAATATGCAGTAAAAATTCATTTCTGGTGCGCTTTCTGTTCAAGTGCGCGCATGCCAGTGTGAGCTCAATTGTGTGGCCTTCCGCACGTGCGTTGCTGTGTGAGCGCAGCTCTTTTCTGCTTGAAACAAAGGGGGTGTCAGGCCGAATTAGCCCCCTTATGACTGAACGCCCAGAGAGCTTAGAGATGCACCACAGGTTCTGCTGAGTCGCTCAGGAGCCACAGTGTCGGCCTCGTCGTCGCTTTCTGCCCCCCGCCCCACCCCCCACCCCCTCCCTTTCCACTCCCGGAGTTGCTCTAACAAGGTTGTTGGAGGAGGATAAGGCGTGTTAAATGAATAATTTACACACAAGAGCGCTCCTTATTTATTTAATATGGATGGATCTGACTGAGTGGGCAGCCTGCGTCCCTGCCTGCCGAGACACTGTTGGCTAAACGAGCGCTCGTTCTGTTAAATGGAGTGTGTCTCTGCGTGTGTTATGTGCAAAGCCACGTGTGAATCATGTCCCTGCCGAATGTACTCGTCGCCGCGCCGTGTTACTCTTTACACGTAAGATCGCTTGAGAGATCTTTCACCTTTGTCGTCGCATTTCGCAATTTCGCAGCCAAACACACTGCGTGGGAACATTTGTTGAATGCTCGCGGGAGAGCCGACGCGTGCGCTGTGTCGCGCATCCATTACAGAATTGTTCATTTAGATTATTGTCATGAATGTAGTTGGGCCCGTGTGCTAATTACATTGATCAGGAAGAACATAACTTTGTGTCGGAGCGTAAGCGCTTGTGAGCTAGTTTCCGTTCGTACCTGATCATTCCATCGCCGTTAATACAGTCAAACCTCGGTTTTCGTCCATAATCCGTTCCAGAAGGCTGTTCGAAAACCGAAATTGTTCGAAAACCGAAACCACGCTCTTTTTAAAATAAAAATGTTGACTGGACACGTCTGCTCACAATGGAAAGCAATACGAGGAAGCGTCACTTCCTCGTCTACCCGAGGAAGCGTCACTTCCTCGTGTAAGGAAGGCGGGAGGAGTCAAATGGTGCATTCAAGTGCGCTCAGTTTGTTCGAGAACCGAAATTTGTTCGTCATCCGAGGCATAAAAAACTCGAGAACCGAGACGTTCGAAAACCGAGATTTGACTGTACTTGATCTCTTTGCAGGGGGATTGTGGAGAGGTGGAGGGGTGGAAGGACCACAACCCAGGATCCACCTAATGACGAAGGAAATCATCAAATAGGTAATCTTCGATGAGTTTCATCCGATTTCGAATAAATAGCCTCAACTACAGGGTCGGAATTGTTATTTTACTCGACTTACGTAGAGGACATTGTTAAAAATGTATTGCGCGGTTGCATCATCCTACCTCTGCCAATGTCTTCTGTTGATGGAGGTAGCCATGCACAGCAGGATACATCGCTACGGCTTGTGTATGGATGTGTGTGTAATTCCCAAGAGGAAAAAAAAAATCCCATAGCTCACACTGACCTCATTATAAAAATAGCTCATCTATCCACCCATCACATTTTTTTTTTCGATTTTTCCCTCTCCTCTGCAATCCTTTATACATTGTGATCCTTCCTACCTTTCCCTTTCTACTTTGTCTCTCTGTCAGTGTTTGCAGTGGATTTAACACAAGATTAAAAGCTTACGCAAGTCTTTGCAACATTAAGGTTTCTCCTGCACCTGTCATTACCAATCTAGTCCTAATCTGGGATCATAAGATTTCTTTTAATCAAGAAACCTCTCAGGATAACATTTAGGGGGGGGGACAAAACAAAACAGTGCTTCCGTGATGCGTCGACCGTGTCCTCTAGCTGCAAATGAGTCTACCCTGTATCCTTGTGCAGTCTTCATCTTTTCTACCTGGTCTCTTGCATCGGTTAACTTTGCCTTCCGTCATTAGAGTGCTCACATCCTTTTTAATCAACGGCAACGGCAAATGTTATGGACAAGCATGTCTTTGATGTTGTACACATTTTCAGAAATAGGCAGCTCACAAAACATTTTCAGTCGTGCCATTTCAGTCCTGACGGGCGGGCAGCCACGCGAGAATCCCAACTCACAAAGTGAGTTTTCCTTCCAATAATTACATCTCTGTCCCCCTTTCGAATTCTTCCACAGTGATGATATCCTTCCGATCAATTTACATCCAAGTAATCATCAAAACATGATATGTATGTCTCATCATTGTTTGATCCGTTTCCGATTCATACTTGTAAGAGAACTTGGAACTGTCAGAAATGTCAAATCTTCCAAATTCTAACATGAGTCACAATTTAGGCCAAGCAGGTCATTCATACACTTCTTCAGAAGATGATGCTGTTGCCAAGTTGGCCTTAAAGACTTTGAATGTTTGATTTGCTTTGAGTCACGTCACTTTGTGAACTCAACTGAGGCCAGACGTGCCTCTTCTGTTGCAGAGGAGCCCAGTCTCACCTCAACGGGAGAACTGGAGGGATCATCAGCCTTTTCTTTTGATCTTGCACCATGTCTGGAGGAGCAGATGTAATTAAGGAAGTTTTACAACATTCCCATTTGTCTCTCCAGCTGAACCGCAAACATGTGGCGCTTCTCTGGTTGGTACTTCACTCCATTTGAAGTCCTTCGAGACCTTGCGTCCACATTTTTCCTCGCAGTCACGAGTCGGGTTAAAAAGCTCAAAGCCGCGCTTGCGCGTCCGACACCGCGTCGGTGATTTGTGTCTGTTTTGGGTTGGCCTTGAGGTGCATTCCCCCTACCCCCTCACCTCCGCCTCTCATTTGTCCTTCTTCCTACCTTGCTGTTTATCTATCTCTGGGTCCATCAGTCCCTGAACCAGCCGTAATTAGCATCCACATAACACTGTTTATTTACTCAGGTACTGGGAGAAGGGGCGGGAGGTGAGAATGAAAGAAATCGTTGGAACCAGAAAGCAGAGGAGAGAGAGAGAGAGAGCGCTGAGGGCCGGGGAGTCGGAAGAGAGGGAGGAAGGATTCTGAAAATCAAAGCGCTATGAGACTCTCTTTCATATCGGATGCATGAGATAATGATACGAAGAATGACGCGATGCAAAAGGAAAAAAAAAAAGTCAAAAATGAGATGCGCCAAACTTTTCCTGCTTCTCTTTGCCACTCTGCCTTTTCCAGTGTTTCATCATGAAATGCAGCGGGCCTAAAATTAGCATGGCGGCATCTTCCTTCCTCTCAGATTTCCCATTGAATTTGTCCCACTGAGTCGAGTGATCATCAAGGTGTTTGTGTCCCAGTTGAGGTTGCACCGATGTCCCCTTTCCCCCCCGGCAGTGTTAATATGAACAACACACTCAAGTACAGTGAAACTCCTCTACAACGAAATCATGTTTGCAGCAAGAAATTTTTCACAACAGGGGGTTTTTCACTGTAGCAAATTTGAAACAGGAAAGTGGGAATGGTGTTAATGCATCAAGATTTTTTCACACTAGGGGGTATTTTCACCCATGTAGATTTCGTTGTAGAGGAGTTTCATTGTATTGTCATGTTTAAATATTACAGTGACGTCCAATGTTTCAGCCTTTTGTTTTTGAGAGGAACATACAAAATCCTGATGTATTTTAAGTGGTTTACTGGTGAGTTTGGGAGAAATAGCAACTGCCCCCCCCCCAGCCCCCAGTTCAGATGCGTTGCGTATCATTAGCAAATGTGCTGTACGTATGTGTACGTGCCAACATAAAACAAGAGGAGCCGCTGCATCATCATCATCAATCATCAAAGTATCATTAGCAACCTGACGTGCCAGACTCAATCTGTCATGTCATTATATCAATGGAATTCTTTTGATCAGATTCGCCGCAACTAGATGAGGAACAACCAAATGTTCTCGTTCTTGATAACCTTTGAAGACGGAGGTTGTGAAGTCCTGATTTCAACCACATTTTGAGGGAATGTGCCTCTTGCGTCGCACAGAATATCGAATGTGAACACACACGCATGACCTCATGCCGACATAAAGCTCTAGCCCTCGGTCTAGCTCGTACGCTTCCGTTTTGTCAGGGAGTAAGGTTACCACCAAAGATTTAACAAAGAATAAAAAAAATAAAAAAAGCAGTTATCCTGAAAGAAAAAAGATTAGTCTTGCAGGTGAGAGAGCAAGAATGTAACGCCCCCGCCCTCTCTTAGCATATGTGATCACCCCATTTGTTATGAATTTGGACACCTCTTGTTGCTGGCGACAGCTCTGTTAACTTCTCTTCATCTTGAATTTTTTTTTCCATGTACCTCCCTTCCGTTTTTCTTTCCACACTCTTTAGTGCTGTTTGACCGATTCGAACGAGTCCAAATGTCACCGCGTAAGGAAAGGTCAGGTAAAGGTTTAGCGTTGCGAAGTCTGGATGACTAAGGCAGTCTGGCTGCCTGGGGAGGGATAGGGTGTTAACACTCGAGACCACGAACACGCATTTCTAGACATGCTCTTGGACGCACCGCTTGTCACCTTTCCTCCTCATTGATGCCGCTCACTTCCTTTTGCCGTATTAATTGCACATGCGCACGCTCGCAAGTATCCTCATTTTGTTTGATTTGTGAACTTACATACTGTGGAGGAAATCCAGCTTTGCCAAAGAGTGAGTCAAAATTTACTGGTTGTCAAGGGTTGATGGCATCCTGACATCAAAAAGCAAGGCTTGAACAGTTTTGGGTTGTGTGTGTGTGTTAGGGAGGCGGAGCAAAAAAAAAAAAGGTGGGGTTAAGTTCATTCAAGTCAGTTAAAGGGATCCCGTATGAGGAATAGCGGGTTCGCAGTGGGGTCTCTTATCGATTCAGTTCATCCATCCACACGCAGGCTAAATCGGCATGCTCTTAATTGGAATGGATTTCTCCCGTGCATTGATTTGCTCAGGTGACAGTGGATGACATATGGTTGTGTGTTTGTTTGTGCATGCCATGCAAACCATATGGTGCCGTGACAGAGAGCAGCACCTTTCATTGTTGTCCAATGGAAAGACAAAATAAGCAGCTGGATGCTATCAAATCACGATTGGTGTGTGCCGTTTCATCCGGCATGAGCCATGGGACGAACCGAGGACCTCTGCAAACAACGACTTGTTTTTATTTTCCCCGTCACTGCGCCTGCTCTGGACACGAGAGAGTTTATCTCTTCTACACGCACGCACACACACGTGCAGTTTTACATGTAGCTGAAGTTGAAGACTGTTTTCGCCCAACAGTGATTGAGCAATTTTGCATTCAGCACGCGTGTGTGTGGGGGGGGGGGGGGGGGCATCCAACAACTATCTAGCACAGATAACACTCGATAAACTCACATTTGCTCAAGTGTGACCAAAATGAACAGTTTGACCTACAAAAAGACAACTGGTAGAAAGCTTCACATGCATTGACCTCACGCGCATGTTTGTATGGAGGAAGAGGATTGTGAAAGATGGCTGCTAGACATGGCTTCTCACAGCCGGCTGGCCCCGACCCCCCATGATCCGCCCTCTTATCTAGCCTAGATCCTGGCCTTTCATCTGCGCCAAAACCTGGGGGAGTTTGGCCTCTGCTGTGTTTTTACCCCTCCCGCACACAAACATGGACCCACAGTTCATTCCAGACCAGCTCCATCTCTCGGCCCCATCTTTGAGTCCCAGATGAGCGCTGCTTTCCCCTACCAAGGAGATAACAAACCTCACAACTATGCTCTCTGCTGTCCTCTCCTCAGAATACAAGTTCCGTTTTAAAAAAAATAAAAAGAGAGGGAGGGGTATGCATGTCTTGTTTCCTGCTGTCAATCTTTGGAAACTTGTCTGTAACATGCCAGCATTTAGGTTTTTATATTTTTTTTCTCGGGATAAGCATAATAGATACATTGATCCTTGAAACGGGACTTTAGAACCGACAAGAATTTCGCAAGCTCTGAAATATATTTGTAAAGTAATCAAGGGCATTTAGTGCCGAGACATCCTGAATGTTTCTCCACAAAATGATTGATTGTACCGAATTTGAGCTATAATGGCTTTTTTTTTTCAAAGGGACTCTTGGAAAAAAAAATGCACCGCGGAAGACGCAGCACTTTCCACATCTCTTAAGCACAACTTTAACCTGGCTCGACATCACTAATGACTGAATCCTAGTTTTGTCTGGCATCTTATTTTTCTTGCAGGGGCTACATTTTTGCATGCGTCCCAGCTCAGTTTTAGCAAGCCAGCCAAACGTTCTTTTTTTTATTTATATGCTCGCTTAATGCTCCGTCTGCTCACACACTGCCCTCTTATTCAACCCTGACCTCTTCCATGCATAAACATACGTTCCTCACCTCTCACCCCTCTGGCTTCACCTGTTAATCTGTCTCCCCTTTCCCTCTGTCCCCTGCATTCCCTACAAAAAAAACAGGTTTTCTGCATCATCCTAGCCCTGACCTATGACCCCAGTCAGATTAAACCTAATAGCGTTTAAAATCCATTGGCAGATTGAGTGGAAGCTGTAACTTCCACATGTATTTTCCTTTATGACTTTTGAGCCCCTACAAGTGTATGATCGCCTTTATATTGTCACATGGATAGCTTGTTTTGAAATCAGAATACCAGTCAGCAATTGTTGTTAAAAGTGAAGATAATGTGAAAGAAACAGGAAGTCGACGCACATGATTTGCCTTCGTGGGCCCCACAAAATGATGGCGTGGGCCGGATCTGGCCCGCGGGCCTTGAGTTTTGAAACTTGTGCCTTACAAGTTGATACCATCACTCCAGTCTTCTGCTCATTGTTGACTTTGTAAAATAGTCAGACCCTTTTTTTGGGGGTGTGGGGGGGCCCCCACACGGTTTTGTTTTAGGTGTGAAACCTCATATATTCATATGAGGTTTCAATACACGTATTCCAACGCTTTGCTGTGTTATTGTACAGCAGACGCCTCATAAACCGCGGCTATAAAATTTTGAGCTGGGCAAGGGAAGACTGCTTGAGACGAGAGCAAAATGAAACAATAGTGTGGAAAACCGAAATTCTCATTAGATGTGACTTTGAGCTTCAGAAATCCCCAGGGGAAGAAGGAACCTATTGCACAACTACATAAAAAACTTTTTTTGAATCTTTTCATCACATGCTATCCGAACAAACTATCTCCCCATCAAGATCTCACTCAACTGCCAAAAAAGACAGATTTATGCATCCAGTGGAAACACAAGAAGAAAAGGTGAGCCGCACTTATCGAGTCAAAGGGGGTTTGACTGACGGATTGGCAGCAGCTGTTTTTGGAGGTGTAACGGGAGACTACAAAACCGCATAGTCTGTTTGGTGGGTTTTGTGCAGAACACTTATTTAGCTTTGGACCGCCTTTCAAAAAATGGCTTCGTGTGGAGGTTTTTTTTCTGATAGCAGCAAACATGCAAAATTCATCCAAAAGTAAATGTTGAAACGTCATCTGTTGAATGACTCTGCTGCCAAGTCGTCAATGACACTAACTTGGCCAAGAAAAATGATTCAGATTCTGTTTTTGCAGGCCGACTATTATTATTATTACTATCATATTTTTGTCAGCCATGAATGCACACCGTTCCCTTAACCATCATGTCTTACTGCACACTCTGAGATGGTGGAATTTCCTCCAAGACATTCAAATCTACGATCACGTAAATTGCCCCATAGACCAAGCATCCCTTGGTTAGATTCCACTGATCGTTCAACCGCAGTAACAATCAAAATACTATCAATTGTCTGCCGTATAGAGAGAAGGAATACCTCCAGTTTTATGGAGCTGTCATGTGGTCGGGTACTGCGTAAATATTCTTAGCACAAAAACACTTCCAGCTGTTGAACAGTACGCCTTATGCTGTTTCTCATGACTGACTCTTCTTGAAAAAGATGTTATCTGTCTCTTGAGTTTCTTGTTGTATTGTTGCAGTGTTTTTTGGTGATTTCCCCCAGAATGCTTTCTGTACCACGAGATATTAGGGTGTGGATTTGGAATAATTGCTGTTCTAAATGCTTCAATGGAAATCAATGCTCGTTGTGAAATTGAAACCGTCGCATGGTCTTTTTGCTCTTGAGCTTTGCTGCATTCCAGTGTTATCTCCGCCACCTTTTGAAAGAAAGACGTGGTATTAATTTCTGGGAAGTCTGTTTTAATTGGGATTTGACTGATTCTACGGATTGAGTATACTGAGATCGGAAAGGTTTGCTTCTCTTACTAGCTGTACTTTCCAGGAAGTGTGTTGGGGGGGGATGCAAGGAATTCACCGCAATGGCTCAGTTGGAACTATGACTACACGCTGAGTTCAAATCAAAGAGGGCATTCTGCCCTTAGCCTCGGGGGACAAGATGACTGCTCTGTGTGACCAAAGCGATGTAGCTAAGCAGACAACTGGTCACACTAGTGCAGAGACTTTCATTTCTTCTCTCTTATATTTGATTTTCTGATTTTAGTTCTGCACCGGGAAATGAAATTGTCGTCCAACTGTTCATAACAATGACTACCAAAGGAGATGTTTGTTTAATGTCCACGGGCGAAAGAATGCACGACACCTGTAGTGCTTGCTGCAAGGCTGTTATCTGCAGTGTTTGAGAGTTTGTTCCCAAATAATACCTGATCCAACAATTTGATATGTCTTTCAGCTGGTTTCCAGTGAATCCAGCCATTCAAATGAAGAGCCTTCAGTTCCGCAACATCGCCCCCAAGGCCCCAGTCATTGTGCCTTCCCCATCCTCTGCGGTTCTCGCCTGCCAACCTCCCCCTGCTCCCCTTGAATCTAATAGCGGCTCCAGCCCTAAATCCATCGTCGTGCCGACCCAAAACTATGCACTGATGCAAATAGCTGGCCAGGATGGCACGTTCTCTCTGGTGGCACTGCCCCCTCCTGTCTCCTCTCAGACAACACAGCAACAACCACCTCAACAAACTCAATCCATCCAAAAGAATCTCAAGCTGCCCATACCCAGATACAAGCCTGTGCGGAGAGCCGGGGCCACAGAGAAGGTTAGATCAACACCGATAGCTCTAAGGGTGAAAACCGCCTCTGGGGTCGGTGCGACAAAAAAGCCGCTGAGTGGCACGTCTTTGTCGATTAAGGAAAAGAAAGAGGAGTGTGCTGTCACTCAAAGTCAAAAGCCAAAGGAGGAACCGTCGGAGCAGGTCATTTTTATTGACCCGGCCCGTTCAGAAATCTCTGTCCCTACACTTTTACCAGACAACGCTGTCTTGTACCCAGGGTCCCAGTTAGAACAAGCCCCGCATAAAGCTGAACAATCTGCCATGACAGGCGTAATTCAAAATCTATGCCCCCCTTCTACTCTCCCAGCGGCTCTCAAAACGTCGCCGGGCAAATCCCTGGAGCAAAGTGGCACTATGATGAGGATGTGCCAAGCTAAGCCTGCCTCAGCTCAGCCCGCAAACAGCATCGCCGTTATCTCTCCAGCCATCTTCAGTAAAGCGGTGCAGATTATCCCTTCCCCTCCTCAGGGTAAATTGCCCATCCTGCCCTACTCTAAAATGAAGACCACACTCATTCCTGCTGCCAAGCTCAACGTGTCCCAAGATAACAAGGATTGCTTAAACCAGTCAGGTCCCATGAGCCCCAAAGATCCCGCCTCCTCCATACGCGAAACATCTCAAGCTTGGGTTGGCAGCCAGGTGCCAAACTCATCTCATCAGCCTCAGAGTAAGAACCCACTCATCCCTCTGTTGGGTAACCTTCAGAAGCTGCCGGGAAAGAAAAGAGGCAGAAAGAGAAAGACAATGGAAGACATCTTAGCATACGAGGCCCGAAAGAAGAGGTCCTTGTCTTTTTTTCGTCGACGGGTCCCTGAAAAACCATCAATGGTGGTTTCAGGTTCCAAGGAAAAAGAAGTTGACATTTCAAAGAAGTACCGGAGCATTCAGCCCAAGCCCCTGTTGGTGATGGAGGCTCTGCCGCAGCTACTTAGCTTGCCTGCCAGCGCTTCGGATGGTCAAGAACCAGAGCTTGTCCCGAGTCATCAGCCCCCCACACCCACAAAGGACCGAGATCGTCCTCCGCAACATCCCCCGGTCTCTCTCCATCTGAGCACTGCATCTCATCCCAGAATTTTGGTCGCCAGCCGCTCAATCCACCGTTGCCCCACCTGCAGCCGCTGCTTCCAGTTCAAGCATCACCTCCAGAGCCACATGAACAGTCACACCAACAGTCGACCGTACGTCTGCCCGATGTGCCGCAAAGCGTACGCACATTCGGGCAGCCTGAGCACCCATATGAAGCTTCACCATTCTGAGGCTCGATCTCATCGGTCACTGAGCTGTGAATTCTGCAGAAAGGCCTTTGGGTATGTGGGCGTGTACTTCAGCCATCTGCGAGAGGTGCACAAGGTCTTGCTTACCGTGGAGCCATCCATTAAACGTCATGAGAACGACGTGGCCGTTAAGGGGTAAGACAATTCTTGTCACGTTATCAAGTTGTTTCAATAAAATTCAGCGGGGCCTCCAGATAGGACTTTGATCTGTTACCCGCCACTTCAAGTAACTCAAAATGCTCGGATTTCAAATCGTCTTTCCTCATTGAAATGAAAGGAAATGCAATCAAAACAATCCTATTTGTGTTTTAGGTAAGGGAATATTGTAGTCTATACGACTGCCCTTAAAAGCAGCAAGTAATTAACTTAACTCAATGTAATGACTTGCATTTTGTGCATCATGATTTAATGCTGCAGTCCAAGTCATCGTTTTGCTCCTTCCGGTGTTCCTGCCTTGGCCACCAGGAAGCAGTGTAATGCAGTCATGCCAACACAAACGAAGAAGACTACTTCTACTTTTAATGTGACTCAGTAAGATGGTGTCATATTAGTCATTGATCGGATGAGGATAAAGAATATATGCCTTGCCAGTATTGTTATATTATCTGTCGAACACACACACACACACACACACACACACACAGATGTCACATTTGTGTGCGTGTGTTTGTGCGTGCGTGTCAATGTTGAACAATTATTTGCTAATTTGGTCCCAACAGGGACAACTCGGAAGCATTTGACAAACAGGATCCTGAAGAATGTGTGGAGCTGCAGATTAAATGTGGGCGCTGCCAAGTGGTCACTTCCAGTTTCGCCGACATGAAGATGCACCTCGTCTACGTTCATGGGGAAGAAGACATGATCCAACTTCAGGCGGGGCAACCCTCGCCGGACGGTCTAGACACTGAGGAAAAACTGGTCAAACGTGTCGCACACTACTGGCGGCAGCTCAACAAGAAACGCAACCTTGTCAAGTGCGGCAACTGCGATGAGGAATTCTTCTCTTTTGCTCAACTCAAGAGGCACATTTTGTTCCGCCACCGCAAAAGCGAAGGGGACGGCAGAGAGACTGCGCCGCCGTCGGATGCCGTCGGATGCCTTGGGATACTCGCAGCGGGTTCGGCCTTTAACTGTGTTCTCTGCAGCCACGTGTTGAAAACTAAAGAAGAGGTCCTGGAGCACTGGAGGGCTCACCACCACTGTGAGCAACCCAGCTTACTGTGGGCTGCCCTGAGCTCCTACTCGGGCCTGCAAGACGATGAGGCCGACGGGGGTCTGGACACTCCTGTTCCAAGTCCACATTAGCCTGCCCAACATGGAGCCCATTTACTGGAACTTGTCATCGTATTCATCCACTCGTAGCCAAGCAGGGATTTGGAGTTTCACAACTTTGTGCGTCCTTCAAGAGTCCACATTTATGAACGACGGTCTTGTTCAGTATATGTTGCACTGTTTTTTAAATGTTATTTAATGTTTATTTAAAAACAGTAAAACTGTTCAAATATCACAAGTAAATATCGCTATGATATAAATATTTGTCAAGCTAGCTATGAATGTAGTTTTGGTCCGACTCGTCTGGGACGTCGACATCCATCAACGCCGTTGCATTCACGGTCTTGGAAACGGTTCTTGTTCTCTGTAGTTACACAACGGCACCTTATTCCACAACGGCTTGCAGGTTATTCTGTCGATATGGTCAGAAAAACGGGCGGTTTTTTTTTCTGTGCATTAACAATATTGCAAAACCAACCCCAAATTATTTGCATGGTGTTTCACCCTCTATGGAAAGTGTTCATTTTGTATTTTTCTCGTCTTTTGTGTAAACCAAGGGGTGTAAGTAGTTCAGCGAATAGACTATCTACACTGGAAGACCATTTAATCTGTTGGCCCAAGAGTTATACAGGTAAAACCGGATCCGATTCTATGTAACTATTTTGTTACTGCGATGAAAAATCATAGCATTAAAGGCAGTGCTTTGGGTGGCACAATCTGTTAGGAGTATTTGGGCAACACTCGCTGAAGAGTCGTAAGTTCCCATACCGCATCAGAATAATGCGCATTTTTATCAGAAACTCGAGGCACATTCAACTGATGACTTTGTCAATGTGCCAAAACATTGACATTTTTTTTTTTGTTTCAGCATATCGTATTTTGACTATTTTTATTCAATGGTTTCTCCTCTGAAAGTATACCAACTCTACTCCCTTAAGAATGAGTTCTTCTTATTTAGTACAATTGTAACTTAATTCCCTCCATGTTAAGACTTTTCCCTTCTTATTTCTCATTTCTAATCGTAATTCAAACCACAGAATTTCCTTTTTTTTACCCCTTCCCTTCCCTTCCTATTGAGTCTTGTTCCAATACTCCTTCAGAGGGCCCGCTGCCAAATTGAACCCAACCGCACACCTGACCAGCACTCATGTGACTGCCTTGTGGCCTTTCAAAAGAATCAATCCAAGTACTCCATGTGTTTTGTGGCTTCACGTTTGGTGGCCAGGAACTTCTTTACTCGTTGATTGCCTACTTGTGTATTCCAGGGCTGTGAAATATCCGCAGATTCTGTTGTGAAAAAATAGGATTTTCACAAAACCTTGATTTTTACATTAAAAATCATTGCGGGTAGGGGTCTACTTGGCTTTAATAGCCTTGCGCGACGACCGTGCCTCCTACACCGCGGCTCAATACAACACGGCAAGTTTTACGCCAGCTGAGCGTAGAACGTTTTGACTGCAACTCGGCAAAGCCGACAAGAACTTAACGCGGGCTAAAATAGCGTGACTTGTCACCGCGCACGTGAATTTGACCAACGAGCGACATTGCCATACCTCCTATTTTTACGGCATTTGTGCCGTTAAAAAAAACCTTCCGTCTGTCCTGTCTCGGTATTCGCTTTGAAACATGTGTTGCTAAGAAACTTTCCTCGGATTTTCTCTTCCTCATTTCACAGCCCTGGTATTCTGCGACATGCCACGGTTCTATTCATGCAAGTGATTGTCCATCCGTGTTTAACCACTGACATGATACTGTTTTAGCTCGTTGATGTTGTTGCTAGCTCACGTATGCACCTGAGCAAATCTATTGACTCTCTGTCGAGTTCACGTACTGTTGCCCAGAAAAATATGCTATTTTATACCAGATTATTGCAGAAGTCTTTTAGGATGTGTTTGTTCAATGAGGTGTCACTCAAAAAGTTGAGTCTGGTTCAAATATAGTGTCTTGGTTGGGAGGTACTGTACTTAAAATCTGGGGTGGGGGGGATAATGACCGGGTCAAATGAATGTACCTGTTTTAAAAATCATAGTGACAGTATCCGTATAGATATATATATTCATATATAGATAGATAGCTAGGTTGTGAAAATTATAAATGCCGTATACATAAATATATTTAAATTATCTGCTGCTCTTTTGGGTCACAACAGAACACAAAGTTGCCCTCAGTTTGGCACTAAACTGTGGCTAGACAGCAGTGCTCATTGAATACCGTGTGCGTGTGTGTGTATGCGTCTTTTTTTTTTTTTCCCTCCTTCCCTTCAAGCCTCAACACCAATCAGGAAGGAAGAGGTTGAGTCGAGCCTAACATTTGCTCATTGCATTTAAAACAAGCCGTGGTGGGTATCCCTCATCAATAACATGAGTAACATCCAAAAGTTTTTTTTTTTAAAAAGGCTTTGTGGTGGTTGTGCTCGTTTGTATGTGCTGAGAACCAGTTTATAAAAATAAAAATGTGCTGAGACGGTTGACATCACTTGACTCATTAATCGCGTAGTGTTTATATTTGTAATGAATGAATGCAAGTCTACTGAAATTTGGAGATTGTTGAGAATCTTTCGTTTGATGTACTGTGCTTAGCAGTTACTGAGGTGGATACGTTTTTTTGTTGTTGTTTTTTTCTCCAGGCATCAAAATATTTCTATCCAAAGCGCATTAATTTACAATGAAACCACATGACAGAGGTAAAAAAAAAAAAAGATCCATTACGTCTTTGTATCTCACATGAAAGACATGAGGGGTGCGGCGGTTTACTGAAATTTGACTTGCATTTGCAGTACATTTTCGTAGGTGTTAAAAAAATGCCCATGAGCAGGCTGTTTCGCTTTTGGCAAGCGGTGACATCACAAATGTGTTTGGAGATGTGTCTGTTGGCGACAAAGTGCCGCTTCTGCAAGGGAATTTCCATCCGTTATTCTGTCTGATTTGCTTTTTAAAAACCAGCACTCAACAGCCGCAGCTGCATACAAAGTGCTGTACATGGAGCAAATATAATTAGTACAACAAACAATAAAGCAAATGAATAAAGAGGGTACAGTCAAACTAAAACTTAAGTATCATGCTGACTCAAAAGCCAAAGAATAAAAATTAGTTTTAAAGATGGGCAGCGAGGGGGGGCTTGTCGTCATGGTAACGACCGCAGTTCTCACTCCAGAAAGGTGTATATACGGTGCTGTGTGTGACCCTCGAGCCTTGTTCGCTTTTAGTACCCTTTCCACTTGTATTTTTTTTATTTTTTTGTGCTAACTTCATTACATTTTTATCTTTTAACCCTTTGAATTCCAATGCATTGTTTTCACACATGCAAATTGTACCCATGTCAAAAGTGAAAAGAACCAGTTTTGTTTTGTTTATAATGCTTTAAAATTCTCTTGAAACCCCACCAAATTGGAGGTCGGTGATTGTCTCGGAACGGATAGTTTTCCACTGGCATCGGCAGCTCCTGAGTTTGGTTATTTTGTCTTTTCCGAGATGAATGCCGCAGAGAAGAGAAGCCATTCGGAGGAATGTGAGTTTATCAGTTTCCTAACAGAGCATTTGAAAAGCAGCAGTATTCTTTTTGATTGCGTCATATTCAATAGATGAGGCCGATGATTTGTCTTCTTGTTCTCTCAAGCGACATGAAACTCTTCTTTTTTTTTTTTTTTTTTTCTAAGTCCCAACAGACAGCAGAGAGGAAAATAAGTCCAATGAATGGAAGCTCAATGCCGCCACCGTGTCGAATGCAGGTCCTTGACACTCATTGTTTTGGAAGCACATGATTCTGTGTCACGGGTCAAAGGTCACCTTTGGCAGGGTTTCTGCGGCTCGTCAAAAGACAAAGCCTCCTCAACCGTGCGTGCCCTTATTCTCTTTCATTTCCCTCTCCTTTGCAAAAGAAGGTTCTAAATGAGCCACTTCAGGTGGTGCTTCAGCCGCCGAAGGTGCAACATCAGTTACACACGTGGCAGGCGCAGATGAAAAGAAGCGCGCTATACATTGATGCATATTTCTCTTTAATCAGAGTCGATGCGCAGCATAGCCGTCACACAAGCGCTCTCACTTCCTCATGGATCTCAGAGGGACCAGTCTGATCAAAGTCCCCCCCCCCAGCCCCACTTCATGATCAGTGAGAACGAAGAACTGAAGCTTTCTCTTTTCTATCTTTGCATCCGATTCTTTGTGTGGTTTCTGCTTCTTCGGCCTTGGACGTTCACCAAGTTTTTGTCATCGTTTCAGTTCAGCTCAGTGGTAGTCAATCACTTTTCTGACACCTGGAGATATCCCAAGAACCATAGACGTTATGAAATGGTCTATTTTCGCCTCCTCTGTCAAACAGAGTGGAAGCGAAATCACAAACAATGTGCACCAAGACCCGAAAAAGGAAAGATGGCATCACCGGTGATTTATTGGCACATAAAAATGTGATCCGCTGACCACTGAGAACATCTTAAGTGGCGGTGTAATGTGAGCGCAACATGCAGTGTTTTGTTGAACATGAGCTCCCACTCCTCTTCACTCACTCCTCACCGGCGGTTGCCAGTCTGTCTTGATTCTTTAACGTGTGTGACGACTCTGTCGGCACATGCGGCGTGTCGGTGATATGTGTGCGCGTTCATCAAAGTGATTCTACGGTGACGTGAAAGATTTATAAAGAGCCGACATGTCAGGACCTACATGTACAAAACGCTAGGGCCATATTTAAGAGCGCTCCCTCCCCCGTGCGTCTCTTTATCGATATGGGCACGTGAGCCGCCCTTCCTTTCCCTTGCTGCCTCTGTGCCGGTCTCGGGTTTCAAAGTGTCCAGTCTCCCTTGGCCCTCAGAGATTAGTCATCTAATGAGCAGCCGGGCTGATCAGGTGAATAATTGATGACGGGCGGCTGGAGAAAGTCATCGATCCGCTGGAGATCCAAATGGAGTCGAGAGGCAGACACCTCAGGAAGATAAGCCGGCGCAGTTACCGCCAAACCAAAGACCGAAAAACACGTGCGAATGGATCCAATCCATTATTTCTGTCCTCCTTAGGCTCGCAGGCTAGCGCCAGCCTATCCCAGCTGAGTTTGAGCGCTGAGGCAGGTTACGCGCCAGCGGATTGCAGTATATGGTAGCCTTATGATTTCACCACGTGCTGTGCTGCAGCAGTTGCGTTACGGCTCAATGGATACAAATGGCTAAAAAAAACATTTGTTTGTTTGTTTTTTCTTCAAATTGTTAAAAAAAAAAAAATGTACGTTCAAGGGCTTATAAAAACCACTCAAATGAACCAGTCACTGGAAGCTTCGTTTCATTTCTTCCTCACGTATTCCATGTTTATATATTCATCGACGCCTCATGTAGAAATGCCACGATCGAAAGATAAGAGTAACAAACTCTCCGGTTCAAATCATCTACCTTAACTAAACATACCATCGAATCCCCCCAACCCCTCCACCCCCAACTCCACTTCCAGTCTGATCCATTTAAAGCTTCCTGAAGAGCACGAGAGATGACTGCACACTTCCCAAAGCCAAAACCAGAAATATGCTTTTGATTTGTATGTCTGCCAAGCTTGGCTCCATACATTCCAGCAAGTGCTTACACTACACGAGGTGATGGACAGCTTACAGAATATTACTGAGATTTCCTTCCAACCGTGCATGCTTCAGAACTGTAGCTCCTCTACCCCCCCCCCTCCCCCTCGCCCCACCACCCTCACCCAACAGCTGAGATTGAAGAAATGCTCAGCATGTGTGCGTGCGTGAAACATCGGGTTTAACTCTTTGAGTGGTAGATGTGGTTGCGATTTAATTTTCAGCTGGAACCCAGCATGAGATTGCCAAGGCAGATGATTGGATTGCGCAACCTTTTAGTGTGCTTGACACCTATTAAAAACTGTTTAGGCACCCAGCCACTTAGGTAGGCGCCATTCTCAGGAAAGCTTTTTCTGATCGTTTTTTTTTTTATGCATAGGCAACGGTAATCATTAGTGGGATAGCCTAATATACAGAACCCCCCCCCCCCCCAACCCCCACCTCCACCCCGTAGCACTGATGAAAAATGGTGCCACCCTCTAGCATTTAAATTGCCCTTCCCTGGTCTAGACAATGGACCGATGCATGTAGAGAGACAGCGCCTACTGCTGGATTTGGTCGGACATGCCCCCCCCCCCCCCGCCTGCCCCTAAGACCCGATTCTCACATGGCTCATGGACATAATGTCGGTGACATTGCTCCAAATGGGCCTGCCCCCTCTCTCCTTTTCCATGTCGCTTAGTGGGGAATCCTCTCTGGGATGCTGCTCGTTGCCTTTCTGTCCAGATGGTCAAGAGCTCCCAGTGTTCAGTGGGGCAGGCGCCATTCGCCCAGGGGAACTCCTGCCATCTGTTCCAATCTTCCCCTCACTTCTCATATGACTCAAAGTCTGCTATCCACTTCATGTACAGGCTCGTAATCTTGCATTTATCGATTCATTCTGGCAAGTTTCGTCCATAATCGCAAAACATACATTTAGAATTCTGGGGGAAAAAAATCTGGTTAAAAACATGTCGACATTTTTCATATTACCTTTCCTGTCCAGATCACATCGCCTAATCCTACTCGTGTGCGTGTGTGTGTGTGTCAGCATTTGCACGTGTGTGTACAACAATGCTTTAAATGAGACGGAGAGCATCTTTCCGGAGTCATCTCAGCTCGGGGGAATATGGCGAGATAACCGGATGCTAATGCCGACACCGCCTATGGGGAATTACGGAGCAGTAACCTACATTCACTGAGTTGTCTCCTACATGAGGTTAATGAATCAGGCCTGCTGGAAGGACGAGCGCGCTCTCCACTCGAGGCGCACACACGTGCGGCTAATAACCACCATCAATACAATAGTTCTAGACACAACTCACAACAAGGATGTCTGTGTTTGCCGTAGCGCAAAAGCTAACAAGGTTTGCAAGCAAGAAGCCATCTGAATCGCTAATTCAGTTACACTGTCTGGCTCCAAGGAGTCGCGGATGCGTGGGTAATAAGAGGGGGAGTGTTTTTTTTCTGCATAGAAATGTGTTTGAGTGTTTGCATGTGTATGTAGGAGACATACTTGGGTGCATTGTCTTCGTTGTTGTTGTTTTAGTTATCGCCTCTGTTTTTTTTGGGAGTATTTTCATGCTCGGTGCAAGCCGGGCGCAAAGCGTGGTGTGACTGTGCAGATGGGTGGAGTTTTCTCTCTATTGCTATCGTTGTAGGTGCACACACGTAGAGATGGGCACCTGCGCCGTTGTGGGCGTGAACACAGCCATTTTGTTTTCCCACCAGTGGAAGCGGCTCCCATCATTCCCTTTAAGTTCCGCGCAGGAAGTGACGCGTAGAGGCAGAATAACGGACTTGCTCGAGTCCTTGCAGGAAATTGGCACGCGTCAAGTATCTCTTGTGGATGAGGTTAAATTGGCCACCGTGAAGTGATCACATGGAGAGTGCGTACGTGTCAAAATAAGTAACCCAATCTGCTCAAAATTCACAGCAACCCAGTGAGGGTATTTTGGAAAATGTGCATTTTTGTATGCGTGTTTTTGTAGACTCAACAACCATTCACACTTAGAGTCACACATTTCAAGTCTTGAATGAATCGAACATGCATGCAAGCCTACTCAGGCCGGAGTGAGGCAGACACCAATACAGCCCCTTTCTCAAACGTTCACATTTTTACTTTACGTTGCCGCCGTGTAAACGCACAGTTGGTATTTTACTAGAGAAGTGGGATCATCTCCACACCTCTTTCATACCTCAGCCCCTTTCCCTCCCTCCCCCTCCGTAACGGTGACTCTGGCTGGGATCCACTCACCGTCTCCCCCCTGGGAAGAACGCCATCTGACTTGGGTCGTCAGAATCAATTATACTCATCCCCCTCTGCCCTCCCTCTTCTCCTCAGCAGCATTTACGTGAGTCACATTTTTTTTCAGACTCCTTCCGTCTTCCCTTTGCCGACCGAGCGCACCTCTTGCACCTCGCCCCGCCTTTCTCCAAACCCCCGTCCCCACTAACCCGAGGCTCCCCTGTCAGGATCCAGGAATAATTCCACTCCTTTTGCATGCTTTCGGGAAAAAAAAATACAGTGTGAGGTGATAAATCTGCAGTGATGTACAATAGGAAAAATAAATGAAGGGGTTGAGAAGGAAACCCGGAAGGCACTTTTGCATGCTCAGCACAGCAGGGGGGGAAAAATGTGGTGCCGTCCCTTAAAGGGTTGGGATGAGGAAGAAGGTTAAAAGAGGAGTCAGGGTGGCCAGTACACTCGAGACTGACTCATCTATGTGCCCTCGCTGTTCCGAGAAAATCGTAAAGCTGCAAGCTTGCCTGTATTGCGTTTGTCAAAAATTGACACGAACGCAAATTTAATAGAATGACTGTTGACTTTGTTTCATTCCTTGCTTTCTTTCTCACTTCCGAAGCCAGGGTTCGAACCCAAGGCCTTCAACTGTGAAGCAAACATGCTAACTCACTACTGCACACCACTGCGCTGTCCCCATTTCCTGTTTTCCATCATTTGTTCTTTTCTAATTTCCTTTTTCAATGCTTCCCTTCTGGCCAACTTTTTGGTCCTGATTTCATTCCTTTCCTTCTGCTGTCTTTCTTCTGGGCTTGCTTCCTGTTTCTTCCCAAATCCTTTATATTTTGGACTTTCCTCTGCTGCCAGTGAGCACAACAAAAAACTAATTTAGCCACTTAAACCAGAGACTTGTTACCTTTGTCCAAAGTTTAATCGATCAACCACGATTTTCAGTTGAACAAATGCAAAAGATGAACGACACGGTCACCCCACTTTTTTCCGCGTACGCGAAGATACTCAAAAGCATATTATTGGCGAGAGCAGAGCTCTTCTGCGACACCCAACTGTCCTCTTATTTAACAGATGACTGATTCCAACCGCACTTCATGGGCAAACGGCAGGTTGGGACGTGGGGCGGGGGTGGGGGGGAGGTCGATACGTTTGAAGGATTTCTGATGCAAACCTGGACCACCTGCCTGACGAGCAACACGAAATCCAAACAATGGCGGGTGTAATTGGCATCGATGTGCTTTAAAAGCCCTCCTGCTCCCCGACAAACACCTGCAGCTCATGAAGCCGAGCGGCCCCACGGGAAATCACACATTAGCATTTAGCCGTTTCATCTGCTGCGCTAATCGGAGCCAAACGTTTCAATAATACAACACAAGAGCGGTTACGCAACGGCGAGCAAAAAGAGGGGCACTCGGTGAAAAGGCATTTCCAGAGACGTGTGAGTGAGTGAGTGAGTGAAGTATTTGGCTCAATATCCGGAAGGTTCTGGCGGGCTACAAGGTGAGCGGCTCTCTGTGTTGTTTATATAATCACGGTGTTACTAATTGGACTTCAGCTGGCCAGAAAATGATTGCATTAATGTAGCATCTAAATCAACAGGTCAGGAAAGTACGGCCTTGCGAGCAGATGTGTAACAATACACACAATAGCAAACATGCTTGTGAATAAATAAACGCTGACCTTCTCTCATCAAATAACGTGTTCTGGTGCAATAACTGGGCCAACAAAGGCAATTGTCGTCAATGTACACCATTCCGCAATGGAGCAAAGTGGGGGGGGGTGCGTTAACTCATTCACTACCTGTTAAAAGAGATCTCTGACATCAACCGCTGTCAGTGGCAGTGAATGAGTTACAGACAATATAACCGCTGCTAACTAGTCAAATGCTACTTGCCTGTTGATTAACTAATCAATGTTTTATGATAGTAATTTCTATTTGCAGTGTCTCCATGGGAGCAAAATTGTTCTAAAACACAAACATCCTTGACATTTTTTCCCCCCGAAAACTCACCTATTTGCTGTATTTGTGCTCAGGCCATAGCCCTGTCTAATATCAAAATATTGTTTTGATGGCATCTTGATGCCGTGGAACTATGTTGAAGTTAGAGGAAGAAGTCATGACCCTTTTCATCTTTTCGAGTTCATTGCAAATCCATCCCGTTTTCTATAGCCCGTATCCCCGCAAGGATTACCTGGAGCCCGTCCCAGCCGACTTACGGCGAGAGGTGTGCTGCAATGGCCTGTTGGAGTCTTCTTTACAGAACTCCTCCAAGCGCGCCTTGAAATTTGGCGTGAGTTGCGACTACATTTCGGTTTAAATCTGAAATAAAGCTCACGGCTCTTGCCGCTTCCAGTAACAGGCAGGTTAGTTCGGCTTCCACCCACTCTCAAACCACCCACCCCATCATCCACCTCACAAAGATTCCAAGCTTGGCAGCTCCCGATGAGCCTCTCTGGACTGCAACGAGTAGCAAATAGCCCATTGTTGCGAGGTAATGTGAATTCTAATGTTCTCGGCTCTCTCGCTGAATATGCGATTTTAAATAGTTGACGCCGGCAACATCGCCGTCGCGAGGAGCATTAGCCGACCCAGCCCCGGCCAACACGCCGTGGTCCGCGGATCGGCAGCTTTCTGCCGGCGCGTGTGGAGCCATCGACCCCGACGAGATCCGTGGCGGATGGCGAGGAGCGACGAAGTATTCTATGTTCTCGGGCCGTGCACTCTGTCCTGACGGCCTGGGCGCTGTGGGCAACGGTAGGCGCCGAGTATATATCCGAGCACCTGCCAAACGCAGACGTCCATCAGCGGTGCTTTTACAGAGGAAGGGAGGAGATTCCCGGAAGACTTGTGGGGAAACAAGCACCTCTCCCACGGTTGTTTCACGAAAGCTCACCTCCGCGCCCACTCAGTGCAGTCTTGGAGATTCTCTCTCATCTCCCGCAGCTCGTTGCGCATTGGAGGCGATTGCGGAAAAACACGGACGGAAACACGCCTGTTTGTTCCCGCCGGAAAGAACCTGAGTCAAACACTTTCAGTCTCTGCTCAGCGTGGCCGTTCCCTTGGAATCTTCATCTGGTGATTATTCAATTCGCGAGGTAACACCCGCGGTGAATCATTTCCCAACCTTGCGTTTCAGCGGCGATATTCATTGCGATAACCTTTTGCAAAGGCGTTTTTGAAACCAGCGTTAAAAAAAAACTTCAGGGACACATAAAATAAAATTTGCTGTTGACCGGTGTCATCAGATGTCACAAAAAGTACCCCTCCCCTCTAAAAAGAGTCACCAGTTAAATGTCAGCCATTTTCCCTCCCTTCCAGTCAAAATCAGCAACGGGCAGATTCTTGGACATCCCTCAAAGATTATTATTTGTGAATAAACAGCAAAAAAGTCTTCCTCTAATAACCCAGGCTAAACTAAACTCCTCCCCAACGTCTTTCCGTCCAAGATGCAACACTTCCAACATGCTTCCTTGACACAAATTCCTCTTTCGACAGCAACTTGGCGGCATCTTGTTAAAAGGTGAATTAGTGAAGCGTGGCCTGTGAATATACAGGCGGGATTACGGTTATTACAGATGAACAAGGCTTTTCACGTTTGCTACTCGGAGCAAAACAAATGGAAAAAGTTGCACCTTTGAAGTCCCTCGCTTTCCTAATTCAACAACGTTTTACTGTCATCATCCTTGAGGGGGACAAACAAAGAAAGTGATCCCCTGAAATATAATGAGGTGGATTTAAAGTTGGTTTTCCGGTAGAACACTTGACAACCTTTGGTTTGGCTGAGGTAGCATTTTACCTTTTTTATTCATGTGTTGTGTGAGATAAAAGGTTCTCAGGCAGCATGGAGAAATGCTCTGAGAACTTGAATACTTCTAAACAGGATTCCCCCAGAGGTAAAAGATGTCGAAGGCGGCGTATTCAGGTAATAAAAGGCTGTTAATCTGTCAGATTAGTGACAAAAATTGAGTGTGTGGGATTAAGGTAAAGCATGTGCCTTCCTATTGCTTTATTACTCACATTACATACTCAGGGTTCCTTTTTTCTTTTTTTTTTTTTTGGAGAGGCTCTGCACCTAAATGGATTAAAGTCACAATTCACTACTCAAACAGACATTGAGGCATACATCCTCCTCTCGGTGTCTTTGTGAGTGCACGCTTTGATGCTCCAAGCAGACGCCCACCGTCACTGTTTTAGAGCTCCGCAATTGTCTCGCCCGCTGGTGTTTAGGTTTCCCATTTTTGGAAACGCTTAACACCGCCATCCCATTGTTCTTCTCATGGCCGCGGATCATATTGTTGGGCGAGCATTGATGAAGGATGCCGCTCATTGACTTGGGTGGAAATGTTTAGAACAGTGCAGCACATCTTGGTGGATAGTCAATCTTGACTTTGTTTGACTTTATTATTTGCATTTAAAATGGTCGTGGATCTGGAAACATTTCCATTTTTTTTTTTTGTAAGTATATAAAACTTCATCTCAAGGCAGTGTTTGGGAGAACGAGTGCTCGCGAGCAAAAAGGAGCAGCAGGCCTATAAACTTGCAAGTCAACATAAAAGCAACAAAGCTTAGCCTGGTGTCGCCTCGCCGCCTTTTCCAGTTAATTTGACCGTAATTACTGCCGTGCACTAAGGCGGGAGAGATTATAGGAGTGAGTTACACCTGATGCTTTTGGGGAGTGTCGGGAGGCGGGCGGTGGAGGTGCGGGGGGGCATACATTAAATATTTAAGCACTCTTTTTACCGTGAAGCAAATGAGGCAAGGCAAACATTGCATAATGGCAATCAAATCTGTGCGTGGTGTTGTCCGTTGACTCCATGTTAAAATATTGCAATGAATGCCTGCTTGCAATGCATGGCGTGTGTTGTATGAAATAAATGGGTAGGGAACCAAGCACTTACGTTGGCTCCGCACCGGGATAATTACATCACCCGCTGTCTTTTTAATTCCAATTTGCCTTCTAAATGGCAGACGAGAAATTACAAAAAAAAGTTGTGTAATGGAGACAGATCCTTGTGGAACATCAGAATTGAAGAATTGATCCGCTTCTTTTTCCCCGCATAAGCACTTGTTGGTAGGCAGCATTAATATACATTATATATGTGTCTATATTTCTCCAATCCAGGGCTCCCAAGTGTGTGTGACTGAACGTAGTGTTCCGTACATCTGACCAATTCGGCACCATGACCGTGTGACAGTCACCAGGCACTTAGTGCAGATACAAAGCTGGATATTGTTCACCACCGCTCGGTCATTTTGAGCAGAAGCGGCTTTAGTGGTGCATCACAAGAGGTGACACAATCAGGCTTGCAAATCTTCAAACGCCTTGTATGTTCAAGTGACCGTGAAATGACCATCTGCAGATTTGAAGTGGCCTACAATATGGTCTGAGGTCTCCTTTGCTAATAGAGGCCAGTGACTACAATGACTGGCCCCCCTGCTCAAACTCAGGAAACATGACCTATTCCATCTTAAAGCAGCAAATGACTTGTCTGCTCTAGGTCGCCCTCTACAGTTTGCAAATATATTCACTTTGAAGTCTGCGCAGTAGAAAGAGAGCGTTAAGGAAACAAAACACAATCTTTTTCTATATTTTTTATATATATCGTTGGTATAGTTTAAGGATCTCTTTGGCGTCACAATGTCTGAATCTACTTTAAGTGCATTGTATGTGAACAAGGAAAGGTAGGAATTTAAAATGCCAATCACAATCAAAGCAGTATTGTATCAAGCGCGGGGCGGCCCGGTAGCCCAGTGGTTAGCACGTCGGCTTCACAGTGCAGAGGTACCGGGTTCGATCCCAGCTCCGGCCTCCCTGTGTGGAGTTTGCATGTTCTCCCCGGGCTTGCGTGGGTTTTCTCCGGGTGCTCCGGTTTCCTCCCACATTCCAAAAACATGCATGACAGGCTGATTGATCACTCTAAATTGTCCCTAGGTGTGAGTGTGAGCGTGGATGGTTGTTCGTCTCTGTGTGCCCTGCGATTGGCTGGCAACCAATTCAGGGTGTCCCCCGCCTACTGCCCGAAGACTGCTGGGATAGGCTCCAGCACCCCCCGCGACCCTAGTGAGGATGAAGCGGTTCGGAAAATGAATGAATGAATGAATGTATCAAGCGCATGTTGAGCTGGCTTTCAAAAATGTTCTCCCTCTGCCTTCATCGAGCGGTGACATCGCGTCAGAGTGGCGTGCTGGAGGGTTGACGCCATCTCTGCTTTAACTGCACTCGTCCACCTGTCAGGTTGACACGGGTGACGCTTGGCTTTGCCGCCGTGACTGAGTCAGCTTCCGCGAAAAGACATTGAAACAAGCAGGCAACATTAGAAGAGAGGATGGCCAAGTCTTGTTCTGTGGTTAATAATACCGATGTCACTCTGTAGAAGATCCGCATTCAAGTGGGTAAAGCTTCACTCCGGCGGAAGAACGTAAAATGCTCTTGTTTGTTTTTCTTCGTTTTGGACGTGACTAAACGGAGCTTTTTGTATTACACTTCGGCGTGCTGGTATTCCCCAGATGACTCGCTCTATGTTTCCACTGTTGCCGTGAGACTTGTGTAACGTGTTAGATACACATCTATTGCCTAGTTAAAGTAAATGCGCAGCTGTTTCGTGCCTGCATGCCAAATCCGCTATATTGACCTTTGGAGGATTTAGATCCTGAAAATGTGGGAAATGTTTTCCAGATTGAGAAATACTGCGTTGAGAACTCGGACTGTAACTTGGAAGCAGGTTGCTAACAGGTGATGCTAGAACATCACGTACGTAAAAATACAAATTGGCATTCAAACTCATTACAACAGTTCTCCAAATAAGATGTTTTAAGTAATTTGTCATTCCCTATTTGTTTACCGGTACTGTACAACTAACATAGACAACAAACGAAATCTTTTATTCTATCAAAAGTCTATTAGCATATTGCTAATATAAAAAATTGTGTTTTTTAGTGCACGGCTTCTTCAGCACAAAGTTTCATGAAAATTAATTTGATCCTAGACTGCTCACTAAACAAAGGTGATAAAAAAAAAAAAAATTTTAACGGTACATTACCTCTACAGTGGCAATTATTAATTTTCGAACATTGTCATTCAGTCCAATTGGTTTTGTGCACGTTTTTTTTTTCTTCTCCCCGCCCACCCCGAGAGAGTGAAAGCAGAGAGCCTGGTGGAGCGGGAAAAGGCCTCTGGACGGCGGCGGATAAGTGATGGCTAAAGTCGAGGATGCGTCCGTGCAATAGATGCTACGCCCCTGGAGAGCTGAGGAAAGGAGGGATGACAAAAGAGGATGAAGACATGGAGGAGGAGAGCGAGGGGTGAAGCGTTTTCAAGTGAGAAAGGCAAGTGATCTCTTCAGGGAATCGCCACTCACCTTTGCGCTTCGCTCGGGGTGGCGGCGCACACACTTTATTGTTTGCGAGAGATTTCGGTGACGGCAGACAAACAGACTGATCAAACGGAAGGAAAAGTCAGAGCAAATAAAGTCACGCTCTCCCTCTTTTGTTTTCCTTCACATTGTGCCAGAATGGAGTGGATGTCGAAGGAAGAAAGGCCTTGTTTCCGTACAGAAACTCTGTATGATTCATGTTTCCTCCGCTTTGATCTGTGAGCTGTGCACAGCCTCGGGATAAACCATTTCAGGTTGTCTAAACAATTTCCAATCACCGTTTCCATATTTAGGCTCTTATATGAAGCGGAGAAGAGGCAATTCTCGCTGAGCCAGCGGACAGGATTTTATCCATCCGGCTGATGGCGGGCACGCAAATAAACACGCGCGCTTGTACTGTAAGTGGCACACCACGTGCCCCCTTGAGGTCAGCTTAGCGGCAAAGTGAGACCCTCTTGAAACCGCCCACCCCCGTCTTTCATCCCTGTCTCCAAATGCACATCTGTTCCCCAGTGTCCCAACTCTCATCACCCCCAGCCCACCTCGTCACCACCACCCCTTTTCCTGTGTGAAATCCACACAGGCTCTTATTAGCAAACGTCACCACCCCCAGACCCACTTATGCACTCCCTGCTGATTACCCAGCATCCCTCGGCCCCAAAACACCCCGACGCTCTCGTTCGATGTGTCCAAACTTTTCCACCCAGCAAAATCAAAACGATCTATTGTACACTGTAAAAAACACAGCTTGTCATTTATATAAATGTAAATGCTCCTAGACCTGATACGTATGTAAATATATATACCTTGAGAAAAACCGGAGTACCCGGAGAAAAGCCGCGGAGAACATGCAAACTACACACAGGAAAGCTGGAGCCGGAATCGAACCCTGCACCTGCGCACTATGAGGCGGACGTGCTAACCAGCCTTTCACTGTGCCGACTATGATTATTATTATGTTTATTGTTATTATTATTTTTTAGAAACTGTCATGAACCAACTTTGGCCCGCTGGCCAGATTTTGGACATGGCTGCTGAACACTAATTGTGGCCAACACCTCAAGTTTGTACTGTATCGAAGCGTGTGTGTGTGTTTACGTGTGTGTGTGTGTGTGTGTGTGTGTGTGTGTGTGTGTGTGTGTGAGAGAGATACATGACATCATTCAGCTGTTCCTCTGGGCACGACTCCATCCAACTAAATAATCCAGGCCAGCCCCATAAAGCAGGGAGTGCCGCCACATTCCCCGAGCCATGAAATATCAAGTGGTATTAAGTCACCGTAACTGTCAGCCGCCTTCCTTCCTACGCACACACACACACACACACACACACACGCACAAACATCCACGTACGCACAAAATAGCATGCTTTATGCACAATCAGCTTCTTTTATTCAGCGGAATGTTGAGCAACCAAGTTGTATTGTCGATCACGCAAGCAGTTCGCATGCAGTGTGTGGCTCCATATTAACCTTCGGCCACTGTCGGAGCAGCAGAGTGCACCTCAAGGATCTGGTTTCTTTCATCCCTTCTTCCCCTGCATCCCCATGGACCATCCCATTATCAATGACATCAGAGTCTCCCCACAGCTGAGGCCAGAGTAGCGCATCACCCACAATGCACTGTCAATAATATCACCTCATCACAAACAACGCGTTGCGATTGTGTGTCTGCTTGCGATTGGTGGAATTTTGGCCCGCCACGGTCCCACTGGATGAAAATGCCGCCCCCCCCCCCACCCATCTCCTTGCTTCGACATTCTACTACCATCTTCATCAGGTGTGCATTTTCAATAACTTCACCCAAAACCTAAATTAAACGCCGAATTCACTTTCAATGCATTCAAGCATTTATACTGTGACGAGGAGAAACAGGTGTGATGGACATTCAGGTTACATTCTCATTGTTTAGAAGCCGTGACTGTTTTTACTTCCCGCCAAGCATTTCAATTCCACAAGCAGTGTGGAATGTGAACAGGTGCTGGCTCGACTTTCGAGCCGCAAGAAGTGCGACAGGACCGAAGAACTTGAGAGCGCACCTGTTTTTCCACCAGGCTTGGGGGAATGAGATTGCATTTCCCAGATCACACTTAAAACAAGGCCCTTCGAGCCAACATTTTGGTTTTTCTCACAGCTTAAGTGAAGCATGTGCAGTTTGCAAAGTGCTCGGGTCGTGTGTGATGGACAAATTATGAATAGTGAAGAAGGATGTGGGAGGAGTTGTTTTTTGTTAGGGGCGGGCTCACAAGCAACGTAAGAGTATGATGTCATACTCAGATAACCGCTGCATACTGTTTTTCACACGACTGCTTCATATTTATGGAAAACTACACAGACAATGGTCCGTGTGTTTTTCAATGAATGTCATTGTGAAAATAATTGAATTTTATTTTGGATTTAGCGTCTTCAGCCATACGTGACGCCGGTGTGTTCGGCTTTGTACCTGTACCAAGTGAATTCGAATGAGGACATATTATGTATTTTCCAAGGAGACAAACATTGAACCCCGTTCTACATTAAATGAGACGCCAGTCACTGCTTGTCAGACCAAATGATAGATTTTTTAATGATGACTTTCCTGCCAGGATCCATCATGGGCCTGTGACAACATTATGCTAATCAGTTGGCCTTTCGGCAGTCACACACAGAGAAGCCCTGTTCGGGTGTTTTCAAATCGCCCTCAGATTGATGTTTAGTCACGGCAAGTTTGAGCAGAGATGAGTGATGGCCCAAACTGCATCTGCTGATGTGTTGACGGTGAAAGAAAGCAGCCCTTCCCCGGAGGAGTGCTCCGCGAGAGACATGTGTTACGGCTACCTAATAGACACACACACACACACACACACACACACACACACACACACCCATTAAAGAGAGGCAGAATTCCTGATTTCGGTTTGGATCCTTTCCAAGGACCCGTAGGTGCTGTTGAGACATATGGATCTTCTGGGTCACCACCTGCACTCGGAGGTTCAGAGGTGACTCATTTTTCATTGACATTAGATTAGACACATTTAACCGGATTTAAGCAGCGCTCCCTGTTCCCTTCAGCCTGGTCCTGATTCGATTTGAGCTCATCTTGTAAGTCAGTGACTGCAGATAGGGAAGAGTGTGCAGGAGCCTTTCACTGACCATGCAGCAGATTTGACTCTCGCAAAGGGGAGAAGCCAAATCTCCTCTAATTGAGCGCGCTTTCGTCAAAAAATTACCCTAAAGTATACTTAACACAGCCCGGTTTTTTGGTCTTGCTGAAATTAGCCTGTGTTGATGCAAGTGAGACACTGCTCATCACACCCTGCAAAGCAGAAGATGCAGGCATGCTAAGCGCTAGCTCGCCATGCCGCGCTAACTCCGTTCAACTGATTTGATTTGATGTCATTGTTCCACATCTTGCCTTACCTTTGATGACGAGTCTTTGCCGCGTTGACTTTTGGTAGGCTGTACTCCAAACGGATGCTAAATGCTGTGCCAGACACAAAAGCCCATGATGCGAGTTGAGATCTCGCTGGGATTTTCCTGATGAAATTGACTTTGCTCCTTCTCAAGTGCCCCCCCCCCAAACTAAATCCTCCTCACTTGACTGAAATGGCCTCTTGTCTGCCGTCAGCTCTTCATTACTTCTCTTCATCTGCATATGCAAAGTGAAGACAAGTGGCCAACGAACATATCATGCCGTGAAGTGCGGATAAAAGTCAAAACTATGAAGTGCAGAGAGGCATCTCAACAGCCTTATGAGTGAGTCACAAAACCGAATGTCTCGCTTCACTGAATCCAGGCAAGGCTGCTTTATTCATGTAGTGTAACTCCATGTGCGTCACATCAAAAGGCAAAAGAATTTAAGACATTGAAAAGGAAAGTAGAGAAATAAAAAGTGGTCTACTAAAGTAACTCAAAGAACATACAGCGCAACAGCTGTTGGCAGCTTATTCCATTTGCATGCAGCATAACAGTGAAATGCTGATGCACCATGTTTGCTTGTTTGGGCTCCACTAATTGGTCCTACTGGGGTTTCTATTCCATAATAATGCAATGACAAATGAATTCAATTTCGCAAGTCATTTGTATGCTGTGTCACACACAGTTAAGAATGACTCATTTGGACCTGAAAGATTATTTGATGTGACTTTAGATTTGTTGCCTTAGAGTGAGGTATGTGATTTCTGTCTTGACTTTTAAGATTTTGAGTTACTAAATAGAAAATATTCCTCGTCCTCTAAAGGGTTAACCTTCACCCACGCTCGCTGTGCAAACCCCCCCCCCCACCATCTTGCTTGCTCTCTTAGTTCTGTCTAACTTCACTTTGATTCAAAGTACCAGAGCAGTCAAAAGGAAAATAGCATTCGTTGTATAAATTCAGTCCACGGCGCGTATTCAAAGCGGGTAAATGAGAAAAGCGAAGCAATCGAAAGAAGCAAAGACCCGAGTGCATGTCTATTTAAACACATCCTAATAAGATCTGTGGCGTACAGAATGAATTCTAAGGCTCCTTTTTTGTGTGTGTGTGTGTGTTGATGTAGACCAGCAGGCTTGCGCGTGCAGGAATGACAACAGTGACAGAATGTCTCCACCAGCCTGCTCACAACAGCATCAACACAGCCTCCATCTGGTGCTACTTCGGAAAAGGCTGCCTGAAACATGTTTTGGGCATTTGCGCCTTTTTTTTTTTTTTTCTTTAAAACCTTTTCTGTGGTGGTTTTAAAGGTAACATTATGTGGATTTTTTTATTTTTTTATTTATTTTTACAATCTGGCTTCGAAAAAGAGAAAGCTTTCGGTTATAGGCAGCCTTTAGCTGTTTTATCACAAGACACATGAAAGTGAGATGAAAAGAAATGACTTTGAAACTTCTTTCTCCTCCAAATTTCTGCCCATCTTTTATTTAGTATGTGTTAAAGCACAGAAGTAAACTCAAGGCCTTTTTTTTTTTTTTTTTAAACGAAAACTAACTTCACTGCTCGGCTCACTGTTTGTGTCTCTGGATGAACTTTCAGGTTTCCACGCTAGAGCAGGTTAGCCGTTGGCTGAAGATGATAGTCGACATCGCAAACATCTCCTTTTGCCAAGGAGGTGGTTTGGAATGCAGGATGTGTGGCCCGCAGGTCACCCGTGTCTGCTTACTTTGTACAGCTTTTCAGCGTCATCCCAAAAAAGGGGGGAAAGGCACAAAAGCCAACATTCTCACGTGGGCCGAGTCCACACGGGTGGAAGCCAACGTGCTCCACTTCAGAACCGAAACCACAGAAGCAACCAAACTCAAACGAGAGCACTTCTCGGAGGCTTGGAAGAGAAACCCGGGCTCCAGCCTAACCCAGTCAGTCAACCGGTCCTGACCACATTGTGGAAACAGATGGAAAAGAGAACCTCCAAGAAAACAAAGACTCCGGCGTGGAGCTTTTCCAAATCGGTGCCTGCCTTTGAATCCCGCGTTGAAATGCGTTTTGACATCCAAGCCTGAAACCTTTATTGAAACACAATACGTCAAATACGCCGCAGGAGGTTGAACTGGCGCACACGACTTCTTCGGATTTGCGTCACTGAGTTCGGTTTTGTTGTATAATTTGTGTTTGGATGACACTATTTGATGTTCATTGGCCGAAGGACAAATCTGGCTTTTGGATTTGGATGTGGCTCCCTAATAAGGTTGCATTCTTTGACATCTATTATTAATACTATTAAATGACCGTTCACGTGCACATTCACGCCGACGGACAATTTAAAATCTTCAATGAAGCGACGGAATATGAGAAGTTTGAGGGAGGCAATTGCGCTCCCCACTCCCGTGTTGCCTCTGTCTGCTTTTAGTTATTTGAAAGCATTTTCAAAGTTTCCAGTCAGACCAGCTCCTTCACTCACACGTCATTTTGTGCTTTTTTTTTTTCCCCTAGTATCTATACCGAGCAAATGAAGCGACCGATTATGTTATTACAGTCACCCAATATTCTACTTTCGTTCCTTTTAGTTTGCTTTCTCCTTTTCTCTTCCTGTCAAAAGTCTTCACTTGTTTTCCAAGTACCGTCATTATTATGCCATTATGCGTGTAAAAATATGGTGGTCATTCGGTGGTTTCTTGATGCTATTCTTCAGCCCTTTGGCAGTACAGGTACCTTGTTGCCTTAAAAACCATTTGGATTGAATTTGACAGATATGTAATGGAACATTGCACGGTCGGCTATTTACTGTGGTCAGTCCAGAGTTTTGGGAATGCAAGCAAAACGCGTTTACCTTTCGAAGATGTTAAACAGAAACGTATGTTGTGCATAGTTTTTTTTTTTGTTATGTTGCTGCAGAACTTTTCACCCAATGCCATTTCAGATGACAGCGCATCACGTTGAGTGGCAGGAGAGACGCTGAATCACGTGCGGACGTGTGCTCACGGTATGGAAGCGAGCGCCACGTGCGCGCTTTTTCACTCGACGACCACATGCATATCGGCCTTCATTTTTATCTTGTAAACTCTCACTAGCCGGACAACACGCTTTTCCCAAATCCATGCTGAGCCTGAACTAATGGCCACATGGCACACACACACACACACGCGCATATTGTGCCCCCCCCCCCCCCACAGAGAGGAAGCGAGATGAGCTTTTTGTTGCTACTGTAATTCATTTATCCCTCAATGCTGGAGGCCAAATGGCAGACAGGAAGGAGGATTCTGCTGTGTCTGTGCTTTGCTTACCCCCTTTAATACACAGGTGAATGCCTTTTTGCTTTCCTCGTCTTCAGTACAGCGCTCTACAGTAGTCCCCATGCCTCGGGCCATCGTGGAATGCCCCACCTCGCCGCGAAGCTGCCATCTTAAATCCAGCGGTGAAAAAGGGTAATTCGGACATGGTTTCCCCCCCCCCCCCCCCCCCCCGGGAATTTTGCCACAGGCATGGCGTGTTCTTTCATGCCATCTTTGCGGCCACGCAAGTGTCACAAGTACTCAAAGCTCATGCTAAACCGCAGGTGTCCAACGCAAGGCTCAGGGGCCAAATCTGGCCTACCCAAACATCAAAAGCAAATAGTGTGTGCTTACTTCACGCCTCTTGCTCAACGGTTTGTTCTTTTCATTATGGCAGAAAATCCCGACCCCAAGAATTTATTTTTCACCATATCCTTTCTTGTATGCAGCATACGCCTTGTCATACATAAATTGAACAATAGTTGTATATTCAAGTATTTCTATTAACTCCTACCCCCCAGCCCCACACCCAAAAAAATGTGATTTGACATTATAAAGCATTTCAATCATAGAGGATCATAATGCATCAACACCGCAGATATAGCATGCACACAATTGTAAAACCGTGTTGCATAAATGACTATTGTTCGTTTTCAGCACAAGCTACCATCACATAAGGCTTATCAATAGTCATATCATACTGAGTTGAATAATATGCTAGTAAAGACTGACGTCGCAAATGTCATGAAACTAAATTTTTGCCATTTATACAAAATGTTACATAGTATAGGAAAATTGTTACAGCAAAGTCGACTACACGGCCAATCCTTTTTTTTTTTACAGTATGCTGGATCAGGAGAGAAGCAAAAACAAACCTGGACTTTTCGTTTCAATGGGAGTGTGGACGAGGTCCATTCAAACACCCGCACCAGCCAAGAAAATCATCTCAAATGCCGATGAAAAAACAGCGTCAATTCATTAAAGCTAACAACACCCCCAAGATTCGACAAGATACTTTGATTCTCTTGGCTCGAAAACAAAAAGAGTGAAAGAGGAGGGTTTTTTTTAATAAATAATAAAGGTTCCGCCCCTCCCAAAAAATAGCCTAATAAATTAAATTCCAAGTGCGAAAAGGTGGGAGTTTTCCCGTTGAATAGGTACTGCCTACATTTGTATAGTTTTGACAGCTATAACAGCCCCAAAACCATACATCGAGTGTGGCCCATGAAGAAAATGAGTTTGACACCATCTAAACAGTTTGATTGACAGTTTTTTTTGTTCCAAACATCATCAAGCTGCAAAAATTGCAAGCAAAACGCACACTTAGCAACCATGTGTTGACTCACACGTTTGCACGCACGCAGGTTAGCAACAATCTGGGGCCGGACCTCCTGCAAGGCCAAGCTTGTTGGAAGGAGGTCACGTTCTCCAAAGTGTGTCTAAACCAAGATGACATGTGGATGTGTTGGCACGAGAAGGCGCTGCAGGCTCCCCACCACCGCATCTGACGCCTCTCTCTGCAAGAGAAGCCGACAGGTTTGTTTTCTTTCTTTCTCCCTTCTTTTTTTTCTCCCCCCTTTATTCTCTTCCCCCCCCCCCCGAACAGCATCTCTCAGCCAGAGAAAACACAAGAATGGTTTGCTTTCGTGGCCGTTCCGTCCCTCAGCTTTGTACAGACTTAAAAATGACGAATCAAGTGGAGGGGGAGCTTGACAACAGCAATGACGCTTGATTTGGGAGCGCGCTCACTTGCCTTCTTTTCCCACAGGGTTTACTTTTTGTGTCACAGTGTTCCCTGCGGCCCACGATATCACAGTTTATCAAGCAATCGTTTTCGTTGCTTTCTACAATATGCAGGATTTAGAGTTGCTCGCCTTCAATGGGTTTATAGCTTCCGTTAATAGTTACCATTTATAATCCCGATAGGATTCAAGCTAATTTCCGTGAGCCAGTTGACAGTGTTTCGCATTATGATGTTAGCAAAAGGCTAGCAGAATTTTCTTGGAAAACACGATGTGGTTCGGTTGAACATTCACGTGTTTAGATATACAATGTCTGTTTTTGTTTTATGTGTCAGTTTTACAGTAAATTTCCAATGGGAGTGACAGACAGCCACACAGTCAGACGTTCGATGGATGGATGGAAAGATAAATAAAGCGGTGGGGTTTCGGCATGTGTATTTGCTCTCCCACAACTGTTGTTTAGATCTCCTAATGACATCACCGCAGAGAAAACAAGCCGAACACAATCCTCGCAAGCTCACCAAGGTCTTCACCCGCTATTAAAATGAGTAATGCCCTCCTGGTTTGTGTCTCGGGTCCGACATTGCGTTTCTATACATAGTCTTCTTGCTGATTAGCCGTTAAGAGCTGACAATGCAGGATCACGGCTATCTGGTAAATGGAAATGCGACAAACACCACCACACTCAGCGGATTGCTTTGGCTTGCATCATTTTGGCCGAATGAGTGCTTAGTAAGTGCTCATAAAACAAATGTGAGCTAGAACACCAAGTTGGGCTTGAGGACCACCATTGGGGAATTAACAGGCCAAGGCCCGAGGTACGGTATGGTATGGCCACAGGTCCTGGTTGAGCCCTGAGTGTGTGTGTCAAGTTCTTTGTTGAGATCACTGAAGTCGGCCATCTTCCACGACGGATTTACGGCATTCATTTTCATTGATGGGGGCGGGGGCAGGGGGAGTCCTCAGATATTGAAAGATATGTTTATGAGTTCTGGTCCTTGAATACATGAACTAAATGGCAGACGAAGGCTGGAGGTTCGATGAGTACAAGACGCCAGCAAGCACATGGAGCTGGAAGCATGGAAGGAAAAGCAATGAATGAGGTTGTGGTTAAGCGAAGGTAAGAGACTGTGATCTGGATCAAGTTAAAAGGGGTGGGGAAGGCTTTGAAGATTGCTGGATTTTAACCCTCTGAAGGAACAAGACGAACTGTTAAGGAACTGGAACTGTTAAGTTTGTTTGTGTTTCTTTGTTGGTCTTATGATGTTGACCGTCATATTAATTTACTTTTAAAAGCCATGCGTGGTTATAAATTTCCCCAAAAAACAAACAAAACAGAAATGCAGAGTCAGGCATTTTTAACGTGTTTATTTTTAAAACGACTATGTGTAGTTAGATCTTACTTGAGAAAAAAAATGCCTATGCTAAAACTACATTGTTAGGATTATTTGAGGTAAAACACAAAACAACCCAACCAGCGGGTCTGTGTGGTGGCATGGCTCAGGGGTAGAGTGGTCATGTCCCAAACCACAGTTTGGGTGTTCAGTCGCAGCCACCATGTCCCTTCTTTCTTTAACCATGTATAGTAAGGCTTTTTTTGCCGAAAAAAACGACCAGGTATAGTAAGGCGTTTTTGGCCGAAAAAAAACGACCATGTATAGTAAGGCATTTTTAGCCGAAAAAAACGACCATGTATAGTAAGGCGTTTTTGGCCGAAAAAAACGACCATGTATTGTAAGGCGTTTTGGGCCGAAAAAAACGACCATGCTAAAACCTTAGTTTTAGCATGGTCGTTTTTTAAGCCGTTTTTTAAGCCGACCATGTATAGTGAGGCGTTTTGGGCTGAAAAAAACGACCATGTATAGTAAGGCGTTTTTAGGCCGAAAAAAACGACCATGTATAGTAAGCCGTTTTTGGCCGAAAAAAACGACCATGTATAGTAAGCCGTTTTTGGCCCGAAAAAAACGACCATGTATCGTAAGGCGTTTTCGGCCGAAAAAAACGACCATGTAACTGCCACTTGATATCAGAAATGCCCCCTCAATAACACTTTTCAAAACGAAGCTCAAGACGCACCTTTTTACATTGGCCTTCCCTGTGCCCTAAACCCTGCTGTCTGTAATTAAGTGTTGTGTTGTTATCATTTTAGACCATGTATTTTATTTTTTTTACTTATCTATTCTATTTTTAACCTGTTTTAAGCCTATGTACAGCACTTTGGTCAGGCCGTGGTTAAATGTGCTTTAAAACACTTACTTACTATGTATAGTAAGCCGTTTTTGCCCGAAAAAAACGACCATGTATAGTAAGCCGTTTTTGGCCGAAAAAAACGACCATGTATAGTAAGGCATTTTTAGCCTGTTTTTTGCCCGAAAAAAACGACCATGTATAGTAAGGCGTTTTTGGCTGAAAAAATAGTAAGGCTTATTTGAGGAAAGACGCAAAACAACCCAACACTTGTATGTGGAAGCATGGCTCAGGGGTAAAGTGGTTGAGTCCCAGTCCAGAGGTTTGATGTTCAATCCCCGGCGGTGGCAAGTGTGTCATTTATTTCTTTAACCACCATGTATAGTGCGGCTTATTTGAGGAAAAACACAAAAAAAACATTCACATCTATGTGGTGGCATGCCTCAGGGGTATAATAAAGAATTCTCAAACCAAAGGTTGCGTGTTCAATCCTTGGTACTTGCAATGGTGTTATCTTTAACCACCATGTAAAATAAGGCTTATTTGGGGAAGAAAACAGACAATGACATCTATGGAGTGGCGTGGCTCAGGGGTAGAGTGATAGATTCCCAAGCCAAAGGTTGGGTGTTCAATCCCTGATGGTTGCAACTATCTTTTTTAAACCACCAGGCTTATTTGAGCAAAGACCCAAAACAAACCAATGCATCTGTGAGGTGGCATGGCTCAGGGGTAGAGTGATGGATTGCCAAACCAGAGGTTGCGTGTTCAATCCCCGATGGTTGCAGCGTTGTTTTTTTCTTACACCACCAGGCTTATTTTTTATTTTTGCCCAAAAAACGACCATGTATCGTAAGGCGTGTTTAGCGTTTTTGGCCCGAAAAAAACGACCATGTATAGTAAGGCGTTTTTAGCCTGTTTTTTTGCCCGAAAAAAACGACCATGTATAGTAAGGCGTTTTTAGCCGAAAAAAACGACCATGTATAGTAAGGCGTTTTAGCCGAAAAAAACGACCATGTATAGTAAGGCATTATTAGCCGTTTTTTTGCCCGAAAAAAACGACCATGTATAGTAAGACGTTTTTAGCCGAAAAAAACGACCATGTATAGTGAGGCGTTTTTTTCGGCTAAAACGCCTTACTATACATGGTCGTTCTTTTCGGTTACAAAAAACAGGCTAAAAACGCCTTAAAAAAAGGCGTTTTTTTCGGCTAAAAACGCCTTACTATACATGGTCGTTTTTTTTTGTGTCAAAAACGCCTTACTATACATGGTCGTTTTTTCGGCTAAAACGCCTTACTATACATGGTGGTTTTTTTCGGCTAAAAACGCATTACTATACATGGTCGTTTTTTTCGGGCAAAAAAACGGCTAAAAATGCCTTACTATACATGGTCGTTTTTTTCGGCTAAAAACGCCTTACTATACATGGTCGTTTTTTTCGGGCAAAAAAACGGCTAAAAACGCCTTACTATACATGGTCGTTTTTTTCGGCTAAAACGCCTTACTATACATGGTGGTTTTTTTCGGCTAAAAACGCATTACTATACATGGTCGTTTTTTTCGGGCAAAAAAACGGCTAAAAATGCCTTACTATACATGGTCGTTCTTTTCGGTTACAAAAACAGGCTAAAAACGCCTTAAAAAAGGCGTTTTTTTCGGCTAAAAACGCCTTACTATACATGGTCGTTTTTTTTTGTGTCAAAAACGCCTTACTATACATGGTCGTTTTTTTCGGCTAAAACGCCTTACTATACATGGTGGTTTTTTTCGGCTAAAAACGCATTACTATACATGGTCGTTTTTTCGGGCAAAAAAACGGCTAAAAATGCCTTACTATACATGGTCGTTTTTTTCGGCTAAAAACGCCTTACTATACATGGTCGTTTTTTTCGGGCAAAAAAACGGCTAAAAACGCCTTACTATACATGGTCGTTTTTTTCGGCTAAAACGCCTTACTATACATGGTGGTTTTTTTCGGCTAAAAACGCATTACTATACATGGTCGTTTTTTTCGGGCAAAAAAACGGCTAAAAATGCCTTACTATACATGGTCGTTCTTTTCGGTTACAAAAAACAGGCTAAAAACGCCTTAAAAAAAGGCGTTTTTTTCGGCTAAAAACGCCTTACTATACATGGTCGTTTTTTTTTGTGTCAAAAACGCCTTACTATACATGGTCGTTTTTTTCGGCTAAAACGCCTTACTATACATGGTGGTTTTTTTCGGCTAAAAACGCATTACTATACATGGTCGTTTTTTTCGGGCAAAAAAACGGCTAAAAATGCCTTACTATACATGGTCGTTTTTTTCGGCTAAAAACGCCTTACTATACATGGTCGTTTTTTTCGGGCAAAAAAACGGCTAAAAACGCCTTACTATACATGGTCGTTTTTTTCGGGCAAAAAAACGGCTAAAAACGCCTTACTATACATGGTCGTTTTTTTCGGCTAAAAACGCCTTACTATACATGGTCGTTTTTTTCGGCTAAAAACGCCTTACTATACATGGTCGTTTTTTTCGGCTAAAAACGCCTTACTATATATACATGGTCGTTTTTTTCGGCTAAAAACGCCTTACTATACATGGTCGGGTTTTTTTCGTCCAAAAACGCCTTACTATACATGGTCGTTTTTTTCGGCTAAGAACGCCTTACTATACATGGTCGGTTTCTTTTGGCTAAAAATGCCTTACTATACATGGTCGTTTTTTTTCAGGCAAAAAACAGGCTGAAAACGCCTTACTATACATGGTCGTTTTTTTTTGGCCAAAAACGCCTTACTATACATGGTTGTTTTTTCGGCTAAAAACGCCTTACTATACATGGTTGTTTTTTTCGGCTAAAAACGCCTTACGATACATGGTCGTTTTTTTTTTTGTCAAAAACGCCTTACTATACATGGTGGTTTTTTTCGGCTAAAAACGCCTTACTATACTTTATAGTAAGGCATTTTTACACGTAACATTTTTTGGCCAAAAACGCCTTACTATACATGGCCGTTTTTTTTGGCCAAAAACGCCTTACTATACATGGTCGTTTTTTCGGCTAAAAACGCCTTACTATACATGGTCGTTTTTTTCGGCCAAAAACGCCTTACTATACATGGTCGTTTTTTTCGGCTAAAAACGCCTTACTATACATGGTTGTTTTTTCGGCTAAAAACGCCTTACTATACATGGTCGTTTTTTTTTTGTCAAAAACGCCTTACTATACATGGTGGTTTTTTTCGGCTAAAAACGCCTTACTATACATGGTCGTTTTTTTCGGCTAAAAACGCCTTACTATACATGGTCGTTTTTTCGGCTAAAAACGCCTTACTATACATGGTCGTTTTTTTCGGCTAAAAACGCCTTACTATACATGGTCGTTTCTTTCGGCTAAAAACGCATTACTATACATGGTCGTTTTTTTCGGGCAAAAAAACGGCTAAAAATGCCTTTTACATGGTCGTTTTTTCGGCTTACTATACATGGTCATTTTTTTCAGCTAAAAATGCCTTACTATACATGGTCGTTTTTTTTTTGTCAAAAACGCCTTACTATACATGGTCGTTTTTTTCGGCTAAAAACGCCTTACTATACTTTATAGTAAGGCATTTTTACACGTAACATTTTTTGGCCAAAAACGCCTTACTATACATGGTCGTTTTTTTCGGCTAAAAACGCCTTACTATACATGGTCGTTTCTTTCGGGCAAAAAAACGGCTAAAAATGCCTTACTATACATGGTCGTTTTTTTCGGCTAAAACGCCTTACTATACATGGTCGTTTTTTTCGGCTAAAAACGCCTTACTATACATGGTCGTTTTTTTCGGGCAAAAAAACGGCTAAAAATGCCTTACTATACATGGTCGTTTTTTTCGGCTAAAAACGCCTTACTATACATGGTCGTTTTTTCGGCTAAAAACGCCTTACTATACATGGTTGTTTTTTTCGGCTAAAAACGCCTTACTATACATGGTCGTTTTTTTCAGCTAAAAATGCCTTACTATACATGGTCGTTTTTTTTTGTGTCAAAAACGCCTTACTATACATGGTCGTTTTTTTCGGCTAAAACGCCTTACTATACATTGTGGTTTTTTTCGGCTAAAAACGCATTACTATACATGGTCGTTTTTTTCGGGCAAAAAAACGGCTAAAAATGCCTTACTATACATGGTCGTTTTTTTCGGCTAAAAACGCCTTACTATACATGGTCGTTTTTTTCGGGCAAAAAAACGGCTAAAAATGCCTTACTATACATGGTCGTTTTTTTCGGCTAAAAACGCCTTACTATACATGGTCGTTTTTTTCGGGCAAAAAAACGGCTAAAAACGCCTTACTATACATGGTCGTTTTTTTCGGGCAAAAAAACGGCTTTTTTTCGGCTAAAAACGCCTTACTATACATGGTCGTTTTTTTCGGGCAAAAAAACGGCTAAAAACGCCTTACTATACATGGTCGTTTTTTTCGGCTAAAAACGCCTTACTATACATGGTCGTTTTTTTCGGGCAAAAAAACGGCTAAAAACGCCTTACTATACATGGTCGTTTTTTTCAGCTAAAAATGCCTTACTATACATGGTCGGGTTTTTTTTTGTCAAAAACGCCTTACTATACATGGTCGTTTTTTTCGGCTAAAAACGCCTTACTATACTTTATAGTAAGGCATTTTTACACTTAACATTTGTTTTAACACTTTCCTTGTCAAATACAGCCAGAAATCACCATTGTTCTTCACCACTGCCGGTTGATACCTGACCAACACATACCTAGGAACGTTTTGCAAGAATTAGTTTCTCTTGTTTCCGGTCGGAGGCGCACTCCATCCTTTTTTGGATGGATGGTCCCTCTGTGTGTGTGTGTGTGTGTGTGTGTGTGTGTGTGTGTGTGTGTGTGTGTGTGTGTGTGTGTGTGTGTGTGTGTGTGTGTGTGTGTGTGTGAGTGCGGGAGTGTGTGCGGGAGTGTGTGCATGTGTCCGTGTCTGCGTACACGTGTATTTATTGGTTAAGGGGGCTTAAATTAGCTTGTTCAATGCCCGAGAGTGATCTTTGCCAAAAAAGCACTGGAAGTGTGTTTTTGCTTGTGTCCTCATCACTGCAAGGCAGTTGGCGCCAGATGACAGGCATTTATTTCTTTATTTATTTTTTAGCTCGTGGTTTTGTGTCTATTTCCCCAGCTTTTGACGGCATGGTGGCGAGGGGACAGTGTCCGGAGGCTGAGTCACTCTCTCCTCTTAGTTACACCGCTTTGTGTTTTTGTTTGGATCCTGAACGTGTCTGAAATTATAAAACGTGTCCCTCCTCTTTCCTCTGAAAGGTTTCATGTCAGGCTGCATGTTTTCGGGATGACACAAGCAACCTCTTCCAACTTCACAAATCCACTTTGGGGTTCTGCAGTCCAGCAGGCAAAACATGTCTGCAGCAAATTGCGGAATGGAAAAGCCAAACCTTCGTGCCATGGAGGCGGGAATGTAATTATACGTGACTGCTCCCCCACATCTTCAACCACCACCTGGCATGATGTCTGCCTTCTTCATCGCCCACCTGGTAAGCAGCCCGTGACGCCAGACTCCCCCTCGCCCTGCAAGCCTTCCGACGAGTCTGCTCTCCAGGCCTCGGCCGCAGCACGAGGAGGAGGTGAGGAGGGTGGATGGAGGCATCAGGAGGTATGAGGGAGTGCGGTTTGTTGTTTTTGATTCGAGGATCAGATGCATTAGTGACGCCAGGTGGCGGTGGGCGGCCAGTTTCTTGACTCTGGCCTCTCTCCAAAGGCTTGAGTTGGAGATACTGTACAGATCTGCAGGGCATATTTGGTTACTTTTACCCCCATTGGGTCGATTATTTTGACCCAGCAAGTTGGGTGGAGATTGGATTTGGGCTGAAGCCACTCGCCATTTTTGGTCACAGTAAATTTAATGTCACATTCTTTGATGCGCCGGGTATAAATGACTTAGTATTGGCCGTGTGCCTTTTGGGACTGTCGTTCCCTAACAGATCAGCAGCTTGAAGCAAGCACGGCTCGTCTCTCTTTTGGGAAAAGTGTCCAACTGAGACAGTGAGACAAAGGAACACTCGAAATGTCTTTAAAGCAGGTAAGGGAGAGACATTTTTTGCAGTCGTGCTTTCGCACAGATTTTCACCTATCGCAGGTGGGACTGGAATCTTCCCTCTGAGCTTTAGAGGCTTCACTGTCTGAGTTACTTCAGTACTTTCCTGGTATGCATCCAGCCTGCTTGCCGGCCCACCAATTTCAATTTCATCCCTATAAAAGCGCCAACGTTAAAGCTCGACTCCTGCTCGCTTCCTATATTGTTGAATTTTCTATGTATGCCAAAGCCGTAGCAGTGGAACACTTTGAAGGCCGTCATAAATCCGCGTGGAAGCGACTCCAAACGTGCGGGCCTCAAGTTGAAGTGTGTGGTCCCATTTTTCCAAAAGACGAGCAGGCCTCTGGTGACTGGGTCCAGCTTTAAAAGAGAGCGTCCGGGTTTGAAATTGGACAACAACGAGGAGCGTGGCGGCGAGTTGAGAGGACCCGAGGCACGGGGCTGCGCTCCACATAAAATAAATCCACACCACTTTTATGGGCTTCATCACAGTAGCGATCTAAATCTGGGTTAACAAGCACAGCTTACCACTAAGAGCCCAGGGCACCACAGGAGAGGTGGAAAAAAAAAAAAAAAAAAAGTACGCTTTCTTGAAATTCATTTCCCATAAGCCATCTGGGCCCGCTTCCTTTGAAGTGGCTTTCTTTCGACTTTGGACAGGAAGTCTGCAGCTTAGAGCGTTGCCAACCTCAAGACGGAGAGAAGAAGAAGAAGAAGAGAGTTAAAGCGTACCTGCATTGTGATGCCGCGAGCAAGTGATAATCCACACATAAATAGAAAGTGGGGAAAATGCAAACACAACGTGCAGAATAATATGCGCTTAAGCCTTATTTGGACTCGCTTTGTGCGCGACTTGTCCTATTCTGCGCGCTGACGAGAGCAAAGAGGGGTAGTCGAGTCAGGCGCGGCGCCAAAATGCAAATTCCTGCCAAATCAATGACACTAAAGCCCAATGTGCCACTTTGCACCCGAGCCCGCTGAATTAACACCGTTATCATCAACAAAACATTATTTTACGACGAGCGTCGACAGATGGTTAAGAGCATTAGCGCTGCGGGAGCTGCCAAAGGGCGCCGCTCGCCCCTTGTTCGCCGCGATAGAATTCACAGGTGAGCCAAGGCGCCAACGTGCCCTCGGCATATGGCCCAGTAAATATTGACTGATATATTAATTACTCTTTGCATAATCTAATAATTAATCCTGCACATTAGAGTTTCACCTTTCCGCAAGCGCTACATCCCGGCTAAAAGCGCCAATCTCTCTCTTGGTATACGCTTGCCAAGGTTACAGGCAGGAGCACGGGGGGCTATGACTATGCAGGGGATCGCTGTGCTATTTTATGTCCGTAGTTCTTCTCAGCGACTCAAGTTTGCAATGGCTAACCCCAAAAACTTTGTCAGGAATTTTTTTTTTTTGCTATCCATGGAAGAAATTGTTTTGTTTGTCATGATACCAGATGGCCAAGGAAGCGTTCTCGCGGTCAAGTTTTTCGACCAAGAAAACTTTTGCTGACAAATGTCATCATTACAACCCCAAAAGCACAACGTGAACTTGTATCAGTGTGGAGTCAGGAATGCAACTGTGAGGCCAGAGGGGGGGGGGGGACGAAAAATGGATGAAATATGCTTTTTGTAATTTGGATGAACTGCCACGCTACACTTAAGTAAATACTCCTGATTACGATTTTTTTTTTTTTTCCCTGCGTGATACTGACAGCATCTGGGCCTCATCTGAGCATCTGTGCGCAACTTGAGAAACCGACCTGAACCTCAGCGTAGCAAAAGAGAAGCACACAAAAAGCCTCAAATAACCTCATTTGGATTCATTTACTGCAATGTCGCGTACTTGAAGTACAGGATGGAATATTAGCATATGGACCGGCCACTTCATGAGTTACGCCTGCACTTTTGAATGGTCAAGTGATGTTCTTTCCATGACCCTTCAAAGACCAGCAGGCGCACGTTTCTACGAGAACCTGCGCAATTGCGGTGGGGAACGCAGGCAATTCTCGGGCCAAACTCGCCGAGGACACTGCGCCTGCACGTCCATTCAAGCGTGCAGTTTTCCAGTTTCAAGATTTGAACCGCTTTGTCTTGATTTCACACATGAACAAGAAACCCGCCAATAAACTTTGGCAGAAACGGGTCAAATTTGATGCAGAACAGACTCGGCGTACACAAACTTGGCAGTACCTGCAAAAAAAAAAAAAAAAAAAGAATGACACTTCAAAAGACTTTCATTTTGGGTTACTTTAGGAAGTCGTCAAATAAAGTTGAAATGAAGGGCGACCGTCACTTAAAAAAAATGGCATTTTTTCCCGCTACGTCTTCGGGCACCGCTGAGCTCAGCTCTCGCGTGGAACATTCATGCGAGTGTACCTAATGAAGTGGCCTGCGAATATGCATCGTACTGCACTGTGCTTGCTTGCATCTTGTTCTGGGAGACATCATGCGCGCACTATATTTGCATGCTGCATATTGGATCGTATCAAGAGATGGCAGTAGGCGCGCTCCACAGAAACTTGGATCCGAGTCAAAATGGGCTTGCCGATAAAACACACACACGCACGCACGCACACTTGGGAGAGACATGGAGGAGAGGGGGGGGGGGGGATGGAGAGGTTGGAGCGCGCTGCCCTGAGTGGGCGTGGAGGAGTAGGAGGGAGGATGCGCACCATGTCACACATCAAACTCCTCACAGGCCACAGGAGTTCACATGTGTAGTCGAAGCATCCAACAAGTGAGCACGTAAGAGAAGGAGAAGGGAGGATGATGAAAAACAGCGAGAACCACACACTGTCAGCCTTTTTTTTTTTTTTTTTTTTTTAGAGCTTCAACATCTTCTTTCTTGTTGCCGTTTCAAGACAAGCTGTCAGGAAGCTTGTGCAAATATTGAGCAACACCCCCGGCAACAGTTGGATGAGCAGAGCGGGCGCTCCATCAACAGAAACCTGCTGTGTATATTGTTCTTGTGTGATTGCAGGAACATTCCCCGCTAATTGCTCTTGTTTTTCATTGCGGGCCAACTGCTGACACTGACAACATCGGAGATGTGAACGCGAAGGCAGACAATTCAATCCTGCACAGGACTGGAACAATGAGAGGAAGTATGGAGAGGCCTTTAGTCCATTTCCTTCAGCTTTAGGTCTATGTGTTTGCTACCCTCTTTGTCCTCACAGAAGAGAAGTCGGACACACAAGTCAGATGACTGTCGTACCGGCAAATTCTTATTTTATTTATTTTTTTGGGTGGGGTCACTGTGTGAGATTTACACATAAAAAGAGATTGGTAAAAATATCTTTTTTGTGTGTCATCTTAACAATGGAGCCACATTTGGTGCAATGCTGCCATCTACTGGTTCTTCAGAAAAGTGCACATAGATGATTTTCAGGAACTGCAATACACTGATTCTGTTATCCCAAAATACTCGGTCATGAATGCACGACCTACTTCCATCAATTGACATGAGAAATTACTCGTGCGCAGCTGCACAACGATGACAAATAACGTGCCACAATCACGTACTGGAATATGTTTTCAACCATTTTGGAGAAATTCTTCCGACACACGCTTGTCAGTTTAAATCTCAGATGTGAGTAACAAAAGATGACGCATTACCTGACATTCATTTGCACTTCCGGCATTTATTTCACTTATCACAAAAAAAAAAAAAAAAGTCCTCAAAAGGCAGACTGTATAAACTGTACACAAAAGCAAGGCACTACTGTGTAGTTTTTTTGTTTTTTTTTTAAATACATTACATGATCTCAAACCATCTTTTGTTAGTCATTAATTAAACAAGGCATCATAATACAAGTTGCATTATTTTTGATGACGTGGCAAAATGTTTTACTGAGGGTTACTGGTACCAAAAAAAAAAAAAAAAAAAAACACTATTAAACACATCGTTTTCTATCTCCGTAAAATTTTAATATGCTTAGTTTTGTCCTACATGGACATAAATATAAATTATTTTCAGAAAAGGAGTCAAACAAATGAGACAAAAAGAGATATAAATGCTACATCATATGTACATGCATGCACACTGTAAAAACAGCCCTCTCAACCACACGGGCGCCACACGGAAGGCCAAGAACAAAAACAAGAAGCTGGCACACCTCTCATCTTCAGCTTGTCTCCATCATCTCCGTTTCGAAGGTGGACTCAGGAGAGGCTGCTCCCGAGCCTCTCAACCCGCCAACAAAACGCCGACGACCTGACCCGTATCCATGATACATAACTTGCGGCATCTACTGGCTGCATTTTAGAAAAGCCCTTTGGTTTTCTTCAAGTTGACCTGCTTCCACGCCGGCATACTATCGTACTCCTCCCTCGTCATCTCCAAGCCTTTCTGTGGGGGGAAACAATCGCAAAAAAATCAGCATCAAAACGAACGGGACCCCCTCCACAGGAAGCCAAGAGAAGTCACATGCATCTCCCGACTTTTTGTGAGTAGTTTATGTCCGAGTCAGTTTGGTGTCCACGCCAGATGCCCGATGAGGAGTTAACATGTTAAACAAAAATGGATGTTTTAGTTTATGGGGGGGAAAAAAAAGAAGAAAAAAAAAGTTGAGCGAGGATGCTTCATCCATTCTGATCTCCGACCACTCACCTTTGCACAAGCCCCCACGCCCTGGAGAGCGGAATGAACAACAGATACATTAAGAAAGGCTCAGCGGATGGGCCAAGATGGAGGAAAAGGATAAGACGACTGATGTGAGGGGGGAACTAAAGATTGAATCGTAAAGTTTGAAGGGACACACAGGAACGAAACAACACCAAAACTCCATACATCGGAACTTTCGAGCTCAAACTTGATTTCCCATTGGAAATAATGTTCTTTGAAGTCATCCGTTTCAAGGTAAAAACGATCACCATTCGTCCAGACATTTTAGGTTATAGTTAAAACACTAAACATAACAGTTGAAATAAATTAACAGTTAATAGTAGTGCTGGCCCATTTATCGATATTTATCATTTGCAGTGAGCTCCCAAATTCTCTGTTCATCACTTGTAAGCTTTTGAGGGGGGAACCTATCCTCTGTTATTTTCTGAAAAACTCAACTAGCCGCTGTACTAAGGCCTCCGTCATGTCTAATCTAAGTATTTCATGTGATCTTGAAGCCAAAGAACTACGTTGAAATGAATGAAGGAGCATCACCTCGTTAGGCCATAGCCTCGTCTAACTTTAAAAAAATGTTCTGGAAGTGCTTACATAGGCATGTCCCTGTGAAAGGTGAGACTTCATATGACAGTTGTTCAAGCGTTTCCTCAAGTACCTGAAAGTCCTCATCCGAAAGGTAGACTTCCAGGCGCAGCGGGTCAACGCCCTCAGGCAGCGGCCGGGCCAGGAGATCCTCCAGAGGGTATGCGGTCTGACATAGTCTGGCTAAGACATCTTCCACCAGAATAATCTGGTTACACACCTCGGCCTCCTGACAATACAGACGCACACGTGTCGGTGCCAAAAGCTAAAAGCACCAGGAAAGTCGACCGGTGGCGAATAAAATGGAATTAGGAACATCAATAGCGATAATACTTTCCACATGGGCTGACCTGCAATTTGGATCTGTTCTGTACAATAGTGGAGTGCATTTGCATGTGTTTCACTGTGTTGAGCATTGCACGGGCCCGTATCGGGTTGCCGTGCGATGATGAGATAATGTCATTTCATCCACGCACCCGCTCCGTGATCTCGGCGATGTCCTCGCGGTGCTCCCAGCTGGGAAACATGTTGGTGAAGGTGAGCGGCTCCAGGCCGGCGTGGATCAGATACGCTTTCGGGGCCTTTTTGGGATTCTTTTCTAAGCAAATCGATTAAAAAAAAAAAAGGGGGAGGGGGGAGCAGGTTATTAGCTGGTATGAAAGAGCAGCAGAAGGCGCTTCAAAGCGGTACTGCTATTTATTAAAAATAGGTCATTTCATAATGTTGGTAAACAACATGCAGCAGGTTACTTCAGAACGAAACAAGGACAAAAACGTCTAACTGGATGTCATAAAAAGTTGCACAGAGAAGAACGTGAGACGGCCATGTGGCCCAGCAGCTACTTCTGAAAGGAACTAAACCAGAGTCAGCATTTTCAAAGGTATATAAAAAAAGTGGTGTTGCTCTTATGTAATTTAGCCAAACATCATGGCTAGCAATAATCCCAGAGCAGAGGTCAATGAATTAGCCAGTGCCCAATCGCACTGGAGAAGCGCTACCTCGGCAATACTGCAGCACAGTCTCCATTGCGCACTTCCTGTCCGAGTCCCAACGGATTTGGGCCGAGCCGGTACTTTCGCTATCCTGAGGCCACCAGCCCTGCCACAGGTACACTTCATGGTGGTTATCCACCAGGAACAGCGCTGACGGAGGGGAAACAAGACGACGACGTGTTTACGAGTCAAAGAGGGATATGTCGCTATTTTCACTTTAATTCCAAATTCAATTTCCACCTCTATGAACCAAAGTTGAAATACCTCTCAGCAGAATAAAAGCTCATTCTGAGAGCCGGGTGAAATAAAAATATGTAAACGTGTACCTGGTTGGGAGGCGGAATAAAGGTCCTCTTGCAGGAAAGGCATCGAGTTGACCTTCTGGCTGTCCCTGGCTGGGTAGAGAAACTCCACCGCTACAAATTCCCCCGAACTGCTGCTCAGCTGGTACAGACGAGGTGTGAAGTTGAACCTGCCAGGATCTGTAGGTCAGAGGTTAAAAAAAAAAACAATCAGGCGACACAAATTTCAAGGTTAGAAAATAATAGATGTATAATGATAAAAGGTCAACAATTCAAAAGAAACGAGTACAGTGAAACTCCTCTACAACGAAATCATGTTTGCAGCAAGACATTTTTCACAACAGGGGGTTTTTCACCGTAGCAAATTTGAAACAGGAAAGTGGGAACGGTGTTGATGCATGAAGATTTTTTCACACTAGGGGGTATTTTCACCCATGTAGATTTCGAGGGGAGTTTCACTGTATTGCTGATCAAATTTGACTTGCCTGTTGCTGAATGTAAATGACAACAAATTCAGGTATAGGGAAGTTGTTATGGATGAAAATTAGGGTCGCTACATTCTCCTGATTGTTATTTCTTGTAATTAGATGATACCCACCTTGCAGCATGCAGTCGTAAGCCTTCCTGTCTCTCCTGCCAAGGGCCTCCCAGAATCCTTGAGGTTCCGCTCCCTCGTCGCATTCTCGTATGGTCACCTTGCTGCTGCTGTGGAGGCCTGCTTCCAGTGGACAACTGAGCAAAAAATAAACAAAGCTGTTGGAATAACTGTTGGGCAAAAAAAAAAATACATGGGTTCAATTCCTTGGTTGCAGTTCCTCTTACTGGTCTTTGATTCTGCTGGCAGCAGTGCGTGCCACCTCCCGCGTGTGCGCTTGCGACTTGCAGCCGTGCCAGAGGTAGATGAGGGACTGGCTGACGCTCAGCAGGACCATGGAGACTCTGGAGCGCAGGCTGCTGCAGTGGCACGCCACCTCCACAAGGTGGCTCTCCAACTCCACTTCCCCTCGCACACAGTACAGTCGCCAGTCGTCTGGGACGAAAAGTTACGAATCGGGCAATAAATAGGCTGTGGAAAGCCGGTATTCCCTTGAAGGTACGAGTACCCATGAAGCGGTAGATGCCGAATCGTAGAATGTCATATTGTCGCTAGTAGTACTGGTAACACAATGTAGTGAACTAGTGCAGGTTTTTGTCCCACTCGTGCCATGTATTATCCGTTCTCCAAGTACAGTAATCCCTTGTTTATCGCGGTTAAAACCACCCGCGATAAACGAAAATCCGCCAAGTAGCGACCAATTAACATAATTATTTTTTATTTAATTTTTTTTAATGAATATGTTTGAAAAAATCCATGATGCACTGAAGCCGCGAAATAGCGAGGGATCACTGTATGCCAAAGTTGTAAGGGCAGACTGACAACATCTGCGTCTAATCAAAAGAAGACATTTACTTTGTGAGGTTTCCTCCTCCTCTTCTCTCTTCCCTGCATGGACGATCATCCTTCCTTTGAAGCACTGCAGGAAACACGGGGGCTCTTTTCCCTGCTGGACTTGAATCTAGTCGGGAAAGTGAGCGGTTGTTCAACTAAAAATACAAAAATAAAGAAAATACAAGGAGATCAATCTTTTTTTAATTTTTTTACTTGTGCTCCTCGCTCCTCATCCAACTCAACAGTCATGAGCGCCGAAGTTCCTTTCTCGCTGACTGTGGAGTTGCGACCCTGCCAGAAGAAGTAGCAGCATTTCTCTTTGCCCGGCCCCGCCGTTTTCAGCTGCTCGGGGTTCTGCCGCTTCCAAACTAAGAGGACACGTCAGAGACACTTCAGTATTATACTGCAAATGTAGCAGGAAAACAACAACTGTAAGCGGCGTGTGAGTCTGTCGGGTTGCAATGACGCGAATAAGTTTCGGCTCATTTTTGAACATTCTTGGTTTACATGACTGACCTGCGGTGCTAACCATATATTTCCACTTCACCACGTAGGTATCGCCCTCGTGGAACTGGCCGATGCTTTGACGCGGCAGGCGGCTGTAGTCGAACTCCAGGATGTGCCACACCTCCACGGCGAGCGTGCTGATCTCGTAGCAGCGCCAGTCGTCCACCTCCACCAACCCGTAGCCCCGCCCCACGTTCAAGCCGTCCACGACGGTGCAGACGGGCGCCCGGTGGAGGGGCATCATGAGGGCAGCGTCGTAGGCATGGGGCTGATCTGAGGCCGGCGTGTCCTTAGGAAAGAGCAGAGGAGAGTGGAGCAGACGCCGCAATGACAACACGACTTTGACGTGGAATTTTCGGATTCACCTTGTGATCCATCGTATGGTCGTTGCTGGTTTGAGTGGGGCTGGGGGTTTTCCTGGAGTCACTCCAGTCTAAGAACTTCTCTTTGAACAACGTGGTTTCATTGTGATGAGTCAGTCGGCCAAACACTGCCCAGTCGGGACGGCCCTGGCCTTTCCTACAAGAGACCAAGTTTATTGTCGCGAGAGTTCTATGGCATCAAATAGAAACTACAGTCACTCAAACTACATTTTCCGCTTACAAAATAAATTAACTGTAATTTTAGCGTGAATGTCCGTTTACATCTTTGGCAATTGATGTGAGGTTCTTTTTTTTTACCACATGAAACACAAACATTTTAAAATAAGTAATGAGAATAATGGCACACACTGTACGAGTTTGTTTGTGTGACAAAGCCACCAAACCACATTTATAAAAAGAACCGCATTCGTCTGTTTGCCTTAAGCGATCGCAAGTAAATGTCGTCGACGCATCAGTGTTGTTGCTGTACGACGTGCGTTTTTTCCATACTTTGGAATGAGGGGGTTGCACTCTCCGGGATCGAGCGGGTTGATGTCACAGTTTGTGTAGTCAAACGTTCCGTTCCACAGGTGTTTGGCCAGCTGGAAGGCCACCTTCCTCTGAGCCAGTGTCACTTCCTTCCCATGCCAAATGTACATCTCACTCCCAAAGTCAAAAACCAGAACCTGCGCGGAAAACACCATTCCCCCGACCCGACATAAAGGTCTGCTCCGACTTTGCTTCATGACTCGTAGAATAAATGTCAGACCTCCTTCGGCTTGAGTAAGGAACAGCGGGGTATCTTGGCCCAAAAATCGTCATCTGGCACCAGCTTGTTGTCCATCAGACGGTAAATACAGTTGGTCTCCACAATGGCGCCCTCGTAAAGCTCGTCTTCATCCGGCGTTCCCGCTGCTACGCGTACAAAGACAAGGCGCTTACGAGCGGACGTGCGCGTCTACGACAGCTTTGGACTTGAACTCTTACTTACCCTGGTAACTCGCGTGGCCTCCCAGGATCTTCCAGAACTCCTTGGCAGCGTTGCTGTAAATATCGACGCCTTCCTCGACGACCTGGACATAGTCGGCACGACAACCCAGATCTCTCTTGCTTTGGATGAAGTTGCCCAACTCCGAAGCCTGAACGCATGGAAAACAGTCTCGATGAGCAAACGGTGCAATGGAGTAAAAATTGCAACGAAAAAAAATGTGGTTTTAGCATTGAAATGTACATTTGGACAGATTTTCTATCCCCCGTGCATAGCGGATTAATTAATAATAATTATAATAATATATATATATAATTAAAAATTAATTATATCTATATAGAATTAAAAATTAATTATATATAATTAATTATACATTATATAATTAATTATAAATTATATATAATTAATGAAATTATATATATATATATATAAAAATAATTAGATACAAATTGGAAGGGAAAAAAAAAAGCAACATTGGCGAATCTAAACTTTCCACAGAATCTCCAGGTTTGTGAGCGGTATTAAAATGAAAAGCGCAAAGCTATTCTGTTGTGTCAGCAGCCGGTTTGGCCAGCTGACCCCCGGAAGGGGAAATGGCTTTGTGTTTGTCGCAGCTTCCTGCAACCTCACACACAAAAATATTGAAATAAACCTTCACCTTAATTATCTTTCCCATCCTGGCGGTGTCGCTACCATGGGGCCTCACCTTGTTCTTCTCAATGACGTTCGCAAACTCTCCGGTCCAGATGAAGCAGTGATGAGGAGTGACGAGGAGGAAACAGTCGCCGCTGTTCAGTGATGATGCTCTTGGCTCCACTAGCCTGGTCTGGATATGCCGGCGGCCTTGCGTCACAAACACATTTGATCACCAAGTCACCTATTTGTTTATTGACCGTAATACATTTTGTCTAAAGATATGAACACAAGGAATGAAACGGCAACTGTCAAGACTCGGACCTTGCTCAAGGGGAAGTAGCTGACAAAGCGGCAGTTATTTTTTAAGGGGGGGCTTAATCATTCCCGGAATATCTCCTGTGACTGCACTCGTCTGTCAACAGCACAGAACGATACGTGACTGACCTTTGACCTGCAAGAGCATCAGTTTCTTGTAGGGCACGGCGCTGTTGTTGGACATCTGCTCAGAGATGTTCACGCTGCGCAGGTTGACATTGCTGAAGTTCTCTTTGCTAGCCAGACCGGCCAGGGCCACGTCGGACAAATTGGAGTTCTTGTTCGCTGGGTTGGGAACAACACAAATTTTAATTGTCATTTACGAGCCCCTAAAAGATACAAACAACCTGCAGTGGCCGCGTTTCAGGCATCTGTCTGGTGGACGTAAATAGAGAACACGAGATGTATTTATTCCTGTCGGGAAATGTAAGAGGCAATTACAAAAGCGGCCACAGGGTGTCACACTCTCAAAAGAAACGCTAAGAGTCCATGTAGCTTGAAAAACACCCTGAAATTTAGAGTGGCAGAGTTCAGTGCAGTCAGAGCAGCAAGGTTCGCCGCATTTGAATCCCGCTCACTTTTCTCCGCCTTCATCCGCCTGCTCTCCAGCAGACCGACGTTAAGGCGCTGCTCCGTGTATTCGTGTCTGATGTCCTCTCTGGCAGCGAGCATCTTGAGCGGGTTCTTCGACGCCGGAACGTTACGCGTCGGGCGCACCGCTCGCTTGTGCTGCACCATGTCCGACATCAGCCTAAGGAGAGGTCAGAGACTGGAGTCGTTTTCTTGCGGGGAAACTCATCGCTGATGATGGATGTCCAACTTACGTTGGAACCTGAGGCCCGAAGATGGCGTCAAAATCGTCAGCCAGCTCCATTTTATTGGTGATGCTCGGCGGGTCCGCCGCTTGGCGATAGAACTTGGAAAAAGTTTCATCCTCCAGGGTCATGACTTCTTTGATCTTCTTCTCCGTGACCATGACAGTGGCCTCCGGCAGCGCTGCAACTGAGGTGACAACATGAAGGGCCATTGCAATCACAAACTAGAGGACCTTTTTTTTTTTGTATATATCCACCCACAGCCATAGTAAGCAGAGTAAGCTACTTAACTCATTCACTCCCAAAGACGTTTTTAAACGTCTTTTCAGACTTGGTCCAGAATTGGCTGGTACTAAATGAGTTAAGTGCATGGCACAAATAATCATGTCCCTAACTCAATCGTAAACCAAGGATCCCCCGAATTGCAAAACTAGTCCGGCTGAGGTCTGACCTTTACTATTGATCTTGCCGAGGAATGACTCCAGCTTTTCCAGTTTCCTGTCCGACTCCAGGTTCAGATCCGGCACCGCCTTGATCTCTGCACCGCAACGTGAACACAGCTGCTATTAGAATCCTAAACCTGAGCTGTCCGTGTTCTATTTAGCCCGCATGCCATTTCAGAGCAGGCAGGCACTATGGTTGCGCATGTTGACTTTTAACAATGAACGTCACATAAGCCATCCAAATCTACTCGCAACTGTTAGTCAAACGAAGTCGCGCACGTTCAATTCACCGATGTTTCTCTATTTATTTTAAACGGTTGAAAGTGTTTGTACACATCTATTTATTTATTACAAATTTAAAAGTTGACCAAATGTCTGCCACAACAATACGATGTTCATCTGCCGACTATGAACAGCGCATCTGCCTGTCGCCGCCAACTCATTACGCCTCGGATTGCTCAAGACGTGATGAAATAAAAACGAGTCCACACAATTTACGGCACAATCACAGCAAATAAACAAAACGGCACATTGGCCAAGAGCTGAAAAAAAAAAAAAAAGAACTAAACCTTGGACATCATCCATCTCCTCCACATCTGTTAGAGATAAATACAAAACACGGCAGAGTGTAAAATTGAGCTTTTGAGTGATTAATATTAGAACGATAGAGTAAAAGTAAGTTGAAACGGTCAAGAGTTCATCTCTCAAATAGAAAATGATAGCGGCGTGACAAAAGTGGCGCAGTGACGTATAAAAAGGTGGATGGAGGAGGGATGTGGGGGGGGGGGGGGAATACACTGACCATCGTGTGGTTTGGAGATGGCAGGGCCGCCATTCTTGGGTTTAGGCGACGACAATGATGATTGCAAAGGAGAGGGGGAGCCCAACCCTGCAAAAAGCAAAGCAAGACTCACGCGGGGGCGGTTGGAACCGTGCTGGACTTGCGCCGAAATCTCTCCTTCTGCTTCAATTCGATTGCGCAAGGTGGCAGCCATCATTAATAAGTCGCGAGGAATGATTTAATGACTATTTGACACGTCCGAGCTGCACATTAGGTGCATAAACTATTGTGCCATTAATCTCATCTTCTGACCTTTCTTCGCCATGCGCGCAGCCACCGTGAACTGGGTGGAATCGTTGGCCGCTCCGTGGCCTTTCGACTTCCAGGCTTCCTCTTGAGCTTCGATCTGCTCTTTCCTCTCCTGGATGGACATCTGGGCCTCAATCCTCTGCGACTCCATTGCGGCCTCGGTGATTTTCTGGTACAAGAAAGAGTGACAACCGTTCAAAGCCAACCACAAATGCTCCAGGAGTCATCCTTTTTTGTGAGTTTGATCACTCTCTGGAGTATTTTGTGCAAGATTTGAATTTAAAAGCGGATTATTTCACAGCACACAAAACAGCCAAGCGAGCGCTTCGAACCGGGTCAAGTCAATTAGCAAAAAAAAAAAATCTAAGCAAATCTAATCAATCTCTGTGAGGAGCTTTGGAGCCTTGTGCACTTTAGACTGCCATTGGGTGAGAGAAAAGTGGGCGGAATACATTTTTTTTTTTTTCATTTTAAAGGGTCACCTTCCATGTCTCCAGGGGTGCCTCTTATCCACCTGCATTGATCTGGACGATTTGGGGGCCTTCACAGCCAACAGAAACAGAGGAAGGGAGGAAGCAAGTAAGACGGTAAGTCAGGATTGGGAGGGAAGCGAGAACCAGGCCGAAATATTCCGGATGAGCCAGAAGCTCTGTCGAGTTGCACGAGAGATGCACGAGATGAATTTTGATTTTATGAGCTTTAAGCTTCTCGTCGCTTATAGCGCAGTGAAATATCTTCTTGTTCCAAGTGAACACTAAAAATTTGTTTTGTTTTGTTTTTTTTTGCTTTGGCATTAACTCGAATGATGATGCCGAGAAATGGAATTATATGTGCCGGGTTGTATTTGAGAAACGTCGTCACAGCTTGGGCAAAAGACAGGTAAGATGAAGCACACGTCAAGAAAATTCATAGACTGTAAATTTGGCAAACAGGAGCAGCACAAAAAGCATCGGCAAACTCAAACAGCTACTCGGAGGAATACGTCAACAGTCAAGCTAGCAAAACAAGTTGCGCGTGCAAATCGTCGATGAGTACCGTGCGTACTTGGTAAACAACAGCACTCTGCAGTCAACTGGCCTTACCCATAGTTGGTCAGACACCGCGAGATCATCGATCATCAGTTCCTCATCGCCCTAGACAAGCAGCGGCAGGAAAAGTTTTAAAATATATTTTTTTTTCATTTTAAGTCAAATGCCGCTGATTCGGAAAATGATCAAATTTATGGTCAAACAGATGTGAAAGAAAAGAACAAAGGAATATAATAGCTTTTTTTTTTTAAACTCATTACTCCAATCGTCGATTTTAAGGGAAAGCTCATTGTTGTACAAATGTGCTACCATCACCATGTTTGAAAGCTTTTTAAGTTTTTAAGCATTTTAATGATGAACGCTACAATGTAAAAGCGAGTCGGCATCAAGTCTGTCATTCATCATTTAAGTTGTTGGTTTTAGGATTTGATCCTCACAGCGGTTAACTTATTTTTACACTTGTGTGACAGTTAAAATGTGACTATCGCCCGTAGAGTCAATAGCTGTTATCTGTATTTTATCAATGATAACTTTTTCCACAGTGGAGAAAAAAATGTTTCAGGGCAAATCACAAGTTGTTGAGTGTCCAAGAACAAATTGGAGGTTTAATTCTATTCTGTCAACATCTTGTTTTAATACTGCACGAGGTCAAAATCGCAGACCTTCACTTCGGTTTCCGTCAATGATAGCTCTTGTTACAGAGATGATAAAACATTCAGAGCGCAGCATTTCTAACCTGTGAATGCCAGAGCAAACACAGCAAAAGAAAAAAAAAAATAATGACCAGGGTGTCAGCAGAGGGGCGGGGAGGAACTGAACACACTCCGATACGGAGAACATAAACAGATGAGGTGATGTAGCCGTTCGAAATGAAACTAAACAGAGAGGTTTGTGTACTCGCACCTTCCAACATATGCACACACGCACCCTTCAAAAACCATCACCCGGCATGCCAGAATGCCAAAAAGAAAAGAAAAAAAAAAGAATTTTTGTACATGGAGGAAAGATTGAAGAGAGCCTCCAAACTCTGTTGCGTTAAAAGAGCCAAACGGGAAAACGTCAACACTGCGAGGCATTGTGCCTCCTGCATTAGTTCTGCATTCAAGTCACATGGGAAGAAAATGCTTTTGTGACGAAAAACGATTTGCGCAAAGCGCCATTTTCTATTCATGTGGTTACCTTCTTCTTGAAGCTCTGCTCCACCTCCCACAGGTGAGCGTGCTGCTCAGCCACGGCGAGCTTCACTGCATCCTGCTTCTTGTTGATCCTGTTCCTCCAGTCGTCTTCGCCGCTCTTCTTCAGCAAAGCCACCCTACACGGGTAGAGGATGCAGAAGGAGGGGAATTTGTCCCGCGGGTCATTTGAGGGAATCCCCCCCCCCCCCCCCCAAAAGCCCACAGAATGAAAGGGAAGTCAGGAAGTTTGAAGCTGCCAAGGTCACATCACAACTCCGCGCTCAGTTGGATCACAGACGAAAACAGTTTTAAAATAGAGCACGGCTTTAGAAATTTCAATGCGACGAGAGTGGGAAGATGAGCTGCAGGGAAATAAGAGATTTCAGGTATTATGGATTTTTTTTTCTTATCCTATTTCTGAGAGTCTCCAAAAAAACAAAAAAACAAACCTTGACCTTGAGCTTCCATGTCATTTACATTATGTCACCACTCAATATGGATGGCAATGACTGTCTAGTGCGTGCTTTCAAGAGCGACTGTGAAAATGGGACCGAACCCAGCTTACATAATTCTGGTGAAGCAAATCAATGGCAGGCTCTGCTTGATGCCATTTTAGATTTCTCGTGCGGATATCGCTGCAAAATGTGTCCACTGCGACTGAGTTTCTCACGGCCAAACCCGCCGTGCGGTTAAAAAATTGGATCCGAAAACATAAACCCGTTGCCGGTGCCAAGGTCCAGATTGAAAACGTCAACTTTTTCGGCTTCTCGCGTGAATTCCCACTGCAAGTTCTAACGAGCGAATCACTACCTCACTTCAAAACAGTATGAAAAACATCTGTGCAGAAATCCTTGGATATAAACGACTCCCCAAAAGTGAGAGTTAGGAATCTCAAATGCACTTTAACCTTTACATCTGAACTGAATTTGACCTTCTCAAAACCTTTAAATGCATATGTCCAACTGCTCAATGTTTCAGGAACTGAATTTCTACTTCCCACAAGCAGGCTCACCTCTGTCTGATGGACATGTGTTTGGCCGTCATGTCGCACAGGTCGTCCTGCAACGTGCCGGCTGTTAGTTCCGCGTCGTCGGGGTACGTTTCTACCTCGGCGGGCTGGCGTACGCCGCCCCTCGATGAAGCGGACGCTGCTCTGGATCTCACAAAAGTGAGCTCGGGCAGCTCTCCTGCGGACACACACACACACACACACACAGCAATAGAATCAATAATAGCTTTCGACTATGGGGTGAAATGCGCTATTGAATTTCTCCGATTGTGGAAATTCAAAGCCGTTACATTCAAAGCCGTTTTGTAATATTGCCAGACTTGCATAGCTTCTGCTAAAATCAAAAGTCATCATTTAGCTGAAATAATATATCACGGGCACTCAATGGGGCGACACGGTATGATATTTTGAACAGCGTACACTACATAAGTAACCAGAGTGAAACCAAATTCTTTTGTCCTCACCTCCACTGAAGGTTCTGCTCCGTGGATGACTCTTTGGTTCCTGCCTCTCCAGCAACATGTCGTGGTTTGAGTCGGGCATGTTTTCATCAAACCACCCCCCCCTGGATAGCCACTGGTCCTCCTCTTCCTCCCTTCGCTCTCTTCCAGTGTGTGGCTGAGGCAGGGCTGCCTGCCTGACTTCTCCCTCAGGAGAGGGGAGCGCCCGCTTCCCCCCTGCCTGCTCTGTTCCTTCCTCCGCATGCTGCGACGCTCGATAAGGCCGAGCGTAGTGGTCCGCGGGGTCGCGGGGCCTCGGGGCGGCTTCAACCGGCAAACGCGTGAAGTGGATGTCGCCTGCGTTGTCGGTGGACACCGTGCCTCCTCTCAGCGCCGAGGATGACGACGCGGGGAGGTGTTCAAACCCAGAGTCTGTCCCGTTCTGAAGCTAAACAAGACGACAAATGTAAAAGCGTGTTAGTTGTTGATTGGAAGCTCCCGTGTAACTTTTGCAAACGTTGCCACATCAAATCGCAGAGAAACATGCCCGACTCATGGCGGCCTGCCTGGTGCAGTGTACTTCACAGGGTAGCCCATTGCGTTGGCAAACCCACATCACAAAGCCATGCCAGCACGTAATACTTTTAGAGTGTACAATGAGCTACATGTCAACTGCAGTAATTAGAGATGAAATGCTTTAGCGATAATCCATGCTAAAGAATAATCATAATCAAGAAAAAATAAATGCTTCTGTGCATGCAAACACTTTTTTTTCCCTTCCTTCTACCCCCCAATTTTGCTGCTCTAGACTGTAAATTTCCCCAGTGTAGGACAAATAAAGGATATCTTAATTAATCTTAATTAATTAATCTTAATTAATCTTAAAATTCACACGAGTTAACATTACCATTGACTTTGTAAAATTGTAATTGCAGTTACACCGTTATGTGGGATTTTTTTTTTTTCAACCTAGTCACCATCATTTGATGAAAAACTCACCTATTCGCGGTTACTATGCACAGGCCAAGCGATAAAAGTATCACTTTGGCGCCACTTTGTGGTATTGTGGTGTCAAGAAACTATGTTGAAGTTCACTGAGGAGCTTTGTTTGGACAAAAGTAGTGCTTTGCCACTCTCTTGTGGCATCTTGGTACCAAAAGAATTATGTTGCAGGGGGATGGTGTTCCAATTGGATACAAGTAGTGCTTTGATGCCAGCTTGGAGCTTCTCTCTCTCTCTCTCTCTCAAACTAACCTGGCACTTATGATGAGCCAAAAGCGAGAAGCTACACCTCACATCAAAGGAGAAACACTTCGAAAATTCAAAAACAGCCTCCGACATGCCAAACAGCGGCATCTAGCCAACGTGGCGGCGTAGCGCAGCGCCGCCACAAACACACGGACATCTCGCTTGTTGGATTCTGTCCGGTGAGTGCACATCCACAACCGCCGCCGCTTGAGCGACACAGCTCGACGACGACGATGATGATGATGATGATGATGAGGCACCACTCAGTCAGAAGCTTGGCCATGCGCCGCGCCGCGCACTCAGAGCGGAGTCACGCCACAAAGACGGGGGGGGCTCACGACGTCATCCCGCGCACACAAGCCACGTGACGTGCCGACAGAAATGCGCCGTCATTTCCGAGAAGCGCCTCCTCCACGGGCGCTTTTGTCTACATTTCCGCAAGCGAGCGCACGCTTACTTGGTGGACTTCTACCGGCTTCTCACAACGTTCCTGTTCATCCTGGCAGTCAACATCTGAAGACTCCTGAGTAGAAATATGCATACGCCACAATTCTTTGTCGAACATAAAAAAAGGAAAGCGGTTTTACTGGTTTACTTGATGTGAATAACTAATTCCACGACAGCATGCTTTTTTTTTTTTTGGTCATCTAAGATTTACAATGATTATTATGCCCATTATCTTATTTCCTACTACCATGGGACTTTTTTCCCCCCCTCCCGAAAGCAAAGAAATGAACCACAATTGATTATGACTTCCATAACTGGAACATTTTCACACTGGAATCATATATCGTCATTGAAGCAAAGTTCAAACATTTATTTATTTATTTATTTTTTGCAAAGTAGTACTAGTTGCATACAGCAACTAATTTGAGTAATAATGCACAAAAAATATCTCCCATTCACGACACACAATAAGAAGTGGCTCTGATCTTCTTTTTTTTTTTTTCAGTTAACTCATTCACTCCCAAAGATGTTTTTAAACGTCTTTTCAGACTTGGTCCAGAATTGGCTGGTACTGAATGAGTTAATATAAAATGGCACAATATATATATATTTTTTTTATTATTTGAGTGCGTCGCCTACCTTCTCCATGTCACCAAGAGTGATGGGTTGCGTCCGATAGCGGGCGTTGCTCCGGCGCTGGCGCGTGTCCCCCCTGGTGCGCGTCACTCTGGTGGGGGGCTGAGCCAGCCGGTTAAACAGCGCCATCTTCTCCGCCAGGCTGAGCGTGCAGAGGTCAGGCTCCTCACGGGCCTGCGCTTGATCCTCCATTGAGGCGACTTCCTTGCACTTCTGAGTCTCTTGTGTTGGTTGAGCCTCCTCCGGCGCCTGCTCCCGGGCGGTGGCGTGGTGATGCGACGACGCCTGCAGACTGTGCACATTCACAGGAAAAAAAAAAAAAAAAACTGGTCAGAAACGTTGGAGAAAGAAGAATTCACAAATAATGTTGGTTTTCTGTCCACACAACTTGACATTTCATTTGAAAATGTATCAACAGCTTTTACAAATGAAATGTCGGACTGCAGTTTTCGACCAACATTTTTCTTGGTACGCCATTTTGCCCGTGAATTGAGGTCCCACCATTTCCACAACGATAGACTTTTCCTTGAACATCAGTGTGTGCTCATGACTCACGTGGTGGCGATGACCACCTCCTCGGTGGTGACTGGCTGAGTTCTGGATCGGTCCTGTGTCCGCCTCAGCCTGCGGTCCACTGCGGCGTTCCTGGAGCGGGGTTTCCCAGAGCCGATATTTTTCTCCAGTTCCTGAAGATTGGAATTAAGTGTTGCGTGACCATCAATGAATCCAAAGGATACTTTATATGCGTGCAAAATGACACGATGAGTGAAGCGGGAACAATTAGACAACAATAATGAAAGGCTGATCACCCAGATAGCAACTTCTGTCAGAAATGTTTGGAAATTAGAGTTCAGAGTCGACCCGGAATGCTCGAGGCCAATTTCATGCAGAAGGAAGTGCTTGTTCTATCGCAGTGCTTCACAAGGGTCCAAGGAATGCAGTGAAAACAAATCAATATTTCCAGGTTGTTGGTTTCAGCAGAGAGAGCCAGAGAGGTGAAACTCAGTGTTTTTGATGAGGAGGACCTACGCTGATTTTAAAGTTAGGATCCATCGCATAAAAGTCGCCCGCATGTGCATCAAACGTCAACGACAGAAAAGGTGACGCGGGAAGAAAGTGAAGCTCACCCTGAAGAGAGAGCGCTTGGCCGCGACGCTCAGCTTGGCTCGTTCGTCCAGCTTCTCTTCATCGGCTACACAGACACAAAAAAAAGGGGAGGAGCCCGAAAAATGTAGTCTTGTGATAGCCCATCTCAAGAAAAAGGGTTTTTTTTGGTGCCGCATTCAGCAGATGCTCCAATTTCAGTTAACTTTTGTGTGATGTTGCAGTCCAATAAAAAGCATGCATGTCCAAACTCTGTGTGTTTTCTTTGTGCCCCGGAATAAAGAATAAAAGAAGAAAAAAATGCAATTTGGGTTAAACAGAAAATGCACTCGCTTTTGACTGGAATCTTAAATGCAATTTCTCTCTTTTTTTTTTACCATTCAAGGCCACCATCCGTTTTAGTCAAGTTCTCTTCTCCGCGTAAAATACCACTTCAAGGTCACGTAAACAAACTTTTCTGCCCAATTTAGACACAAAAATAAATTGGCACGTCACACCTCGGTATTGAAAGCGGGCCAAGATTTGGATTTATTGGCGTTGATGGAAGAGAGGTCCTTTCTTTCTCCCGCACGCTTTTTTTTTTTTTCTATACTGACTCAAAGGGGAGGAGGGAGACCAACTGTCAATCAGGGAGAATGTTTATTGGATGATGTCATGTCACATATCCTTCAGAGTGTTTGTTCGTGCAGCCGTGCCACTCGCACCTGTCTGCCCCCGCTTAGACTGACTCAACAGTGAGGCCAGCCACCGCTTTTGTGGTTTCTCTTTGCTCCCAACTATGCGCGGAGCGGAGGACCGCAAGGTCGTAAATCCAGTTACAAAGATTTGCAAAGCGAGGAGAAAAAAAAAACCCCAACATGCATTATGATGATTATTGTACAGTATAATAAGCCGTCGTGTAGATCCTGAAAGTCAAAGATACCGCAGCAAGTACACCACATGAAGCCGTGTTTAAACGCAAGCTAATAGCTAAGCATTTTATATTAGCACAACTGTCACCCCAATGTCAAAGGCAATTGTACCTTTTTTGCCTTAAAAAATGCACCAATAGCTCTTTACCTTCATTGGTAGCCAACTCGGTGCTCACGCAGGACCTTCAAAAAAAAGAACAAAAAGCAAACTATTAGTCAAATCGGTAAGACATCCGTGCAGATGAAAGCAAACGGTGACGAGCTGGTAGGAACAAAATTGAGAGCGGGCATTCTGGACACACAGGACGAGAAGCATTCTGGTGAGCGGCAGACGGTTATAGTGTGCCAGTGAGGGTTAGAAAAACAGCAAAGCAAAATAGGATGGCAAACGAGGCGGCAAACGAGGCGGCATTACGGACTCCGTGGTCCCCAGTGAGACTGCCAACAAAGGGCAATTCATGCTTTCCGAGTATGATCACATGTAATGACCACTGCTGCGAGGCCCAATCGGAACAACCTTTGACCTTACATCATTGTTTCTGTTTGCTCATGTTAAAGCCGAGGGACTCCTACGCGGCATCGACATATTTTCTACCATGGAAAGCGGCCTGTGGCAATAATCTGGCTCACGCCGTAATGCGATTATGGACGATTATGCAAAATTACTTTTGACGAAACAGCAACAACCAAACGCTTCAATCAACAATTCCGATTTCTCCGACATGCATGATGACATATTTCGCCCCGCACGGCCATGCATCGCTGCATCCAAAGCGGTACCTATCGGTCTCCTGGCGCTCGGAAGTGGTGATGGGCTGCGTCCTAAACCGCTCTGATGTCTTTCTACTTTCCCCCGGATAGATATACTGAAGGGGTCTGCGGCCCCTGTCCCTCTGGGCCCCCTTCACTGCATCACTGGAGGGAGCAATGCCAAAAAGTACCCAAAGGAAAGAAAATACAGCATATGAGGGCGAAGAAAAAGAGGCGGTTTGCGACAATTTGTTCAAATGCACATTCAAAATGTCACACACTCATGAATTAGGAATGACGTTCAGCACTTGCATGTGTTAGTTTCAAGAGTCCAAATACTGACTGGCTGCACATCCAAGTTAGGGGAGCAATCACGAGAAAGACAAATGTCAAAGCCGCACCGTGTTAGATGAGCATCGCAGGAGTTAATTTTCTACCTAACAGATAGTCTGTAACTTCACTGAACAGTTGCTTGTGAAGCAATGAGCAGCGGTTGATGTTAGCCAACGAGCGCAAGCGTGAGGTCCACAGCAGCTAGCTCGAAGATGCCCGTTTCAACCTACAGTGCGGCCGTGCGGCCCGTTGGAGGAGGGGCGGAGCCTTCCATGTAAGAATTTCGGAGCTGGGCCACAGGCACACGGCTGTCCTGGAGAATCTCGGCATGATTTTTCTTGATCGCTTGAGGATGCTGCATAGGGTGATGCAAGCTCCTATTGCTTTCCTCTTGATCACCGGGATCTGCTTTGGGTTGGATGTAAGATGCAGACACGCCTCTCTGGACATAAATGAGATTTTCACGTTCTCTGGGCCTGCTTCTGGCTTCGTGCTGATGGCTGCTCTGCCCAGCGTGTCTGGAGGGCTCAACCGTTTCCCATCTCGCTCTGCCTCTGTGACCTCTTCTTCCAGGATCTTCAATCTCAGTCAACGCTTTGGAGGGACTCATCTCATCTTCTCCTCTTCCTCTGCGCGGGTCCTCGGTGCTCCTCTCCCTGCGGCGGATCTCCGAGGGTAGTACTGCTTTCCTACTACGTAGGAGGCCCTCTGTCCTAACGCCGCCTGTCTCCTCATTTTCTTCATCTGGGAGCTGCTCCACTCTGGATGGAGCACCGGAGGTCATGGACAGATAACCGGGGTAACCAGCAATATCCGGTCCGGCCGGTGGCCCCGAGGGACTAAGCACAGGGATTGGGCATGATGGTGAGGGTAGGAGTGGTTATGCTGGGGAATCATTGGATCCGTGTTGTATCGCGCGGACGGCTGGTGCTGAAATTGTCGGCGGTATGTGGGAGCCTCTGCGACACTTCCCAGCTCTGGGCTCCTCTGGCGAGAGTCCTCCTTCGCAAGCCTCTCCCTAACTCGGATTCTTCAGGGAGACAAAGAGCTGGTCAATATTTGCGCCAAACCTTGTAATTGACATCAAGACAGACTTTTTCAGTCTCTGCACATAAAACTCCATTGTACTGTATTCAAATTAGTCGTGACCATTTTCCGGTCTATTACTACCATCTACTGGTGGAGAGTTGATACTGCAGTCAATAATGCGCTTTTTTTTCCCTGTCAAAGCGCGTCACGATGACGGTTTGGCACAATTTTGGAAAATCTAACAATTTGATTGCACGATGCAATAAGTGATTATAAAAAAAAAAAATATATATATATATATATATATATATATATATATATACACATATATAAACAAACTACAGTACATCATCTTGCAATGACAAGAAACTAAGCTCAAGAAAATCTCAGTTTCGGATCGATTTCAATTCCACATAAAATAAGAATGATTAAACCACAGTAGTGTTTGCAATTTTTTCTATAAATATTATGAGCACTATAAGAGTATTAGAACAGAGATGCAACTCTACTCTTTTTTCCCTATCAGATATGTTTGGAGATCAATAAATACAATTTTGGGAAAGGGTGGTTTGTTGCTTAATTATGCATGACCTCACTTGTTAAGGTGAATCTGTTCATTAATAACACAAATCATCAATCAAAACTGCATTATTCCTTCAATGTCACACTGCAATATTACAGGTGGTTAATAGGTAGTATGTTATTGCGCAATATGGTCCCATCCTTCAATGTATTTCAGTCAGGGATTCAACTTTTCACACCAGAATGAGGTTGAGAATGAAGTTATGATCTGAGGAAAGTGAGCAGACACTCGGGGCAGTGCGGATGATGGCGATGGGGCCGGCTGGCTCTCAACGCTCAACAGCAGAGATTCTTAGGTGTCATCTGATAAATCAACGATCTTAAACTACAATAACCATACTTTTACTCTCAAAATAAAACGGCTCCGAGAAATAACAAAGAGCGTTTCAAGGAGTCGAGCTGGGTCTTGTACTGACAGTTTAAGAATCACTGCTCTTAAGGATTGATGGGAAAGGAACATGAGGGTGATTTGGGATCGGACGCGGCCAGCTTTGGTGTACCTCGAGGGCCAGTTGATTAAGGAGTGGGTGTCGCCATCAGCGTCAGTCTTGAGGAACCAATCAGTGCACAGTTTTGCCCTTGTACTGTACCATTGAAGGGAAATATGTGAGTCCATGGGCTAAAATTCCTACTCATGTGGTCCCCTCCCTCCTCCCCCCCGACTCAAAAAGTTCACTTCACAAAGTGCTTGACGGGCATGACGGGTGCTCGGGCTACTAGCAGAAACCTTTTAATGAACATTGTGACATTGACAGAGCTGTTCCACACACAAAAGCAGCTTGCTCAAAGAAGCTGTTTTTCATATTTGATATAATATAGCAGAAAAAAAAAAAAAAAAAAAAGTGTTGAGGAAATACACATTACTCTACATACAACAATTGCAGCATTTAGGTCAAGTGGATAGCAACGGAACAAATCAAATTCCATTTGGTCGACTGAATGACTAAGAACAAGATGGCGCTGACCTCGATGAACTTGTATGTCGTCAGACGCGTCACATGGAACTGATTAAGTAAAGATAGCCAACAGTTGGAAAGTAAACCAGTTGTTCCATCGTGCTCTGGTGCAGGACAGATGTGGCCAATGAGTCACACCAATCCGAACACTCACCTTCACTTTCAAGCACTAAAGAGGAATTACAGGGGACGGGGGGCATCCAAATGAGGATGAGTGAATATAATGGCATTCCCCACCAACACCTCCCCCCAGCCTCCCTACTCCCATTCCCGGACGAAAGGATAAAAGCACTACATTTGTCAAAAACAAAAAAAAAAGAGGCCAAAGAGGAGCAATTAACTTTGCTCCGCTACAAAGCCGATAGCACGATTGCAACAGCGCGGCCTGGAGTTGAACTCAGAGTTTCTCAATCTGCCATATTTTGTCACGGTGTAAAGTAGAAGAAGGGTCAGTAGCAAATGGACACATCGGGTCTTGGGGATATGCCAAAAACGGATTCTTTTAAGTTTGCAGTACACAAGACACTATCTGAGAATGGAAAAGAAGTACTCACCCATGTCTGTTGAGTATGTTATGGGCCTGCTGCTCAATAAAGAGGTCGCCGGGTGACACCCCGTGTTTAGGGGAGGGGAGAGAAGGCCGTGGGCTCATCTTGGGTGAGCTTGGCGGTACGCCCGTGGCTGTGTAGTCCTTAGCAGGCACTGTAGCACTGGACGACAATGATGTCACATCCATGTAAGTGGAGGACTCAGGAGCGGCTGCTCTGCGTTGATTCTCCAAGTTCATCAGTCTTTCCCTCTCCGAGAACGAGTCGACTCTGCTTCGACTCATTTCATAGCCGGTCTCGGGGTGGCTGTGTTGGGGCACACTTTGCCCTCTCCTGGGGCTACTGGTGGAAGCGTAGGAATTCATTGCGACATCGCTCTCTGAATCTGGAACAAACTCCGATGTGTTGCGCCTCTCGGAACCGTCAGACTCTTTCAGAGTACGAGTGTACCGGGATGGATGCTCCATGTCCGGCTCCTGGTCCAAAGAGATGCCGTAGCGCTCGGCTAGCTGCCGACGCCGCTCCGCCTTGTAGCGGGCAATGCGTTCAGCTTTGGACTCGAGCTCTGGAGCCACTTTGGTGGATGAGGATGAACCGGAGACATGATCGGTGCGATTGGAGGCTTTAGGATCAGATCTGCATTGAGTTTTGGACTGTCGCTCGGGAACCATCGGCTGCAGATCTGGATTTTCAAACCCTTCCATCCCGTACCTCTGCACAGTAACTACAGGGAGCACACGTTGGGTCTTGTTTCTATGACAACAACTAAGTCATGAATCATAGAAGTATCCTTACCACCGCATGGCTCGCAGGGGTCAGAAGCTCTTGTGTATCGTGGCGTATCCTCTTCCAGAAGTCGGTTGGCCACCAGATTGGGCAGCAGGGATGGATGCACCTCACCCTCAATGCCTTCCACTCGCCGAGCGATGCGCTCCTTTCTAAGCACGTGGGCAGAAGCAACGTTATCATCATCAGTAGACTCCAAAAAAACAGCACAATAAGGTCGATCATCTCCCCACCTGTTCATTTCCCAGTCACTCGCGCTTGTGGTGATGCCTTCAAATCGTTTCCTCAACTCAGAGACTTAAAAAGAAGTGGAGGGAAAAAAAAATCTGCCACACATACAAAAGATACTTGTTCTTTTGAAAGTGCTGTATAAAAATAGAAACAATGACATACCTTTGTTGAGATTAGCCAAGAGACTAACATCTGTGTCTTTCGGAACTTTGATTGGATCACCTTTTTCGTCAAAGGAGAATTCTTTTTGGAAGCTGAGGGTTAAAGGAAAAGTAGTATTATTGCCTATTGAAACAGAAAAAAATTAAATAAAAATTTGAACTTAGTTGATGTACTGTAGCTGGAAATGGAATGCTAAACTAACCATCGTTTGATCAACAGTTCATATGAAACCGCTTGAGGCAGAATGGTCTTGAAATATGAATTATGCATTCATCCACTCATTTGAATTCAATTATCAAGAAACTTTGTTCTGCACCGGATCATTTCAGCATGGATCTTGAATGATATGGCTCAGCTTGACTAAACCCTTCAATCTTAAACAGATATATAATACATCTCTCTTCGGTGACTTGGAATTTGATCTAAAACCTCAAAAAAAAATCTACTCCAGATGTGAATAATAATAATAAAAGTTCTGTGAGAGTTTTTGCCGCTTGCAGAAACCACAGAGTTGTTGAACCTGGTCTACAAAAACACCAACTCCTTTGACCGCGACATTCACAATGCAGTTACGTAAAAGCCTCTTTCCCACACTTGTGTTACTGCTGCAGAGGTAACTTAACAGTAGAAGGCTAACGTGGAGGCCGGGTGGAGTATTTGACAGCCTGCTGAGCAGTGCCTCGAATGCTACAGTAGGATGGTACTATTTTAGCAGGCGACAAGGTGACAAACATTTACTGAACTGGACACTAAGGAAAAAAAAAAATCAGTTCTTATACGATTGTATCTTACCTAAGAGCTCTCCTCTGAAGCAATCTGGTATTGCCAAGTGAAATAGGGCTGTCACTTGCGAGTCCTGAGGACAGAAGAGAGAAACACTTCGTGTCACGATCATCGAGCCCTTTGCAACGGTTTGAGCATTTGCAACCTCTCACAAAACAAGCTTGTATATCTGGCCCCCTTGAAAGACCACACTCATGAGTGGACTAACAGAACTAAAACTCTCTTGGCCGAATCCCATTTTCAAAACAACTAGCATATTGTGCTCAAAGACTCCCAGTGGTCGAAGCTCAGAGACACAGAAGTCATTTTCGAATGACCTCACTGCTTTTATATCTGAAATATTTGTGTGTGGATGATGTCACGGACCATGTCTTTTTTAGTAACAGCTGGTGTGTCGCAGGAACGGTTAAGTCATCACACGGGTTGCTGTGCAAGTGCGGGTTGGGACGATGCCAGGGAAGAGTCAAGCACATTCATGGCTCTGGGCGGTCCAAACGGCATGAAAAATGGAAGACAGCCCAAGGAGAAATGACTCTTCTTATTCCTTTCTGCTCAAACGACACTGGACGTACAGTGATAAGAAAACCTACTAACATAAATGGTTATAGGCAATACAGAGTCCACCTTATTTTTGGTGAGGAGTCCTAGTGTCAAATGTTTGTTTGTCGGAATCCTTGGACCTGAGAGTGGCTCGATGCAGGCAACTTCACGACCAACGTGGTCTCACTGCATCCTCTCAAGAGTTTACTTCAGGGCTGAGTCACGTACTGGCTTCATTGTGCTCCACCCAAAACCTTCCCCTTGAGACCGCTCGCTTCTAACACCACCCTCTGTAGCCCTCATCGCCCCAATCTCGTCTCGGTTGGTCCGATTAGGCATGTTAGGGTTGATACTTGAAAGCAGTCCCTCTCCAGCAAAAAAATATTTTGGGATGAAAGAAAGCTTGTTTGCAGAGGGCAGTGTGCCTGGTTGTGTTTGGGGAGGGTCTTTTATTGTTTCAGCTGGTTGTAATCCGGTGCATGCAAAAACCTGAAAGAGCCAAAATGGCTGCGTTGACAGCGATCTAATGGTTTGATACAAAATTGTCGTACCTTTGAAAGAGGACACACAAGAAAATCAAAACAACCAAATTGCGTCAGATACTGAAGAACGAATGTCTCTCCAACCTATCGATGACTATCAATCTGTCATGAATGATACTTTGTTTTGACCTTACGTGACTCACACTCAAAGTGGAAAACAATATTACAGTATTTCCATTGGCAGTACTGTAGTATGACATAATGCTGACAACTAAGGGTAGCAAAACCGAAGAGGCAAAGCATATGTTCAAGGTGAGATATAGGATTAACTTCGATTCTCGGGATTACAGCGTCCCAAAGGAAACGCGACATGCTTGATCTGACGGCATTACATCACACTGCGCGAGCGCGCGTTGCGTGCGCGCACGGACGTCGACGTCTCCGAGCAATTACCCACATACTCCGTCTGCCCTCGCCATTCATTGAGGTGGACAGCCTCAAACTGTGACTAAAGCCCCGCTGAGAGCAGTTCAGAAGGCAAAGCGTTACAAAACAGATGGGGAAATCACAAGCTGAGGTGAGGCCAAGGCTGCAAGCATCGAGATTTAACAAAAGGCTACACAATAAGCCAATTAGGCTTTCAATGCTCCTAACAACTAAAATGCCATTCTGTGTGCAGGCCTCACAGACGGAATAATAATTTCGAACTAAATAGCATAGACCCCTTCCCGCATATGCCTGAATTTTATCATTAAAAGGTTCATGCATTATTTTTAAAATGTTTAAAAAATGATGACAACATAACATATTTGGTAGAGTGGGGGAAAAAAGGTTAATTCAATTGTTTTCAAGGAGAAGAGGGGATTTTTTTCTCTGTCTGCCAGATCATGTACAAACAATCTGCATGACAAAAATGAAGGATTATTTTTTTTTTTTTTCAGCATAGAGGTAATGAGTATTTGGTCCAATGAAAAACTCCGTTGTGGGGTCGAAAACAGGCAGCAAAGAACATTGATGTTCAATCAACCAAACCTCCTGCATCGGGCATAAAAGCCTCAAACTGTGAGCAGCTTCTAGCGGATTGCAAACTATTCCCACCTGGGGGGGGGGGGGAAGCGGGTCTCAACACTCACTCTTCACTCGGGGAAACGTCACAAAGGACGGGTTGGTCATGAGAAGTAGACATAGATCTGTGGTCAGTCACTAGTGTCAAAATCATTGAATCCAAATTAAATCAGACTCCATCACAGACAGTTGTTAAAAGTTTTGTTTTCCCTTGAGCAAGGCCCTGCTTTTTTTTTTCTTTTTAATACTGTATATAAATATTGTACATGCATGACGCTTTCACAGGGGTTTACCAACTAGTCGACGATTTGATTGTGACTAACTCAGGGTCGGGTATTCTAAGTTTCATTATTCATCTACTCATTTGCAAAATTTAACAAAGAAGAATGGTGGCTGGTTAACATCGGGATATTTGGTTGATGGTTCAACAGAGTTAGTACTTGATGAGAACACTCTTTGTTGTTAGAATGGCAATTTAGTTCATTTAATTTTTCAAAAGGATCCATGAGATAAGTCTAAAGAGCATCACTAAGAAGACTATATCCTTTTTTTTTTCCCCTCCTCAAAATTTAAGACCAGGTGTATGCACATGCCAGAAAGCAGACTCCCTGGAGGGGTGGGGGGGGGGGGGGACCACTGCATAGTTAAGAGTCCTTTATCTCGGCTGTCCTTGCAGGCTACAGCTGCAATGCAATGACAGCCGGCTGAAAAGTGGGACACAAAACAGAACGGAATCAAGTCTGCTGTGCATCACCTGACAACTTCTCTGATCTTATCCGCGGCTCCTCAATCTGCGTAATCTGTCACCGACTCCCCAAAACGGAATCCCAAAAACCTATGACCTGAGCTGTAGAGAACACTGTTCTTACCTTCACTGCAAAACTTGACATGGCTCAGATAATTGGAAATCCACGGGTTGCGGTACATTTTGGCAAAGGAAAGAAAGAAAAAAAATGGTAGGAGAGAGTGAATTGAAAAAGGAAAATGGAAAGAGATGCAGCTGCACAAGAGGTGATGCAGCGAGAAAGCAGTTTTTGCAGCTTTGGGACAGAGTGAGGGAGGGAGAAAAGCGAGAGAGAGAGAGAGAGAATGAAGTCAGGTAGCATTCAAGTCAGAGAGAGAGAGAGAGAGAGAGAGAGAGAGAGAGAGTCGCGAGTCTAGCTGCAGGGCTAATATAAGAAAGGAGGTCCCGGTTAGTTCTCTGGCGACCCACTGAGAGTGCCCACCACCACCACCACCACCACCACTACAACATGCAAAGCTACAAGCTGTGCTGCACATGCTAATCTCATTAACCCAGGCCCGGTGACACAGGCAGATTGCAGCCGAGAGGTTTGAATCAGCCTTCCAGACACAGAGGAGCAACAAAAAAAAAAACCCCAAAAAAAGATGAGCGAGAAGCAAGGAAAGTTGGGAGTGTCCGAAGAGAGTGCTGCCTGCTTTCCAAATCCTTGGCTCCTACAACACCAGTGGGTTGCCAAAGAAACCCGTGCTGGACATGAGGGGAAGGGGAGAGAGGCTCGATGGGTTGGGAAAGCAAAGCGAGCGGGACGAGAGCGGTAGAAATAACCCTGTCAGCCTGATGAGAAATTCCAGCGCTCTTCCAGCAGGAATTAAATAAAAGGGACAGAGACAGGAAGCCAGATAAGATGTGACAAACATGGGAAAAAGAAGAGGCAAGAAAGAGAGCCCAAGGCAAATGAGACCAATACTACTGGAGAACTGCACCCAGATCTAACTCGGTAACACAAATTCTACAGGTTGGATGTGGAGATGATGTACAGAAAGGGATCAGACCATTTTCTGGCATGTGTCATTTCATTTTCTGCTCCATGGAGAACAATGGAAGGTATTTGCAACAGCTGGGGCAGAACTCTACGATTTGAAATCTGGGAAATGAATGAGGTTCAGAGTGGCAAATTCATATTTTCACACCTAATGTGCCGCTTGCACGCACAGTAGTTTTAGAAAATCGGTGTTTCGGTATCGTCTCCACGATGTGACGTTACAGCTCAAAGCGCTCAAAACAATTACACCCTGCCCTTGTGCTTCTGCCCTGTGAGTCGATGCCACTAATTCTGGTCGGTGTCATGTGAAAGCACGAGCCGATCCCGGCGGACTGAAATCAAGAAGCGGACTTCACCCCCGGATTATTTCCCAGTGGCTCTCAGGGCACATAATAAGAACGTCCATCCACACCTACGGACACTGAGTGGGAATTAAGGAATTCATCACACACAGGCGGCGTGAAAGACGTGTGAACCACGATATTATCCGTGACCAATCTGCAAATTGAAAACGTCAAAAGCCATCCAGCAACATTTGGCTCAAGCAAACTTGCAGGCGTCTACGTGCAGTGACGCGCTTATCGTCGGCGCTGAGAAGGCCTCAACAAGGAGCCTGGCATGAAGCCCGACGTGGTTATTCTGATGATGACGGGAAAACAGTGCGGTCTATCTTATCTATCTGCGGCATACGCAGTCACCCCGTCACCATGAGCCAGGTCATTCATGACTGCCTGGATAATGTATTCAACTCCCTTGGACAAACTACAGCGTCAGCCGTTTTAAAGGACAATTAGAAATCAGGTGGAAAAAAAAAAATCAACAAAAGCCACCATGTTAGAGGGCTACATGAGGAATTTAATATGAAGCCCAGCAGACAGTCTGGGTTGAGAACACGAAAAGGGATGACATGTTTAGGTCTGTTGAGATGAGCTCATCGACTAGCACGTAAACACGCTGACACAGACAGACGCTCCAAAGCGAGCGTTTTGAAAGGTGGGACACAAATGCTGCCATCCGGAACGCTATCATCACCTCACCTCCAACCATGTTAACACCTGCCTGGATGCATGTATGTATGTATGTATGTCTTACTCATTGGGGTAATGTTTGTTTCTTTGACTCATCTGTCAAAGATGAGATCAGCCCCGCAAAAAAAAAAAAAAAAATGCCTGATGGTTACTACCCTGTAATTAACGATGAGGCTGAGAATGGGCAAGACCTTACAGGTTACTCTAATGAGGCAACGCTTCTCTGTGTCTGAAACCTTGGTGAGGGGAATCGCAGGGTCAGGTCAAGCAATAGAGCGAAACGATGAAAGGGAATTAATTTTTTTTAAAAAGTCATGATTAAAGCGATTTGATTTTCCTGGCAATGATTCAAGGCGAACATTACAGCTCAATAAAAGAAAGCAGGATGGGTCAAAAGGTCAGTGACAAAGAAAGCCGCACTCCTGGTGAGGGGGGGATTGATTGCAGGATGCTGTATCTATTCAGGAATACATTGATTACTGGGCCCAAGCCTTTGTTCTTCCCACTCTCTGCGATAACATTTTGTCAATCTAAAATGATAACGGATCATTGAAAACCAGGATCGCAGGAATACACTCATGCATTTCAATTGGATCTTACCAGTACATGTACATATTGAGGCGTCCCCAAATACAAAACCATCCCTGTGCAGTAAAACAAAAACAACAAAAAAAGAAGGGAATCTGCATCATTAAAGCAAAACAACGAAATGCACTTCTTAAGTACCGTAAGAGAACTACGAGTGTGTAATAGGCGAAAAAGGGTAATTTGTCGATTCATTATTTCGAGCAACAAAGTTTCCCTAACATATCAAATCCTATCAGCTGATCACAATTGTGAAATGAAACAGCGCCGAGAACCAGACAAGCAGAACAGAGTTGTTCCTCTCCACTAATCACCTCCCCAGATGTTCGGTCAACTACAGTGGATGATTTCAGCCTCACATGTGCGGCCGGTCATTATTAGATAAACACTTGCAGACAATGATTTTTTTTGGCCCATTATTTTTGGCCATACTCTACAAGACTGTTGAGTACTTTCCAAGAGAGTTTTAGTGGCATTGCAGCTTGTCCAAGGCCTTACCTGCAGCTGAAGCAGCCTCCAACAGAGCTCAATGAGGGTCAATGTCAGGGACAGACAGTCCAGTCGAAGCCCGAAAGTGACTATTAGTGGCTCATCATAAATCAGCACTAATTCAATAAACGAGGGCTGGTGGGTTTTAAAATAAATGAAAAGACGACGCGGCGAGGTAAATATGCACTTAAGACCACCACGTGAGGCGACCGGGATTATAGGTCTTCGGACAAGATTTTAAATGCAAACCTAAACTGCTTTGCAGACGGCTAAGACAAAGCGGACCCGGTGGCTTTATATTGAAAGACAATATGAATACTCGCTTGAACGGTGTCACGTGATCACAACTAAAAGGCAAAGCCAAAGAATGTACAGATTAAGAAATACCGTTTTGGGAATACACGCAAAGCTTTGTGAACCAACGGGACCTCACACTCACAATAATAACCGAATATCCAATCAGAAGTGGAGCTCGCATTTCTGATGAGTCAGGTTTGCTACTGGCCCAATAAGGAGATAAAATGCGGTGGAGGTGAGTCAGTTAAACCACGGCGGCGACTCCACAATCACTAGCTGAGAAAAGGGGATGGCGTCACAGCCGGTCGAGCTGTGACGATGTGTAACTGAAGACTATCACAACATCGTGCAGCACACTGCCTTACCCTCCACTCTAGACCAGCTGACAACACCCCAGCCCCCACCCCTCCCCACCTATACCTCAAAATCAGGTCATCAAACTACGTTAGTAAACCAGGGCTTGTGTATATTTGGGCCGTGATGTAAAAATAAACCGGTCACCAGCACCACGATGACTCCAATGAAATCCTGCAAATGTCCAAGATCATTCGACATTCATAAATAAAGACGCAAAGGGAATAAAAACCGCAGGATATTTGTTTTTTTTTTTGTCTCATTTAGACATTTTAACTTGCCGGCTTTATCACTTTGCTCAACACTCCTGAGAGTATCAGCGACGAGGCGAAGCGCTCGAAATTTGAATGGAAAAACTTAGGGGAATGTTTGGGGTGTGTGTGTGTTGCTGTGCTCGGCAGCACTCTATTTCTGTCGGTGTTCTGACAGGGTCGGAGCAGGTGCGGCACAATGAACAACTGGAGACCGAGCACAGTGAGTCACACGAAGAGATCCCCCCTCTCCCGTCTGACACAAACTGTCTTTTTTTTTTTTCTCAAATGACATCCAAAATGAACACAGCTTGGAACATTTGTAATGTGGATCCAGAACACCTTAAAACGTGACCAATTCCAATTATACTCGAAAATAATTCGGGAAAAAAAGCATATTTTGGCAAAATTATTTTTTTTTTCGAATTTAGAACGACACTTTCTTTTTTCCCCAATCACCTGAAATAGTTTACTCAAGATCCTTCTGCCAGTGCAAGTATTAATATTCAGTTGACACATAAAAAAATTTCCTCAATGGCAATCGGGAGCCCAATAAAAACTGACCCGTGACCCATTTAGGGAACTTAACTCTAAATTTGGGGGGGTCAAAGCTTTTACCCTGGCAACATAATCCCAATCAACACTTCAAATGAGCCAAAAGTTGTGACTGAAACACAGCATTGCCCCACAAAACATAAAAACCACATACCTTCTTGATAGTTCAAAATATTCAGGCTGAATGTTCAAAGTTGTTCCTGTTTTAGATAGGCTGGAGAAGATAAGAGATCTGGAGACGTGTGGAACAAGACTACTGGGACATAGAAGATGGACCGACGGGTCAACTTGTCGTTGCAATAACGCCCCCCTGTCCCCCTGAGCCCCCCGCCCTCACCCCCACACACACACTTTACCATCTACGACCCTCCTTTAGGGGGGGTCCATGTGTCGTGGATACATCTCCAGCAGGCATGAACCCAACGGAGGGTGATAAATTTAGAGCGGTGCTTTCCCACTTCATCAACACCGTCAATCAGATGACGAGCGCAACAAGTGGCAGCCATATCTGACAGATAGTGGACCGCATAAGAAAAAAAAAACAACAAGCTCACTTATGTTTGGAGTTGTTCGTCTTTTGTGTGTCAAGTGCCATTTTCATCAATTGTTTGGTTCAGTTACAAAGCCCTTAAATCTCGGTGCTCGGTGTCATGAAATGGGAAAAAAAAAAAAAACATCCAGCAAACATTACCATCTAGTGTTTCCAGATGGTATGAGCACAACAATCCCTGCTCCTGTCATGCTTTCTTGATCAAACATTTTTAAAAAGCAAGGCAAATTTTTAACCGCGGCAGGGTAAAAGTTACACCGGCTTCCAATCTCACAGTATCTCCAGTAAATCAATACAGCGGCGGGCATGCGTACGCCGCTCCCAAAAAGGTCAAACTTCACCTCTTCTTCGCTGCCCCTGTCTCAATTAGCCCAACAAAACTAATTCACGCAAGCTGGGCACTCCCCCATAATGCATCGTGACCGGCCAGATGTGCCAGTGTTTTTCATCACTTTATTTCACTTGCAATACACTCCCCAGTACAAACTTGACTGAGCGCAAATCAGGTCAAAAATCCGCATTCGAGGAAGGAAAAGAAGAAACCATTTTTAAAATTTGGTGGCCACAAATTGAGAGTGGAAAAGACAAGTACAGTAGTGCTCAGTAAAGTGGTTCTTCAGGGTATGTTGACACAACAACAAACTTTGGACCTTTTCAAAAAGTTTCACTGACTGATGTTGTCAAAACTATCCCATTCACAGACCTGAAGGGGGGGAAAAAGTCAACCAAAAATACTGTAACAGGCATTATATGCATATTAATTTATTTTTTTTAATTTTTAGTGGGAAGATCTCACTTATCCAGATTTAGAACGTATTGCCTGATCACATGACTTCAAATGTCCAATAGTAGTTGTTGCTATGAACGAGCTCCACCCCAACCCAGTGCATGAAAAGCACTGAAAGAAAATTGATCCAAGTCCCCGCTGCAGCTCTCTACCGCTCACCGTCTCAGTTTAACCACACGTAAACATGCGTGCGTTTGTGCGCTTGGCAACATTGACTATTGTGTCAGCGCAGCAGCTGTTTAGGTCTCCAATTTCCAACATCAAGGCAACACAACGCAAGCATCTACGGAAACAGGGCCGTCAGGAGATCTTGTGCTGGATAAACATGTGAACGGCATGAGCCGCAGGTATCTATGCGGATAAGAATGTCCGCTCTTCATAGGGGAGGGGGTGTTTGTGTACTGACCTCTCCCGGCTCACAGCGAGAAACTTGCAAATGAGAAGTGGGAGGGGCCACCAGCAGCAAACTGTTGGGCAGCTGGATCCAGTTGCTCTAGGAGACCAACACTAACAATTAGAGAGATCGAGCAAGTGATTCCACCGATGTCAACTGACAGAAGCATCAAGTAAAACGTAATTGTGGCATATGAGCATCACGGCCGGCTACAAGCTTCACGGCAACTATTGCGCTGTAATGAGAACCAACAACAACATGCACTCCAATAATCAAATTGAGAAATTATCTCTCTGACTGGGACAAAATGAAGCCAAAGTATCTATTTTGCGATAACTTGATATGCAGGACTATGTTTAGAATCTTTCTGGATATTAAAGTGGTGTTAATGTAGCATCCACTTGGTAATATATTAAACCAAGTCTACAGTTTGTTGCTCATTCACCTCATTTTTTCACCAGCCCATTTAAGGCAAAAGGAGTGTAAGCTGCGTTTCTTTGCTTCACACGGCTTTAAATCTGTATCGAATCAGATTTAGGCCGTGACCTCAGCAACTCTCCTCTCGTGCGTCGAAATGTTACCCACCTGGATAAATTTAGAATGCTGTGATTGTACTGCGTGTATAATATGCTGTTATGAGTTATCAGATATCTATCTGTTCCTAGAAAACACTCCCGCGTCGTATTTGTGATGTGAATTAGTCGGTCGCTGGGGCCAATACAGTGCATGCATACTAATCCCGTAGAAGGGCTTGTCATTTTTTTTTTTTTCCTCAGCGTCCTTGAATATCAACATCTTTAAAAGGCCGAACACAATCCGTCCTTAAGTGCTGGTCAGCCTCCAGTTTGTTGGAAATGACCAGTCAGCAAAACAATTTAACTGTACAAGCATCTTTGGTAAGGTATGCTCTTCAACGTGTTGGTCATCCGAAAAGAAGGGTTAGTTACTAAAAAACTGTAAACATCTGAACACAGCACAGAATTAGGGGTGGGGTGGGGGGGGGAATAGTGGGAACAAAAGAGGCGCGGTTGTTGAGGATTACAGGCCTATAAATCACGGAGGTTTTCGTGTTTTCACGACAAAGTCATGGCAACGCAGCCCTTCCTGAACCATACTTTCAACATGATGCGTTGCTTCGTCAACAAACGCTAAAGGACTAAAGCCACGTCCACAGTTTAAAAAAAACACAAAAAAAACAATAACATTGTCCATGTCAATTTGCAGGTGGGCTCTTCTCACCCTTGTGGTCTCCCAAAAGAAGAGCATCTGCTTCCAATAAACCGTCAGCTTCCCACCACCTCCTCCTCCTCCTCCTCCTCATGAAGCCAAAGCTTCGGTTTTATGGAACGGGCCCCCAAAACAATGACGTAACACACTACAGACTTATGTAACAAACCCATTCTGGCCACTTTCTCTCTCTGAACTTAGCGGGGAAAAACTAAATCATGCCACGGAATCATACTGGGGTTTAGGTCAGGACTTGGTTTGGGACACTCCAGAAGTTGTATTTACTTCTGTCGAGGATGCTTCATTCCAAAAATCTTGATGAATGTGGGAGTTACAGTACTTTTTTTCTTCAATGATAGCAACGCGTCCAGGTCCTGAGGATGCAAAGCACTCCAGAGCATGATGCCCCCTCCACCATCCTTTTTGAGGGGAGTGATGCACAGCATAACACCACCCTTATTTCACAAAAACACCAAAGCTATAAATAAAGTCCAACTAACTGCTAAGCCATGGAGGCCACTTATTTTTGGTCGATTTTTAAACTACCTGTTACACAGGAAGGAAGAGGGAAATGCAATGGTTGGTGCTGCACAATAGGTGGATGTATGCATGTGTGTATCTAAACTGCACAATTAAAATTGACAAGCATCTACACAATTCTTATCTCGCCTCAAGTCAGGCGTCAGTATATCATCATGTACACAGAGTGTCTCAATGGATGAACTTGCTATGGGATGCAGAATGTGACACCAACTTGCATGTTATGTCAAGAAGTGAACGTTGTCAAGCTTCGCATTGTTGATGCAGTGCTGTCAGTTTATAAGATGAGCTAGTTCATCGTCCGTGTGTCCATTGTATTAATAATATGCGGATAGAGCAGTTTGTGAAGATTTTCATAAGCAATTTCACACTTTTGTGCAGGTCACGGACTAAACGTGCGCTGAATTGTTGGTGCCTACATAGAACGTGCTCGTAGGATACCACACGGACCTTTAGCTGGATATTAATTGAATAAATGCTTCTATGGCTTTCTATGGACTGCATCTTGAACGTCAAGATGATACGCACGATTTTTGAAATGACAGCCGAGCATACAATCAGGCTATTCTTTCAATAAAATGAGATCGGTTTGCATTCGGGGAACCACCGTCTTAACTCCTGTATATTCCGCTTTTAAGAAAAATTACACCTGTCCGATAAGGGCAAGGTCACCTGCATAAATATATCATGCAGCTGACAGTCGTCATACGAAATGTCCAATTCCCGCAATGAACAGCTCGCAGTGACTTGATCTTTTATTTATTTATTTCATTTTTAAAACCGGACAGAATAGTGAACTTCCCACAAACGCACGAGCACGATTCGTGTGTTTATTTAGCAGCCGAATGAACCAAACGTTCACGATTGCAAACTTGTCTCGGCCGCTTGTTTGAGCTCCGCTGCGGCGAAGAAAAGTTTTGCACTGAAATGTTTTTAAAGCAAACAATCGAAAAGACATACTTACTTGTGGCCGTCTGTGTTGAGTGAAGCACGTCAATGGGACGCCAGGCTAAACGACGAACGGCTAAAAACAAACTTTCGGAACATCCCGCTTGCACACGCACGTACAAAAATGAATATACGACCGCTGTCATTCGCAACCAGCCAGCAGCCAGCGTTTGTCATAAACTGAATCACGTGAATCAAGCTGCTGGTGGTGACCACATCAGCTTCTTGTGATTGATTTCAAAATAAAAGCGTGTTTTCGTATAGGACTGTATTTTGCTTCTCGTTGATTCATTCGACCTCGCCAAGAGGTAAGCGTCCAATTTTGATTGCTTATTCTTATTTTCACCTCATTTCTGTAACGATAACAATGAATATGTTGACTTCTTCCCAAAGACGATGTCTTTAATTAGCTTTAATGTTGAAGACAAGTTCACAACAGCCGGTTCAAAGATGTTTTTTCGACTTGAGCTTTACTTACGTCCTCTGCATTCTTCTGGTGACCAAAAAGCCAGAGTTGTTCTTTTTGTGGAGAAAAATTCCCTAATTGTCATATAGATGGGAAATTCACAGTGATAGAAGTAGTGGATGATTTTGTGGTTTCCACAAAGTGCTTTTGGGTAGCCTGTGAGAACATTTATATCCACTCTTATGGAAAATGTCTAGTCTGCATTTCTGCTTTCATTAACTCAGTTATGCTCCTCTGATATGGATGCTGCACAGATGCAAAGTAATGTAAAGTGTTTTCCTGTGCTGACTTACGACATAAGCCACAATGCAAATGTGCATTCAATTTCCTGTTTGCTCTAATGGTTGAGTAAACAGTCTGCATATCCTGTCCATTAAAAACATCGTGTAGCCACGGATAAACATTCAATATGACCGGTGTTAGTGCTTCTCCGGTCTTTGTGACTTCATCACCTCATTTGTAAAGGTCAAAGTGGCATTTGAGGAGCTACTCACTTCGTTTATGACAAGCACTTGAGATTGTCGGAGGCAGTTTTCACTGAAGCGGAAAAGTAAACGTTTGACCTTTGTTTGACTGGCTCGACTCCTCTGCTTCTTGTTCACCAGGGTGGTGTTGTCTTCAGATGGTGTTGTCGAGGGTAACGGACGAGGGGCGAGCAAATAATGTCAAAGAGTGGCTAGTGATAATATTAGTCATGTGGAACTTAGCGGCGATACGCAAAAGTTAATTTGGAGCAGATGTAATGAATGCCATACATTTTAGTTCCTCCCTCATCCAACAGACGACCACTTTCGAAGCCACGCAGTGGGGTAAATGTAATCTGTTATGTGCGAAACAAAGATAAAGTGTGTGCTGACAAGAGCCACCTCAACACAATGCTTTGTTGTTGCTCAACATTAATCGAATATATTCGGCGATGCTGAGAAGACTTGGCAGTTGTCGCTGAATTATGCATTCCGTAAATACCAAAATTATGTGAGAAGTAAAGTGACAATTAGACACAGATGCAGTACTGACCGACAAAGGCACATCTGCTGTTCGCTACACGTTCTACGGCACTTTACTTTTCTCAGGGGGGAAGAAAAAAAAATATGCCATCAGGCTGACGTAACATTTCAAGCAGGGTAGTGTGCCAAATGTGATGAGCCCAATTCAACCCACATGTCTGTGGTTCTTCTTTAAAAGTACTGCGCGAATGTCATCTCATGTACCATTGGTATGCATTTTATTTTCTTTGGCTCATCTGATAACTCCACTGGTATGTTTGAAATCAGGAACGAAAGACATGATATCTCTGTAAAGATGCTGTCTTAGAAAATGGAGACATTTCAAATGAGCCGGTTGACGACACAGAGAGTAGAAATCCAGAAATAGCCTGCACAAGATTGTACACAACGCAGCACTCAAAAAGTACCTCACCTTGCTTCTTTGTTATATACAGTACCACAATTCTTTGTTCTGGGAGATCCAGAAGAGAACAGTACATAAGGACAGTTGCTAGCGGGTTGTCTCGTTGCCGCATGCCAAATGAGCGTGCATTCTTGTCATTGGTGTGACCACTATAAACCCCATTAATGAGGTCAAACCGGCAATGTTCTCCAGCGACTAACAAGACCTCTTTTGTATGCCATTGTTTTTCGTAGCGCCGGGCTTTTCTCCAATGCCGTTTACCTTGTAACTTGTCTCTTCAGAGCCAATATTTCAGACCCTCATTACTTTTAATTGCATTTTGCGTGGCTACGTTTTACAGTGGCCAGTGCCCCCGCCCCCCTCCCGCCAATCTCCCCCCTTTGTGTTTGCGTGATGAGAAAGATGACGTGTGACAGCCAGTCCAGCGCTGCCCGAGAAGCTAACATGAGAAGAAAAAAAAAACACCGCATTACTCATGTGCCAAATGATAGACTTGTTCAATACATCGCCATCAAGGCGGGAATTGACCTATAGCCAAACCATATAAAATGTCATCCACCATCCACAGATTATTTTAGTGCCTATCCATAGAAGACTGCTCAATTCATTTCATGTGTTTGAAGTCCGCCAATTACATTTCAAATACCATTCATTGTGTACGAAATGAGTTCATGGATGAGGCAAATGGAGAATTGCAACATTTGGACATGCATGCGATCTTGGTCGTTGAAGCCGAGGCAATTGGGATGTGCACAATGTTTTGTATGAGTGGAATATGGATTGCTGGATTCATTTTTTTTTCAGCTATGATTTAGTCAAAGGCATGTCAAGTGATATGGAGGTTTTTTATTAAATAATGACCTCTCATACTCCCCGAATTTAATAATAACAGGTGTTAAAACAAACTTGTATTTTAAGCGAGGAGTCTATTTCAGGGATGATTTTTATTTTTTTTTTTAATTACAAGACTGCTTTTCTAGCCTTGCTGAGAAGGTGATGACATAGTCACATCTGTGAGTGATTTGTCAAAGAACACTGAACATGAGATGGTTCGGGCGCCAGCCAATAAGAATGATGTAACAGTCACTCTTAATGAGGTCGCATTTAACTGATTTGAGGAAGAACATCAGGACACACCAATGCGATGGGAACACATCTCATGTGTTCAAAAATCAAGAATCATCTTCAATTCTTCTATTTTGACACTTTGTTTTTGTTTTAGGGAGCATGTGATCCTATTTATCTCACAATTCAAAACAGTTCCCAGGTGTGTTTTGATAGCTTGTTTTTTTGTTTTGTTTTGTTTTGTTTTTTGTCAAAACACTCCAATGATTGACACTCACAGTCTATTTTTGTGTCCTGTTGAATTTAGCCTGTGTTTCAAGGGTTGCAAAGGATGAAAACATGCACTTCACACAATATTAATTTCTTAAAAAGTATGACAACACAATTACAGTGACTCGGCCGTGAGACACTTTGTACAGCATTGCTGATATGTAAATGGCCGCTAAAGTTGCTTGCGTCCATGTCAGTGAGCTCCAAAACGGTCATTGTCGGTGTCGAGTGGCATTCGCTTGTCGTCGAACACAGGCCCACACAGCTCTCCCACTACTTTCACATCGTCTGTGGTCCACATTGTGCAAAAATAATGCGGAAATAAAAAGAAAGGATTGTTTGAAGGAAATGCGCTGCCCTCGTGATGCAACACAAAGAGAGCAGAATGAGCTCAAGGCCTTCAAGCATTCGTTAGATCGATCGACGGATATCACGACAGACAATCGCAAATCTTCTCCCACAAGAAATCGGTTGTAGTACCAGGGCTGACCTGCGAGAAGCAGCATGGTGCCACAGAAACTCCAGGCTGTCCCAAAAAAACGTGAAGAAAACATACAAAGACTAAGACCGGAACTGTATTCCTAACTGGGATGGCGGTCGTAACCTCTTCCCCTTTTCATTTTTACTGGAACCGTAGAAATCGGCGAAGACGGTCATCATCGAGTCGAGAAAACATTGACATTCCTAATCAACAGCAGTCTCTCGAAAATACACTAAAACACCAAGAAGAAAAAACATCTCTCAATGATGGGTTGGGGTGTCAAGACCAAAAACATTCAAGCCTGACTAGATGTTGCCAATACGTAAACGCCTGTAGTCGGGTATGATATTGTCAAAGATGAACAACATAGAATCCATCTGCGTGTTTGTTCTTTTATGCCGCAGGTCTTCCCTCTCATCAATAATGAATGAATGACAGCTCAGCGGCAAACAGGCCTCGTACTGTCGGTTGCCCACCGTTAGCCAGGCTGAATAATTCAAAACAGCAACGGCATCGTGCGTTCCAGGTAATTCGCTTTGTTCGCCCATGCGCCGACATAACAAGAGGGCGTTTGCTACATAGCAGATGGCCACACATGGAGTTAGAAAGTAACGTCGGTCCACTCGATTCTTCGGCACATGGCAGCTGCTAACGCAGGATGAAGTGACTCAGCCGCCTGCTATTTCACTTGCTCATCAGGGTGGATTTTCCCAACGTGACAAAGTTTTTCGTTGGGCTCTGCCAAAGTACTGCAAGCAAATGATTACATGTGAGTTGCTGTGGGACTTTTTGTCCTGAAAAACAGGAAAACGCGTCGGCTTTCTTCATTTCATTTCACTCAAGTTCAGTTGATGAATCATTTTTTTTTTTTATAGATATTATTTTGTAATTGGTCAGTCACTTTTAAAACGGGTTACTCGGCAGTGGGTAACTTCAGCAACATGGCAGTTAATGCCAGTGTGTGGATTTTAGTTTTAGCCTAAAGTTGCTGCTTGTGATTGTTCTCCTTTTGTATTTGTGCATTTGACTGTTTTTTACAAGCCAATAAAGGACTGAAAGTGCACTGGCAACTGTTCTATTTTGTTCACTTTACACAACCAGTGGAATTTCCAAAGCTCACTCGCAACTTGAATCTTGATTCACAGCACAAAGTTTTTTGTTTTTTTTTAATAACCAAGCAACTGCGGGGCCACAGAGGGCTACAAACATCCTCACCAGATGAATGACAATTATATCATTTTAAATAAGGACAAAATATGTGCAAATGTCTTGTTTTTTTATTGAACCAATACAAAGAATACAATCGTGCTATCTTTTAATGCTCCACTGCATGTACACAGGAACCATTCCCGAACTACAAAGGCTTTGACGCAAAATACCCACAAAAACAACCACATACCATTTTTTTGGGTGCGGGTAAGGCGTCCATCCCTCATGTATAGCAAAGCAACAATTCTTTGCAATCAGGTGTCATATTGAACTCTCAGTGACCCGCAATGTTGAGTGTGAGAGAGCAGAAAAATGCAAATGTAACACACCTGCTGCCCGCTCACTCTTGAGATAATGTAAGAGGAGGTGAATGAAAAAAGAAGCCTACTTTGCAGAAGTAAGGAGGAGAAAACAGCAGTCTGTTTTCAACAGTATTTGGAATGAAAACTAAAAGTCATGGAAAAAATAAAAACTAAATAATAAAGTACTACTAAGAAAGTATTTGGACTTCCTGACTTTGCTCCACTGTCTTGTCAGTGCCACCCTGTGGTGCGTTTACAGTTCTGGTCCATTCGCATGCGGGGCTGTGCAAAAATCTGTCGGCGACGCCTCCTTCCCGTTCACGTATCATGACACTGCTCAACACAGTATCGGTTATCAGACATCTTTGCGAGAATACTGTGCAAGTCTTTCGCACATTTTGTTGCAAGTATTCAGAGCAACACATTTTTTTTCGCACAACCATACCAGTGCTGGACAATACTCATTTGCTCATATTTGCAAAATCATTGAACTAATCCTCCATCTTGATATCAAACTTGGATTTGCCTCCATGATTCATGTCACGATTTCAAACATTGAAAAAGTCGATGTTGGACAGTTTTATGACAATTCCCCATTGCCTGCATTCTGGCTTTTTCTTTTTTCTTTTGGGTTGGTATTTTTTTAAATTCCAGAAATCTGATGTGACTGAATTATTCGCTGGCTTGTGACATAAAATCACTGAAGCTAAACATTCCAGAATATCCGTTGCGAGCTGCATGTACTAACGTGTCCCAGTGACCAAATAATAAAAAAATAAATGTCATATGATGAACAGACACGTGCAATTCAAACATAGATGCCTGCCGAAAGGATTCCAGCCGTTGGTGAGAAAATTATTGGAATTTCGGTTGCCCCATTTTCCAGGTTTTCAGTTCTTCCTTTAAGGCCATATTTTCACTTTCAAGCTTTTCCGCACGTTTCTCAAGATCTTGAATGTAGACCTTTTTCCTCCGCCTGTATTCGCGGGCGGCTTCCCTGCAAGAGAGCCCATGAAGCAAATTCATACGTATGTGTAAGTTGAATCATGTAGAAATAAAACTACAGTATAATATTTTTCCTAAAGGCTGAATTTGTTACATACTATTTGTTTTTAGGTGGGGCGGGGGGCAATTAGATTTTTTAAAGAGGCCGCATGAGCAACTGGAATGCTTACAGAGGGCCAAACAAAAAATGCAAATATAAGCTATCATAACTGATCACATGAACGTGGCCAATTTATTAGCTAAGCTTATGCGCATGACATTTCCTCTACCTGTTCTTCATCAGGCTGCGTTCTGACTGTTTACGAGGGACACCGCCCTGTGTGAAAATAGGGCTGGCGTACTGGAGATGAGGGGCGGTCAGGTCACCTGCGGACCCAGCAGAGATGTGTTGAAGGTGACACATGACATCAATGATACAAACAACTTTGATATTTTATTCATTCTGGTTCTTTTGTGTGTGGGTGTATTTAATCTCCCTACCTGGCTGCGTTGTCGTCATGGCGATTGGCACAACCTGCGCTCCTTCACTCTGGTAGCAGAATGCAGCACCTGAAAAATATGTTCAAACACTGGTTTGGCATTTCATCAGAAATTTTTCTTTCGGAGACCTCGGTTGCGTTGACGGTAACAAATAAGTTGTTGCGAACAAATGCGACATGTGTCTCAATTCATGGCGCGCCATACGATTCAAGGACGGTACATTCGGTTCGGAAGCCCAAGTTGAGTAAACTGGAAGTTCCAATGTCCTTTCTTTAAAGTGGACAAAACATCAAAAAAAGGGAGAACAGCCATGTTTGGAGACACAAGTACAAATGATTTTTACCTTGAAATCCCGGGAAACAGTGATTCTGATACGTCCATGGATAGTATTCTGAAGAATTTGAATCCGACGGAAGGGCCTGTGAGTTGATGGTCATGGCTGACAGTGTCTGCGTCCCCTCAATGGATAAATTGTTCGATGGGGGAGACTAGAGAAAGGGACAACATATCAATTACATTTCACAGCAAGCACTTTCCATTCTTTTGGACACATGATCAATGGGCAAGGGCAAATTCGAATTCAAATATATTTCTGTATAAATCATGCATGGGTTAACTTTCTTCAGTCTGTTCTATAATCACAACTTATCTCAATAAATGTGACATAAAACAAAGTACTTTAACCTCGCTACCTTGAAGTGATTTGACCTAAATGTTAATATGGCCTCCTATTAATTTAAACAAGTTTTCAAATACTCACATCCATTGCAATAACACACTGCCCTGGCTAGGCCACAGGAAAAAAAAAAGTCTGGGAACGTGCGAACTGGTTTATAAGCGCAACCCCCATTGCACCCACCTTTCAACCGGAGCTATTTGCCTTTATGAAGTGACAAACCAGTAACATCAAAGATCAGAATGTGCTGGCTTCAAAGTCACATGACATGGGGGAAATACTCTAAAATGGGCATTGAAAACAAATATCTGTAATCTAGCGGTGTGAATCTTACCAATAAAAAGACCGTTATCTCGATAGACGGGCTACGACATGATTCAAGAGCAGTATATTTTCAGGTGGAATGATTCGATTCAATTCGATTCAGTGGGATTACGATTTAATTCAATATGGTAAGGATGTAACTTTTGTCCATTTTTTATCAATATGGAACAACATGTACAAGGTCCCCAAATCTGAAAATGTTCAAATTAAATTCAGAGAAACATGAAATCATTAGCAGTGTCAAACCAATATGTACTAATTAATACCTAGTGGTCATCGCTCATAAGCAATGTGATTTTCATGTTATTTTCTTGCATGTTTTTCAACCCCAGGATACTCCAGCCTTCTTCCACATTCCATAAACATACTGGCAAGATCCTGGGGGGTGCAGACTTGTGCACCCTCGGTCTCGAATTGTCTACAACTGCAAATGGGAGTGTATCTAAACTGTTATAAAACAAGCGTTCATATTCCCTTTTTTTTTTGTGTGTGTCCGGTACAGGCTCTTAAACCTTTATTTTGAAAACCCGCGATTGTGTTTCCTGTTGTGAATTCTTCCGGGTACGAGATTGAATGCATTGTGTGCCGTACATTCAGATCACTGACTGTCTGCGCACCGATTATAAAGTAAACGAAGCGACAACTTGTAATGTTTGCAAATGTTACCTTAGGTCAGGTATGTCTCTTCCGCAAAGCAGCGCCGCTGGAGGGATTCACGGGCTCCTTTTGAAACTCCACGAATCACTCGCAGACGACGATACCGGTCGTGCGTCTCTGAATTGTCAAGACCTAGTGGGAGACTTGGGGCAGACGTGCATACTCACACCCAGCGACAATGAACTGGGTAAAAATCATGCACTCTCATCAAAATGCGTCGTAGGCAGCCTTGTTTTGAATGCGACTGCTTTTAATGGATGCAGTGGTAGTATGCTGTTTATAATACCAATGGAATGCAATAGTTGTATCGTGTTAGGCTTGCAGAAATCTCTTCGACTACAGAGGTGTGTTCATTGTAGATTGTCAGTCATGCAGTTCACTATTGTAATTCGCGAAAGTTGAATCGAGGATTTGGACTCCGTTTTTAGCTCTCGTAACATCGACGAGTAGTACAACTATGGTATACCAGTTCGACAATTACATTGTAACAGTTAAGCAACACTACACCGGTTAAGAAGTGAATGCACGATATTCTGCAGGGGGGGGGAAAAGATAGTGCAGTATAGACTAGCATGGTTTTGTTGCATTTTCGTACGGGAAAAAATAAATAAATAAAACGGCAGCAAAAGGAAAGCAAAACAGCGAAGATTCAAACACGCGACCTTGCAGCCCTCGTGCAACCCGCTTTACCAATTGAGCCAAAGCCACCCAGCAAGGCTATTATTGACGTGACCAACTCTTAGCAACATGCTGTGTGTCTCAACATGTCATTTTATTGTGTCTCAAAGCCTTACAGACATCATTGCTGTTTTCCAAAGACTATGGGCTGCTCGTCTTCCTCAAGAAGTCTTTACCAAAAGATGAGGTGGGAACCGAGAGTACATCTTTGAAGAAAAAAAAAAGTCTCATGTTGGGAAGTAATGTCATGAAATGCTCCCCCCCACCCCCACCCCCACCCCTTTCCAGCTCCGGGAAGCCAGGGTTAAGACGTTGTGTTTTTTGGAGACGTTTTTGGACAAGCTTTCTCCAAAGGTCAAAGGGTGGGAGAAGACATACGCAATTGACATAAGAGTAAGGTTCCTTTGGACCAACAGATTATATTCTTACAGTATGAGCAAGGCAAAACAAAAAGCTCAATAACAAAGTTATTGATTTCCCTTGTCCCTGCAGGACACATGTATGATGGTGTATGCAAAGGAAAAAACAGCCAAATGCAGGAATGCAGTGCTGGAGCTGCTTGTTAAGGTTGGTTTCTTTTCTTACATCTTAGCAAATTCGTCAAACGTTTTCACTTCTAAATATTTTAATTCTGCGGTTGCCAGTTACCATGAATAACTTTTTACTCAATAGGTTCTTCTCACAACAAAAGCTTCCACTGTGGCAGCGGAATTGAGAATTGGTGAAATATTCACCAAATTTTACAGTGAACTTTATCAAAAGAACAAACTTCCAGATTCAGGTAAGGACTTAATTTATAACGGAATTGTATAATAATATTGAGAAAAAAATTTTGAAAGCAAAATCTTTTGTTTTTCTTGTTGTTCAAAAGTCCTCGGCATCATCTATGAATTGCTGGGAGTTGTTGCCGAGGTTCACCCCAGCGAGATGGCCAACTACTCGGACAAACTCTTCAAAGCCTATCGAGGGGAGCTTAAAGAACAGGTGCGACCGCCTCAAACTCAACTGACTTTTCTGCCACTCTTATTTCTGTTTACATTTTTTTTTGCAGATGACTTCGACAACGAATAAGCCCAAACTCATTGTAGTCGCTGGATGCTTCAGAGGAATCACTTCGCTCATGGTTAACTTCACGAACGCAACGGAGGAAGGTCAGCCGGGCCGGAGAACTCGCATCAGGCAAATCGTGCATATATTTAGTCGCTGTCGGATGAATGAGGAGTGTTTGTTCTTTGACCTGCAGACCCGGAGACCTCCAACGAAATATTTCAATACGCTTTAAAGGCAATTAGTCCACAGGTAAATGCTTTTGGGAGCTCCCTTAACACACAGTGGTGTCAGGATGTGTGCATTTAGGTGCACGAAACAGATTTACGTCTTAATGCGTTGCGTTTAAAAGTTTGTGGATTGTGCGTCTACAGTTTTGAACTGTTAGTCCTTTTTTTTTTTTTTTTCTTCTAGATGGAAATGAGTCGGTATGCCGTCACTTTTGGTGAGTTTCCACTTTTCGTAGGATTATGAATTTGAAGCGCTCCGATTTATTAACAACTCAAGCTGGATTTTTTCAACAGCTGGACTTAGATTGTTCGCCCGGCACGCGCCCCAGTTCAGCAGCGGCCTCATAGCCCACTACAGGGAGGTGTTTGATGCCATGTCCAAGCTCTGTGGTCACATCAACCATGAAATGAAGAAGACCAGTTACTATGCACTTGAAGCCTTCCTGAAGCAGGTGACTCTCGTCTTCATTCAACAAACTTTCCATTGCAAAAAATTTCGTGATCGAGTGGTGTGGATTTTGGCTCGCCGTATTTGCAGGTTTCGCTACTCGTGGCGGAAAATGTTGAGGAGCACAAGAGCAAGTTGAAGTTCTTCATGCAAAAGTTCTGCAACATCATTAAGACCATGGAGTCCACCCACAAAGAACTCTCCATCGCCATACGAGGATATGGATTGTTTGCAGCTGTGAGTTTGTGTCTCGGGCAAGAAAAATCGGAATTTTGTTGGGTGTACAAATTTGATTTTGTCTCTCTTTAAGCCGTGCAAGAAGGTCTGCCCGCAAGATGTGGAACTGATGTACACCGAGTTGATTCAACGCTGTAAGCAGATGTACCTGACTGAGTCTGATGGGGAGGACGAAAGCTTTTACCAACTGCCCAGCTTCCTGGACTCTGTCGCGAGTGTCCTGATTCACCTAGACAAGGTCACAAACTCAGGAACTCATCACACTCCGCTCTGCCTAGCTTCTGGACCCCTGCGGTTCTTTTAGATCATCAATACTTTGATTTAGCGTTGCGTCATGACAGGAAATCTCAAACTGAAATGGACTATTCCCAGCACACTATTGAATTCGAAGCCGCAGTTCACAAGCTTTTATATTTCACCACTTCCCACCCGCTCTGACCTCAGGTTCCGGAGGTGTACACTCCACAACTGGAACGTCTGCTGGTGGTACAGATTGACAGCTTCCCTCATTGCAGTGAAAAAATGCAGATCGCTTGTTGCAGAGCTATCATTAAAGTGCTGGTGGCCATGGCCTCGAAAGGACCTGTTCTGTGGAGTTTCATTAGTTCTGTGGGTAAGCGGACCTGAGTTCAAAATGTCTACAATGAATCATGCTTTGTGGGGACTTCAGAGTCATCAATAGTGTGAAATATGGGGCCCTGGGTTTATGAAGGTGTGTACATATGCTGTATAAGGTTTTCATTGGGGTTTGATTAATGACCAGCAAGTAGCGTAGTACAATTTATATCAATGGCTAAAAAGGTCGGTCTTGAGTTTGCATTCTCTGGATTCAAATTTTAACACTTGTTCACGTTTGTGATTTCAGTCATATAAAGATCTGTTTCTTATTGATTGTTTCCATGCCATTTAAAAAGTAACAAATCTGTAATCGGGTGTCAAATTGAGGAATTATGTTTCATTTGATTCTTTTTGTATTGTTTAGTGCACCAAGGATTGATTCGTGTTTGTTCTAAACCCATGGTCACTGAGGTTAGTTATATGTTCTATGCTTACAACAGCGAAGTCCTCGGATTTTGATGAACCTCTTCATAAATTTGTGGTTTTTGTTTGGGTTGTTTTTTTGTTTTTTTTTAATAGGCCGAAATTTCTGAAAATGATTCTGAACTTCGTGTTGGAAAGTGGAAACTTCCATCGAGTAAGAACTACCTTGCCCTATACAGAGACCTGCTCGACTGCGATCGGTTGAAGGTACTGTTTTTTGTTGTGTGCGTGTTTGTGGCCTTAAAGTCCTTTGAACAAAAAAACATAAATCTATGAGTAAAAATAAATAAATAAATACAAATGCAGTGTATTGTGGTGTATGATGAATTGTGCAGTACGTTTTTCCTTTTATGCTCCCGCCCTCACACTTGTCTGCTTCCACAGGATTCCGGATTTTTAGACGGAGCTTTTGAAAGTCAGAATGCGGCTCTTGTGTCCTTGAGTCGCATTCTCTATGATGAGCTGGTCAAATCGCTTCTTCTGATTATCGAGAAATTAGATTTGTCATTGCAAAAGGTCACACCAGGCGAGGAGGTGCGTGGTTGCACTTCGTGGACTCGGAAATTGCGGCCAATGTGCCAAAACTCTCCTTCGTGACAACCTGTCTCCTTTTCCTCATCAGGCTCCAGAAGATGCGTCTCATGTCGTGCCTTCTTCTGACCCGACGGCTCATCTCTTGCCCAATAAGATGAAGGACTTCACCGCCTTTATCAATTTAGTCGACTTTTGCAGGTTTTTTTTGGAAACCGTTAAATCGCACTGTAGTTACTTGCACCCCGCCAAAAACGAAAGAAAGCCTTTTAACCAAATTGTCCTTGCCGACAGTTGAAACCTTTCTGTTGTCTTTGCTTCTGTAGCGAGCTGTTGCTTTACAAGCATGTCGAGTATTTCCGGACTTGGATGTACCCCTTCAGCCACCAACTTATCCTGCAGTCAATACGAAACCCACTTGTCAGTGGTTTTTACAAGTTGCTCTCTGTCACCATGAAAATTGCCAAGAAAATGAACTATTACCAGGTAATCCGTCTGCGATGAACTCATTCACTCCCAAAGACGTTTATAAACGTCTTTTCAGACTTGGTCCAGAATTGGCTGGTACTGAATGAGTTTTAATGTGTTTTTGTCATCGGTTTTGCTCTTTTGGTATGACATGCGTGGAAGTCGAAGTCACGAATGAATATAAATAATGTTTCTTTTGCAGGGAGTTGGCCTAAGAAGCTCCGCTTCGACTCCGAGTGACACGGTGCAAAGTGCTTGTTTTGCCCTCTTCTCAAAGTTTGGAAAAGAGGTAGAAGCTCTTTCAGTCACATGAATGGGGATATTTAACCTTAGTTGTTTCATTTTATTTTACACGATAGGTCTGTGTGAGAATGAAGCAGTACAAAGACGAACTGCTAGCATCCTGCTTGACGTTTGTCCTCTCGCTGCACCACAACATCGTCGCGGTGGACATCAAGGTGTACTGTCCCGCTCTAGAGGTGGGTCCTACATTTCTCTTTGTAGCCTAGGTGGAATTTATGACGTCACCTTAAAGCTTGATATTTTCGTCACGCAGGCGGCTCTGAAGTTGGGCCTTAGTCACGTCCCTTTGGCGAATGCGGCTCTCGATGCTTTAGAGACCTGGTCCAGTCACATCCCTCCGGAGACCATGCAGCCCTGCTACAAACTCATCCTCCCTCTCCTGGATGGCTACCTCAAAACCAGCGGCAATGACAGTAAGCCTTTAAAAGCAAATCCTTCCAATAGTCACTGCATAGAAACATGAAAGCAATGACCTGACGCTGATGATGACGGACGGGTGAACCGTCTCTTGGTTTGACTTCTAGACAAAGAGGATAGCGTGTGGGAGGTGATGTCTTCTTTGTCCTCAAGAACCGACATCGGATACAGCCGAGTGATGACACGACTTCTGAAGAAATCCAACCAGCTTGCCGTGGTAACGTAGAGAGCCGCATACACCTAGTCAGAAAAAATCAAATGCAAAGGTCAAGAGAAGGTCAAATAAAGCTCACTTGTATAAGTTATAGTGCATTTTAGGTTCATCTGAAAATTTTGATTTTGAGTGGTGTATGTAAAGGGTTACTGAGAAATTTCTTTTTTTTTTTTTTTGGTCTGGACTTTATTTCTAAAGATTCATCCTCATGGACCAAAGCACTGCTTTTCTTAAAAAAAAAAAGGACCTATCTGAATGACCTCAACTTTTGGGTGCTTGTTGTTTTTTTTTTCCCCTATTCATCTTTATTTACTATACCAAGCAAGATTAAATATTCAGTGAAATTGAGAAAAAAGAAAAGTGTCCATCGTTGCCTGTTTTTATGACACCCATGTTATGTATGCCTGGATTTTACTTTGAAGACACTGGTGGTAGATTTATGGCACACCATCCATCTGTCCTTTCTATGTCAATGCAGGAGGATGCCCCTCTGACCATGGTGAGGCTCAGGGTGGTGAAGTTGCTTGGCCACTTGGGCGGGAAGCTCAACAGAAACCTCATCACTGGTATGGATTCAGACAGCTAAGCAATTCTTTCTTCTGTTTTCTTCTTGCACGGCGAAATGTTTATTTTTTTGCTATTGCTCCAAGCAGTCAGTTTTGTTATAAGTTAGTTAGTTTTTTGGGGGGTTTTTGGGGGGAGTTGATCGCGGGTCACTCTTCTGTCACTTAGTGATCTCATCGGAGGACATGATGAAAAAGTTTGTCGCCTGGGATACAGAGAAGAGGCTCAACTTTGCCGTGCCATTCGCCGATATGAAGCCAGTCATCTACCTTGACCCTTTCCTGCCTCGGATCAGTGAACTCGCTCTGTCCACAAGTGACAGACAAACCAAAGTGGGTCCTCCGCTCTCATATTTGGCTCTCAATTGACACAAGCAGCAGATTCGCCTTTGACCGATCTCTGATACAGGTTGCAGCTTGTGAGCTGCTCCACAGTTTGGTCCTCTACATGGTTGGGAAAAGTGCTCAGATGGTGGAAGGAGAGAACCGTTTACCACCCATGTACAAGCTGCACAAAAGACTTTTTCCTGTGCTGCTGCGCCTGGCCTGTGATGTTGATCAGGTATGCGTCACGATCATGTAATGGGAAGGCGCGAGTGTGAAAAGGAGCTGCAACACAGGAGCCGTATCGAAATGGAATGTTTTTTTGCTAGGTGACAAGGCAGCTTTTTGAACCACTGGTGATGCAACTGATCCACTGGTTTACTAACAACAAGAAATTTGAGAGCCAAGACACAGTCGCTGTTCTTGAAGCCATCCTGGTAAGCGGCAATATGTATGATAAGATGTGCAGTCAGATTTTTTTTTGGGGGGGGGGGGGGTTTGTGGACAACAACGATTTCCTTTGTCGTCAGGACGGTGTTGTTGACCCCAAAGACAGCACACTCAGAGACTTTAGTGGGCGCTGCATCGAAGAGTTTGTCAAATGGTCCATCAAACAAACCAGCCCCAAGCAGCAAGAGAAGAGCCCCACAAACATGAAGTCACTGTTTAAGCGGATCTACAGCTTGGCTCTCCACCCCAATGGGTTCAAAAGGCTGGGCGCAGCTTTAGCTTTCAATAGTATCTACAGGCAATTCAGGTGCAAAAGTTTCTTTCTTTTTTATTCGTTACAGCCACAAAGATTGAGAGATGATTATGATTTGATGGATTCCAACAACAATGCTGAACTTTTCTCTTCCAGAGAGGAAAATTCCTTGGTGGAGCAGTTCATCTTTGAAGTACTTGTTATTTTTGTCGAGAGCCTGGCTCTTGCACACACAGATGAGAGATCAATGGGTAACACTCGTTCAACTAATCAAGCTTAGTATCCCCCCCAAAAAAATAAAATAAAATGTAATCTCCCAATTGGCTCTGTTTTAACTTAAGAAGACATGGAGATTACACAAGCATGATATTACAGCTTCATGCAGAAACAATTTGTCACGAGCATCCTGGACATCCACTTATCATGACAAACTTTGAGACACAAAACCTGCGGCCGGGAAGTCTCATGGCAGATATCTCCTCCACAGGTACACTGCAGCAATGCAGCAGCGCCATTGATCATCTGAAACGGATTATCAAGTACAAGGCCCCTGCTCTGAATCAGGACAATGCCAAGAGGCGCATCCCGAGGTTGGTAGCCAACGGGGCAAGCACGCGGCCCATGACAAATATTAAACGACAAAAATGTTCCCCGTTTGTTTTCTATCAGGGGCTTTCCAGCTGACGAAAAGCTGTGCCTGTCCGACATGGTTTTATGGCTTCTGGGACAATGCGGACGACCGCAGACTGAATGTCGCCACAAATGCTTGGAGCTCTTCTATGAGTTTGTACCTCTCCTCCCAGGTGAGATGAAGAAACACAGATTAGAAATCTTTTTCCGCTCTGTCGTTTTATATTTTTACGATGTCAATTTAGGGAAGAAGTCTCCACCGCAATGGCTGGAGGGGGTGCTGAAAGATCACGGAATGGCTTTCCTGGTCGCAAAGTTTGAAGGTGGAGGTCTCCTCTCCCAACCGACTCTCAGGAATGTGATGGGGCCTTTTAGCGTACGAGCCACTCTGCAGTGGATGGACCTTCTGCTGGCTGCCCTCGACTGCTACAACACCTTCATCGGTCTGCATATCATCAGACCAAATCACATGCTTGGTAAGTTCTCCTTGTCACCAGAACAATCGGTTCAGGTGTTCATAGTTTAGGTGCAAGATGCGCTTGAAGTTTAGCGCCATAAGCTGTAAACGTACGATTTGAATCCGGAGTTGTATTTCCTTCCCCAAGATTCCAAGGAGGAATCACGTTTTCTTCAAGCGGTGCGTTTCTTTTTGACTGAGCTTGCGACTCAAGAGCTGAGCGCGGCAGAGAGCTGCTTCCATCGCGGCCAGAAGAACGCTCACTTCAGTCCGATAGAGGTGGAGCAGTACAACTACAGCAAATGCACAATCATTGTACGCCTGCTGGAGTTTACTACCATGGTCCTAGTCAAGGGGGGCCAGGACTTTTGCAATGTGAGACTTGATTTTTTTTTTTTCTTTCTCCATCCCCACTTGTTTTTAACCTACGGTACTTTCCCTCACTATTAACAGCTTCTGGAAGAAGATATTTTCAGCTCTGTATTTTTTGAGCTGACTGCCATGGTGGTGTACGAGCCGTCCGCTGTGGGTTTCAACATGGCAGATGTGGATATAATTAAGAACCTACCCGAAGTATGCGTTCCGCTGCTCAAAGCTCTGCTGGCCTCACCGTACCGCGCCCGTGCGGAATGTAGCTTGAAGAAAAGAATTTCACAGAAAAGGTATTCTGAGCTTGTTTTTGTCTTTGGCAATCAGTTGCAGGGCTTAAAAATAAAAAAAAAACATGTTGGAGAACATTTCAAGAGGATACTTTAATGATATGGTTAACCCTGGAGAACCTAAGACCCCTTTTTCTTCTTTGGAAAATGAAGAATTTTACATTAAATGACTGCTATATGTTCACTGAACACCAAAATATATGTTTTTTTTTCCAAATATTCAATACTTTAATCCTAATTTGGGATTAGGGCCAAATTTGACCCCGTGGGTTCTCCGGGGTTAAAATGTGCACATACAGTTTTTCGAGAGGTAATTTTTGTTGTAACAAGTGCTACTTGGTCTCATTGACCGATTGTATTTTGTGTTTGTTGCCCTTCAGTGTCGAGGCGCTGTGTGCTGTCGACTTTTACCACTCTGGAGACCACGGCCAGTTGGAAATGGTTCTGTCTTCATGCAAGCAGATCCACAAAGCTGGCTTCCTCCATTCCATTCTGAAGAGCCAGGTACTTAGCTTGATTGCCTCGTGTTGACAATTTTTTTTTTTTTTTGGTCTTGATGTTGTCATTTGTAATCAAGGATTTTTTTTTTATTTTTTTAATCCTGTCGTCGTTTGTCATGAAGGATGCAGATCCCGCCAAATCGCTTCTCCTGACGGTGTATAACGGAATCGCACCCGGCGACAGCAAGTCGCTTCCATCCTTGGACATCAATACCAAGAAGATTGCCGAGGGCCTGCTTCAGCTTGCCTTTTCTATCTCTCAAATGGTCAGCGCCGTCCGTGTTCTGGAAGACAAAAGTTTCATTTGAACAGAAGTCCAATTTAAAGTACAGAAAGATTTGAGTTTTGGTCGGGCACCTGCTGCCTTGTCCATTTTCAAATAGGGTGAGCAGCTACTGGACATCCTGCTGACTGGAAGTCACTGCCAAAGCTTCCTGAGCTTCTCCCATGCCGAGTACTTCTACAGCGTCTTCCCGACGGCCATCAACACCGAACTGCTCCGAAACATGAATACCACCGTCCCTCGTCTCATGACGGCCTCCTCTCTCAACCCCAGCATGGTAAAATAGGTTTTGTTACCACTTTCCCTTCTTGCGCCGCCGCGCCATTCATAACCATCTCTGCTTTAATGTCAGGTGAGTGTGTTGCTGAACGGCATGCTGGACCACAGTTTTCGAGAGCGTTCGTCTCGGAAGACTCAGGGAAAACAGCTGGTGGGGGAGGTGCTGCGAGGGTGGAGGAGCCTGCAGTCGTGGTGGGCAGGCCACGCTTCAAACGCAGAGAGCAAAACTGCCACGCTTTTGCTCCTCTCCAAACTCTTACAGGTATTCGGGTGCCACTTTGCTTCGGTTCCTGAAATAGATAATCACAAGTTATTATAATAATCAGAGATGTGCGGTTCGGGGAAAGCTTGGTTTCCCCCGATGGAGCGTCTTCGAATTGTTTGTTCATCATATTTTCCCCTCTCAGATCGACTCGTCCGTGTGCTCCGATGTCAACCACGAAGGGTTTGAGCCAGTGTTTTCCACTTTTACCCTGCTCCTGGTCGACACGAGCCTACCACTGAATCTCAAGGTCAAAATGATGGGCACATGAAAGCCACTGTGTTGGGCAATTTCCAGTTTGTCTGTGTTTTTAGCGGTGTGTCCTCATCTGTCTAGACTCAAGCCCTGCTGGTGTTGCCATTCTTTACGAGTGTCCCAGAGGAGCCGCTGGCTGAGCTGCAGAAAGCACTCGAGTGCCTGGTGGCCTCCCACTTTCCCATGCAGTCTGATGAGTTTGCAAAGGGCTCCCTTCACCGCAACAACTATATGGACTGTATTAGAAAGGCCAGTGATTTTATTTTATGTTTTTATTTAGCTGAGAAAGAAGGGGAAAAAATTGCATTTTTTAAATGTTATTTTATTTTATTATATTATTTTATGTAGAGAATGTGTCGTGTGTAATGCCTTAAGGGTGGAGGCAGGTTAACACGGAAGTCCCAAGTTTTTACGAGACTGTCTATCAAATAAAAGGACTGGCAATGGGAACTTGTTTGAAACAAAGATCACTTGCGTTACAGTTGCTGGATGCGCTGGAGCTTTCTCAGAGCCCGCTTCTGCTCAAACTGCTTGCCGGAATTCTGTGTCGAGACAGAAAGCACATCATGGAGGAGCAATTTCAAACGTGCTTTCAGAGAATTGCTCAACGGTCAGTAAAGTTCATTGAACTGCACTGATGTCATTGTTTGTGTCTTTTTTTTTTTTTTTTTTTTAATATAATTTCCTCTATGTATGATCAGATCGAGCAGTGAACGGCAGTTACAGCTGCTGTGTGCGATCTATGGAGTGATCCAACAGGGGGATGTGCCAAGGAGCAGCGTGCTTCAGGCCATGGTGGAAAGAGTTCTGTTACCTCTGGCCTCGCACTGTAGCGTGAAGACACTCAGTGACTTCTTTGTGGCAAATGTCACGGACATAATGGCTTTGCTTTCCAATCGTTTCACCAAGGTTTGTTTGATTTGGGCATTTTTGCGATCATTTAAAAAATTTTTTTTATCTGCAATGATAAAGTAGCTACCGCATTGCCTCTTGAATCCTCACTGTATTTTTATGTCGTTTTTGTGAATGTCGTTTTTTTTTCCCCCCCAGGCAAGCGAATCAGCATTCGAGATGCAATTGTCCAAAAAGAACGGCTGCTTCAAGCTGATGGAGCTCCTGTATTCCCGGCTTCCCAAAGAGGAAGTTTATTCCAAGGAGTCGCGCATCAATTCGGCTTACTGCGGTACAGACAAAACTGAAGGGAACGAGCTCTCAAAGAAATTGCTCAAGTAAGATGCCGAGGGACAGTAAGGTGTTTTTGTACCCCGTTTCCCACGGCGACGCGACGAAGCGGAAATCTTTACCATGGTTTATCGCAGGTCATGTTTCGAAACGTTCACCGAGAACATGGCCGGGGAGACGCAGCTCCTCGAGCTTCGGAGGCAGTGCCGCTGCGCCGCGTACAACTGCGCCATCGCTGCCGTCAGCTGTAGCTTCAGCGAGCCCAAATTCTATTATGGCTTCCTTTTCAGTGACAAGCCAGAAAAGGTGTGGCGAAATCCATCCAAAAATGTCACTGTTACTCATGTGTCACAAATTAATTGATTTTTTTTTTCCTGCTTGTCCAGAACCAGTTAATTTTGGAAAATATCATTGACGGCGAAAGGACCTACAGTTTCCCAGTTGTCATTGAGGTATGTTCGGTTTTTTTTTTTTTTTTTTAAGTTTAGAAAAAGGCAACATTTCATCCTTTTATATCCTTATCCACGCAGGTCCCGCTCGAGAGAAAGAAGAAATATACTATGATTCGAAACGAAGTCAGCGAGGAGAATGGAGGTATTTCATCTAATCCCGTTTTTTACTGCTGTTTATTATGACACCTGTATTTTGTGGTAGCGATATTAGTTGAGTCTTGTCCTTGTGGCTAACTCCAAATAACATTTCTTTGGTGTCTAAAGAGGTACCAGTGTATCTGTCCTCCCAGTCCTACATGGCCGACAGCAGTCTGAGCGAGGAAATGAGCCAGTTTGATTTCTCCACCGGCGTGCAAAGCTTTTCCTACAGTTCCCATAAGGCTAAAGGGGAGCGACGCCCCAAAGCAAAGACCGTAAGCTGTTTTTTTTGTGGGGTTTTTTGGTCTATTAAATAGGATGTGATCGTATTTGTTTGTCGAGCAGATAGAAGAGGCGCCTTATTCCCAGACGGCAACAGTGGACCTGGAAATGGATGAGCTCAACCAGCATGAATGTATGGCGACCATGACAGCTCTCATTGGTCACATGCATAGAAACAGCATCACTCCCAAAATTGAGCAGGTCAATAAAGCCAAATGTTTTCATTGTAAAAAAAAAAAGGGGGAGTCACTGTTACTGTCATTGGTCAAGGTTCTTCCTTTGTCGATGAAATAGGGAAACGTGCCCAGTGACCTTCCCCCATGGATGAAATATCTACATGGGAAATTAATGAATCCAGCCACAGCGCTGAACATCAGACTCTTCATTTCAAAGCTAATCATCAACACAGAGGAGGTGAACATCAATTGATTTGACTAGACGTCAACTCTCGGACACCATATCTGTTGATTTAAAAATGGAAGAATATTGGGTGGAGTTTTTTTTTTTCTTTTTGTCATGTTTTTCCGCAGGTCTTCCGACCGTATGCTAAACACTGGCTGGGGCCGCTCCTACAGCTTGTTGTATCTGGAAGCAATGGAGGAGAGGGTATCCATTTTATGGTTGTGGATATTGTGGTGACGGCGTTATCTTGGACAAGCGTAGCGAGACCCAAGGTTGTATATTCGCATATTTGCACTCTTGCTCTTGTTGAAATAACCCGAACATTTGCGCAGGTGAATTTTTACTGTCGGTATCCACTTGGCACGAGGGCCCGGGAAAACATTTGACAATCGTAAGAGTATTTTCTTACCGCAGGGGAACGTCAGGGATGAAGTGCTCGCCAATCGGCTGCTGGAGTTTCTCATGAAGCATAGCTTTCACCCAAGGAGGTCGGTGTTTCGCCATAATCTGGAGATCATCCGTACTCTGGTGGAGTGCTGGAAAGACTGCCTCTATGTGCCTCATAGGTAGGTAGTCCTCCAAACATTCAAAAATGCACAGTTGTAGATTTTATTCCTGTTCCAGCCCTCATTCACTCCCAAAGACGTTTTTAAACGTCTTTTTCAGACTTGGTCTAGAATTGGCTGGTACTGAATGAGTTAATGGTAATGTACTTTTATTTTATTTAAAAAAATAATAATAACTGGTATTCTCACTTCATGTTTGATTTTAGTTTGATATATGAGCGCTTCTGCGGCACGGACCCAGATAGCAAAGACAACTCTGTCGGACTTCAGTTGCTTGGAATCGTCCTGGCCAACAACCTCCCTGCTTACGATGCCTCCTGTGGAATTCCGTACGATAGGTAAACCTGCGTGGAATGAAAAAAAATGGCACGGGCGTCGAGTGATCATGCTAATGCTGTTTGCTAATAAGGCATTCCGAATAAAATCTATGATTTAGTTCTAAGAAGAGGTAGTGAATCCATAATTTGGTCAATTAGTTAATTGTGTGCTGCCGACGGACGAGGACTCCTTGCATTGATTGCTCTTCAACTGTACCGCCTGTCATGACAGGTACATCAAGTCCCTCACCAACAACATGACCTTCGTCCGGTATAAAGACGTCTACTCAGCCGCCGCCGAGATTATCGGACTCATCCTGAAAAACACGACCGACGAGGAAAACGTACGAGATGTTCCTCGCGGCGGTTGTTCATGACTGTTATCATGGGAATACGTTGAAGAAGTGAAATGAATATCAAATGACATGTTCGTAATTCGAGTGAGGCGTAACCTTTCCAAATGATTTCCCCCCCCCCTCAGCATCACCTGGAGCTTCTCCATCTTGCTGCCAGTCAGATCACGAGTCTGAAGAAAAGAGAGATGAATGATAAATTCATTATTTGTGTGAACAAAGTGTCAAAGCACTTTCCTCCTTTTATGGATAGGTGAGCATTGCTTTGCGTGCACATTGGCCAAAAAATAAATAAAAAAAAAGGTTTGCAGAGTACAGTGGCTGCACCGATTCCTCTTTTGGCTCTTGCAGGTTTGTGAGTGCCGTGTTCTACCAGCTGCCCAAGATGCACGGCATCTTAAAAATGAACTGTCTGGAGTGTGTGCTGAGTCGAGCTGAAGTCATCCCGGACATTTTTTTGCAGCTCAAGACCACAGGATTCATTCAGATGATGGGCCATAGGTAAGCGTCAACCAGTTTGTTTGTTTTTTCAAACTCATGGAGGAGCTCCTTTTGTTGAGGTTTTAGTGCATTTTAAGTTTTATCTTGATATCTCACCCAAACATGTCATGCCCTTATTTTTTTCCCCTCCAAGTAGTCGCATGGATGATTCGGATTCATGTTCTGATGTGCCGGAATATTTTTTTGTCTTTTGTAAATGTTTTCCTCTCTGCCGTTCATGCATTCAGGGACGAAGCAACGCAGAGAGTGTGTCTCGAAATCATCCGCAAAATTCTTCCCCGCCTGACTCCACCTCAGCTTCAGGAGATCCTTGGAGCCGTGACGTCATTTGTCTCCCACCCGTCACCGGTGTGCCGAGAGAGAATGTACGACATCCTCATGTGGATCCAGGACAACTACAGGTGTGCATGAATGCATCTTATCGTAAATGATGAACGGCACAGATATTGATTGAACTTCAATCCTAATGTCGCTCTTTGTTGCTCTGACCGCTCGACCGCCGCGCTGTCGTCGTCTCCTCTAGTGATGACGAGAGCATGACAGACAGCACCTCGCTGGACGTTTTGAATACAGCGAAAGAGACACTACTTCGAGGCTTGTCCGAAGAGAACCAGGGCCTTCAGTAAGTATTAAACTCAAGTGGTAGATCCTAAAATGTAATCTGTTGAATTGTTGTTTTTGTTCTGGCAATCATAATCCCCCGGTCTACGATTCGTAATTTCAGGCTGTACGTTCGTAATTTCTGGAGTCAGGAAAAGCGTCTCCCGAGCACAACGCTGGAGCGAATGTTGACCGTGCTTCATTCGTTGTACACCTGTCAAATCGAGCGATGTTTCTTAAGCCTGGCAACTAATCTCCTGTTGGAAATGACCAGTCAGAGTCCTGACTTCAAACGAAACATCTTTGAGTACCCGCTCTCAGAGTGCACCTTCCAGGTCCCTTTTCTTTTTCGAAACACATTTGACTGTATATGGACCGATCTCGCAACTGTTCCTCTTCCACCCAATAGGATTATTTGATTGATTCCAACTGGCGCTTCAGGAATACAGTGATGACTCCAATGTTTGTTGAAACGCAAAGCTCTCAAGGCCCTGAGAGCCTGACACTTTCTCAATCAGGAGCCATGAAGGGGAAGCTTCGAGCCACTCAGACCTCACTTCAGTTTACCCAAACCCAAATCGCCGGTACCGCTAATTAATCGCATCGTTTCCATTTTTTTTTTCCCACAATGGAGATACCTCGACAGCAACTGTGACAAGTTTATGGGTCACTTTTTCCCTTGACAGGTCGACACACAACATATAACTGGCTGACTGGCAGCAGCGTCGACACGGTCGGCGAGTATTCGGCGTCCGAGTCTCTGTCCTCCTTGATGGTGTTTGAGAAGAAAGCGGCGAGGCAAAGTACAGCGAGACGGCCGGTAGGGGAGAGCTTTGGACAAGGGCGCCTCACTGCATCGACAGACGAGGTGGACGGTCACGCGAAAGGTCGGTCAGCTTTGTCATGAGCTCTGAAGGACCAATATGAAAAATAAATCAATCAATCAATTCTGTTAGCTTGCGAATGCTAACTGTGTACGGCCCGGGACGGCATTGAAAAAAAAAGGCAATCTATTGTGGCTCTTTTCAACAGAAGAAAATGAAAAACGTCAAAAAATCCTTCGGTTAAGACGCAGATTTCTCAAGGACCAGGAGGAAAGCCTCATTTTTGCACAGAAAGAGGTTCAAAGACAAAAACGACTCAAGGTAATAGACGCACCCTCAAAATGTATAGAGTGTCGTGTCTGATCGATGTCAAATGAAACAAATTTGCTTCTCCGTCATCTGCAGGAACAAAAAGCTGATCAGAGGCTGCGAAAAGAAGCACAAGTGACTCTGTATCGCAACTACAGAGTGGGCGACTTTCCAGACATCCAAATCCCATACAGTAACCTGATTGCGCCCCTTCAAGCCGTCGCACAGGTGACTCGACTAGCCGCTTTCCTTCCGGCATGGCGTAGCTTCTAAATACCAGAATGTCATCCGTGGCGATTTTCTTCTTAGAGAGATCCAATCCTGGCCAAGCAGCTGTTCAGTTCACTCTTTAGCGGCATCCTCCACGAAATGGAAACTCAGAAACCCAGGCAGCAGGCAGTTGAAATTAAAGAGGACCTTCGATGCACCATGAACAAATTCCTGGACAAGAGTACGCTCTGCTTCCCACCGTTCATAGCATGCGTGCAGGTATGTCTCTGTCGATCCCACTAACAAATATTCTCTCGAGCGAGGTTGGAAAGGTCGCTCAACCTAATGACAATGTGACAAATTTGACAGCTCTGACCCATTTGTGCAAATTATGAATGATTATTTTCATGATAAATGATTTTACTCCACCAGGACATGTGCTACCAGCATAAAGACCTGCTGCATATTGATCCAGCGCTTATCAGCTCCACAAGCCTCGCTGGTCTCCAGCAGCCATCGGGCGTTCTGCTTTTGGAAGAAGGTCTGCTGCACATTGCCGTCCAGGACGAAACTCCCGCCAAAAGGTCACGGGGGCGCAAAGAAATCCCCCCGGATACCCAGAAATGGGTCCACCTTGCAAGGTACTCAAGTTCAGTAGTTGAGTTGCACTTGAGTCACTTTTGAAATATGATTTTTTTTTTTTTGCTTCGTCCAATAGGCTTTATCGAGACTTGGAGGATTATGATGTTGTCCGCGGAATCTTTGCCGGTAAAGTCGGAACCATGCCCATCACCAGCGCTGCCCTTCGAGCCGAAGCCAGCACCGACTTTGCCGAAGCCGCTAAGCTTTACAATGAGGTATGGGAGCCCTTCTTTTTCGGCTGATGCATCAACGGGAGATGAACTGATTTTTTTGTTGTTGTTTTTGTTTGTGCGTTTCCATCACTGCCAGGCTCTGAACACGAAAGACTGGACTGATGGCGAGCCCACAGAGTCTGAGAAGGACTTTTGGGAAATCGCCGCAATGGAGGCCTACGGCCATTTGACTGATTGGAAATCGCTTCAGTACTGTTCCACGTTTTACATCGATGAAAATAGCCCCGCTAACCTTGACAACATGTGGCTCGAGCCTCTCTACCAGGTAAGTCAAATCAATGAGATTTTACGTTCTCGGCGGAGTCATTCTCATTCCGGCGCGAGTGAGGCCGATTCGCCATCTGTACGGACGCTGTTTATATGCTTTTAAGTCGTTTTGTTTTCGTCTAGGAAATGTACCTGCCGCACATGATCCGAAGCATGCTCAAGCTGCTGCAGTTGGGTGAGAGCGACCAAAGTCTTCTCAGCTTTATGGACCAAGCCATGAAGGTGGAGGAGCGCAAAAAGCTGCTGGAGAGCCGTTACAGCCAAGAGCTCAGCTTGCTCTACGTCCTGCAGGAGGACTACGACCGCGCTAAATACTACAGCAACTCTGCCATGCAGATGTTCATGGAGGTACGTTTTGAAGATGAAAGGAGATTGGGTGGGCCACGTTTTTTTAATATTAATTGGGTTTTTACTCCTTTATGCATTGTAGAGTTACTCAAGTGTGGATACGCTGCTGACTCAAAGTCGCCTGACCATCCTGCAGTCAGTGCAGGCCTTGACGGAAATCCAGGACTTCCTGCACTTCATCAAAGGAGAAGGTGAGGAGTTAAAGAAAGACTTAAAGAAAGGAAAAAACCTGCATGGCTCTCAGAAATAAATGATGAAACTGGGGCTGGTTTACTTCACCCGGCAAAGGTTCTGGGGACAACAGGATCTGTTTTCCCGAGCTTACTGACACTCATTGTATGCGTAAATTAGTGTCTGTGACGTCCCTCAAGCGGCTCATCGGTTCATGGACTGAGCGATATCCCGACGCTAAAATGGATCCGGTGAACATCTGGGACGATATAATTACATCCCGGTGAGGAACGAAGAAAAAGAGGGTTATGATCTCCTCAGATCAGTTCAAAAAACTTTTTTTGGGGATTGTCTTCTGCCCAGATGTTTCTTCTTGGACAAAATCAGGGAAAAGCTTCAAAGCCATGCTGACCCTGATAGCATGGAGGTGGACGGCGCGGACGGCGGCGCAGAGGACCTTAACGCTCTAGTTAACAACTGCAAGTTCAACATGAAGCTGCACATGGCCGATAGCGCAAGGAAGCAGGTGACCCGACCGAAACGAATGCGCAAGACTGTTGTCACGTCGCGGCCCTTCGTCGGAACAAAAAGAAAATAATTGTTGTCGCTTTCAGAATAACTTTTCGGTGGCCACCAAGTTGATGAAGGAACTTCACAAAGATGCCAAAACAAACAGGCAATGGTTGCGGCGCTGGGTTCACGGTTTTAGCCGGTACAGCCAGAAGCGGTGCCAAGCTCAGGGTCCTTTGGAGCAACTCAATATCATGCTCAAAGCTGTCCCACTTTTGGGTGAGTCGGGGCCAAAAGGTCAAACTCACAAATACAAAATGAAAACACTCGCAAGGAGCATGAAGCTATGGAGCATGTCGCAAAAACTCAACGACGGTAACTCCTTGATAAATGGCTAAATTAAAAAAAATTAAAAATGTTTTCCCGCAGAGGAGATTGAGGTTGACTGCCAAAATGCCCAACCTGAAGTGTACCGAGACCAAAAGATCCTTCAAGGAACATCTTTCCACATCATGGCCTTGGCTGTGCGCAAAAGTCCTTCAATCTTGGAGACGATTGAAGCTGACAAAGCAGAAAGAATCGTCCAACTTTCAGAGAGCGCTTGGCCGACTCAAGATCTGAAGGTCACAGCAATTCCGCCGACGACAATCGCAGGATTTGTTGACTTTGGTTTCTGTATGTCCAGGTTTTTATTGACCGATATTTTCCCTGCAGAAAGTGGAAGTGGGGCTGCAATTGCGAGCGTTGGCGCTAATGTGTGATGCCACCAAAAAGGCTGACGAGGAGCTGCAAACGCGTAAAGAGGAATGTGTGGAAACCGGCAGCATTGTGGACACGTATATGTCTTTGGCTGATTTCTGTGACAAACTGCTGCGTCAGGAGGATCAGGGTGACACAAGTCAGTCTGCAAATTTAGCCCCCCAACCCCCATTCTAGCCGAAATCAAAAATGTTGATCATTTATCGCTTGCAGACAATCAATTCCCGGACCTCTTGACCCTTCCGATCTGTGTGGTGAAATGCATGCTGAAAGCGCTGAAAATGGACTCTGAGGAGGCTCGTCTCAAGTTCCCTCGACTGCTGCAGCTCATCGAGTTGTATCCATCCGAGACGTTGGACCTCATGACAAATGAGGTTTGTGTCCTTGGTGAAGGTCTGGATTCAGGGTGGAGGGGTGGGGGGGGTTGTTGTTGTTCCTGACCAGCATCATTCTTGCGTACGTAGATGGCATCGGTCCCTTGCTGGATGCTGATTGGTTGGATCAGTCAGATGGTGGCCCTTTTGGACAAGCCTCAAGCCGTGGCCGTGCAGCGCTGCGTCGAGCAGATAGCGGAAAGCTACCCCCAAGCGCTGGTTTACGCGTTGATGATCAGTCGTGAAAGTTATCACTTTGAGGACTCCGCCACTGGCCACCGACAGCGGGAATTTGTCAACAGGTCAGAGAAATAGCCATCCGTTTCTCATTGAACACTTCGTCATGAAGGGGACAACAGGTGGAGCCGAAACGAGCCGAATCTGGGGACCCATGCGGTCGTTTTTGGGGAATGTAAAATGCAAATTCCAAAGTTGTATTCAATTTTTAATGGTGTGCTCGTATCCACAGGCTCAAGAGCATGCTGGACAAGGGAGAAGCTGTGAAGAAATTTGTGGATGCGCTGCAACAGCTCACAAATCCCGATATGATTTTTAGGGTAACGCTTGCCATGTTAGCCGCGACGCAAGTTGGGCCGCCGCACGTTTGACTTATTTTCGTCGTCGTTTTGCCGCACCTTCAGGATTGGTGGGAAAATGTGAAAAACGAACTGGAGAAAAGTGACTTTGACAAGGAGAAAATGGAGAACATGTACAACGAGATGCACTCTTCGCTCGGGGACAGCAAGAAAGAGGGTCACGGGATGTTTCGCAAGACATTTATTAAAGTTCGTACAAAGATTTTGTTTTTTATTGTAACTTCTACGCTGACGTTTATAACCGTGCAAGCAATTTGAAAGATGTCATTGGCGTCCACGGGGATTTGGAGTTCATAATTTGTACATTTGGTGCCAGCAAAGAGCACAAATATAACCAGCGGAAAACCATTGCGCAATTTCATCCACAGAAATTTGCAAAAGACGTGGAGAATTTGCTTGGGAAAAAAGGCTGCAAGCTATTTGCGAAGAGGAAAGACCAAAGCTTTGTACGTGGCGTGGATCAGTTTGCGTCGTCCATGCGGGGCTGTCAGAAAGAACCCGGGAACCTGAAGGAGTACTCGCCCTGGCTGAGTGCGTTTCAGGCGGACCCGTTCAGAAACCAGCTGGAGATCCCCGGTCAGTCAATTTCATCCGCCAGATTGTACGACGGTCTTGGGATCCGGTGGAATTTTTGCTGTTGACCGACACTGACGAGTTTCTTTTCGTTGTTTTCCTCCACGCGAGGACATTATTCCGGATTTTAGGTCAGTACGATGGCAGATCCAAACCTTTGCCCGAGTATCATGCCAAGATAACCGGCTTTGACGAGAGGGTAAGTATTACGACTCGTCAACTTTTTGCTCAAATTTGGGAAATATCGGAAACTGAATAAGTCTCTCCGTAATTTCAACATTTTTGGTACGACTGCAGCACAAATCGATTTCGACAACTTCGGCGGCGTTCGACTCACGGCTCGGCGGCGTCTCTGTTGTGTCCCGCAGGTCAAGGTGATGTCGTCCATCCGTCGTCCCAAGCGTCTGATCATCCGCGGCGACGACGAGCGCGACCACCCGTTCCTGGTCAAAGGTGGCGAAGACCTCCGACAGGACCAGCGCATCGAGCAGCTCTTTGCCGTCATGAATATTTTGTTGAGTCACGACGCCGCGTGCGCTCGCAGAGGCCTGCAGCTCCGCACCTACCAAGTCATCCCCATCAACCCGAGGTACAGCGTCTAAGATCACAGCATCATATTTATTTATTTAGGATATGGATTACATTAAAAATCGTGCGCAACGATATCGTACGATAATGACACCCCCGTCCGTCTCCGATCTTTACAGAATCGGACTCATTGAATGGATGGAGAACACCTGCACTTTGAAGGAGTTTCTTGCAGCCGCTATGACCGAAGAGGAGTCCCTCAGGGCAGCCAGGTACACGTCGGCGATACGCTTCTGTTTCCATGACGACCTTTGATGAACTGGAACCAAGATAAGATTTTAGTATGTATTTATTTTTTTGCAATCTGTAACTGTGCTGTTTTTCCAGATGTCCCGACATCTACAATAAGTGGCTGTCCACCTATACTCCAAAAGCAGAAAAGTCTCCCATAAAACCCTACGCTCTCGCTTACATGTAAGTGACCCTACGTTCGTTTCGAAACCGCAAAAATGCAGTTTTGGCATCCGTCTAATATTTCGAGGCTTTGTTGATTCTTTGGCAGGAAAGCAAAACGCCCTGAGACCGTCAATCACTTCTCCAAAGTGTTGCAGCAAGTGCCCGCTGATCTCCTCAAGTACGTTTCCTCTGAGAGTTGATCACTGAAAAGGAAGAAAAAAAAAATCAAATCATCAAACATCGGTTGTCTTTTTTTTTTTTTCTATCTTCATTTTTTTAGGAGAGCTTTCCTAAAAATGTGCAACAGTCCCGAGGCCTTTCTTTCGCTGCGTTCCCACTTCATCAGCTCTCACGCTTTACTGTGCGTCAGCCATTGGGTGCTGGGCATCGGCGACCGGCATCTCTCCAACTTCATGATCAACACGGAAACGGGAGGCATGATCGGCATCGACTTTGGTCACGCCTTTGGCTCGGCCACACAGGTAGAAGAATGACGGCCACAAGTGAGCTTTGTTCACGAGGAATTGCTCAAAATGCGTCATTGCTTCGTCTCTCTCGGGGAGAGCAATTCCGCCGAGATCCAATTTGACCTTCACATTGATTTGTGTTGCTAACTTGAGCGTGGCGGCTCTTCTCTGCCAGTTCCTCGCTGTGCCCGAGCTGATGCCTTTCCGGCTGACCAGACAGTTTGTGAACCTGATGCAACCCTTGAAGGAGTCCGGTTTGATCCAGAGTGTGATGGCGCACTCCCTCCGAGCATACAGGAACGAGCCGGACCTGCTGCTCAACACCATGGATGTGTTCGTCAAGGAGCCGTCGTTGGACTGGAAGGTCCGCCCGCACGTGTTCCTATAAAGCGGGGTTGTCCAAACTTTTTCTTTGGAGGGGCCGCATACAGCAAAATAGAAGGATGGAAAGGGCCACTTTAAAAAATTCTTCAACTTTTTGAAACACGCTTGGCGGGCTGCAAATGGCCCTCTGACCAAAGTTTGGACACCACTGCTATAACGTGTTGTTGGTCTTGTCTGTTTTTTTGGAGGTTTTTTGTAATCACTGCAATCCACACGTTTTCCCTTCAACAGAACTTTGAAATCAAGCAACTGAAGAAGGGAGGCACGTGGACAGAGAGCGTGGATACCAAAGAAATCAACTGGTACCCTTTGCAAAAGGTGAACTTTGCGAGACAAAAATTGGAGGGCACAAATCCCGCCGCCATCACCAGGTATGAGCACCGCATGACAACGTGTTGATTACTTGCAGTGTATTGTTGAAGGGATTCCTGTTTATGTCCGCTCTCTCGGTATTCCGTTTTTCTCGTTTACAGTGAAGAGCTCAAGCTGGGCTTCGAGGGGCTTCCAGCCTTCCAGGGGATGCAGTCGGTGGCCCTGGGGACGCCGGAGCACAACGTCCGCGCAAGGGAACCGTCGGCGGGTCTCTCCGTGGAGAAGCAGGTGGAATGCCTACTCGACCAAGCCACGGACGCAAACGTGCTGGGGAGAACGTGGGCGGGCTGGGAGCCGTGGTTCTGATGACAAACGCCGCGTTTAATCGCAAACCGGTTTGGCGGCTGCGCTTTCGCCAGTTGCTCACGAAAATAAATGTGCCAGCAAGCATGACTCCGCTTGCCCCCAAAATTTTGAACTGCATTTTAAGGATCGACATCATGAAATGAATTCACTGTCTTGCACTTCATTTGAAGGAAATGGTTTGCTGGAATTGTTGATGATAAATAAAGATGAACTGTCACTTTGCAAATTTTTTTTGGTGTGTGTGTATACTTTCTCCATCCACTGTTTGAACAGTAACACAATGTTGAGCACTTGCACCGCCAGCTCAGTTTGCATGATGAGAAACTTTGACACGAAAAACACGTATCTGGACTTACCGGTATTATTATTATTGTGCGAGTGTACCTAATGTTGTGCTACATCATTTCAAGAGAACACCGGTAAGAGTACAGTACTGTTAATTCATTTAATGGGTAATACAATCAGCAATGGCGAAACAAAGTATGTTGAAAGACAACTGAAGGCTTAAGGAAAAATTCCCCAAATTCCAAAAGAGGAATTTAGGTCTCAAGAAACAGGAAAATTCACCTCGCTTACTATGGACATTTATTAACCGTCATGGAAATGAGGCTGCTCAGATTTCATCTTATATACAAATGTGTGGTTGCGGAACCCATAAACCACAGCAAGTTTGCGAACGGAAGCAATTTCCAAATAAACGTTTTCCATTTAAAAAGAAATTTCCGTTAGTAATCACGTGAGAATACATGTGCATATTAGACAAGTCAAAATAAGCATGTAACACTAAAGGGGAAGGCAAATGTTGATCCTGTGTTCATATTGTCATTGAGGCCCCCTTTGTTGCCAACGGACGCCGCTGCATAGTTTACGCTCTATTCGAGGAGGAAAGGAACTGCAGAAATGCATTAGACTCGATCAAAAAGAACGTGTGGTACAGATACGGATCTTTTATTTCATCAGAGAAGATGAGGTAACAAAGCATCGAGTACAACGGCCACACTCAAGTGGGCGCGTTTGGAACCTCAACTTATTTTGCGCGCAAGGTCAAAGCGGATGTCCAACATAAAAAAATTATTGCCAAGGAACAAGAGTTACATACAAGGTTTTTGCTTGAAAACGTTTTCATAATGCTGCCTTTTTCTGGAGGGGGGGGGGGACATTGTCATCCTGACTTGTTATTTTCTTGTAACTTTTAGTAGGGTAGACTTAATACTCCCTCATATAAAATACACTCATACAATACTAATGGTCGACTTTCTCATCCCAAGACGTTGGCACAAAAAAAAAAGTTTCGCCAAAATGAAATGCCCTTTTTTTTCATCACAGGACACTTAATCAACTGATGATGACTATGTACCATTTTAGTTTATATTAAAAAAAGCTTGAAGTGCTTTCCGTCTTGGGATAGTGAAGCTTTGTTTGACGTTCTTACTTGAACTGTAACGACAGTAAAAGTGCGCGATGCATATTTTGATTGTTAGTTCGAGCTTGAGAGGTTCGTCATTATTTGGTAATAAAAAGGCACAGTTAGAGGGCAGAGTGGACGAGAAACTGCTGAAAGCTCATCGATAGCCATCCATAGAGCTTTGTACCGTTGTGAGTGTCACTACCAAAATAATATGTCGAGAAAAACAAAAGCTTGCCGTACAAATTCAGGACAAACTGATCGTATTCAACCTGCGAGTAGCCCTTAATTCTATTGCACTGGAAGACATCTGCAAGTTGACAAGACAAAAAAATAAAAAGGAAAGAACGCAATGGGGCTCTCGTGGCCAACATTGCATGATGGACATTCAGTGTTTTTTTGTTTTTTTCTCCTTGGGCTTGAGTTATTGGAACGTGGTTACATTCGAGCAAATGAGGAAGGTGGCAAAGGAGGTGAGAAGTGAATTGTCTGAAAGTGGCAACAGAAGGTGGGGTATATACATTCTGATTAAGGCCGAATATAATTATTGTTCCTCCTCGTCTGATCAAAAGGCCTTTTATCAGATGAATCTGAACGAATCTCCTGCGATCTTGTAAATGTTAAGCAACTGAAAGGTCGTGAACTTAAGGATAAACTAACAGTTAGCCTGATCTTCGATTTCTTCGACAACAGTGAGCGATCCTTTGCTTTTAACGGGTCGTACAGGATTCAGAGTTATTATACTTATAGCTTGGTATCAAAATATGCAATGTTTACTTGGGTCAGCTTGACAATAAACTTGAACTGGGAGAAACAAACTGCTTGAAGCAAGCACGCAGGGCTTCTTTTTAGAGAACTGTTGCGAGCAAGACAGTGAGATCGGGCGCTATGAAGACTTAAAAAAATCCATTTTAATATATTTAAATATGTTTCAACTGTGTGGGAGCGGTAAAACTACTCTATGGGAAACTTTTCCACCTGTTACGGGATCGCACACGATGAAAGGCTATAACGCTTCTCTTTGAATATTGTATCAGTTTGAGTCCACTCCGCCCTAAAAGCAGAAAGAAGACCTTTTTCTTGTAATGCATGGGATAGCTCACGTAAAAAAATCTAATAAAATAAAAAATAAATAAGATGGTCAAAATCAGTATGTGCGCACCCCATCAACAGGTCTGGAGATAGTTTGCTTAGGATGCGGAGAACCTGTGCGCTGTCCTGCACCTTGCATGCCCCCCCAAAAAATAGCAGTCCCATATCATTTGGTTTCTTTAGCAGATAATCTTGCTCCCTGTGCCAGTCACATCAATGATTACACCAAAATTTGAAGGTGACAAGAACAATAGAGACGACAAAAAGGAACAATGTTGCCCACGTGAAAAATGACCCAATAAAAAGTGCTAAATGGTTCCATCTGGTTTGCAAATAAGAGTCACAGATTTTAAAGAGTGACAAGGAAAACACACGCGCGCAATGTGGTGACTGGATAATCGGGTCACGGTCACATTGTGGCTGGGGGGTGCATAGCATGTACGGTTTTGTCAAAGGCGGTCTCGGCTGCAGTCATATCTTGGGCCTCCATCCGTTAATGAACTGCATGAGTTTCTTCACCTGCAGTTTGCTCAGTTTGAAGTCCTCGGAGAGAATCTCTTCGGTGAGCTGCAGTAACAAGTTCCCGTCGATCTTCTCCGAAATAAAGAGGGAGGCGATGTCGTCGGGTAGGCCGATAAATCGCAAGGATTTGGACACCTCTTCGATGGAGAGGCCGGCCAGGCTTGGAGGGGGCTGCCAATGTGCTGAGGGGGACTCCGATATGGAGCTGGCGGCTTCCCGGTCGGAGCTGGAACTCGGGTCTTGTGTTCCCTGTTCTTTCTGTTGAACGAGGCAGGAAGTGGAGCTGTCCTGCTGACTGTCACAGGTTGGTCCCGATGCGAACTCCGAACTCCGCTTCATGCTGTTTGACTTTGCTGTCCTGGGAGGTAGGATGGGGCAAGAGAGCCTCTGCTTTGCGCCGCATTCGTCCGGCGCTCCGTCTCTGTACATTTCCGAATTGGAACCGGAGGATTTGGTGCAGGACTTGCTCGGAGACTGGTTCCGCAACCTGAGGCTTTTGCTGCCGCGCGCGTGCTCCGGGCTGTCAAAGTCGACCAGGCTGCAGGTTTTGGGATTGCTCGTGGACCTGTTTCGCGGGTAACTGTAGTAGCTGCGGGAGCCGGCTGGGAGAAAGTCATCCAAAGCGCGACAATCCCCTCCGCTGAAGTTGTTGGGCCAAGACAACCTGGACGACATCCCGTCGGACGGCAAGCTGCTGCTCGCCAACGCGACGCCCGGCTCGCCGCTGGCGGCGTGGGACCACTTACACGGGTAGCACACGCTGCTTTTTTCTTGTGGGTCAGACACCTCTTGTTCGCATGATCCACTATTGAGAGGGGGATGGGAGGGGGTGGGGTGGGGGGGGGGGGGGGTTAGATTAGATACATTGGCAGAGCTAAATATTAGCAACATTTGAGATGAAACGAAACAAAAACGTCGCAATTTGGGTTGTCAAGGAGTGGAAAGGTCGCAGTAAAATTCAAAGGACTTGAAATGAAAACTTTCCAGGTGAATATGCCGTAACTGAAAGGAATTGTCAGTAATTGAACAGAAACGTATAATATTCAAACCAAAACCACATTTTGTTTTGTCAAAAGAAGGCATCCTCGGTCGACCCATTTTCTGGGGATGACATGACGAGTTTTGACGCCTAATAGGCCAAATTGCAAAGTTTTCCGTGTCAAATGTCCCAACCAGTAGGAAAGGAAAATAAAAAGGGCATTTTTGGTTTCATCCAAAAAACCAAAGCCCAACACCCAAAGTTTCCTGTGTGGCTTGTACCGCTTTCGAAAAAAACCGCCAGTGAATGACAACATATCATGATGCGCCTTCTTACATGCTGTGGAGCCCAGAAGAGTAATAGGAAAGGGTTGGACTGGGCGAGCGGGTGGCTTGCTGCCGAGGCTTGGACAGCAGCGGGACCGATGGCATCCGTTTCAAACTACGCGGCGGAATCGGCGGGGCGTTCAATAGGCGGCATTCTTCTTTCACCTAGAAATTGATGACACGTGGGTGAGAGAGGCGCGGCCTGACGGGTGTTACGCTGAGATGAGCAGGCGATACTCACGGCTTCGGATTTGGGCGGAACTGGCGGCGGCGTGAGTGCCACTTCGGGAATGGTCACTGGGCCAAGGGGGCACGCGAGCGGGTAAGACGGCGATGCCGTCGTCGCCGTCACCGTCGTCGTAGCGCAGCCGTTGTTGAGGGCTTGACCGTCCTCCGTTAAAGACGACTTTGGGATCTGGCTTCTTAAGTGGTCCAACCACAGCTCCTCATAGGGAACGTCGGACTTGATGAGGGACGCCTGCTGGTTGGGGCAGTCCAACATTTCGGCGGAAAAGCTTTCGTTTTCCGCCGGCTCTGTCGGAATGCTGTCGGAGGGCAGAAGTGCCCAATCGCCGCCGAGGCTCATGCAGCCCTGCAAGTTGACCTCGCTGTTGCCGTGCAGGTTGCTGCCGTACACGCACACCGAGAGCCGGTGGAAGGACTGCGTCAGTTCGTCCCGGGCGTACGTTAACGAGCTGGGCATCTGCGTGCTGTTGGGACACCCGTTGGAGGTCCCGGCGCCGCAGCAGTTGCCGTTGCCGCCGCCCTGCTTCTTGGGGCTCTTGCCCTCGTCGTTCCAGTCCGTCCGCACATCCCGCACGCCGCGCGAGTAGTCGTCGATGTCAAACTGCTCCTGGCAGAAGGAGAACCAGCGATGCACCATGGTGTCCAGCCACAGCTCGCCTTGCAGCAGCTCCTCCGGAACAATAAAGCGAGGCAGGGAGACGTGGAAAGGAAAATGGACGGGGAGGATTTTGTTGCTGCGCAGGACGCAGCACACCACCACCGTCTTGGTCTGAATGTTGACCAGTTTGTAGCGGTGGCCCTCGCGGATGAGGTGGAGGTCGTGCTGGTTGCGGGGCGGCGCGGCGGGCACCGTGACGTTGACCGGCAGCCGCGTTTTCTCCACGATGTTTCGAATGGTGTGCTCGCCGTCTTGCATCTGAAGCTCCAGAGGGCTGCACGTGCTGAAGCGACCTTTGCACTGGAAAGCCAAGCTGATGCTCTCGTTGGTGCGGTGGTTCATGCAGATCAAGCAGGGCATCTTGCCCCGCCCCATCTTGCTGATGGAGTTCAGCTTCCCGATCTTCTTAAAAATGGTGTTGAATCTGGATTTCTCTTTGGACGTCTTGGCGTAGAGGATCTCGGCTTGGCCCATTAATGTCAGCTCGTCGCCAGTGCTTAGTGTTATATTGTAAACTTCAGTGTCTTCGTTGCATTCCCCCGAAGCCATCTGACAAGAAACCACACAGTGCAACCATTTGGAATTGTATTTACGGCCAATCACTTCATAAACGTTTTCACCCCTCTACACCACAATTATCCCGTTTGAAAGAGTAGCCGTACCTTTACATTGAACGTAATTTCTTCCATGACGTAGACCCTTTCAGGAAACGCTTTGGCCACTTCTTCCACACTGTTGAAGTATTGCACAGGCTCCTTGACATCTCGGTCCTGTTCCAGCAGCTTAAACTGACCTGAATTGGGGGTGAGGGCAGGGGGGAGGGAACATGCCAAATCTACTGGCTGTCTTTTGTCTATGCCAATGATGCGGCAATTTACCAGGAATGCCAAGCGGCTTCAGCGGGATATACACACATAGTTAGCATCGGGCCTAATTTGAGGGATTTTCCTCTCGTGGGATGTTGAAAAAGCAGTAAGTGTGTAGCCCACTTTAGATGTCTTACCTTCATAGTGAACAGGAATTTCTATTTTAGGTCCAATCACATAGTGTCCTTCATCGAGACTGTGAGCAGTAATAGTTGTCCACTGACGACAGGAATGAATCAAGAGGTAGTCATTGTCTCGAAGCCCTTCGACCAACTGGCCTAGAATGGGTGAGGGGGGGATTAAAAAAATGTCATTTACACCCAAGGACCAATTGTTATCCATTGCAATGACACATTTTGAGTGGTTAGTCCAAAGACCTTAAGCTTCACTTTAACACCCTTGCAATATCTAAAACAAAAGCTTTAGTTTCACATATAAGTGCAGTGTTAATATTCAAACAGAGTAATTTTACAGTGCACTTGTATATTCAGCTGCTCTAATGATAATCGGCACTACGCGGTATGTGGTGACTTAATCCCGTTTTGTGCATACTTGCCATGCCTGGGCAATAAAATGTGTGCAATCTCCAAGTGTTGCAAATCGTCCAAATGCATCTGCCATCAACAATCATGTCTTTGCACTGACATCCTCACACAGCAATAGCACTTTATTTGCAAGGCTTTGCCGTGCGTGCCCCTAACTTGGGCAGTAATTCAAACGCATAATACAATCTCCACAATATAGGCGACAACTGTTCGGAATGGCACAAACACAAGTCGCAGTTCGTAGCAAGCAAAAGATAGTTAGCTCCAAAGACTTTGCAGCGTCAAAAAAAAAAGTGACTGACCGTTGTCCAGCTTGACGATTTGAGGCAACCTATAAGCACTGACAAGTTGATCTAATGGCAAGGCTGTCGTACTCCACGTAACATCTTTTAAATTGTTGTACAACATTGTTCCAAGGTCCATCTTGCTAGCTTACATTAGCCCACAGAAGGGCTAGCTACGTGTAAACACGGTCACACAAGGCTACGCAGCGCTCATAAAACCAACGATTGCATCGAAACTCCATTTACGGCTTTGTACTTGGCACGATGTCTCTTGGTTTTTACATAATATTGCCTATTCATCTCTTTACGAGCCATTGAAATCCGTAATCTAATCATTAAGCAGAGCCATGTTTGTTTAGTTACAATCGACAGCCGGATGAATAACGGAAATGCGTAATTCTTATTACAAAATAAAATATTTGTCTGGTGGCTCTCACTCACACGCACGTTTCGGTGAAATGTTTAGTTGTTGTCGGTATGATATCGCGTAAATATTTTATTTTGGCTGTTTTGGGGTCATGTGATTTTGTTGATTTGTCTTTCTTGAACTTGTTAAAACATTTATTTTTATCACAAACAAAGCTGCACTTAATTATTCTCTGAAGTTGACTCAACATACAGTAAATGCAATCAGATTGCTAAAACCAAGGAAGAGGGGGAAAAAAGTGATCTGAAGTGACATCAAGCTAATTGTTCTAATTAGTGCTCTCTTCTTTGTGCATGTTTTACTATTTTGATAACGTGGCACGACTTGGGTGCACACAAAATATAATTTTCCATTGTCTGTCCCCTTAAGATATGAATTGTTGCAATCTGGCAAGCGTAGTGATGGTGTAGTTCTGTGTGCCAACTCTGAATGTCACCACTTCCTGATCTACATCAGAGGAGCTTCCTTCATTTGCTGTGTGATCACAGAGTGTAGTCCTACCCTGTGACTAACAATGTCTTTTTTGGACACACTGCGCCAGTGGGATGATGCTATAACGTGTGTGGACAGAAGCGATTTGACTGAAGCACTCAGAATTTTCTTGGACATCCAAGAGCCAAACTCCAAAATTTGTTTCAACATCGGTTGCCTCCAGCTTCTCAACCAAAACCTGGATGCTGCTGAGAAGGTAATGAGTCTTGGTAAAAAATAAATAATATAATTATTCATATCTATTTAGATTTATTTTGTAAAATCTGGGTTGTTTAATTTGAAATTGAATGATATTCTATAGATTGAAAGTGCAAGTCACTAAAAAAGAAGAAGTAGGGCTTACCATTTCTCATTTGTTCCGAAGGAAGTAACGCGTGATTTGTCTTGGTCTCAGGCCTTTGACTGCAGCATATGCAAGGACGAGCATTTGGCGGTCGCCTTCTTTCAAAGAGGAATCACCTTTTACAAACAGAACCGGCGAGTTTTGCTTGTCACCTCGATAACTGAAATACTTTCCATTCCAATGTTCCTTTAAGTAACAGACCTGATGTGTTGCCTTCAAGGTATGAGGAAAGTGTTAGCGATTTCCAACTTGCCTTCAAGGCTCTGCGGGGCAACCAGCTGATAGATTACAAAGTGCTTGGGCTCAGATACAAGCTATATGCATGTGAGGTAAGACTGTGTCACTCGAACATGAGTTTGCATCCAATAACCTCCATCCGAAGGTGCCATTTCTGATCATTACATATTTAATGAAGAGACTTTAGCCTGTGAAACTTTCTTCAAATGTTCTAATCACGCTGCAAGTGCATTTCAAAAGCTCCGAAAGTTGTCACTCGACAGGTCCTGCACAACATGGCCCTGGCGGAGGCTCACTTGGGTCAGTGGGAAAAGGCCCAGAAGAACCTTGCGAAGGCTCTCGAATACAAGGCGGACGCCAAGCTCAGCATCATCGACAGAGCTATGCAGTCAACCCTGGTCAGTTCAGATACGTTGGTCTCTGGGACTCAATCGTGAGATACATACCATAGAGTATTTTAATAGCGTTGGATCGCAACCCCTATCTGTTTAACAATAACCCTTGTAAATACTGCTTGCATTTCATCACCAGAAACAAAAAGTTTTTAAAGCAGTCGAGTTCCCATCCGCTGTACTGTTTCGGCCGAACAAGCACTATGTTGCTGAGCTGGAGAAAAAGGACTACTTGGGAAAAGCCAAGGTAATCCATTCTCTATGGACCAATTCAAAAACAAAAACTGCAAACCGGAGCTTCATTGGCCATTGATTTTGCATATCTTGGGTATTTTTAGGTGGTTGCTTCCGTTGTTCCCCAGGATCACTTCTCTGGATTTGCCCCTTTACAGCCACATGTAATGCAAACTCTTTGGCATTTTATGAACTGTAAATTGCAAGAAAAAGTGTGAAGACTTTGGAATTACCTGGACGAAATAGTTTGTTTTTGTTTTTTTTTAAGGGTTGAGGTCAGGACTCTGACTGTGTTGTTATGTTGCTCCTCTCATCATCTATCAAGCTTCAAATGGCAGACTGATCGATTAAGCTCACCAGCAAAAAGTATTGGGAATTCATTGGCCATTGATGATAGGAATATGTCCAGGTCGTGAAGTAGCATGGCAGATCCAAACCGTGATGCCCCATCAACTACAGAACATTTCACAGTTAGGATGAAGTCTTGATGGCAACATGCGCTTCCAAACAACACAAATTTGCTTTCATCTTTCCACACAATAAGCTTGCCAGCAGCGGAACTTCTTTTGCAAAAGTTTTTAGCAATATTTTTTTAAAGAGTTCAGGAGATTTTGAGCCTATGCACAAATCTATGCATTTCCAAAGGCTTCACATTCTTTTTTTTCTTGCAACTGTATGACCACAATACTGTATGTGACAAGATTAGATTCCTCTATACGGCACTTGTTGAAATACTTTTTGCAAAATAATTTTGCATGTTTTTACTAATGTGACTTTTTCCCCCCCTGCATACAGGTTGAACAAGAACCTTCAGGTCCGAAGGAGCCTGAGGTTCTTAGGTAAAAACGTTTTTATTTAAGTATCTAATTTAAGCATCATCATCTCAACATAAAGTATAAGCCAAATGGCAAAGACAAGCTTTTGTATTTAACGCACATGCTGATAATGCATTTTTTATGCCAAGTGCATTCTGACCTCTCTTCATAGAGCTTTGGAAGGAGACCCTCACATTGTGCGCTATGTGTTCATTCCTGAGACGAGTGATGAGCTGGCGGTTGTCCCGGGCAACATTGTTTTTGTCCTGCAGAAAGGTTCGGACAACTGGGCTTCAGTTCTTTTCAACGGAAGAGTAAGTCTGCTGCCTCTCTCTCTCTCATACTCTACCAAAAATCCACATGCCTTAAAAAAATAAAAAATAAGATTCCAACTATGATTTAAACACAGAAAGGTCTTGTTCCTTACAATTACCTGGAACATTTGGAGATGTCCTTGGGCGGTCAGCAGAAGAACGTAAGGCCCCTTTCGTTATCATATTCAAAACCTTTAATGGACACTGTTGAATAACAAAAGAAAACATTATTTTCTGGTCCATGTTTATTGGAAAACAGCAACTATTAGAACCTCCAAGTCACGTACCACCAACCAGGCCAGAAAGGAAACAAGGTACATGTTTATTAGACAACAAATTGACAAAATAAATGCGGTTTGGTAATGAAAAAAAAAATGTTCACACATTACGGTTTTTTTAAGGTCTTCTTCGTGGGGAAAGCAGCAGTCAAGACTTACAACAGAGGGTATGCAATTAGAAAAAATAAATAAAACAAATAAAATAAATAAAATAAAAATAGAAAAAAAGAAAAGAAAATACCGTATTGGCCCATAGACAGTTTTTTTTGCATTGAAATAAGACTGAAAAAGTGGGGGACCAAAAAAAAAAAATGTCTGGAGCCGCAAAAAATAAAAGCCTTCTATAAAACTTACTATGAAGGAAACACATGTATGTATGTAGGAGATTGGACTGTCTCAGAATTGTTTGTTATTCATTCCTTTGTTGTGTGTTCACAAACGCCCCCATAGAATTTTTTTTGTGATTTCCTCGCTTGATTTTTTGTTTTGGTGCATTATTTTCGCTTTTCTTAGTGTCAGTGAAGTGATCATGGATTTCCATTTTTTTGAACGCCTCTCGAGTTGAACGAGAAGAGAGAAGGCACAGAGTCGGACGCAGACGTGTCTGTGTTTGTTGAGGCTGTTAGAAAGCATAAATAAAGTGTCCGTTTTAAAACACCAACAACACAGCTCTCCTTTTTCTGAGCTGACACATGTATCTATATCTATTTGAGCTATATTAGCCTACTAGCAAAATCTTTTTCCATTTTCAAAAACTTTATAAACCTCCAGGGAGCCACTAGATCAGGGGTGGGCAATCCCAGTCCTGGAGGGCCGCTGTCCTGCATGTTTTCCAAGTCTCCCTGTTGCTACACACCTGATTTGAATGATCAGATTATCAGTAAGCCCTGACGAGGCCTGATATTGAACCTGTTCATTGGAATCAGGTGTGTTGCAACAGGGAGACATGGAAAACATGCAGGACAGCGGCCCTCCAGGAGTGGGATTGCCCACCCCTGCACTAGATGTTGCTTATGAGCCGCATGTGGCTCTGGAGCCGCGTGTTGCCGACCCCTACCCCAGGCCAAAGTGAACCCCTGCCACGAAAAATGAAAATAGCACGAAGAAGAAAAATAGAAAATAGCGGTAAGACGGAAAAGAGAAGAAAATAATAGAAGAGATAACAGAAAATGGAGAAACATTGTAACAATCTGGAGAAAAGTGGGTCGAAGATCGGCCAGGTTAACCGGCAGCTGAGAAGTTATGATGAAAGTTACATTTCAAAAACCAGAAGCCATTCATTTACGAATGTGATTGCACTTTAGATTTGAATGAGGCAAAATGCTTTTTCTCTCAAATACATTGTTATAATAATTTGTTTCGGATCTACTGTCATTATTTTCTGTATAAAAATGAATTTTGTGTTCAAAAAGTCTTTTTTCAAACTTGAGTCTTGAAAAAGAGGGGCTCGTCTTATAATCAGGGTCGTTTTATATTCGGGCCAATACGGTAAAAGAAAAAGAGAAAAAAAGAAAACAAATAAAAGAAAAAAAAATAATTAAAAAAATAAATAAAAATGAAGACTTTCCTAAATGATTGTGTCCTCGCTTCAGGAAGCCCAGGCTGCGGACAACTTGTGTATTGTCAAAGTGTATTACAAATTCAACTTTGCAGTGTCACTAGCGAGTGGCTCCACTTACAAGACACTGATCGAAAAGATCAGTAAAAAACTCAACCTCTCTCCCTCGTCAGTCACGCTGAGGTAAGGTACACAACATGAATAGGTACATGATTCCGTCAGTGTCCGTGCTTACAAATTTGTGTTCCATGTAGGTTAGCGTCAAGTGCCTTGAATGACAATACAGATATGGAGAGTATTTGGAGCACTCAAAACAAGCGCATCACATTGTGGTGTCATACTAAAGTAAGTGAATCAATAACTTTAAATGCTCCCAAAAATTCAAATAAAAGGTATATGTCATCCGCAAGAATGAGGATAAATCAACTGCATGTTGTTGTTCAGCAAACTGCAGAAAATCCGCAGAACAATGAGACTGTTCTGGTGGCACTTCACTCCTATGAGTCAACAAATCCTGAGGACCTTGCTTTCAATCAGGGGGATAAAATCACACTCATTTCGAAAAGTGAGAAACCATCCCTTTCAACATTATGTTTTTAACTGATCAGACATGATGTAATGCTTCCGTCTTTCCCCACTGCAGTTAACCAGGACTGGTTGGAAGGACATTCTAATGGGAACACTGGCATCTTTCCTGCTTCCTTTGTGGAGAAAGTGAACGACCAATGATGCTTGCAAATGTAAATGGGCAACTTCAGGAGAGAGTCACTTTCCCCACGTTATGTCCCCTTAAAGTCGCTGATAATTTAAACCCCTTTGAAGAAATGTCATACATGTTGCCACGAAGCTCCTTCTTCTTCATAGGCGATAGCGATGCCCCTCCTGCCCTCCACGGCTTTCTCCACGGGCGTCTCCCCCAACTTCTGCTCCAAGCCGCGCCAGCTCCGACTCGCCAAAAACGATGCTGAAAAAGAGAGTGAACACTTCAGTGTGCTTTCACTTTGTACAAGCAAGATTGCGACAATAAACACAGGACAAAAACATCAAAGAGTCTTCTAGTGTTTGAAATGACATGTACCGGCAGAGTTGGTGTTGGCCACAGTCATCGTCTGGTTCCTCAGGACAAGTGAAGAGCCAAACGGGGAGTTGGTGCGATTGGTGTCCAGCTTGTTGCTCCTCAGAGCCCCGGTGATTAAAGATACATCCGTCTCGTCATAGTCCTCTTGCCCCTCTGCCAAAGGTACGTAACTGTGTCCACCTGGAGACAAAATTGTGGCAGCCATGAAGAAACATTAAATAAGACTGAAGACAAAGGTTGCACTCAAAAGGTGATGCTTTGAAGTCTAGAAAATGGATTCAAACCTGGCAAGAGATGTCGAAAGTCAGTGACGTATTCCGCGGACCACTCCCGATTCCTGTTGCAGGCCACTTCCATCTCGAACGGCGTCACCACGGGTCGGTAGAACTCGCTGGAGTCCAATAGAGAGTTCTCCGGACAAGAAATCAAAACAAAAATGTCAATTTCCAGAAAGTTGGCAAGCTTGGGCACATTGAGCTTCCCCATGGCGAACAAGTAACTCTTCTTGCCGGCGCTGCGGATTGTCTCTTTCAGCTGCTGGATGATAGCCAGGTAGTTGGCCACACCAAGAGTGCCCACCAAGATGCCCACCACGTTGGCATCCTTCGCCCTCTCGATAGCATAGAAGCGCTTCATCAGTGCGCGGTTGACGCCGGCCGACTCCAGCCTCCCTGCAGATGTCATGGGGTCGAAGGAGGAGAATGAGCAGCGATTCCACGTCATCATGAAGTTTCGCAAGGTTGCCCCGTGTTGGCCGATGTAGAACACGTTGTAATCCTCAATGCTCAGTCCGCTCTTCAAGGAAAACTGCCTTCCAAAGTGAATGCTGGGCTGCTCTGCGTCAGGCTCTCTTTCGCTCCGGCCGTGGCTGTAACACTGCTCTCCTTCCACCACAAGATGTGAAGAAACAACGTTTGGATAGTCTTCACACAACGGTGTCACTAGATTATCTGAGGAGAGAGAAAGATCAGTTACTAGGGTGGCCATCCTGTATTTTTTCCAAGGTCAATCATGTTTCTGGGTCCATTTTTTCCACCACATTTTCTAAATATATGCATATGAAAGAAACAGTTAGTGAACAACCCTGTCCACAAACAAGATTGTCAACATTTCGCTTCAGTTCACAACTTTGCTCATTTTGTTCTATAAAACCTTGGCTCAAAATCCACTACACTGACCATAACTGAGGCCAAGTATCTTCTGCCACCTCTTACATTACAAAATAAAGCCTGTAAATTACTGTTTAACCACATTTCAATCACGCACAGGTACATTGTGCGATAAATTCCATCTGTGTGCTTACCAATAGCATGCGTGTATCTGACATCATACAGGACGAGGATGCGGGCCTGTGTGTCAGTATACAGTTCTCTGAAGACCGAGGTGAACTTGTCCACGTCTATGCTTGCTTTCTCAAAGACGTACATGAGGGGCAGGCGTTTGGAAGGGCTCAGGCAGGCTCGGCCGTAGTGCACCATACAGTCGGCTCCAACGTGCTCTGCTGCCACCTCATCCACACAGCAACTGACCAAACCAAACACACCAAATGGGGATAGTGGGGGGAAGAGATATTTAAAAACAAAAACAAAAAAAACAACCTAAACGTAAAATCTCAAATGGATTCCATCAAGACTATTAAAAAAAAAAAAAAAAAAAAAAAAAAAAAAAAAAAATCGCAATTACCTGCCATAGGATGTGTCCCCCAGAATGAACACCTTCGCTTGAGTAATTCCTTCAATCTCAGCTGCAATTGCGGTCGATTCGTGCAGGAGTTCATCAGGAAACTGCAGCGCAACCTAGGAAATGAGGGAGGGTAGACACGCTATATTGAAGTCTCGTTGGTGTATTGCTGAACATGCAGGTTATGCAAGGGTCGCCCACCTTCTTGAAGTGATTCTGAGAGACAAAGTCGCAGGTTTTCTGGATTTGATACAACACATCAAGTTCTCCCTGAGGAGTTTTCCTCGTTTCTTGCACGTCAACCTGGCGCTTTATCACATTTTCCGAGCTGCTGCTGAACGTATCTGCCATGGCTACAATACTACACAGCTCCTGTGAAAATGGCACATACATTAGCCATTCATAACAACGAATCTGTTATTAACCCACGGTCTTCACGACATCGAATTGTAACCGTATCATGAACTTAAAGTACATCGTTTAAGTGACGCATAATAAAGTTAGCTTGCGGCTAAACTAAATTCACTCCGTATATTCCCACTTGTGGCACAATGCGCATCATTTACTACTATGAACGTTCGAACAGTTTGACATTTCTGGGTAAAGTTAAATAGCATTAAGTTAATCAGAAAATGGTCGTTTGAGCAAACACACGTTCCCAAAGCGATGTGGCTTTTCAGGAAGTATTTACACTTCCGGTTCAACGTCGTTTCAAAATAAAAACAAATGCGCCCTTGGCGCAAGTACAGTACTGTACAGGCACGCTCGCTTACTGACGCACATTCAGACTTCGAATCGATTGTTTAATGAGTAAAGTCACTTCGCGGTCACAGCCAGCACAGTTGCGACAAGCTGTGACAGCGGTCAGACTGTTGCCTTCTTCCGGTTGAAACTGCCGCACAGGCAAAATAAAAAAATAAATCAATGTACACCTACCTGCTGTTCCGGAGTATTCAGTTGTAGTTCTCAGAAAACATGCAGGACAGCGGCCCTCCTGAGTTTGACGCCCCTGTTTTAAAGCTCATCTCCTTGGGACAGCCTCCTTTTGTCTGCATGACTCACAGCACTGCTCAATGCTCCTGAATCTGGAATCGCTGTTATTTTCCATTGAACACAAGATTGACAAACCACTTTTTGCCCCTTGTCATCACTATTCCAATACAATACAATACAATACAATACATCCTGATTTGAATAGCACTTTCACAACAGCTGCAACAAGCGCTCAACAAAACAGTTAAAGTAAAAAAATAAACACAACACATAATGCTCTCTGCAGCATACACATCAGTCATTTGGATCCAGATTTGTTTTCCAGGTTGATTTGGTCGCACATCCATCTCTTGCTTTTTACTTTGTTGAAGTGAGCCATCCTCCTTTTGCTGTGTTCCCCATGTTGCAGGTTCATATCCTTTTGCCGTTTGGTTAAGCGCATTGACAAGAGCATTCCGGTTTTGTTGGTCCAAAATGAGCGCTCCTGACATCAGCTGGTGCATGAGAGCAAGTTTGCATTTGAAGTCCGTTTCATATTAGGTGTGGTAAGCTTGCTCTACAATGAGAGCGGTTCCTTTTGATTCCAGTTTGCTGCTCCTTATTGCTCCATTGCAGGTTTCCTTTAAAGCATCGACTTGATGTTTTGTTCGTCCAAAATGGGAGCTCCTGCAAATAGCTGCTGCATGAGAGCAAGTTTGCATTTGAAGTCTGTTTAGTATTAGGTGTGGTGTGCTTGCTCTGGAATGAGAGCGGATGCTTTTAATTCCAGTTTGCCATTCCCATTGTTCCAGTGTATGTTTCCTTGAAAGCATCGACTTTCTGGGTTTTTTTTGTCCAAAATAAGAGCTCCTGCATGAGAACAAGTGTGCATTTGAAGTCTGTTTTGTATTAGGTGTGGTGTGCTTGCTCTGCAATGGGAGCAGATCCTTTTGCTTCCAGTTTGCCATTCCCATTGTTCCAGCATGTTTCCTTTGAAGATACCCAAACATTCATGTTGCAAGTGCCCCCCTTTTTGCATCCATTTGTATTTGAGCAGAATAAGTTGGACTTGCCCACAGTATGGACATTTTACCCCACCATTGATTTTGTGTGTGTATGTCATTGTGCCGAATACCACCATGATTCGCATTTGACATGGTGTCCACATTGAACCCAACTTTTGGACCTTAAGATTCTGTAAGCAACAGTCAACACATTACAGCAAGTCGTACGACCCGAACCAAGTTTTCCCAACAATTTCGTCATCAACCAATGCATTGATAACATTTCCCTTGTGTGCACACATATTTAGATAGCCATGGAACGGCGGTAAGCGTGACGCGTCTCCTACCTGAATCCATGGAACAGAGGCAAGCTTTGCATCCCTTTCCTCAATCCAAAGAGCACTGTCCAGAAGATCCAGCGATGAGACCGGAGGCAACTTTAACCTGATTTGTCTCTTCCATCACGGCGTCCAATGCACCAGCAGGTGCTTAAAACGGGCCATTCATCTCATTTCAAAATAAAAAATGCCCCCTTTGTTCATGCAAGTACTGTACTGTACAGGCACAGGAATGATGATCTCTGTTAAGTGACATAGCATGAAGGCAGTGAGATCAAACACGAGGGACCCAACCAAAATGGCTTTTCAGGTAGTCCTTACACTACCGGTTCGACCTCGTTTCAAAATAAAAACAAATGCCCCCATTGTTCGTGCAAGTACTGTACTGTACAGGCACAGGAATTATGACCTCCGTTAAGTGACATAGCTTGAAGACAGTGAGATCAAACACGAGGGACCCAACCAAAATGGCTTTTCAGGTAGTCCTTACACTACCGGTTCCACCTCGTTTCAAAATAAAAACAAATGCCCCCATTGTTCGTGCAAGTACTGTACTGTACAGGCACAGGAATTATGACCTCCGTTAAGTGACATAGCTTGAAGGCAGTGAGATCATACACGAGGGACCCAACCAAAATGGCTTTTCAGGTAGTCCTTACACTACCGGTTCGACCTCGTTTCAAAATAAAAACAAATGCCCCCATTGTTCGTGCAAGTACTGTACTGTACAGGCACAGGAATTATGACCTCCGTTAAGTGACATAGCTTGAAGGCAGTGAGATCATACACGAGGGACCCAACCAAAATGGCTTTTCAGGTAGTCCTTACACTACCGGTTCAACCTCGTTTCAAAATAAAAACAAATGCCCCCATTGTTTGTGCAAGTACTGTACTGTACAGGCACAGGAATGATGACCTCCGTTAAGTGACATAGCTTGAAGGCAGTGAGATCATACACGAGGGACCCAACCAAAATGGCTTTTCAGGTAGTCCTTACACTACCGGTTCAACCTCGTTTCAAAATTAAAACTACTACCTCCTTCGTTCGTGCAAGTACTGTACTGTACAGGCACAGGAATTACGACATTTAAGAGAGTGAGAACTTACCGTGATCGAGTCAAACGCCTGAAAACATGGTCCATTTATTTCCTCCACATTCTTCGCTGTGATCCGCAGCTTTTCACCTCCAGTTCCTTTCGTTGCACTCTTGCCTCTAATATTTCCCAATAGAGGAACCAATGGCCAAAATTCCCAATGAACCGTGCACTGAGCTCATGTTGGATAACCACCACAGTTTTAACCACCTCTCCCAGCCTCAGGGTCTCCACAAGGTGTTCATGAAGCGACTGACAACATCCAATTTTACCCTGAAGAAAAGCATCTCTTGCATCCACGAGCATGAAAACTTTGGTCGTTAGGTAGCTTGTAAAGCACATCCTCCAAGGTGGGCATTGTTTAATGAGTCCGTTTCAGTGCACAGTTGAGATGGCGCAGCCGTAAGCATATGCGCAGATTCTCGGGCCTTTTGGCAATGCCCATGTTTGCTGATCCAGTGAAGATTTGTTTACCAGGTTGTTTTGGTTGCACGTCCATCTTTTGCTTTTCTATTTGTTGAAGTGACCATCCTCCTTTTGCTGTGTTACCCATGTTGCGAGTTAATTTCCTTCTGCCGTTTGGTTCACAGCATTGACAAGCATCCACTTCCTGTTTTGGTTGTCCAGAATGAGAGCTCCTGCCATTAGCTGGTGCATGAGAGCTAGTTTGCATTTGAAGTCTGTTTAGTATTAGGTGTGGTGTGCTTGCTCTGCAATGAGAGCAATTCTTTTTGATTTCAGTTTGCTATTCCCATTGTTCCAGTGTATGTTTCCTTGCAAGCATCGACTTGCAGGTTTTTTTTTTTTTTGTCCAAAATGAGAGCTCCTGCCAGTAGCTGGCACATGAGAGCAAGTGTGCATTTGAAGTCCGTTTTGTGTTCGGTGTGGTGTGCTTGCTCTGCAATGAAAGCGGATTCTTTTGATTCCAGTTCACCATTCCCATTGTTCCAGTGTATGTTTCCTTTGAAGGTACCCAAACATTCGTGTTGCAAGTGTCCCCCTTTTTTGCATCCATTTGTGTTTGAGCAGAATAAGTTGGACTTGCCCACAGTATGGACATTTTCCCCCACCTTTGATTTTGTGTGTGTATGTCATTGTGTTGAATTCCACCATGATTCTCAAGACACGTTTTCCCAATCCTCATCAGTATTCATACCAACAGTAGGTGTCACCCTTGTTGCATCCATTTGTGTTTGAGCAGAATAAGTTGGACTTGCCCACAGTATGGACATTTTCCCCCACCTTTGATTTTGTGTGTGTATGTCATTGTGTTGAATTCCACCATGGTTCTCAAGACACGTTTTCCCAATCCTCATCAGTATTCATACCAACAGAAGGTGTCACCCTTTTTGCATCCATTTGTGTTTGAGCAGAATAAGTTGGACTTGCCCACAGTATGGACATTTTCCCCCACCTTTGATTTTGTGTGTGTATGTCATTGTGTTGAATTCCACCATGGTTCTCAAGACACGTTTTCCCAATCCTCATCAGTATTCATACCAACAGTAGGTGTCACCCTTTTTGCATCCATTTGTATTTGAGCAGAATAAGTTGGACTTGCCCAAAGCATGGCCATTTTCCGCCACCTTTGATTTTGAGTGTGTACGTCATTGTGATGAATTCCACCATGATTCTCATTGAATTTTGTCCACCTTTTTACCACCTTGCAAGAAACGTATTTTCTCCCGAAACCGATAGTTGTGCTTTTCTGCCATTTTGTGCATCAGCGAATGCCAAAGCAGAATTTTTTACCCCTCATTTGCATTTCGGTGTTACCGGCCACGGCCTTGATAGCCAGAACACTCGCATTTGACAAGGAGTCCCCTTGTGTGCACACATATTTAGATGACATGGAACGCCCGCAACCGCGACGCGTCTCCTACCTCAATCCGTGTGACAGCGGCAAACTCTGCATCTCCAACTTAATTCCAAAGAGCGTTGTTCATAAAATCCAGCAACGAGATGATTGCGTGGCGTCCAGAACCTTCTGTCAATGCATCTCCAACTTAATTCCAAAGAGCGTTGTTCATAAAATCCAGCAACGAGATGATTGCGTGGCGTCCAGAACCTTCTGTCAATGCATCTCGTACCTCAGCAGGTGCTTTAACCCTTGTTAATCATCATGCCCCGCCCCAAACACACGGCAGTTCTTAATTATCCAATTTGCCGTCAAACGCGCCCAAAAGCCCAGCAACGCAGTTGTTCAACTTGCAAATGACTGACAGTTTTGGGGGCTTAAATTGTCGAGGCTAAGCCAAAGTTTGACCAGAAATGCTGCATTTGTTTGGTACCTGCACGTTTTTAGCTAGAAACTGCAGTGCATTCATGCAGACATAGGACACTTTTAAAACTGCTGAGTCACCCCTCCCCCCGCACCCCTCAAAAATGCGGAAGTGTCCTACTTTTTTTTTTTTTTTTTTGGAAGTGTCCTACTACTTGAGTCAGGTTGCGCCAACTTTCTGGGTTGTTTTATACAAAACAATCTCTTTTTTTAGGACACAAGATGCCAAAAAGTTGGGTCTGTTTGACCCAAATAGAGTTATTTTTGACTGAGCAGTTTTGAAAATGTACCACAATAAAAAAAAAAGTAAAACTAAATTACATTGTAAACAGGGGACACAGTGTCATTAAAGGAACAAGTGTGAATTTAATGAAATGCCAACTAGGGTCACAACGAAAGTACTTAAACATTGTCCACCAAATAAAGCATGACAAAATAATTTATATGTTGTATATTTGACAAACGAATCGCTTTTCCGAAGTTTAAGTCTGAAAGGGGAGTAACCCGGAAGTGAAACGTCACATGGAAAACAGCGATGGCTGAGTTGCTTTGGACATCAACAATTCATTTTATTAGTTTCACAACACACGTGACAGTTAAAACAAGACAGTTAAAACAAGACAACAACCACCACAAATACACGTCATATTTCATACAAAAGTCAAAGATACTGTTTATTTTTCCCACTCCATAGAACAGCCTTCAGCCATTTCTTGAGTGGGTTGTCATGCTGGTAAACATTCCTGGAATACATCTGCTGCATCCTTGTATTGTGCTTGACTTGAGAGTCCTTCAGAATATGGTCAGAGATAACAGAAGTTTCGTCTGAATGAGCCGGATATGAATATAGAGGAGTTACAGTACATCACTCCCCCAGAGTGCTCTTTACATCCAGATACGATAGAAACCTAAGACCACGGTGAGACAAGTGAACACTGAACCTAGAGGAAAGGGGGAAAAAGTATGAATTTATTCAAGAAATAAGTACGGGTCCTCTATAAACAGGATCTATATGCAGTCAACTGCCAATGTCGACTCTCGAGTGCCTGTCCACCCATCAAGTATGAAATTAAATCAAGTGTTTCGTGAGCTGCGTATTTCTAAAAATGTCACTTTATCATAGCAATTAGCTAGTCTGTAAAAAAAAAACGAAAACGTTTGCAACTTTAGCTCTGCCCCAGTTGCCATGGGAACAAACAACATACTATAAATTTGCATGATTTCAAACAGAGTGCAAATTCCTGATGAAAAGGATTTATATCTTAATATACTGAATGCCATGTTCTACCTGCAAGGTATTTTATAGTGTCCAATTTATGCGACTCTAACATGGTTTTCAAACCCGCCACTTCAGTGTCAATTTTCATGTTGGTCTGAGTCAGATGATGATCTTGCTCGGCAGTCTGAGGGAGAAAAAAAAAAAGACTGGGTTCCAATTGTAGGAAGGTGAAAGGAAGATGACTTTGTAGTGACGAATATGCTGTTATAGGTACAAACCATTTCCAACATTTCTGTCCGTGTTTCTAGAAGCTTCCTCTCATGGCCTGCTTTCTGGAAGAAAAAAAATGATGAAGATGATGTCTTTTAAGTAACTTCCGTTTTCAGCAAAAATGATCAAGATTGTTGGGATTACCAGTTCTTTCATGCGACTCTTTTCTAAATGCATGTCCAAAAGTGTCTCTGAGCGTACTTTATTCATGACGTCCTAAAAGGCAGCAGGAGATACAGTGAATGCAAAATATCAATTACATATTTACATTTGAATCCAAATTTGAGTAAATCATTCCAACATTTTCTGACTTACAGCTAATTGCACCTTCAACTGCCAGAGCTGGATCTTCAATTTCTGAAATGTGAATATGCTGTAAAGTCTTTCATCAGTCATATGATTTATTTGCAGTTTGTGGTAGGATAGTATGGAGGTGTTTTTAATTTTTATTTTTTTTGCCTCTCTGGGGTACCGATAGTAGATTATATAACCAGAAAATTAAACACCTCAGGATACCGACAAATGTAGCAGGAGTGCTTTGCCGCAAATATGCCACAAGATGACAGCAAAGCATTACAAAAAGCACATTTCAACATAACGTCGTTCCTCGGCACCAAGATGGCACAAATGTTGGCATAGCAATTTGTATCTATTGCACAGGGCTTTGGCCGGAGCACGAAAACAATGAAATTAAGTTTTTCAGAGAATAAGGGGGGGGGGGGGGGGGGATTCTGAAGAGGTGAATCTGTAAGTATGCAGAGTAACACTGTAGCACCTCCGTAGTAGCTTACACTTCAACATGCTTACCTCACTCTCTTCCAATAACGTAGAGAACTCGCTTTTCTCAAGAATGACCATGTCCTTCTTTAAAGCCGCAATTTGAGACATCACACGCTGCATCATAATTTCCTAAAGAAGGGACACGATCCATAAGGAATTAAGGTGCAGATGCTGGATAGTGTAATCCCCTCGCAATAACACGGTTCATCTTTCACGGCTTCATTGTTTCACAGATTTCTTTTGAGAGGCATTCATGTATCGCACTAAGGTTGGAAAATTGTCAGTCGCATTGATCAAACTGAAGAGGCTTACGGCATTGTTTATGTAACCAGGTGATGGTTACATTTATACAAACAAATTTTACCTGCTGTACTTTGGTTACCATGTCACTATAAATGGTGTCCAATGTAGAGTTTGTCATCCTCAAGAGCACCTTAACTAGCGCTTCAGCTTGCTGAGTCGTGAAGGCTGTTCAAAGAAACCGACAGCATCAGTTCATAAAGCGGAGTAATATCGCGAAACAACCGTGGTGACGAATCCCACCGTTCTCTTCAAGGAGGTGAACCACCGCATGAGTGTCAAAAAACAGCTTCCGGACTTTCGGGATATCAGGCTGCACATCATACTGAATGGGGCTGTCAGAACTCTTGTCTAAAAGCAATGTTGACAAGTTATGGTTCAACCTTTGCTTACGTGACAAGACTTTGATTGGAATGATATTTTTGGTGCTCTGAGGCGATGTGAGGTGCACCAGTAAAAAAAAAAAAATCAAAAAAATCCTGATGTTATATGTAAATGCTGATTCAGATCTAGGCGAAAAAAATAAGCATGGGTCGCTTTGTAACTGTACAATCTTAAAAATTAAGCATGAGGTAAACACTGCAACTATGTATGTAGCCCCACCCCTGAAACTGAATGAACGCCCCTGTCGAACGGGACACTGTAAAGGACAGTAAGTGGAATGTACTAATAAAGTTTAAAAGAAAAAAAACCCAGAATCAACAGTCGCAGTGACGTCATTCTTCTACAGTAAAATGGTCACATTTTACAACTATTCAAAACAATGGATAAATAAGTAAGTACACGTCACCTTTTCCTGACAGGTGCACGAGTCTGAGCCCAGCTTGCCGCCTCGCCCGGTTAGTGTCAGATAAAGAACTCACGAAGCTCGCAGAGGACTTGAAATGTGGCCAACTAGGTTCGGTAGATGAACGTTTCCACGATAGACTCCTGCAAAAGCTCGCTCTATCTGTACTTGTGGCTTGGCTAAGAGCAAAAACGTTGAGTCGCGTGTGACATTGTTTGAGTACCATTGTGGAAGCGTAAAATTGAAACTCTGCCACGACAGAACGAAACTACTTCCGACTTTCAAACTTGAACACTAATGTATATCCGGGTGTGCCTTTCAGAATAAATTCCACTATCTAAACACGACAGCTTTTTGCTTTTTAAATTTCATTCCATAGCATTTTAGTTTGAATAAACAAAATATATACAACCAAAAACGTGTAAATCATCTATTTTACCTATTTTTTTCCAATGTCTCTAGCTGTAATGGAATGTGTGACTGAAACCAAGTCAGTCCTGTTCTCTTTTCAGACATACATTTCGTCCAGCATCTCAGCGTTGGCTAATTAATGTCTTGTCATGAGAAAATCATTCACACCACAGGCTCCCCACAAAGATGTTTCATCTCCTTTATTTGTCTAACACAATTCCATGCCTACCAGTTTGCCAAACAGGTACTTGATGCATATGCAACTCTAAGTAGCCAGCGATAGGATGGGGAGGTAGATCATTTTCCAGTTTTAGATTGGTGCAGAAAGTCACATATTTTAAGCAAATTACTGTACTTGGGGAAAAGCTACAGAGATTTCCAAAAAAACGAACTGGTGAGAAAGGTGAATAATGTGACGATGCACATCCTCTGGCATGTTGAATCCCCAATGTGCTTTACGCTGATGCAGTATTCATTCAGTGGATATACCTATACAAAAAAATCCATAATTCATATTGGGCTAACACTCTAAAGTTCCATTTACAGTGCATGGTCAGAGGTAGGTAGTAACAAGAAATATATTTTTTTTTTGGGTAGAATTTTTGGCTACACTATCCACCTTTGTTATTGAGGTTCACGGGTCTTGACAAAAAAAAAAAAGTCAAATGTGTATATGTAATTTTTACTCATGAGAAGAAGAAAATACAGACGGATAAAGTGGTTGCCACCGAAATGACGACGCACAACAATAAGAGTGCCACAATGAGACCGCGCCGGCCTGCAGGCTGGCGTCCGGCAAGCTGCTCGTCATCCACAGAGAGCAGGGCCAGGGAGGCGCTGTCAGCGCTGCCAAGCGGTTCGGCATTCAGCGGCCCATTGGGCTCCACCATCCAGCGCAACACGTTCACCTTTGTTTCCATGTCCTCAATCATGTGGTCAATTTGGTTGATCTCCTGCTCCATGGTCTTGCGCTCTTGGCTCTCAAAGCCATCGATGAGATTGGAGTTCAGAGCCCGGTTCAGGTCTGGTAGACTGAGGGCTCGAGCAGCTACTTCACTGCTCCCTCCTGCGTGAGGACAAAAAGCGGACTAGTACACGGACCTTAAACTGGACATTGAATAAAGGCTCAAGTGGCTTTCTTTAGGCCTGCATCAAGATTCTAACATGGGACATGTCGCTGTGAGGCAGACGAGTTCACCGTTCCCCAAATTAATTGCGAATTAACTTAAAATACACAGAGTGAATTTTTTTAATTTTTTTTTTTACCTTGCATGCCAGTTTGCACTAAACTAGGAGACTCGGCAAGAGTGAAGACTGCCCCCATGTTGTAAACTTTGCACATGTCAATGTGGAGGAGCTCCAGGCTGGACGATAAGGCCACCCAAAGGAGCTCCATCTCTTTGCGCAGCTCCACAGGGAGGCTCTTGTCACGAAGATGCGAGGTGAGATGTTGACAGACGGTCGTGGCCAACTCGAGGGCCCTCTCTCTGGTTTGCCTTAACTCCTCTCGCAGCTGCAAGCCGTCAGTGCAGCCGCCGACACATGAAGCTAGATGTCGATAGCATGCCACCACCTGTACCAAGTCAATCAATGAGAAAGAAATGGTGAGATTCAGAAGGTAAACAATTAGAACCCAACAAAACATGCAGATGGCTAACAAGTGCTAACACTCATTGGATCTAATGAGATGTTTTGTGAAAAATCCTGCGTATTCAAATATATTCAGTTTTTACTCTTAGATATATTTAATTTAACACTCATTGAAAGAGAGTGATTCCCATAATATTGACACATTTTTGTCAAAAGTGGAATGCGGTAAAGGACTAAAGAGAAGTGCCACGCTGTATTAAAAATTAATGCTGTATATGACATGCCTCTCTATAGCTTCTCAGTGTACCAATGCAAAGTGACAATCTGGACTTTTTCCTTCATGTATGAATGTTTAACCATTTTATTGGTTTGTTAAAACATACATTTGTGATACTATACTTTAAATCCTAAAAAAAAAAAACCAAAAAAACCCCCCATCATGACCTTAAAGTATTCCATTATCCATAGTGCAAAAACGTCACTGGTCAAAATGAGAGTGTAGGAGAACACATTAACACGCAACCGAGGCCCAAATGCATTGCAACCTACATATTTGAATGAGCACAAAGATGCAGCGAAGCAAGAAATCCTATTCATTGAGAGTGCTGTTTTAGCCACAGGGATGAACTCGCTTGTGTTGTTCTTATATTTGCCACTTAGACAGGAATCAGAGGAAATGTTCCACAACTTTTGAAAACAGCATTTCTTAGTTGGTGGTTATACTAGATTTTGCATAAATATTGTGTTTGGTCCACCCACTAAGTGATCCAAAAGTTTTTTTTTAAAAAGGGAATAAAATCTCACTTGAAGAATTAAGCTTACCTTATTTAAAGTATCCACCATAGCTTTGCCATCAACCGAAGCCGTATTTGTGCCACGTGTGCAATCATCTCCAACTTTGTTACTTACAAGTGGCATGAGGATCACTTGCCAAGAACAGCCCACAAAATTCTGTCCTGGCTGGCCGCCCTTCACTGTGCAGGATGCTCCTTTCCCCCCCCCCTCACGAGACGTATCATTCACAGTTTTAGAGTCCAGTCAGGCTTCAGGTCCAGGACAGCAGAAGCGATGCATCACCATATTCCAGTTCAATACTCCTCACTCATGTCATCCGTCAACCTGCAAGTACGCTTTGGAGGCTGACAAAATATGAGAAAGTGATGAACGAAGAAAGAGGATAACTTCAGCAAGTTGCTAATCCTGTGATTGACCCCTTTGCCCCGACGCAGGATAAAGCCAACAGCGGTAATCTCATTAACTGTCACTGAGAGCGAAGACAAGAGCAGCTGCCCGTCCCCACCACAACTGTCCTTTCACTAAGGGGAGGCTTCGCTCTTGCCTCAACTGGCTGCAGCTCTGACGCTCATCTCCAAGGCAATATGCTTTGACGTTTAACGCAAACTAAATTTTACATCTAGCCTAATAGTATCCAGGGAGAAAAAAAAAATTGATCTTGAAGACATTTTCTGCCTCATTTCTGTTCGGCTCAAATTGGCCCCATTTTGAGATTAAAAAAAACATGCATTGGCTTAGTTTCACCCTGAAATTGAGTGATTTTTACAAAATGCAACCCAGAATACACAAATATTAAAAAATCACATTCTTGTGTACAGGTGCCAAGAAGTTCTGGGACAAATTTGACTTGCGTCCCTTCGAATGGATTTTACATTTACAAGTAGGGGGCGGGGGGAATATTTAACCTTCTAGCACTCACCCTAAAACAGCACAATTATTAAACAGGCTAACTACTTCCGCCAGTACACCAAGAGGCGTTTAACGCCTTATCAAACATTACTGCATTAAATAAGTCACCATGTTCAATTAAGATTTTTTTTTTTTTTAAACAAGATTTTTTGCACAGGATCTGGCCTTGTTGCAATTACGGAGAATATGGTTAAACTTGGAAAACCTGAATGTTTTACAGTGAAACTAGTCTACAATGAAATCTACATGGGTGAAAATACCCCCTAGTGTGAAAAAATCTTCATGCATTAATACCCCCTAGTGTGAAAAAATCTTCATACATTAACACCATTCCCACTTTCCTGTTTCAAATTTGCTACAGTGAAAAACCCCCTGTTGTGAAAAATGTCTTGCTGCAAACAGGATTTCGTTGTAGAGGAGTTTCACTGTACGTAGTTCCTTTCTTTTGTGGCTTACTTCCCCCCCCCTCGGGCGGCGCATAATGGACGCCCTCATTTGACCAGCTTGCTTTAAAAGGAAGAAGCACCAAGCATAAACTACCCTGGCGTGATGTTGCTATTGCAGTCTATGAATGCGTGTCTAATAAGCTTTCGTGAATGATCAAATGGGGAGGGGGGGGGGGGGGAGGACTGAAACCTCTAAACAGCATTGAACTATTGCTACAAAGAGGAGGTGAACTGTGATTTTACACCTCGAGCAAGAATCTTGGAGTCTTATTCTCTGTGTTGTGATAAAATAGCAATCATTTTATTACATATAGGCTATAAAAGAGATCAATACAAAAACAATAACCGGCATCAAATCTAATACCCGAAGCTTAAAAGTTTTTTTTTTTTTCATTTTGCTGAATTTTAAAATTCCCCTAAAATCCATCCTACTTAATAAGAGGACGTGCTAATCAGCGTCGTGGAGTTTCAGCAGCTTTCCTGAGTGTCCGGGTTCTGGTCCTATGAGGGGATGTTACCGCTTCCTTGATGTTGGCGAGAAAGCCTTTCTTGGTTTTGGCCGGCACGGGTGACTTTGGAGTCAGCTTGGCGAGGTCTGCCTTTAAGGAGGCAATTTCCTTGTCCTTTTCCAAGGACTGGGATATGATTCCCTGCATTGATTTCATCTTGAGACATAAAAACCACGGTCTAAGCATTTTGTTCTGTTTATCATTGTGACACATGCGCTCCAAGTTCGGTGCCTCTTCATTTTACCTGTTCTTGGGTCTTCACCTGGAGGTCCTCAAGCTCAACCGATTTCTCCAGGAAGCCGTCTCGAACCGTCTGAAGGGTTTTGCTAAGCTCCATCAGTCGTCTCTCCAAGGACAAGATCAACTAAGGGCGAAACATTTGACGCAAAAGACAAAACCAAAACTGTAACTCAAGGGCAACAGTATTTCGCAGATGACAAAAAGGCAAATACTGTAAATCTCAAAACACAGACATTAAGAGTACCTGTTGCTTATCCTCACACATCTGTTCTATGGCACTTTTCTCCTTGTAGAGACGTTTTAAACGTTCCTCCCCTGCGGGGGTGAAACAAAAAAAGTTATTTGGACGTCGCAGCTGCGGCCTGACACGCACACACAACCAGACAATCACATGCGCATACACACCCTTGTATCACTGCCTTCATTGTTCCCATTTTTTCTTTCCTGGACTCAAATCATCCTCAGATGAGGATAGTTCGAGCGTGTTTTTTTTTTTTTTCTCCCCCTCTCCCTCCCTTGTGGTTTCTTTCTGACTTCCGGGTTGAGTGAACGCTGGCTGGTGCGTTGGGCCGCCACTGCTCAACCCGCATTGTGTTTTATTGTTCTTGTTCCTGATTGTAAAGTGTCCTTGGGTGTTTTGAAAGGCGCTTATAAATAAAATGCATTATTATTATTATTATTTTGAGGAGATTAAAGCGTCTTTGTTCATGTCTTCATTAAATCCGTGCAACGCCTGCAAAAAAGGAGACAAACCTGCAGCTTCAAAATCTGTCGATGGGTGACACTGACATGAGGCGTCCACAGTCGCAACCGTACACACTCTGGTCTGGGATGCCAACTGCGAAAGCTGTCGCTCGAGGGCCTGCAGACAAGTTAGAATCCGATTCGATTCATTCATTCATTTCATCCGCAATATAAATGGCCGTCAATTGACCGTGTCTCGCGATCCGGAATCGCGACCTCAACTTTCTCCTGCTCTGCCGTGAACTCGTCAAGAGGCACAAAGTCATCTTCGAGGGTGCTCATGGCACTCTTGAAAGCGTGCTCTTTGATAGCGTCCTTATACATCTCGAAAGTGTTCTCCATCTTTTCTTGGTAGCTCTCCTTCAGCTCTTCAATCTGTTGGCTAAACGTTCAAAAGACACGCGCTCGCACCGGCCGCCTTTGTGAAATGATCCGACCGTCGCGGCAACGCTTCCAAACCTGCGCAGTTCCTCGCTCTCCATGATCTGCTGTAACATGGCGTCGCCCATTTCCTTGCGGATCTCCATCTCCTGCTCCAGGTTTCGTCTTCGCTCGGCCAGCAGTTTTGTTCGGAGGCTTTCGATCGTGTCCAATAGCTCCTGGGCAAAGTTTTCAGGCAAGTACAGAACTGTCAAAGATGCTAAAATCGATGCCAGATGCTAAATCTGACCAATTCATTAATAAAAAAAACAAAAAAAAAAAAAACCTTAAGACCCATTTAGACGTGAATGTAAAATTGAGTTACGTTCTGTGTCAGTAAAGACATGTCTGCGTCGTCTTCCTCATTCAGCAGCTCATCTTCGGACAGAAAACTTTCCAGGGCCTGCCTGTCAATCATCCCATTCCTCACCAGAGATTGGCCATTGGGACCCACCAGACACGGGGACAGAGATTCCAGGGACTTGTCCGGGATCACCTGCACCTGAAGATGACATGCCCCTCAATTTGTATTCATTTGATAAAAGTGGATCACGGCACTGCCACCAAGGCGGCCATTTCCAGACTTACCTGTTTGGCGACAGCAGAGAACTTCATGACATGGAGCGTCTCATCATACGTCGAAGCACACTGGCTAGTGTTGACGATCATTGAAGCTCTTCCTTTGCCGCAGAAAACAGCCTGGAAGAGCTTGGTCAGTTTGCTCTCTCGAAAAGGGATGCAAGCGCTCTTCATTCTGATTGGACGAAAGAGCGGTTGAACTGCACGAGTGACCCCCGACGGGCTACAAAGACAACGGTCATCGTGACAACAACGGATTGTACCTTTCGGTCTGATTGTTGCGCAGGGCGTTGATGCACTTCCCCAGGATGAGGAGCGAGTTGTTAATGTTTCCTGCTTCTTTTAGCCTCTCGCCAAAGGTTTTGGTTTTGTTGCATCTTTCGGAGCCAGCCAAGTCGCACAGAGAAAACCTGAGGACCGCAAATTTTGTTTTGTTATGGCCGATCGCTGCTACTAGCTGTGATGACGATTTCATTTCAGATCAATTAAATTTTTTTGTAGGGGAGCTGGAAAAGATTTATAGTAGAACATATAATGTATTGAAACTTACTCTGACATCCTTTGCGCTCTGTTTCCATCCATCTTCAGCAGTTTCATGGTAAATATGCTGTGGCTGTGGGGAAAGTTCATCGCTTTTTTTAAGAACATGAAATGATTAAAAATGTGAAGGAGTGATCGGAAGAGTGGATGTTTACCTTCTGCTGGAGGACTGGTTCATCTTGGTGGCAACAGCACTTCGGTTTTTGTTGCCAAATTGCAGCAGTTTGCCGGCTTCGGGCAAACTCTGGATGTTGATCCATCGAAGATCTGAACATGAAAATGATTAGGAAACAAAAAAAAAACAACAAAGATTGCTTTCTTTGGGTGTGCCGAGGTTGGAGGATATCCTCGCACCTTTCACATAAGCGTTGCCAGCGCCGTCATCACAAACACGGAGAGCGGCACGTTTCTTGGACTTGGAGCAAAAAGACGGTTGAATGAGATCGTAGACGTACTCGTTGTAGATTTCGAAGAATGCCACCCATAAAGCGAACCGACTGCTCCCTCCTTCTGTCGGAGGATCGAATTGAAGGTCAAATAGTGGCAATGAAGGTCAGAAAAAGTCAAAGTTTTTTTTTATAAAAATCTATTAGATGTCATGGATTGGACCATGAGGTATAGCCTATTATATTCTTGAGGGTTACCTGATTGACAGTCAGATGACTGGGAAGTGGAAGCAATAGAACAGGGCAAGGGATCTGATCCGCTGCTGCGTCTCAAGGGCTCACATTCCTTCAGGCAGAAACGGAAAAGAAAAAAAAATACACTCTCCCAATATGTGTCGCTGTTATCTTAACTGCATGTCAATCATCTCACCTCGCCGAATGATGCAAAAATGGCATCTTTAGCACTTTTCTCCTGTTTGACTTGCTCAGCATCCAAATATCGTGTATCATTCCTGAGGTAGGGCTTCACATCCATGCCCTCATACTGCCGCCCTGTGATGTACTCAAAAGTGGCATCCAACACCCGAGGCAATATTCCTGGTTCTTTTGAAGTTCCTGATTCAATTAGACAATTTAATGGCACTCATGAACAAAATAATGGCCTCATTAAAGTCCTCGACAATTTGCATTTTGACCTTGGATTGTAAAGGTTTTCCCAGCATTGGTGACGCCATAACTGAAGATCAGCGAATTCTCCCCATCTAAGAAATCGGACATTTGGCTTTTGACGGTGTGGTCATAAAGCTCAGCCTGAGTTGTCTCTGGTCCGAAAATCTAAAAAAATAAATAAAAATGCAAGTATAGGGCAATTATAAAACAAGAGCTGCCCCCATTGAACAAATCAAACAGTGCAAATAAAATATTTTCATGTACATTTTCCCTATTATAGTTTTTTTTAAACGAGAAATGCCGTTTCAGTTTACGTTTAAAAAAAAAAAGCGTGTTCGTTTTGCTTTTATTTCATTAACGAATTTTTTTCCCCCCAATTTTACTTTGAAGTTATATTTTCATTTACTTGAGCTGCACATATTTGAACAGCTCCACTGGTACAGGCATTTGCAAGCTTGCAAAGTGACAGTTAAGGAATTATTAAATTTTTAAATTTGCTGACCCTTGAAAATGAGAATTTGTGTACAGACGTGGCGATCCCCTTCTCGCTGCACTTCAGGGTGGCAGAACCTTTTGGAGCCTGCAGCGTCACCATCTGGTCGTTTTCTATTACTATACAATCCTAATTAAAATAAATAAATCAGTCATGTGTAAAATGAAGAGCGATTTATGACTGGTCAGGCGAATGCAAGTCCACAGTACCTGATCCTCATTGTCAGAGATCTCCTCCTTTGAAAAAGGTCTTACTCGAAGGTAGACTTTCAGAGTCTGCTGTTCCCCTCTTGAAGTCACCTCCTGCAAAAAAAGAAAGAATGCAATTCGGAGCCGAAATGGGCTTGACAAGTCTGGTGTGAGAAAGACATATAGGAGGCTGTTTGACGGCAAAAATACGAAGGAATTGTATATTGAACCTGTGGGGGCGAAATAAAAGCCAAATCCAAGTCACCAGACTGCATGGTTGTCATCCTTACTGAAAAGGCGCACAAAATCCTTCCCTTAAATTTTGGATCCGAGCACAGCGCGTTCAACAGAGCTTCTATGGTAGCTTGCCAAGCAATTAGGTTTAACTCAGAGCTGGTGTGAAGTGAAAGAACAGCCAATTAGTTTGGAGCCTTGCGCTTTGATGACGTTGCGGGTCAGCATAGAGATGCGCAAAATATGATTTGTTCCTTTCTGCTTGAAATCTGATATGATATCGACCAGTAGTTCCCCAACTTTTTAAATCAAACACCACCATTAAAAAAAATATACAATAAAACATACCTGTTCAAAGACAGGGTCCATCCACTCCATCACAAATAGCGCTAGTTAAAAAAAAAAAAGTTACATAAAGGTTCAATTTCTTAACATTTGGACAAGTGTTGAAAGTTTTGGTTCACCTATAAAGGCTGTAGTGCTTTTTAGGTGTATTGTGAAATTTCACCCCAGAGAAAAACAGTAATCCTGTTATATTGGAAATTAAAAAAAAAAAAATGTACACCATTTAATAGTTTGGACAATATATATAGCCATTGCTCTTAACACTCAGAACGTGTATTTTTAAAAAACCTTAAATGTGTAAATACTTGTGCCATATAAACACGCCTATGGGTGTAAATAAGGCATTTCTTTATCACAGATTTCACATTATTTCAATGCTGGCCTGGAAAGTAACCCATGATGGAGGGGGAGTGGTGGCTATTGTGCACACAAGTTTGATAGCATAGATAGTGTGATTCATGTTTTTTTCCCCTTAACATTCTCATTGAGACTTAAATCCATTTGTCATTCATTAAAAATATTACAGCCTATCATTATGACCCAACCGGACACACAAAAAGACAAAAAATAAAGGCAGAGCAGTTTTCCTCTTTTCTTTATTGCATCAGTGCAAATTTATGCATCAGCAATGGTAACTTCAACCTCAACACCAGGCTCGATGCTGATGGAGGTGATCTGCTTGACAATTTCAGATGGGCTGTGCAGATCAATCAGGCGTTTGTGGATCCGCATCTGGAAGCGATCCCAAGTTTTGGAGCCTTCGCCACAGGGGGTCTTCCTGGTGGTGATACGCAGGGTCTGGCGAGCACAGGATGAGAAATGTCAAAATCAACCATCAAGAGGAAAGTTTTTCAGGTGTCCCCAAAGTCAGGGCATGTAATCGTACAGTCAGATATGACATGAAATACATATTCTGCATAAAAATTGCAACAGGGTGGTACCTTGGTTGGCATGCGGACCGGTCCCTTCACCTTCAGGTTCTTCTCCTTAGCACCACGGATCAAGTCAGCACAGACTGAAGAGGACAAAACAACTGTCACAATCGCTTTATCAACACCTTTTAGACATGATACTTATGGGTATAATAGCTCAGAATAGCGTATTTCAGACATCAGGGGTATCAGAAAGATTAGTATCCTCATAGCAAATAACACAGAATATCAATCTCTGCCAGTATGCAATGGCATAAAAATGTTATGCATTGTATAATGACAGAGAATGCTGATTCAGGCTTGTTTAATGACCTTTTTCCAGAGACTTGACATTGCGGCTGGTGAGGGTGATGCGGATGCGGTGAATAGCCACCTCCGTCTCAACAGGTGCCTTCCCAGAGTCCTTGAAAGCCTGCATGCAAGCAGAGAAGCAGTTGCATAACTTCATACAATTATATCTGGAGTTCTAAATCATAATTGAGTTCACAAATGCATTAGGTAATTGCAGTGTGGCCTGTCGAAACTCAATACATTGAAGCCCCACATAGTTGCATTTGTCGAGTTTTCTCTTGAGCCTAGCCGCCACTACTATCTTAAAAACGGACCTATTCCGCAAACTGCGATTGGACGCTGATCTAATTTTGCAGCTACAAAGCCATACGCTAAGCTGTTATTACTGCTAAATCGACACAAGAAAAGTTGTTGGCTGAGACTTTGAATGTATTGAATTCAGGTTGCTCATTTGTAGTCGTAAAGCCAAATATGTTTGCAGCCGTTTGTTTCATAGACTGCGTGTGGCGGGTGCAGACGCTACGAGGGTTAGCCGTGGTATGCTAATGTCCATATCAAGAAAAATAAAGAATGCCTTAGAATCACTATCAAATCGTCACGCGAACTTCATGAACGCAGTACCACAATTTCCAAGCGCTAAACATACCATTGTGATTATTCCTGACCGACTTATTCGGAAGAAAAATCAAGCGAACAGCGGTGAGTCAGGAAAAGTTCCCACAACGTGGTTAGCTTTTCGAGAAAGAGGGCTCGCTGAGGACAGTTTCCTGAATATGTACCGTTCATCCGGGTTCTTCTCACTTCTTCTTTGTGGTTTTACAAGTCGTGATACCGACACCAAGCGGCAGAGCACGGAGGTGTATGTTAAATGTTACAGTATTTTTGAACAAACATTATTTTCTTAGCTGGGTCTTTGTTCTCAGTACTAGTGATGTTTTTCCACCACGAGTGCCACATTTGACCAACTAGTTCGACCTTGAGCTGGATGTCAAGAATATTGCATGGATGAAGTAACGCTCAGAACGGGTTTCCATACAATGCTGAAAATAAAACAATGTTCAAAAGATAATTTTGTTACTGTATCTTGACAATTGTCAAGTCTCTGTGGATGCAACTGTTTGCAAAATTTGTATGGGTGATGTCGGACATTGCTGTTTACCATATCGGTATGTACTGTTTTAATTCACGTTTGGAACAACGAATTTGAATTATAATTGAATTGAATTGAATTGAATACACTTTATTGTCATATGTACACGCATACAGCACAGATTTTTTCCCCCTCAACATAAAACAAGAGGAGCCGCTGCGGGTGTCCGCGCCGCCATCAAAAGAAAAGTTGACCAAAAAAATGACAAAATAATACAAGACAACACATGAAACACAGACAATTGTGCAATCTCCGATCAATCTCTGATAAATATCCATACACGCATGTTTTTTTTTTTTTAGAATTTAGGATGAATGCGGCGCACCCGTCGAAAACCCACGCAAGCAGGGGGAGAACATGCAAACTCCACACAGGAAGGCTGGAGCCGAAATCGAACCCTGAACCTCGGCAAAAAAAATAATAATAACATGCGGCGGGTTAATGAAATATTCTAAATTGTCACTAGGTGTGAGTGTGAGCTCGGATGGTTCTTCGCCTATGTGTGACCTGAGATTGTCTGGCAACTAGTTCAGGGTGTACGCTGCTTACTGCCCGAAGACAACCGATATAGGCTCCAGCACGCCCCGCGACTCTTGTGAGGATAAGCAAATCAGAAAACGGATCGATGGATGATAAAACAGCAACAAAAAAATCTATTCTAAGTTTCAAAGGACTATTTTGTTTTGAAATGAAACCGGAAATAATCTTCGAGTAAATGATGCGAGTCAGACAATTCTTGACCAAGTAACGGGCAACAGGGCAGTGTTAACCGGTGGTAAACCAAAGTCACCAGTTTTCTAAAAAAAAAAAAAACTAAAAAAAAACGAGAGCTTGTGGGTATTCTTATGACCGAATAATACGAAGAGACATTTCTAAAGTCTGTTGCTGTCCCGCTTCGACACAAGGCTGCGCATCATGCGGTCCAAACGCAGGCCGAGTGAGAGAGGAAAAGTCTGAAATTCTTCTCGCTGATAATCTAAAAGTTGAATGAGGGCGGAATAACACTAACGAAGGCGGACATGAACTTCGGCGTCCCCGCGAACTCGCTGCTTCTTCTACGTGCCTGCGATGAGGGGGACTACGAAACAGCTCGGGGGATCCTGGAGCCCGGAGCCTCGAAAGACTCTGGGAGGCAGAGCAGACTGCGCTCGGACGCGGGCTCGGAGTGCAACACGGCAGACTTGTTGTTGTCTCTTGTACCGGTGGACTGCACGGACGAGGAGGGAAACACCGGCTTGCAGTTTGCCTCGGCCAGCGGTCATGAAAACTTGGTCCGTTTTTTGCTTCGAAAGGGAGCCTCAGTGGACAGCCGGAACAATTATGGCTGGACGCCCCTCATGCAGGCTGCCAGGTGGGCTGACACATCCAACATCTGAATCAAGAATTCCAGTTACTGCAAAATGATTCATATACACTAGGGATGGGCGACTACCGACACATTGTTTTCTGTATCAAGCCTATTCCAACCTTATTTTAAGGTATCGGGCACTCCTGGACACTTCCGATACCAGCCACTGATACATACGGAAAAAAATCTGAAATGAAATTTTTATCAAAAGTAATAAATGTTTTGGTACTCAGTATCGGTGAGTAAAAACACTCATACTGGTATCAATATGGGAAAATAGTCATCTATCATCCCCCAATATATATAGTAACCTATCATTTGCACAAGCCAGGTTTTGATCGACAATTGTTTTACATTATAACAGTTATCTATCCTCTGTGTCTCTTTGCATGCTTAGATTTGGTCACCTGACCGTCGCCCATATCCTCCTGGAGAATGGGGCAGACATGAACGGACGAAACAGGCTGGGTGCAAGTGTCCTGACGATGGCCGCGCGTGGGGGACACACGCACGTCCTGAAGCTTCTCCTGGAGAGCGACGCCTTTGTCGACGACTTTGATCATCTGGCAGCGGCCGCAGAGGCAGTCTCCAATGGAAATAACAACAACGGCTGCGGGTTTGACTACGCTGTCGTCTCTCACGGTCAAATGGATGTGCACTAGTCACAAAATTATTATTATTAATATTTCTTTCACTTTCACATTCCCTGCGCAGCGCGGTCGGTTTCGGAGCCGGCGAAAGGCTGCTCAGGAGGCGGCGAAGGCTGCGAGGCGGCGGGCGCGATTTCATGGATGTTACAGCGCTGATGGTGGCGTCTCAGCACGGCCACGAAGCCACCGTGCGTCTGCTGCTGGAGTGGGGCGCAGACGTCAGTTTTGCACAGAAGACCACCGGCTGGGGGCCCCTGATGGTGGCTGTGCTGAGTGGGAAGGTCGGGCCTTTCGTGCACTCTTAGTGCGCTCGAGTTTTAAGAAACAAATACAAATCGAGTTGTGCTCTCCGCAAGGTGTCCGTGGCCCAGCAGCTGGTGGAGCGCGGCGCTGATCCGGACCAGGTTAATGTGTTGACCAAGACGGCATTTGAACTCGCCATGCAGCTAAAACAGAGAGAGATCAAGGCGTACCTGGATTCCATCACGACTGTACGACCACAGACTGGTATGACTTCTTTTTCTGGACCTTTCTTTTTCCAAGCATTTTTCCTAATTTTTTTTTAGTTTTTCAATATCATACTGTTGTATTCTTTGCAGTTACTCAAAAATTGCACCATTCATTTCCATTAACTACATTTTGTAGAGTGGGGTTGTCATGTTAAAAAAAAAAAAACCCACTACATTATACTTTAATTTAATGTAATAATCGGTTTAGGGGAAGAGAGTTGTGCATCGAACGACGCACGTCACATAAACACAAAGCATTGTACTACAGGAGCTGTGTCATTGTTCCCTTCTTTTTGCGTGTTGCCGAGATCGGCCTTTACGGCAGTTAACGCTCACGTGAAAGCGAAAGCAAAGGTGGGAAACGCTTCCCCAGTACGTTCAACTGCTTTGATGCTTCCCTGCATCAGTAGTTTAGCATTTCACCGGGGGAATGTATTTCCGTTGGGTGATTCATAACAGCCAAGGTTTGGAAGGAACCTGGAAAATCTTGAAAATGTTTGTTTTCATGGTTTCAAAATACCCCAGTTTTGGGCAGTATTTTTTTGAAGTGCTTAAAATGTACAAACGTGTTTCTTGTTTCTTTAACCGACACGCAGGCACACATGCACATACAAGGCATTGATCAGTCTTGATTGTTTCTTCCCAGATGATGAAAGACGAAGGCCAGACGTGTTCAGCGCCCTCAAACTGGGTATGTTGACGTGATTACCTTTCTAAATATACGTTTACGGATTGTTTAGAAGTTGGTTTTTTTCACACACCCCCCCCCCCCCCCCCCTCCTGTGTCAATGCTCAGGAAATTCCCAGCTAGTCAAAGAAATTTTGGAAGAAGATCCCACTCAGGTGAATTCCTCCAATCAGGAGGGAGCGTCGCCACTGATGATGGCGGCAGTGAGCGGCCAGTTAGAAGTCGTGCACCTCATGGTGGACAAGAAGGCCGACGTCAACAAACAAGATGGAGTCCACGGGTGGACGGCCTTGATGCAGGCCACATATCACGGGTGAGCAGGAGCCGCGACAAATTTCACAATAAGAGTGAGGATGATGTCTATCTATGGTTGATTATAAAATCACAATGGAAAACGTTTTTTTTTTTTTTTGATGATGTGAGATCATGGTTTTTTTTCCCCCTCATTCAGAAATAAAGATGTTGTCAAATACCTTTTGAGTCAAGGGGCTGATGTCAACCTTCGAGCAAAGAATGGATACACAGCTTTTGATTTGGTCATGCTGCTGAATGATCCAGGTATCCACGGCTATGGATTAAGTCATGCAATGTATCATTGATTTATTTTTTTTTTTTTTTTTACTGAATTTTATTGTTGTGTATGCACTCATACAGAATAGGTCATCTTCAGACTGTTTCAGTGTTAACTTACAATAGTCGTACTTACTCTACAGCAGGATACTTAATATGTCATGTTATTTCTATGTCTTTCTGTTTTATTTTTTTAGGAAATTACTGTTTTTTTCCCCCCACTTTTGAGTTCGTGCTTGAATTACAGATTACCGTTCATTGTTTTTAATCTTGGGTTTGTTTTGTCAGACACCGAGCTAGTGCGTCTGTTAGCATCGGTGTGTATGCAAGTGGATAAGGAGAGGTCCAAACACCGTGGCAGGAATTCCGTCGGTCATTCCAAAGGCAGGCTTGCCCTCAACAATGCTCCTGTGCCACCTGATGACAAAGGAGGCCTCAAGGTGAGTTTTTTTTTTTTTGGGTCATTGCCTTTTAGTTGCTCTCATATGCCGTTAAATCAATTATAAATACTCCCTATGATGGCAGTACAGCGGTGCCTTGACTTGCCATCAAAAACATGTTGTGGTGATTGATTGTTGTGGGGGGGGGGGGGAGATTAATGGCATTTGTAATAAAAAGATCTTTGAATTTGTAAAATGCGAAACTGCAAAGATGAATGAGTTAAATAATGAATACACGCCACAAATGGACATGCTGGGCTGCAACGCCATTTCCAGTCGTGGTGGAATAGGATGTCAAATCGGTTCCGGCGGCTGAAGCTGACTCACACCCTGAGGCACGGCCTTTTGTCCAATCGACTGGCTCCATTCCCCGACGACGCGGAGACGTCCTTGGACGCCACGATGAAAGCTGATGCAAAACCCGCTGGTTCCGTCAACGCTGTTGTGGCCCCCACTGGTGCCCAGGGAGGAAGTGACATCGGCGCCGTCTGGGCAATCAAAAGCAAAGACACCGGTAAGCCAAGCCACAGAATTGTAGGAGGGAGAGTCGAGAGGTCAGAGTCAACAAAAAGCATCCGTAAAATGATATTCTAACATAAATGTGGTGTCGCTTACGTCCTCAGGTCTCTGTAGGGCGTCGTCAGAAAAGGAGGACATGCTAATTACCACAATGGTAGGTGTTTTTACTTTCAGGAAATCATACTGAGGGTTTATAGTACATGAAGGAGCTCGATATGAAAAATGGCATGAGAATAAGAAGAATGTGCCGAATTCAATTTGGTTGCAGTGAGCGCATTAGCGATCTCATCATATTTGGTATAGTTTGTCGCGCTTACAAAATGTTGAAGCCTTGGCAGAGGTCTGCACTTTTTCAGCGTTCCCGACGTTGTGCTTTTCGCATTCAGCTTCGGAGTGGCGCTCCCCTGGCCCGCCTACCTAATGACAAACTGAAGGCAGTGATCCCGCCCTTCCTGCCCCCATCCAACTTTGAATCATGGAACTCGGACCGCTCGCACCTCCTCAGGGAGGGAAAAAGCGAAGCATCCCGGCTTCCTATGCCTCCACAGAGAAAGTTGAACAGCAGCGGCAACTCTGATATTGTGAGTGTTATTGCGCGAGAAAGATAAGGAGTTTTTATCTGCTCAAACCTTTTAATGCTTGTTTTTTTTTCCCCTTCTCGATTGATCTAGACATCAATCAGTCGAGTGGTGAGCAGGTCCATGAAGTTTCCCGGCATTCCCAAGGGGCCCTCGTCCTCATCTCCTTCCAATTCTGGCCACTACCACTCGCCTCACTCCTCTGGGGGTTCCAATGGCGTGGCAGGGCTCAATCGGGACACGCACAACCGCTCAGGTTCACATGGGTCACAGAAACGCATCGCTATGGAAAGCGCTTTGTGTATTCGACATCCTTGATATCCAAATTACGGTCCGCGGAGCATTAAATTAGTTGTGCGACTACTTTGCTGAATTGTCTTACTCGTGAGGACAAACGGCGTACTGATACACCTCAAGATGGAAATTCAGGATATTGACATATCCACGCATCTCATATTTTGTATCTTTCACAATGGAGTATTCACATTCTTTCCACTAGGGGGCAGTGCAGACGGTGTTCTCGCCCAGATAGCGGCCCAGCGGAAGAAGGCTGCCGGCTTGATCGATGTGAAGACTCAACCTCCTGAGAAACGGCACAGTCAAACTCTAAGTCCGCCTCCTTCCGCCACCGCCGGCATGCCAGCGCCTGATTCCAGCCTCCCTGACACCTCCTCACACCCCAATCTGCTGACCTCTGACATCTCCTCAAGAAGGGTCAGAATCCTGTTTTATTTGTGTAGCGAGTTGGTTAAAGTGTAAACAAAGCCTTCCGTATCATTAGACCCAGACAGAACGAGTTAGTATATCAGACCGACGTGAGGACTGATCAGTTGTATAGATTTGTGAAATAGGAGACCTCCAAATGCAACGTTGCCATTATTTTAGTTCGGGTCAGTGGTAGTCACTCACGTTTTGCCACTCAGTCGTACCCTGCCTTTCGTTTTCTGATTCGGTGTTGATGCACCCATGATGACTAACAAAGCATTCTTCATTCCTTTCAGAAGATGGATTTGAAGAGGAGACCTCAGTCTGGGAATTCATCCACCTCTAAGAGCACATCGCCCACTCTGACCCCGTCTCCTTCGCCCACCCCTAAGCCTCCCGGTGGGCAAGACTCCTTGTCCTCGGCTTCTTCCCATCCTCGCTCAAAGAGCAGCGGCGGCTCCAGTAGCGGAACCATTACGGATGAAGGTAATGAAACACCGGCAAAATGACGTGAAAGCATGAAATAAACTTCTACATTGTTATCGTTTGGATTTTTCAGATGAGCTATCAAGTATCTTAAAGAAACTGTCCTTGGAAAAATATCAGCCCATTTTTGAGGAACAGGAGGTACTTATTCCTTTCTTCTACTACACTTACTTCGTATGTAAGGGTTACGTTGTAATGACAAAAACATGCTTGGTGACGTTAAATTGCTGTGCGTAAAAAAGGCCGTAGTTGCAGATACGCTTATCCGACCAGCCGGGAATTTTTCCGCTTTTCCTTGTAATTCATTAGGTGGATATGGAAGCTTTTTTGACACTAACTGATGGAGACCTGAGAGAACTTGGCATCAAAACGGATGGACCTAGACAACAGATCTTGGCGGCCATATCAGAGCTCAACGCTGGGAAGGTACACGAAATGGAAAATCGTTTGCCGTTCAATCTCCTCTCACACCAGATTATGAGAAAAACGTTTTCATACGTGATGGATCTTCATCCTTTCCTGAGAGTGCGCAAATCAAACTTGTGTGCCTCGTTCAGGGCCGAGAAAGGCAAATCCTGCAAGAAACCATTCACAACTTCCAGTCATCCTTTGGCAGCAGTGCCAGTAACCCGAGACCGCCTGGAGAGCCGCGCTGTGAGTGTTTCATCCCTGAAAGATTTCGTCATTTGAGGGAATGTTCATCTTTCTTGTCTTGCTCAATAGTGATGAATTGACACATGGATTGCGGGGATTCAGACCTCGTGAAGAAGCCTTTGAGCCACGACCGCCATATCGTTATTGTTTTTAATTTTAATATTGTTTATTTTTGGCCAAGAAGTGGTTTCAATCCAAATATTTACTATCATTATGACTTTACTACAGTGAACCCTTACCAAATTGCAGTAGAATTCGCATTACCATAGTTATTATTATTATTTTTTTTACATATCCTTGGTAACAGAGAAACTCACCTATTTGCAGTTTTTTCCCCCTCTCATAAAAGCAATAATGTTCAAGCAATGAATGGATTTACATGGTAGTAGGAACAAGGAAATGAATCGGCGATGACCTGGTAATGACTGTTTTATCCCCATTTTTCCACTTCAGCTCCAGCTAACTGGACGAGGCACCAGGTTCCTTCCTCCAGTAAGAGGTAACTCTGAAATGGACTGCAAACCACTGAAATTAATCCTCAAATCCCATTGACCCCCGATTTATACGGACACTCAAGCGACGAAGGTGTGGCAAAGTTACTACAGAATGTAAAAACAAGTCCCGGTACAAATATACTGACTGAGAAAATGTGATAGACACAGCAGGTTCGAAGTTTGTCAGAAGGTTTTCAATGGCAAAACTGTGACCAAAAAAATGTGCAATTGTGAGGAAAATAAAGGGAGACGAAAAAGATATACCGGTACTGGGATGCTTGTATGAGTATTTTCTGTTATGATGGAGTTCTTTGGTAACAGACAGTTTAGTTGTGAATTAAATAAACATGAAGGTGCTTTCATATATTGATAGTTTTTTTTTGTATTTTAGATCTAGAGTCTAAATATAAGTAACATTTTCCAGGGGGCCTCTCATTCAAACTTTCTCCGAAACTGAATGTACTTGGAATATATTAAAAAACTGTATTTCGAAATTCATTTTGCCTCTGGCTATGCAACACTCACAACATTTTTGGGGTCACATGAGCCTGATCTTGGGCAGTGGCTTTCCTGCATTGTGTGTGTGTGTGTGTGTGAGTATCCCAGATGACTTGTGACTCGTTTCCCGCAACGCTGTCAACACTTGTACGCATCCGTGAAAGTTGGTTATTAGCAGCTGTATCCAACACCCACTGAGCATGTTTGTCTCAGGCCAGCATATTGTTAGCATAAACAGTTGCTGGCTCATTTCACCTCACTTCATTTCACTGTCAACATCCCTCCTTGCAACAGAGAGTCAAGTTGCCGCCAGGGATTGCTCAAGGCATCTTTGGAGTATTTGCTGTTTCTCTGTTTCCACTCATGTTGAAACGTTGTAGCACCTGCACAAAAGAACCACATTTTGAGATATTTTCATTTCTGTGTCTTAATTTCAGAGGGAAGGAAGTACATTTAAGGGTAATTTTATTGAAAGTCACACTATTGCAACTGGGGATTTATATTGATACCAAAGCATCCCTGTCGCTTTAAAAAGCCAATGATTGTGTTGGGATGTATTTTTACTTTTCTCTGTGGCATACCGCATAGGTGCGCTCTCCATCACAGATGCCAGTATGTTCACTCCTGGCCCGTCACGTCCTGATGTAGTTTCTCATTCTATCAAGGCATTCAACTGATGAAACGTGGATGCCAAGAGTCAAACGACATCTGTCTTTGCACGCGTTGTCGTGGAATACACATCAGGACAGCAGAGGGCAGTGTGGTACACTGTCCATTTCAATGTTTTCCCCCTGAATTTGCAAGGACAGAGATTTCAGTGGCACGCTTTAAAGATAATAATAGCTGTAAATGTATATTTAATGCAACTTCCAAAGTGTGCATTTTTCTCTGATTGCATAATTTCCAACTCAAAAATATGCTGTTAATGACAAGCTACTTTTTTTGCTCTATCGTGGCCACTTTTATAACAAATCGTCAAAAACACATCAACGGAGCAAACGAAGGACGCAATTTTGATTTTAATAAATGGAGATACCCTCTGCTGAGCATGGAGAAAAATGTAATTTTAATTTAAGTAGAAGCTTCCTTTGCTGACTGAAAGGACTGTCGTATTGGCAAAGTAATTAAAAAATGGGACTGTACTTAGAATTGATTTTTTTTTCCAGGTTGCTTCATACCCTGCAGGTTGTGCAAACAAACTGGAATATGAAGCAAAATTATGTTAAATGAATGTTTGAATAATAGGAATATTTTATAATATTCACAAGTAGTAAAAGAAGCAAAAATCATCAACAAATCTTAAAATTGGTCACGAGTTTGTTAAAAGGGGAGTAACATCGAACAAGGCCTGTGAGTTAAATCATAAAATATAAAAAATAAAAAAAATACAGTATTTGAAAAATAATTGTGGTCAAGGCGCAAAAGTGATGGGCGAAAACTGTATTTCCTGTAAATGTTAACACGCCAAGGCTAAGTCATCGGACGAAGGTGAAATTGGTCAAATATATTCTATTGGAATCATCAATGTTCAAATACAGTATCATGGCCAACAACGGCAGTAATAGTCAGTGGCGAGAACGTTTCCTCTACAAACAAAACTATTCAGTGTATTCTCTCCATCTTGCTCTTGTTTTGAAGGCTAATAATGTAGCTTCCGTCCCATGCTCCCCTCTTCATTGAATTTGACGAAATTACTAAAACCTGACTTCCGAGTGTCGCCAGCCAACGTTTAAAAATCCCCTGCACATCAAATTAATTCGACAATATAAGTCCAGTTCGGCAAAGGATCGCGCACGTGCATACTGAATTTCCTCGTAAAACCAGTTTCGCAGCGAGAGAAAAATCTTCCTTCTCGTAACTGGCGTTGCCGACCGCAGACAGTCCCTAGTTTGAATGTGCACATTAGCGGCTGGACTGCCCCTAGCGTGTGACCCCTCCCCTAACGCTGCTCTCCGTATGCGCGTGCGTACAGCGTCAGGGTCGGTTTGGGCTGATGCCCACTTCACGTGAATCCAGTTAAAACCCAAACTATCTTTAGATGGTTAGGATTTCAAGATAAAACGCGTGATTTATCATCAAAAATGTCCTTAACAATACATCATATAATTTTACTTGCCGTTTTTGTTTTTGGAGTGCTGTAACGTCACTGAAGTTGAATGGAAAAAGCAGAGATAAAACTTGACTTGTTATGTTACGTTTCCTCCATGTTCCTTAAAGGTGTTTTAAAAATAAAAACTCTCAGTGTTTTACTGAGGCATTGAAGTTAATGTGTCACAAATTAGACGCAAAATCAACAAGCACGGCACTGTAACGTATTTTTTCCAATATGCGGGCATCACCTGAAAGCAGCACAAACCTCGTGAAGCTAGTATGCTTATGAGCGTCTGTGTGTGTGCGTGCGTGTGTGCGCGCGCTCTGTTTGTGAGGCGGAGTTGCGTGCGAAGAGCTCGACATGTCATTCAGAGGAATCCGCCACCTGAAGGGCGAGGAAGTGAAGGCGACTCAATTGGGTATAAAGCATCAGGCAACATCTGCCGCGAGCAGTACAAACCTGACGAAAACATCAGCTCGGAGCTTTTCGATTGATTTGATTTTCCCGTGGATTTATCACTTGCCACTCTTGGGTGGGTACACCCCCCCTGGCCCCGGGACGCATCTCTCTTTTTTTGTGCTTAATGTGACTCCACTGCAATACTATACTGGACTTAACTGACAACCACAGCGTGTCTGGGTGAGTTGCACTTTATTTCTAATCAGCTTTATTGGTTTATTAATATGTTATTTGGCTTTTCTGACTTGTTATGCCGCTACTTTCCATTTCGAACTAATGAGTAGTTGGTATGTTATTTACCTTAACTCTGTTCTTCAGTAGTTTATTGGAGATAGGGTCTAAATAAGCCACTTGAGTTTAAAGGAGTTTGAACCCAACTTTTCTCTCATGCTGTCAGTCTCAAAACCAACTAGGAGCCACATGGAAGGTTGAAAAGTCCCCCCGTGGGTTTTTGTTTGTATGTGTCTCCTTCCACAGCGCACCTGTTATCTCCACGGAGCGCAAGATCATGATCCCTCCTGGAGACTGCATGTACGCGGGCAGGAAGCGGAGGAAGCCCGTCCAAAAGCAGTTAAGAATCATATTTTATAATTTTGAGGAAAAAAAATTTTTTTTGGATGATGATTTGATTTGATTAGGAGGCTTACAATCGAGTGACACATCAGTGGTCTTACACACACGTTGCAGCTATGATGACATTTCGACCCATGTCAGCCAAACAGCACGAATGCATTTGACTATACAGTATAAGATGCAAGCAAATGTGGTATTCCGCTTCAGCTTTGATGTCTGTTTGCAGATCGCATGACTTTTTTTCCGCCTGCATATAATTTGTATGTTCTTGTCTTTGAATATACTTGTTTAGTAGCTGCAGGCTCAAGAGGTTCTGTGTGTGCATCGTGGTGTTGACACTTTATAATATATACAACATATGACTCCCCAGCCACAACCCAAACCTTGTCTGCTCCTTTCATAACCATTAAAGCTATAAAGCATGCAATTTTCAGAAGTTGTCTTCAAAAGGTGACGAAAAAGGAATACAACGATACAGTTTCACGCACCACATTTTTAAGGTGTTTTAATAATCAAGCAAAATCCTCCAGTGACGTACGATATGCCATCTATTATTTTTTTGTTTAATTTATCGAAAGTATAGTATATATCAACTCTGAGTCGAATGGCATAATTCAGTATTATTTAATTAAACGTTTAAGCAGTAACTTAGTTATCTTGCATGTTGACATAAATGCAATGAAGAAAAAAAAATGCATGCACCAGTAAGCTAAAAAAATAAAACACCCCAAAATTGTTGTCTGTAGGGTTGTTGGGTTTAACTAAGGAAAAAAAAAAAAAGCCCCAGTCGTTACAAATATATAAATCATGCCATTCAGGACAACCATATTGTAGTTCTTAAATCATTTTTTTTTTTTTCTGTAAAGACATTTGCTGTTACTGGAGGAAGAACAAAACAGTTTTGTGTGGTGCACTGAGAAAGGCTGCCGGAAAAGTTCGAAGGCAGGAGCATTTGCAGAGATGATCATGTGTGTCTCTGCCAAAAACAACAATTCAATTCCAAAAAATGTTTTTTTTTTGTTCCATCAATTTATAACCAATGTTTCAAAACATGCCAGTGCTTCTAATAATTGATCGTTTTATCTTGTGGAGCAAGATTATCAGTGCTCGGACAGCTAAAAGTGTCACCTTTACTAAAAATAATTTTTTCAAAAAGGTCAAAATGTCATGTTGTTATTGTATGATTTGAAACTAGCTTTGCCCAAAACAGTTGCGTGCACAAACTGTTTCTGACCGCTTGTCACCATGTTTCCAAGTCTAGGCAAGTTTGTGACAAAAAAACACACACACACACACACACACACAACACGAGTGACACGTTGGAATGGGTGAAAAGCTCCCAAAAATACTTTTTGCCGTGACTTCATTTCCAAATCTTTGACTGACTCCCCGTGCATGTGCGGCTCACCTCACCAGGAAGCCGTCGTCTTCTAATGAGAAAACGAACCCGTCCAAGAGGCACCGGGACAGGCTGAATGCCGAGCTGGACCGGCTGGCCAGCCTGCTGCCGTTCCCGCCGGATGTCATCTCCAAACTGGACAAACTGTCTGTGCTGCGCCTTGCAGTTTCCTACCTCCGCGTCAAGAGTTTCTTCCAAGGTAAAGGGGATGACATTTGCAAGGACTTGTTGTGCGTGTCTAGCTCAAAGAACACAGCGGGTTTTCGACACACAGCGAGTAGCATAATGAACGCACGATGTTCCGTATGTTTCGGAGGACATTTTGGGGGGCAAAAGCTGTCCGCCTAAACTGAAGGATTTTGCTCAACCAATCAGGAGAGCACATACAGTATAGAACGCGCACACTCCATTTTAAGATGCCTTTACTGTACCATGGATGCTGTTTGCTAGCACATGCTTTTAATTAGAGTGATTCACGATTTCAAAAAAGCCTTTTCTTTCTCAAATAAAGGTGCACTGTTGTCATATTTCATACGGCCCGCAACATTTCGAGCAATTAAAAATCATGCAAAAAAAAAAATCCAGGAGGCCACAGAATCTGTGGTCCACAATGCATATCGCTTGAGAAAAGTGACTTTTCTTCCAGTTTTTGCCATTATTACGAGATCAAGTGACGTCTCAATCATTTGGTGGAGGGCCTGAATTTAAGAACAAATTACCGTAATTTCCGGACTATAAGCCGCGACTTTTGTCACACGCTTTCAACTCTGCGGCTTATTTAATGAAGCGGCCTATATAAAGACTTTTTTAACGGCCGCCTGTGTACCGTCTTTCTTTGTAAATATCTCATGTAACAATATGGGCACCTGCGGCTTATAGACGGGTGCGGCTTATGTGTGTACAAAATGTTTTTTTCCTTTAAAAATGTAGTGGTGCGGCTTATAATCAGGTGCGGTCTATAGTCCAGAAATTATGGTATTATTCTTTTTTTTTTGTTATAATTTCTCAAGGGCAATATAGAAAGGCAACTTTTGTTGGAGTGGTTGTCAAATACTTACGAGCGCTATGGAGGTTATCATCGGATAGTTACACACCTGAATGCGAAGATCCTTTTGTTTTAATGGCTATTTGCTTGAACTCGCCTTGCTAACGGAGGCCTCGATCAGCCTTGCGCGTGGTGAAAGGAAGAAGCAATTAAGTTTGGTATGATTAATTTCCTGCGCGGCCTTCCTGCGTCGCCATTTCATTCGGCACGACTCTCGATGGGGGATCAGACAAGTGCCGGTTGATTTCTATAGGATGTGACTGACAGGAACACGATGAGCTCTGATCTGCCAGGAATCCGACCCCAAATCCCCATCTTCCCTTTGGGTTTTGTAGACCGGCGGTGTAATGAAAACGTTATTTTTCAGGCCCGCGCTTGCTTTCCCGCCCTTTCCGCGCTCTGAAATCCACTTTCAAATAGGTCTGGAATGCCTTTGAAGCACAGAAACATCTTTTCTTCGAAGGAAACAATAGGGAGGTTGTCTTTTCACCTTGCTTGAGAGGAGGCGGCGAGCAACCGGAGCAATTCTGTTGTTGCAGTTTGAAAGAAGACAACATTGAAATTTCAAGTTTATGAGGCTGGTTTGCAGACATTTGAAGGAACCCTTAGCTTGGACTTAACTGAACTGATTTATTTGTGCTTATTTCTTTGCAACATCCACTGAGTGGGATTGGCAGGCGGCGTAGTTTTCACACAAACGTCCACCCGCTCACCCGTTCTACTCATTTAGCTTAGCCATCACGCAAAGTTGCAGTACAGGTGCTAATCGGACTTATTAAATGCGCCTTTCCGGGGCGACAGCTCACGCAGAGGTAAAGACGACAAGCGTGGCCTCAGGGGGAAGAGTCGCGACGGGAGGCGTTGACGGTGTCGTGAAGGGAAGGCTCGGAAAATGACAGCTCGGTGGAGTGTGCGAAAGTGACGAGAGGTGCGGTGTGGCAAGCTGTCGAAAGTGACGGCGGGTCCGGTTTTTGCTCTTGTTGCGGAGTCTTGCATGTACGCCACATGCCCCGCATGTCACATCGAAGATCTGGACTCATTTTAGGAGCCTGGCTTTGAACGCTCATCAAGGGCTCTCTGTTGAGTTGCTCTACTTCTGTCAGGAATCTTATCAGCGGCGCCGGTTGACCGGCTCACTTGTCGTTTGATGCTCCACTAATGAAAATAATTAGTCGGACTGGAACCGAGGCCTTTGCTTCATTATAAATCTGCAACGCGCGCCCGCCGCCGCCCTCTCCTTGGAGTTTTTTTCTCCACTGACCTTTGGTGATATTCCTCGCGCTTCTTATTTGCTCACCAATATGAAGACCGGATCAAAGTTGATTTCACGGACGCTCATGTACTTCTGGTTTATGTCCACTGGAGGGACTTTTGTGAAGTTGTGATGTGGCGAAGCACAGATTTGAGAGACTTTGGGTCTGAGCACAAGATGTGCCTTTTTAAGCGTTTTCCTATAAATGGTGTGCATCAGACTGACAATAATAATTAACCCTTGGCATCAACAATACACACATAATCCCCCTCCTCCTCCCCCCCATTACCCATTCAATAAATGTCACTTTCCATTTCCTTTGTGGTAATATTTGCTTGCTTTTAAAAAAAAAGGGGGGGGGAAAAAATTCTACGTTTCTATAAAGGGAATAGACAAAAATATCCTCAAGCTATTTTTTCATAAACCCTTAAAAACGTGTGTGTGTGTGTGTGTGTGTGTGTGTGTGTGTGTCGGGTGACTGATATTCCCTCCTCTTCCATGTTAGGCCCCGGCCTTCACTGCAATTGTTGAGCTTGTTAAATATTTACTCTAAGGATTAACTGTCTCTCCTTAGTTGTCTTTCTGCCCAATTACCTTTTTTTTTCTCTCCTTGAATGTCGTTTTTTTAGGAGCCTGCCCCGTTTGGCTGTCTCCTTTGATATTTTCAAAACAGTTGTATTTTGTCCAAATAAAAACAAAGAAATGTTTAGTATACGGTATGTGTAGGTTTAAGGGTTGATCTGGTGCGGTACATTGTGCGATGGGTTTAGAAATGCGTCGTGTGGTATGGTCGGGCGCAGTATACAGTAGATCAAGATCCTGGGTAAATACGTTCAACCAAATAAGTTAGAAATTGTGCAATCTGGCACTCCTTCAAAGCTTATTTTGAAACACATTGACGTTTCAGCCGTTGTGGCCTGAACTGGTGTTCCAGTGTTTGCAATTTTAACAATGGGACAGGGTTGACCAAGAAGACATGGCAGCCTGGAATGTATGTCTGCTATAGTAGAAACAAAATGAAACGGAATGATTCGAGCTTGACGGTTGCAAAACAAAAGGGCTAGCTCATGCCTGAGGCTAATTTAAATGGAAAAGGCAGGTCCATTTAACTCATTCAGTACCAGCCAATTCTAGACCAAGTCTGAAAAGACGTTTAAAAACGTCATTGGGAGTGAATGAGTTCAAAACAAAAAGGGAAAAATAAAATGCCGATTTCAAGCAAAGGTAATGTAAACATTCAGTCATGAATTGATGCGATGATGGTTAAAATCAAGACATCGTCTTGCCCATATGTCGCTGGGCTACGGCACCTAACGTCGTCGAAAATAGAAGCCGTCCAAAGAAGTGCTTTAACACACGTTGATGAAATCCGAGATCGGAACAGAACATAAACGCCGCTTATATTTGTTCCCAGATTGAAGCTCTTTCTTTTGACTTATCAGCCCATCCGTCAACGCTAACTGATGCTGTCACTCAAATAAATACCTGAGGAGTAAATATATCCCTGTCGCAGTGAGGCGTGCATACACGAACGTGATCGTCTGGAAGCCCTCAATTAAACACACAACCGTCATACCGTTTGACGCGATGAAAAAAGGGGTGCGCGTAACAACCACTCACGGTAGACCGATGGTCACAATTTACGTGTGTATGACAAATGCGTGCGAGTGAATGTGCGCCATTGTCTGAGATGCCTTAAAAAGAGGAAGAGAAAGGCCGCCGGGACGGCAGGCCCACGCCATTCATGACGTCGTTCGACAGACAGCAGACAGCTTTGTGACTATGGAGGAAATCGATCGCAACAAATGAAAACAAATGGCGCTCTTGTTTTACACCCCACCCCCCCGCCCCCCACAAAAAAAAAGGGGAAATGCTTCAAAGGGATTTTTGCTTACGGGTGGAGAAAGTGAAACGGGTCACATTATCGATGGACTTTGTTTGTACTCAACTCTTGCTGACCCTCGACAGCACGACACAGTCAAGTTAGGGTTGAAAAGTTTAGCAGTGGTACCGCTCAAAGAGTTATTTTCATGAAAATCCTTTTACATTCTGTTTGGGTCCAATTTGACTCATTTTAGACATTTGAAAGCAATCCAAATAATCTTTCCGACAGCCTGAAATTTGCATTTTATGTCCTGAAGTGATCCAAAATCTGCGAGTCCAGTCAAATTGGACCTTTGTGTTACGCAAATGTGTGTTTCGACGGGGACAGGGAGGAGTTTGAAACCACATTTTCAGAGGTTCGGGCAGAATGGTACACCTTTCGGTGGGTCGTGGGGAAAAACTTGAAACCGTGAAATAGATGAATAGCATCAGAATGATCGTACGAAACATAAGCGACTGATGTCATGCGGCTGACCAGAGGATGTAGCAAAAAAAACCACCAAAAAAACACCCAAAAAAAACCTGTGTCCCCTTCTTTTGACCATTATTTAGGAAATGGTAAACCATAACAAAAAACTGTCCCTGAATTTCCCCAATCTTTTGCAAATAAGAAATTAACAACTCATCACACTGTGCGGTGGATGTTCTTTGCTGTCGTAAAAAAACAAACAAACAAAAAAAAAAAAAAACGGACACACAGTAGTAAAATAAGGTCAACCTAAATGAAGTAAAACAAAATAGAATAAAATGTAAAAAAAAATAATAATAAATTTAATGAACCCTTTGATGCTTGTCAAATGAACCGACGTAGAAACGGTTTTAAATTTTGTGCATATTTTTTCCCCACGGCTTGTTGCAACCTACACAGAATTGACTTATTTTACCTTCATGTATTGTCTTTTGATCATTTCATAGTTGATCAACATTGTTATCTATTCACAAAGGCAGTTTTTCCTCCCGCATTGGATCTCATGAGCTTGCGCAAGTGGCCGTAACGCGGGTGTCCGACGAGCACTTATCTGCACAGCTCAGTGACTCATTTGTTACGTCTGTCCACATCTTTTCTGAAGTGAACTCAAACCTATCGAAGGTCAAAACCTCTGCCCTTTGCATTTGCCCCCCCACCCGACCCACCGTCGCCTCCCCCCCACTCCTGTTGTTTGACCCCAGCCCAGACCCAGTCACCCAGAGCACAACAAGCAAGTAATCACCAGGAATCAGTTGAACTCGAGTGTCAATGTGGCGAGCCGTGAAGAAATGCTGACGTACTGTTGAGTGGAATTCTTCGTCGCTCTGGCCAACCTCACTTTTGAATGCCCCGACGTGCGTTTAAAGCCTTCGCAGCCAAATGTGGCGCGCTTGCAGCTCAGCTCGGACTGAAGTGTTGCTTTCCCGCACAAAAACCACCGGCTCGCGCATCGATGTGGACAAACACGACGTCGGGGCTCCGATCGCATTCCCACGCTTTTCTTTTGACGTTTCGTCGCCTCTCGGCTGTTATACTCGAAGAGCACCCGGGCGGAAAATGGGTTGGGAAGCTCTCGATCCGCGCGCTGTCGAAGCGGGGAAGATTTGCTCTTATGCACGATGATCACCTTCAAACGGGGCAAGCGATGGAGTGCGTCACGTCATTGTCGCCGCATCGCTTCCGTCACCACCTCCTCCTTCACACTCAGCCGCCAGCTCGATGTCTCTCCGTATTTCTTTGATCACGACTAACATGTTGTTATTTCCTCCCCCCCCCCCCCCCGAGTCCTTCTGCATTTCTGCTTGTTTCACTGACCTCTGCGAAAGAAAAAAAAAAAAATCACCTCTCTGTCTTCGTGGGCTTCACGAAGAGTGCGTGACCAGGCTAAATGCCAGCGTTCAGGCTTTTCTCCTTCCTCTTTCCTCCACATGCAACGTCGGTCATTCCGTGCCACCAGTTGTGCGCACAAAGGTAGCGCTATGGATGCGTTCTACGTTTCCGCTGTAAAACGTTAACGTGCTCTGACAAACCTCACGCAGGATCTGGGACTGCTCTCCAGAACCTTTAAAAAGAGACATTGACTGCTGGATCGTCTGCTAGGATCGACAGTTTGGACTATTTTGAAGGGTGAAAACGGATCCGATGTTCAGCGCCGACAGTAATAGAATTCCACCCGGTTCAAAAAAGGCGTTTGTTAATTTTTAAAGAGGTTGATACAGCAATAATCTGTGTTGTGATATGAATTCTCCTTAAACTTGAAGGAGCCCGGGCCCCTTTTCTTCTTTGGAAAATGACGAATTATACATTAAATGACTGCTATATGTTCACTGAACACCAAAATATATGTGTTTTTTTTCAAATATTCAATGCTTTAATCCTAATTTAGGATTAGGGCCAAATTTGACCCTTTGGGATTTAAGGGTAGCATTTGAGTAGCAGAATTTATAGGGGCCAAATTTGACCCCGTTGGTTCTCCAGGGTTAAAAGTGTTTTGCTCAAACCCAAGTACATGCAGAATCCAGCAAAGAAAAACAGGATGGACTGTTTTGGACATATGTGTTTTTTTGTTGTAATTTGGTTTGATGGTGTTATTTTGATTGCTTGGTGAGTTATGAAGCCCTTGTCTGCAGAACATAATCCATAAAAATGGACAGTCTTTCATTTAGTCATTGAAGATGAGCTCTGAGTTCTTACAGGTGGCCTGAGACTGCGTTTTAATACATGTTCTCATGCTGGTTTTCACTCCACGCCGGTCTGGGTTTCAAAAGCTCTTTGATTCCCTTTGTCGTTTCCAACGTAGTTATTATCTGCGCTAAATTGTGCGCTAGTTGCACGTCGGCTCACTCTTCCCCCGCCCCTTTGCCCCCGCACCCTCACGCACGTATGTTGGCCCGCTCCCCGGTTAATGGGCCGCACAATAGGCCAGCCATGCTAATCCCTTGTATGTGTCGAGAAGCATGAATAGAGACGCCGCCGTATGCGTTTAGGATCCTCGCAGTTAACTCATTAGTTGCTTGAATCAAAGGCATGACACTTGCTTTGTCCCTGCCTGGCGTCTCGTGCCACAGACATTGAACTCGCTTGAGTGAAGTCGGACTCTATTGGCTTGGGGGGGGGGGGGCCGACAAAGCCCCGCGGGATCACAAAAGGCCATAAGTGAATTACTCAAACCAGTGCCAAGGGGGTCCCCCGTTAGACGCCAACTGTAACAGCTAGTGGCAGCCGTGCGGCAATGGGAGGCGTGTTCCTTTGCGGTGTGTGTGTGTGTGTGTGCAAACAGACAGGCAGAGTGTGTGTTTGAGTTTGAGTGAGTGTGAATAGACAAACAGAACTCATGCGGAGGGAGCAGAAGCCTTTGTTGGCCCAACACTATTGTTGGAGGCTGTCTTGTGTAATTACTGTCACAGCTACCGCCTAGCGCGCCGCTCGGCTCCTCGCGGGCAAGGAGAGCGCACAGGGGACCACGAGGAGAGCAACAAGCGCACTGGAGATTAGCTCACGGATGCTCTTAGTGCATGCGATGCTCATGCGAGCGCAACGTTGAAGTTGCACAGAGTGCAGCGTTTTGCATTGCATCAAACAATCAAATCTACTGAGTTTTTTTGGGGGGCTTTTTTGTGACACTTAAAGTGACGCAGTAGTGGAAGTAAAGAGTATAATAAACTGACTGATGTGCACAGTGACTTTTAGTGCTAAGGTTAGCATGTTTCCCCCCCACCCCCCATCCTATTTTTAAATTTTGTGAAAAAAAATCATATTTCTTTTCACACGTTTGTGACATATTAGAGGTAAAAAGATTCATTCTGCCATTGAAAACACCTACCTGTGATACTTCTCCCCACAAAGTTAAGACTATAATTAGTTCGGCGAGTGGATTTCTATTTTCATAAGTCCCTGTGGGAAACATGGTTTCCACTTCTGATCGGAGGCCGACCAGCGTCATGCAATGGATTTTCTTTCGACTTTAACTCATTCAGTACCAGCCAATTCTCGACCAAGTCTGAAAAGACGTTTAAAAACGTCTTTGGGACTGAATGAGTGTTAATACATGGCTGTCGCTTCGCAAGTTAGCATCGCTACGCACACAACCAATAAGCACCAAACCTTGCAGGGCTCCTGTAAGAAGATCCTGATAAATGAATGTCTGCGCCAAAAAAAACAACAACAAAAAAAACAGGAGACAGAGCCACATTGAAAAAAGCCTTCTGCTCCCGCATACAAAACTGCTGTTTGGGATTGTCTGACTCTATGAGCCAAACCCAAATCCAACTGACCCCGGGTCAGATTATCTTTAGGTCGCCAATGGTCATGTAAGTTATTTTATTGGTCCTCGAAAAGGCAGGTGTTTGGGCAGCCTCGAAAAACTTTGCCCCACTTCAAAACTTTCATGGTTTGCAAAGTTCACTGACAGTTTAGATTCAAGCAACCACGCAACCAAGAGACTTGGTTGATCTCGATGCCAGCATGCAGAATGAAGAAACGGCCTTTCAACCACATGTCGAAAGCCCATTTGTCGTTATGCCTTTGAACGCTCGTTTTATTATGTGTACTGGAATGGCATGAGGGCGCTTCCATTTTTCTCGAATCTCAAATTTGGGACTTTATCGGACGCAAGAAAGTATGAACCTGGAACAAAAATGTATTTTACTCAATGTACCATATATCTTTTTTTTTTTTTTAATTTCTCTCTTTGAATACACACCTATAGTACTTTTGGGGGATTTTTAACATCACCGTACGTGCAGGAAAAGTATTTCTTGGTTCCAATGAGAAAGGCTTGCCGTCGTCGTCCGCGCACCTCCCCTCTTTCTGTTTGCATGGTGTACAGACAAACCACAAAGAAAGTAATTGATGTCATGACACAGATTCCCTCCTCTGAACCAAAACCTTGGCCGTCATCCTCAAATGGCCCCCGGTTTTCCCCTCCCGGTGAAAACCTGAGGCCTATTAGCTATGGCACAACCAATTTAACATGGCCACCCGCATAAAAAGCTCAGTGGTGTCAGTAATGCGATCTGTTGATGGCTAAACCGAGCGAATGGAGAGCCTATTCACAGTGGCTGATGAGTGAACTTGGTGACACCGCTGCTCTGGCACGATATGGGTTCCCAGTGACAAACGGTTAAATACAAGCACAACAATGTGGAGTTGGTGCAACGCCGTCCCCTAAAAAAATAAAAAAATAAAAGTGACTGCGGCTGCTTTCATTTGGCATGAACTGCTTCTGAAAATTTGTAGCCTCGTGATGGGCCAACATGGAACACGAGCATTTGTTATTGGCTCTAAAAATTGTTTGCACTCACACGGAACACGCGTTGGTTGTCAGGTTTTATCTTCCCGGTGACAACTTGGGCCCATCGTACAGCAAACTGTTTGTGTTGCTTGTCACTTTATTTTATGTTGGCGGACGAATGCTTCGGTGTGCCTCCCGTAGACATGACCGCGTGCTGCTGTTGTTCTCAAAAGTAAATCGATATGTTAACTCGTGGTCGGAAAGATCGCTAGCCAAAAGTGGCATTTGACCCGGTACGGCTTGATGGAACTTCCTTCAACCTGATGAGGTTCCCTTTCGTCATCATTTGATTTGGTTTCAACACAATGGATCGTCACTCGCTTAAGTGAAAACAGTTCCTCATGTCATGTAAAGTGAAATGGATTTACGGTGTACCACTGCTATAACAAAGCAAAGTGTCAAAATCCTAGTGACTGAATCTGCATCGTTATTTAAACTCTTCTGCTTGGCATATGTGTGACACATCTACAAAGTGTCAAAAATACAACACTATTTTTTTTAAGGATGCTTACAAACAAAGGCTTTCAATGTGAAAGTATTTGACTTCATGCTTTGTCTTTTCACGCTGACTGCACTCGACTGAATTTTGTCATTTGAGCGCAAAACAGCCAACAACCAGCCTCTGGGTTATTTAGTGGCTTTCTTAAGATTCCCTCTGCCCAAAATATCGCCGTGTACTACAAATGCGGGAAAGATAAAGCCAGCGGAGGGAATGTGACGCAAAATGGGTTTTGTGTTTGTATGCGTTTCATCGGCTGGCCGGCCACGGCCTTGCAACTGAGGACCCGGCGCAGCCTGAACTCTCATTGAACTCGCGCTCGCTGCCGAATTATGATCGAACGAGTGCGCCTGACAAAATAATGCATACGGAGGGCACAGCGAGAAGGAGAAATTGTAAAGGCGGCGTGTCCTCATGTCACACTGGACGCTTCCGAGGCTTGTCGCCAAGCACAGACGGACAAACCAAACAGTGACGAGCCACATATTGTTCGGATGGGGAGGAAAAATGTTGCATGCACTCAGGCAGGTATCCAGTTAGTCAGGATAGTGAGTATGTTGACAGAATGAAAAAGAGAGAGAGAGAGAGAGAGAGAGTGGTGCATGAAAGGGAGGAAGAGGCAGAGAGGAAGAATCGGGGGGGGGGGGTCTGCTGGTTGCGTGACTCGCGCTTCACTCTGTCCTTCAAGCCCCGGGCTTTGTTTGTTAGCTGGGAGAATGGAAGGTATATTTTAAGTGTTTGACAATAAACAAAGCTGGGACATGGCTCGAATGCATGTCGGGATATTAGAGGGTGTGCACATTTTGTCTTTGAGCGCGTGAGAAAACAACTTGTGCAGTCACACAGTCTTGATTTGAATCGTGGAAAGTAGAAATACTCTGTGACTGAACTAAGGAGATTTTCCAGGTGTTTGGACTTGACTCGAGATCCTGGTGGTCATATAAGGCGGGAAAAAACAGCAGCAACATGAAGAATGCACATCAGGTAACATGAACAGCAAGAGATTCTCCCTTCTTGGCCTTATTTTAGCATGTTTGTGTTCCTCACGACTTTGGCAAAGCTGGTTTGGCTTAACCCCCCCCGCCCCCCCCTAAAAAAAACATACGCAGTTTTGGATGTGGAATCCAAATATTACCTTAGCTTTTTTCGATATGCTCTCATTTTTTTAGTCCTTCTACTTACAGTTGATATAAAAAGTCTACACACCCCTGTTCAAATGCCAGATTTTTGCAATATTAAAAAAAGTGAGACCAGAAAGAATCATTTCCAAACCAGTCACCATTCACACAAAACCTTCAGGCTTTTGCTAGGAAGCCAGGAAAGGTTTTCTAGAACAGCCGAACTTCATTTGGGGTTACTCACGGACGCTTGAAATGATGGCAGGTGTGTGCTGACTCCTATTGAAATTGAGCCACATCTTCAGTTATGAGGGGTGTACACTTTTGCAACCACATCATCTCATTTATTTTGACTTTTTTTTTTAAAACAAGTTGTACAGGTGATAGGTCACATGAATGTTAGGAAAAAGGTTTGGAAAAATGGTTCTTGGTCTTATATTTTTATATGACCAAAACCTGGCATTCGAAAAGGTGTGTGTACATTTTTTAACTCCACATCGGTTCCATACTAAAGTCCCAAGTCCGGCGATTTTTAAACCATCTGACTTCCATTTCATCTTCCGTATTATGAGGAACATGGGCCGATGTGAGTCAACGTTGGCTCCCATGTGTTTGTGACCTCGTTCGCCGCGGCGCCGCGGGCCTCAAACCCGCGCACCGTCCAGGCACCAGCGCTAACATGATGATTTATTCACAAACACAATGACATGACCCCCGAAAGAACACACATGACAACAGATCCAATGTTTCATACCGCGCGCAGGAGCTGCCAGGAAAGTCGTTTCCGATTTAAAGTCAACTCAGAGATATACGATGTGCAATGTAGTTCCTTTTTGAAATTTTGTCAAGAATATCGAAGGTGACAGAAAGCGGCGGCGAGTGTGTCAAATTCTCTCTCCGTCCATGAGGATCATGTTTGAATTGGCATGTTGCAGAGAGCGCTGAATTTAAACAGCTGCTAGCTTTTCGCCCACAGCTTCACACTCGCACACGGACGGACACACACACACACACACACACACACACACACACACACACACACACACACACACACACACACACACACACACACACACACTCTCGCCATGCAGCCCTCCCTTATTCTAAGTTTGCGTGCAGAGCGAGGAATTCTCCATGCTAATGTGCCAGGGTTTGTTTTCATCATCAAATTGCAAATGTTTTAAATATGCATCACACACACGCATACAAGTCAGAGCACTGAGTTTAAATCCTTGTTTTCGTAAAGTGCCGCGGTGCAAATATTGAGCTGGATGTGGTCAGACCAGTGTCTATTTTTCATGCACCACTCCTATTATTTCCCAATCACCGTTGATTCGTCGTGGCGCATTTCTTGACCTGAACAGATGTCAATGCTTTCCTTGGCTGCCGATGTCTCCATTCACACGTGCAAAGGCCGTTGCCGTGCATCAGACATCTTTAGAGGCGTCGGATAAATTCCATTTGATCATTATTGTGGCTTGTAGCGGTGGAGAGCTGCATTGCATCAAACTGAGGTTTCTGTCTGACATTTGGTGCCATCCGTGAAGCAAAATAAAGCAGATCTGAATGATTTTGAAAGACAATCAAATAGTGATACAAAATATATATATATATATATATATATATATATTATTTTATATATATTTTTTGTATCACTATTACATTGTGTATATATATATATAGTGATTTAATATGCGATTTTTTCCCAAAGGCGGGTGCCATGTAATTTTTTTTTTTTAAATAGGCAATAAATTAATCGTTATTACATTAAGCAATATCACATTTATCAAACAAAAAGCAGACTGTCTGACTGAAATGAAGCCGCTTTTGCTCCTCCAAATTGAAGTCTTTGCAATTTGAAAAATCGCATTCCACCCCATTGCGATGTTGTTTTGAATTTGATGAACCGTTCAGCCCTAAATTCATCAAAAGATGTCGGCGCGTGATGATTTCTCTAACGTATCAATTCATAAATTAACACAATGTCTTGGCAAATGCATTGATTTGTTGATGACAGCGTTTGAAAGTTTTGCAGCGCAGTTTGACAAATTAATGGCGATAAAAGCCAGGCTAACCCAGTTTCTTGGCTGTGAAACATCATTCACCCCCCCCCCCCCCAAAAAAAAAGATGTTGATGTTCATGTGACAGGCTGCATCATTGTCGGATGTCGGTGTAAATATAGCTCCCGAATCAAAGCTGACTTACATCCGCACGTCCATACAACTGCCAACGGCGTCATATCCCTCCATCTGTAATATACAATAAGTTCAAACTGATGCAATTTGTGCACATGCTGCGGTGCCACTGTCATGTAAAAAATCCGTTTCGCTTGGAACCCAATAGAACTCGGCTACCTCCATGCATTTTTATTTTATTTTTTTGCCTCTTAGATGTTCACCGTCAGGCCTTGTTTGATATTCCGGGGAACAACGTGCGCTATGGGCTAAGCCCAGTTTGAGAGGCGACTCCAATTGCAGGTTCAACATTGGAGGCGAAGCGGCGTTAGCGTTTTTGTGCGTTTGTGTCTATTATTAGAAATGAGCAAATCAGAGAGGTAGATGGCACAAGACAGGTCATTTAGCAGCTCTCTGGAAGATCATGGCAAACTGTTTTCGTCTTTCTTTCATCGCGGTATGAGTTCCTGAAAATAATTAATGGACAGACAGACACATTTTTCCTTTTTATGTCTTTTTCTCAATGCAAGCCAATATCTAGTTAATGCCAAGACCCCTTTTCATTTTTGGTCTTACGGCAAATAAGATTTCTTTCTTTGCACGCGAGTGTGGTGACCTACTTGTGCCCTCGATATAACACACGCACACACAAAACAGAAAGAAGAATACTTTCATTTGTTATACCTTCAAGCTTAAATGTCGTATTTTTGTATTGTCTATTTGTTCAAAGGATGCTGTCGACATAAGTGGCCGCTATTCTGGATCCGAGCGAAAGACATAGCGGTCCCACTCAAGTCAATTAAGGTGTTACAAAAGTGGGAGCAAACACCAGAATTTGGAAAATAGAGGAATTCGGAAGTAACCGTGCTATTTTATTCGCCTGAAATGGATACGGTGAAACGTCACGGTCCTCGCATGAGTAATATGGGTGTAAACAAAAGCTCACTGGAGAATCCTTCCTCCTGACTCATGGAGAGTGAGAGAGAAAAGCACGGATGGCGGAGGAGAATAGCATAATTGTAGCAGTTTGAAGTCGCATCGGGCCTTTTTTTTTTTTTTTCTCACAGATACAGTCTAAGCGCAGGCTGTCTACTGGCGCCTTGCCACTCAAAGGCCACATTCATCGAGGCGCTGCCGCACTCACACAGGGCAATTGGATCCACCGGATCCCCTTCCCTTCTCACGCGATGTTGTGTCGGCTGGCAGGAAAATGTCCTCAATATGTCCCTCAACGAGTTAAAGACGCCACGTTGATGCGATGTCGATTTTATAAATGCCACACAAGCTCCCCCTGCCCAGTCATGTGTCTCCGTCAGTGTCCCAGTCGCTCGGTCTGTTGTCGCTAAAGAGCAACAGATCATCTCCGCCATCTGTTCATATTTGATTCTGTTGTCTTTTTATTTTGTGGCTTAGGCAACAAAGCTATCAAGTGATTAATATTCAAACAAGCCATCCATCACAGCTCGCCAGAGCAGAGTGGCCACGGACAGTTGCGATTGCTACGGTGAGCCACAACAAATAATTGCGTTGTTTACAGACGGTAAGTGGCGCGCAAACTCCTTTTATTTTCCAACTGAGTCATTCCTCTGTGAACAACAAAGTCAGTAAACAACCAAACGAGAAAAAAAATTCTGGGATTTAAAAAAAAAAAAATTCTTTTTGACTATGGAGCTTTTCACAATGACGTCACACGCGCTTTCCCCACTGCCGCCGCTAGTGAACAAGGCATGACGTCCATGTTGTTTGCCCAAAGTCGAGCGACTGAGACAACAGGCTTCAATGGTGATTTTAGGCTTCTTTTCTACCGGCAGCGTTTGAAAGTGTGAAGAATCCGTCGCAAAGAAGACACTGGATGAGTTGAATTGTTTCCAAGCGAGATGGGATTTTCTTTTTCGTTGACAGATGCGTTGAGTCACGATGCTTCATTCACACTCTGTCTGTATGCGTTCGTCACCTTCTGTCGTGCCATCTCCATTTTCCGTATTTTTATTGTCATGTTATTATTTCCCCTTTGTAGTTTTAATCGCTTGTCAAATGCTTTCGCTCCGAAGGCTGGTCAACCTCAATCTCCACGCTCCGGCTCCCCCTTCATCGCTGTTCCTCGTCTGCGAGCATGTTAGCGTAGTTTGTAATTTTTTTTCATATGTCCGCTTCATGTGACACGGCTCCTCTTCCCTTCCTTCCCACAACTGATCGGTATAGAGAAGCAATTCCATTACGTGAAATGACATTAAACGTCCCTCTAATTGAGCACCACGGCGCGGCTAAAAGAGGACCCCTGCAATGAGGTCGACATGTCACGCAATCAGATTATACCGTGAGTGACTTTAATGCGGAGCCGCGTTGAACTGGAGTGGAGGGAGATCGGTCGGTGGGGGAGGTGGGTTCGAAATACAGTACCGAAGGGAGGCCAAATTAGAAACGTTGAATTTAGTAGGGCCTCGCCAATAAAGCATTCATCGGTAGGCCTGCATTCTTATTTAAATGTGTTATGTAAAACAACTCAGGACTGGCGGAGTGACATGTTTTACTGGAGGGGCGAAGGGGCGGGTCGTGCACGATGTTGTCATGTCATGTTTGTTAGCAAGCTTCATTTCGTTTTTGGCCGGGTCTGCAACACACCTCCTCGGAGTGTCTTTGTGAGCGCTCATCCAGCATAAACAAATAATTACAACTTTTCTCTATAGCGCGTACATTCTCATGTATTTAGTCAGCGGCTGGACGGCGAGCAGAAACTTAACACCTGCCAGAAACCTTGTGAGCCCAACCTTTTTCCTCTTGGCGAGCTTTTCGCCCCGGCTACTTGAATTCCTTCCCGTGCAAAGCTCCCCAGGGCCAAACCTGTTGTCAATTTCCACGCCGTTTTGGGCCTGTCTTGTTGATATTCTGCTCACCCCTCTTGGGTGAAGTCATCACCAAATGAGATTTGATGAGGCGGAAAACCTTCCGTTGCAAAATTACACAGCATGTGTCAAGATATTATCTTCCATTGCACAGTGAGTTATATGGCAAGGCGGTTCATCTGAACACCACTGCAGATATATCAATTTGTGTTCAATTACAAATCAAAATAGGGGGGGGGTTCAAAAATTGCAATTTTTATTTCATTTTGTCTGTTTTTGCAGTTTTGGATTTTTCATCATAGTTTCATTGTCTAACTTCCTTTTGACATTTAAAAAAAACGTTTGTGAGTTTTAATTCACTTTTGTTAATCAAAAATGCTTCGTTTTATCTTAATTTGATGAGTTTGACTTTTTTTTTAAAAATAAATGGAGTAATTGACAAGTGCAAGGTAAAAAAAAAGTAACTTTTTCCAAGTATTGTGCAATATAGTAACCTACAATTCTCTTCCTTCTTCTTTAGCTGCGGATGTACAGCAATACCGAAATTAACACATTTAAGATGAAACCCAAAAGCTCATGTATGATATCAAAAGTGAAAACAAAGGACATGTTCGCGATAATTATGGTTTGCTTAATCAACGTAAGATGGAGTTTCAGTTCGTTTTAATTTTATTCCATAAAATGTTTTTTTTTCCAATTTAGTTGGTTAGATTTCATTAACTATAAGAACCTTGCTATATACCGCGCGTTGATCAATCTTAGATGAGATGTCATCTCTTTACGCTGCGCAGATATGCGCATTTTGCTCTGCAACCTCCCTCCCGCTGTAGCAGAATGCTACCTGAAGTGACAGCTTGCTTCATCCTCCAACGTCAGTCTGTTTCATCTCATCTTAAGCCAGATGCATTCCCACCCTGCAGCCACAAGTTGCAAGTGTGCTTTGGAATGCCATAGGCGCCGAATGCCAAAAATAGACTTGCTGACCCCCTGAAAAAAAAAAGTCTGTTGTGGCTGCATGGAGTGGGGTGGGGGGTGGGGGGGGGGGGGTGGAGCTGCGCGCTCTCCCTTTAACGCGGGGTTAAAGCACAGGAGTCTGCGCGCGTATGCGCGTGCACGTTTTTGTGTAACGCTGACTGAGCAGGCGAGGGGGGTTGCGTGACTACTGCAGACACGGCGGTGACCTCGGAAAAGTGGTTATGAAAACGATCTGTCCAACCGAGTGGAGAAGGAGCCAGAGCGCCTGTGAATGAGTGTGAAAAGACGCGGAGATGGAGGGGACAACCAAGGGTGCCACGAGGGATTTGGGCCACATCACTATATATTTATATATATATATATATATATATATATATATATTGTGCCTTTGTGAGTCATGCAGCCCACGCAATCGTCATTGCCTTACTCCCCGTATGGTATAAGAAAAAAGGAAGACGAGTCAGATCACAAGGGAGCGACTGACACCAAAGGGCAGTTCACACAGGAGCATTCTCATCGCGTGCTCGTACAGCAACGATACACTAAGCCAGAAATGGAAAAAAAAGATGGAGGAAATGAATATTTTTGTCACTCAGTCAGCGGGAGAGAGAAAAAAAAAAAAGAAAAAAAAAAAGAAAACGTCAAGTATCGTATTCCTGATGTGGCACCGGCACGCTCGGAATATCCAGGAGAAATGTCTGCGGCTCCAGCTCCGTTGGAAGCTGACCACAAGGAAACAATTGAAGTCAAAGACGACAACGGCGTCGATGCATATATTACATACAGTACACAGCGGGGGTGTTTTTGATGCTCCGTTTTTCAATTCATGGTCGGCGTTTGAAAACAAAAGCGGACCAGGATGAGCATTTCGATAATGACAATGAAATAAATTGAGCGCTTTGATCGGCATAAGCATATACAGCGGTAACTCCACCGCTCGGCCAATTTTGTGCCGCGCCATTGCCAACCTCATTCACTCCCAAAGACGTTTTTAAACGTCTTTTCAGACTTGGTCCAGAATTGGCTGGTACAATATTAAAATATGACGAGTCTATTGTTGATGGAGACTAATAGAAATTCTGTACCTATCGAGCTCCTCGGTTTCCACTTCACGTGATCAACAAGGATCCCGTTGCCGTTGAGCCCGTGTGGTTGGAAACATGTCATTAAAGAAAGGTGCAAGCTATTCATTTGCAAAATAAGCTTGCCACACAAATGAAAATGCAGAAGAAAAGGAAAATGTACCCGAAAACATTTTGGATGTGCGACGTTTCGTCTTCTTCTGTCACCGCAAAGGCAATTTTAAGAACTTAAAAGAGAAAATGAATCAAAGGCCGGTGTGTCACTGCGAGCGAGTTCGTTTTCTTTTTTTGGGGCTCGTAAATACACGTCCGAGCGCAGCCCCATGGTGAAAAGGGTTAACGCTGAAAACTGGATTAAAGAAGGGGAAATACAGAAATAAAGATAAATGAGAGGGAGGAACATATCAGCGTTCCGCGCAGATTGCGTGTGAGCGGTAATGCTAGCCTTCAAAGAGCACAGTGGAGCACATTGTATCCATGCATGAGTCGCTCAACGGGGACGGCGGCATGATGGAGGGAGGGAGGGCGGCATGATGGAGGGAGGGAGGGCATACCAGGACAAGGGCTGAGAGCGCGATGCGGGATGAGCCAGAGGAGAGAGGAGAAGGCTCAACGGGTCTGTCTCATGACAAACGGCATCTTTGTTACCAAGGCGGCGGCCCGCTCTCACGCTTTTAAGCGGGGGCGCCACATGTGGTTCGCTCGCTCCCACACTCGCCCGACACTTTATTAGGCACACATGCCCACTTATAAATCAATAGTATTCATCTTATTCGGGCATATTGAATAGCCAAACTCAATTGCAGAGACAACCGTCGAAAGAAGAGTCACAGAAGAAAAAAGAACCCCCGAAAACAGTCCCAAAAACCTTGAATCGTAGGTATGGGAAGAAAGCATAATTGATAACGTGGATTTACAACTCACTTCGCTTCGATCGGCACCTTTTTTTTCCATTTCCACGCAGCATAACATCTGAATGCTGAGGCACCATGTTTGCTTTGAAATCTGGGCTAAAAAGTAATTTGTCAAATCCAGGGCTATGGCGTGTATCTTCACACATTTGAATTAATTATAACCTTCTGGTTTGAAGTTTTGCACGCAGAACAAAACGCAAATGTGTTCATAATTTGTGTTTCTAACAATTTAATCACTGAGTGAATGATAGCTCCTGCTTTAATGATGATGGATATTGGAGATGGCGCTTTTTGTTGATGAAACTGTAATTTCCTAATTTCCTCACTCAGTTGAGCAGTTCCACTCAAAGGTTGGATTCATGTGACCCCCCCCCCCCCCCGCCCCCTCCCACCACCCCCAAATCACACACACACACATACATACACACACAAATCTGCCATGTGGTACCAGTTTGCATGAATCATCACCTGTCAGTGAAAGCAGAGAAAATGCATTTTTATTCCATTTTCGAAACCGGCTCAAGTCTGGCGTGAGGCGGGATCTAAATCCGCGTAGGGGCGGGCTGGAGTTTGTTTTGGTATTTTCGCAAACGCGTGCAGCACGGCTGGAGTCCATACAGGAGGTTGAAGCACATTACATATGTTACCAAAAACAATTCTATCATCTTTTTGTATACTTGCCGTTTTGTGCGAGCATTTAAAAAAAAATTGTGAATTGTGTATGTCAATGTAACACGTTCATCATATACAGTTATAAACTGCTGCGTCACGCCATCATTGCTCCCCCTCCCTCTTCTTCCGCTCTCATTTTTTTCCTGGCTGTCACTTCTACTGTATGTCTCCATAGCTGAGCGTGATCACAGCCAATTATGGCTTGTTTTGAGCGTGCGACTCATCACGTTCGCCGTGATACATTAGCGGCAACTCGTGCCAATTCCTTCCTCCATCTTCCATATGTGTAGCATCTCTCATGCTGGCGCTACATGTCGCGCTTCATTCTCGACACAAATGTTGGAATGCGGGTCGATGTGAATTTAATGGTGGGGCATTTGCGATACATATGTCAGAGCTGGAGGATGTTCAAAATGTAATTTATGTTTATCCTAAGAGGATTCTTGTGTTCCCTCTACACCATATTAACAGTATCGCGTGAGTCTTTGATTCCCTTCACCATCTTTAGTTATTCAAGACATTGTTTGTTGACGAAATGCCCGAACAGCGGAAGAAGAGTCTTGTCAGTTCTGACATGGTCAGAGGAGGAAATGAAAATAAGCAATTAATCAGGGAGTTCTGATATTTGTGTTATACCACGTCAGTCGCACATTTCCGAATTTGAGGCTCGCGGACGCCAGCTTTGCACGTTGGCCAAGAAAACTTTGCACGTTAGCCAACATGCAAATCGATAACTGCACCACTAATAACATTTCAAAGGGAATGAATAAAGCCAATCAAAAGTCCAGCCACTCACTTTACTTCACAAGTTGACTTTAATTTCTATTGTACCTCAAAGCATTTGAAGTTACTTTCAAGAAGACTGTGATCATCTGTTAACTTCCCCCAGCGCAATTAGCAATCCGAACCTGTCTCTGTGTCATCTTGAGACGTTTACTACCCTGCTTTCTTCGGCGTCTACCCCGCAAGGAGCCTCTCGCTGCCTGTCTGATCTCTTCTGAAATCTTCCATCACACTGCTGTTTACTGTCAAGCCGGCCGGCTATCAGCAGATGACCAACGCCAGTTACTCCTCCACTACCATCACGCGACATCTCAGGGCATCGCGCGAAGAGCAGAAAACTAGTTGAAATATTTCGTCTCGGTTCACTCCCAAATCTACTTTGCGTGAAATCTGAGCCTGTTTATCTGAACATGAAGCTAATATACTTCCAGAATATGAATAAAGACACGCGCCAAGATTTAATTTATAATTTTCAGACTAATTAGAGTGATTGGATCATGTCCTGCTCCGCACCTGAACATCTCTCTTGACAGACATGCTAATGTGTCAACAGTGCGAGTTTAATCACGAGAGTAAAGTGTCGGTGAATCCATTTTTCATTTGAAACATTCTTTGTTTAACCCTCATGCAGTAAGTATCCCAAAATTGGACATTTCGGTCACTTTGGACGATTTTGGACTGTTGGACAAATGGACACCACAGACATAACAGTGAATAATAACTCCACGAAGCTGAAATTTTGTATATCTATGCCTTGGCCAATTCCCACTGAACATTTTGAGGGGTTGAAAGTGAAAAAAAATTAAAAGTGAAAAAAGTTGTTGCACATTGGAAGAGGGACACTTTTGGGACAATCCTCGAGGACGTAATACCCTTCATGCAGCCGCTTAAAAATGCTGCATGAGGGTTAAAGTGTAAACGATGTTCACCACCATCAATATCCATCCATCCATTTTCCATCTTCAGCCCACCCGAGTCCAATCGTCAACCCAATCTGCAGGGTCAAAATACGCAACCGTAACCCAATCTGCCCAAAGTCTCTCCAGCAAGAAGGAAAATAATTTAAAAAAAGGAAAATATATATTTATTTTATTGTGTTTGTGATCAAATTGGGGACTTGAACTAAATATGACATTTGCAGTTACATGAAAGTAACCCAGTATTCAATGCCTCCAAGACTCCATCGAAGCAATCACGTGCTCCTTCTCAACTCTTGATTTTCTGCTTTGGCTGAGTTACGCTGCCTCGCACGGTCTCTGGATCGTCACCTTCCTGGTGCAGTTTAATTGGGTCTCACACGGAATGGGTGTGTTTGGCCTGGGCCTATTCAGCGCAGCCCTGCTTGACATTTGCTCATCAATGGCTCTGGAGACAGAGGACATCGCGTGCTCCCGTCGCAGTGTTAAATCTATTTCGGGCCTCGACTTATGCGAGGAAAAACTCAGTGGCATGTTGCTGAGCTAATAATGTTTGACCGCTTTCCCAGTGAGCCGCACAAGTGCTCCTTTGGGACCAAGAGAGAGTGCGATGCGGGCTAGCGAGAGCACTGTGGCATGACTCGACATAAATGACCTCTCTGTCGTTGCGTGCGATGGGTTGTTTGCAATACCGGCCACATGTTTGACCATTACATAACTCCTTAGTTGTGGTCCGTAAATCATGGAGTATTTAGGGATGTTGGGGCAAGTGTGCGCGCTGATGTGTGTCTGCTTATTCGATTTCCAATGACAATTTCAACGTCCATCTTTTTTATTTTTATCGCTGTCCCTGAGATTCTAAATACTGATCGCACGGTAGAAAAGGATCAGCGTGATGAGTTGGCATTTTGGCGAAATAATGATTCACGGCTCTTCTCTATTCCCTGTTTGTTCCGTAACTGCGTCTCAGTATGTGAAATGTGGGAGCTCTAAGCTAAATGAAAGGCTAATTAAAGGTCCCCCCCAGTCTGCGAAAACAGGCACGCCTTTGTCGCACTGTTTGCACAGGTGCTGTGCATCCCGTGCTGTAATGGTGTCAGGTTTGTGCAACGTGCTCGTACACATTCTAATATGAGGCAGTGTTCATACAGTATGTGGAGATTCGGTGTGGATTTCCATGGCCAACTCAACACGAGTACGTCGAGTCACGAAACGCAAAAGTTCTCGGATGTTCCAGTTTGGCCGTGAACTGTACAGCAAACCAGTTGTCCGGTTCCGACTCATCTTTGCCTCACCTGCTATGGAGAAGCTCGAATAATGTGGAAATGTGTCAAGATGTAATGTTTACCAGATGTAATGATTTTGAGCTCGACATCATCTTTTCTGCCAGAGAGCTCAGCTGGATGATTTGCCGCCCGCAGTGGAGATGCCATGCATGGGTTAAATTAGTCTCGCTTTAATGCCTCGGCAGAAATGAAGTGAGGACGAGAATGCTGGGTAATGCATGGCAGCATATCGTAGCAATCCCCAGATGTGATGTAAATATGTCGGCTTTGGACTATGATTGTCACGTGACGGTATCATGTCGCGAGTGGGGAAAAAATGTTGGAAAAATCCGTGGGTGTGGCGCAGTGCACTCCACGTGACTGCGTATAGGAGCTCCAATTATGGGGTGGACACACCATTAGACAAAGGCAGTTGCCTGAGGCGCCGGGGTTTCCGGGAAACCTGAACGTTACATAGAAGTCCATCGATAAAGTTTTTTTTGTTTGTTTCATAGCAATTAGTTTTGTTGCACGCTTAAAAAAAAAAACATCTCAAAATGCTTTCATCTATCATGCTCGTTTCGATTGCCCTCCCCCTTCTCATGCAATGGACTAGCCCACCTTCTTACTGTACTTTTACAGTCAATCCTGTTGGCATATTAGTGAGTCGGCGAACCACACGTTTTGTCCGCTTGCCGTATCATCTCATCATTTTTCACTGAAAATAGCCGGCCACATGCTGTACACATATTACTGCAAGATAAACAAAAGTGAGTCATCACACAGACACACACACTCACACACACGCCAACTGTTTTTTTTTCCCCCATCAGTGCTCCGATCTTTGCCCCGCTGACCACCCACAACGCAACTACTTTGTACAAGCCCCTCGCCACGAGTCTCCTCGTGCCATCCACAAAAACTGTACCGTCGAAAGCGTGTTTGTGCTGAAAACTAAATCGCACGCATATCAGTCGAGCCGAGTATGGGTTCATAATGTCTTTGAGATTATCATTTGGCATTCGACTCGGAGCCTACAGTGGATATGCATTTCCACCCATGTACGAGACGGCGGCACGGACTACGGTTGAGGTTAACCAGACGAGGGCGGCTGCAGCGATAAGACATCATCTCACTGGGCCACGCAAACAACAGCTATGGGTTTAATGGGGATGACAGGTGAGAACATGGCGGGAATCCACTAATCCTCGGATAAGTGTTGCACCTAACCAGTACACTGGGCTCTGTTACAAGTGTGTGTGTGTTTGTATATGCAGGGGCGTGGTTTAGTCCAGCAGTCCCACCCTGCTGCACGCGATGCCTGGGAATCCGTGCCTGGTGAGGATTTACTGAACTTGCTTTAGGGAATCCCTGCTTTCTGCCTCCCACATAGCACCCCCCCCCCCCCTATCCCACACACACACCCCGTGCAAACACACACATATAAATTAATATCATACAAAACACCCTTTCCACACGCGGATTCATCATTCACACACCTTCAGGATATGGAAGTGACACACCTGAATTTCATCAGATGCAAACGCTCTCACACACACACACACACACACACACACACATGCACGCACGCACGCACACACACATGCACGCACAATCCTCACTTCTTTTGTTTGGGTTTTTTTGTGGAATGTTACCCGTCATGAAAACACGAAACCGTGTGATGTGCCAGATTAAAATGAGCACTGTTTCATAAAGTAAGACTTTAAAAAAAACTTTCGATGCAGCAGGAAGAAGAGTGTACGTGCTTGCTGGCACCATATCAAGCAGCTTGTTTGGATTAGAGACAAGAGACATGAATTGAAGCAACAGGAAGGCAACCGCAGCGTCGTAACAAGCAATATTTCTTGCATCTGTCAAGTCCTTTAAAGTGAATGTTACAGACAACAGAAAGAATAAAAGAAAAGCTCGACAGTTTATATGAAACAGCCTCGGGTATGAAACAAAGACGAAAGCCACGTTCCCACCAACCTCAAGTTCTGCTCGCTCGTACGCCCAACGCAGGCGTGGACAGAATCGTGTCGAGCATTGTGACGTCTTCAACCATCCATCCATTAAATAATTTTTTTTTTTTAAAAAGCACCCAAAAAAAAGTTACTTTATCGAGGGTCCATCTAAATGTGACAAATTGTGTGCAACACATCACTTTAAGTGCACTCCTCCATTTTAGGGCTACTTTCATCCTTGACTAGAAAGTTTTCATTGAGTGAAATGTCACCCTGTATTATTCCACCAGGGGAAAAAAAAAAACATGAAAAAATTATTTCATCGCTTTTTACAAAGTCATTGGGGCAACTGGGAAATAACATTCATATCAGCTGTGATTTTTCTTTGAGAACTTAATGTGGCGCAACTGATCCGAGATGCTCCCACTGGCCCTTCACTTGTGAAAACGGTCGTCGATGAGCTTGTGTGTCATAAGGCAAGACAAAATTGGAACTGGGAACGAGAGGCGGTGCCGCGCTTTTTGCATTTCACAGAGAGAGTCGATGTGTCACAATGTCCTCTCCATTTAGTGGACAGGTTTGATCATTCATAAAGAGGACCGACAAAGTAACGTCGTATTGATTATTGTCATGTCGTCCCACTGATTGGGTATTCAAAAGTAAATAAAGACCATCCTTCCCTAAGTTGGCAACTATGATTTGCATTTTGGTTGTACTTTCCCAAATCCTGTCGAAATATTTGGTCTCGAGTGCCGCATTTTTTAATAAAACCAAGATGTGACAATGACGAAGAGGTTCCAAATCCTATTTAGCCGCAGTGGGCGCTCGTTCACATTTACTGTTCTGGGCGCGTGCGTTTTATGAATGCATCTTGTTGGTGTGAGCGCAAGCTCATTTTTAAGCTTTGCTCTTGTACGATTGGCCATCCTGGTCACTTTATCTTTTTTTGCGAAATGCACTGCTTGGGAACCAGGTTTGGATTCGCAATTAAAGCAGTCGTCTGTATGTCATGTCTGCGAGGCGAGACCACTTCAGTAAGTTCCACTAAGAAGAAGAAAACAATGAAACTTGAAGCTTGATTCACATCTGGCACACCCACTGACTGTCTTCTACAGTGCAGTGGAAGCCTCAAAGGACTTCTTCCTTCATGTTTTATTGTCCAGTGGGAACATGACTCTCAATGCCTTTTATGACGGCTCCCTCCTGGGCTCCTCTTTATCTTTTGCTCCCTTTCTGCCTTTTTATCTTCCAGAAAAGAAAAAACAAAACAAAACCGTTTTTGCATTGCTTTGTTTAACTTTCGGTGGGTAGCACGGCGGTTACGGTCATCCCTGAATTACAACCCCGACGTTAACTTTCATGAACAATGGATATTATGAAATCCTATGGTTTTTTTGTTGTTTTTTTTTGTTTTTTACACAAAACGTGACAAGCACAAAGATTTCCAACATTCATCGTACAGTACATTAAACTAAACAAATGCCCTTTTTGCAACTGTTGATTTTAATTTACTACAGCGCACGAAAGAAAAATAAATATGAAGGGAAAAAAAACATGCTATCAGTTTGTGTCTACTGTCATATAGGTCAAATGTTTTCCACTAATAGTGAAGCTCCAGCACCATGTGAAACCCTGGGGGGGGAAAAAAAAAGAAAAATGCGGAAAAGTGACTTTTAAACTGCATGGTATTCCATAAAAATGTGTGTTCAAAGAGGTGCTCCACAAGAATGGACAGATTATATAGTTAGCTATTTAAAACTCAGAGACCAGAGTAGAAATCGAGTCAGAATGACAAGACCACACACTTCTGTGGGAAAAGATGTTTGCGCCCCTACAGGATTTGTGAGTTCATTGAAATCATTTTAGGGTTTTTTTTGTGGTTTGTTTACCTTTAAGTAACAGCTTTCTAAATCAATTGGAATAATTGGAAGGATGTCTCGCAAAGGGAGCCGTTGTTTGAAATTTTCGAATTAATCAATGATGTTTCACATTCTGTACTAGTATTAAGCTAGCAGACTTTCATGAGATGAAATAGGGTTTGGATGAAGATTTTAATTTCGGTGTTTAATTCTCTTTTGTATCACGGGTGGGTGCACGCGATACATGGGAGATAAATGGGAGTTCACTGGACAGGAATTGATGAGTATGCCCGTTGCCCATCCCCAGCTGCCATTGTACACTTTTAGCACGGCACGCCAAAATGCTTCCGCTGATTTGTTTGTACACATGATGTCGCAATGTTGATGTACGGCTAATGTGCTTTGTCAGTAATTCAAAGCTGGATGAGTCATCTGGTTAGTGCAGCTCACTATGAATGTGTTGGCTTCCTCCGTCTCCGACATATCTAAGGGTTGTTTTTTTTTTGTTTTTTGTTTTAAATCAGTGTGACTGAAACATTTAAAGACATTAGAAAGCAAGCGCCGTGTCTACAATGACACATCAGGTGTCCTCTTGGCTCACCCAAACCATCGTTGGGCAGCTGCAAAGGTGTTTTGTCAGCACTAAATGGCTTTGCGGTGCCGGCAATAATCACTGGTGTCACGCAGGAAATGGATAGGCGGACCACAGAGCCTCAGCGCCACTTCCTGCCATACGACAATGTGAAAGGAACGGGAGTTTGGGCTTGTTTTTTTGTGACTCAACTGTTCACTTCTTGCGTCTAATTTTCCATGAAATGCTGTTATGTCTCCCTCTTCTCTACAGGTGTCTCTCCTCCTCGGTGCCAATCCCTTTTGACTTTTTAAAGGGTTTAACTTGGCAGGGCGCACATGACTTGATGGCCAGCTACTGCTGGGCTTGACACATCGTATTAGGGCCTCTCACGCTATCCTCGCAACTGCCTCAGCAGTGGACTGCCATGTGTGCGTGTGTCAGTGTGGACAGAGAGTGTAGGAAGGGGGAATAGTCGGCACCAAAATGAATGGAGTACTTCACAAAAGTGACCTATCACACACGCAAACACGCACACGCAGGGTGCACATATAAGGGCAATAAATGGTCAATTAAATTGCAATAATGCCACTTAGAATCTGTGTTCTATTTCGTGCTGATCCAGTTTCGGGTTGTTTGGCTTGAGAGATCGCTACATTTGTTGCTGCTTTTAACCTCCGCTCATTCTCAAAGCTTGAGGCCAAATATTTAAATTTTACCCCACGGTTTGTCATGATCTCACTCCTGAATATTTATTCGAACTCGCTAATTTCCGATGTGGTCACGTTTTTTTTTTGCAACCGTTCTGATGAGTCAAATAACAGATAGGGAGCTCGAAATCACACGAGGAGACCTGATCTTAGTCACTCTGCTGATGCTTCCTCCATAAGAGAAAAGTCTCTTCTGCAGGAAACATCCTGAATCTATTGCTCAGGCATTCCAGTCCGCGCTCATAAATCAGCGGAAAGCAGAAAACGCTTGCCTATATGGTGACGTACTGTAAAGGAACAGTTGCGGCTCCAGAGAGAACTGTTTTGGAAACATATGTTCTTCTCATCCCTCAGACATCTGCGGTTCCACGGCGTGGAAATTGCATCCTTTGTTTATATTGGGAAAAATCTCTTTGATGCCTTCAAAAAAAAGGGGCCTTTAAAGGCATTTATTTCAAGTCATGCATATTGCAACGCTATATGTTGCCATGAACACTATATTTTACTATAGTCAAAGTGGTTAAGGGTTGGAGGGTCGGAGCTTGTTGTTTTTTACATCACGGCTATTTTCATGAACGGCATCAGATGTCTTCCTATTAATTACTATGCTTTACTTTTTGTGAGAACGGATTTACAAGTGTCTGCAGTTTATATCAAGTATTGAAAAAAATTCTGAAGTGTCACAGGATCTGCATGGACTTTTCGTTGGCTTTTTTGAGGCACTTATTCCAAAATATTGAAATGCGGCGTCGTGAGAGGAAGACCATCCATATGCACATTTAGTCGACTCATATTCACAGCCACTCAGATTCCAAGTCTCAAGTCACTTATCAAAGTTTTGTCCACTTCAAACGGTTTTGCACATCAAGTGTATACAAATCCTTTCTCTATAGACAAAACTTTCTCAATGTGAATGACAGTGTCTCGCCCTCACAGCGTCGGCTTATTTGGCCGACACTTCAACGTTTGTTTACACTTCGCAAAAATGTTTCCGTTAGTTTGCGATGAAACGTAGCACGCGCGAACATGCGCGCACCGTATGCGGACTGTCTGTCGTCAGCATCACGCAAACAACAGAGGCCAGGAAGTGAAGTGGCATCCCCCAGAACAGCAAAGCCTCAGCATGCGTGACTCCGTTTGCCTCTTATAGCATGCTCGCGTGATCCTACGATCGCTCCCCATCAAGCCCTCCACCTCCGATATCCTTCACACACGTACACACATGCGCACACACACTGCTGGGTGGTAGCACGAGTAGTGGATGTTCTCCCCTCCCTGTGCCAAATGTAGTGATCGGACTGTTAGTAGGAACAGGCCGGGATTAGATCGTTGAGATGACATGCAAGGGGCGCAGATGGGAGAATGTCAAGTGGACGGACGGTCACGATATGGATGAGGCGGACTTGTGCCCTTTTATGTCTCGCTCAGTGTCTTGTGCGGCTCACACATGAATATGACGATTCATACGCCGTGAGGAGCAATGATACGTTGTTGAGTTTGGAAGCTAACTTAAACAATGGGTTAAGTCAGGGGTCGGCAACCCAAAATGTTGAAAGAGCCATATAGGACCAAAAAAAACCAAAAAACAAATATGTCTGGAGCCGCAAAAAAAATAAAAGTCTTCTATAAAACTTACAATGAAGGAAACACATGCTGTTTGTATTCATTCCTTTGTTGTGTGCTCACAAACGCCCCCATAGAATTTATTTTGTAATTTCCTCGCTTGATTTTTTGTTTTGGTGCATTATTTTCGCTTTTCTTAGTGTCAGTGAAGTGATCATTAATTTCCATTTTTCTGAGGCTGTCTTTGAACGCCTCTCGAGTCGAACGAGAAGAGAGGAGGCACGGAGTCGGACGCAGACGTGTCTGTGTTTGTCGAGACTGTTAAAAGCATAAAGTGTACGTTATAAAAAACCAACACCACAGCTCTCCTTTTTTGGAGCTGCAACGTGTATCTATATCGATTTGAGCTATATTAGCCTACTAGCAAAATCTTTTTCCACTTTCAAACATTTTTTTATAAAGCTCCGGGGAGCCACTAGATGTCGCTAAAGAGCTGCATGCGGCTCTGGAGCCGCGTGTTGCCGACCCCCGGGTTAAGTCATTACCTTGGGCAACTGAAATATGATTCTAAGAATGAAAAAAAAAAATTAAACAAACAAAAAAAAAAACCAACAAATCAAATATTGGAAGAAAAAAAAACATTTTTAAAGACATTTGCTTTCATTTCAGCTCTGTTACTGAGCAGCCCTTGAGTGTACGTGATGAGGTGTTGGGAGAGGGATAATCAGATTACTGTTGGGTTAGCGTGTCACTTAATGAATTAGCTCACTCGGGAGCCAAATTGTTGCGCGATATTGTCGGTGCGAGCCGCGGGAGGTGAGCGGCTTGATGCTTAAGAGCAGCTGACAGGTCGACGCCAAGTATGGTCGCTGGACTTTAACTGTCAAAGGCGACGTCTGCGCAATACAGCCGAGTCACAGGAGAGACGTTATGGATCAAGTCATTGAGTAGCATGCGTTGAGATCGAGTCGTACAATTTTTAGTGATTTAATTTTCTAACAAGGATGCTGTTGACAGCTGTGTGGGGAGGGGGTGGGGTCACAAAAAGGGGTGAACGTCCTGACCTTATGACACCGCTGCCCTAGATGACTATCCACACACATACAGAACGGACGCGCAGGCGCATACACGCACGGTGGACACACAACACCTCTGATAGCATCTACTGACAAGTTAATGACAGTCATACATAAAGCATGATCAGCATCACGCCAATCACTTGATCCCCCTCAAGCCCCGACACATTAACCACCCCGCACCCATTTAATTACACATTGGCGAGGCTCACCCTCCGGGGGTTTCGTTTTGGCGTGTTACACTCCAAGAAAGCTGCTTGAGCATTTATTCAATATCCTCGATATCCGGCTGAGTGGGCTCTTTGTCTTCCCGAGGAAGACAACCCAAAAATAAAGGATATTGAATCAATGCTCAAACGGCCGTGCGAAAAGTGGAAGCGAGTTGCGGCAAAAAAAAAAAAGAATGACACCACTGTAGGAGCGCACTGAATTGCCTGACGAGTGAGGACTGCTCGCTTGCCAAAATGCTCCATGCAGAAGTTGGGAATTGGAGCACAGCTAGCCTTTCCATAGCATTGCGCGCTAAAGTCGTTTCCCCTCCCCTATGGATTCTGCCTGAGGGACCATCTGCCCAACATTTCCCTCAATGGGCCAAAACAATACCGTAATCTTTTTAACAGATTAAAATAGACTGCCGTTCATCAGTCAACTGAACTGTTTTTTTTTTTTTTGAAGGGCTCGCTGGTTGTTGTTGTTTTTTTTCCCTCCAAACCTGTTGAATGTTGTTTATTGTGACCACAGTGCAAGCGCAAATTGCCTGCTGTAAAGTGGTTCTTAAGTAGACAACGGAAAGAGGTCCATGTTTACTCAATTTAAAACACCGTCATGGAATTTGAAGCTATATGCACCTAAAATGTACCGCTTTTTTGGGGGGTTATTTTCAGATCATACAGTACATTTATGTATTGTTATACAATATACTTACATCCGATTGATGGGCTAATTATAACAAAAGTGTCATATTTTAGATGATCTTTGCTGTTCTAAATATTTGGTTTGATTCCAAATATATGCTCAGTTGATCTGGATACAGTCGACCAAACCAACGGGCACAAACACGTAAGCGAGTTCAAGCTCAGATTGCTCGTAAAGGTTTTGATTGTGTAAGTCAAGAAATAGGAAGCTGGAAGTTTATTGTGGCCAGGTGGGGTTCCTGAATGCAGCATTTATCGGGCGCAGGACTCCTTCAGAGAGCAACAAACCCACAAGTCTTCACATGAAAAACAAGACTCTGAGAATGCTATTTATAGCCGTACAATGCAAACACGCCAATGCATGGGTCCATGTGGAGCCCGCCCTCACTCACTCTGGATGAAAGGCGAGGTACACAAATTTTCCATTGACGATTCTCCACCCCGCCTCCCCCACCCCTTTTTACAAATACGTAGCCGCTTTTGCAATGTGAAAATGTCATCCTACTACATTGCTGCTAATTTCAGATTCAAAACTTTAGCATGTTTGTTTGTTTGTTTGTTTTTTTTTGGGGGGGGGGGGCTTTGGTATGTCCTGTCACACTGCCTTGAGATTCAAGACGGATGCCCCTCTATAAATTTCTCCCCTGGACCTCTTCAGCCCAATTCTGTGCATGCAATCTCTAAAAACAAAGGCCGGCGGCAAGATGCTAACTCGGAAGCTATGAGCTGTGAGCCATATACCGTGCAGCCCCTTAAGAGGTTCCTTTTTTAAAGCACGTTTGAACCCAAGGACTGAAATTTGACATAAATACGGGCCCAGCGACGGCGTTTCCTTTGGTCTATCCTCTGTGTACATCGCCGTCAAAGTGGATGTGCATGGGTGCTGTCATTTTGCCTCAGGGCGCCACATATCTCGGATAAAAATGACTCATCGGGGTTTTTTTTTTTTTTTTTTTTTATCCTCACGTCAACCGCCAATGAGCAGGCTGAGGGGCCGGGGTCGTAAGACTGCCAGTGGAAGGAAGCAAATGCCTTCATGTCTCCGATTCGAAATACGCGGTTACGTTCATTTGACTATAGTCAAAATGAAAAGCTTTCCTGCATAACAGGCTCGTGTCACGCAACACATGCTTGAATGCAGCCCGTACACCATTTCACGCTGCGGCACATTCTCCTGAAGCTGCCGTCCAGCCGCATTCTGTTGCCTTTCCTAATTGTCTGTATAAATATTGCACCATGTTGCCCTTGTGTTGTGGTTAATTTTCCCCCCAAAGCCTGACAAGCTTAATTTAGGAGTGTTTTGACAAACCCTTAGCTGGTTGTGCCTGCGCGATACTCTTTCAGTGAGTTCATCTGACGACCAATTTTCACGGTGGAGAGACTTTGTGCTCACATAAATCATGTGCGCCACAATAAGTCATGCTCTCTATTTCAGACGTAATTTGATGATGTTCGTACCGCTCGACCTTAAGTTTGTGTGTGCATGGAGGGAGTGCAATTAGCCAGCTTACTGCCTCTGCAACACGTTTGCAGTTTACTTCTGATACTGACTGGCTGGCCACAATGAGGTCCATCTGCACAATATCACGCTAAAAATCTAAATGAGCTGTTTAGAATTATTCCTGACTATACCGACACCTCAATTCATACTCTGTCAGGGAGATATTTATTTAACCATGCTGTGGTTGTAATTTGCATCATATTGAGAGCTGTTTCTGATATTCTCTTTACAACGCAACAAGCGATCAAAATATGACCAAAAAAAAATCCTGCACGACGATGCATTGCAGTTCATGCCGCTGCAAAAAAAAGAAAAATAACCCACCAAAGTTCAACTGGCGCTTTCCTGGCAGTGACATTGCCGTACGGCAAGATTCAGCTCTTGTATTCGATTCGGTTCAATTGCACAGGTGTGCCTAAAATTGTGGCCACTGAATGTGAGTCACTTTCATCCTGCCCGGCAGCGTGACTTGTCTGCTCGCCCACCAAAGTAGAGAAGTGGAAACAACCGCCGTGTACTTCCATTTTCATGGCTTTGTCATCATCATAATCACTTCCCTCTAATTCTGGTCATGTAAACATACAAACAAGACATTTTTGTCTCTCACTTGTGTTCAGCAAAGGATTGATTGATTGATTGATTGATTGATTTTTTTGACCACAACACAATGTGCTGCTGGGTTTTGTGCCATTTCACCCTCCCCATATTTAGGTTTCGTTTAACCCAACGGGTTTAGGAGTATAACTACATATGGTGATTTGTATGCCAATAAAACCTAATGAACTAATTACTCCACCTTACTTTTGTTTTGGGCATGTTCCCAGCTCTAATGTGATTGCGACACATCACATAAATCTGGCAAACTCGAATGCGCGCAACATTCCTTGCTCTCGTTTTCTTTTTTTTGTTTTACATGTAGTTGTACAAGGTGATACAAGAAGACTGCTGCGAAATGTATTTGGCATGGAAGCACACAAACGGGTCAAACGTTTCCAACGTGAACTCCATCCTTGCCATAATCCTTTCTCGTCATGTGTAAAACAATTTGAATATTATTTTTGCGAATGTTGTTTTATTGCGAGAATTCAGCCTGAAAGATTTTTTTAATAGTTGCTGGGGGGGGGGGGGGGGCGGGGTGGTGGAAAAAGTTACAATTAAATATCAATTGCTTAGTGGGCGACACTGACTGTGCTTTGCGGGAGGGCGGTGCAGGCACTTTGTCAATTGAGTGTTTTGAATTTTCCATGTTCCTTTTTGCCTCTTTTTGTGAAGACTGTAATTTTTTTAAATGTTTTTTTAAAGATTACTCCTGTTCCCTAGGCTCTAGTCCCCCTTTTGTCTTCAAGCAAACACTAGAATTTTGTTAGGTTCCCTTTTATGAAACAGGTCATTAAAATATTTAGTTTGGAGTGTTTAAAAAAAGTGTGTGTGTGGAAGGAGTGGGGGTCAGGGGGGCATCAATGGGGAATATTAAGTTTTGAGTTATGACCTAAAAACTTTCTCTGAGAAAAAAAATGGTGCTACCATTTGCGACTTAAGCAAGAAAAACGTCAAACTGGTTCGCCTTGGATTCGAACACTGTGCTCTCCGGACATTTGAGCTGTGGTATAATGAAGTATTAGCTTCCATTACAGTGCAAGCTTAACCTTTTTACAGAGCAGCATTGAGCGCTTGCCAGCAGTCATCAATATTTAACAGCTGTTGCTATTATGAAATTCTTTATGGGCTAATGTGGCTCGCCGGCTTGCACGCAAGGCCTTGGCCGCCCGCCAGCACTCTGTCAGGAGGAAGGGGTGGGGTGGTGGTGGTGGGGGGGGGGGGATTGACAGACGGCTCGCTCGCGTGACAGCCAGCCCTTGATCGACCATGTCTCTCTCTCTCTCTCTCTGTTGTGGATTTCCTGCTTACACACACACACACACGCGCGCGCACAAACACGCACACACGCACACAATCGCAGAGAAGAGCCGCTGAGTGAAAGGGGGCGGGACTAGGCAAAGGAGGTGGCCTTCAGCCAACACGGGCCCAACACACACATATGCACTAACACGCACGCGCGCGCACACATTCGCGCGCACACACACGCGGTTTTTCCTCTCCTCACGCAAGGCTCGTCGAGGGGAGGGACTGCCGCGCCGCGCTCGCATGTTCCAGTCCAAGGCGCTTCTTTACGAGCCAAACACACAGCTGAGCATCAGCTGCCAAAAGATGGCACCGTGCTGCTGAAATGAAGAGAAAGGCCAGACGTGGAGAGTGCTGCGCAAAAGGCGGCCAGTCATTTGCACGCAGTAAAAGAGGAAATAGTAGGAGTCATAAAAGTTAAAGAGATCATTCACAAAAACAAAACTCCCACAAAATCAGGGGTGACCAACATTTTGGCGAGGAGCTTGAGAAGGTAACCTCCTCAACCTACACATGGATCCAATTTTTAAACACAGTGGACACCCCGAGATTCTTTTGTTGAGGCCAAAGCAATAATTATATTGCTTTGGCACCATCTTGTGGCATCTTGGTACTAAGGACCCCTTTAGTAGTGAGTTGTGGAGCTTCATTTAGACAAATGTAGTGATTTGGCATGAGCTTGTGGCATCTTGGGGCCAACAAACCGCTATGTTTAAGTTACTTGAGAAGATTAATTTTAGACAAATGTTGGGCTTTGGTGCCAGGAAACAATCTTGAAATGAGGACAGGAGCCTCATCTAGTGTTGAGATTTTCATTTTGACAAAATTTTTGGCATATTTGTGCCACTGAACTATGTTGAACTGAGTTGTGGAGCTTCATTTCGACAACAGTAGTGTTGTAGCACCATCTTCTGGCTTTTGTGGCTGAACAGTGTTGACGTGTGTTGATGAGCTTTATTTAGACAAATTGTGATTTGGAACCGTCTTGTGGTGCCTTGGTGTCAAGGAACTATGCTGAAGTGGGTTGATGTGCTTCATTCGGGCAAATGTGGTACTTTGCCTCCTTTTTCATGAAGGGAGCGTCAATTACTGACTGATTCACAACATATCAAACTGTGGCTTTACTTTGGAGTCGGCCATTGTGTCGTTTTTCTATTTTGGGCTTTTACGCATTGCTACCTGTTTGCTTGTTGTGGGCCGGTGTTGCACGCACGGTGAAAGGTCAAGGTTAAAAGCGTGCAGCAGCTGGTGTTGTGTCTGCGAGCAGCCATGTATGAACACTTTTTCTTTGCTCCTCACTGCACATCACGGCGGATAGTAACATGGCCCCAAAGAGTGGACCTGTAGTATTCGCGACATGTGATGCGTGCCACTGTTGTGCTCACGGCTTGCAAAACACTGGCGCAACAAGTCCGGAGTCATGCGACACTCCTCAACATAATGACATGCCATTCCTCTAAGATACAAACGTCCCATTGAAATATTCATCCGTGCGGTTTTTCGTCATTTTGTGGGATATTTAATTTCACATTTGACTGTCAGCTTTCATTAAAGCTTTATGGAATTACTCGGTTATGATGACACTGTTTTAGGCCAAGTGTCTCACATTTCAGAATCTTGTCTTGAATTCTAATCCATTTGTCTCGAAACATATTTTTGACACTGATTTATTTTGTTTCTGGCACATCAGGATTTGGAGATATTTTCGTTTTTTTGTTTTTAAGTTTGAGCGATAAAAGCTTGCGCAATACAAATTTCTAATTTATAGCTGTGACGTTTCATGAAAAGATTCCACCTGTTGCTGAACCTTACCCTTGATTCATAAATTGTCATACTATTATGAAAACCTTATGTGCTGCACGGGGAAAAAAAACAAGGCAGGTCTGGAATCAACACAAAACAATTTTACTGGCATCTCTGATTTAAAAAATGTCCAGTGTGATTCTTTGACAGAAACCTTCCTATTTTGAATCCGATGTGGTGCTGTACAACTAAAAAAAAAAAATCATTAAAAAAGCTGTCTTATAAAATGAACTGAATTAGTTTCAAGATTTTGAAGAGCTTGTTGTGAGGTTGCATTGAACAAACATGGGCGAGGTTTGAGAAATTACAGCAAAACAAAGTTTTTTGTTGAAATTACTCCATTTTATTTTGTCCAGGGGTTGTGTGAAATAAAATCGAAATAAATGTAAAAAAGATATACAGTATATTTTTTTACAAGACTTAAAATGATGCATCTGAATTTGGGTGATTTTATTTTTGTGCAACCACTTGACGAAGTAAAAATGAGTAAATTCATATTATTTTTTTTTCCCCCTTGGAGCTGAAACTGGTAGGGAACAGCCTCTAAAATCAAATATACAAAATCCAAACCTTCTTCGCGTATGCGTGTGTGTGTGTGTGTGTGTGTGTGTGTGTGTGTGTGTGTGTGGTCAAGTCAAATCACTTCATAATAATCTTCCTCCCATCACTTTTCCTTTCTACCAACAGGTGGCTAATTAGCACGTGTTTAGGTTAGGTGGTAATTCTCTTTTCAAATGACTGTTTTTGAAGACCCGGGAGAGCTGTAGCTTTTGCAAAATTGAGACATCTTAATATTCGGCAGGTGGTCCTAATTTTTGGTGTATTCACAAGTGGAAGTGGAAAGACAGATCAGGCCGAGTTAAAAGAAGCCGGCCGCGTTGGGCCTCACCCCTTGGCAGCGGCAACATCCCGCTGCTTGTCATTTCTTTCTTTTTTTTTTTGTGACTCTTTCCTCACACTTAAACGCTTTGACCATTACACACTCTGTTTTCCTTCTTCATCCAGAGCGGGAGAAAAAAGAGGCAAGAAAAGCAAACCTCAAGACGCGAGTCGCGATGGATGAAGGCCGCATTGTTGGCAGAGGAAGTGCCTATGCCGATAATTAATCATCCCGCATGTTTGTCTTTCCTGACGCTGCATCCTCTCCAAAAGCTGCCGTAAGAGGCAAAACAAAAACACACAAGGCGTTGACGGAGGAAAATTAAGATCTGTTAATTGATTCGTTTCCCCGTGCAATGATTTCCACCAGTTGGACGATGCTGCGGTGACTGAGGAGAATAGCGTGTGTGTGTGTGTGTGTGTGTGTGTGTGTGCGCGCGCACGTTTGCTGTCTGACTGTGTTTGTTTGCATATGTTTGCACCTCGCTGAGGCGGTGACAAAATACTTTATTAGCTGGCACTTATGAGTTAATGAGGCCGCCGTCGTAATGAGGGGAAATAAAGCACTCCTATGTACGGGCACCGCTTTACAGTCAGACGACAGCCATTGCTGCTTTACGGAAAATAACACAAATTAAGAGGTTAATCATGACATTAAACTTGGAATAAATAGCTAATAAGCAAACAGCTTGTAAAGTAAGTGGTTACGGGGGAAACTTACTGAAATACTGAAAAATACATTTCAAAAATCTCCCACTTTTGCGGATGTGGTTACTATGGTAACCCAAAAAGGGGGTTTTAACACTGGCAGGGGGATCATTGATCTGAGAGTACCTCATTGTAAAATTTTGTAGGGATTTTTTTTAATCCCCAAATAATAACGTCTTTAATTATCTACTGTGATGTTTTGAATTTGGAGATGCTAATGGGCATATTAGGGGTTTGCAAGAGGAAGCAGGAAGATGCAACCATTTATACTTTTTTATAATGAGCCCGTGGTGGGTGTGGGTGTGTATATGTTGTGTTGCGTGACTAATCCGTGCCTGCTACAACGAGTGACGGAGCAAAGAGCTGATCTCTTGGAGTGAGCCACATGCCCCCTGACAGCACACGCCCATAAGAGAAACACGCAAACATGTATCGAACACGCAACGCACACGTCACCGATGCCCATGTGACCGCCCTGTGCACGCCACCCTCTCCGCGGGCTAATTGCGCACTCGTCTGATTGCATTGTAGGTAGAGCTTAAACACGTATTTTCTGTTGTTTCAAATGGCAACAAGAGGATGGGAACTGTGTTCGAAAAGATTACGACAAGATTAGAATTGTCTCTCGGCTCTATTCTTTGCCCTTGGGGGATTGACACAAGGGCCCACTTTGAGCTCAAAAGGGGCATTCTTAATAAAATAACCTTTAATTTAATGAAATGCCACCTTTCTGGGCCTGGAAGCGTTGCGTGTCCGTGTGAGAGAAATCCTCCGCAGTCATGAAATCCTCCACTGTTCTGTCTCGTTCGACGAGGGGCTCACCGGGCCTTAATACCCGGCATTAGCACAGCAAAGAGAGACTTTTACCTCATAACCCTTCATATGTATTCCACATGTGCTGTCTGACTTTGAGAGGATATTGGACAATTGTCACTCATAGTTAGCGGGAAATAGAAAACAAAATCAGGTGTTGTTTCCCGGCGCGTGACATGGCTCTTGTTGTAAGTAACAGATGTGAGGCGTCTTATAGTTAATAGTCTAAAGGACCCCAGCCCCCCACACTAAGTATATAAAACTAATGTCTACGTTTTCTTTTCTCATAGCAAATCAAGACAAGGCGCCCAGGAAACACAACAACACTGCATCCTCCAACCCCGACCCCGGCAGGAAAGAAAGTGTCCCAATGTGCATGGGCGTCAATGAAAGCGGCCTGCTCTTGGAGGTAAGAAGCCATCCACGCCGAATATACCCGTGTCAAAAATTGCACCAGGTGAAGTCTTAAGTACAATGCACCAGGATGGCATGTACGTACTTTATTTTCTTCAAACTACAGTATACCCGTTTCCTGTGGTATAACATCACTTTAAGGAAAGGAAAAGAAGACTAAGATGCAATTAACCAATTTGTTCAACCAAACCAGATCATTCCGTCGAACGAAACGTCTCCTAGCTTCATGCTCAGGTCTAATGTGAAACTCTTTTGAGGGGCTCCTGAAAGATTTGCATACACGTTATAGTAATTACATACCCTCAACCAACTGCAACTTAGCACACATATTCAACACATACTTTACATACATTCTCTCTGCTCTGTGGGGTGGGGGGGGGGGGGGAAGACTTAATGGTTTGTAGTCGCTTTCTTTTCTTGCTCTTAATTATGCTGCTTGTCTCCCAGTCGCCCTCGGTGCTGCCGGGCATGTTGCGGCATGACATGCTACAGACCAAAGGTGCTCAACCTTGAATTTGCACATGCGATAGTGGGGACAGGAAGGATGAACTGCGGGGGGGGAATGCTGTTTTGTAAGACCCCCTTTCCTGCCTTCCACACTTCACGCTTATATGCCCCATCGGCAAGATCGGCAAGTATGAGTAAATTGGAGAACAGGAGGGAACATCTCGTGTGCGTGTGTGACCTCCGGCCTTTGCCCCGACCTCTTTTGCCTGGTTGCCGCCTTGCGTGACATAAGGATGAGACGGGAGTGTCGGCGTTAAAGAAGGGGGTGGGGACTCGTACATTTTGGCAACTTGGTGTGTGTGAAAGTGAGCAAAAGACAAGCCAAAAGGCAGCACCCAGCCCGTCAATAGCAATCAGCGCAAACCCAAGATGTCGTTTCATCACTTGACCTTCCAAAATCGGAATCATGCATATATTTACGTATCTCATCTTTAATTAAAACCGGCACGCCACGGCTCCGTATGTCGACAGCGCGCACGCAAGGACGGCGATTCGCAGCGCGGAGCCACGCCGATAAATCAGATCACTGTTTCACGCGCGAGGTCCTAATGATGACACCGATCATCGCAGCCCGACAACTATGAGCGCTCACGCACACACGCAGAGGCGAGCCGAGCCACTGATGCTTCTGTTAACGTGTTAGGTTGTCTCAATAGGATGGCGAACAAAAGACTAGATTGACCGTAGTGATGCGCCGCCTCCCGTTGCGTGACTCGACCTGCACGAGGGCCTCAGCGCAAACTGTGCATTAGTTGTTACGCTGATGGGATCCCAAGCGGGACAAGTGATCGTGCCGTGCGTGTGTCGCTCTTTGTGTTCGGCTTTGATTTTATTCAAAGGTATGTGTGACAGTTAGGTCCTGAAGTATTTGGCCGGTCGCGGGTTTTTATCATTTCGCCTTCGTGCGCCCCTACAGTGGATCTCAGCAAATATAATGGTTGCAATGTTGATGATTCGTCTTTTCCAAGTCACCACTGTGGGGAAAAAAAAGCTCATCAAAACAAAGCTAGCGGCGATCGGTCAAGTAGTGTGTTTCAAGTTGCCGAGCAAGCCCCAAATCCTAAAATTGGTCACTCGAGTCCTCCACCTCTGCCATGGAGGAATTATAGCGATTTTCACGAGAGAGTAAATTGCATCATTTCCAATATTTTGCCCCTTCTTATGTAGCTAAAAATCACACACAGAATTGAAATATGAAGGTGTACCTAATGATCTGTCTGGAGGGTAGTGACTCGACGAGGGGGGCTAATTGCTCTCCAAACATGGGCAAAATATTACGACTGTGAACATTTAGCACTAATTGCGCTGTGCGTAGACGGCAGTATTTTTCATCTGAATTAGACTGGCGTCCCATGCCAAAGTGCACGATGGCTGTGATGAATGTGTGTGTTCCCGCTGGCAGAAGGTCTCTATTTTAATCCCGGACCCACCCACGCTGTCTTCATCTGGCTACATCAAATGGAGCGAGACTACGTTGCTTCTCCTCTCTTGCCTCCAAATCCAGTGGAGAGCCGACATCTAATTTTGGGCTCTGCGTGCGAAGGCCCTCGAAAGAGTTTCAAGGCAAAGCTTTTAGTCTCCCAAGGGCAGTTATGAGAGCCGGGGGCGCCGTAAATTGAAGATATGTTGCAGACGAGCCAAGCAGCAGGTGCCTGTTTCCATTGCTTACGTGCCTCAGTGTGCGAGAGACGAAAACACACTCGTACGGCAGCCTTGATGGGGAATAAAAATATTCAAGTGGATAGACTTATTCCAAGATCAATTGTATTCTCCAGTCAAGTATCTATGTTGCGGGAGGAGAAAAAATAAAAGCATAAAAAAATAAAAGGGTCAAAAGTACTCATTCTCTCAAGCAAAGCTAAACTGTCAAAAAAATGTTGGGTGAACTCAAAATTTCAAAGCAGCAGACTTTGATTTGCAATTTAGGTTGAGCAATTCGACTCAGCATTTCAATTAAGTTTTCCTGTTGTGAAAACTTTCCTGCATTTCATCACAAAGGAAAATAAGATTTAATGGAACGGTTTTTATTCTGTTCATTCGTTCAATAAGTTATAACTAAAAACAACTTGCAAGCTGCGCTAACTAACATGTTGCCGTAAATGTCAGTCATTTATTTTTTTTATTAGTTTTTCCAACTTAAATGACTGATTTAGGCCACAAATACAAGTTGTCTTCTTTTTTTGTAATTGATCCATTGGCTGGCGTGGAAATATATTTAAAAAATGGGCATGCAAATTGATCAAACGTTCCACGAGTGGGAACTGATGTAAAGCATGACTCCCATGTCGTTAGCGTGAAGGAAGCTGCTTTGCTGAGGCAATCGGATCACTGACACAGAGGCCGACAGAAAATTGTGAGTTCATACACACAACAGGGAAGACCTGCGTAGTCTCGCAGTAAAATAGAGGCGACAGACTCTGGCAGCGGCAGTCACGCAACTCAAGTAGCCTTGCCGTTGTCACGCTATCGCAGCTGCGCGCGGGCCCGCACGCGCACGTGCTCAGTGACACATCTCCTTCCTGCGCTTTCTTCTTCCTCTCCCGCTTGTTTTGCTCAGCTCTCGCCTTACTGCCCATCTGGCTGTACATTGACTGAAGCTTTGCTTTTGGTAAATTAGGTTTTCATCAGCGCTCTACGATTGATGATCATATTTGCAGCGCACTTAATGACCACAAAGCGTGCCGCTAGTTTGTTTACCACTAAGCATAACAACATGTTTGGCGGTCTTTGAACATGAGGGATAGCTATCTCGTGCTGTGAAAAAGTCAACATTAAACTATCACACGGAATCGAAAATTGATATTTTCCGCACAGCGTGTAGAATAGAATTGGATAAGCTCATATATGGGACGTTTTCAGGTATGTTGAGGCCACCAAAAATGCAATTCATATCATTAAACGGAACAATTCCAAGAGGGCCATCACACCATTTGCTGCCACTAACGATGTGTGGGGACATTTTATTGGTCATGTGCTGTGTTTGTTGCAACCCTGCTACAGATACTCAGACATCCCAAAAACATATTGTTGTTTGAAAACTACTTTTAGTTACTCTAATTACAGTTTCTGTTTGAGAGTATATCTTCGCCGTGTTAGCGGCTATGCTAACTGGTCGAAAGCACACTATTTGGAATTTAAAATTGTACAGTATTTAGGAATCACTTTGACTTCAGCTACATTTAGATTTTGTTCCAGGACAATGGCACAACAAGTGGAAGTTTGTAAAATTTCACCAAAGGGGTCCAGAAAATGTCCTTCAATTCTAGAACGACCCTTATACTGTATCTCACGTAGCTGATCTCTCGATGTGTGCCTTCTGGTCTTTTGTTTTCTGTTTGATTGCTTTAGGAGTGATTTGGAAAAAAAAAAAAAAAAAGACCCAGGTTCTGTACAGCGGAATTCTAACGCGCCGTGAATGTGTTTGTGTGTGTAGTCTCTAACAGGATTTGCCCTGGTGGTGAGCAGTGATGGAATGGTCTTTTACGCCTCTTCAACCATTGTGGACTATCTGGGATTCCATCAGGTGGGTTGAACTTTTCTACCACTGTCGAGAACCGTATTGTACACAACCCGCGGAGCATCAAGTTTATCTGATTTACTCTTGTCTGACTCTGAAGCAAGTGTCAGACAGAGGTCAGCTCCTCGGCCTGACTCAGCAAGTTCACCCTTCCCCTTTTTTTGGGGTCAGTTGCCCCCCCATCCTCTTTTGCATCTCTTGCTTAATGAGCCAGCGTAAATTCTGATCACTATCTTGAGGGCAGAGTGAACCCACCAAATCTTGGCTAAGAGGCCACGGAAAGGTGAAGACCTCAGTTCCATTCACAGAGGTCTTTAGTGTGTGCGTGTGTGTCTGTGTCAGTGTGTTGATAAATCCCCAATGGTGATGCTTCCTTCCTCTCCAGTGGCCATATCAAGCCGGTCATTAATTATGGATGATATTCAACATGGCCTCGCCTGCCCCACGATGCTGAAATCTCTTTATAGCCACAAATAAAGTTCCTATCACTGTTTTAAATCCCACATTTTGCTCCCCTGTAGCCTGCACACACACACACACACACACTGCACCAGATTGACATTTGACTAAGCCCCAGGAGAGAATCATCACACCATGGGTGCTAAAAGAAGTATGAATGCCAAATTTCATGCCAAGAGACCTGTAACTAAACATTAAGTCATGAGCACATAAAAACTATTTAAAACACATGGAAGTGGTGTCTTGTTGTAAAATTCTGGCTGTACGTTGTAAGTTACTGTTGCCGTGGTATAGCATAGACATTATGGGTTTTCTTTTTTTGTTCAGCCCCACGTAACGATTTCCAAAGGCTCAACAACGACATGATTAGTATTTGGGGCAGCAAGGAGGTTTAGCGGTTGGCACGTCTGCCTCACTTTTCTGAAGTTCGGGGTGTGAAAATCAGCTGCTGGCGGGGCAGTTTTCCTCACTATTCCTCATTCATCTAAGAATAAATGGATGGATATTTCAGATATAGAAACAGTTTCTCATTCTCTCTTATTATGTCGCCTTGTTGTGAAGCGGTGCCGAAAAGCATCCCGGCATGCCGACCACTTAAGTGCGGTTCGCTTTTATGATCATCAGAGGCAGGAAATCACTGTTTACGCTTTCCAAAACGTCAACATGACAATGCAAATCGAGTCGTCAGAGGTTCACAAAGCCCCCAAAACAGGTCCCCCCGTCGGGAGATATAAGTGCGGTTGACACTGAACAGTTGATCCTTCGCGACCAACCCAATGAGTCTTTTCAAGTGCCCGCAGACCATCGTGTTGTATTTCAGACACTGTCGACAAAAACATTCCCACAGACTCTCTCGCAACAATTTTTTTTTTGTTTTGTTTTCAAGTCCCATAGTTTGCTTTGACAACATGTCATGTAATCTGGCGCCCACAATTGTAGTCAGAGGGGACACTTATCCCTAATATACCACAGGGAAGTCACAGACATAGTAACACCACAAAAGAAGACAAGGAATCCTCCAACGGCCTTTGATGGTATTTGTTACAGCCGCGGTTATCCTTTGAAGGGCTGCAAAATTATCACGTCTTTTCCTTTTCTTTCCTCTTTCTTTTCCTCACTCGGTTTTTTGAGCATAAACAAAAGTCACTCGATCCATCTGGTGTCTACCGGACTGCCGGTACGGTACCAAACCGCAGGATGAGGCGCGCGCCGAGGAGAGGCAGACGATCAAAAGCCCTCGCGTGCCACCAGTGTGGAAATTATGAAGGGGGGCACAGGGGAGGAGGCGGAGAGGGAAGAGGAGAAGGTTGAACATGCTAGTGAGGAATCTGTCAGGGAATGACAGAAAGCAAAGCAATTGCTGGAAAAGAAAAAAGAGAACGATGACGAGAGCGGGCTGGAGTCTGACTCAGTGTGTGTGTGTGTGCGCGCGGATAGGGAGGGTTAGCTGGACCGGACTGCTGTTCGGGAGCTGGTGTCACGCGATGTTTGACAAACACAGCTGCCCTCATTGGCCCTGCAGCTGCCCTCAACTCTTACTGTACTTTTAAAATGCTGTGCAATTCTGTGACTTGCACCGACTTTGTTTGCACTGCGCATGAGACGCGAATCCTTCGCGGCATTGAGTGTAATCCTCCCGCCAAAACGGCACCTACCACACATAGAAACAATTTCATCATCACAAGTACTGTAGTTGAGATAAATTATTTAATAGTTATGTCATGGGCTTTTTTTTTCATGTTGGGTATAGTAAACCAGCATTGTGTCTTCCCTCTAGACTGATGTGATGCACCAGAACGTGTTTGACTACATCCACATAGATGACCGCCAGGAGTTCCGAAGCCAGCTCCACTGGGCCATGTGCCCTCGGCAGCACCAGGGGGCATCAGCACATCCGGACGCTCAGCTCGCTGCAGGGACCGGTAGGCGATTTCTTGCAGGAGGAATCATTAGGAATGATCTCCCTAGGCTCAAATTTCGATTCCATCCATCACTTAAATAACGCAATGAACTTGGTCTCATTTTGAAACCTTCCAAAAGGTAATCAACACGCGCTCTGGTTTTGTATTTTAAGGTGACGAGTTTGTGGTGAGCAGCCTGTTCCACTCTCCAGAGGCGGGGGTCATTCCTCCTGAGCTCTCCTGCTTTCTCAACAGATGTTTCATAGCAAGGGTCCGATGCCTGTTGGACAGCACATCTGGATTCCTGGTGAGTGACACGAAGCACCGCGCCTGCTAAACTGCACGGTAACTCGCAAACCCAATCATAAAAACCCTCCTGGATGAGATTCAGGTGAATAAAAATAATATGATGCATCTGCAGCAGAAAATGTGCTTTTACCGACGTCTGTTCGTTTGCGGTAATGTAGAATTGCCGAGCTAAGAGTTTAGATCAGTGGGTAGTCACGGCGATGGCTTCTTCAAGACGCCGGTTCACGTTGTATCTCACAGCCTTGAAATGGAGATGCGGTGGAAAAGTGCTGGAGGTCAGAATGTGGCTTTAGACCATTTTAACAGGGTCAGTAGAGTTTACCAAGTCCATTCTGGTTGACATTGGCACACAATGGAAACTCTCCATGGCAATTTTCTTCACTGGAAACATTTGGAGCGCCACGGTAAGCCAATTTTTAGGAATGTTTTCCTCATCAGTCCAAATGATTGCAGCAAAGACACAAATGAGTCATGCGTGATCAATCATTGCAAGACTTGAAAATGAATTGTATTCCCAACAGTGGTTGACGAAAGCTCTGTGGATGGTCCATCCAGTCTGACTGCGCCACCATGTTGATACTGCCCAGGAACATCTCGAAATGCATTCTGTAAAAAACTGGAAAGTTGGAAATTCCTAATCTACTGCTTGACTTAAAAATAAACAACCAAATAAACAACCTTTTTTTTTTTTTTTAATCCTGGGATGAGATTTGGCAGTTTTGCTTGTGTGTAGGCTCCTTTTGTGGTACACGGAGAATGCCGTAATATATGGATTTATGCCAACATTTAACGGGTCCTTCCCATTTTTCTTTGGACTGGGCGATTTGCAGGAAGACATCAACACAAGTTCCCTTTGACTAACTAACCACCGGACAAACGATCAAGACATGACACTAAAGCCATATTATGCTTGTAGTATCCAGTAGCAGAAGAGGACCATTCCTTTAAAAGCAGAAAAAAAAACTTGAAAGGTCTGTCCTGCCATTAATTTGAACCTGGAAATCATTCCAATTTCCATTTTATTTTGAACCTCCACAAGAAAGTCCTTGTTGCATAGTCCTTACAAACTGAGACACTGCTGCCCTCATAATGATGATCAATGCAAAAGAAGCACATAATCATAGACCTGCCTAAAAGTATGACTTTTAGATGCGCTCTGATGTTCAAACCGCTAAATCCTTCCTGTCTCCTGCCTCCAGACAATGCAGTTTCAGGGTCGGCTGAAGTTTCTCCAAGGACAGAAAAAGAAGTCCGCCTCCGGGGCTCCGCTTCCTCCCCAGCTGGCTCTCTTCTGCATAGCTGTACCCCTTTTACTGCCCTCCATTACCGAAATGAAAATGAAGAACATGTTAATGCGAGGAAAGAACAAGAGCGGAGGAGGGATTATCTCGGCACTAGAGCACGGGTAAGAGTTACCCAAGTGTACATTTGAACATTCAAAGGGCTTCATGCTGTTTATTAACATGACCAATGAGTATCTTAGCGGGGGTGTTGGAATTAAAGGTCAAAGCTTTCAACACTAACTTGATGTCCGAGCTCCACTTTCAAATATCCTGATTTTTTTTTTTTTTAATACATTCTGGTAACTTATTTTGACCGCTGAAAAATAACACAATTAGCAACGTATGCTCAAGCTAAAGGTCATCGTGTCTTTGTGACATAATCTTGTTAATGCCTGAAGTCCCCTGCTTCAATGCAGATGACTATAATTACAAAGTTTCATTGTCGAACAGTCCAGGATGTGTCCTCATGTGGACAAGTGGTACAGAAAATGGATGGATCAAAAAATGAACCTCCACAAGAATTTGTCCATTTCACAATGTGTTGCTTTCTCCAGTCAAAATTACAATTTATTGTTAAGCATGCTCTAAAAACTGGACAAATATACAGAAAACATAATATCAAGAAATTAAATAGCACAATACAATTCTCATAGAAAACATATACAGAACTAAAAAAATAACCCCCATTTACCATATACGCTTGTTAAAATTCACTACATGGGCCTGCTAATGCGCTAGCATGCTAACAATATTATGCTAGCGGACAAGCGCTAGCATGATAGAGGTTTAACGATAGCTTACTACTTCCAACAGTAAGAGTGCAAATTATTGCAAATATGAAACATGTAAAATGTAAAATAGCTTCTTCCAGTTATGTTGAGAATTTGATTCAATTTTTTTAGATTGTACTGCTTTAGTCCACAAACATGCACGTCTGGCCATCCCTGATCTAGTGGTTGAGGATGTTTATTCTGTTTTCAATTTTCTGACATGACTCTCGGGAAAGATGAGTCACATTTTGAACGACTCTCTCAGTGAACTTCTGTGAACTAAAATTCGGCATTTGTCCTTTGAGTCATTCACGTATTGGTTGAGAGTGACACCAAGTCACATTGTCGGAGGCCAAAAAGGATACTGGGATTATATTTACGCACTGATTTTTCTGCTAATTCCAAGAGCAACCAAGCAGACAAGGTGTGCACTGATAGGTGTAAATCCACAATGCAGAGAAACGATATTTAAACGTATTTTCCATGCTCTCCTGCCTGACAGAGATCGAGGGGAACACCTCCGAAGGCACTCCTTCAGTGGAGGAATGGGCGACGTAACAGACCCTCTCTTGCTCTCCTGTCCAGCCGCTGTAGGCACCCAGAGGGGCCACCACACTCCCTGGACCCCACTCACCAAAGATAACCTCAAGTTCCACCCTGATGGCTACTACAACCAGGAAGAGCCCCTCAATTTCTGCAAGTCATCAATGTCTTCCCATAAGGGCCTCGGTCCGGGCCTGGGGGGCGCTTGGCCCCTGCGACCAAACTCGGGGCACCTCAGAGCGGGCCAAGGGGTTGGCTACATCCCAACTAACCGCTTAAACAAGGCCGGGCAATACGGGAAGCCATACCGCCTTTCCCCGAGCTGCCAAAGCAGCAGGAATGGCGAGGTGTTTGTGTCGAAACTCTACGGGAGCCTGCAGATTCCCGCGGACCCGGACGCCTACTGCGTGGATTTAGTCAAGAGTGAGAACGGCTATGGCGAATGCTACGACGGCCATTTGATGCCACCTATCAAAGTAGAGCACGACTCCGACTCGGAGAACGGCTTCGGGCGACCCTGGGCGCATCGGGATCCGGACGCGATCGACCGTCGCTATGGTAACGGGGCGTACGATCAGAGCACCGGCGTCCAGCTCAAATCCGAGGCGGATTACTACGATCTGCAGTACTCGCCCTGTCAACGGGGCAAAGCGGGGATCAGCCCATCGTACAACAGCGGCAACTATCAGAACTATGCAGTGAACAACAGCGGACGTTTGTTAAAATGTGACAAAGACTTGGCTAATAACAACGACAACAGTCAGTTTAGCCCCCAGAGACTCTCTCATTCCCAATGCAGTAATCAATCGGTCAACCTCATTGACTCTCACGTCTACCAACAGGAGCCTCAAAAGCCCTACATGCACCAGGACTTCGACAGGCACGGCACTTACGAGTTCAAAGGTCACGGGCTGATCCATTCCATCAAAAGGGAGCCCATTGACTCCCCGCCGTGGTCTGAGGGCGGCCATGAGATGAGCCAGCCCATGATGGTTGCTCCAAGGAACATTATGTCATGTGTGAGCACGGGGCATCACAAATCCAGCCCTTATGTTTATATGCCCTAAAAAAAGTGAGTTGCGCATCACCCGCTCTCATTGACCACACACACACACACACACACGCACACAAGCGCACGCACACACAAATGTAGTGTAGTGTTCCTGTTGTCTGACACATACCAGCATAAAATGCAGAACGTCAACATTCTTCCATTTGCCGAAGAGGTGACAGGCGAGGCTCAGGTTCTAAGGGTTAGTGTTGTGACAATCAAAAACTGAATCCAATCGATGACTTTTTTGTCCTTTGCAGGTTGCAAGCACTTTGGCATTTAGTGACAATGAGTCGGATCATGTCCAGACGCACCATTTATTTCACGTGTCGTGCATACCCATTGTTTGACGTTTTCGCTGTGATTTTGTCAACCAATTTGGATTCGGTCCGCAGCAGATGACTCACCTCTGCCACCACTCACTTCTGTTTTTCTATCCGAATGTGCTCGAAGATCTCTGGACCTTAGTGGTAGTTTTGCATGTTTTAGCACTTTAACTACAAATCGCCCACAAATGAAGAACACTGGGTTTGTTTCTATGCATTACAGCAACGCGCTACACAAGCTTGCAAAGACATGCAGTTAATACACGTTGGATCATTGGAGAACAGTTCAAAAATAGTAAGCGGGACCTCCTCTGAGGTCAAGCGCAATCATTTCTGAGATGCTGGTCGACTTTGTTGACATTTACACCCTCTTCCCATGGAAAAGAGCCGAACTAGTAAACTACTGTGGTGTACTAGTAACATTACTAGTTCCAACTAGTAGGCATTTGTCACGCACTAGCCTGCCGGACACTGTAAAACAAAAAAAACTCACTGCAAAAAAAATAAATAAAAAAAGTGAGGTCAAAGGAATACAAACTTTGATAACAATTTTACGTTGAGCTATTCAACTAAATATTTCAAGTCATGCTGTGGGCATTCACGCATTTCACAACAAATTAATAAGAGTTTACAGGACTGTTGGAAAAGTCAGCTAGATAACTTGCTTGCTTTGTTGTGCTAACACTGTTGTCATAAAGGTCAATAATTAAGTTGTTCCAACTTAAATGACTGTTTTATCCCCCTCAAAAATATATATTCGTTTTTTTAACAGTGTCAGTTTCCAAATCCAAACAAATGAAAAGTGGACCAGCATCCCACAAAACAGGAACCCGACAGTACTGTTGACTCGACACGGTGCAATTTGCAGTTGACTGACCAAAACATGTGAAAGTGGAATTCTGTTCCAGCTTTAAATTATTTTCACTACACTTGGTTAACAAATAAAACTGCCTATTGGTAGGATTGAAGTGCATTAAGAAAGCCACAAACACAAAACGGTAATTTGGCTCTGAGTTAAAGGGTGCTAATTGGCACCCTTTTCAAAACATCCGTCATTTAACACGTGATGGGTCACTGCGAGTGTCAAAAAAGATGGCGAAAGGGCTCAACAAGCACATTGTCAATGGTGGAAGTTTTCTGAACTGGAGTTAGTTCAAAGTGAAGGAGAAGGTCGTCTGTTGTTGACATTTTAGTCTTCTGTCAAAGCGCACAGTAGCATCTTGACCGTAGAAATGTTATCGTTCAATATTTTCATGTCACAACTTATGTTGTACAGTTTAGTGTTCACTGAAGATCAGCATTTCATTGCAGACTTGACACAATCTTTTTTTCTTTCCTGTTGATGATGTGGTTCGGTCAGACAACAGACGTGGTCTTCACAATCCATGTTTTTGCACAACGAAACGAAAAGCGCCAAATTAATGCGACGTCACAGCCCCGGTTCGGTGGCGTTGCTGTGGTAGCTTCAAAAATTGCACTACTGAGAGTAGTTCAGTTGAAGTTATAATTATTATTATTTTTCTTTGAATTAGTAAACACACATACACGTGTACATTGTGTCACTGTTCTGAATTCGTCTTGCTCGATGTGTGTGCTCATTTCAATAAATGTTTGATGATTCATATTTATTGTAAGGCAAAAGTGTCTAATTTAAAAGCTGCAGTTTGAAGGCTTTTCTCTTTGTGTAAGGTCAATCCATGTGGCATTTTCTTGCTACCATTTTGATAACTGTTAAAGAGGGGGAAAAAAAGAAAGAAAAGAAAATGCCCTACTTGTTCCATTGAGTAGGTAGCTGCAAAGTAGTGAACACGGTGTAAATATGCAATGTCTTCCAATGTTTCTACGTGTTTTTGCAAATGAGACTTATCTATTAAAAGACTTCTTTATATGGAAAAACATGGCGGCTGTCTTGTTCTTTTAACTTCGATATGATTTGTGGTTCGACATGTTCATATGATAACATTAAATGCACAAATGCAGTAGTTTTACCTGCAATACACATCAAACCTCGTCTTGCATGGAGGCATGAACAGCACTTTAACAAATTCAATCATGTCTTCTCAGGAAATAAACTCTTTAGTTCCAGCTCTCGCCTATTGAGTGGCTTTTGAATTGTTCAAGTCGGCGAAATGTGGTCTCATCCTTCAGATTTGTGCCTCTATCAATAATGAATAGTGGCCGGAAGACAATACGGAGTATCTGTAGCCACGTGTCTGTCTGATAAATGCGCTGTTAAGTTGTCATGACAGCTCCTTCTCCTTGACACGATCAAGGAACCTCACTACCTGTATATTATGGCTTCAAGGACTCTTCTGCGTATATATTATGAGGTGTAAATGTAACTTAGGGGAGTAAGTAACATGTCTGTGCTGGTCACAGGAAGCGCACACGTCACTGTTGAAATGTCATCAGCACGCTCGGACTGCATACAGATTAAGTAACAGGTAGACAACGTTTCTGAAATTCCCAGGCGTTCAACCGTACCGCCGTTTTGAAAATCAGACCGATGACCAAAGTGATCAAAGTTTGAAATTTGGATTCAACAAGTTGAAACTGTCTTGTGTCATGTTTTTTTTTTTTGTTACTTTGGTCTTATTTTGTCGGGCTTCATTTACTTGTATGTCAAATCTGTGTTACCCATTGAGATGTCATTACTGGCCAGTTTTCTGTATGCGGCCTTCAGACGGAAAACGTTTGGATGAACAAGAACTCTTTCAGGCATCCATTCTTAGTAATACTGAGAGGCTGGTCATGCCCAGTATGGAAAAAAATAAATCTTGAATTGGTAGCTTTATTACATGTCACTTGGCATGAAGAAACAGAAGTAGAATAGTAAAAGTGACATGATACCTAACTCATTTTGACACATAATTCTCCGCTAAACTGACTGCATTCCCGAAGACACTCTTTAGCATGAATGAGCCCTTTTTTATATGTTACGAAACAAACACCGCCGTGTGTATAACATGGACTACATATGCAACACAGTCGCCTTTATGAGGGAGAAACGAGCATGCAAATGTCACGTGTAGGTTTTTGTTCGACTTTAATTTACTGATGTGATTAAGAAAGGCGCGCGGGGGGGGGAGGGGGGTGCTAAAAGGCTAAATTTGAATGTTTTATAATAAGGCACGCAACCGTCCATACATCACGCCAACCCAACGACACTGGTTCTAAACAGGGATGATGGGGGCTAGGGGGAGGAAGCATGGGAGAGGAGTGGTAAAGGCAATTAAAGGACCAATCAAGAGAGAGGAGCAAAACGTGTTAAGGCAAAGTGTGTGATGCTTGGTGTCGACTGTATACGTTTGTGTGTGTAGTCCGAGACCTATAATCCCATACCGTGCAAGGTTGCGTGACTGTTCATGCCCCACTCTTTGCTGCTTTGCACACCATTTGTCCTAATTGGTCACACCCACTCCCCATGTTTGTGTGTATCTCTGTCTCTCTCTCTCACGCACACACATGTATGCATATAGGCAGATGTAGCAATGCACATCATATCCACAGACACAACAACATCCCCCTCTCTCCCTGATGACAATGAGGCGAATCCTTGAGGGTATGTCACAGACATGACATGGACGCCTATGCATATTAACATGCACATATACACACAGCCGACTCAACATATGGGGGACCGTCACGCAATCCACCAACCCCCAAACAAACCTATAACTCATGAACATGGACCGCTACGTTTTATCTCAACGGCACGCGACACATTTGGTCATGTCGGCGTTGGTTTCAACCAATGAAAGAAACTAACGATGGCAATAGGCTGGGGAAAAGCGTGCCATTTCTTTTATTTTTGATGACGACGATCGGCACGTCAGCAGGCTCTGCAGAAGCCTGACAATGATCATTTGAATCAGGTGTGTTGGAGGAGGCAGACATCTTAAACATGCAGCAAAAAAAAAACACGACAATGAAAAACGTGATGGGTTTTTTTGGTTTGTTTTGTTTTAATGACTCTTACGATGGTGCAGGAATGCTAAATGCACCCCAGAGCAGCCTTTGCATGTCAGGTTTATGAGCAAGTGTATGCTAAGAAGGAGCCGCTGCAATCAATTGGTGTCTTCGTGGGTCTCACATACACCTGAAGGAGTGTTTACCAGAGGTTACGTCAGGATATGCGCCCAATCCGCAAACAAACGCTGCTGCCTAGTGGACAAGGGCGCGCATTGCATAGATCTCAAATACCCTATTTGTGGTCACATTTCTGAAATTGTTTTTAACTAACAAACACACACACACACACACACACGGACTGAATATGTAATTCCAGGACATTTTAAGGTTTGGATGGACCTTACCAATAGGAATTTGTTTTTGTTTTTTTAAATGTGCATACAATTTTTGTGATTTTCAAATACGGCATAATTTAGATGAGAAAACAAGCAAAAATATGATCTCATAGTGAAGCTCCAGTCACAGTGAAACCTTCTTGCACACTTACGTGAGGTTATTCAAACTTCCGTCTCTTCGCGTTCCCTTTTGGCTCATAATGCACAATGAGCTGCACCAAGATGAAGCAGTTAACAATCAGAAAGAGGAGTCCGGCGAACCAGATGAACAGAAAGGTGTTGTAGCCCTCAAACTCCAGGAAGTAAGCCGGGACCAACCATACAGCCTAATGATGAGAAGATATTAAAAATAGCTTTTAGTTAACCCATGCATTTTATAACCAAACTAATTCATTAGGTTGGTACACTCTTCAGTTGAGTAAATGAAAAAAAACTCCGACAGACATTTAAATAATCTAAATAGTCACCTGTCCAGCAAACCAGAGGATCAAAAGTCCCACTCCTTGTTTCAGCGAGAGACTCAAATAAGGAATGACCAGAGGAAGGAGACTCAGGTACCATAGGAAGTACTACACACACACACACAAAAAAAAGTCATGCATATATCATGTAGTCTTTGCTACTCTGGAAACAAGGAAATTTAATAAGACAGCTGGAATATATCAAGCCCCCCCCCAAGACATATAAGTCACAAGTTTGACCTCCATACCTGTGATGTGCAGACTTTGTTGAAAGTGACAAAGATGGCCGTGTGTAGGAAACAGCAAAAGGTCAGGTCACGGTGAAAAGCCCATGACGTTACCAACAGAAGTATTAACTGTGGAAGGAATGCGGCCAGCCCAAGCCACTGGCTCCACTTGCTGTCTGCAAAACATAACAACTGTTTAATTTTTTTAAATTTCACCTCTGGAACATTTTGTGTTTCATTTAAAATGAATTCACGCCAGACTAATCAATACCTGCAGTAAGGTAGAGCATGTAGAAGTATGGAGAGAAGTTATGCCGAATATCTCTTCTGGTTAGATGATACAAGTATGTCTCGTGAAGGAATGTCCAGCCATACCTGAAACAAGTTCAGCAATACTTCGAGGTACACCCATGCAGCTGTGATTTGAATTATTTATAGAATACGAATGTACAGTACTCCCTAGAATCAACAACATACTGAAGGGTGCTTCTAAAATTTTGGTTGGGCTATTGAGCCAGGAGAGTAAAAACAAATGTCTCTCTGTATGATAACAGTGAAAATATGTGAACATAAGCACTATTATGGAGCTTTTTGTATTAATAAAGGAGGACAACTTTTTTGTGTGACATGCCTGACCATCATTTTGCATCACTTTGGTTGTTGCTCTTACATGTGATAGAAAAGTGCTGTGAGACCACAAAAAAGACCTCCGGCCACACTTGCGAAAGAGAACAACTCCCTGTTGAAGAAACTTCCCAAGAAGCCAATGACGCTCCTCCGCTTATTTTGGTCTCTTTTAACGTATGGCGTGCGAAGAGTGAGAACAATAGGTAGCGCATATGTGATGGGGTAGATCTTCATATGAACAGACAGGCCATAGAGCAGTGCTGCCCAAGTCATGCGTCGACCTATGAAACAGAAGACAGAAACTATTTTTTAAGAAGCACTGGGTATGAAGACAAATGAGATGTGATTTGTCAATTTGAACACTACCCATCCACCAATTTTCTTACCAAGTGTCTATCCATAAACTTACTCTCTATGCAGAGAAGAATCCCCAGCACCAAAGCGGCCAGGATGGACTCTGCATTCCCTCGGCTGGAAACTCCCATTGGCAGGGGGTTGAGCAGCCACAGTGAACAAACCCGTCGTGCCGTCTGTTCATCAAATCCGCCAAAATAAGTAACACAATGTAACACCTCAAAAGTTGAATATCGGTGAGGTTATTCAGATCTAGTCAGATTAAGGGGTTGCTTCTGTGTTTAAATGTACCACTTGTAATTTGGTTTTGTTTTATGTGTCAGTTTCACAGTCAACAGTGAGAAACAGTCTGAAGCAATCATGCTTTGATGCTTATTTGGAGAACTGTGCAAGAGAGTCGTGCATTGTCTTTCGTTGAAATGTGTTTAAAGCATTTGACTTGTGAATACTTTTTTAAAATGGTCTCTCTTTATTGAGGCTTTCTGAAACACATCTTCTGTGACAAATGGGTTCATTGGTCTCACTTATTTTGACCATAGACGTTATCAAAATTGTGATGCTCATGATCATTTTCTGCATGCATACTGCCAGTAAACACACCTCAGAGCCAAGACCTCGAAGGCAAAGGATTCTGTAGATCAGCAGTCCGGACAGCACATCACATAGGATGAAAAAGAGCTTGCCAAACACCATGTGGATATAAATGTTCGGAGTCAGCAGCCAGGCCAACAGAGGCGTGTATCGATAGGTCGATCTGTTGTACGGGGACTCGCCCTGGGAACACATTTGATTCATCATGTACTGTATTAGAATGATGACAGCAGAATGGCAAAGAATGAATGTCATTCTAAAATGCTTTGTATACCAAAATTAGAGAGTGAGCTTTTAATATAGCCTCTTTCTAGAATATTTATTTACATTTCTTTAGTTTATATAGAAAAAAGGGAGACAAAGGACTGCATGGGGAATGGAGACGTAAACAAATCTATACTGCATGTAAGACACAACTATTATATCTGTGTGCAGTATAATTATGCTGACCTAACAATCCCATCTGAAACTGTGACAGAATATATGGCTACCTTAGTAATGAACCTCGCAGCATCCGTGAAGACGTGATAGTCAATGTCAGTGTACTTCACTACCATGGTCCTGTCGTGGAAATCTCCGTAAGCGACCAAGACAAGACGCATAGCGAAAGAAGCCGTGAAGAGAACATGCTTCTCTGTCAGTTTGGATATTAGCCTCTCCATCGCCTCTAAACAGAAAGTGCGTACAGTGCTCGACATTCGCATATGCTCGGTACGATAGCCAAACAGTGCCCAACTAGTGGACCATATGGTGTCTTATTAAATTGCACACGAATCGATGGACATTTTGCAGTCACGTTGCATGTTAACATTCTCGAATCTTTCACCAAACAGTTGTTTCCGGAAATAAAGCAGAAGTGACATAGGCTTGGACTAACCCTCGTTGTTTTGAGCGCCCCCAGGTGTTCAGGAGGGAGACGGCGTTTCAGTTCACAACAGTATTGTACTCGAAGTAGAAGTACTGTACAGATATTTGTTGAAAAACCAACACTGGTAAACGTATAAATTGTGTGTAAATGACAACAGTAGGTATTTTGTGTTTTCAAACAGACTTTTATTGCACACATAAATGATTATGTATCAACAATATAGAATAGTTGAGCTGTTGATATTTCCAGGTTTACTTTAGTTAATTATTGCAAACTGTACAGCAGTGTACATTCTTAATAGGGGTTACAACACCACACAGGTGCTGATAATGTATCTTTATCTCATTATTCTCTTTGGTTTCATACAATGAATGGAGTGATGGGGATTAGACAATGACATTTGTTTTCCTAACGCTCGAGGAAGGTTGAATTTAGAATATGTGCAAAGTATACGCACAGTACAGAACGGTAGTGGAAGGCACCAAAGGCTCAGCTGTTATAATCTTGGCTGTTTTGTTATGCTTTTGCTGCTAATCTTGTTGGTAACACCAGCAAGACCAGCGCAAAACAAAAAAAAAAAATAAAACCCACGCTGGTCCATCCTGTTTTGTTTTGTTTTTTAGCAGGGAACCATGCTAGAGATTAAAAAGTTTGCAGTGAAGCACGAAAATGCTCAAACAGGGGAGCAATATCGGCCAGCAAAAAGGACACTCATTGACACGTTGTGTCGAATGAAGAAGAGGAAGGGGTGGTCCGCGATGAATCTGGGTGTTATCGGAGCACAGCGCAACATCATGACGGCAACAGACGCGGCGGCAGCCTCGGTTCCCTCCTCGTTCACCTCGACAAAAGCCTTGTGGACGAATTTTGACAATACCAGGTCATTGGCAGGTGACATGCCTGAAAACAGAAGAGAAAGACAGTCACAACAGAGAACATATTTTATGTGGTTTAGGCTTGGGTTCAATCCATCATTGCAAATGGATATAAGGTCCCCAACAGCCTCTGAAGGTAAATTCCTCTAAATGGGGACAGTTCAAACTGTCAAATTCAAATCGCAACTGAAGGCACCGCCGTTTATGTTTTAAGCAGGACTACAAAGGATCAGACCAGAGATCACAATTAAATGCCAGTTTTTGGATCGTGATAGTGATTATGATTTTCCAGGCACAAGTCCTACCAGAAAAATCACTTCTTCCTCTGTCGAAGGCATCCACCATTCCCATGCTGACCAAGACATTCTTCATGTCATACTTCTCCTCCATCTTGAATCGAGGCAGGCCAACCTGGACCTCGACTACATCCATCATATCAGGACGGGTCCACTCCATAAAGTTGTTATAGGTCAGGTTCTTTTCTATCTGTGATCAATGTGAAATCACATTTAAATTTGTCCGTCACTAAGCGAACAGCGTTGTGTAATTGTTGTGTGTCTTACCTCACTCAGACCCGTTGAATTGTCGTTTATGTCAGTGGGTAGAAAGATGAGCATGCTGAGCTCCTTCCCTACATAAGGCATCTCCAAGACCTGTTCAAGAGAAATTTTTGTTTGTTTGTTTGTTTGTTTGTTTTTTCACAATGTGTGTTTTGCTTTAACTGCCACAAAGATATTATGAAATGTCCGTGTTGTTGTTTTGAGTGGAAAAGGATCATAGTACCTGGCAGTTGAAATCAGGAATGAAGGTGAGGGGGAATTTGGATTTCTGGTGCATCATCTTCACTGGTTTGGTGTCATTCTAAAAATAACAGCGACGAAGATCATGAGTTATCACATGCCCTGTCTTGTAGTTACCATTTTGCTCTTGAGGAGACAACAATGAACTAAATTAACATAAAAAACAAATTCAGCGTCTGCTTACTGAAAAATGACCATTTATTTTTCCCCAATGAATCGGATTGTTTTTTGAATGCAAATACTGAAACTAAATATCAGTGCAATTTTGCTGCACTGGTTCCTTTTTTTGGGGGGGCGTGAGCCTTGGTTGTTGAAACAGTTCAAACAACTCAGAGCAAAGTTCACCCTCCTTTTTGTACCATTGTCTCAGACTAAATCAGTGGTTTGTCCACATGGGCGCGCCTACAATTATGCAAGGTGAAATTTGACACATCTGACCCCAACTCTGGCACTTTGTGAAGTTCCAACTCCGATGAGTGATTGATTTTTATGTCCTTGTGTATGTACTAGGCTTTTAACAATTAGGTGGAGGTGTGTAGCACAACCAGGAAACCAGGAAGGAAAAGAAAACATTGCAGCTCACAACAGTTTCAAATAACAAGTTCCCATTGTTCTGCTAACTGAGTCAGTATTTCATCTCCAGAATGTGTGTTACCTTGCTGGTCCTAAATTTGCCGTCATGTGTTGAGGTCTCCTTAAATTTTTTGTCCCAGTTGCCTTTAAAGTAGATGGCATTGACCAGCACCAGCCTGGTCATGCTGTCCAACACACCCAGGGCCAGTACATCCTTAATTTTACCTGGTAAGCGTCAATGAGAAGGGCCACACAATGGCACCCGGTGAATTCAACAATGGTACTACAATTTTTTTTTTTTAGGTATGGAATAAAGAAGGGAAAAGAAGGATTAATCAAGAGGAAAGAGTTTGTCAGGTTATGTGTGTGTAAACTCCACCTTGTGTCTCCTTCTCCACCCATTGGTTGATGTTGAGCCTGGCTGCCTCATGGTTGCCGATAAAGTCCACAGACTCCAGCTCAGCTTTGTAGTACTTCCTTGTTTCTGCTAGGAAACGCTGAAACCATGAAGATTTTTGTTTTATTTTAATCACCACGATGACCATTAATAAGAATACCTATTTTATTAGGTTCACTTGCAAACTCTATCGAGATCCAGTCCAAAGGCCTGTATCAAGAATGCCGCCCTGACAGAGACGATGCACAATTTTGACTGTCACGGAGCCATTTTTAAATTGTGTACATTTGTTAACATAATAGAAGAGGAATGTTTGGCCAGGAGTCACCTCCCTCTTCCTTCCTTCATTCATTCATTGACACACACAAAAAAAAAAAAAGAAGTCAGATATGGGTCTGTAACTCTTATTCCCGTTCACTCATCTTTGCACGAACAAAACCTGACTTCTTCAAGAAGGAGCTGCAAGCTGTGACACAAACCTCAACAAACTGGTAAGACTGCTCCCCGTACAGTCTGTTGGCAACACTGAGGGCATATTGCGCGTCTGGTTTGTTCAGCTCAGCCAGCAGTTTGGCAAAGCTGGCATGAACTTCATCCTGGCCTTTGGTTTGCAGACACTGTGGGCCAACAGAGCAATGTGTCAGATGGCTGATTGTCCAATTAATAAGTGAATAGCCATGTACCTACGTTGACCTGCAAATACTATGAAAATCAATGGTTAGAGATGGAAAGATAGGAAACCTTGACACAGATACAAGCACATGCAATGCCACCACCAAGTTGTTATTTTTGCTTTTTAAGCCCTCGCATACATAGGGGAGTGTTTTCAAAAGTATTATATTTGTGAGTTTGACCGCTTTGCACAGTACATACTGCTAGATTCCGAAACGGGCACTTTGCGAATAAACAATGAGGACAACTATCAATCCTGCGATTGGCTGGAGACCAGTTCAGGGTGTCCCCCGCCTATTGCCCAAAGACAGCTGTGATAGGCTTCAGCCCCGCGACCCCTGTGAGGATAAGCGGATCAGAAAATGGATGGATGGATGAAAAATGATCAATTAGCTGAAGAATGCTGCCCAGAAGAGCTGGCAAAGCACAGGCCTGCATGCATTCACCTCAACTTCCTGTAGCGGGTCTTCTTTTGTGGCGAATGAATCCCTCCTAACAAAACTATCGACATGTTGTTTTTTTTTGTGTATGGTGCAATTGTTAAATCCCAGAAATATGTTTCTCATGTAGTTCTAAGCAGCCACACCAGGAAGAAACCATGAAAGAAAAAGATAGCGTCTCACTCTTTTACATTACGCAACACCATTGGGTGTGGAGCTCCGGAAAAGCCAAAGTAGAACGTATGACAAATGAAATTGCTCCCTTATGCAAGACTGACCGACAAGCAGTGCTTTCCTTTCTCTACGGGTTCACCCTGTTTCAACCAACACCACCCAGGCCAGCAGTTAGTAAAGTGTTCCACATGCTTCCAATATTCTAGTTGCTTTGTATATGTTACCACCTTTGGCAGAAACATGGACTGGACTTGTTGCATTTGCATTAGCATTTGCATTGGCTCTGGCCGTGCCTCTCGTTCAGTGAAATTGAGAACCTGCGGGGTGCAAGTGGTATTGTTCATTGAGTTAGATATCAAGATGCGTGCCGGGTATAGTGATTCAATTCTTCCGCAAAAATTGCAAGGTATGAAATTCCCCCTGATACGTTTGTGATATTTAGATCTGCGGCCCCACAAATATTTTGTACAGCTCTGTTTTATAACCATGATCATTGATTCAGCTACTGGTCCACTAACTGTACATATGCTCCTTATAGCGGTAGCATTATGTTTTTGCTCTATGCCATTCACATTTTGCAAAGGTGTCAAAAGGAGAGTTATTTTTTTAAGTCAAATAAAATTCAACGTTTAAAATGCTCAGATGCCTGATTCTTGTCATGCAAGAAAATGACAACAGCTGAACTTTATTTGTGGTTCACCAGAGGCACTTTTACGATATTTTGGATGAGACTGGTGAATTCTGTTGCAAATGTTGCTCAAAACAAGCGGTTGTGCCACTGTAAACTTATGTAACCCTGAGCTTGCATTTCTGTGACCATCCCTATTACACATGAGTGCCAACTGCAACCACCAATAAAAACACATTTCTAAATTAATGAAAGGTGTCAAGTCTCTGCCGAATGTTTCTAAACACTGTTTGCAGTCATGTACACACACGCATAAACAGCGCATCCAGCACCTATGACCTATCAGGGTGTGCCTTTACTTTGGCAATCCTTTTGTAAAAATCACACTTGGTATTTGCAGAATCAAGTTTCAACCCACATTCCAACTAATGCTACAGAATAGATCACTCTGTTGCTTTCAGGGCAGGGCCGACATTCTGCCAATAGTGAAAAATGACATTAGGAAATGAGGGAGTTTTTTTGACAGTGAAACTTTACCAATATTTGGCATACTATCCTTGAACATCCATAAAAATCAAGAGGACCAGTGCAAGAATATATTGCTAATATAAGTTCAAGTCCTGTAATACTGCAGTCTTATCGTATAAAAAGCGTCTGCATGCTTGTGTGCACGCGTGTCTACTACCTCTGACATCTGTGCTGCTGTGTTGCCCCCCGATCCGAGCATCACCATGGCCAGGGCTGAAGAAATGCTAAAGGGGGAAAAGAAGATATTTGCAGTTTTGTCATCATCGCCCAATTTTTTCAGCAAATCGAGAGAGAAGTTGGTGTTGGCTTTGGAAAGGGGGGTAGATGATGCCATCGTGTCTGAAAAAAAAACAACAAAAGTGCATAAAACAAACCATTATTTCAAGATTTTTGTTATACAGTTGCGATTTTCTGTTAAATACTCTAGTCTAGACTCCAGATGTTCACCTGAGATAAACTTTACTGGTAGCACACACTATTATTTTATCCATGGCAAAATACAGTTCTGGGGGAAAAGGGAGGAGACCACTGCAAGAGTTCAACGGTGAAACAATAAAAGGGACTTCAAACTCAAAGATGGACTTTGAGGCAAATGCTGCTTGCTGTACGTATTCGTTTCGCAATCATACATAGGTTGAGAGAATATGATGTAAAAACCTTTTTTTCACCGCTGATATTTATTTACATGGCAGTTGGCATAAACTGATCATTTTGCAGTTGCACCGTGTGCATACTCCCTCAGAGCTGCAAATTTACCTGCACATTTCACACCGTATCTTATTTTTGATGACTTGTTGAAAAATTAACCAACTTGCTGGATAAAATTCGAGCTACAGCACAGTACTGTACAGTATGTATATAAATAATAGAAAGCTTGCTGTGAATAAAGTAGAAATTCGTTCACAAGTGAATGAATTACTTACTGACGACGCGTTTCTTCAAGCAGACAGTAAACGCAGAGACGGCGGCTGTCAAGTGTTTAATACACAACCTTTTTTTTTTACACAGACACGCCCAGAAAAGCAGCTTCCGCATTGGTGATGTAATCACGGAAGCGGAAAGGAAACAATTCTGGCGCAAAACTCCGTTGTAATCTTGTCAAAAAAAGAAGACAAAAACCAAACTGTTTTTATTCGTGACAGAAAACACATGTAAAGAAAAGATAGGGATATTTTTATCATTGTTTGAATTTTAAAAACATTGTGGGATGACTGGAACTTTGGTCTGATGTCCGGCACCAAAACTTAAAGGAAAAATCAACTAAACTGTTTCACACTTTTTTAAATCATTGCATTTTAATTACATTTGTGAAATTGCAAGGATAAAATGTATTGTATATTGTTATTATTATTAGACACTTCTCATTTTTACAAAATGTTGAAAAAGTTTTTCCACTCTTTGCATCAGTAAATCCCAATGAAATACCTTTATGTTTGTGGTTTGACAAAATGTGGAGCTCAAGGAGTTATGAATACTTTTGCAAGCCACTGTATTTCAGATTCATTTCTTATAAAAAGATATGAAAGAAGATGTGAAAATCGATAAAGAGGTGTTAGAGGAAATGCAGTGCATTTAACGAAATATAATGTACAAACATCAAATGCATGTTGGATGTAAATATTCTATAGTAATTTAAAATGATTGAATTGCTTGTGAAATGTGGTTGCTTGTGAGGTTTTAGCGCATACAAATGACTCAAAACACACAAGCTGCACACAAAAATTTATTCAACTTCTTTTGCTACCACCGCTAGAAAAAAAAATCCCAGAGGCACTTCCTATTTTATGACTGATAAACAAATGACACGATTAGGATTCGTCGTTACAGTTTGGAGGGAACTTAGTTGCTTCTTCCCCAAATAGATGGATCAAGAGATACTTTATTCATCCTGTGAGGTGAATTAAATGATGAAATAAAAGAGCTAAAATTCTGTTAAATGAATTCATTGTACAAATACACCGTACAAACTCACTCGGGTGTGGTGTATTGACCAGCAAACAAGATTGTGTTGGAAGGATTATGTCGGATAAAGAAGAGGAAGGGGTGGTCAGCAATGAAGACTTTGGGGACTTTAGGTCTACCTATTGAGGTGATTTCCACAACAATGACAGCAGTGGTTGCAGCAGCTTCGGTTCCCTCTTCATTTACTTCTACAAAAGCCTTATGGATGACTTCTGATAATGCCAGGTCATCGGCTGGAGACATGCCTAAAACAAAAACAAAACAAATATGTCTATACATGGCACTCAGTAACAATTATTTGTGTCTATGCGACAGCAACATTTAGTTTTGCATTGTGCTGTTTTGTTTGTTTTTGTATTTATTCGCCACTAATTGCTTCAATGCAAAAAAGGACTTCGGTTATTCTTGTCTGGTGAGTTAGGGAATGATGCGTCAGATATGATTCATGCACTTTTTACCAGAGAAGTCACTCCTATCGCCGTCGAAAGCATCCACCATGCCCATGCTGATAAGGATTTTGTTTAAGTTGGAAGTGACCTCCATCTTGAATCGAGGCAGGCCCACCTGCACCTCAACGTCAATCTCCATCTTGTCTGGTTGTGTCGACTTCATAATTGTGTCATAGGTGAGTTCCCGCTCCAACTATCAAGGTGAAAATTATCAAACCAAATTACAGGTTGTTTAATATTCTGTGTGTTGTTTTTTTCTCATGAAATATGTGATGCGTTTTACCTTCTCCAAGCCTGTTGTGTCATCCTCTATTTCATTGGGCAGGAAGATGAGCATGCTTACATCCTTCCCTTCGTAAGGCATTTCTAGGACCTGTCCAAAGTTATTTAAAGAAAATTGATATTTCCATCTGCAAAGACATCATTCCATTCTTGTTCTCAAACTTTATGGAGTTTATGAGTGTGAGACTTTGATTGGTTTAATCATTGTTGGTCGGGAACCAATGGAAAAAGAAAGAAAGGAAAAAAACACCAACAGTTGTTTTCTTACCTGGCAGTTTAACTCTGGGATGGTGTTGAAGTTGAATTTACTGTTCTGGCACATCATCATGACTTGCTTAGTATCATTCTAAAGTCAAAATAAAAAGTGAAAATATATATTGGAAAACTACACATCTGAGAATTTGTAGTTCATTATTAATAGTTCTTTTCAACAATAGTTAATAATTTAGATTATACACCAGACAACACCACACAGAAAGGCTGGAATTTAATTTAACTATGGCTAGATGGATGTTGATACAGAGCCAGATTAAAATAAATGAATTTGCAGGTGTAGAGTGTACGATTCAGTAAGCAAATTCATGTTCCCCATTGTTACAAAAATGATACCTTATTGGCTCTAAACGGCGCTTCAACAGTCAAATCCTCCTTGAACTGTTGGTTCCATTTGCCCTTGAAATAGATGGCGTTGACCAGCACCATCTTGGTGTCATTTTTCAGCTTCTTGAGCAGGTCCTTGATTTTACCTGGTTAATGTTATTGACATGTAACATTACATTTTGTATAGGAGGGCTCAATGTGGATGCAGCACATGCATGAATGTTGAAGAAAAATCTAGCTCGCAAAGCACATGAAACAATGGGACAGATGTAGGTGGTTGATATATATTTTTTAAATGATAAATTATTGTTGTAAAATGGTAAATTATATTTGAAGTTATAATGTAGGGGTATAAAGAGTTTAAAAATAGGCCACTCCTTCATATCGTGCTGAACAAAAACAAATGTGGACATAATCGCAGCAACACTACCATACAACACCATGTTAAATTAAATGTAATGGCATGATGTATTGCTAAAACATCAATAACAAAAAAAAATAAACAATACGTGTGCCTGCCTGGCAATCGATAAAATGTATGTCAATAATGAAGGCACCGCACCTTGTGTTTTCTCTTCCACCCAGCTGTTAATGTTGACCCTGGCCGCTTCTGCATTATTCTTGAAATCCACAGACTCCAGTTCGGCTTCGTAGTACTTTCTGGTTTCCGCAAGGAAGCCCTGGAACGCATCATAACGTGAAACGCTGCACAAAGAATCAAATTCTCATTTTAACAATATTTTGTTGCCCAAAATGTTTTTCTCTGGTTCTACTGTACAGTGCTTATTTTCAAAGAAAGAAGTGTGACGTGTATACCAGATAACAAATCAATCAGTTGCCTCTATATGTTTATTGGTTTCTGCCTGCTGCTATCATTATAAGTGATGTGCATTTGGGCATAAAAATGCAGCCAGTCATTGTGTGCAAAATACTATCAATAATTTACCCCAAATGATACGAAGCAGAATACACACCTCATCAAACGTGTAGGTTTGCTCCCCATACAGCCTGTTGGCAAGGCTGAGGGTGTACCCGGTGTTTGTTTTGTTGAATTCGGTCAAAAGTTTCTTAAAGTGAGCGTGGATGTCATCCTCATCATCATCGACGTCTCCCAGAACCTGTGAGCAAACAGGGGATCAATCATGCCTCCCACACTGTAAAACTTTGTATTGCGTTTGCGCACATCCATTATGGGAGCAAAAGCGAAACCAAAATCATCAGAAACCAAGATCTCACGGTGTCATTTTAAATGATCGCTGTCCTGAACACTTAATAATCCCACGGAGTGTTTATTGTGGTGTGCACGCCCTGGCCATTAGGGGTCAGTAGAATACAACAATACATACACACACAGTTTCACGCCCATTTAGTAATCTGCGGTAATATTTGTAGTTTTTCCGCAGATGATGAAGACTACATGAATATGAAGAGTCTCATATTTTTTGCCTATAACGTCTGTAGTGTTTTAAATTGTGTGTTAGCATTTAGCTCGTTTTAGTTTGACAGGTATAGCAATAAATATCTGACAATTTGATGCTTGTAGTTGACTTCTCTGCCAGTATCTGGTGCGCGTACCTTGAATTTGTGCGAGTAAGTAAAAAAAATCAAAAATAAAAATACAATTGCAATGGCTTGTGTCACACACAAACACACACACACACACACACACACACACACACACACACACACACACACACACACACTCATACTTAGAGTCACAGAACAGGAATTCCTCCTCTGGCGGCCTGAAGCGGCCTAAATTTACAGTCACGTGTCAGACAACCATTCACACCTTTTTTAGATACAATGGCAGCTTGCTGGAGCGTTGCAGCTGTATCCGCATCTGCTCTCGCGTCCTAATCTGCATTTGCATTGGAGACTGCGTCGTCATCTGTGTTTGATTTTCCTCCGTCGGTTGCTTTGTCTTGGTGAAGCAGAGGACCTGTAGCCAGAATCAGAGAGATTGCTGGGATTTATGATATCAAAACTCGTGATATTCAATTAATAATTAATCATATGAGCCCTCATCTTATCATGCTGGAGGATTTCGTGTTTTTGAATGATCTAGGTTGTGAGAAAGACCCCGAAGAACAAGACCGTGGAAGAACTGTCCCGGTGCCTTGATTCAACCTTTGCGGATGATCATATTTAGTTTGGACATCACGTGGTGTCGCCCAAAATAATGGTTCCGGTACAAATTTTCTGGACATTTTGGCTCAACTCCGAATTGTTCAATTTCAGTAAATCCACCGGGTCGTAAATATATGAAAGCAATGACATTACTTGGAGTGTCATTCTCTGTTTGAAGCTTTCAAACTGCACGTAATACAATTCATAACCTGATTCCACACCTCTTTTTTTTTCTGTTGCAATACAATTCATCGGCCACGCAGGTCGGTACGCATCCAGTTGCACTTTGAATGTGTGCCTGCATCAACATGTTTGCCGATATGGTGGACTGTTGCTTTGCACAAATGACAACGCATGTGCCACTTACCTCCGACATTTGCGTGGCTGTGTTCGCCTTGGCCCCCAGCATCACCATGGCCAAGGCTGAGGAGATGCTGAAGGGGGAGAAGAAGATGTTTTCCGCCGCTTCTCCTCACTGATCTTTTTGAACAAAGCCAAGAAGAACATTGTGTTGGCCTCGCTTGGGGGGTTTGCTGATGCCATTGCGCCTGAGAGAAAGACAAAAGGAAGAGCACCGTTTCTCAGAATGACACGCAGCTTGACACACCCTTTCATGCATGCATACATGTGTTAAGATTATCATTAAGACTTCTGCAAACTAAGCACAATGACAGACAACATAGCCTCACATCAGTCAGTAGTCTACTCAGTGGTGGTATACAAATACAGTAAACACATTTTGATGAAAACAACCTTTTGTGGATTAAAAAAACCCAAACAAACATAAATGCATTCTAACTTATTCTTGCACTCACTGTAAAGCAACTACAACAATCACCCTTCTCGTTGTGAACATTGAAGGGACAATGACGTGAAAACATTGCAAGGCTTTAATGATTTAAAAATCTATGAACTGTTTTCAAGATTATGAATTATGTTACTTTTAGTGAATGGAACAATTGAAACTTTCAGTCAAGAACTACAATCGGTTTACACTTTAGTTCTCCATGCACTAGACTTACGTGAGTCACTCAATCCAAATGTGCATTATATTTTATCTGTAAATTGTTTCCATTTCTATTTCTATATCTTTATAAAGATGATACGCTGTACTTACAGAGTCTGCCTCAAGACAAGTTATCAAGGAAAACCTGTTGTGACTGACTCGTTTTGCGCTATTATACACAATTGCCACACCCAAATAGGTTTAGCTACTTCCAGACAGAACTGATTCACACCCAGCAATGGAATGGGTCTCGTCTGTGACACAGTCAAACCCAACCCCGGCTTTGTTTTTCAAAAAATGCTGAGCAGGGTAATTTTAGCGAAAAAATAGAAATACATCTGGTATATTGGAAACATATGAAATGCACTGCCATTCAAAGAACATGTCAACAATGACATTAATTAAAACAAATTAAGAGCAAATGCAGAGGTAACCTTTTAACCAAAATGTTACCATTCTTAAATGGAATGTAAAATAATGCAACCACTTGTAATAGTAAAAGGACAGCTTATCTAGTAAAGGAGTGTTGAGCGCATTTTCATCACAGGCCACATCAAGGTTACGGTTACACAAATGGCTGGTTATAATGGTGAAATCCTCAAGGTATAAACTATAATCATATATTGATCATTACGTGATGGCATCTGAATTCAATAATTGTTGACCTTTACCCCCCCCACAAAAACGAATTTCCAAGTCTAGGGAAAATGGTGTTATTTTAAACATTACAATATTCTATCGGTTTAATGATGGTTGCTGTTTAGAATCTGGAAGTAATTATTCGAAATGTTGTTTTGAAAGTAAAACAAGTCAAGGTTTGATCAGGGTTACATGGATATGGAAGTGTTTTGTCCATCTATGTATCCGTCTTATATATATTAGTGCAAAGTACATTTAAACATGAAATCCATCCACTCATTTTCTGTTCTGCTTTTCAACACTGATTTCAATGTCGGTTTAAAATCATTAGAAATAATGGTTATATGCCTGACATGCCTGGGCTTTAATTTTGATAGTTCAACTGATTTCTTTCGGGACAGCCATACTTTCAGGTAGAAAATGACGGGACGTGATGTCGGAATGAGGAGTTTGACACAGTGATCAAGTAATGCAGAGATTTCGTGACCTTGTGCTTTATTCAGCCGTTCCAAACTTTATGACCCCCAACCAATGGGACACTCTTGAGAGCCACTTACGTGTTTTTACTACCCTCGTGTGGCTGTAGTAAGTCACTGCAGTTGTGCAGTGATACTCGAGCATGCTAACATGATACAGAAGAGCAGATGACTCTGCGATGTGAAATGGACAAACACCAACAAGACAATCACACGCCCGGCTGCCTGAGTATAGTTAAGGGGAACCTTACTTGCCTTACGGTAAGTCAGACATTGTGGTATTCGTCTTTTGAACTGTGCCCAATATCCACACATGCTAGTCTACGAGCTAACATGGTCTTTTAATGTGCCCACAAATCTGAATTCATTTCGAAAATACTCCTGGATGATAACAGCAAGAGTTGTATTTTGATTGGGCCTTAGTATAAAGTTACTGGCCAACTCGACTGTTTTAATATTTTCGGTGGGATTTGACTGGTGACTGATTGCACTTGGTAGCTTGCAGCGTTAACAGATGCTTATTAGTGATCAGCAAACGGGTCGTTACGTCAACGAGTCGGTTTCAGCCGATCTGCAAGGCATCAATGCACGTCACGACTACGTAAAGGGATTTATTTTGGTGGGAGTCGGAGGGGGGCGGGTACCTGTACAGTATATCCTGTACAATATGTTGTTCGGGTAAGCTGCAAAACGTTTCTTCTACTGATAGTTTCACTTTTGGGGCATTAGTACACGATTCAACGTCACTTGTAAACCACTGTGCTGCATGAGTAGCTCTACTAGGCCCAACGACTTGACATGTTCCATGCACTAGTATCCTCCTGTACTCTACTAGTAGCATCAACATGCCCTCAACTAGTTTTGCTGCTCGTATAACACATAGTTATCCAACTAATAGACCAAGTTGGTTTAATTGTGATCAGAAATGTCATAGAGTAGCAGAAGTAATTTAGTATGGTCTTTGGAGGAAAATTGATTGCTAATTGGACACACACACATAGCATGAACAGGAAAGTTGACCGCAAGATTATGTGGACTTCTTTGATTGATTTATTATGAATCGCATGGGGAAGTACAGCGGCCGAGTGTACATGTAAAACATTTTGTAACATGTTTCTCTAGGTTGTTGACTGTCTTCGCCAGCCCCTCTGACTGAGCAATATTGTCAGGCTTCCGCGTCAATCAGTACGACAGAGGCAAGTCATCACATTGGGACGGCGGTGACGGTCACTTAGCAAGGGGATGGCATCACCGTTTGTGCCTGTTCCAGTACCGTTGGACAGAGTCTCATCATCGATTGGCAGTAACAAGCTGAGAAGGCCACCAAGAGCTTCCTCATTAGGAAGCGTCTCCAGCAGCTCAGAGTCTTCATCCCCAGTAGGTGTGGGCGAGCGTGAAAAAAGATGCGGTAGTTCTCAGCGTCAGTCCCGTTGCACGGACAGAGGCACTCGAAGCCAGATGCCAACGCCTTTCCGGAGCCCCGTCACGCTGTCGAGAGAAAACAGGACTCTCGAGCCCTCGATAGTGTATTCAAGTTGCCCCCGCTCGATTTCGGCTCCTTTAGAGAGCCAACGCGGAGGAGGAGAGGAGAGGCCAATCACCCCAACTGTTCTTGGATACGAGGTCATGGAGGAGAGGTCAAAGTTTACGGTACAGAAACTGAGAATTAGTTACATGTGACATCTGGGAGATCACTTGATTATGATTTAATAACTGGTTTGGCCTGTTACATGTTGGAAAATAATGGGGGTGGGAGTTGATCATTATTTTCCAAAGTGCTAGCAGATGTTTGCAAATGTCTTATTTTGATCAAACAGAAAAGCAAATCACTCTTCTTTCGCGAGCGATTCCAGAAATCTGAATATTTACTGGGCTGAAATCAAAGGATTTCGACTATCAAACAGTCGCTCTGAACAATGATTTTAACATCATCATAGTTGTCGTTGATTCTTTTGATGATTCGTTCACTGTCTATTTCAATTTTGACGCCGCCAAAAATAACATTTGCAATTGTAAACTCGCGTGTCTTGTGTGTGGTGTCTGCAATTTGCTGTAGGTATATAAAGTCCTGGTCAGGAAACCCACAGATGAGAGCTGGGTTGTTTTCAGGAGGTACGCCGACTTTTCCCGACTCAACGACAAGGTGCGTCGTCAGCGCATGTTTGTTAATACATGGAGGGAAATACTACTCGCCATGTGGAGCTCAAGTTTGCAACGCTGTAACCCCTGAGGGAGTTGACTGCAATTACGCCTGTTGTTTTCTCAATCTGTTTTGTTTTGGATCACACGCTGGAAGTGGTTATAGCTAAACAAAGAAGCCCATTATTCCCAAACAGGCAACCGCCCTGAATTGACTTGGCGAGCAGGACCGTTTGTTCACAAATCAGCAGTCTGCAACAAATGGAATTCCCTCTGCTTTATCCACAGTTGCGCTACAAATGTGCACAAATGAACAATTGATCTTTTTACCCCAAACTCTTGATTCTTCATTCTAGCACATCAAGTATATTGGAACTTGTTTGTGTGTGTGCACCCGCGGGTGTAATTTCGTTCAGGCTTTATTCCGTGACCAGATTTCTGTGCATAAAGTCAAAATCTGTCATTGAAATAAACAGCAAGTGGCTCCTCAACACGCGTTTTAGTCTCCTGATGTGTGGTTGGCGCCAACTTGCGCCGTGCACACCACGGCTGCCTTTTTAAGCATTTACATGAATTTGGAGTCGGCCCACACCCGCCCGATTACCACCTGTTTAAAGTTCAGCCTTTTCATGGTCTTTGCCTGACATTTTTGTCGTCACATCTTAAAGCACAAGCCATGGCCTGCAGAGGGTTTCCACAGAATCATCTCGGTCTCAGTGTTCAAAAGTACCAGTTAGGAGAAGAGTACAGAAAAGGCGATCATAATTTCGGCGGCCTATCATTGATGAGCATGTTCAAAAAAAAAAAAAAAAGTAATAAACTATCACCGATCCAATCAAAAGATGGGAGCAATATACTGTTAAGAAGTGATGCGTATCCATTGAACAAACCGGTTTATGTCCTACGAATGTCCTTTCTCATCGGTGCATTTTAAAAATCAAATGTGGATCAATACATTGTAGTCTCTCTGTTTTTGTGCGCTTTGCTGTAGTTGAAAGAGACGTTTCCAGGCTTTCGGCTTGCGCTGCCTCCGAAAAGGTGGTTTAAAGACAACTATGACAGCGACTTCCTGGAAGACAGACAGTTGGGTCTCCAGGCCTTTTTGCAGAACTTAGTTGCGCACAAGGACATTGCCAACTGGTATGTGACACAACCATGCTGTCGAAATGTCTTTTTGTTTCAATGTGATCGTTTTTTTCTGTGTTGAACGCAAAGAGTAACACTTAAATCATGCCAATGTCTCTGTTTTGACAGCCAATCAGTGAGAGAGTTTTTATGTCTGGATGAGCCGCCAGGGCCCTTCGATAGTTTGGAGGAAAGCAGGGTAAGTCTTGGCATGTGCCGGAAAGCGGTTTGTGTGGTTTGATTTTCTGTGGTGTATATGAATGCAACTTTATATTATTCCGACATATTTATCTGCTAATTGTATGTATCTGAGGCTTGAAGTGTGTGTCGGAATGTTGACATTGTCTCATGTTTGAATCCTTTTTTCTGATACAATTATCAGAGAATTAGCCATATGTTCTTGTCATGAAAGGAAGTACAGCCCCCTGGACCTCCCCCCCCAAAAAATTAAAAATCAGAACATCACTAACAATTAGGTCTGACAGGAATGTTTTTTTTTTTTTTTTGTTCCTCTCTCTCAAATTTCTATTGATTTTTGGGCGCCATGAAATGAAATCTCACATGGCAGGCAGTACATTTTGAAACTGTTTTCAATAAAATTATGCATTTGACCATCAATCCTATGCGAGCCAGAGGAATCGGCCTCAACCCAAACAATTCTTGACTTTATTGGCACTGGCCTCGGAAGGCCTGATCTCCTCGATGTATTGCGGACAAGATGCTCGGCCCCTTCCATTTTCTTTTCTCCAAATCCCAATGCTTGTAGAGTGTCTAAGTGAACAATGGCTCTTTTGCATGTTTTGGTCCCAGAAGAGAATTAGTTATTGAGAGAAAATGACATGTTGTCCAACATTGAAGCAGCAATAGCTGGGACGTATCCATGGCGACCATGTTCCAAACGTAATTGCGCCGTTGACGTTTCCAGACTCACCAGCCACTTCGCACCACTGCTGCTAACACAGTTTACGATAAATGTAGTTTAAGATCTGTTGGAGCCACATGTCATGTGCAAATTCTGCAACTACGCATCACAGTTAGTGTTTTGCGCACCACATTCACAGCCAACGCTGACAATAAAAAGTGAATGTTGACAATCTCAGCGCTGTATCCCGCCACCTCGTATCACTGGCGCGTGTCACAACTAAACAGCCTGAAATGCTAAATGGTCCACTTGACCCTTCAAGTGGAATCAAATTCAACTTCAATATTTTGCAGATGCACAGACTATCGTGATTTATCCATCCAAACAATGAAAGAGCTTTATGGTGACCAGATTGTCAGTTGTTTGTCAGCGTTGCAGAAAAAGGCAGCTCACAAACATGTCCGATTTTGAAGGAACCCTGACGAGCATTCGCCGCCATGGCATTTCAAAGCCAAACACAGCTTTTTGTCCCATTTTTCATCCACCTCAAAGGCTTTCTGCGAGACTCTCGAAGAAAGCAACTACCGTCTTCAGAAAGAACTGCTGGAGAAGCAAAAAGAAATTGCCTCGCTCAAGAGGAGCCTTGAGGAGAAAGAGCGGGCCATTCTGCTCATGGAAAAGCATATCAAGTCAGTTGGAAAATCAACACTCGTTCCGCAATTTTTTTTTTCTTGATTACATTTACAACGCTCATAATATGCTCTATGAACATAAATCAATGACAACGGTCTCGGTTTGTGTGCCCCATGGGCTGTCAGTGGTGAGTGCGTGACCTCTCCGTCTCCATGCGACCGATCAGTGCAAGGCAGCGAGAGCAGTGCGGAGGCAGATGTGGAATCATCTGCGGCGGAGGCCGATCAGGACATGCCGAGCGACCCCGGGTAAAGAAGCGAAACGCACGAGAGCACCAGATAAAATCCATCACCGGTGGCCAACACGAGCATAACAAATGCAAACATGCACACACACACACACACACACACATTTTATTCAGAGTATATTTAATGAGCCAAATGCCTCAGCCGCGCCAATATTCATGCAGCATTCCAACGCTTTCCAGCAAGTCTTCTGATCTGATTTGGTAAAATGATTCCCCGATTGAAAGAACCAACAACCCACAGGTTTACATTAGTTATGTAAAAAGCAGTTTGGCCCACGAATGAATTGCACCAGGTCCGTGCCACATGTTGTCACACAGACATGAATCATCATCTTGCGGAATACATGCAATGATAAATGTGTTTGGTTCCAGAGCAGATGCAACCAGTACGCCAAAGAAATGAATCAATTTGTGGTTTTCACAAATCTATTGTGTCTGTTAAAAAGATGTGCGACATCATTTTGCTCGCAAGTTAAATGGGCCGTCGATGAAAGCGAGTCAGCAAACGGCATTGGCAATTTGTGTCAAATACATCAAAAATAGCGAAATGGGTACAAAATCTGGATGAGTCACCCTGGGCACTCTGTTTTTTAAGCGCTGTTTCTATCATACTTCGATTGTGTTTTCTGAAGATCAAATATTTTCTTTTCTTTACCATCCCTTCTGCTCTTGACAATCACATCCTGCAGTCATGAGGCCCCAATCTGAGAGCAGAGTCCAGAACATGTGAGGTACTAAATTTGGCAGTTCTGCAGGCTACCCCTGTTGGGCTTCTGTCTTGTTTTTTTTCTTCCTCTCTACATTAACATGCATTCCACACTTTACTGCTGTCACTGTTTTGTGTATATGGGGTGAGAAATGTTGATACTTGCTTATAATAGAAAATCATTATCTCATTTTGGTAGGTTGGGGTCAAATCTTTTCCAGTTCACCATTTTACAGCGCAGTGCCACATTGTGCCTTGCATATCAGCCATCATCACGGTAGAACGTAAAATATTATTTTTTCTTTTTAATAATCAGCCAATTGATTAGTTATCAGAATTTTATTCTGTTAAATATAGGCATCGGCTTTGGCCACAAAAAAAAAAAAAATCCACATCGGTTGGCCCTTGTTTTAATGCCTTAGGAAGAAAGTGTAGTTTTACCCCACTCCACTTTTATTTTTAATTGATCCATGATCGTTTGCGCGCTCGAACGGTGGGTTTGGTTTTGTCAGAGAGACTTCTGCCTAGGGTGGTGTCACATAACTGTGTTTCAACCAGTCCAATACAACCACAAGTTTTTTTTTTTTTTACGGGAGTAGGGGTGAACTCCATCTGCCTCAGGCAATCATATGAGACATGGAACAAACTGGCCCAGTTCCTTTGTGACCACTTTTACTCGGCACGACGCGTTAGGTTGAAGGCAAGTATGTAAAACAGTGCAAACAGATTCCACAAATGCTGGAACGCCTTCACATGTATTCATGGAAGCTCTTTGTGAAGTTGGTTTAAACTGAACAGACCACAGTGCAACAGACCCAAATGTTTTTTTTTGGGGGGGGGGGGGGGGCTCCTACATCTAAAAGCACAGCGCAACCGCTGGTGCAGTGCCACTCGTGAGAAACCGTTTGTAACTGTTACTAATTGTAGCTGTTTTTCTGACAGCCACGTCAGTACTCAGATGGGCGCATGCGCTCCTCTTCATCCTCAACGTGGGCACCCCATACGACCTGGGTGGTACTTTGAGCTCACGTCATTATTATTATGATTTTTAATGTATATCTTTTTGCTTATTTTTCCTATCTAGTCAACTGACTAATCCGAAAATGATTTGACTCCAACCGCGGTGTGTATTCTTTTTACGCTTTGTGTGTTTGTGTCTGTTCCTCCGTCCCATCACGTCTGACTAACACATGACCATCTGAACATGGTGGCCTGACGTCTTAAAGATTAGCAAGCGGCAACATCCCGTCCGAATATGCAAATGTTTGCTTGCGACGAGAATGTGCCTTTCTCTCGTGCCATTTAACGGCGGCCTTGTTGGCAGAATGTGCTCTTTTCGTGGCGGTCCAGTGCTTGCCCACATGTCGAAATGTCCCCCAGGTAGTGTCACGTTCAATGACTCATCTGCGCTTGTTACTCTCCAGCGGCACGTGTCACGTCCATCTGGGGCGATCGTCCGCCTGTTGGTGCGGGCCGTCACTCAGCGCCTCTCCTCCAATCATCCAGGTCGTCCAGCTGGACCAACGGAAGATGGATTATTAAACACACTGGTCTTCCTTCTCCTCCTCCTCTCACCATACGACTCAAGCCATGTTCATCAGCAGGTTTGGGTGAACATAAAGGTTTTGTTGAAAATCTGTGGCTAGGATTTGCTTATCTTTGAAAGAGAACTTCCTGGTTCTCCCTCAGTGTGTTTCCATTGTCTCGCGGTCTCCTTGTGACGGGTCATGGGATCTTTACTGCGATGCTGAGATTAGAAATTCTGAAGGCTGCGTTTCAACAATAATATCTGGAATCGCTTAGCGTTTCATACGACTTCAACACCTTTTCTGTGACCGTTAACTATTTGACTGTCGACTCTTCCTTCTCATTTATCCATCCTGCTGACTCAAAGCCAAACCTTTGGCTTCCTGACACCCCCCCCCCACAAAAAGAGAACTTGAAGACGTCAATAGCAGGTGTGTCACTTTATAAATAAACGTGCATCATCTCATCAGTTTAAGCGAACGTCCGAAAAAGAAGCCCGCCCCTTAAAGGAGACAAACATCCCCATATAGATGTGAAAACTCAACGGGTCGACATATTTATTTTAATGCGCGCTCATACTTTCGTGCCATTACTTTGGACCTCCATTAAAAGTGTAGACGGACCTCGACATCTTAACCATCAAAGCACTTCAATCTGCTTCCCAGTTTTTCAGGTGATGTCTGATTAATTGGAGACTCAAAATATCACAACCAAGCTTGCAGGCGAACGCATCACTGGAACATGATGTATGAAAACCGACAATGGAGGGAAAATAGTTTTGAGAAATTCGAGGCAACCAAGTGCAAGTTGGCTCTTCTCACGTCTGTCTGTCACATTCCACCGTCTCACGCACTGCATCTGCATTCTGTAGGCAAAGCCAGATCAAGTGCAAAAAAAAAATGTTTACAACACTTTACCTCCCCTTGCAATGAGCTTCCAAACACGTAGTTGGCGAAGTATAGCCTCCGAGCGAACTGTGACGGGTATCGATTATTATATGTGGAATGAAAGACAAGTGACTCGGAATGGCCATCACTTTAATAACGCAGCCTTAGCTTTATTGATTTTTGCTTGCAAAACGGTGGCGGGGAGAAGAAAAAAAGTTTTCAGCCTTGTTGACTTTTTACTATTTCTAATTTGTTGCATCCTCAAAGCCATATGTATATTTTTATTTTTATTTTGAAACAGTCTTGGTCTTTGAGAGGAATGTGTAATGACAACTTGCTGTTTTGTGGGAAGTGACTCTCCGAGACGGGCCTTTGGAAACAGTGGCTTGAAGCACTTTATAGAGAAACAATAACACTTAATAATCGTTGATGTGCTTTTCGTACTGTGTTCGAGTGTATTCGTTTGAGAGAGAGAAATAAATGCCTGTCTTCCCACAGACTCGGTCTTTATTCTGAACCGCATCTGCATTGACATTCATGTCAATTTGGTTTATTGTGCTGTTGGATTTTGTTTAACTTGCTGATTTGTAGAATGAAGCGCCTTTAACTTCTTTCATGTGTTTTCATTTGGTGGGTTGCTGTAGCGTTGTATAGAAAGCATGTGACTATATCAAACCACCATGTGCGATGAAAGGGAAGCGTGTTTTAAATACCACGCTTATGTATAAGTTACACCAAGATATTTTGTCAATAGTGCGTAATGCATATTGAGAGGCTGACCCCACATTTCTAATTTTGGTGTGTTTTTTTTTTTTTTTCTTGTGGTGCGGCTCTGAAATCTTTTCATAAAACCGTACACGGCTAGTTTGAGCCACAAATTTTAAATGGAATGATGTGTTGTCTGCACACACACAACATCTTTTCTTGCATTTCTCATGTATCATTATTTATTTATTTCAATCAAGTACAGCAATTGTATAGCAGGCCCAAAGCTGTAATTCAAAGCAGGGGAACGAAACAAAAGCCTTGCCCCCTCACATCAAATCCACACGAGCCTGCCCAAGTCTCCTCTGTGCCTCACAGCAGTAAATATTCTCTGATTTCTGTTGTCAAGTCAGCTCTGCGCCGTGCCTTGTTGTACAATTACGGCACATGCGATGATTCATATTTTTTCTATCTTAGTCTGACTTTGTGTTTTACTTTGTGTTTTATTTCATTGCATTACGTACATGATCCTATAGTCATCCTTGTGATGGTCATAATAATACAATAACCTCAACCGTAATCATATGAGCTTACACTTCTATACCATGAGGCTGAGCACCCTGGTTTAGCAGACATTCCTTCATTATTAAAGGACCACAATGCAGGGTCAAACAGGTTAGAACACAGGCAATAAGCTATACACCAAAGATGAAATATATTGGCTGGCATTCAGTGAAATCAAAATGAAAACGTGCCCTAGTGTATATTCTGGCGGAAAAGGGGAAATTTCACAACATACAGAGTATGAAAAATTGCTTTCAGCAACATTTGCAGTGCTGGTTGTGTAATACTCGCAATCATTTTTGGGGGGGACAGAATTTTGAGTGTATATCATAACTATTGTAACATAACTCCTTCCTTTTGAATAAAGGAGAATTATAACCGGGAAGGTTAAACTGAATGCAGTTATCATGGAAAACTGTGCTTTAAAAAAAAGACTGCAAACTCTTAAAAATTTAAGAAAATTTAGAAAGGCCTCTCTGAGCCTGGTGGACTAATGCAGGGAACCACAACCCTGTATTTATTACTAAGTTTTCTTTTCACTGTTGGATTCGAAGTACCTCAAATTGCTTCCCCTGGTAAAAACAAAGGCTCTTAAAGCGTTTTATGGCTCCTTTTTCTTGGCCCCTCCAACATCCACCCGTCCCAAAATAACACATTAAAAAGGTCAAAACAAATCCGACCAGAAAGAACTAAAAGTTATCGTTAATCGTCTACTTTGACCAAACATGACAACATAATCAATTAACATAACAAGGCATTTTATTCACAATTTCATTTCACGTCTGTGTTGTGATTTGGTCAAAATACCACATTTCTTAACACATTGATCTCATTAATGGTATGCTTTAGGTTTTATAGCCTTTTTTGCTATTGTAAATGCAATTAGAAATAAGCACCTGGCTGAAATGTGGCTTCTATCAGAAAAGCTTTTTGTTCAAAAACATGACATTTTCAACATTGGAGGTTTGTCACTCAAAACGTAAGAGAGTGCTGATTCACTACTATCTTGTCACACTTCATGGTCGCTCTTATGGTTGAAAAAGGAACACATAATTAGCACTTGCACTTTTTTCGACCATTCCAAATGAGCATGACTTGGATGAATCTGCATAATCGTAGCCAAGGCTAACCTTTGCTCACACTGCAGCTCTGCTTACCATTGCATCCGGCCATGCAATCCGAGCGCTAGTAAATGATTAGTTAATTTTCAGAGTCACAGGTATTTCCCTGAATAAGGATATTTTCAGTTACTACTATGTTTTCTTGAATATATGAATTTTGTGTTTGACTACAGTCATTTTGGGTAGCTACTTTGGACAAAATATTTTTTTATTTTGGGTGCTTCAAGATCTCTGCTTCCTGGGTCCGAGCCTTTTTGTTTTGCCTCACGGCTCAAAAGTGGAAATGAAATGTTGAACGAGAGATTGAGCCTGTCTGACGTTAATATGGGTTCGAATTTTCCATAGAAGAGGTAAAGTTCATTGTTAATGTTTTACACCATTGTTACATTGCCAGGAAACATTATGAGAAACCACAAACACAGTACCCATTTTATTCTTTTACAGAACCGCAAAGACATGATGCAGTCCAGTGAACAACCACAATAATGCACATGTTGTAGGAAGAACGAAAAAGTCGAAAGCAACTTTTCCCCTCTTCTAGACATATGAGATCATTTAATAAAAGCCGTTGCTGTCATGTTCTGCTATCTGTCTTTGTGTTTGTTTTCAGCACCAGCTGGAGTGGAGGGCGTTCCTCTTTGGCAGTGCACCCATTTCAGATGTCTTATTATGATGATTCAAGTTTTGTGTAATTGGACTTTTGCCATTTCGTTTTATGTATTTTTGGTTTTCAAGATAACCTCACCGTTTGCAGGTTTGTTTGGTTTTTTTTTCTTCGTATTGGCTTTTCCTGGTTCTGTGTTGCAAGCGCTTTCTGTTTAAACTTTGTCTTTTGTTTTCCTGTAAATAATTTTTCTTTTGTCAATTGTCTGAGTCTATGTTTATGGGATCTGCTTAGCATAAGGTCTGTTTTTCGGATTGTGTCAGTTACACGTGGGCAAAATTATTGGTACCCTCTGTGTATGAAAGTAAAACCCACGATTGTCATTGTAAAAACGTGGAGCTGACAAAAGTAATCATCAATTTCGTAAATGACTGAAAATCAGCCAAAGAAAATCAGATGAGGCTTTTGAATGGTGGTTTCAAAAGAATCAAACAACACAAATGAAACAGGCCTGCACAAAACGAATGGGCTCCGTCATTCAATATTTTGCGGCATAACCTTTTCAGTAAGACGTCTGCACCTGTCAACAGGTATTTGGGCCTACTACTTGTGAGCACAATGCTCCAGTTGTCTCGGGTTTGAAAGATGCCTTCTCCAGATGGCACGTTTCAGCTCTTTCCATGGATGTTCAATAGAGTTTAAATCAGGGTAGTTGGGTAGATTGTCCATAAATTTGTTCTTCGCCATTTTGGAGTGTTGCTTGGGATCATTATCATGTAGGAAGACCCATGAGCAAGCCGCAGGACACATGGCATTATATTTTCCTCCTTGATAGTCTTGATTTCACTTTACCCTACACAGATTCATAACAGCCTGTGTGAGATATAGCACAGCAGCCCCAGAACATAATTAAACCCTCTGAATGTTTCATTGTAGGGACGGTGTTCTTTTTATTTTATTTTATTGCTTTATTTTTGCATCTGTAAAGATAGAGTTGATATGCTTTGCCGAGAGGGTCCCTTTTTGTCTTAATCTGGCCAAATCTCCCAAAAGCTTTGTGGTTTCACAGTAGGCATTGTGGCAAATTCCAGTCATGACTTTTTTTAATGATTTGGTTTCAGCAGGCCTTTTTCATTACTTTTTGATGCTTCTGGGGGTTTTCTTCCATCAACAGAGGAGTGCTGGCAATTTTGTCTGGGTGTAGAGTTTGAAGTTGGACTTGCTAGAACGTCCAGAAAAGAAAGACCATATAGGTCAATGACAGTTACACGGCTGAGAGGCGTGAAGACAAAGAGGGGCGGGTTCTGCGCATGTGTTTGCCTGCTTCTCAAATAAGTGCAGGGAGGCAACCAGACGAAGCAAGCCTGAACCTCTGGTAAGCAGGCCAGGAGACCCCTGTCCTATCTTAAAAAAAAAAAGTGCTACCTCGAGACAACAGCGGGTTGCCGCCAGGATGAAGCTGTCCCTGTTGTTTTTATGTGTTCTTCATCTGGACTTTGTCAGCGGAGGGTTTCTCACCAGCAATGATCTCCAAAGTGGCAGCAGCAATTTGACAAAGATCTCCAGGAGGGCAGGTGAGACGGCGCCACAAGCCAGATTGTTTTTTTCCCCCTTCACTTTATTGAGTTTCGTGTCATTATACAAGTAAAGCAGAGTAGCTATGAATTAAACCTTGGGTTGTCTCAATTAATGGACCTACAGCCCTTGGCCCAAATATAGCCCATGAGATCATTGTATCTGGTCCACCCTGCAATTCTAAAAATAAATTCAACCTCAATGGAGCTGTTATCTTCATCAATAAAATAGATGTATTTTATTCATATCTTTAATGTGACCCTTGAAGTTCTTTGTTTAAAAAAAAAAAAAAATTTAGGGGATTGGTATATACACAGTTCATATTCAGTAAGTAGAGCCTCATTTTAAATTGATAATTTTGCTCTAGCAAAATCTTTTTTTGTTTGTTTGTTTTATTTTATTTATATCAGTCCTGTTCAGCTGCTCAGTCTCAAAGAATGATGCATCTGAATGCATTTTAATGCCAGAACAGTTTTTCTGCTCCCGCAACATAACTGATGGAAGGAGGAGTTCATTATGCATGCCTGCACCTCAATGCAAATGTTATTTGCAGGTGTCTGGAAAATCTTTACCTGACACGGCAAAAGATGAATGTGCATCCGTGGGCTTCATGTTGACTGAAAAGCAGATGTCCACATTTGCTTTGGGTGATCTGTCCACCTCAAATGTCAGACTGTCGTAATTCACCTGAATGTTTTATTGGTAAAAACTAACTACGCATTAAAGGTGCACGTGCAAAAAGGTGAACCGCGACCACACTCACTCCTGTAATCCAATATTGTTTTTCACTTAAAGTCAAATTGAAAAGGCTCCGGCAAATCCATCGTTCTCATAGGATAGAAAGTGGGTGGATGTTAAATTACAAAGAACCAGAGTCGCATTGTGATTTAAGGTTTGACCCGTGCAAATGTTTCGAGAGAGCAGTTCCTAAATCTGATCAGACATGGAACGTTCTATGATGTGGTTTAGGGTTTATGCAGTACATACTGTACAAAATGACTTCAACTGTTTACAGTGTGGCTGGTCTGGGGAGCCTGTTACAGCTACCTCGGCGTAAAATGGGAGGAAAACCATGAGCAGTAGGCACACAATTCCATTTCGATAATACCAATTTGAAGGTTTTAGTTCTGTGTGATAAAGCAGACACAGGACGATGTGCGATTATGGGCCATGAAAACAAAACAAAAACATGTTGGTGCAGATCCAGGAGCTTTTGCGAATGAACTTGAGCTGGAGAACTTAATTTGCATCATCACCTTTTTTTTCCTTCCTTGCCCATGCACAGCCCTTCCACAAAACTTTCTAGAAATTGATAGTAATGTTGCCGGAACCGTGCAATCCCACTTGCACAAACAAGGGAACCCGCGAGTGGTTTGTGGCCTTGTGAAAAGAAGTGTAACATTCGAGCCACCACTTCAATCTGGCCCGGAACACCCATACACATGATTGTTAACAGTTTTGCACTAGCGGAGGTCTGCACCATCTGGTTGCTCTTGTTTTGGCAGACATGGTTGTGAGAATGAACTTTTTCTCATCTGTGACACATCCAAGAGAAGTCAAGATTTATCATGCCAACGAGGCCATCAAGTGAACACAAAAGGAAGTGATTGAAAACGTGTCTGGGGACACCATGTATGGTCATACTGTATAGTCAAACTCACGCACACACACACACACACGCGCGCGCGCACATACACTACGTATTGTAAAATACGTGCCTTGGCTCAGTCACAGTTGGAAAACATTCAAGTTATTTTAAAGTTGCTTTCTGATGGAACTGTAGCCATACATATCTGCAAGAATGAGAAAAAATAACGTCTGTTTTCTCTCTGAATAGGCAATTTTCCAAGCAGACGGTACCGAACACTGTTTGCAAGAAGAGAGCAGTATGAACAACAGAAGCTTCTGATGATGGTAAGTTGGTAAGAATGTTTTATTTCTCTAAATTGCTGCTTGACTTGTTCATATTTTGAACAATCCCCAATACTCTACGACACTGTATGATGATATTATTGTGCGTGTCAAACTTATTTTTTTCATGGGCGACGTTGTAGTTATAGTTTCCCTCAAAGGACCTTAATGACTGTGAAACCATATAGCGTAATTGTATACAATAGAGCAATTTCTTCATCGTGTGATTACATTTGGCAAACAAATTGATGGATAACAAGCTTCAAACTGTATAAATCAAGGCCAGTTCGACTATGTTCCAATGTGTTTTAAAAAGAGGGGTGAAAACAGAATATGAGACTATTTGCAATTTTTTAAAAAGAGATTTAATTGACAAACATGAAATAAACACATCATTTGCTGTTTGGCTTGTGGGCCACATATGGCCCCAGGGCCTTGAGTTTGAAACTTGTGTACTAAAACAAGGATCATATTTTTGACTTTATAAAAGTCGATTTTCGATGCCTACTTTTCATCAATGGTTGTTTTTCTTTTCTGGTGACCCGTCAGAGGCCGAAAAGAGTGCCTGTTTCTTCCAAGGACTCCAGTACCAGGCACCACCAAAACCTGCTTCTGCCACGTGTTCCCAGCTGGGACAAAGCTGTTTGCCACATGAAGGCTGCTGTGTGCCGTGTTCGACTTGCCACTGCCACTTCTTCAAAGCCATCTGCTTCTGCAGAAGGATAAATATGCAATGCACCAAAAATACCTAAAAAAAAAAAAGTACATATGCCATCATTGTGTTAATGCAGACGTCACTCATCTTCACTTTGAAGGACTTTAAAAGGCAACCGCTGGCACAGCATTATATGCTTTCAAGAACTAGGGGGATGAATTTGAACAAATACGCTATTAAACTACTATCAATATTTTTTATACTTTTGTTCAAATGTACGTCATTTTGTAATATTGTATGCAGGGGCACCATTAAGGGGAGTCAAGTGATGATGATTGTAAGGGCCCTTGACTGACAGGGGCCCGGGAAAATGGAATTTTCCGATGCGGATGTGGACTCCACTCCAACTCCCTGGCGGGGCAACTAATTTTATGCTATCGTGCAAGTGTCAATATCATTCTGCTACCATAGTGTTCTCGGTTTTGTTATATATTTGTATTGTTTCCTTTCTATCAGTCTTAAATGCATTATCTGCACACACACACATACACACACACACGCACGCGCGCACACACTTGTCTAAGCAACCCTAAAATGTGGGTCAAATATGGTAAAGTGAAACGTTGGCTTTGTGCTCAAGATAGGGCAACACAAGTATGGCTTTTCCACCATCTTCTGGCGTCTTGATACAGACTGTGTTGACGTGAATTTAAATTTATTTTTCTATCTCTCACTTTTCATGTGAGATTGATTGAACGCTTACAGGAAATAAACCCATAAACCACCCAATAATGTCAATAAGTCTCATGAATCTTAATCATGGCCAGCTCACAATAAGAAAACATTTTATAGTTGCTCTAAATTCTGAATTGCATACTTTTATTGTTTCAGTATTTCTTTGGGGCCTGACTCCATAGCGGATTATTTTGGCAGGGCTATTTAATGAGGCCATAATATACTGTTAAAAAAAAGACCATTTGCATTTGTGCATTTGTGTACTACTGTAATGCATGGACAATGGCTCAATATGATAGATACGGAATTAATGCGGAAAAGGGCCAATGTTGGCACTGACAAGTAGTTACATGAGGGTCTGCGTTGTGCACTGTAACACTCGCACACACAAGCAACATAGTTCAATTGTGTCGAGCAAGGGAAAAGTCCGTGAGTTCATGCAATCTCGCGCATAAATAAATATACTGCAAAGGTACTAGTTCCGAGTGCAACGTCTGTCCCGTTATTACATAGCGATTTTGTTTCAGTGGGTGGCGTATTCGTCGCTGCTCAAGTGTTTTTTTTTTTTTTCTTCTGCCCCCCCCCGCCCCCTCCCTGCTTCGTGTTTTCTGTACTGGGATGGCGAAAGATCCGGACAAGATTGGAGGCCTTTACCCTTAACAGGACTGACTGATAGGGAGTCACTGACGCCGAAACAGCCCGTGGGAAAGGAGAGGCAAACAGACAAGGTATCGATAAACGCTGAAGCCTACGCTGGATTCGTCATGACTAAATTACGTTCGTAAAATATTTTCCACACATCCAACAAACGGTTCTGTACGATGGCGGACGATTAGCAAATGTTGCTAAAGTTTGCTATCAAGCCGGCCAGCTGATTCGGCTTTGTGAGTAATGTCAGCCTTGTGTGCTAACCCGTATGTAAGACGAGGACATATATTGTAACACAAATAGAACCAGTTGACCGGGGCAGTCAAATGTATAGAAGCAGAATGAAACTGTTTTCTTGTAACGTTAGCTAGCTATGCAGCTAACTTGACAGTTAGCAAGCTAGCTTGGTGACTTTAGCTTTTGGCTGCCGAACATTATCCTGTCGTTCGCAAGCCTTATCTGTCAGAATAAAAATGTGACAGTTGCAGTTCAATCATGGGTTTAGATTTGCAGTAAACCACACGATGTCTGGTAAAATGAGCTTTTAAGTCTTGTAAACTTCCTCGAGCTACCACTAGCAAGACAGTACATGTCCAAAGATAGCAAGTGGTGTAAACGTCATTGTTTTGAAATCTCACCAGGGTGTTATACTTCTAAAATCAACACAGGGATGAGCTGTGCAAAACAAGATGACAGGAACGGTTAATGGTTACAATCTGTCTTTTGCTAGCTGAGTCAATGACACTAAAAACTAAGACAAGGCATGCGTGCTGTTTGAATAGCAATCCTGTGAGGTAGAGTATGACAACCTGCAATGATAGTGACATTATAGCGAAGGTTGCACTCTCTGTATTTAATGCTGACTTCATATTGTTATTCAGACCCTCGACGAGTTAAGACCAAAATCAACAAGAACTCCAATGGGTGTAGTCAAATAAAAGGAGTCCATTTTGCCTCAATTTCTTCAGGACACAATTAATTAGCAATGTAACTGAAAGCCGAAATCACTTGCACAGCGAATGAGAATATATACTGTCAGCTGATCAGCTGTCCAACACGTTTACATAACCATCATTTGACAGCCGCTGAAACCTGCTTTTTTTTATGATGTACAGACCTGTACTCTTGTACGAATGACTCATAGGCCCATTGTTCTACCCTTCAAGTTCTTCAGTATGCAGGAAAAAAAAAGCAGATAAGCAATCATTCTAGCTTACGCTAGTTTCATTGTCCGGGTAATTTCATCCAGTGATGGGTCCGGGGCTGTGGCTGATCCACACTGTAGTCACTATAGTTTGAGGTCAACAGTGCCAGTAAGTTTGTCTTCCAGGATGTCTCTATTCAGTTATTGCTGCATTTATCTTTAATTCCTGAATAGTTGACTAGTTCCTGCTGCTGAAAAAAAAAACATCTCACCATAAGCTGCCACAGCCATGCTTTATTTTAGGGACGCTATGGGCCAAGTGATAAGTGGCGCCAGTTTTCCTCTAGACATGGCATCTGGCTTTCATGCCAAAGGGTTCAGCTTTTGTCTCAGCAGATGAGCCAGGTTGATCTGTCATGGTCTACAGTCCTTCAGGGGACTTTGGGCAAACTCCAGGCAGCCAGTCATGTGCATTTTACTCAGAATTTGCATCTCCCTGGCTAGCCTAACGTACAGACTGATTGGTGGATTGTTGCTATGAGTGTTGTACTTTTTGAAGGCTCGCCACTTTCCACAGAGGAAAGCTGGAGCTGTGACAGAGTGACCGTTGGGCTCTTGGTCACCTCCCTTGGCACTTTTCAACCGATGGCATAGTGTAGGTGGGCCAGCTGTCGACGGTGTCCTAATGGTTCATGACTTCTTCCATTTATAGATGATGGAGGCCACTGTGCTCCGTGGGAGTTCCAAAGCAGCAGACATTTTTCTGTACCCTTAGCCATGTGTATGACCTGAGACAAGTCAAAGGTCTACAGACGATTCATTTGACTTCACGCTTAGGTTTTGGGCCGACGTGCATATTTTTCGTCTCCGCAGAGCACGTTATCCGTTTTGTGTCTTCGTCGAGCGTTGTAATTTGAATTACGGTACATTTTTTTTTCTTTCAGATCATGGGACACGGAGTGGACTAAAGTGGAAAATCAAATAACACACGCTAACTGTGAGTATAGTTCAAGAATGCAGGAAAAAAACAATGATATATGCATCAATGGCTGTTGTCCACAATGCTATGATCTGATTTGTAAAACTCGTCCACTGATACAATTTCAATTACACTTTGTCGTGACACAAGATAATGTATCACTGGCACTGTATCTTTATTCTGTCTAGTTAAACATTGCTTTTCCAGGAAAGGCAGTGGAGTGCAGTTTGTCATTTGCAGTGCCGACCTGGCTAAATGTTACCAAAAATCATATCGCATAGGTGCCAGTGCTCGAGATTCACATTCCCCAGTAGGTTAAAGAATGGAACCTTCCCAGAGTGAAACACTTTGGTTTGAACTGGAGTCATTCATTCTGTCATGGGAGACTTCAGTTTTGTCAAAATGACAAACTCCACAATGTATTTTTTTCCCCGTTTTTGTGTGCGTGCAGTTCCGCAATCGAAGTGAAACAGTAGTAGCAAAGTGTTATGAAATCGAACTGGAAATTGTGACGGAGGAACTTGTCTGGCTACTCAGCACAGTATGGGCGAGACAATGAATGAAACATTAAGTACATATGCACAATAATTTGATCATTTTATTATTGGTGACCTCAAATAACAGGGAAGCTTGTTCAACTTTGGAGACTCCACTGTGTATTTTGTTTGTGTAGAATATTTAAAATATATATTTTTAGTGTTAAGAACAATATTACAGATGACTACGGGTGCTGGTATGGTTTATGTATTTGCAAAAGCATTGAAACATTGATTAAACTTGATAAAATAAACGCACAAGAAAATATAGATATGCGGTGTAATATTCTGTGGCCTTCTACTATTTTGTTCATTTAATCTGAATTGTAATACAAATCAACGTGACTGTTTGGCTTATGTAATATTTTAAGTATAAAAAAAGTTTAAAGTGAAGAATAGGTTTAATTGAATGCAGATCATGAAAAAGCTCCATTTGTATAATTACAATGCATTGATGTAATTGTGTATGTAATATGTGCTAAGCCTGTGTGCGTTGGTTTGAGGTTTCCCACTGTGGTGTAGGACATGGCCACAGCCTCGCTCAGAGCAGAGTCAAGCCCTAACTACAGAGGAACATCACAGCTCCATGCAGTTGGTGAGTCCAATTTGTGTACCGGACTAGATACACTCAGTGCTTGTGGGGATAACATAAATGAGTAGCTGGATCATGACTGTCGAGTCCAGATTGCCCTATGCATTACAACGCTGCTGCCATGAGACGTTTGGAGTGTTGGATCGCTCCCAACCACTATTTCACAATCATGAGCATGAAGCCAAATCCATATGACTGTTAGTGTCTGTGTAATTCCTCACGCCTGTACGTGTTGGGTAATTGCTCACCTCCGTGTATTCCAAAACAAAGGTAAATTGCTTCTGTCTGTGTTCTCCAATAGTTTCCTGTGCCAAAATCAAGAGGAAGAAAAGCTTATTTGGAGTTGCCATTTACGTGGAGGTGACAGCAGAGGGGGAGTCGCATCGCACAGCGAAGTCCCACAGCTCATCTAGTCCGAAATGGGATGAAAGGCTTACTCTGTAAGGGGCAACACATTTTCCCTCATGTGCTGATCATTGGATAGTTCATGTCTCAACTTTTTATCCAACATTTTGAGTGTAACTGGAAATCTTGTGTCTTTAAACCAATAGGAATGTAACACCACGCAGCCAGGTGGACTTCAAAGTATGGAGTCACCACACCCTGAAAGCCGACGCCCTGCTAGGCAAAGCCTCGCTGGACCTGATCGAAACCTTGGAGCAGCATGAAAGAAAATGTATGATTCAAAAGACAATATTTCCAAACACATCCACGTTATATTAGTGAAGCTGTGTTCGCCATCGCTCCCATGCCGCTTGCAGCTTCACTTTGTCTCCGGCCACTGTCGGCGGACCCCTTTTCTTTGTACAATACAGAAATCGATTGCATGTTGGTTGGTTCTTAACCCATTCCTTTTTGTTGGCTCCACAGTGGAGAATGTGAAGGAGGTGCTGAAGCTGAGCGTGGAGCACAAGGGCATTTTGGTGCCTGCGGGGGAGCTGACGGTCTACCTGGATGGTCTTACTGTGAGCGATCAGGAGGAACTGGCACCATTAACCAACGGGAATACAGCAAATGGCACGAGTAAGATCAGCATTTTCTTTTGCCACTTCTGATTTCATGATAATGTTTTTCTGGGAGATCACATGCACACTCCTCCCACGCATTTGCCCTCAAATTGTCAATAACGTCCCCCACACCTCCCCAGAAGTCCAGCAGAATGGTGACGCCTTCCATGAAAATGCAGAATCCTCTTCCTCTTCATCAAGGGCTGCCAACAGGTGAAAGCTTTTCAGTAAACGGTTTCAGATTTACATCCATAAATCACATGACCACCAAATATTCTTAAACTGACCAGAGATCAAATTTTGTGTTGATTAGGGAAAAATGCTCAAAGTACAAATTTGTTTTACAATCGTTGTACAGCCAAATATACAGATGCAAGGTCACGAAACTAACTACATGAAAAATATTGTGTAGCAACAACAAAATAACTGAAGACACTTGTGCAGCTGAGCTTCATCATGTGGATGTGACGAGGCTCTGTCGTCTAATGAATCTCATCACCTCTGGCAGTGTGCCTATAGCCAGTGTTGTGCAAAACATGCCGTCTTGTTGTGAGCACATTGCTTGTCATCTTGCCCTGAACCTTACCCTAACATCCCAATTTCCTTCTATTCTGTTAATTTTTTCTTCTTCTCACAATTGCTTTTCATTATCTGCATTGCAAAAGTGTTTTAGTTTTTGACGGGCATCACTGTATAATCAGATACAGTATTTATAAATGCCCTCACCTGATGAGGTTGATTTGCTTCCACCTGCAGCACAGTGAATGGGACAGACCTGGGCCCGCGGTCAGCTTCCTGTTCAGCCTCGAATGGATTGAATAGCCAGGTGCCTTCCAGTTCCTGTAGCCCGGCCCTCGGTCAAGTCATCAATGGCGATGTCACTCCCAACTCCACACCAAGCCACCAACCCTCCGATAGTGATACGGAGAGTCGGACTCGTGAGTGTGAGCTTTACGTTAAGTCCATCATGGCACCATTTTGTGAATCCACTGGTGTTTCTGGTGTAACTAATGAATGCATGTTGTTGTTGTTTTGTATTCAAATGCATGCTTATTTAACATTTGAGCTTTTTGTTCATACTGCTCGTGCTTTCAGATTATTTTACTACACTGTATCTGTTGCTGTATCATAATTTTCAAGTGACAAAATGTACAATGCTCAAGACAAATGAATCCCACTTTTAAAAATATGCACTATGTCCATTTCTCAGTGATGGCTAATCACATTAGAAAATACCGATTATGAAATGAACTTTAAGGGTTTTTTTTTGGTGTTTTTTTTTAACAAATTGGGTCATCGTTTGATGTGACAGGTGATGCGTTGCCTCAAGCAGAAAACGATGAGGACTGTGCTCCAGATGCTCTTCTGCCAGAGCCCGATACAGCTTCAAATGAGACGGCTCAGCCGCCACCAACACAAGCTCCAACCTTGTCTTCTGCTGCCAAGCCGAATGATGGTGTTGTTGCCGCTGATGCCGACGCTACTGCTGCCTCTTCCACGTGCACTTCCTCAGCACACGGTGCCACCGCCATCCCGACGTCCTCATCATCCGTGTCCGCCTCCCCAACACCGGGAGAAACAAATGCGTCAGCTGAGAGTGGGAGCAGTAGCAGCGCGGCAACAGTAACTACCGATGCGGCCAAACCCAGACAACAGGCACCTGCAGCTGGGGCCCCAGATCCTCTTCCGCCGGGGTAAAACAAACAAAACATTATTTCATATTCCAAATACCATTATTACGTTATCATTGTAATGACTCTCAGAACTCGTTGAATCTTTCTGAAAACATTCTTTCAAATAAGGGCCTTTGTCATCAATCACATGATTATGCCTCACAGGTGGGAGCAGAGAAAAGACCCGCATGGAAGAACATATTACGTAGACCACAACACAAGAACTACGACCTGGGAAAGACCACAACCACTTCCACCGGGGTGAGCTTGAATTTCGTTGTTCTTGAGCCTCAGCCCACTTAGGCCCACTTAGGGTAATTGGAAGGGAATTCAGTGGGTTGGGAAAAGAACTCCTGATGCTCCTTTGAAAACCCAGACCAAGTGTTCTATGCACCCATGTCTAATTTGGAGTATGTATGTGGAAATTACATACGAATGTAGTTCACATTGCTCTTATTCATGGATAATGTTTGAAAATAAAACTATCAATATCAAACCCATCTCTTAAATGGGGGACTGACAGACTGTTTCCCCCTCTCTTTCTCATTTGTCTCTCTATTAGATGGGAGCGCCGTGTCGATGACCGAGGCAGGATCTATTACGTGGACCATAACACCCGAACCACCACGTGGCAGCGTCCCACAATGGAGTCAGTCCGGAATTTTGAGCAGTGGCAGAGTCAGCGCAGCCAGCTGCAGGGAGCTATGCACCAGTTTAACCAGAGATACCTCTACTCTGTAAGAATATTATCACCCCATTTCATGCATAAGCCGATCTCGTTCCTCCAGCATTAGAATTACATTTGCCTATCCCAAAGACATTTCAAAGCAAAACCTTTGGCCTCACCAAGTTGAATTTTCATAAATGAACGTGCGTCTACATTTTTCATTTTAGGCATCAATGATGTCTGCTGAGAACGATCCGCTAGGCCCACTACCTCCTGGTTGGGGTGAGTTCACATTGTTTGACTCAAGAGGCTGGATATACTGCATGGGTTGACAGTTTGAAGCTTTTGTATATATTTACAGATGTATTTTAGAATAACTTTACAGCGCATACTTGTTATCAGTGAGGTTGTCATTGCAAACTTCACTCTTGATTCTATTATTCTATTATTTCTGTTGTTTACAGGCCACGGGAGATGCATTTGTGTCCCTTTTTAAGATTCTATCCGATTTTTTCCCCCTAAATGTTTCTAGAGAGGCGTGTGGACTCCAATGACAGAGTATACTTTGTCAACCACAACACCAAGACAACACAGTGGGAGGACCCCCGAACCCAAGGGTGAGCTTAGACGAAATGGCCAGACGATGTCATGGGATGTGTAACAGATGAAATGTTGCGAAAAGAAGGTCCGAATGTCAATTTACCAACAATTGGCAAAATATTGAAAAATGTTCAGTTAACCTTGAGAGTCACACCAAAATATCGACTCAAACATGAAATCTAAACAATTTTTGTATGCGTTTCAGGCTACAGAATGAGGACCCTCTACCTGAGGGTTGGGAGATCCGCTATACAAGGGAAGGTGTTCGATACTTCGTCGATCATAACACCAGAACGACGACATTTAGCGACCCCCGCACTGGAAAGTCCTCTGTGTAAGACAAAAAAAGAAAAAATACTTGCACATGTATTGTAAATGTAATTTGTCATGGACTATCTTTATTAGTCAGATCTTGTTTGTCAGTTCATCATGCATGTAATTGATTTGCACAATTTATTAGTGACTCTATCGACAGGAAGACACATGGCTGAATTTTCTGGCAAAAGCCAGGAAACGGTTTGGCGCATGTGTCCCATTAATTTCGCAACATTGTGATAGAAGCACCTGTTCATTCTATGTAAAAGTAAAATCTGCCACTCAGCTTCACTTTTTTGTCTTTGTGTGTGTTCAGCACCAAAGGTCCACAAATTGCATATGAGCGCAGCTTCCGGTGGAAACTTGCCCATTTTCGCTACCTGTGCCAGGTCTGTGCATGTGTGCTTTTCCTTTTTCCAACTTGCCTTTTTAAAACTATATTGTGCATTTTCAATTCAAATTTTATTTGTGCCCAGTCGAATGCCCTCCCGAGCCATGTGAAGATCACCGTCTCCAGACAGACGTTGTTTGAAGACTCATTCCAGCAGGTAAATGGATTGTTGTACTTCTGCTTCAGTGTTGTCATCGGTGTTAAAGCACACACACACAGTCAAAAGATATACAGTCCTTTTCCAATGCTACCTGATCATCGTGTCTTTTTGTTTTTATTTTGTATATTCTTTAGATTATGGCCCTGAAACCTTACGACTTGAGGCGGAGACTTTACGTCATTTTCCGAGGCGAGGAGGGTCTTGATTATGGCGGCTTAGCCCGGTAATACATGAAAATCAATGCCATAAGCTGCATGACTGAAACCTGAAATGTATTTGATTGTTTTTCTTGCCGTCTTGTCCGTTTCTTGATCTCCCTCTTTCTCGACAGGGAGTGGTTCTTCTTGTTGTCGCATGAGGTGCTGAACCCCATGTACTGTCTGTTTGAGTACGCTGGGAAGAGCAACTACTGCCTGCAGATCAACCCAGCTTCTGCAATCAACCCAGACCACCTCTCATATTTCTGCTTCATCGGCAGATTTATTGCAATGGTATGCTGGCAAAATCCCTCTCTCACTGCAATATTAATGGCCTACAGTGCATGATTGAAAGGTGTTTTGATAGTCTACATCTTAACTTTATTAGATATCATATGTTAGACTGTGGTGTAGAGCTGCAATCGTTCATCAACAACTAATGGATGATCGGATATTAATAATTATTTTTCAACAAAACGATTATTGATTTAGAGACCTTCTTTAACTTATTGTCCAAATCCTCCTAATTTCTGCCTCTCAACAGTAAATATTGTCAGAGTTGCAATGTCTTCGATTAAAGCCAACTAGTAGTTGCAGGGCACCTGTAGACAAGCAACCATTCACGCTCTGTCTGTAATTAAACTAAGTGGTGGGACCTAATACAGATTCAGTCTATTCGATGGAATCAATTTTATTTCTCTCTGCGCCACAGGCACTTTTTCATGGAAAGTTCATCGACACGGGCTTCTCCCTGCCTTTCTACAAACGGATGCTCAATAAGAAGCTCATCCTCAAAGATTTAGAATCCATCGACCCAGAGTTCTATAACTCGCTTATATGGATCAGGTGAATATTTTGCCGACATGGATATTGTCTGTTTCCAAAGTATCAAAGGTACTGGAAACCGTGCGCTTACTCAACATGCCTGTTGTTGTTTTTTAATGTAAAACTGTGTCTTAGGGACAACAACATTGAGGAGTGTGGTCTGGAGATGTATTTCTCAGTGGACATGGAGATCTTGGGCAAAATCACATCCCATGACCTCAAACCTGATGGCACCAATGTCCTTGTCACTGAGGAGAACAAGGAGGAGTACATCAGGTTCTGGCACTGGCTTTTTAAATTATATATATATATTTTTTTTTTTAGCAGAACTGTGCCCTCTGATATAAATTTGCATACCCAACATATCGAAATGTGCTCTGTGGCTTGCAGTTTAATGGCAGAGTGGAGGTTCTCCCGTGGAGTTGAAGGTCAAACCAAAGCTTTCCTGGATGGGTTTAATGAGGTGGTTCCACTTCAGTGGCTCCAGTATTTTGATGAAAAGGAGCTGGAGGTAAGCCGCATTACTATTCACTGTATTTATCGCAACACTGTACCCATGGCGAAACAAACAGAAGGATCAGTTATGATTTGGGGGTGCGTTGTCAAATCTTAAACAGTGAAGTACCAACAATTTTGTCCATGTGTGTTTTCTGTCATTTCTGTCTTGTGTGTTTGTGTGATCCAGGTGATGCTATGTGGCATGCAAGAGGTGGACTTACAGGACTGGCAGAGGAACACGGTGTATCGCCACTATACCAGGAACAGTAAACAGATCATCTGGTTCTGGCAGGTACTGTCACATAAACAACACACATGCCATCCAGATGTGGAGAAGCATATTTTTCTCGCACGCAGCTTATGAAGGAGGCATAAAAAGAAAGTTGCAAACACATGACAACACTTGAAGCAAATGTATTTTGACACCTCTCCAGACCCTGACGTATCCATCCGTGTTCCCGAAGTAGCTGTTATTGCTTTACTTGCCTTTGTCTCGCGGGTAGCATGTACATAAAATTGGGTGGTTGGAGTTGCACGATCCAAGTACTTTTTTTTTTCTAATCAAACATTAGAGTTGTACCAACCGCCGTCAGGTTCTGTGTTAGAGTGGATCAAAATGATTCTCTGATTTCTTGACAGAATTGAACTTTTTTTGGTTTGTTTTATGATCGTTACATCTAGTAAAAATTGAAACGGTGCATTGTAACTTCTGTTTTTGTTTTCAAACTTTAATATGGGGCCAACTTGACAGGAAGCTCAACTGGTTTTGATTTTGCTTTGTGTAACTGTTAATTCTTTATGGAACAGACAGTCCAAACTTAGTTGTTGCAATACACAGCTAACAAATAACATGAACAAGAATAAATCACCAAAAACAAAACAAAAAACATGCCAGGGGTCACCAACTTGGAAAATATATAGCAGTGCAAATGATGGGTGTGAATGCTCCCTTCTTTCCCTGCATGCAGCTCGTGAAAGAAGTGGACAACGAAGTGCGACTGCGCCTCATGCAGTTTGTCACTGGAACCTGCAGGCTTCCCCTGGGCGGCTTTGCTGAGCTCATGGGTGAGCTGGGCCACACAAAGTCCTCTGACATATTGCACTCTAATTACCTTTATTTATTTTTTTGCCTCCTTATATTCTTGACCTTGCTTTTCATTGTAGGAAGTAACGGGCCTCAGAAGTTCTGCATTGAGAAGGTTGGCAAGGAAACATGGCTTCCCAGGAGCCACACATGGTGAGTGGAAGGCTCTGACATTTTTTTTGTCATTAAGCCATTTGTTCCTCGGATTTCAGAAGATAATAATCCCAACTTGAATAGTTCCCCAAATAGATGTGATTTGCTCTTTGTGAGGTCACCTATTTGTAGATTTTTGGGGGTAGCATCTTGGTGCCATGGAGCTTTTTTTGAAGTGAGGCTAGGAGCTTCATTTATTCAGGCAAGTAGTCCTTTATCGCCATCAAGTGACAGGTATAGCCATTTATAAACCTCAGATTTTCACGGTCCCCTCACACTACTATCATGTAATGCAGGGGGTCCGCAGTTTATGACGAAGTTCTGTTCCTGCATTGGTGAAGTAAACCAAATTAGTTTGTAAGATGCACCTTGTACGAATTCAGTTTCATCAAACAAGGACCTCTTGTAAAACTACGTCAAGCAACTAGCAAGTCAACCACCTGTAGCTACGTTTGCGGTCACCTTTATCTCCACTCTCACGAGCAGTGTTTCTCTAATTTTACTGAGTGAAGGGACCTATTTTTACACAAAATCTCATGAGACACCACCAAACAAAAATACCACAAAGGATAGTGAACCCCCATTTTTGGCAGTGGATATGTTCCAGACCCACATGTGATAGGTAGGTGAAAATCTGTGATACAATAAGTGATGGAGAGAGAGAGAGAGAGGAAAAAAAGAGGTTTTGAAGAAAGATACAGTTGTAGGGAATAGATAATATTTTGCGGACATTAAGCATATCAAATGTGATTGATTCCACTGGCTCGTGAATGGATTCAGCATTATTGTTCTTAAACTAATCCTCGGGTGAATTCGTGTGTCTACAGCTTCAACCGTCTGGACTTGCCCCCTTACAAAAGCTTCGAGCAGCTCAAAGAGAAACTCCTCTTTGCCATCGAGGAAACAGAAGGATTCGGACAAGAATAGACAAAGCGCACCTCCCACGGTTTCCTCCTCCGCCCTCCTCATCACTGATTGTTTGACCGAAATCAATCAAGTAATTGCACAAGATAACCACCGATGTATATAAGCTATTTTTCAGTTTTAACCAAATCTTAATTTGCAGCATTATTCTTGCCGCAGTCTTGTTTTACCAGACCTTTAATATATGGAACCCCCGACAAGAAATATGCAAGCCACCCTAGCTTTTTAATCTTGTTTAAAAATGCAGAAAACACGGATATTTTCAAGATGAAACCCCCTTAAAGCTATCAAGAAAAGACTGTGTTTTGGGACATGATTTATTGTGAAGCTCTAGTTCTATAGAGCTTTTAAGTAGTAGTAGTCTGGTGCCTGATATCACTTAAATCAACCACCACTCATAATTCATTAAACTGCAGATTCCTTTTTTTTTTTTTTTTAAACACCTGTAAAATGTTTGTGCTTTAAAAAAATGGCCAGTACCATTCAGTGAACAAATTAAAATATAATGTTGGTGGATTCAATTAAAAGTAATTTGGTTGCACCCTTGAAACTATGGTACATTAACAAACAGAGCAGATTATCTGATAGTGTTCAGCACAGTGGCCTTGTGGTGGGGTTCTGGGTTTGAATCTCAAGAGAAAGTACCCATGAAAAACGCTCACTTTCTGGTGACTTATTGAAAGTGTTGCAGGTCCACGGTGACATGTTCCTGCCCGCCTCGGCTGCAGTGAAGCGGGATGACATGCTGAGTCATCAGTGGGTTAGAACGGGGGTTTTGAAACTTTTTTTTTTTCTCCAAGGTTCCAGTGACAAGGTGCTCTAAATGATTTCATGAACTAAAAAAGATGCAGCACTAAAAAAACACAACATTTCAAGTCCAAACGTGTACGCATGGAGCACAGACCTTTTCATACCACAAGTATTAAGTGGGTATTTGTTAAGGTTCTCATGGGGAATCTAATCTACATGCTGGGTTTGTGCTTTTGGGCCTTGCTTCAAGCCGTAAATTATTTTCCTGGCCTCACTTCTAACCCCTTCCCCATACATTTTATTTTATGCGTCATTTATTGAATTGAATTGAATACAGTACTACTTTATTGTTAAATGTGCTGTAACATACAGCCCATATTTTTTAGTCCCCCAAGATGCAAAGAAAACAGTCCAGTTGGCTCAAAAGTGACATATGAACTTTGCAATTTGTCTTCAGCCGTGCCCAAAATCCATTCGCTTCCCAAAATTCCACCGCTTGTCCTCACTTCACTTTGAAAAACACAGGTGCTTTTTTTGTTGGGTGGTCTAAATTAAGACTGAAATTTATGTTGCATCAAGATGCTTTTAGTTTTTTTTTTTTAAAGTTGTTTATCCCAGATCTAGCTTGCGCTGGAAAGGATGGATGATATTACAGAGGAAACGTATTGTAGCAAAAGGAGCCGACTTTGAAAACTGTGCTTCCTTTTTCGATCGCAGACCTGTAATCGAAGCGAATCCGAAACTGTGTATGTGAATACTCATTGTACAAAGATAATGACAGATAGCATACTTAGATATTATTATAAATCACAGGGCCGCCATTCCAGTGTTGGGAAATCTGTGATGCTTTTTGTTTCATATCAGAAATAGACCGGGAGCGTTTCAGGCGGCCTTCACGGCAGAAAGTGCCAAGCGTGCCAGCTGCAGCGTAGGCCGTCCGAAAGGCAACCCGACTGTAACATATCGCGTGTAGATACACACTGTAAACAACTACTACACTGTACAGAATGGCCCTTTACCGGTGTATAGAGGATTCATTTTTAAATCAGCTTTCAGCCATTTGAAATGGAGAGATGGATTTATGAGATACAAATAAATACGTGAATGACTCCCTTCCCCGCCATGATTGTACTTTTATTTTCAAGTCGCGAGGACGGCACCTAGTGGAAACGAGTGATTTCTCTGTCCAAGGACAATCATAAACTATGTTAACAATTAGGAGACATTCTCAAAAGGTGCCAGGTTCATTTGAACTTCTTTAACAGGTCAGCTGCTTCTTTATGGACCTGGACAAAATGAAACAGAAAAGGCACATCGACACCAAGCGCTCCTCATGTGTAACACAGTAACTCCAGATCGTTTAGTACCTCTTTGTCTTCGTGCGTGCGAGGGGGGTAATCTTTAGCTTTGTTCAGCCATAGCAGAGCTTTCTGCTTATCCTTCATGGCCATGTAGGTCTTCCCCACCATGAGGAGGTTTTTACTGTAGAAGTTTGGATCCACTTGGAAAAGACAACAACAATAAGGGGCAGCAGTGACCTATTGAAAGCCCCCACATACCCCCTTCTGTTCTTCCCCTCCTTAAAAGTTAGAGCAGAAAAGCACGTTTTACCTTGTTCAGCTTTCAGGAAGAACTGCAAAGCCTTGAATGAAAAGACTTTTTTTTTCAAACTAAACTTGAACACGTGTTAAAAAAAATAATACTAAGTCTTACCTCCTCATATGTGGATGTGGGAGGTGACGCAAAAATAACCGCCGCCACCTTGCGTTGGTACCACGGCAGCTCAGAAAAGGTAAAACACCTGAAGAGAATTTTTTTTTTTTTTAAAGGCAAGTGGAAGAAAAAGTGTCCTACATCAGTCTAAATATTCACTTCCAAAAATGATTCTGCCACTGCTTGCAAATTGGCATACATTTATTGCAAATATTGATTTGTATACATAGGAAAACAGAAAAAACACCAAATAGGTTATGGAAACAACTTATTATCGTGGGGGGAGGGGGCATATTAAATGATTCAGTTCTGGGAAAAAATAAAGAAAACATAAAAGCACTTGGCGTTTTTTGGGGGGGAGTGGTAATTTTGACCTTTTTTTCCCCACAAATATAAATAGTCATTCATATCATGTATTTGGGAGTGTTGTTTTTCAAATATACAGTATATGACAACACACCAGTCTGTCAAGCGTAGCTTTTATCGCTAGAACAGTCTCAACTAATCTCGTAATTGACCAATGTGATGAAGATATGAATATGTTTAGCAAACCTAAAAGCACTGTTCACAATTAACTCAAGTCTTTATGGTTTACCAGAGCACAAAAAAGATCTTCCGACTCACCAGTAGCCCAAAATGTGCAAGGATGTTGCATCTTTGGGATTGAGCTCGAGGGCTCTCTAGGGTGAAATCAACATTCACAAAATTACATTTTATGTAGTCACAGTATGACTACAGTGGGCTAACTCTCACCTCTAGATGTTCTCGGATTACAAAAGAATTTCCAATTTTAACCTTGACTCCCTCATACTCCCCCACATCGCTCAGGCATATTGCATACCACTGTGGGATTAAAAAAAAAAAAAAAGTGTAAATTTGAGACAAATGTTGAAATTGAAATGATGTGAATTATGTGGAAGTAGATACGTGTCAAAATAATGGATATCATTCACACAATTACTTGTGGTACTGTAATTACTTGTAATTGTAGTTTTCATAATGAAGCCACAAAAAATGCATGACAAACATTCCTGTGTCTTACTTTGTGTGCTGCAAAACACTTGTCATCTTTCTCCAAGGATTTTTTTGCATATTCAAATGCCTCATACACCAGCTGTTTCTTCCGTGCCTCCTTGGTGTCTGGCAGCTCAGAAACATCACGGGACACTCTTGCCAGCCTCCACAAGAACTCTGCATTATCGCTGGACACACATGCACACACACACACACACACACACACACACATACAAAACGTACTGAGGGGGACAGTGATGGGCACACAAGCTGGTAAGCAGGTCAGATGTGAAATGTGGCTCCTCACCTGTCTTTGTACTCCAGTAGGAGCTGGTAGAGTTTGTGTGTCTCCGCGCAGCTATAAAGGTAGTCGGCCTGCTCAAGAACCTCCTCTTCGCAGAACACAAAATTACATCAAACCCCAGTTTAGTATCGTCTTTCTTTATGCTGATTCAGATTCCACCATTATTCATTCCATACTGAATTGTGAACTACCTTTTTCCAAAGCGACCACAACTGAATCATGTACCCTGCGATAAGCTCCATATGTCACACACGAGAGCGTTGGGAGACCCAGCAGGAATGCAGCCCTTCCACCCTTCACAGGATGAAGACAAGGTACATTGACATGAAGACGATTTGTTCGATGTCCCGAGGCAGTTCTGATATGTGCAACATGCGTGGCCGCACGCTGGTCGTTATCACAATAGCCTAAAGTGCGTTTGGTGTCCTTATAAGAATCACTCATCTTTAACATTTTGCGGGATCATGAATTTTGCGGTCTCTTAAATGGCCAGACATTTCCACATACACCAGTACAATGACAAATCTCTCATTTCCTTCATTGTACACTATACCATGTACCTATTTGATATAAATGATGTTGGCATGTAGTGTGCATGCCAACATCCATCTTACGGTCCACGTACTATAATGTTGTTTGTCCTCACCATTGGGACAACTACTACTACATAATAGTACTTACTATAGTTAAGAATACCTTGTCACGTGGCGTGTTACCACTGCACATACTGTTTTTTATTCATTTAATTGTTTTAAATGTATAGCTTTGAACTATTTAGGACAATTATGACTTTACTAATGAATCAGCATAATTTGTTAGACAGAGATTGATCTTGATGAATATTATGATTGTTTATTTTGAAAACAGAACCATTTTAAATAGGCTTTTGGGTTTGTTTTTGTGCCTAAATTGTCCTCCAATTCTGGGATGACTCTTTTTCTACATACACTTCATTAGGACATTTTTTTAGACTGACCTTGCAACTTCAACTACACACTAACACACACACACTCACACACTTTCATATGCGCGCGCGTGTGGGTGTGTGTGTAAATAAAGACACAAATATATAAACTAACAGTTGAATGTTGTTGCCTTAATGAAGACAAAACTCTCCCATTAGATTGTGCAGGTGTCCCTATTTGAGCCGATGAGCAACAACATGGTAACACACAGCATCAATGAAAAATATAAAATGCAACCGGTACGGTATTTACTGTGAGAACTTTGACGACCCTTCTTGTGGAGGACCAGTAAAGCCGATTCGCCGTTCTGATTCGGATGCCTTTTGCCCACGTTGCATATGCAAAGGTCCTGTTGACAGACCGGGTCCAAAAGAAGCCAGGCATCATCACATCAAACGTCCAAACCGGGAGTGAGAATGTTGCTCACCTGTCAAGATATTTATTGTCCAACGGTCACTCCCCTAAACGAGTGACGTTCAAGAACTCTCGAGTAAACGTTACAAAACTCAGTACCTTTCCAAGTAATATGTTAGTTTTAAGATATCGGGCCACTCTTAAGGAAACGTTTTATTTTGTGTGTTTACTTGTGATTAATTCGCTGTTATTGAGCAAATGATACTCATTGCTTATACTGTACTGCAGAGGTTCTTTAATTGTACTAATATTTTGCCCCACGTATATACTTCGTGTGGCTTGACGAAATTAAAACAGATTAATTTTTTTAACTGTTGTCCATTTAAATAGAATGTCACAGAAGGCAAGTTGTTGTACAAAGCAAAGATATTTTTTAATGGCTCGAATACCGCACACTTTTTCAGACAACATTTGCGTTCTTGAATGCATCCCGTAAAACGATGTCCATCAATTTAAAGTACTCGATAAGAAACTTGAGAAAGGCTTTCAATCCGGACCAACCGTTCGTACTTTCTTAACCAACAAGAGGCAAACAGTATTGTATATTATGTGCGTCTATGATGGTAAACTACTTCTAATCAACTTTAAATGTCGGTTACATGTCGTGAGTTTTGGTCTACGACGCAAATCTATCACTATAGCGGCGACGTAACGAATTCGTTCGTAAGTGCGGCGTACGTCGGAATATCCCTTTGTCTATCAAACCGACGCTCACGCAGTAGTAAAGTCACGAACACACGCTGGCTTGTGTTCGTTGCTATGTTAAAGGACAAGCAGGTTCAGCCAAAACAAACAGGTTCGGCATCTGTAGTAAAAAAAAAAAAAGATGTGGCAATAAGTGAGAAATAAACTATGGTACCTGCCACAGAAATCTGAGTGACTCGCTGCGGCGACCTGACGGGTAACAATGGATGAAAACAGAAGAAAACATATACTAACAGACTTTCCACTTGTCATATCATCATAAACAAGCACATCTAATAAGCAGTGATAGATTTCCATTAAACAACTTGTGTATATTTCCCAAATATTTTTACCATTCTTATCAACACACTTATGTGAAATTTCCCTTGCGGCATAAAAAAAAAAAGTCTACCGATACTGTATTGTACACGTCTGTATCTTTTGAAAAATGTACTCCTACATTTTCCCAGAATGACAGTCAAGGGACAATCAATTACACATTAATTACACACCATGTTTTATGGCAGTTTATCTTGTGAAAGTTCCAGAAGCATTTTCTATAGTAATATGACTGTTGGCACAAACTTTACTCTTTAGATGGACACCATTTTTATCCATCCATCCATTTTCTAAGCCGCATCGCCTCAGTTGGGATAGGCTCCGGCCTATCCAGCTGTCTTCGGGCAGCAGGCAGGGTACACCCTGAACTGGGTGCCAGCCAATCGCAGAAAACCATTAAAAAAAAAAAAAAGTTGCATGTGGAACCATATTTATTCAAGCACAATCTTTGCTCTTAAGATCTATCCCATTTATACGAAAAGTTGCATTTGGACCTCTGTAGCTTTCCATCACTTGTAATTTAACAGCAACTAAAAGACGGGAGTAGAGCTTAAAATATTTGACCTTGACAAATAAATTTGAAATGCACATGAGAGCCAGGCTGACCTCGACACACAGCTGGGGATGTGGGTTCAATGCTTATCAGGGTTTATCAGGAAATCCATCTTGGTCAAGAATGAAGAGAACGGAAGGATCTGGTGTCCTCCTGGTTGTGACGGCATCTCGGCTGATTGGGAGCCAACCAAAGCATCTAGTCAGTATGTTATTTTTTCTAAATACTCTGTGTAATTGAATCTAACCGCTCTCCCTCTCCAAAACATCCATCGGATTTCACATCTCGCAAATCTCGATCGAGGAGGGAACCGGTAAGTCTTACAATATTTAACCTTGACAAACAAATTTGAAATGCACATGGCAGTGAGGTTGACCTCGACACACAGCTGGGGAAGTGGGTTCAATGCTCAAGAAATTCCTTCTTTCCCCGTTTCCCAGTTTTAGAAATCTGGCCACCATTTTTCGCAACTGTGTTGAGTCATTCGATATTTTGTTATCCGGCGGTCGGTTTTGTTGTACTGGATTCTAAATGTTTCATCCATTATGGGAAATGTTTTTTTAAACAAATATAATAATTATTACACAAAATGAACCACACATCAGGTGAATAGGGTTCAAATTCCACACAACAATCTTATGGACATGTACTACAAATCCAGTTCTAATGATGGCATTCACTTAGTCAATTAAGACAACATTAAGACATCATTCAGGATTCTCTTTAATTAAAGACAGCATTTTTTTAATGACCTCAGATCATCATCTTCATCAAACCTGGCAAATGACATCAGAAATGATAAAAAAGAATATTTTGTGACATGGGGAAGAGTACATACTGTATGTTACTACATATTAAAGAAAGTGCTGACCATCCTTTCATGTCTTTGTTTTTTTTGTTTTCCATAAGTCATGGATGGGGAAGGTAAGTGCCGTTTGCACAGTTCTTGTTTGGTTGACATTGTGTTTTCTGACACCTTCAGTGTGACCACTCGAAAACCAGCAGAACTTGTGGAGTTTTATTTGGGCAAGTACCAATATTAAGGGTGTTTAGAAAATCGTTACATTTGAAAATCTTTCCATCCTTGAATCGTATATCTCACCCGCCGTATCATCTTTCATCAATTATAAATAGGTCTGATGTTGCTGATGATTTGTTGTTTATTTGAACTGAATTAACTTGAGCAGAGCTTTTACCTGTCGTTGTTTTTTACAAAATTTGACACAAGCTACCACTATACAATATTGATTGGTACTCCATCAATCCAAAAATAAATCACCCCCTAACCAGTACAACAATGAAGAGAAATAATGCAAATTTTCACAAACATTCCGTAATCTGCGTACGACTAGAAAAGAAGCATTAGGCGGCGGCATCGTACAATGGGTATGAAAATCTACACACCCCTGTTGAAATAGAAAAGATAACCTTTATTTGTCCCACCCTGGGGAAATTTGCAATACTATTAATTTGAGATACAAAGACGTGAATGATGATAAATCCACTTTTTCCACTATATGACAACTACATAAAGAAAATAAAATCCTAAATATCGTTTAAATTCACAAATATACATCAAATTGCAAGACCAAAACAGGACAACTGCACTTCATTAGGTACCCGTACATACACCAAAATGCATTGGTTGGAAACCAGTTTCTCATTTTAGAAGGCCATTTTAATTTAAGAAAAATATTTTATATATATATATACATAGTAAAGAAACCTTGCCTTAAATATTTGCCAAATTTATTAGGCAAATTGCATGGTGGACTGAACTGTTTTGCAGTTGTGTTTGATTCAATGCCCCGAAAAGGAAATGACCTGGATGGCTGAAATATTCACAGGCGTAGTTTAACAATGCAAAATTGTTTCGGGGTAATCCTGCTTGCTTCTGACTCAAACGTACTGTATGCATCCTTAGTATCAGGACAGACCTCCATCTGTATGTGTTGCACCAAGGTTAAAATCGTTTTAGATTTTTATTCGTTTTTTGTTGTTGTTTTGACTTTTTTTTTTTTAAATTAGGTTATAGTTTTAGAGCGTTGTGTTTTTTTTTTTTTTTTAAAGAAAAGTATTAGTTTGTTTTTCAATTCATTTTAGTTAGCTTGTATCTAAAGTTTCGGTAAGATAATAACGGAGGCATGACAGTCGACTGGTTAGGACAGGTTCGATTCGGATTCCGGCCTTCCTGAGTGGAGTTTGGATATCCTCCCTGTGCCTGCGTGGGTTTTCTCGCACATGAGCAGATTAGAAAATGGATGGATTGATGGTTGGATGGACAGATGAAAATAAGTCACTGACATGTAATGAAGCAAAGTAAATTACAGTTCCCAAACAATTGTTTGACCTTCATTCTGTGTAGTGCAGAAATAGATGGATTTAATAAGCCCCTAAAGTTTATTAACGGAATTGGCAATGATGAAAACAAAGGAGTTTCAAAAGAATAATTCACCTTTTTTCTTAGTATTCAACATCGTCTTGAGCAGGAGCCACCTGTTAGCCAGAGGCCCGCATTACTAGTCCACAGGCCTGATCATTCTTTTGTTTTTTAAATGGGTAATTTTGAGCAATTAATAACAATCAGTATCTTCGCATAAATTAGTGCCCTTAAGATTTGAATGCAAATGGTTATTTCAGCTGCATCAAAATGGTCTCGCCAGCTGCACGAGCATTCGTTAGCTCAGAGGTGTCCCAACTCATTTTTGAAAAACTGTTCAATTATTGATTCAGTGAGTGTAAACAGGGTAACAAAATTAGTGCAAAATCTCGTCTTTATTACACATGACAATTTGACATTTCGGTAGACTTTAGCAAGGATCAAGGAAATTGACACAATAATTTGTTTGTTTATTGTTTATTGAACATAAAAACATACTCCGTAATAAATTGACAGAAAGTAAGGTCAGTAAAATTGTAAAAGGAAAAGAGAAATCAGTCATCATACAACACAATTATATGTTCAAAGGAGTAGGAAGAAGTAAAACACTTATCTAGTCCTACCCCAAGTTATGTGTTTATATATAGATTATTTTTTATATCAATCAGAAAAGAAAGGACGAAAGAAAGAAGAAGTCTCCATAAAAGCTCATGCTTTTACCCTTGACCGTGATATTTTTACTACTTTTGGTTTGTATCGGGAACTTATACTTGCACACCCTGGTATTCTTATGTCAATTTTCTTGTATTCATAACGGATATTGCAGTACCTTTCTCTATTTATCAACTTAATTATATTTAATTAATTTTTAGAATGTATCACCTTAACTCTGATTGATGTAGGTTGTTTGTACTATTTTCTTGAATTTGTTTTTGAACTCCGGAAGCGATTTACTCATTTTCAGGTCCGTTTCGAAACTATTCCACAGATTAACACCTAAGACAGATACACTTCTTTGCTTGATATTTGTTCTTGTTTTGGATTTTTTTGTATAGGAATTTCGAAAAATTTCTGAATGTTTTGGCAGAGCAGGTTATTGTGAGCTTTGTACATTAATTGGGTGATTTTAAAGTAAACCAGGTCATAAAATGTCATCGTGTTAAATTGAATAAATAGTGGATTTGTGGGTTCCGTATATTTTGATCTATTTCACAGTTTTGAGTCTATTACTAATCCAAGAAACTTGGTTTCATACGCACTTTCTTTCTCAATTGAGTTTACCATGATTTTAGATTGGTGTTTGATTGGTCTTGTGCCAAAAACAATTAATTGAGATTTTTTCAAGTTAAGTGACAATTTATTCCTGTCAAACCAGTTTTTTAGTTTAATTCATTTTCTACGATTGTCAGGAGTTGTTTCAGATTTATTCCAGAACAGTAGAAGGTTGTATCATCCGCAAATAGGACACATTTAAATTGTTTTGAGACCTTGCATATATCATTTATATATAAGATGAATAGCCTAAAATGATTTGGATCTGACTCCCGGCCTCGAGTTTGACACCTGTGCCCTAGCTAGTATGCTAGCATACTAGAATGCCACAGGAGCCCCACCTCTCGCTTTCTAGTATGCTCACCTTGCTAGTTTGCCTAATTGTAGAATTTCTTGAACCTGTTGCGCCAAAATCTGTGCTGCTGACCTGACTGCAGCTACTCCCGGAGAGCATTGATCCCTGTGAGTTCTGCTTATATCAAACCATTAAGATAACTTACTTAATTTACCACTACAACAATGCAGCCAGATTAGACGAACGCAAAACACTATGCACCATCCTACACCAGAAAAAAAATCCACGCTGTTTGATGCTTGTTTTGGGACAGTGACACTCCATTCCTAATCAATCTACTGGTACTAAGCTTCCTGGAGCTCATTTGTGAGGTCACACACAGATACTGGATGAGAAAGCCAAACTCAAGTTAACACTGTGTTCCAAAGGGCTCCTCCTCTCTTGGGCTGTTTCATCAAAAACAATCAAAGCAAGCCCCATAAAAAGGTGATAGTTTGATATGAATGAACCTCAAGTCAAGTCCTGACCTCAATTATGAGATTTGTTTTGACTGAATTAGGATGCAGATGGGAGTCAGGTCATGGGTGAGCTTGGCATTTGGATTGGTCAAGAATGTTTTAAAATTGTATTTGCTAATGTTGTTTTAGAATATTGGAACACACCTCCAAGTGTATTGGCTCACTTAAAGGGTAAGTTAAAAAAATATATTTTCCAAGCACCCCCCACTAATCTAAACATGGTATTCGTTAATGTTGCGAATGTGGAATATGAAATAAGTATTCTTCTGTTGGAATTGGAGGGCACTCAACAATTCATTACTGCCAACCAAATATTTCTCTTTACTGAGAGCAAAAATATAGCCAATCAGCAGTATGCTTCTCCATGACCTCCTCCACATTTAGAACATCTTTGACTTTGCACATCGCTACAACCACTCCCTTCACCTGAGCTAATTTACCCCAAACCTGGTTCACTTTCTTGGCCCCGATTACGCTCTTTTCGCCTCCCCCACTTTTCACCTTTGCCTTTCCTATCCCATGCGTCCGTTGTGCAATCGCCACACTTGACGCCTTCATCTACCTCTGAGCAGTCCTCAGAATAGGTTTCTTTCTGTCAGCGTCTCAGGGCCAACCCCCAAAAGGGGGAGGCTGTGTATTAAGCAACCAAATCCACTTGTTTTGTATATCCATCTCAGGGGACAGCCAGTTTGTACTACTATCACTTGCTGTCAATGAAAATGACATCAGTGCCTAAAGGCTCAGCTTGCAAACGTCACATGACCAAACTCAGAAATGTGAGCTGTCGACGGTCATTACCTGAGCTTTTAGGCACTGTGATGTCATTATCTGTCGATGAGACTAAACGGCCACCCCGCGATAGGTGGATTTTTCTGCTTAGCTCATTTTCCACAAAGATAATTAGAATGCCCTCTTTAGACTTAGCGGGGGGGTGCTTAGAACACATTGTAGAACACATTAAGAACATTTCCGATTTGACTTCCCCTTTTGACAAGACACGCAATATCCTGCATGAGCTGCATGCTTAATGTCCTTGATGAGGGGCATCTTCTATTTGTCACAGATCAACTTGCGTTTGGCCTGGAGCCTTTTCCAGCTGACTTAGATGAGGCGGTGTCATCCACCCAAATCTCGCGGGAACTCCCCCCTCGAACACCAGTTGGCACACCTCTTCTGGAGATCCTGCGAACCCAGGGTCTTGACAATGATCGCGCCGAGAGGAAACGTGCATTAGCAAAAGCGTGAGATCATCACAGCTCCAGTTTTAACGATCAGTGATGCCTTCACCAATGGATGTACAAACACGGGAGTGATGACGACGGAGTCAGGCGAGCCCTTTCCTCAAGCCATCCCAACAAGGAAATATCTGTGAACCATTGCAATGAAATCGAGAAGTTCTTGGCCTTACCACGTGTCTATTTGGAAATCACTTCTGTGCGAATCATTTGCCCTTCCTCAGAGGAGTGGATTTATTCTTCCATGAAAATACAAGAGCAGCAAGTTTTTCACGCTTGCACTTGCCGAAACTCTTGGCTTGCGACTCAAGTCCTCAAGTGAAAGCAATTCATGATGGCCATGGCACCGGAACAGCGGATGAAGAGCGCCAAACTGCATTCCTGTGTGGGATGGAGCCTGAAAAGCTGGAATATCGGGGAATTACCTGCAAGATCAACTCTCCGCATGCAAGGTATGCTCTTTGAACATTTGACCCATGTCCTGCATGTACATTGAGCTCGATCAACACAAAATCAGTTGCTTTTCCTCTTTCTCCTGTGTGTGAATGCATATACGGGGTAACGCAATCGGGGGGTGATGAATTAGCTGCACACACACCCGATTCAAATGGTCAACATCGTTATCAGGCTTCTTTCTGCAAAGCTTGCTGATGAGCCGATCATTTGAGTCGGGTGTGCGGGAGGAGGGGGACATTAAAATCAGGGGGGTTAGGAGGTCTTGCATACCTGACTCGGGCACCCCTGAGTTACATGTTAAAAAGGGAGTAAGTAGTAGTACGATATCACTTAACACAATATAGCAACACTTTCATTTTCTATCTGTGCGTAACAAAATCACATACCATATAACAATATGCAATACTGTCATATTAACCCAATAATAACTTGCTTCTGATTTTTCCTTGTATCAATGACCTATTATGACACAGTCGGACACAATTTGATAACGTACCTCAAGCTATAGCTTTTTCTTTAACAATGACCCAATCATAAAGCAACTATAAATAACACAACATCATACCTAACAATAATCTAGTAAAACATACTGTCACGTTACATCTACATCAGGGGTGTCAAACTCCTTTCACATTGTGGGCCACATACGGACTCGGTAGATGTCAAGTGGGCCGAACCATGAACATGATACCATACTGTGCTCTGAATCACCAAAATCTCATCTCTTTCCTTTGTTTTGGTCTCAAGAAGTATTGATTGGCGCTTTCATATCAATTGCTACGTTGGGTTTATCAGACTGAGACTGCTGTTTTCTTCCCCGATCAAAACCATGTTGTCTTCTACTGTGATCAAAAGTGTGCCCCCTAGCGGATAATCCACACATTGCATTTTATTTAAAATATTAATTATGTCTTTAATGCAATTTTTTTTCACTTTTAAATGATCCCGCGGGCCGGGTCGAACCTCCTTGGGGGCCGGTTCCGGCCCGCGGGCCGTATGTTTGACACCCCTGATCTACATTAACCAGGTGGTCCCTCCTCTATGCTGCATCGCTTCTACACTGAAAAACAAAAGTTGGAGTTGCATTACAAAAAGGACATAGGCTGATACATTCAAATCAAGTGTGTGGGTGTATGTGTATGTGAAATGTGTGTAACTTTTTTCCCACGGGGACAGGTAGTTTGGGATATTTTTTTTGTGCCCTAAAAATTTTACTGGGATTTAGAAACTGCATTTTGTATTTCCTTGGGTAGTGATATTAAAATTAGTTTGATGAACGAAAGTCTTTCTATGAAAGAACACAGAAATCAGGATGTGGGCAAGTATTTCATCTTGGGCACGAGCGTGCGCTCGCACGCACACACACACACACACACACGCGCGCGCGCACGCACGCACACACGTATACACGCACACGCACACTCCTATGTTACTCTGTCCATCCTCCCTTTGAAGTATAATTTAATGTCATACAAAAAAAAAGTTTCAATCCAGGAGTATTCCTATTTTGACACATTCTAACCATGCATTTATCCCCATGACCTTAAAATGTAAATTATTTGTACCATACCTGTTTGTGGATTAGTTGGCATTTAGTGCTAGGGAAAGGTCAATCAGAGAAAATTTTATTTATTTTTTTTTGCTTTATTTTTTTTAACCCAAAGACAAAAATACACGTGTAATTTCCGTAACACCAGCCCTCATAGCGGTCTTCGTTAGCCACACGCAACAACAAACAACTTGGCATCGATCTGCCTACGTCGTGAGAATGACGCAGCTCACGACATCCTACGTAGAAACAAGCTAAAGCACGTCGCATCTAACTGCTTACGCAAAATGTCATTGAAATGTTGACGTACATGGAGCGCGTGCGACAGCAATTGTCGTCAATTGCGTTTCTTTTATTATGAGGATGGGTCGGTGGGCACGGACAGGACTTATACTATTATGATGGGAAATTAAATTGGAACGACGTATCCTTGATTTTTTTTTTTTTTTATATAATAATGAATATTTTGACCTTTGAAGTGGCTTTTTACTGGAAAAGTGAACTTGTTTGGTCTGTCGTAAACTTAAACAACTCGGACACGTTTAAATTATTCTGGCAAATTCCAAAAGACACCAACCTAAATGTAATCATCAAGACGCTACATTAAAACCATATTAAATAAATAAACACAAGAAAGCCTTTCAAGATATTGCTTAATGCTCTTTTTTTGTTCAAAATCTCCCTGGCTGCGCTTTCTTCTTGTCTACTGTTGGTGGCAAAGTGAAAATCCTAATTATGGCCAGCAGGTGGCAGTGTCGAGGCATGATCTGAGGCGCGCATGCTCAGCAGGTCGGCCATCTTTGATCGGTAACGATGGAAACAAGACTATATGAGAATACCTACTATGAAAAATGAAACATTTGCACCGGTTAGATGGATGGAAGGATGGAGAGATGGCCTACTGTGGTTATTTTTGGAAGCCTGTCATCTTCAGTCTGTCATTATTTGAGGCCAGCTCAGTCCGTCAGTCAATCAATCCATTATTATTTTATAATGCTCTGTTGTAGTGACTTCGCAATTCACAATTCACCACGAACTGCAAATACTCAAAGTAATTGCGGTCCCTTTAAGGACCGCCATGTTTAGTTTTGTTGCTAGGGAAACGGATTGTGAGCCGTTACCTGTTTTGGCTCGGGAGTTGAGTAATAAATAAAACGACACACTTGCTGTGTGTGAAAGTGAGAAATTGTCGCCTTATTTTACAATTTCCACACTGGTGACCCTCGACGTTTTTTGCTGGACGATTCCAGACCGCGAAGATGTCCGTGAACGCTGTTTCGCTCAAGCTCCCCGAGTTTTGGGAATCATCTGCGTCTGCTTGGTTCGCTCAGACCGAGGCCCAGTTCGCCCTACGCGACGTCACTGCGGACATGACTAAATATTACTACGTTGTTTCCGCGCTGGGCAGCTCGACGGCTTCCAGGGTCGTGAGTCTCCTCAAGTCTCCTCCGACAGACGGACGATATGATGCGCTGAAGGCTCACTTATTGAAAACCTTTGAACTTTCCGACGCTGAACGAGCCAGCAAACTTTTCTCTCTCCACGGCCTAGGGGACGGCAAACCCTCCGAGTTAATGGATCGCATGCTCGAGCTGCTGGGCGAGCACAAACCGGACTTTCTTTTTCTTCACCTTTTTCTGCGCCAATTACCCGCACAGGTGAGGACAGCTTTAGCGAACACTGCTATCACTGACTGTAGAGAGCTAGCTGCGGAGGCTGATAAATTTTTCCTGGCCAGCCAGCAACACTGTGCAGCGGCTCTCCTCCCCGTGGCTGCCGCTGGTGCCCCCGATAATTACGCGCTCGTCGCAGCGGCTGTGCCTCACCCGCGGCCGGCTACTGGTTTATGTTTTTACCACGCCAAGTTTGGACCGAAGGCCAGGAAGTGCCGCTCGCCGTGCTCGTTCGGCGGGCCGGGAAACGCCGTGGCTGGCGCTCATTAGTGGCCATGAGCGTCGGCAACGTTGGCAGGCTACTTTTCATCTGCGACTCTATCTCTGGACGGCGTTTCCTCTGCGACACAGGGGCGCAACGCAGCATTTTGCCCGCATCGCAGATCGACATGGTAGCTGACAGCCACGGCCCCCCTTTGGCAGCTGCTAATGGGAGCCCCATCCGCACCTACGGCATGAGGTTTGTGGAACTGTGCTTCGGCGGGCAGCGTTTTGGTTGGAACTTTGTTACAGCGCGTGTCGATGTACCGCTTTTGGGGGCGGATTTTTTGTGCGCTCATGGACTTTTAGTGGACATGAAAAATCAACGTTTGATAGACGCTGCCACTTTTTGTTCTTACGAGTGTACACTCGGCCCGGCTGAAGTCATCCGACTCTCCAGCATCCTCCCCCTCACAGACGCTTTCCATCGCCTACTCGCCGAATTCCCTGCACTCACACAGCCCACCTTCACCTCTGCGACTGCCAGACACGGGGTGGAACACCACCTCGCCACCACGGGCCCACCGGTCTACGCCCGCGCCCGGCGCCTGGACCCGGCCAAGCTGGCTGTGGCCAAGACGGAGTTCAACAACATGGAGCGCCTGGGGATTGTCCGCCGCTCGAACAGCCCTTGGGCCTCTCCTCTCCACATGGTCCCTAAACCCGGTGGCGGCTGCCGCCCTTGTGGTGACTATCGACGGCTCAACGACGCTACGACGCCCGACCGCTACCCTGTGCCACACATCCAGGATTTCTCAGCTCACCTAGCCGGCAAGGTGATTTTCTCCAAGGTCGACCTCGTTAGGGGCTACCATCAGGTGCCCGTTCACCCCCCTGACATCCCTAAAACAGCAGTCATCACACCTTTTGGATTATTTGAGTTTCTGCGCATGCCGTTTGGACTTAAGAACGCTGCTCAGACCTTCCAACGTCTGATGGACTCTGTGCTGCGGGACCTTTCCTTTGTTTTCGTGTACCTTGACGACATCCTGGTAGCGAGTTCTTCCACGGCAGAACACATGGCACACCTCCGAACCCTTTTTCAACGGCTCAGTCAACACGGACTTATCATCAACCCGGCAAAGTGCCAGTTTGGCCTCTCCACCATTGACTTCTTGGGGCACAGGGTCACGGAGGCAGGCGCAGTTCCTCTCCCGTCTAAGGTGGAAGCCGTCGCAGCGTTCCCACGCCCAGTCACTGTGAAGTCCCTGCAGGAATTTCTTGGCATGGTGAACTTTTATCATCGTTTCATCCCGGGGGCAGCTCGCACTATGCGGCCTCTTTATGAGGCCCTTAAAGGCAAGAAGCCCAAGCACACTGTGGACTGGACTGAAAGCAGGGTCAGGGCTTTTACGGACACTAAAGCAGCTCTGGCACGGGCTACGATGCTGGCACATCCCTCCTCTTCCGCCCCTGTGGCACTGACCACGGACGCTTCTGACTACGCGGTGGGGGCGGTGTTTGAACAGTGGGTGGACGGTACCTGGCAGCCTCTCGCCTTTTTCAGTAGGCAGCTGCGCCTCCCTGAGCGGAAGTACAGTACTTTCGACCGTGAACTGCTGGGGATGTACCTCGCCATCCGCCATTTTCGGCACATGCTGGAAGGCCGCCAGTTCACGGTTTACGTCGACCACAAACCTTTGACCTTCGCCATGTCCAAGGCCACAGAACCATGGTCCGCCCGACAGCAACGCCAGCTGACCTATGTCTCAGAGTTCACTACAGACGTTCAGCACGTGGCAGGGAAAGACAACTGTGTTGCTGACTGCCTCTCCCGGGCCATGACTGGAGCGGTCCACCTGGGTCTCGACTACTGCAGTATGGCGAAAGACCAGGCTACCGACACCACAGTGCAGCAGTGCCGGTCGTCCACTACAGGTTTGCACCTGAGGGACATGGTCTTTGACAGCTCCGGCACCACTTTGCTTTGTGACGTTTCCACAGGCACACCTCGGCCGGTGGTTCCCTTGAGCTGGCGGCGCCAGGTTTTCGATGCTGTCCATGGACTCTCTCACCCGGGGACCAAGGCCTCTCAAAGACTGGTGGCTGCCAAGTTTGTGTGGCACGGCCTGAAGAAGGATGTAAGAGATTGGGCTCGTGCCTGCATGGTGTGCCAGCGAGCCAAGGTGCACCGCCACACCAAGGCCCCTTTGGAACATTTTCACGTGCCTGAGCGACGTTTCGACCATGTGAACGTCGACCTGGTAGGCCCCCTGCCCCCTTCTCAGGGGTACACTCACCTGTTAACTATGGTCGACCGCACCACACGTTGGGCGGAGGTCGCCCCGCTGTCATCCATTAAATCAGTCGACGTGGCACGGGCATTTATTGGCACCTGGATATCCCGTTTTGGCGCCCCTTCGGACATTTCCTCAGATCGCGGCGTGCAGTTCACTTCTGAACTTTGGACTGCAGTGGCAGACAGCTTGGGGGTGAAGTTGCACCGCACCACAGCGTATCACCCACAGAGCAACGGCCTTTGCGAGCGTTTCCACCGGTCAATGAAGGCTGCTCTTCGTGCCACCTTGAAGGACGGCAACTGGATTGACAGGCTCCCGTGGGTCATGCTGGGCATCAGGACAGCGCCTAAAGAGGATCTGCAGTCTTCCTCTGCGGAGCTGGTTTATGGCCAGCCTCTACGGGTGCCAGGGGATTTTGTGCCAACTGCTTCTACCCCTTGGTCGGCCACAGCGCAACGCTCCACCCTCTTGGACAATGCCAGACTTTTTGCCCCTCTGCCCACTTCCTGCCACGGTGTTCCAGGCTCTCACGTGCCCAGGGACCTCCTGTCAGCTAGTTATGTGTTCATTCGTGTTGATGGGCACAGAGGGCCATTGCGCCTTCCTTATGAAGGCCCCTTCCGGGTTTTAGAGGCGGGACAGAAACATTTTGTCATTGACATGGGGGGTAAACCCGAGCGGGTCTCGGTGGACCGCCTTAAGCCAGCTCACCTGGACTTGGCCAGGCCGGTTGAAGTGGCTCAACCTCCGAGGCGAGGTCGTCCTCCCACTGGACACTCTCCTAGCCTTCTCCCCTCTGTCCCCTCCCCCATGACTCCCCCGTCTCCAGTTTCCACTTTTCCTCCGCCCCCGCCCCCTGCGGACGCGCTTCCTCACTCCCCCGTCCTGCGTAGCCGCTACGGCCGTCGGATTCGCCCCCCACGACTTGAACTTTAGTTTGTCTATTTTTGTTGTGTTGAATTCTGGGGGGACGTGTGTAGTGACTTCGCAATTCACAATTCACCACGAACTGCAAATACTCAAAGTAATTGCGGTCCCTTTAAGGACCGCCATGTTTAGTTTTGTTGCTAGGGAAACGGATTGTGAGCCGTTACCTGTTTTGGCTCGGGAGTTGAGTAATAAATAAAACGACACACTTGCTGTGTGTGAAAGTGAGAAATTGTCGCCTTATTTTACAATTTCCACACTGTCATTAAATTACATTTCATCACCACTATTTTAGAGCGGTCAGTAAAATGCTTCAAAGCAGCGTGGAGCATATAACACAAAAATATAAATACTATTACCCCTTATGTCTCCACGCTCGGGTGAAACCACAAATACCAATTAGCTTCACTGTTTTCTACTCGGACAAGACTCATCCATCTCTGTCCACCTATCTTATCCATAGCTTTGGGTCTCTATCCTTTCCACTGGAAGCAGAAGAAAGTATTGCATATATTTTTCAGATACTATAATGCATGACCATCTTACATGACGACAAATTGATGGATGAGTACTTTTGAAATCAGAAGCCAAGTACACTGTTGAACCATTTATTCAATTTATTTTAAAGGGGGGAATTGGTTACAAAAAAAATCTTGCTAGATCTCATATCTCAAGTGTTGTTTAATGTGAAGACAATTTGCATGAGCCATGAAGTTGACACAAATGATTTGCCTTCACGGTCCAAATAAAAATGGTGGGTCGGATGTGGCCCCCGGGGCAACACCTGTCTTCTCCGTATTTTGTCCTCGTCTTGTTTCCATGGATAGCTGATCAAAGATGGCCGGCCTGCTGCATATGCACCCACAGATAATGCAGGGGACTCAGATCTTGCCTTGACAGGCAGCATTGGGTTGCTTTTGCCTGAGATCACCATGTATTAAAAGGATTGTGGAGGCTCGTGAATTTGGTGGATCGTTCCAAATTCGACCGGTACAAGCAACTTGTGATTGAACAAAGTGTCACATTAACTCTTAAGTGTCACAAATGAGGGAGATGACAGTTTATTTAAATTTACAGTCGTAGAAGTGATGACGTACCACATGCTCACACACACTACTAAATACTATTACTAAATAGAATGCAAATATTTACCAGCTTGTAAAAACTTCATCCTGCAACTTTATCAAAATATATATTTTTTTTGTTGGTGGTGGTTTTCTAGAAGAGAACTGTTCAGAGGTTTGAGGAGTCACTAAAGCAAAAAACAAAATAGTTGTTTACATAGGCTTAAAGAAAGGATCAATCAGAATGCTTCAAATTTCTCTAGCACTAATAGCTTTTATCTTGTAAAAATGGCAGGCATTCAAAGAGTTACATTCAGTGACCTGAGAACGCCGGTGCCAATTGCAACTTTGCAACAAACATTCTGTAGTAGCATGTGTGAAAGTGATTCGCTTGTTTGCATCAAGGCCGCCCCATTTCAGCCTCTGGATTCTCCTTCGCGTGCTCAAACTATACAAATTGCACCGAGGTTGTCATCAGCCAAGTGTTCAAGAAGAAAATCTTTATTTGTCTCACAATGGAGTAAATCACAATTTACAGCAGCAAAATTTTGAGTTGAATACCTAATATGGAACAGCCAATATATTTTGTACAAAAACAAAATCCCGGTACAAAAATAAATCACTTTATTTCCTTAGAAAAATAGGCGCTTGTAGTAAGGCATTTATTTGACAGTGGAATACATCTTATCCAGAATTCTTTCATGCTTAGAAATTTCCAATTGCGCCAATACAATATGACAATATATTTGATGCTATCACTGCAGAAATTAAAATACTGTAAAAAAAATACGTTTATGCTTTTACCCTATCCTGTTTCCCTCCCATGTATTTTAGAGATAGAGATTGGTCATGTTTGACTCGACATCAAATTTGGAACAAGGTCTGTGCTGTTTCAGAAAAATTCTGTCTCCATTCATTCCATATTTTGTGTCATACTGAAACTGCTTTTTTACTGAATTGAGACACAGGTCCCAAATAAGTATTTGCTGACTAATAAGGTGAAGAAAGTGACTTGTAAAATATTACATGAACACCATTGGGCCAACTCTGACATAACTAAGTGACATTGATGTGGGTTGCTCTTTTTGCTTGCACTTTTTTTTTAGATTTTTAAAAAATCAAAGTATGTTAATGAAGATGCCGTTTTCATAACTACTTAACACTCAGGGCTATTTTTTTTTTTTTAGTCGAGAATGGCAATCAGAAACCTACCTGTGCATACTTTCACATTGATACTGTCTCCTTTTATGAGACGTGTGGGGGGGCTACAATAAATATTAATTGCTTAGTTTACGCTTTGTTCGGCTGCGGCCGCCGAGCTTCTGTTTGAAATGTGGACCCGATGACCGATGCCGATGGTATGGATTCCCACGCATGCGCACAAGGTACGTAGTAGTCAACGTCGCGGCGTACGTGATCACCTTTCCACAGCGGTACGTTCCGACACCACGCGATAGCAGCTGAATGTGACCGACGTCGGATTAGTGCATAGAGGCCTGTAAAACGTCACCAACGACAACCAGCACCATACACATGCTGACGGCTTGCCTACGTCCAACATAGCAGCGACGTAATTGACGGCTTGCTGCGTGACATTTATGTAACGACGTAAACAGTTTCGTCGCTGACGGGTGCATTCTTTATCCGCTGCGAAAAACGATTAATTAAAGGTCAAAAACCTATGCAATCACTGTTATAAGTCATAATGCACACATGTAGATGATAAAATGAAGTTTATTGCACGTTATTGAGAAATCTGAGGTTGTTCTTGTTTGTAAGAATATAGTTCATGCAATATAAATATGTTATCAATGTACTTGCATTGCCTTTCATTGATACAGTGCAACATAGATTCCACATTGACACTTGACAGCCAAATTACCGGTAGGCTGTATGATGCCCCTGAACTATTCTGAATTTTGACACCCATGCTCTAAATTGACCATACTGTGGGTGTGAATGTAAGTGCCAATGGTCAGCCGGCATAGGCGCCGGCTCACCTGCAACCTCTGTGAGGACAAGCTATGCAGAAAATTGTGGATGGGTAATGAATCGGTTTTGTATGACCAAAGGGGTGAGTGATCAGGTTTGAAGAGGTGAGTCTTTGTTTGGATTGAAATGTCTTAAGTGGTGGCTTTCTGATGTCCTGTGGGAGGGGGTTTCAGTGGGTTTGTGCAGGACACGGGGTCGGAGGTTTAGGTTTTGAGGAGTGATGGCGGAGCAGGCGAGGTTATTGCACTGCTTTTTAGTTTTTGAGCAGGAGTTGATAACATTGTGTAGGATGGGGAGTCAGTGCAGTTTTCTGAGGATGGGGTCGATGGGGTCACTGGAGTGGGTGAAAGGTAAGTAGACCTTGTAGGTCAGCGGAGGAGATTCCAAAGAGGAGGTTATAGTCTGGCACTAATGCCGGTAGTTAAAACGGATTGGATAGGAGGAAGTGGGCGTAGTTGTGTAGGTTTGATATTTTGGTCAAAGGTTCGAGGGACGGCACAAAGGTGTGAAGGTGAAGGAGATGCCCCGGGCCGAGGAGAGGACTTTGGATTTATTGCAGTTTGGTTTGTGGAAGTGTGTGATCATCCAGGTTTTAACATGGAAAGGCAATTTTAGACGATAGTTTGGAGGGGTACTGTCGGGATGAGTCTTTTGGCAGGGATGCAATATTGAGGTGGCGCGGTGGTAGATGATATGTCCGAGAGGTTACCGGTTTAGCATGAGTTTTTAAAATAATTGATACGAACGATAATGGATATGAACGATTGTGCGTTCCTGCGGGTAAAAGTTCAATGGCATGGTTAATTGGAACAGTCTTTGGAGGCTTTGACATATGTAATTGCTCTAAGTTGTTTGCGTTGTCCTTGAAATGTCACTACTACATCATGCTGACAAGGATTCATCACTACGGTCAGACATGATGTTACATAATCCATATCCATCCATCTTCGATACGAGCTGTGAAACGAATGGCTAACGGCTCCATAAAATTATGCAAAATACAGAAAAACAAAAATGATCCTTTTTTGCAGAATTACCTCTTGCATGACCCCCGCAGTCTTTTTTCTAATTAATAAATGACAAGCGCTTCGGATCAAGATCTGTATTTCTCACTGAAACTGGATCAAAATGCACCCGATCAGGCCAGAATGCCATCCGAGGCCGATGCTGCCCACTTTCCCCGTGGGGCCTCGTTTTTCCCAGCCAGCCACAATGATGACGGGCCCGAACATGTACAATGTACCGCAGCAGATCAGACCGCCGGTGCACCTTAATAGTCATGCCGGTTTCCATAATCACAGTCAGGTAAGTCGCACAACGTCTTCCCAAATATCATCTAGGGGACGAGCGATAAGTAATGGTTGTCTCGGGGAAAAAAAACAAAACATTTTTGGGATTGAAAGTGACTTGTTTCCAGAAGACAAATCGATGTGGCATTGAGAATAGTCGAGATGAAAGATTTCCCCCTTTCTCAATTCTACTTTGTTTTTATCGTGGCTTTTATTTTTGTGAACGTTTAGGCTGCAATAGTTCCAGCTTCGGTTTCCTTGTGCACAAACTGATCGGTCGTCTCTGCATGCACGGGGCAGGTTTCTCTTCTCGCACGAAACAAACCTCGGTTACATTTCAGACCTAAGATTGCTAAGATTCGTGTGTATAGCCACCGAGATCGAACAGGGAATGTGTTAATAATTTGACTTTACTTTTGAACAGCAGCAACTGCCGCATCAATGGCCCGTTCAAAACGTCCTTGGTCCGCATCCTCAACAAATGGTATGAGACCCAACTTTGTATTTCTGATTGAGTGACTTGATGGAGAATTTGTTAGTTCATGATGAAAGCGTATAATTGCCTGTCCATTTTTTGGACAGGCAGTGCATAGTGTTTCAGTCTATCACCTGTATTTTCATTTTTCATCACTTTATTTCAATGCTCAAAAACAGTCGTACGAATCGGTTAAATTCAAAATCTCTCGTTTCAGATAAGGGCGCCATCAGGCATGATGATGACGCCCGGGGCCCCGCAGATGGTACCTGTTGGTTTTATGTGAGTAAAACCCTTACAAAGGACTACTGAAATCAAAACCTTATTCACGTCATCACGCAGTCTTTCTATTCCCGTCCGACGCAGGAATGGAGAAATTTTGTTTGAGCAGGTGCATCCTTTAATGTCTGCAGCTCCTCCGCAAAACCTCTTCACAACTATGTAAGCTTTGTTTGCACAAACATTTCCATACTCATGAACTGTCAATGTGTTTTTATTTGTGTGTGTGTGTGTATAGTGGATATAAAAATGGCTACACACCCCTAAATGTCACACTTTTGTGCCATCAAAATTGAGACCAATTTAAGTGATTTCAAAATTCTTCCCCACAATGAACGACTAAAAATAAAAAGAAACCGCAACTTCATGTCATTGCATAAGTATGCACACCCCTTTTGAGACTTTCAGATTGGTACCATGCTTCATTTGACTCTGACAACGTTTCCTAAAAGACACTCGTTTTGTGCCCTTAATTTCAGTAACACAAGGAAGACTGAGCATGTGCGCGAGCGGCCCTACATCAAGAAGCCGCCGAATGCCTTTATGTTGTTTGCAAACAAGTACAGAGAAGTAGTCACCATGCAACTGGAAAAGAGAGACAGTGCTTCTGTTCATGTGGCCCTCGGAAAAATGGTAGGTTATGCCCTGTTGGAGGATCATTCAGGGAAACGTACGGCACTCATTGAAATGTCTTGTCCAAGTTCCCTCCAAAAGTATTGGACCGGCATGGTCAATTCATTTGTTTTTGTTGTATCTTGAAGACATGTGGGCTTCAGATCAAAAGACAAAAATGAGTCCGGCTTTTATTTTCAGCAAAAGTATTGACATGGACATGATTAACCCCCATGCCGTAATGATCCCAAAATTGGACATTTCGGATACTTTGGACTGTTGGACAAATGGACACCACAGACAAAACAGTGAAAAATTACTCCACGAAGCTGAAATTTTGCATAGGATGTATATCTATGTCTTGGCCAATTCCCACTGAACATTTTGAGGGGTTGAAAGTGAAAAAAAATTAAAAGTGAAAAAAGATGTTGCACATTGGAAGAGGGACATTTTTGGGACGTAATACCCTTCATGCAGCCGCTTAAAAATACTGCATGAGGGTCAAATTGAGTAACACTTCCTATTTGGTGGCATAACCCTCACTTGCAAGAACCGCATGGCGCCTGCGACAGCCTTTCTTTGAAATGCTTTTCAAGGCCTTTACTGCAGCTTTTTTTCCCTTCTGATTGAGTCCTTTGTTGTGTTGGCAATGTGTTTTGGGTCTTTGTCCTGTTGCATGACGAAGCTTCTTCCGATTAGTTTGAAAGCGTTTCTTTTTGGAAATTGCCCGGCAAAATGGTTTTGTAGACGCCAGAATTCATTAGGCTGCTACTGTCATGAGCTCCATTGTCAATATACAGTATGGTGAGCCCGTTTTGGAAGCAGCCATGCCTGACGGTACCCCCACCGCGCTTCACAGATAAGCTTGCGTGTTTTGAATCATAAGCGCATCCTTTCTTCTTTCGTACTTTGGACATTTCATCCACTTTGGTAAAATCATAGGTCCATACTATTTTGTTTAAAAAATGTGGGTGGCTGGATCTCTTGACTAATATCTGCAAAATCCAATCTGGCCTCCCGATTCATTTTGCTGGATGAGTGGTTTTTATCTTGCGGAATGGACTTGATGTTTCTTCTCTGACCTGTTTGATCTATTGCTTAGTACGGCAGTATTTTTATGTAGTTATTTTTTTTCGGGACGTTTCAAATGGTTGTATTGGCTCTGCCTACTGTTTGTGCAATAGCTCACTTTGATTTTCTGGTTGCCCCACCCCCGTAGACACCGCTCTGGTCTTCATCGCTTAACAACAGATGCAATTTTCACAGGTGAAACCCAAAAATGTGAATAGCATGAAATAAAATGTGGAATTCTCGACATTTATTTCCTATCCTACTTCTGATCTGAAAACCAAATGTCTTCGATACACAACAAAAACAAAACTTTTGGAGGGGACTGTACATAACACTGACGGTTATTCTAAAGGCACTTGTCAAGGAGCATCTTTAGAACTGGACTCATTGGACCTTCAACAGACTCATCAAATGGCTGAGACAAGCACTTGATGAGTGTCAAATAAAATTGCCATCTACAAGGAATTTTTGGAGAAGCGAGATACTGACACCCCACACGCAACATGCATTATGCCCATATTGAGTACAATCAATGAATCAGTTAGTTGTGGAAGTCTTGTGTGCAATGGAGAGATTCTAGGAAGTCCAAGCAGACATAAACTCTGGAACCAGTCTGGTCGGTGCTGGTTCTCAAGCATTTTACACAACCTAACAAGTACCATCTTTAAAAAAAAAAAACTCTCTACCACCATAAAGACAAAAATTAACATACAGTAGTGTATATTCTTAAAAGGTATATAGTTTTTAGGGAATAAAAACGTTTAAACCATTGTCTAATGCAGTTTACGTTTAATGCAGTGCTTCTTTTACACCACTAGAGGGAGCCAACATAACCGGTGGTACTGTCACCACCTTTTGAGAATCACTGTTGTAGGGCAAAGAACGTGTTTTGCGGAGCAAGATTGTTCCATGCGTTCTGTCATGTCGGATTCTCTGTGAGGTCATGACCGAGCGCGCTTTATGGTTTTGTCGAGGGAATCGATTAAGCAGCGGTGAGAACGGAAACGGCAGGGTGTGCGTTACGTTGGGTAGATGGAGGCAGACGGTCGTGCGGGATGCAGTGGTCGTTTCGGCGCGACTACGTCATGTGTTTTGAAAAGCAACATTTTGTTGATAGCTCATGCTCGTCCTGGTTCCTTTGTCCAAGCTAAAACAGCCCTAAGAGGACGAGGGTGAGCCAAGCAGTTGCTGACTGTGGCTACTGCCGGAGCCCCGTGATCACGGAGCCCCGCTTGCAGACAGTGAGGAAAAAATGATTTCAACTACATAAAATTGGGGTTTAATTGGGGTTTAATTGGAGTGGGGGAGACGCAGAGCTCAATCCGCATTGTGTGGTTTGTGACTGGATTAAGTAATTACATGTCAACATCATCATCATCCTTTTTCGAGCCATATTTAGCTTCAACGACTTTGACTTGCCGTCTTCTCATTTGCAAAATGTCTTTTACGACACGTCACTGAATTTGTGTGCATTTCAGTCTTTTGTAAATATATGCTGATTTGGCATTCACCCCGAGAAGTCGACGTCCTTTTTGAACATGTTTGTGTTTGTTGTTTGTGTTTTTTGTGCATTCACAGTGGAAGTTGCTACCACAGGCGGACAGGGACAAATACTACGAAGCGAGAAGTCGACGTCCTTTTTGAACATGTTTGTGTTTGTTGTTTGTGTTTTTTGTGCATTCACAGTGGAAGTTGCTACCACAGGCGGACAGGGACAAATACTACGAAGAAGCGGATGCGCAGAAACGGCGGCACGCTCAGCTTTATCCTCGTTGGTCCACCTGTGAAAACTATGTTAGTTGTACTTGAGCGTCTGCGACTCGCATGATGATGATGGGAACAGAAATGTTTGCTTTGATTGTGGGATATGCTGAAGGGGGTGTTTGTTTGTTTTTTCAGGGGAAACGCAGGAAGCGGCGGAAGAGTAAAGTACACACCGGTGTTTCAAGTACGTCACCACACCTCACCACAAACTTGCCCAGCGCATCGTTCGAGTAAAATGCCATTTCGTTGGGCAGAATTTTGACAACACTATCGATGACAGCCATTTTTGTTTGATGCAGCGTTGCTGTAGTTTGAGCAAGCGGAAAAGATAGTTCTTCTCTTGATCTCTTTGCAGAGGATACACCAGATCCTGAAGTTGCACATACCAATAGCATGTGCCTTTCTACAGTCCAAAAGGACATCATGGCGTGTGAGGAATTGGACTCCTCTTCCGAAACAATGCATTACAACTCGCAGCCTCCTTCTGCACTCGATTCAGAAGAGTCTGTGGAAGCACTGATTGAAGAAAAGAAATTCATGCAGATGCCGTGTGGCAAAAATGAACTTTCAATTGCTCCCAATGGGCATCCTCAGGGAGAAACTCTTGAGAACGACCACGCACTGAATCTCCTGGATTGTATGCTTCTTTCCCCTGCTTCTCAGATTGAGCTTCAGAGTGTCGAAGATGGGTTCCAGTTGTTACTGGAGCATTTTGAGCCTCAGGGGCTGCCGTTGCTTGCCGAGGCTGAGGAGTATACCAAGCCTCTGAGCTTAGGGGAATCGCAGCAGCTCATCATCAAGGTGTTTGAAGGTCCTGCGCTGACGGGAAACATAAAGGTAGAGACCCAGGTGGACCTAGCTGTGAAGGGTCACACAGTAACAGCCAGCCCCTCGAAGCCTCTGAACAAACCCATCCAATTAGCACTGGAGCATCTTGACGCCAAGGAAGAGATACAACCACACCTCATCGCACACTGTCAGACGTTGGTGGCAGAGACCATAAAACAGGAGGTGCTCAATCGGGTACCGCCGCGACTTCTTGAGACACCTTCCTCCGCCGCCGCACTCGGTGTTCAGGAAAAGACCCAAACGACGCCGTCCGCGCAGAGTCCGAAAACAACACAAGTGTTCAATGCCCTCGCTGTTCATCATCACAAATCAGAGTCCTCCAGACTACTGAGTCAAGACACGGAGATCCAAGCGCCATCGGTGGATTTTGAGACTTCCGCTAGGAGTCAGAGTCAGAAATTAGGGTCCATCCAGTCGCTGAGTAAGGAGAAGCTCTCCGCAACACTGCCGCATGTTGAGACCCTGTCCGCTGCATCACATTCAAGAGATGGTGACCTCCTCCAGTGTCTCAGTTTTGGTGATGAGCTACAATTCTAGTTTAGTGGTGTCCTCCAGATGGTGGATCCCGAACATCTGTCCTGTTTTCTTTTGTGATGGGACATCGAGGAGCTCCTTTTTTTTTTTTTTTTTGAAGATCTTTTCTAGTTAAACCTCTTCCAATATCCGCATCAACACAATCCACAGGTTAAGCACAAACAAGTCTGCATATCGGTATTCCTTTTAAAATGCCATTTTAGAAGTTTTCGTCATTGCGGTAATATAATGACATATGTATTTTTGTATCAAATTATCTAACGTGTGCTTATTGTGCAAACTGATGGGACAAAATATCCACCCCAGGGATGGCTCCACGATTTATTTTTTTCCTCTCGGGGCTAAAAGAGGGCTGAGAAAATAAGTTAGAAATATATTTTAGAATATCAAAGTTCTGGTGGGTCTTAACTGGGGCTAGACAGATTTCTATATAGCCCTAGCCCGGTATAGTGCCACCCCTGGGTCAACAAACACCTTAACCGCAAAACACACATTTTCTTCCCTTATAACTGACTTGTGTATATTTCATAAATTGTCTGTATGCAGTTTATTTGTCCTGCTGTAATGTAACAATGAAAATGGATTTACTGTTAGAATCAACTTGTGTTTTTAGCTATTTTTTAGTTTATATTTGACCAGTTTTCTGTAAATATTTGTCTTGGTATACTATGTATATATGGTACACTCATTTATGTAACTCTGAAGATGAACGAACAGGTGGAATCAACCCTGATGAAATAAAAGTAATTCTGAGATGACATTGTGAGCCCACTCCATGCTCCTTTTGAGTGACTAGTGACAGAAATACCTCAGGCCCTTGTTTCCATGATGCTATTTTGTTCATTTCCTAAATATCATCATAAATCAGGGTTTTGTGAGTCCTTTGTGAAAAATACCAGAGCAAGGAAATGATCTAATCCTTACTATTACTGACGTCAGTGTTGGCGCATTAAAACACGCACGGACTTTATATTAGCTCCTGAACGCACCACAAAGAGTCGGCGCGCTCCCGAAATGCAACCGGTATGAAACAAGCCACTCTTTTACCGTTATTTTTTTTTTCTTCATGATGAATATTTTGTACATGTAAGTTTCTGTGGCACTGCAGAACTCTGCTTGAATTAACAAGAGTGCACCAATCAACACGATATAATTTTACTCGTTTTAATGAGATGATAAAACGCCCAGAGAGACTGGTGACGGGTGCTGCCCACTGGTTGCTTTCTGAGCGTGTCAGATGCAGCCCACACACGTTCTATGTCTCGTTAGTATTACCAACGGTAACAAACGAGGGTATTTCCGGAAGAACCAGACAAGTAATTTCATATAAGTAAGTACATCATAGTTGAACTTGTAATCTGTTTTTGATGTCCTCAGTAGGGGCTTGACAGCTGTATCAAGACATGGCCACACCCACTCAGCTGTCGTCGGCTCGTTGAAGCGTGTTTTGAAGCTGTCATGCTCTTATATGCATTTGTGTTGGGAATAATGATACTGCAACCTCCCAATGTATACACAGTACAGTATAACGGTAAAATCGAGCTTGCATTCCCAGTAGGCACAGCCGAGCGTTACGGTTTTTTGGGTTCCCCTAGTGGCCACCGGCTCAATGTAGTACAGCGGTTGCATTTGTTTTTTTCCAAATGCCACTCTCCATCCCTTACTTAATTTGTGCTGCATTCCCGAGGTCTTCAACCAGTTGCCATGGCTTCGGGTGGGGTCCCGATTGGTGGGGTTGCGACTGGGACCTCCTACTGGCCCAGCAGGGTGGAGCTGACCATCTCCTGCGAGAACCTCATGGACATGGATGTCTTCTCAAAGTCTGATCCCCTGTGTGCCTTGTATATTAACGCCTCGGGCTCACGTTGGCACGAGGTCTGCACTGTACTGTCGCCGCCTGTTGTTGTCATTCTGTGAAGTTATATATATTTTTACAAACATGTTTGATTTTGTGCATAGAGTATACACCATGGATGCAATTACAGTAATTCCTTTGAACACATCAGACGAGGTTTTTTTCACGTTTGCTTTTCCTGGTGCATCAGTTAGGGCGCACTGAGATGATCCTGAACTGCTTGAATCCAAAGTTCGCAAAGAAGTTTGTCATCGACTATTATTTCGAGACAGTGCAGAGGGTCAAGTTTTGCGTGTATGACATAGACAACAACACCTACGACCTGGAAGATGATGATTTTCTCGGGGAGCTCGAATGCACTCTCGGCCAGGTAAGCTTCATCTCGTCAATTCAAGACAATCGTGTATTCTTCCGACCTTTTTTCCTAATTATGCGGGGCTGCTCGTCATGTGCCCAGATTGTTTCTAACAAGCAGATGACTCGACCGTTAATGTTGAAGGATGGGAGGCTTGCAGGTCGTGGTACTATCACGGTAAGTATCGAACAGCGATTGACTCCAGTGGAGTGCACTACTCAGCTGTGACGAGTAAAAGTGCTGTTGATTCAGTCTCAACTCGTTTGCTGACTCTCGAACAACCTTATGTTGTCGTCAGCTATGGAAACTTAAGCTTTCATGATTATAATAGCGATCGCTTTAAGTGCTGGTTAACATCACATGCCTTGTGCTCTAGTCTGACACCATGCCCATCCACAGCTGCCCAACAAAAGATCAGGAATTGGTGATGCAGTGTCACTTTTTATTTTATTTGTATTTTTTTTTTATCCCATAAGCTGATGAAAAATGCAGCATAGAACCACGGCTAGACATATGAAGGAAATTATGTACAGGATACACATTTTGCAGAGGATTACGACCGTGTACTAATGATAACAAAATTGTTGATTTATTTATTTTCTTTTTCTAGATCTCCGCTGAGGAAATATCTGACACCAGGGTAGCAAACTTTGAGGTGTCTGCACGCAGGCTTGACAAAAAGGTAGCAAAGAATCATAAACACGCAAATACTTTATGCGTTTGGCATAAAGTGACTGAGACTTTTTCTCTGATCTGGGTTCTAAGTTTTTTTGGTGGTCAGACCCCTTCCTGGAATTCTACAAGCAGACAGACACTGGATGGCAGCTGGCTCACAGGACAGAGGTACCCATACCTCAACGACTAACCCCACTTGTCCTCCTTTGAAACATTACACACGCTTTGGATTTGTTTGAACGTAGGTGATAAATAACAACCTCAACCCGACGTGGAGACCCTTCCGCATTTCTTTGCGATCTCTCTGTGGAGGAAATGTCGAGACAACTATAAAGGTGAAATATTTGGCTTTATTTCAAATTGCCATGTCCCTTTCTTGCACGCACTACCCCAGAACAATGCTTCGCTGCATGAATATTTTGCTGCCATTTACATTTGAAATGTCCCGCTAATTCAACCTACTAATGACACTAATATATCTCGTGATTGCATTTTCTCTTCATCTTACAATGCTCCAACACTTAACGCCACGGGGTACTTGCAGCCCAGCCGGATAAGCGATGTGTGTGTGTTTGCACAGTTCATGGCATCATCACATAAAGGTCTGCCTTTTTGATTTTTTCCCCCCCTCTCCTCGCTTTGTTAGTATTGCACTTACTGAGTTTGTGTTTGACCAGATTGGGTCTAATTTACTAAAATCCGCGCCGTTGACATTGTGCGTAGTCGACTAATCATGTGAAAGTTTACTAAAATGCTAAATAGCAGGTACTAAACTGCTACTTAATACGGTAGATGATATGTTGTGGTTTTGTCTTTAAAAAAAAAGGTTTTGCATGACACAAACTCTTGTGACATTTTTCTGACGACTGCATTTCAAGAAATGTGTTTTTGTGCTCAGGTTGACTGTTATGACCATCATGTCAGTGGCTCCCACAGGCTCATTGGAAGTTTTAAAGCCACCCTTGCCGAGATGCAAACCGCAACGCACGTCTCCCCTGTAAGCACATTTTAGCTCCCGTCAAGTCGTCGCGGCGTTCCGTAACTTGTTTTCCGCATTATCGTTTGATAATACGACTCGTGTCCTCTCGCGACAGGTTGAGTTCGATTGCATTAACCCAAAGAAGCTAAAGAAGAAAGACTATCAAAACTCTGGGGTCATTTACATTAAGCGCTGTCAGGTAATTGATTCACTGAACCCTTCTTAACGACGTTGACTGCATTATCATCCAAAGGTTTCTGCTCTTATCTTAACCTGGTCCAGGTGGAGAAAGAATATACCTTCCTGGATTATATCATGGGAGGTTGCCAACTGAACTTCACTGTGAGCTCATAGGTTTACTTTTTTCCCCCCTCCAAACAATTTTTTACCAATTTGAGGATAACTGATTGATTATTTGATTGATACAGAGGTGTGTAGTATTGTGTCTACAACAGCAAGGCAAATCTCTCACTTTGCAATTACTGCACTGTTGTCTTGACCCCCCCTTTTTTTTCTGTATGAATTTGGGCCAGATTGCCATTGATTTCACTGGTTCGAATGGTGATCCCAATTTACCCACTTCCCTCCACTATATCAACCCCGAGGGCTATAATGAATACCTGTCTGCAATCTGGGCAGTGGGCAATGTGATCCAGGACTATGACAGGTACAATTCCAGCTCTGTTCCATCCCGTATTCTCAACACGAGAATCCAAGTGAGTTTGAACACCTCGATGCATTTCTCTTTTAGTCACAAGAAGTTCCCAGTTTTTGGGTTTGGAGCCCAGATCCCTTCAGCATGGAAGGTATTTATGGAGGCGCAAAAAAAAAAAATCATCCAGGAGGACATGTTGATTCCTTCCAGTTCTCAATTCTGCATACAGCACAAGCACCACATGAATTTCATGAGATGTTCAAACTGGATCTCAAATTTGAGTATGTGTTCTCATGACAGATGCTTGGTGTGACTTTTCTGTTTGCGTCCGAGTTGGACGGCTTAGCGTCAACCTCACAGCCGTTTATAGCGCCGGTTACATTTGAACTTAGGCCTGCAGTCATAACAATGATGAAATTTGATGTTGGTTCACACAGGTTTCCCATGAGTTCCCGGTCAATTTTAATCCATCAAATCCATTTTGCGATGGTAAGTTTTCGCGTGCCAAAAACATGTTGGGTATTACGGGAATTCCTCTCCCTCGGTGCTGCTCTTAAAGCTGAATTTTTATGATTGTAGGCATTGAGGGTGTGGTGCGTGCGTATCAGCAGTGTCTGCCCCAATTGAAGCTTTGGGGCCCGACCAACTTCTCCCCAATTATCAACCATGTCGCCCGTTTCGCCAGACAAGGTCTTTACCAGAATAAAGCTGCAGTAAGTAGCTCAAGGACACGTTTCGTAGAAGTGTGTGCTTGTCCTTGATCAATTTCGCGACAATGTTTAATGGTAGTCTACTCAACGTTTTCCCTCTTCTTCACTTGCAGCAATACTTTGTGCTGCTCATCATTACGGACGGCGTGATCACAGACATGGATTTGACGCGCACGGCAATCGTCGAGGCTTCTCGCCTGCCCATGTCCATCATCATAGTGGGTGTCGGAGGCGCAGACTTCTGCGAAATGGAGTTCCTTGACAGCGATGACAAACCGCTGCTTTCGCCCAGTGGGGAAGCCGCTGCACGGGACATAGTCCAGTTTGTGCCTTTCAGAAGTTTCTGCGTGAGTGGCAAGCCACACATAACGGTTCAGCATCATCATATATGTATATTTTTTTCTGGTTATGTAAACAGTTGTTTATGTTAACTGTTGCTTCCAGAAAAAAAACCCCAAAGCTTTTATTCCAAGTAAACAAACTCTTTCTGAATAGTATCCCATAAGGGATTTGTGTTAGTTAGACCTTTGGGGTTTCATTGCATTTGGGGTGTGCTTCTTCTGCGTAACTCACATGACACTCAATAGTCCTTAAAGAGTCTAAAAAAAAAGATACCATTCAATGTTTCTATTAATTCTCTTATTTGTCATTGCAGGGAAACAGTGTGGCGCTTACACACAGTGTCCTAGCAGAACTGCCCGAGCAAGTGTCGTCCTTCTTCAATTCTTACAAATTGAAACCTCCGAACGTAAATAGTGAATAAAAATGATCTGAGATGCAGTATGTGGCTTAAAATGAATCCCGAATGCCTTGTATTTATTATTTCCATTTTAGCCTATTGTCACTACTTATTTTGGTTAACGCACAACAAATTATTTTTCCCCCCCAAAATTGTCACTGGCACATGTTTTTGATTGTGCTGTTGCATGTGAATTATCCAACCCGCATGCGTTTATATTTATGGGACTTGTCACTAGCGAACAATATTATCTTGTCACATGAATAAAATCTTAACGATGTGTTTGTTTTTTTTAAATATTAAAATCTGATAGAATCAATCATCTTGGATTTTTTTGTACGGGTTATTGGTCAAGTTAGTGGTGGAAAATCTTTTGAAAAAACATTTCTTGGTCAGATTTTTATCAAAAATAAATCTGGCATTTGTACTGATTTTTTTTATACGAGCTGTGACAGACCACACAGTACAGGGGAAAGTGACGGAAGCGTGAACTCAAACGACTGTGATCTTTTTAACGACATACGCGTGCATTGCAATGTAACAATATGACTGAATTTATGACTGACATAACCCAAGGAAAAACGTGACTCGCTAGATTTTCTCCCCGCAGAAACACGTTCAAAACCTGAAGTTACTTATTATTAAAAAAAAAAAACATCCTCGTGAGTTTGCTTATGAGGAGTAAACCGGGTGAGCCCGTGAGTCAAAACAAACGCACAGGGCACCGCCCATGACACACCAGCCTTCCCTTCAATGCTGCACTGCGACGTGAGTTACAGGCGAAAACAAACTTAATGTTCAGTAAAATATATTTTGTCTGGGCCTTACCGTGCCATATTGTGTTACAATTGTATCGGTTTAACCTTCCTGCCAAAGTTTAAGAGCGGCTGCCGAGAATGGCTTCGCTTCAAATTCCTGGATTTTTTTTGTAACTTGCTGACCTAAAACCGGATCCAGTTTGAATACTGTACTCCGTCTACTTAAAGTTTGACACATCCATACACGGAGTTGGACATTTGATCTCAGCCCGTTTCGAGTACATTCATCATATTGTTCGTTGGATTTAAACATTGGATTTTATGTCTGCTGCACTTTTCGAGTTCAGTACTCGCTTAAAGCGTCGGCTGTTGGCCGAATTCCTATAACGTTCCAACGAATCTATCCCGATAACGGTCTTATTATCCGAACTATCCCCATGCTTTTCCTTCGTATAAGTTTACAATCTTGAATGCGGTTAAGCGTGTTATCTGCTGCAGGCTACACAAAACATGAATTTACAATCTCGCGAATAGCGTATACAGTACGCCCAGGCACGAATGAGCAGTTTTGTGTCTCAATCATTAACTCATGTTATTATTGTGTTGTTTATAAGTGTTTCTGTCAGGTCTTGCGTATGTGAATCCTTTAGCTGGGATGGCAGCAGCTGGAACTCCCCGTCCTGGGGTCCCTGACTGTGTGACCAGGGTGGCCCTGAGCCTCTCCTGTCAGAATCTGATTGACATGGATGTCCTCTCCAAGTCTGACCCACAGTGTGTGTTTTACATGAGCACACCTGGAACAAGTTGGGTGGAGGTTAGTGTCATTGTTTTTACCCTCGATTATCCCCAGTTAGGTGTCTTGTTTTAGAACGCATCTGAAACGAGGTCAATTCCTGTTGGTTTGCCTAAAACTACACCCAGTGCAAGAAAATGACTTTTGATTCAGGTTGGTCGGACGGAGAGAATCATGAACTGCCTCGACCCCAAATTCTCCAAGGGATTTGTCATTGACTACCACTTTGAGACAGTGCAGAACTTGAAGTTTGAGGTGTTCGACATTGACGACAATGTCGGCTGCAATCTGCAAGATGCTGACTTCTTGGGGGAACTGGTGTGCACATTGGGACAGGTAAAACACGGTTTGCTTTCTAGACCTTTTTTTTCTTTCTGTTAAAACAATGCACCATAAATAACTGTGCTACATTGTACTTTTTAAGAAGTTGGTATTGACAGCGACTCTGGACTGATTATGTGGTGATTTTTTTTTTCTTTTCTGTCCAGGTTGTGTCTTCGAGAACTCTAACAAAACCACTTGTCATGAAGAACAAGAGGCCTGCAGGAGCTGGAACCATTACTGTGATTATTCAGATTCTGAGAGCTCATGTTGGCTTTTCAAAAATATTTCAGTCAACACAATGCTTTTTCCAATATTTGACAGGTACATGCAGAAGAAAGAACAGACAACAGAGTGGTGCGATTTGAAGTTGCAGGTAGACAACTGGACAAGCAGGTATTATTAACTTTTTGCACCCGAGGGTGAGCGTCGATTAAATCAAGTGTTTTTTTTAGATGGCAAATACCAACAGGCTTCTGCAAAATGTCCGTGTTTGCCATTTGGGGCACCTATGCAGCAGATCGTGCATCACGATTGAAAAACTTTCCGAACTGCGGGTTTTAACCTCCCTTGACGTGTTTGTTCTAAAACCTCAGAGTTTTTTTGGCAAGTCTGACCCGTTCTTGGAATTCTACAAGGAGACAGCAACGGGATGGCTGTTAGCTCACAGGACAGAGGTACATGCCAGTGACAAAGTGTTGTTTTTGGAACGTTGACCTTTTGAGCATTTACCCGATAAATGTGACGGTGTCTGATTGTGCAGGTGGTAAAATACAACCTGAACCCAGTATGGAGACCGTTCCAAATCCCGATTCAGGCACTCTGTGGAGGTGATGTGGAGAAATCTATCAGGGTATTGACAATCGCAGTCTATATTTTGGGTGTAAAACGAGACTGTTTTCGCCGCGCCTCTACAATGTTTTCAACTCTGATAAAAAGAACATCTGGCTAATGTGTGATAGTTTTTTTTTTTCTCATATTGGGAAACATCGTTTTTACCGGCATCTTCCTGTCTGTCACACTCTGTTTCCAGGTCGATTGCCACGACTACAGGAGCAATGGCTCACATAACTTAATCGGATCCTTTCAGACCACACTCAGCCAAATACAGCAGGCATCGCAAACTTACGCGGTAAATTCTGCTCTCACCTCACACATGATCAACCTGAATCTTAAAACATGTTTAAACAATGCCCAGAGGGTTATTTGTACCTTGAATCCTCGTTTTAGCCATATATTCTCTAATGAAGAATTGACCTTAGAATAAAGGTAATTAAGTCTCAGGAGCAAATTGTGTGAATGGCGATAATTTGCCTCACTTCCTGCTCCATCTCAAGATAACGGATCTTGGGCTGCTAGCCACCCGATAATCTTGAAAAGCCCTTGACATTTTTCTTTTTTTTAAATAGAAGAACATACAACTGTAAAGTCATTACCTTCATAATAGATTGGTTTTAGTGCGTTAATGTAAATAAATCAAGGCGAAAAATGTCAAAAGTATCCCCTGTGTCCATTGAGTTGTCTGTAGTCAGCGTAGGTAGATTTCGCTCTGTTTTCGTGCAACGTGGATTTCAACTTGACATTTATATTTTCCGTGCCCAGGCTGAGTTTGAATGCATCAATAGGAAGAAGAAGCAGCGCAAGAAGAGCTACAAAAACTCTGGCATTATAGTCATCAAACAGTGCAAGGTATTCACAGATGTTGTTTGCTCTCTGACCCACGTTTAGTACTCTAATTCTCTCCTGAAATGATTTCATTTTCGACCTGTGCTTTTTTTCCCCCCCAAATACAAAATTGATTATTTTCTGTCGCAAAAACACATATGCAGATCGTCAAGGAGTACACTTTCCTTGATTACATCTTTGGCGGCTGTCAGATTAACTTCACCGTGAGTGGAGAGTTACATCTCTTATTTTTATTGTATTTTTTTGGGATCCAGCACGTTATTCATATCTTGGGATATATTTGTAATATTCATTATCTATCTGCGCGGGCCAGATCGCCATTGACTTCACAGCCTCCAACGGGGATCCCAAATCTCCACAGTCCCTTCATTACATCCACCCTCACGGCTATAATGAATACCTTTCGGCGATCACGGCAGTTGGTAATGTCATCCAAGACTATGACAGGTAAGTAGGCTGTACATCCAGGCACCCAAAAGGACATTGTATTGTCATTTCATAGTTGGACGGCCAATATACGATGGCCTTTGAGTGTTCTGAACTCTTAATTATGAAATCGTTTTAACAAATACTGAAGGTGTGGTCTGTGTGTCATTGGATTTTGAGTAAAGGGGAAATCATTGCAATCTAGCCATTTATCGTCTTTTGGAATTCAGTAATCTAATGCTTTGTTGTATTTTTGTGCAGTGACAAAATGTTCCCCGTGTTGGGCTTTGGAGCTCAGATCCCTCCTATGTGGCAGGTGATTTTTTTTTTTGTGTTTTGTTTGTTTTTGATTTTTGCTGTTGTTGTTGTTGACGCTCACTTGAACCATTTGAGATTTGTACTGGATTGGATCGGCTGAATTGAATTTTCCAGGTCAACCACGAGTTTGCTGTCAACTTCAACCCTTCGAATCCATTTTGCGAAGGTAATTAAAATCTAAAGCAATTACTTTGAACTTAGAGCCACATCAACACAAACTGATAAACACACATACAAACATGCAACAACCAAAGAACCTTATTTGGCAACCTTATCGGTTGAAATGGATGCAACGCATGATGTAACAACCGTTAATTTTGGCGTGTTTTTAAGGCATTGCAGGGGTTGTGCAAGCCTACCAGCAGTGTTTGCCGCAGGTGAAGCTCTACGGCCCGACAAACTTCTCCCCGATCATCAACCACGTTGCCCGTTTTGGCCAGCAGGCCTTACAGCAGCATTGTGCCTCCGTGAGTTGTCAAGACCAGATGTCTCATCTGGCATTTTGTTGTCCATATTCATTTTGGCATCTCGTGCCTTCTGCGCAAATCCAACTGAGAATCACGTTTGGCGAAATGTTTCACAGCAATACTTTGTACTGCTCATCATCACCGATGGCGTGATCACGGACATGGATCAGACTCGCGACGCCATCGTCAAAGCCTCGCGTCTGCCCATGTCGGTTATTATCGTGGGAGTGGGCGGGGCCGACTTCAGCGCCATGGAGTTCTTGGATGGAGATGATGGACTTTTGCGCTCGGCTGCAGGCGAGGCTGCCATGAGAGATATTGTCCAGTTTGTTCCATTCAGACAGTTCCAAAATGTGAGTTCCATTGAGCTTTTCAAATATGTGTGTGTGTTTTTTTTTCTTTTTTGGAACTCCCATGCAATTTATCCTGTGTGTTTTTTTTGTTTTTTTTTACATTGACAAGTAAAATGTTTTTGTCATTTCAGGGAGGAGCTGCCGCCCTTGCCCAAAGCGTATTGGCTGAGTTACCTGACCAAGTGGCCTCTTTCTTCAACTTATTTGACCTGAAGCCCCCCAGTGACCCCAGTCCTGCTTAGAATTGTGAGCAAACATAACTAGTGGAGCAGAATTATACAACTAATCAAGTTGCTCACTCTGTTAAACCACTATTCCGTTTATTTAAAAAGGAAAAAAAAAAACCCACCTTTCCTGCCTTTATCCTATTAAGTGCCAGTTGATATTTTTTTGATGTGTAAAATGTCCGAACAGCCACGTGCCTACAGATATGTTTACAAACCCACTTCAAAATATCTACCTCCTATATTTTGTAAAGTGTGGGTTATTATTATGTTAGTGTTGGCTTAACATTCTAGCTTGCTGACCCCACCTCTCGCAACAACTTGGACGCTGACATGCTGTTTACGCAGCAACATTGCAGGATTACCAAACTGAATTTTTTTTATGCACTGTGTTGTACTGAGGTAATTTTACATTTCAGAGTTAGCATTTCTCATATCAATAACACTCATCTTATGAAGGCAAAGAGTTATTTGTGAATGTTACTATAACAACATTGTAACATTATATTCAGTTGTAACTCTTGTCATTTTTATTGTCTTATCTCAGAGAATTGTATTTGTATTCATATTGATTTTATTTGTATGTTTTGTTTGTTGGAGTAGACATCATTGTATGCAGTACGACGTTAAAAACAAAAACTGGAACAACCTACCTTGATGCCTTTTTGAAACCACCAAAACTGAACTGGATTTCAATACAACCTCTCCCCTCGAAATTAACATACATTTGTGTTTTTCCCATGCAAAGTGAGGTGCCCAACACTGCAAATGGCATTCCTCTGTACCCTGAGTGCGACTCAAAATAATATCATGAAGCAAAATGATGTGTTTTCTGTATTTCGTTTAGCGGCGGGATTCACTGTATTGTTGTCATCCTGTTTATTCTCAACAGTGTTTTGGCAGGTCTCTAGGTGACAAAAAGTAACGGGCTTCTACTTTCTGGCAGCATTTCGAGTAAGCCTATAGCGCCTCCTATCAACATAAAGAGGAACTACATTTTGAACACTACTGTAGTTCCGGAACAGAAATTGCATTCCACAATTTTTGTTTAGTGACAAAAATACAGTACATATTATTATTACTATTATCACCCATACATTTATATTTTGTATTTATTTTGCCAAAGAGGCGTGGTCATGTTGTTGGAAGGCGTAACTGTTGGAAGTCACCATCCACCACGAACGTTGAGGTAGTTGACAGGGCGCGGGTGAAAAGCTTCACGTCCATCGAAGCCACGCCTAACGAAACAAACAAACATATTTCATTGGATTTTGGAGACGTGTGTCACTTTCCTAACGGTAAGTGTCATGCGAAACAATCCCCAAAGCGCCTTTGTATGTAAATCGTAGTGGTTTAAGTGGCTAGCTTAGCTTGACGTCCTGGTGTTGGCGCAACGAAGCGGTTGTAATGTTCTAAATTAATATTCATAAGCCTCAGTAACGTGTTGAAGACGCGAACCCGAAGTGTGTGAAGTCTTAATCGCTTATGCCCAAAAAGTGTACATGTTATGTAACCTGAAGACTACGGTGTTGAAACAACAACGATTCCAGTTCCGCCAAATAAAGATACTTCGAGCTCATCTGTCATAAACGCCCACCAGTATTTTTCACTAACTGAACTGTGCCGCCGTTAGTGAAACAGCCTGCATTCTAAAGTTTGTGCATTTCCAATAGAAGCCCATGTTTAGGTCATTTTGCTTCCGTATTTTGAAAATGAAATCAAAATGTTCTCTCGGTTCTTTGATCCCAGCCTGTTAACAGTCTGTCAGAAATGGCTGCTCAGTGTGTGACCAAAGTGGAGTTAACAGTTTCCTGTGATCATCTCCTGGACAAAGACATTGGCTCCAAATCAGACCCTCTGTGCGTCCTGTTAATGAACACCGCGAACTCCCAGTGGTATGAGGTCAGTCGAGAGAATCTGCATTCGTTCCTTTAATTCATTGTCTGGTAGTTAATGTTGATTTGTCCGCCCTTTTTATTCCTGTGTGCGAAACAAGCTCATTCTAGACCGGAAGGTGGTTTGTTCAAGACCAGCAAGAGCCAAAAAGGACTGTTGGAATATGCATTCATTTTTTGCAGAAAGCGAAAAATGATCTCTCTCAAAAATATCCCAACACATGTGCGCCACTGATTTCAAATAAGATTTGTCAATGCGCACAGAAATGATTTCAGTAAAACTGTTCTGTTCCCCGAGAAATGGTTTCAAAGCCGATTCCTTCTTAAAGGGGTGTACTAATTTATGTTGACTACTGTGTATCACTGTGGTTTCAGAGGACAAGTAATCATTAACCTACAGATGGAAATACTCTCTTTGCTAATCAGTAATAAGAACTTTTTTCATCACTGTGTGTTTTTCAGGCAGTTTTATTTAAGATTACAACACGAGATGTTCAACTCTAATCATCTGAATGAAAATGCAAACAAAAAAACAAAATCTACTTTGCGCATAGTAACAATGCAATAACTTTCTCAACAGCTGGACCGCACAGAAAAAGTCCAGAATTGCCTCTGCCCAAAGTTTGCCAAAAAGTTTGTCATCGACTACTACTTTGAGATGGTGCAGAAATTGAAATTTGGCATTTATGACATTGACAACAAGACCGTTGATCTTAGCGATGATGACTTCCTCGGAGAACTGGAGTGTACCCTGGGCCAGGTAAGGTTTTTCCCGACTTGGGCCTCCACTTAGCGCAGACGTAAGAGTTAAGTTTTTTTTTTCTACTGGTAAATGTTAATAATCACAGTTATTATTGATGTCAAGCATACCCCTTGGACGCAATACCTTTACATCTCCAGTAGGTTCAAATGTTTTTTTTGTTTTTTTTTAAATTATATCAGGTCGTGTCCAGTAGAAAACTGACCAGGCCGCTGGTCTTGAAGAACAAGTCACCCGCAGGAAAAGGGACCATCACAGTGAGCAATTGAGAGTGTTGCTTCATTGTACGCTGTGCCCCCCCCCGCCCCACCCTGTTGTTCAATTCCTTGTCCATTCTGCTGTAGATCAGTGCTGAAGAAATCAAAGATAACCGGGTGGTAAATTTTGAGATGGAGGCAAGAAAACTGGACAACAAGGTATTTAGAAGATCAGAGAGGAATTTGAAAATGTTGTCATGTGATGAATTTAAAAGTGCTTCTTTGAAAAAACCGACAGGATTTCTTTGGGAAGTCTGACCCCTATCTGGAATTCTACAAGATGACAGAAACTGGCTGGCAACTGGCTCACAGGACCGAGGTAGACGAACTCAAAGTGACACTGCCGTGTAATGTGCTCTTTTGAAATGTATGCAATGGATGCAATGCTCATTTCCTCTTTTTCCGGCAAGATGAAGATAAAGTAAGCAGTTGTTCTGTCCTTAGGTGGTGAAGAACAACTTGAATCCTACATGGAGACCCTTCCGGATCCCCCTGCAATCTCTCTGTGGCGGAGACGTGGAGAAACCTATCAAAGTACCTATATGTATTTGATGATTATTTTTTTTAGAACAAACCAACAAACACCTCAGTTCAGTGTTTAATCTTCGGGATAGGTTTGGCCACATTTAGGGTGGCATCATCCAGTACAGTCTCATTCTTTCCCCCCCAAAAAATTCATTTGCTGGTCATACATGTCACACGCCAGACACAGTGTATTTAGCGCAGGCCTGATGGATGACACGTCTTCTCTTAACTTCTAAGCAAACTTGTCAGGAAGGAAGCTGTTTTCAAGCGTACAGGACAAGTGAGTTATCCAGATCGTCGTTTTTGTTTTCAGTTCATCTTAACATGACTTCGCTGGAATGGGTGAAGTGTGACTAGATTAGATGGGAAATGCACTCTTTTCATCTGCATTTCTTTTTCATCCAGCACATATGACATTTGTCCGCTGCCGGGTATATTGATGTGAGTTCAACTTGGCAATATGCGTTATTGCAGTCGCTCATGTTTGCATGTCTTTTGGGACTTGGGCATCTTTCAAGTTTTGTTCCACTTGAGTGACATTAGAAGAGCTCAAATATTCTGGTGTTAACTCGCATAATTATCACTAGCTGTCACAAAGTATGCTTAAAATGAAAACTGTGAGAAATGTACATCATTATTTTAATGACCATTTTGAGTGGAGCAATCCTTGAAAGCGCTGTATTTGTAACCCTTTGTGTATCCTTGACATTTGTTGCGTTGGCCACATCATTGGGTTTCCTCTTCTTTCTAGGTTGACTGCTTTGACTTACGACAGTGACGGCTCGCATGATCTCATTGGTGCTTTCGAGACCACAATGAAGCGCCTTCAAGAAGCATCGCGTACTTCACCGGTACGAGCATATTATAATGGCAATGTGTGTTCCTTCCAAAACAACAGCCACAATCTCAAAGTAGTGAGGAGCATGTTTTGGACAGTGGGCCCAGTGGTCAGCCGTTTGAGATTATGAAGCGAGAAATGACATGACTTAAAACACATGCTATGTAAACTTAACCTATTGCTGTGCGTTAGCTCTGGATGCTGCTCCACTGTGTGCTTCATTTCATGCTGTCCTCGGGTTGTGATAAGACGTCAATGGCCATTAACAAAAAAATTGTGTAGTAGCACAGCATGCCAAACAATAGCAATGGAGTATGGCTAAAGTCACTATTGCTCGCCAAGTGTGTGTGGTCTGAAGTGCTAAAGAGCCCATTTTCTCCTCAGGCAGAATTTGAATGCATCAACAGTAAAAAGAAACAAAAGAAGAAAAGCTACAAGAACTCTGGTGTTGTGAGTGTAAAGCATTGTCAGGTACAAATATTTCTCTGTTTATGCTGTTTGGTTATGTGTGATAATGTAGTTGTCAATTAGTGTAAAAAAACAACAACAACATGATTTTCATTTCACTTGAAAGGTGGTCAAAGAATACACATTCCTGGATTATGTTATGGGGGGCTGTCAACTCAACTTCACCGTGAGTCCCCCTCCCGGCGCCCCCAAAAATTAAAATCCGGTGTGTCTGTTATCGTTAGCCACTTTTTTTTCCCCCTGCTCACCTTGTAATGTCCTGGCAGGTGGCAATCGACTTCACAGGTTCCAATGGGGATCCGAAGTCCCCTCATTCTTTGCATTACATCAGTCCGCAGGGCATAAACGAATACCTCTCTGCTATTTGGTCAGTGGGCAACGTCATCCAGGACTATGATAGGTATGTGTGATATGTGAAATGCAGTATTATAGTATATACAATGATGTCCTTCCTCACACCCAAGGCTGGTTTGATTTAAATGGCAACGCTTTATGTTTGATGCAAGTAACATGTCTTATTGTCTATCACTCCTTTGTAGCGACAAGATGTTTCCTGCGTTTGGCTTCGGGGCCCAGATCCCCCCAACATGGCAGGTAAAAAAATGTTTTTTTCATGACTATTTCTGAGTGAGCTGCGTAAACATGACATTTCTGGTGACGTTTCTTGAGCAGGTGTCCCACGAGTTTCCACTCAATTTCAACCCAGCAAATCCATTCTGCGCAGGTGTGTTAAAAAGGAGAGATGGCACTTCTTGATATTGGACTAGTCTGTCATGAGTTGATCCCGTTGTTGTCATTGTGTTTGTGGTGTGCAGGTGTTGAAGGGATAGTGGAGGCCTACAGGGTTTGCCTTCCCCAGGTCAAACTTTATGGTCCCACAAACTTCTCACCAATCATCAACCATGCCGCGTGCTTTGCACAGCAAGCCCTGCAGCAGAACACTGCCTCAGTGAGTGCCTGTCGCTTTTGCTTCCCGACACACCACATACACTAATTGCTTTTTTGTTTTTTTAAACACAATGCTCTTCTGTCCCCTACAGGCAGAATGTAGACATTACTAATTTGTTTTTTTTTTTAATTTTCAGTTGTGCAGCTTGCTGCCTATTATGGACAAAATTTCATACGGCAACATTCATGCCAAATGTATTGATATGATTGTTTAATTGAAAATAAAAAAATGCAAATACAAAAGGATGTGAAAATTGCAGCTGAATTGCTAAGAACTCACTCTGTCTGTCTGACTTGTTTGTCGGCTTTTCAGTGATTTAACGGGTGCTTTTTTTTTTTTTTTTTGTCCCGCCCAAAGCAATACTTTGTGCTGCTCATCATCACCGATGGAGTGATCACTGACATGGATCACACACGTAATGCAATCGTCAACGCCTCGCGTCTGCCCATGTCCATCATCATCGTGGGGGTGGGCGGCGCAGACTTCACCGCTATGGAGTTCCTGGATGGAGACGACGGGCGTCTTCGCTCTCTGACTGGCGAGCCTGCCATGCGTGACATCGTCCAATTTGTACCATTCAGGCAGTTTCAAAATGTAAGTCAATTGAATTTACCGGATCATGTAAATTCAGTTTGCCTTGCGTTTACGTTGATTCCTTCGGCATGCCCTTGCTCCCCATCTTAAGCTGTTAACATCACTAATTTGTTGCTTCAAGGGAGACCTATATGACATTTTTTTTCAAAACTGAAAACAGTTCACAGGTGTCTTCTGAGCATGTCTGTGCGGGCTTTCCTCAAAATATCCCGAGGAGCAAAAAATATTGCAGAAAAATCCACTTTCGTCTGTGTGCCTTATTTCTCTGCAGGCACCCAGCCAGGCTCTTTCACAAAGCGTCCTGGCAGAGTTACCTCAACAAGTGGCGTCCTTCTTTGGGTCACTCAAACTGAAGCCTCCCCACGAGCCCAGTTCTTCATAGGGGTATCCCATATATTTGGTCTTAAGCCCCATATAACTCTCCCATGCTGTTTCCTGCCTGACAAATACCGTAACCCCTTGCTCAACTGAACCATGGCATGCATCTCATGAGCATTTATTCGCTCTCCAACTTGAGGACCTTGTACTAGCACGCTCTTTGTTCTCACGGTCAGAGCACTCATAGAATGTCTGTCTCCGCCCACTACTGCATGCCATTTCTACATACCAATAGAACACCTTTGGGTTGAACACACAAAACCGGGCAAGATGTATCGTCTCCTTCCCGAGCGCTGCTGAAATGCCCTCGATTGTGCATGTCGCTTTTATTGTTCATCGATATTTGTTATTTTCACAAGTGCTAACTGTTGTGTGGCCAATTAAAATTTTGTCTGTCTTTGTCCACATTAGTTCTTGTCCGTCGTTTCATAATTGTTGACTCCTTCTAATAATCTGTTCTCTCATATTACCACAGGCTCCAAAAGAAGCATTGGCGAAGAGCGTGTTGGCTGAGGTTCCGGGTCAACTAGTGGGGTTTTGCAACACCATGAAGCTGAGTCCACCCAACACCAATCCTGTTGCAAAGCCTGCAGAGGCCATCTGATGTTGCTGCATAAATCAACCGGAACCCCTTTCTACCTGAATTAATCTGCAAAAACCCAGACTAGGAAATGCGAAGGAAACACTCCAAATTATTCCCCACTCATACTCTTCATAAAAAAGCATGTTGTTCTCTCCCCCAAATTTAAAACATTAATATTCCAGGCAGCACACAAAAGATGGACCTTCGCTGCCCAATTTAATCCGAGCAGGCACTCCAATTATTTGTATACAAACGTCAGTCTACATTACGTTCCCTTTAAAGCCATAGCCATTCATTCGACCAATTACTCGTATGTACACTGCTGCTGTTTTTATCATCTGTAGTACAGGTGCTTTATTTTTTTAAGAAAAAAAGTTTAATAAGCCAGTCTTGTGTTGAACTTGTGCCATGAAGAGTTAGTATTGATTGAATAATTTTAGGCATCAACAATCCTGTCATTAGTACGAGCATGTTTACAGCCTCATGTAATCAAGTAGCTTTTTACAATGCTATGTTGCAAAACAATTATTGTTGCTTTTACAATGTTACTTTATTTACTGAAATGGCAAAACCCTACACGTACCATATACAGTAGTATGCTATATTTTTTAGAGCACTTATTTGAGATGTACAAATGCCATTGTCATTTAATTCTTTTACTTGATAGATTAGAAATACTTCTCAGAGAACCAATGCCACAAAACTAGGATCTTTCAGCTAACAGTGGAAACAAAAATAATATGCATCAGTGTTAATATACAGACATGTTTATCGTAAATAAAAACAGACATTGCAATTCTATACTTTTCGTGTTTCATGGTCATCTATATGCATATGTTGAATATCAAGGTTTTTATCCATCTTTTATGTATGCTACTTATCCTCTGAACAGTAGGCGGCGTACGCCCTGGACTGTCACCAGCCAATCACAGGGCACATATAGACAATTAATCACAACGAAGGACAATTTAGTATTTATTTATTAGTCAGACCAAAGGAAAAAAAAAAGAAGTGTCTTCTGCAAGAAGCCACACCACTTTAATGTGAAAGTCCACAAAAGAAACTCGCGTGCAGTGTAAGGTTCAGTTCTTTGCTAAAATATGTACGTAGTGTACTATTTTTAATTACGTGTAGTCAAGCATGATTTACCATATAAAAATAAGATCTTCTCATTTTTGTTAGCCATAATGTTTCACGTTATTACGTCATGAATCTTATTAGAGTTCATCACTTTGCCTTTCTACACTTGTAGACGAGTCGACTGTTCAATTTCTACAGGTTCACCTCTCCACCACTGTGCATACAAAGCATCTTTGAGAGACAAACTTCCTGTGAACCTCACATGATAACTAACACACGAGCTGGTTCGGGCTCAACCAGAACAACATAAAGTCTGAAATGACAGACCGATACAAATTCGATGGTAGTAGTGATTACATGCGGTGAATGTTGGTGTGATCCATGAACTGTTTTAGATTCTGCAAATTGTCCCACCATTTGAAGAGGAAGGTCTCTGCGATTAGCTGAAACCACGGAGTGATCTCCAGTTCTTTGCGCTTGCCCTTCTCCAGCATTTGCCGTAGCTCTTCTTTAGTCACATAACAGTGGCTTTTAATTTCGTTGGGGTCCGGGCTCAACTGCACATCCTTCAGAGACAGAAAAAAAAAAAAAAAGTCAGCGCAGCTCTGATAAATGTTTTTTTTTAATAAGGTATGTCAGAGTACTTGAAGTCTTTCTGGTAGTTAACCCAACATGACTGATTGCTGCTACCTTCTGCATAAAGAGGATGTAGTCAATCTCATGTTCGCCCCAATCGCCATCTGACTGGGCTTTATAATGGATCCTTGTTAGATAGGCCATTTCATCTGGAGTCACCTGCATATCGAAAGCAAACGGGGCGCATATGCACCATGTTACACCTTCATCTTTTACCTTTCTTTTCATCACATTTTACCTGTTCTATGGGGATACCCAGTTCTGCTTCGAGTCTCCTCTGCGCGGCTCTTCTCACTCCAATGGCGTCTTTCTCCTCCAGCTCACTGTCGGTGTATAAAGGGTGACTGCAGCATGTGTTGGTGAAACAGCCTGAAAGACAGACACAGTATTACACTTTACGAACTGCAGAAACGAACCTTGTGTGGATGTGCTACTCACCGGGAAAAGTGATTTTGGCATCGGATCGCTGCTGTAACAGCAGTTTCTCTTCACTGTTAAAAATGAAGACGCTAAACGCTCTGTGTAATAAACCTGGCCAGAAAGAGTACGAGATTAAAAATACACAGCAAAAGGCAGGACGCGTGTAAAAGTAGGGAAAGTTCACCTTTCTCGATGTTGGTGTTTAGGTGGCAGTTTTTCTTTGTGTCGGCGCCAATCCGTTGGTCATTTTCATCGATGAGGATGCACATCTCGGCCAGCAACTGCACCTGCTTCTCATCCAGGTGGTCTGTGGTTATCTTAGGCATTTTGGGCGAACACTGTTGGCGCCTCACGTCACTGCAGCAAACAAAAAATCAATTTTGTGTACTTTACGCGACAAGTCTCAAAGTCCGGTCCTTGAGAGCCGCTATCCTGTATGTTTTCAATAGCTCCCTGTTCCAACACACCTGATTCAAGTGATCAGGATCATTATAAGGCGCCTGAACCTTCACACCTATGGTTTATGCACACCTTGAAGCCAGACTGCTTGGCCACCTAGGCTTTGTTTCCTCAAAGTGATGTTTTAGTAAGTTTAAACGTGTTTAAAGCATGTGTGAGGGGAACACTAAGTGTTTTTGAAAGCTACGTTCCCCCCCCCTTGTCTCCGTTATTCCCTATATCGCGCATTTTCCCATATGGTGGGGAGAGCTGGAATTTATCCTCGCGATTAACGGAGGTTCACTGTACATTTAAAACGAATTATGACACTAGTCTTTAACGCACATAAATACTAAACTACACTCTTATCAACTAGTTCTCCCAGAACTACCATGTAGACCAGTTCACTATTATGTCAGATGTCACGGCCACGCAATCCGACATGAGGACGGATCTTGATTCAGTGTGCAGTACAGTAGAAGCTTTGTTATAACTTAAAGCGACATAATGTTGGCCCGAAAGCTTACCTTTTTTAATTTATTTTTATTTTTAAACAATCTTTATTGAACAATTCACAATACAATTCTCAGTACCCCGAAAGCTTACCTGGATAAAGGTCGGGAGCACGCAGTGACCAGTCGGCGAAACGCCCCGGTTTGAGGTTGACAAGCGCCTGCGTAGCCGGCAGGTGCGTTTGTTTTCAACCCGGCTGCTCCTTGGAAAGTCACCGCCCGTAACACCGCCCACAAGGCCCGCACCATCGTGTGACCAAAACTGCAAACCAATCACGTGGCACTTGGACGTTGGGTGCAGCTAAAATATGGATCAAAACCTTTGGCCTGGATCATACATTGACTTCACAGTGCCCCCCCTATTTCACGGGTTAGTAGTGCTATTGTAAGTGTACTGGGGAACCAAAGTACAAATATAGAAGATTCTGCTATTGCAATTAAGTATTTTTCAAGTTTCAGTACTTTACCTGTGCAAATAATTTTGCTGATGACTTTTATTCCCTGTTTGAAAATTAGCTGTACCCACTACTAATTACTTTTGTCAAAATAGGCATGAGAGGTCAAGTCACCTACAGTTTAGATTTTGATTGATTGAGTTCTTGGGAACTTATAAGGTGTAATGTCAACCAGGGAGATTTAACTACAGTATACTCTACCAACCAAGATTGGGAGAAGCAATATATTACCCATTCATTGATTATTTTGGACGTCGCATAAATCTAAAAATCACAATCTTCTGGTGTTCAAAAAAATCCCGTCTAATGTTTTCAATGCATTTTCGAGACTTGCATACATCAGCGAGAAGTTAGTCCATTCTTCAAATCCTGTTCATGTTTTACCGTCAACACTGCTCATCACACACGCCATCGGACCACAAGTGCGGCCCAGCTCCACCCAGGGCTGATAACGCAAGTACGTGCATTGTATGCGCTACATAGAACGTTAGAGAAAAGAGAGCATACAAAGACTTACTGTTATAACAATATCTTGCGTTGGAAAAGCAACCCGCTACGTCTATTTTCCCTTTCGCCTTCGCTTACGACGACATTTAAGGCGCAATGTTGGCTGTGAATCGCCCGACTACTAGCTCTTGCGTCACACTTCACTGCTTTTCTATTGGGCGTAATATCGGCGTGACAGCTCATTGGTGGGTCTAGAACCAAACGCAAACTGCGTAACACGGAAGTATTTGCACCATCGCAGTCTGTGATGTGTCAAAAAATTGAAAGCATTTTCAGACGGTTGGACCGTCCACTGCCTCACAGTGTTTTTGCACTTGAGCAATGTAAAGAATATCATGCGTGATTAGTGTACACCGAGTGACGTTTCACGCGGCGGCAATGACATCTGAAAGAAAGTGCTAGATGCGCTCATCTGGGTGAACCCTGACAGCGGTGAGTCTTTTTTTGTCTTTTGCCGTATATTCCTGGTTTCCAAACGTCAGCCTTGACATATGTCAAGTGGTTCGCGGATTTGTCATGACTATGCTAATTGAATTGAATTCCAGGTTTTAAACTCGTTACAACATTACAAACGAATGATGTGCGAGTCCCGTCGGGTGATCCGCAAAACAATCACTGCCAAAGTAATGTTACGGTTTTTATTAAGTCCATACTTATATTGATACAGGTTTTATTCACAGGTAATGCACATTAAGTTTTGATGCAATGATTATGTAAGTGTAACTTTCGATTTCCCTGCACAGGGCACTGCTGCATACGGTGTATAATGCGCGATTTTAACATATTTTAATATATCTATATATATTTTAGCAATACAACTGTTTGGAAAACACAATGCGTTCTTGAATTGCCTCTCTGCATGACACGCCTGTTCGTAACCTGTTAGTTTTGTTTGTCCCTTCAGACATTCTTGTTATTGTCTTGTCATCTCAGCATTCAAATATTGTTCAAGGTGGCAAACGTACTCACCCCCTATCCCTTGAGTAGACTTACAGATACAGTACTTCTGATTAGCTCAGTTTGCAATACATGCAATTGAGTCAGGGCGCATCTTCCCTATATATGATCACACACAGACACCCAGCCAAATAGTGATAGTCCCCTCCAAACAGCAAAAACTGTCAATGACGTTTGGGCTAGCCTGTGTCTAAATATTCAGGTATAAAAGTATGAACGTAGTTAGATTTGGATTAATCTGTATTATTCACTGCATATCCTTGCAATTTTTTGTGAACTGGAACTTGCTTTTGACCCGCAGGCAGATGGTGCTAACTGAACAGCGCTGCCCAACCATCAGCCACCCAGCCCTGTCGGGTTTCGTTTGCCTGCTCTTCAGGTAGGAGGTAAACCGGGGGCGGGGCCATCCGGCATAGTAGGCGGGATGCCCGTTGAGGGTGGGAGCAGCGGCAGCACTGCCTCAGCTGCTCGTCACCCCAAACAAAAGCGCAAGGCTCACAGCCTTTCTATTCGGCGCACGAACAGTACGGAGGAGAGGCCGCCTGGCAGCCACAGAGGAGAGATGCTGGAGGGACAGGTGAGAAGCATACCTCGAGCGCCGTGCAAACGTCCTTTTTTTTTTAAGACGGTACTGCGTTTCCTCAACATGACTTTGGGAAAGAACATTGGCGCCCAGTGCTCTGCTACATATTATTTGCTTATTAGGTGCTGCTTTCCTCGAGAAAGTACAGTACTGGCTGGTTGAGCAACAGTGCTTTTTTTTTTTTTTTTTTAACAGCTCTTGCAAATCTACGATTTCCATGTTGTTACAAAATGTTAAATGGACTCATTTCAATTTAACATCACTCTTGTCGTCTGAAGTTTACTTCAATAATATAAGAGGATTATATAAAATCCAAATGACCGGAGGTTTAGTGCTTGTTTTTACAGCATTACTTTTATAGACCACTCTTCAAGTTAGTGAATCCTCTCTAGTGGTGGTTACATTCGAAGTTGCTACACCTGATTTATTACCTTCAGAAAGGGAAGCTCATAAATATTAGGTGGGCAGGTATTTACTTATCAAGACAAGGACACCTGATCACGTAGATCCCGGTCGTTAATGTTGGAGCCCAGTCTAGTTGTTTTTCCATCTCTATGATAAAGTGAGGAAAGGTTGTGCGGGTTATTTATTTATTTTTTGGGTGCATTTTCTCATGTTTCTGCTGTTATTTTGGTTGAGTGGTAAACTTTAGTCACGTCTTTTGGTATTTGTGATGGGACCGACTGAGCCCCGAAAATAATCAGTTAGCTTTCTTTGCAGTCAAAGTGCTGCTTATGCATTCTCTACTAGTTAACTCTGCAGGAGAGCAACAAGATAGCAGCCATGGCAAACGGAGCTACAGTTTCATTCATACGCAAAGCATTTGTGCAGCGTTATCTCCAAAATATATGTGACCTTCAAAATATTCAATGCTTGATCGTGTAATTCTTGTCAATTGGTGTTAGCAGGGTTGCAAGTTGTTTAATCTTCACTTTCCTCCAGTTGACTTATCAGCCACTCAAACTATCAGCCGCCAACCTGTCATCGAGTTTTTGTTAATGTGTTCTTGTCTCACTTACAGTATCCACCTAACTTTAAAACTGACATATAACCTGCAGAATGCAATTTTCCCACGCTGACATTATTAGCCTGAATTATGCCGCGGGGTTTTTCGTGGCACAACTAAGCGGCTTTGTGTACATAATGGCTGCCTGTTGTTTTCTAATTCGTCTTTTTCTGCAAGCGTGTGGCGCCGACACAATGGTCAGGAGACTAACGTCGCAGTGACAAGCTGTTGGTTTTGAACTTGTGCCAGAAGAGAGAGTGACAGCAGAGTATTTGGTTCCCCCGGTCCTCGTAATAGTTGGCCGCAAAGAGGAAATAAGAGTCAGGCCTTCGTTTGAGCTGTCAAATGCAGACGTTTGCCATCGCGCTAGCTTGTGCTTCTCTCGGCGGGTAGGTGGGGCGTAGACTTGTGATCATCTTGGAACTGTGTGCTTGCAATGGAGGTAGGTGAACTAACTGGCGAGTTTCTCTGGATCGAATTGTTTCTTTGGTTTCACACTCACCCGCCACAACGTTATCAGTATATCTACTGTATTTGAAATTCTTTTCAAAAAAATAATAACGCTGCGTTTCGATTGACCCTCTCAACCGGCTGTTGTTGTAACGTATGCGTTTGAGCAAGGTGCCTGTTGAGTGGGCAACAATCCCATCTGGTTTAAGTTTGCGCCGTTTCTTCGTAGGACTCCAAGCTACCGCAGTCCCTTCGTAACAATCTTGTCGACCTATTTGGCCAGATTGAACGGGAGTTTGAAAATCTCTACATCGAAAACCTTGAACGTGAGTACATCGGTTCATCCAGACCTTGAGATGTGCTTTGTCAAATGTAACCAGGACAATAAATATCAACAATTTAAAGCTCAGTGACACGAACCCTTTTGTCAACCTATATTTTTGGAGCGCACTTTGTTGACCTGTTGCTATCGATTGTCTAATAAACCAGGATGTAGACCGTGTTTGCCTACTAAGGCCTTGTCTCTGTGCTAACATTACAGTACGACGGGAAATTGATTCCCTGAATGAACGTCTGACTGGCGACGGACAGAATCTTGAGGGAGGAGATCCCTCCAAGGGAGCCCTGAAAACAAAAGGTCTCGTATTTCCTGTGGGATTTGCCGGAGTAATGTTATTGTTATTGCTCGTGCGGTCGCTCTAATGCAGATTATGTGGCTTCACTAAAAGATTTGCAAATGCTGGCCTTAGGTTCCTAAGCACATTGGCCGGGAATGAGATTATAAGGAGTAAAAATATGAGTATTTTATCTGTAGGTCAAAACGAAAAAGTAGACAATCCCCGCCAATGCGCCTCAGAAACGTTCACTCGAACCGAACATACTTAGCTCAAGTTGCCTGTGCATGACACGCATCAATGTCTGGTACAGTGAAACTCCTCTACAACGAAATCATGTTTGCAGCAAGAAATCTTTCACAACAGGGGGTTTTTCACTGTAGCAAATTTGAAACAGGAAAGTGGGCATGGTGTTAAATGCATGACGATTTTTTCACACTCGGGGGTATTTTCACCCATGTAGATTTCCTTGTAGAGGAGTTTCACTGTAGTAGTGTTCGAGCATCATTCATCACGACCCGTGGCTACCGCAAAGTCAATCTTTGCCGTGGAGAGTTGACATGCCAGCAGCAGTGAGGTTTGTCAACGGCTGTTTCCACTTGTAAATGTTGACTATGTCTTTGTCGGCCCATGCAGCCAGCCACAGCACCAGCCAACTGTCACAGAAGCTGAAGACGACCTACAAAGCCTCAACCAGTAAGGTATTGAAGTTGTTTGCCTTTTTGTACGGCTAATAAATGTGTTACTTGTGTCAATATTTGGAACGGCTTACATGATGTCGCTATCAAACGGCGCTTTGTTTCCAAGTGAGGAAAAGGAGGCGCATCTTGTCCCACCCTCGAAAGGTCATGTGCCATGTCATGTGCTGAAGTGTAATTCATTGACAGACACTCGCACCTCCCTTGAGTTCTTCCTTTGTAATTTCTTTGCTATATATAAAACGATTGTACGCATTCAATGGCAAAATAGGCGGACCGTGCCAGAGTCAAAAGTGTGGCCGCTTGAGAGTTATGAGGAGGAGAATCAGGGGTAATGTCCCGTGTATACTGTTAATCACATGCTCCGATTCTCTTTTTAAACTGCAGCCTGACCTTGACTCTGCATCTCATCCCCACCCGACTTATTTTTAGCAACAGCGGCATCGACAGACATATAAAACCCAATATTTCCTCATGCAGTGGCTGGGGACAATTTTATTCACCTGCAGCAAGTAGCAGGAATCCATTCGAGTGAAAAAAAAAAAATCATGATTCGATTGGGATTTAAAGGTTGGGCGTAGTCAAGGAACAAAAGGCAGAACATAAGTGTGATCCTAACCACACCCGACAGAATAAGGAGCGGACATGAACGCAGTCTGACACGAGCGAGCCGGATGCTTTGCTGCACTCTCAAAGACGGACGCTGTTTGTTTTGGTCAATCGTCGGCTTGCTGCTTGCGTATGTGGCACAGCCTGAGAATTTTTTTGCCGTGTTTAGTTAAACCACCGGTGACCTGAGTCAAGTCATGCGACTGCAGGCCCCCCCCACCTCTCGCACGAGGCTCATGCTTCTATACTCACCCCTCTCCTTTTCACTTGGCTTTCGTCTTCATGATGCCTTAACTGGAAAGTAGCAGCTCTGGTGTTTGGAGTGTTCTAATTGATGGTCCAATGAAATAGAGACGTCGTCATGTAATTGTCGGCACCTGCCTTTTTTTTGGCATCTTGACGATCTTCATTTTGCAGCAGTTGTAACCCGTTTTTATTTTATTTTTTTGTTGTTTTACTCCCCTCCATTCTCTGTATGACTGCATTTACTCCCATTCAGATTGTATCCAGCTTCAAAGCCACAACAGGCTCCCGAGCTTTGTGCCATCTGCAAAAGGAGTATGTTGGCCATCGGGACGGAATTTGGGACCTCAGTGTGACCAAAACTCAGCCAGTCGTCCTTGGAACCGCTTCAGCAGGTACGTCGCCTTGCAATGTGCAACTCACGGAACCACTTGTTCTACTTTCTATCTCATCAGTTTCAATCAAAAATTGTGCTCCAAGTGCAGTTTCTACATTTCGATTTATATGACCTTACACCATTTTGCCCGGTTGTACACTTTCCACTCTGCTTTCATACGCGATTTAGATTTCCGAAGTTGAGTTCTCACGCGTGCTTTGGCAAAACTGTTCATGACGACATGACCTGCTTTGTTCACAGACCACTCAGCCCTGCTTTGGAGTATCGAGACTGGGAAATGTCTGCTAAAGTACGGTGGCCATGCAGGATCAGGTAATCACAAAGTGACTCTTTTTCGTGAGGCATGCCAGAAATAGCAGCGAGATCATCTCTGCCCGGTGAGGCTTTCGAGTGTGAAGGCCTCTTGTTGAAAAATATTCACTCGCACAGACATTTCTGTCATTGTTAAGTATTTAAAAAGTCTGTTGGTGCTCTGAGTCATTTGTATTGATCTCTCTTCCACAGTCAACTCGATCAAGTTCCACCCCACCGAGCAGATGGCCCTCACAGGTAAAAATTTGAATATCGGTGTCAATATGTTATTTTGCCTCGTTGCTTTTTGAGCACGCTGTCCCGATTGTCTCTTGTCGAGCCGATACGGTCGATCTTCATGTTTGTTCCCGTGTCCTTGCATCGCCCCAGCCTCCGGGGACCAGACGGCTCACATCTGGCGCTACATGGTGCAACTACCTGCCCCCCAGCCAGCACCAGATGTCAGTGTAAGTCACTTTCTTCTGCTCAATTTGAAAGAGTTGAATAGGCTGGAATGCCCTGGAAATTGACATTCCCGATTGACTTTGTCATCTGTTCCCCAGAAGGCGCCTGCGACTAAACTTTTTTTTTTTTTTTTTCAATTTTAGGCACCGTGTGACGATGACCAGGATTCTTCAGACCGCGAAGAAGGCGAGGTGGACGGCGAAGGCCCTTGCGAGGTGCCCACTGTCCGGGTTGCTACGGCAACCCTGAAAAGTCACCAGGGTGTCGTTATCACAGCTGATTGGCTGGTGGGGGGCCGACAAGTGGTGACAGCTTCTTGGGATCGTGCTGCCAACCTTTATGAGGTGGAGACCTCGGAACTGGTGCACACTCTCATTGGTACGTCAGCAGACAACGCAAGGTTTGCCTCCACATTTCAAGTATTTCTGTTCTAAAAGCATTTTTTATCCATGTTTTCTGATGAATAATTCACACTCCCTGAAAAGGGATTTGTAATTGCCCATCGCTGCCACAAGATGGCAGCAAAGCGCTTTAAGCTCAGACGCGTAGATTCCTGAATAGGTTGCAAAATGAAACTGAATATGTGGGGGTTCACTTTATTCATATTGGGCCATGTGCAATTTTCATGTGAATGAAATGTTTCATAGCAGTTTGCCTACAACCTTACTTTCATGCTTCATGAGCCGTTTCAAAATGTAAGCTAGTTTGATGGTAGCATGCATGTTCCCATGTACCTTATGCCCCCCATAACCTGAGATAAAGGCTGATTTCTCGCTGTGTGCGCAGGCCATGACCAAGAGTTGACCCACTGTTGCACCCACCCCACCCAGCGGTTGGTCGTCACCTCATCCAGGGACACCACCTTCAGATTGTGGGACTTCAGAGATCCATCCATCCACTCCGTCAATGTCTTCCAGGGCCACACCGAGTGAGTTTCGCACTCAGACACACCCGCACAATTGAATGGGTGCTTGAAAAGGCCGCGCTTCTCCGCAGTGTTTATATGAACCACAGAGTGGCGCTCTATTCTCTCTCTGGTGTCTGCTCCTCGGAGGACTTCCCTCACCCACAAATTTGCTAAGCCAAATCCCCCACTTGCATCTCATTGGTTACTAAGTGCCTCTCAGCGTCTCTCGGCAAATCTCTGTGTCTTGTGTACAGTATTTATCTGGCTGCTTCGCCATTAATCCTCCACTCTGTGTACTTTTTCCTCCGTGAGCACTCAATTGCTGTCACTCATTTTAGCTCCGCGGCAACCGCTTGTCTGTTCTTTAAAAGGTGTGTGCGTGCGTGCGTATGTGTGTGCGTCTACAGCTGTTTGGGGGAGCGTTTGATCTATGGTACGTACATTATACCTGCAGAGTCTCACCTTTTTTAATCACATAAAAAAAAAAAAATCAACTGGTCCGATCTGACGTACGATACCCACATTCCGCTACGATACCCACATTCCACTGCAACTACTACCACACAATTACATGCTTCCAGATATTTAAAAATTACAGGTGGTTATTTTTGCAATTCGTTAATTCAGTTTCCAGTGTGTTTTAATGGTCAGTTTTCTTTATTTTGGACAGTCATGGTTGTTTGGTTCCAAGAATGTGTGCATGTGTGTCAGTAGGATGGGTCTATTACCTGTTTTCCCCACACCAAAGTCGGATTACTATCCATACGAACCGAACTGCCCACACACACGCACACACCAATTAGTGTCACAAAGGAAAGGTGCCATTTCTGCTGCTAATTTGTTCATGATGGCACACAGATAAATGCGACTGCGTCCCAGCTTCAGGGTCCAGCGCTTCACATTTCTTCTGTCTTCTCCAGCAATTAGCGCTAATGCTTACTGACAACAATGCACAGCAGCTAAAAGTGCAGCATACACCCTGCATCCCACTACCCGGGCCATAATTGCAACGTAATGACAACTGCGTGTGAGCTAACCAAACGGCCAGTGGCAAAAAAGAGGAGTCGGTGGACTTGGTGCGCAAATTCAATGTCATGTCACATTTGTCTCTTCTGATACCAACAGCTTTAGGATAGACCGTGATTGAAATGCTGGGTAAAGCGCTTGTCCATACGAAAACATTCTCTTTGTTGCATACTTTTTCCACTGTCTCCCCCCCCCCCCCCCCCCCCCCCCCCCAAAAAAAATCTTGACCTTAGCTGTCAGCGATGCAGCAGAGAGGCTATTAAGTAGCGCTGAACACTTCCCCTCCCTCCTCACGCACCCTTTCTGAAAACGCTTTAACCTTAATCAACCTTTTAATAAATTACCTTGTCTGACAATGCACCCCTCAGCTCCCCCCCCCCCCCCCACCACCGAGTAGACCCTCCTACACGTCTCTCCCTCCCCAGCTGACACCTTCTCAGTTGGGTTATGAGACACCGCAAAGGCACAAGGGCGCCTCCAAAGATACAGCCGTTGCTGTGAGCATCTGCCTCACTTAGAGCGGTTTGGTCCTCGCTAATTAGCCCTTAATTTCATGTCAGTTTGAATTAAACGTGCAGCACAAACTCGCTGTGTGCGCGTGCGGGTGCAGTTGTGTTTCACCGTTGCTACAATCTGAAATTCTAAAGCTATTGAAACGTGTTCTTTTGTTGTTGTGGGCCAAACCGCTTTTGGAATAATGCCCTAAAGAGTACAACCTTTGAACCATAACAAAATCTGTGTGTGTGTGTGTGTGTGTGCGTGTGTGTGTGTGTGTGTGTGTGTGTGTCCCTCTCCGTATATTTCTTTGTTAGCACGGTGACATCAGCAGTGTTCACGGCTGGGGACAACGTGGTGTCAGGGAGCGACGACCGCACAGTTAAAGTGTGGGATCTGAAGAACATGAGGTCGCCAATAGCAACCATCCGCACCGACTCGGCTGTCAACAGGTAGGCAACGCGAAGTAAAAAGTGTTTGTGGTTACACCTTTTGCAAACATTAGAAGAGGACTGGGCGGCCCGGTAGTCGACTGGTTAGTGCGTCGGCCTCACAGTGCTGAGGTGCAGGGTTCGATTCCAGTTTCGGCCTTCCTCTCCCGCCTGCGTGGCTTTTCTCCGGTTTGCTCCCTCCATTTTTTTTTTGTCTCTGCTATTTGGAAGTGCAGTCAAACCTCTTTTCAACGAACCTCGTTTACGTTTCCACCCCGTGACGCTCACATTGAACGTCTTGACAAAAATGTCCAAAAGTAGAGAATTGAACTAAAGTGCTTACCAATAGAACCGATGAAGAAAAGGCTTCACACAACAGTCACAAAGTGTTCAACTGAAATATTGCAGGATAAGCGTCTCTGCCAACCAGAGGATCATCGCCCTGCCGCACGACAATCGACAAGTGCGTCTGTTTGACATGAGCGCTGTGCGACTGGCCCGACTGCCTCGCAGCAACAGAATGGTACGAGAAGCGAACGGAAGCTTTTGAGTCGGTGAGCGTCGCGAGAACGCAAACGACAAATATGTGTGTCGATGCAGGGCCACAGGCGCATGGTGTGTTGCACGGCGTGGAACGAGGAGAACCAAACGTGCAACCTGTTCACCTGCGGCTTCGACCGGCAGGCCATCGGCTGGAACATCAACATCCCCGCCTTGCTGCAGGAGAAATGAAGCCCGGTCGAGCGAGAACGCGCGCAAATCCCTCCGCATAAACTGCTGTCTCACACATGCTTGGAAATAAAGTAAGCCATGTTCACATCTGGTGAATAGGAAGCTGTCTACGGGCGTCAGGCCGAAAAATATCGAGATTTTGGGCTTCAGCGTGAAATTTCAGGATGACCCTAAAAGGCACTCTAAGCTGTTCAGCTGCATTGCAATTCCATCTATTTTGAATAAACTTGTGAAACCCCCCGTTGTGAATGTTGCCGTGGAGCTTCGCGTTAGTGAGCAGCTTGTCGTGCAAATAACACTGAAAAAAACGGTTGGAAGTGCATTCCAAGGTTTGGATAAGGTCGAATTAAGTTCACCTGTGAAAGGTGGTCGTGCATCCTGAAATTTCAGCCCCAAAGCCCACATCCCCAACTTTTTGTGAGTCATGTATGTTTGTGTGTATTCACATCACTGCTGTTAAGTTACTGCTGAGTGGTTGCATGAAGAGAAATCGAGCCGTTTCTATTTCATTTTAAAGACAATTTGTTAAGTATGACAAACTACGTCTTGTGCTGTTGCCTGATTAAGTGACCTCCATCAGATTTTTGCAAATGAATGGATTATACTGTTGTATAGTACACATCAATGAAGACATTGTGATCATTTAAGCCTTTTTGTCAAGCTGTAGTAGTGCCTCATGAGAAATCCAAATGATTTGCTTCCTTAACGTTTCACAGCTACACCATTCCAAAAAAAAAAGATTGTCCACAGTGCTTCAATGTCAACAGTTCAAATTTATGTTGCCTGGTTACATGTTTTGCACTGTGATTATTTCCTTTCGCTGTTTGCTTTATTCTGCCTTTCTAAAAAGATGCAAAGTGTTGAAAGTTTAGCAGTAATGTGTCAGGACGGTGCATCTTTACGCTCGTTCATGTGAAGATTTTTTTCCCAGTAATTATACACAAGTGTTGTTATTTTAGGAGTTACCGCGTCCAAATAATGACCCTGTAAATTCTGCGGCTAAGTGCATCTTCACCTGCCTGTTGCCAACTCAAATGTCGTTTTTTTTTCTTCCCCCCCTTGTCATGTTACATACACAAGTTGTTGGTTACTGCTAATGTTTCACAAATGTGATGTTTACAATTTGTTTTCAAAAATCCCTGTGTGTCCTCTTGCATCTTTTTTAAGTCGAACACTCTTCATCTGAATATATCATATCCATATCACCGTCTGGAGATTTATTTGCATGGGCGGGTGACAAATACCTTGAAGCACGCTTTTCAGACTCGAGTCCCTTGGGCAAGATATAGCCCTCCATGTCATTTTATGTGGCCTGTGTGAACGTTTTCCCGAAAAAAACGGCCATGTATAGAGTAAGGCGTTTTTTGGCCGAAAAAACGACCATGTATAGGAAGGCGTTTTTTGACGAAAAAAACGACCATGTATATAGTAAGGCGTTTTTGACGAAAAAAACGACCATGTATAGTAAGGCGTTTTGAGGTGAAAAAACCGACCGTGTATAGTAAGGCGTTTTGAGGTGAAAAAAACGACCATGTATAGTAAGGCGTTTTAAGGTGAAAAAAACGACCATGTATAGTAAGGCGTTTTTGACGAAAAAAAAACGACCGTGTATAGTAAGGCGTTTTGAGGTGAAAAAACCGACCATGTATAGTAAGGCGTTTTAAGGTGAAAAAAACGACCATGTATAGTAAGGCGTTTTGAAGGTGAAAAAAAAAAAAACGACCATGTATAGTAAGGCGTTTTTGACGGAAAAAAAACGACCGTGTATAGTAAGGCGTTTTGAGGTGAAAAAAACGACCATGTATAGTAAGGCGTTTTAAGGTGAAAAAAACGACCATGTATAGTAAGGCGTTTTAAGGTGAAAAAAACGACCATGTATAGTAAGGCATTTTTGACGAAAAAAAACCGACCGTGTATAGTAAGGCGTTTTGAGGTGAAAAAAACGACCATGTATAGTAAGGCGTTTTGAGGTGAAAAAAACGACCATGTATAGTAAGGCGTTTTAAGGTGAAAAAGACGACCATGTATAGTAAGGCGTTTTTTGCCGAAAAAACGACCATGTATAGTAAGGCGTTTTTGACGAAAAAAAACCGACCATGTATAGTAAGGCGTTTTTGACGAAAAAAACCCGACCGTGTATAGTAAGGCGTTTTAAGGTGAAAAAAACGACCATGTATAGTAAGGCTTTTTTGCCGAAAAAAAACGACCATGTATAGGAAGGCCTTTTTATGGTGAAAAAAACGACCATGTATAGTAAGGCGTTTTTGACGAAAAAAAACCGACCGTGTATAGTAAGGCGTTTTTGACGAAAAAAAACCGACCGTGTATAGTAAGGCGTTTGAAGGTGAAAAAAACGACCATGTATAGTAAGGCTTTTTTGCCGAAAAAACGACCATGTATAGTAAGGCGTTTTTGGCCGAAAAAAAACGACCATGTATAGTAAGGCGTTTTTTGCCGAAAAACACATACAATGGTCGTTTTTTCGGCATCAACAATTCGTTTTTTTCCAAAAAACGCCTTACTATACATGGTCGTTTTTTTCCCAAAACGCCTTACTATATTGAGTGTGGAAAAAGGTGACGTCAACATACTCCTTACATGGTCGTCTTTTTCACCTTAAAACGCCTTACTATACATGGTCGTTTTTTTCACCTCAAAACGCCTTACTATACATGGTCGTTTTTTTCGTCAAGAAACACCTTACTATACATGGTCGTTTTTTTCAGCCAAAAACGCCTTACTATACATGGTCGTTTTTTTCGTCAAGAAACACCTTACTATACACGGTCGTTTTTTTCAGCTCAAAACGCCTTACTATACATGGTCGTTTTTTTCGTCAAAAAACGCCTTACTATACATGGTCGTTTTTTTCGGCCAAAAACGCCTTACTAAACATGGTCGTTTTTTTCGTCAAAAAACGCCTTACTATACATGGTCGTTTTTGGGGGTTGCAAAAAATGCCTTACCATACATGGTCATTTTTTTCAGCTAAAAACGCCTTACTAAACATGGTCGTTTTTTGGGGATAAAATCACCCATACATGGTCTTTTTTTTAGGCTAAAAACGACTTACTATACATGGTCTTTTTTTTTTTGGATGAAAATGCCTTACTATACATGGTCGGTTTTTTTCAGCTACACCTGGTCGTTTTTTTTCGGCCAAAAACGCCTTACTATACATGGTCGTTTTTTTCAGCTCAAAACGCCTTACTATATATGGTCGGTTTTTTTCGGCCAAAAACGCCTTACTATACATGGTCTTTTTTTTCGTCAAAAACGCCTTACTATACATGGTCGTTTTTTCGGCCAAAAACGCCTTACTATACATGGTCGTCTTTTTCACCTTAAAACGCCTTACTATACATGGTCGTTTTTTTCACCTCAAAACGCCTTACTATACATGGTCGTTTTTTTTCGGCCAAAAACGCCTTACTATACATGGTCGTTTTTTTCGGCCAAAAACGCCTTACTATACATGGTCGTCTTTTTCACCTTAAAACGCCTTACTATACATGGTCGTTTTTTTCACCTCAAAATGCCTTACTATACATGGTCGTTTTTTTTCGGCCAAAAACGCCTTACTATACATGGTCGTTTTTTTCGGCCAAAAACGCCTTACTATACATGGTCGTTTTTTTCACCTCAAAACGCCTTACTATACATGGTCGTTTTTTTTCGGCCAAAAACGCCTTACTATACATGGTCGTTTTTTTCAGCTCAAAACGCCTTACTATACATGGTCGTTTTTTTTCGGCCAAAAACGCCTTACTATACATGGTCTTTTTTTTCGTCAAAAACGCCTTACTATACATGGTCGTTTTTTCGGCAAAAAACGCCTTACTATACATGGTCGTCTTTTTCACCTTAAAACGCCTTACTATACATGGTCGTTTTTTTCACCTCAAAACGCCTTACTATACATGGTCGTTTTTTTTCGGCCAAAAACGCCTTACTATACATGGTCGTTTTTTTCGGCCAAAAACGCCTTACTATACATGGTCGTTTTTTTCGTCAAAAACGCCTTACTATACATGGTCGTTTTTTTCGTCAAAAAACGCCTTACTATACATGGTCGTTTTTTTCAGCTCAAAACGCCTTACTATACATGGTCGTTTTTTTCGTCAAAAAACGCCTTACTATACAAGGTCGTTTTTTCGGCCAAAAACGCCTTACTAAACATGGTCGTTTTTTTCGTCAAAAAACGCCTTACTATACATGGTCGTTTTTGGGGGTTGCAAAAAATGCCTTACCATACATGGTCATTTTTTTCAGCTAAAAACGCCTTACTAAACATGGTCGTTTTTTGGGGATAAAATCACCCATACATGGTCTTTTTTTTTGGCTAAAAACGACTTACTATACATGGTCTTTTTTTTTCGGATGAAAATGCCTTACTATACATGGTCGTTTTTTTTTCAGCTACACCTGGTCGTTTTTTTCCGGCTAAAAACGCCTTAATATACAGGGTCGGTTTTTTTTCGGCCTAAAACGCCATGTATAGTAAGGCATTTTCATCCGGAGGGCTGGGGGGGGGGGGGGGGGTGCGTATGAATTATTAATTTCAACTTGCAGGAAATATGATTTGGGCCTGATACATGAAATTATGGTTTACCGATTACAGGGCCAAGAAAAACGGTTGGGCTTCGCCTTATTGTTGCTGGTCATATTCATCTCCAACTTCATTATGTGATCTCTCTGCATAATATATTGTGGGTAGTGCATGCTCTTCACAACTTTCCAATAAAAAAAAGACTTTCGGGTCCTTTTCATCTCTTTCAAAACAACCAGGTCATTCATGTTTTGAATGTCTCTCGGTAACTGAATTCTGTACTACGTTTGGTAACAGTCTATTAAAAATGGAAAATTCTTAATTCTTTTTCATATAGAAATAAATCAGTTGAAATACAGCTTGGTTTTCACATGTGTTGTCTGGAACGAGTCAGGAAAAGTCTCTTCACATCGTGAGTTTCAATTTTTAGCGCAAGTTGTCCCTTACATCATTTGTCATACTGACCACAAGAAGGCGACACCGTGGCTCCTTTCACCGGTGTTCTGTCACGATCCGTCTCCTGCATAAGATCGCCAAACGCAAACCACACGTGTGGGGGGGAAAAATGGTGGTAGCCATGTTAATGAAAGAAAATAATAATAAAACCTAAATGGAAATAAAATAATGGAAATCACTCATCAGTCTTCGAGCTCATTGAGCGAGCAGTGGAACACTGAGATGATCTTCAGTTGCACCTCTGGTCATTAGATTGTAACTGACTGGCTGTGACCAGCCACTGGAGCAAATTGTCAATGATGATGTTTAATGTGAATCGTGCAACCTTAAGGGAAAAGGGCGCACCCTCCCCACCGCCTTCTTGTCCTCCTCCGGGCTAATTTGGAGGATGGTGACACCGGCCACCCGGCCTAAAATAGATAACAGTTTCTTGCCCGTGGATTTCCCTTGGTAGTCAAGAGGATGCGGGGCCCCTTGCTTTAATATGTGTTCATAGTCTCTCGAGGGTCGGTGTGGAAGGCTTTAAAAAAGTTTTTTTTTTTATTGCAAGCGTGTACTTCAATCGTACTGAAATGTAATCATACTCCACTTCAAATAAATAAGATAACATTTCACAATGTTGGGGTTTTATTCACATATACAGTACAAACATTCACTTTTTTTTTCAATTTGTCACTGAAGTGCATTTTAAAAGACCTTAGCAGCAGTTTTTCATATACTGTAAATGTACATCATCATTTAACATTTGAGGAGCTCTTCTCAACATAGATCGTAGAGTTTTACATATGTACAGTTGTAGGTTGAATATTGCCATTCAGACATGGGTTGAATGTATTTTTTGGAAACAAATGGTTCTGTCTGTGATGAATGCCGTTGACGCGCAGGTGACAAATAAAGCTTTATTGATTTACATATTTGACAATTCAGTGGCGGCAGGTTGTTTAGCACCGTGAGGTGCCATTGTATCACCCGATCACATTTCAATTCACCACAACATCATTAGCACTTGCACAAACTACAACCTGAATAATACTGTGAAGTTTGAATTAAAAAACGGGGCGCTATCATTGCAAAGGCGGACTTTTTGTTTTTGGATTGGATCTCGTTAGATTCTGCATTATCATCAAAGGTTGACTGCTCAAGTTCTGTTTGTGGAACTGTTGGGCATTTTTGCGTCTGCGTTGGATGGCATGTTACTTCTCCGATTGTTAAAGTGTCTGCTTGTCGGGGCGGAGGGGGCGCGGGTCAAAGAAGCATGGCATGGAATTGCCACAAGATGTCGCTCTCACTGCTTCCACGTTTTATAGGCCGGGCCGCTCGCTGTCGGTCTCCAATCAGAATGCAGATGAACACTGATTTGTGGGTAATGTAATACTGAGCTACATTAGTGAGAATGCATACTCTCTAAATCAAGAGCAATGATGGGGCAGCACATGGAACACGTGCCTCGCACATGGGCCTCACGCTTGAGCGTTTCATTTTTTTTTCTTTTTTTTTTGAGGGGGGGTTGCATAGGTACTCCCACATTCCAAAAACATCTTGGTTTGACAAACTAAATGTGAGAGCGTATATATTTGCAGGGACGGCTAGATTATTATTTTTTTCCTCTCCTGGGGCTGAAAGGGGATTTCACACACCGATGGTGGAGGGGGGGGGAGGGGTGAGAAAATCATTTATAAATATACTCTTGACACCATTATTATTCATTATCACCACCATTATTAGAGCATGATCAGAGCTGTTGCGAATCAGGTCAACAAGGCCCCCGGTGTTCAAAAAGTGATGTGCAATACTGAGACGTGGATCCAGGTCAGAACACAAAAAAGGGCCATGGGGGACGTATTAGGGATGAAAGAGTTGAGCAAAAAATAAAAAGTCGCTCCCTCCATCATCAGCTTCACGCGCACTTTGAGAAGCGCTAATGGCCGCGCTCACGCACCGCATCTTCTCCTGACCCAGTGGGGTGTATTAACCTGTCGTCCGGTGTTCAACTCGCTTGAAAGGCGAGGCTGCCGTGAGATTGGCAAGGAGCAGTGGGGCTGCGGGGGTAGAGTGATGTGGACAAAGGACGTGGCGAGAAAAAGGGCCCAGTCAGAGGGCAACCATAAAGAAAGGTGAGGTGACGGGTGGCTTGAGATGGTATTGAATGGTGTCTCTCCCTTCTTTTTCCTCACTCTCTCTCCTCCCATCGCTTTCTCTTCCTCTATCACCCATCACCATGACAGGGCCAATAATTGGACGTGGTCCTCTCTTTCTTTCTCTCTCTCGCTTTCCTTCCCTCTGTCTCTTTCACTCCCTCCCATCGCTTTGCTCCTCAGCGGGAGCTTTGGGGCCCGGAAATAGCTGATGACAAGATAGCGGCTGCCTTTCATTTCGCTCAAGGTTACTCCACCCTTCTTTGACAGACGCCACACCTGAGGGTTGGGGTGGGGGTGGGGGTGGGGGGGGGGGTAGGAGGGTGTGTTGGCACACATGTGTGTGTGTGTAACTGAGTTGAGAGGAAACATCGCATTGAAAAAAAATAAACATAAAAATATTCCCTGTTCCTTTTGGCACATCCACTTGACCTTACGTTTTTGTGGTTTTTTTGGGGTATGTTGAGCGGTGGAGTGGATGTGTGGCCCATCCGCAACCAAACACACGCACCCAATGGTGACAGTTTCCGCTTTGCGTTATGCAGGTGTGTCTTTTGCAAAGAGCATGGCCCCTACCTTACCCTAAAAAAAATAAAGGTAACACTTTCACACTTACATACACTGGAAAAAAAAAAAAACGGTGTGCTGAATTTACCCAACTTTATCTTGTCAAGTGGTTGCACGAAAAAAAATCATCTGGATCCCGATACACTGTTTCCATGAACTATACACTGACTTGAAAAATGCATCTAAAGCCAGATGTTTCTGTTGTGTGCAACCGCTTGACAAAATATGCGCCAAAATATGGAGTAAATTCAACACGTGTTCACAGATACACAGAGAAAAAAAACACACTCTTCAGTCCGATAGCAGGAACTGTTCCTGCTCAGGTGGCTTCTTCACCCAGGTGCCCAGGCCTGTTTCTTGGAGAGACCTGAACCACTGTTGTTTGACTGTCTGGTAAGGGCGTGCCGCCATCTTGGCCTGGCAGTAAACCGGCTGGCCGTCCTCCGAGCGGGACGCGGGGATCCCCAGCTAGCAAAGACGAGAAGAGCACAAAGAAAATCATGACGCGCGCCCCGTAGCTTCCATCGTGACCGAGTCCGTTTTTCACACGAGTGAGGAAACATCGTCGTATCGAGCATCGGTTTCCGCAATCACTTCGCCCTGACAAGACGATGGTAACGAACGATCTGTGTTGCTACCCTTCTATTAACCCAACGAAATCAGCTGAAAGGCTAAAGGTTGCAGTGGTTGAGCGAGGGAAGATGACGAGCAAAACAAAGCGAATGAGGTGGCACAAATGCATTTAGGAAGGGTTGTGGGGGGCAGGGTGGGGGGGGGGGTTGGGCCTTCAACAGCTGTGTAATCTCCTCCATTTAAATTTCACAAGCAATTGAACATTCCCGGCGCTTTCTGTGCATTACTACTGTCGCAAGGGAAAACAATGAAGATCAGCGCCCAGACAAAGGAGCTGGGGATGGGGCGGGGGGTGGGGGGGTGGGGGGTGGGAGGGGGGCTAAGAATGCAAAAGTTTCTTCTGGAGATTAGAGTGACTGCTCTTGCGTGGCCCTTATATGCATCGCAAAGGGAACACTTAGGTTAGGAGGAGAGGGTGGGGGTGGGTGGGGAACTGTGGGTTGGGGGTGGGGGGTTGGAGTACTTCTCCAAATAATTATCGTTTCATAGTCATTATGCTTTAACGGCCGCCATTTGGTGATGAAGCCACTGTCTGTTACATCAAGTTTCTGAATGGAAATTAGAGTGCAGCGAGGTCTGCCGTTAAAGATCGACGCTGGCAGGTTGCGATAAGCCGCCGACAGCACACGCTGGCGGGTCAACGCATTTATCTACGGGAGAAAGACAAATGTGTTGCGCTTGTGTGTGTGTTTTTTTTTTCTCTTGATGTTGGCACAGATCTCCTGATAACGTGTGTGTGTGTGTGTGTGTGTGTGTTCCGATGGAAATGGGCCGCTTAATGTTTTGATTCAATGGAGTGTTGTCACGCTACACAATTAGAAAAGATTGACATCATCCTTCTCGTTGTGCCATTGCATGACTCTCGCGCGAGCCCTTTAAGAAAATGACAAAATCGTCATTTTATTTTCCATTCGGCACTTACGAAATTTGCAAGAAAAGAAATAGGAAAAGGCAAGGAGGAAGCTTCCTGTTTTAAAGGAATGCCAAGTTATAATTCTGTCGGTGAGAAGGAGCACTTGACAGTTCCGTAACACACATCTGTGACCTCTAACGACCTTAGTAAGACTGTTCAAGGGCAATATTTTATTGCGAAAAGCGTTTGGCTTGTTTTCACACATGTATGCCGGGTGAGAATATTATTTCAGGTCTGCACGTTTTTTTACCTTGTGTGTGTTTTTAATCGGATTTGACTGCCTAGAGTTAAGTGCTGCGCTTTGGTTGTTGTTGATTTTTTTTTCATTAAAACATTTTTTTTTTCCAACATGTACATTGGAGGAAAGTAAACATTATAAAGCCAAAAGGGTATTTGCTTCTCTGAGGTGTCGTGTTTGCCGGCTGACATTGCAGCAAGGGCATCTTGATGGCGCGCCGTTGTTCTTTGCGCAATGACCTCCCACCATTATGACGGGAGACGCGGGCAACCTCCCTTTGTTGAACTAAAACATTACACAATAGTTGAACTTATCCAAAAATCGGATTTTTACCGACCGAAATTGCTTAATACATTATCGGGTTTCAGAGAGGTGTTATCTTCCGTTTGCCGTGAGTAGCTCACAATGGAATTGTAACCTTGAGGGAACATTTGCCACGGAAATGTTCCACGCGAGTAAAATAAATCAATGTTGGCTGATCCACAGCTGAGACAAGAGGGGAGAGTTGCCGCTGTAAAAAGAGGAGAGGAACACATTTCTGGTCGGACGGACTCTGCATGAAAAAACCACACTGCTTGGCGCATTTAAATCGCATCTCAGATCTCGATGACTTAGAAGGAAATATTCCAGGCACCAAGTCTTCACTTATTACTCGCAATTTGTTGTGAACAAAGTCAAGTCAGAGCAACAGGTGGAAACTGAAATCATTAACCCGGAGAATCAATCCGAAAGTCAACAGAGGTGGAAAATTGGATCAGTGGCAGAGGCTGATCAAACTTCTTCCCTCCACCTTTCCTTGGACCTTGTCCATACTTTTGACACACTGCTCTGAGACGCAGCAACGGTACGCAATGGTTGCCTGAAAATGTCTACGCTATCCTATCTGTGCGCCAAGTGCTCTCTTTGTCCTCATCAGTACGCCACTTCGGCAATTAGGAGAACGACTAGGTCTTACTGGTGATGTTCTTTATTTCAAAAAAGGCTTGTGATTGCCTATAGGTATAACAAAACTCTGTTAGACAAGGCTATGGCCTGACCAAATGAAACTCCCTCTCTCAGTCCAACACAGTTGGCCCCAAAATGTTCCTTTTGGCTAAGAACAAAAACAATAGGTGAGTTTTTTTTGGGGGGGGGATAGATCCCAACCCCCAAAAATCTGCAAATACAGTCAAACCTCGGTTTTCGACCAAAAATTTTGAGTTTTTTATGCCTCGGATGACGAACAAATTACGGTTCTCGAACAAACTGAGCGCACTTGAACGCACCATTTGACTCCTCTCGCCTTCCTTACACGAGGAAGTGACGCTTCCTCGTGTTGCTTTCCATTGTGAGAAGACGTGTTCAGTAAACATTTTTATTTGAAAAAGAGCGTGGTTTCGGTTTTCGAACAGCCTTCTGGAACGGATTATGGACGAAAACCGAGGTTTGACTGTAGTCGAATTTGCAAAAGCCGAACCGCAAATATGCAGGAATCCGCTGAACATCAAACACTATAAGCGTACGCATTTCATCACCATTTGTCAAAATAATTTCACAGCTGTTTTTGAACCTCCCGATGGCTCGTTTCGGCAGAGTCGATCGAGCGAAGTCCTCACCTTGCAGTAAAGCCTGTTCCAGCGCGTGAACAGTGCGTGTTTGCAGAGGCGTGAAGGCATCCCTGAGTCACGTCTCCGTCCCGTGGCGGTGTTGACCACCTCCAATTGCGCGTCGCCCAGCGTCCAGTTGACACTCACGCACAAGGCCTTCCCTGAATGCTGGTACTCGTCACAGCTTAACCCTGCGGGGAGAGGACCAAACACAAAGGGAGACTTGACGAAACCGCTCAGAAGGCCCCAGTTGATCCAAGTCAGAGTCCCTCCGTGAGGTGTAGCGAGTTGACCAGTCCAACGTGACTGACACCTGACAATTTTTTTTCATATGACTTGTAAGTATCAGCCAATCTCTGTGTCGTGGGGTTAAACTCACCATGATCTTGGACTTTCAATTTCAAATTACGTCCAAGCTGATGTTTGCTTGATGGGAAAAGGACACAAGTGACCCTCATTTCGAACCACTGTGACCAAGCGGATTTTTGTGTCTCAGAAATTTGACTGTGCGTCTCGTTTGGTCTCAGCTTTTGTTCTATCCCGTGTTCGCGCCTTCCTCGTCGGCTCCCTTCGACTCTCCAGCGCCATCGTTTGCCTTTGAGTTGTCAATAAACATTTCCGGTTTGGTTCCACGAGCCATTGGCTGCACTCCGCATGTGGACAGATCTCCATTTCCCCATCATCCCCATTATTCCTCCATACCCGGAGTTGCTCTTCTTTTGCAGCTGGAATGAACTGCCTGCCAGACGACAATCCGCACTGTGTCTTATTACCCGTTTCCGCTCTCTTTTACAGACGCACTCCTTTGTACAAAAGAGGGGCTTCTCTCCATCTTACCTATAGCCTCCCTTTTTTTTTTTTTTTTTCTCAAAACATTCATGGCTCATTGGATCGCTTCAATGGACTCCTCTCCTCTCTGTCTGTAATAGCCAATTTCATTTTTCTTCCCCTGATGGAAGACGTGATTGGGGTCTCGGTCTGGGAGAGACAATGCTCGGCAGACGTGAAAAAGGCGAGAATTAGTGCGTTTAGTTATGAGGCGCGTGACGGTATCACACAGCGCTGGGTTTAAATCAGAAGTTGCCGATCCTGTATGTGTTCACTTGGTTGATTTTTTTTCTCATTCATTGCTCAGTTATATTTATTACTGTAAAGATATTTTTTAGCAACAACATCCATAGACAGAGATGCCCCACATGGCGTGCGTAAGTTGCTCAGGGAGTGGCCTCGATCGGATGCGATGGCTGACGCAACGTCGACAAGCTGGATGTCATCCAGAACCTTTCCCAGCATTCAGCTTGACTACAAACGAAATTGTCGGGTCCCACTGGAACGTGGGAAGCGGCGTTGCTTGTCTGGCTGCCACAATGACACTGTCGGGTTGGGCAGCTGGATGAGTTTGTGTGTCTGTGTGTGTGATGTTTGCACGCGCTGCTGCCGCTGCAGCTCATTTGGTACAAAAGTTGACATGTCTGGAATGAGACGATAAACCTCATACGGCAAACAAAACACATCCGTCAAAAAAGAAAAAACAAAACAAAAAGAGAGATGCTTCAAGTAGATTCTAAAACATGGAGGCATGTTTTGGGAAAGTAAGGAATGAAAGCGGATATTGTAATTTAGTTGCGGGGGGGGGGAAACAGTGTCAAATCGTGTGCGTTTGAGCAGTTTGGAATTGATGCGGGTCAGTAAGATCAAGTAGATACATAAAAATGTTTGGATTTTACCTCACCGATTGTATTGTAATCCCTTCACTCATGAAAATCAGGCCTTTGTATATGCGCATGTGTTTTTTTTTGTTTTTGTTCTTACCACTGAGCAGCGGCTGGTTGCGTCTATAACTGGCGGGAAGGGGGCCCAGTCGTTCCTGCCGCTGATTGAGGACCCTGCCCAGATGGCCCGTGTGGCGCAGGCTGCCTACGGTCACGCTATGAAGGTACACAGGTTCCATTAAGTGGCTCAACAGTGCCCCCTGCAGGCCAAGGATATTCCACCTGCGTACAAGGGAAAGACGAAGGCTCCGTTCAGGAGTGTTTTATGCAGATGACAAGGGAGGTCGATGGTGTGGAGAGGAAAAAGGTTTAAGGGGATCGTGGAGGGATGGCGAAAGTCAGCGGTTGGTTGAGCTAAGAGCGCGGCGACAGGCAGAGTGAGGCGGGGGCGGTTTGAGAGCTTCGATGACAGGTGGAGACAATTTGATGGTTATCTTGATGTGGGACGTGATGAATAACATCTGCCGGACCGTCGATACAAACAAACACCCCATTTTCTCCCCTGGTTAGAGAGACAAACCATCAGCAGAGGCAACAATAACAACAACACTGCCACAGGTCAGCGCATCAGCATTCATTACCACGGCAACACATTAGCATGCGTGCATTTGTCAGTGCCAGTGGGGTTAATGCACTGCACAACGTCGCAGGCAGGCCTCCGTCCATCACCGGGCGAGAGGTCGATCACTGCGAGTTTGTTAACGGAGATCCGCCTGTGTCGGCGGGGATTCGTCCTGCCTGCCTCACTGACGGCTGATAAGGGAGCCAGCCGGACCGGACTTGGAACACCAACTGCTGGAATGCTCGGTTTAGCGAGCAGATGTTCATTTGCTGATTGGAAAATGATCATTCTGATGTTGATGTTCGTTTACCTTCATATATCAGTGTTTTTATTGACGACCAAATTCCCGCGCTTGCAGAAGGCGGATTTCTTGCGAGAGAGAGGTCTCCGATGAGTAACATTGCCATCCTTATGGTTAATCAGCGCCGCTTTATCATGGGCGCAATTACAGTGACTACTGTTTTTCTTTCCTGGCTGACTTAATAATCACTCATTACAGCGCCTTTCACTTCCTAAAGCAGTCGATTAACATTAGCGGCTATCTGGGAATCGCTAAATGAGCTCATGATGCGGTGGCCACATTTTACCTGCAATCTGTCCACACAGGCGCTCAGAAGCTTTGCGCGGACGCACACGCTACCTCTGCCAAAAACCAAAATGGTTTAGCCTGAAATATTAATTTAGCCAGAAAGCGACACCGTGAATCAGAAACATCTTCTAATCTCATGCAAGAAAAAGCAGCCATCTGGCTCGGGTGTATGAATTTAAAAAATGGAGAGAGGAGAGAGAAAAAGAGGGAGGAGACCTCCGCTCTCACTCTCAGTCGCTCTCCCCTTTCTTCCCACCCTCCGTAAACGCCGCCATTAAAGTAATGTGATCATCTGCATAAAACTACGAAAGGATGGAAAACATCATGATTATATGAGAGCCATTCAGGACCCTCAATTAAACCCAGCTGTCAAATCAAATATTAGCGCAGGGCCATCGGCGGGCATCGGCGAGTCTCCGCCTGGCCTAAGAGAACATAAATGGCTGATTATCACCATGTGGCGTCCGTGTAAGTGACTGAAAATGTTTATGATTAGTGGAAAGAGCCTACAAAAATGCTCCACGTTCAAGGCTAAACTAACTGTCATAAAGTACAGGTCCCGGAGGAAGAGGGGGATAAAAAAGTAATAGCACTGTAGAATGGGTGTTACAGAGGACAAAAAGAGCATTGACGGGGATCACTTTGAGAGCGTGTGTGTGTGTGTGTATGTGTGTGTGTGTGTGTGTGTGGTCACATTGCAGTCCTCTCACCCTCCACCCTGACCTTGATAAAGCGGCCCTTGGTGACCCACTCACTTTAACGATGAACACCGGTGATTTACAGCGATATAAAGAGTGCTCAGAGGAGGCTGCAGAGCAAAGAGTGTGTCTGGCTCGATGGTGGGAGAGGGTGGGGGAAAAAAAAAAAAAAAAATCAGGGTGTCCCTTCACCCTCCTCTGTCACTCCATTTTTTTTTTTTTTTTAACAAAAAGTAATTGCTTTCACCCTTGGTGGTGACCTGGGTATATTTAATCACACCATCTCCAGCCCTTGCCAACTGAATCAAATTGGTCAAATTAACCGCGGCTCTACAGGACGAGGGTTCACCTCACGCTATCACACACACTATCTGGCTCTCTCTTTCTCTTGCTTGATATGTGCTTTTATCAACCTCTTCACACAACAGAGGACTCAGCGACGGGATGCTCAAACTGAAACTCGAAGGTGCAGGTCTCAATGTGGCTCATTTTTAAACATATTAGCAATTGATATTAGAGACATTTTTTAAAATTCACTGTGGGCCTGACGGTGTTTGTATGTTCTCCCTGTGCTTGCGTGGGTTTTCTCCGGGTACTCCAGTTTCCTCCCAAATTCCAAAAAACACGCATAGCAGGTTGATGGAACACTAATTTGTCCCTAGTGCGAGCGCGGCCGGTTGTTCGTTTATGCGTGCCCTGCGATTGGCTGGCAACCAGTTCAGAGCCGATTAGAAAATGGATAGATGGATGGTGCTTAGTCCCGATTTGTAGTTATTTGGCAGCCCAAACCTGGTCATTTTGTCAGTGCAGGACATGGTGATGAGCTGCTCTCCCTGTAAAACGCCGTCCCACGTCTGGACGGACCCCCGACGCCTGACTGGGACCGTTCCTTCGCCGGATTCGATTTTGGTTCGCAGGTGGCAGCGGTGCTTCCTCATGAGGTGTCTGCTGCTGGGTACTGCAAAGAGAAAAGACGCACCTGAGCAAGAATGTGATGTGACAAAACGAGGGAGATATATCTATTATGCTTATGGAGCTCTGTAATATTTTCGAGGCAGAGATGGTTTTAGGTTAGCACACACTTACGGTCGGTTGTGATTTCGTAGGGCGAGTTGAGTCTTCCATCCCCGCACGGCGAGGTGCTGATGTACATGTGGAAGTGGACGCTGTCTCGCAACCTGTAGCTGCGTTCCTTATGCCGCACAAAAATGGACTGTTCCCAGTCATCTGGCCTTTTACTTTGAGAGCAAACAAGCAAGACAAAATAAAAACAACATCATGAGAACATAAACAACAACAACTCTTGTGATGTTTTTCATTTGCTGTTAGTCAAAAATTCTCAGCATCAATCCTATTGTACTGGCATCGGCTGTGATAACTCCCACAGCAGCGCATACCTCCCTCTCTTTAGAGTTATATGTGCGCTTGCGTGCGAAATTACCGACACGGGCTCAAATGGTCACGTTGTGCGCCACACAGTCCATGAAAATAAAGCCCATTGAGTAGAGTTAGTTAAAAAAAAAAATCAATCATGCTTTACCTTTGAATGTAAATATCATCAAAGTCTAATAATCCCAACAGTTCTGTAAAAATGAATGAAAAACAAAGCAACTTGGATACACCTGATCACAAGTGGGTCATTGATTCACAGGATGGCATATTTAAAAAAAAAAGCACAAAAAAAAGCATCACAAGCACTCTTTCAATAACCTCTCATCTGTCTGTGGTGTCCTTTCACTGTGGGTAAATATGTCAGTTGTGGCATTTTGGTGGGTCATTTCATTATGAGTTATCTCCTCCATTAGCCTTCTCGCTCAACCGCAACTCCTTGTCACTGCCATCCAGCATTGTGCTAAGATGGAAAAGTCTGGCTGGGTATGCAAATATGACATTCTGCTATCTTCACTTCTTGCCGCTAATCTGATGAATCAGCCTTGCCATTAAGTTCTCGGCGGGCGGGGGAGGGGCATCATTTTTTTTTTTTTTTTTGCTCATGGAAGCAGGCCTCACAGCACATCACGCCTGTCTCTTGGTGGCTATTGTGGGAGTGTATGCAGACTGGACCACGACACTGAGAGCACACAAATTGGGTACATTTGCAACAATTCTATTAAAAAAACAAACAAAAAAAACCAAACCCCCCCACCCCTCTTACCCCCCGAAGGTTATCAAGACTCTGAGGTGTTCCATTAGCTAGCACGCATAAGGTGTTGTGATTACTAAGAAGTCACAGTGAATGGAGCCTTGCCATGGAGCTTATTATAGAAGATTCCTAGCGCTGCAGTAGGAGGTCACGCCAAATAAGCTCCTTAATGCTATTAAAAATGGAATGTGATAAGTTGTTAAAGTTGCTGCAGGCATGTTGGCAACAAACGCGATGCAAACCTGGCAAGTTGCAAAGCTCGGGCCCCGTGCGCTGTGTTCAGATCGTCACAAACATCAACTTTAAAGGTAATGCCTCCGAACATGCTTCATTTAGCTCGGCGCCTTCAGAAACAAAAGTGATGTTTTTGTTCACGACTAGGGTTTGAATTGAATTGAATTGAATACAACTTTATTGTCAAATGTGCTGTACGTAAACCTACAACGTAAACGGTAAACCTCAACTTGCCCGTTTGCCAAGCTCTCAAGCAGAAAATTGCAATATTGTTGTACAATGGTGACTGATGACTTGATCGCAAATAAATAGAGAGGAGAGACTTTCAGAATAAAGTGCCACAAATGGAGCAGTGAATGTAAAGTCAGACCGTAATAGCGCTCGAAAACCATGCACTTGAGTCCGTGCTTTACCTAAAGAAGAGCTCAAGTTGAGAGTAGAGGAAGCGTAGCAGGGCTCTGCGCACAGTCACTTCAGCATGACAGTCATTGACCACTTGTCCCTGGTCGCTCAGATTCTCCCCGTTGATGCACTTGGTTCCCGTGGACAACGCCACCACCTGGGCGTGGTTAATATCCAGACCTGTTCAACACACAGACACGGTTGGCGTGAATACATTTCCATTCATTAAAAAAAAAAAAAAAAAGCCACATACAGTAATGTCATTGAAGTAGACGTGTCTTCCAATGTTGAACTTTTATCCCATTTATTGGGATAAAACAGGTCATACTGGATTGTAGTTTTTATTTCTGGAGACGATTTGAATTCGAAACGCGTCACACTGACCCGATGAGAACGAAAATCGAGCAAAGATCAACGGCAGAAAGATCCCATGCCATTTCTTTACCTCAACGGGTGCTCACGCTGTTTGCTTCCCAGTGCCTGCGTGTAGTCTTCTCGATACCCTCCAGCTTCCCACCTGCGCGCACCTGATCCGCCATTACCTTTTCCGGCTTGATCACCTGTCATCCATCAACCCAGCAGCTTTCCTCCTTTTGCCAGGTCATTGTCTCGGCTACTGCATTCACCAGCTCCCGTCAAGACTTTTCGTGCTTCCTCGCGTGATTAATCATCATTTACCTCGGCTCCCTAGGTTGCCCTCTCAGGTTATCGTGCTTGCCGGGTGGCCCACCTGCCCGCCACCTTGTCTGCTCCATTCGCCATCCTCTCTTCCCTGGTTCATTAAGTCAGTTCTTTGCAACTCACTTCATTATTCTCTGTCAGACTCGTCTTGCTCACCGACCTTCTCCGCTAGATCCCCGTCTTTCGATGTAATGTCACAATATATTCGCACAAATATGAGAATGGGTCAAGACCGTGTGAGTGCATATTTAATGTATCCCGCTCAAGGTAATATTTGCTTCACACTTGTTTCTCCTAAATTTCTCATCGTGAGGAGTTCCGAGAGCGGCGTAAGGCCGTGCGAGATGCGCAGCGGAACATGAACGGCAAGCCATTTCTTTGTCGGTTGCCTCACATCACTCCCCTCGCCTCAGAAAGTCAGGCTCTGTTGGCTCCAGGCAGATCCGCAGGCGCTGCCGGACCTGCGCATGAGCTTTTATCAGCTTCGGCCCAGACGGCACAGTGGAAGGAAGAATCCTGACACCTCCATTGATGAGAGGAAATGGGGGCAAATGTTGGGAGGGCGGGAGTCATGGGTGGCATGAGGAATGTGTATGTGTGTGTGCAGTTGAGGGGAAAAAAACCCCAAAGGGAGACATAACACGAAAGAACCCGGATTTGATTCTTTTTTTTTTTTTAATATGCTAATTTGTGCAATACTGGTTAGCACTGCTACAGAGCGGTACAATGGTTCCAGGTTTGAGTCTTGTCCTCCCATGCAGATTTTGTATGATCACTCTCAAAGCCTCTCTGGTTGCTCTCCGGAAACTTTGGATTCATCTCCGAGTCCAAAAACATGTAAGGAACAGTTTGCCAGGTCGGCCGGTTGCTCCTTTAAATTGTAATCTTATATGGGGCAAGGAAGGTATGTGAGGTTTTTACAGTCCCTATCCATTACATAATGTCTTTCATTTTTAGTTTACCTCTGCACTGTGGCACAAATGATATCCGACATGCATCATGCAAAAAATTTTAGAAAATCAGCCTTCAGTTTGGGGAAATCCTACGCGTGTGTTGTGATCACATCGACCTTCAAAACGCGGCCTCTGAATTGGGACGTGGCTTAAAGGCTTAAAGAAGTGATTATCATCTTTATTACATTTCAAAAGTATCGGAAATGTGATTGAAAATACTTCAGACAGACTAGCGATGGTACAAAAAGAGCTGCGAGCTCTATAGCAGGGATGGGCACCCGGCAGCATGTCCGCGCCATTATTTTATTATTTTATGATACATTGCCTATCCCTGTCCATGCTGGACAAAATGCACACACAATTATAAATTGAGTGCATCTAAAAATCTCTCCATTTTGAATCTACACTCTGCATTCCCCGGTGAGTTTTCACTATATTTCCTTCACAGTGGAAAAAGTGAGTTCAAAAAGGTAACAGACTCTCCAATTTCACTCTCCCGCTCCTCCACACCGTTCCACTTTGCAATTGTTTGGATCAATTTTGCAATGGATAATTTCTGCAGCGCTATTCGCTACCGTGCCATGAAATTGGCACCGGGTTTGCTGTTGGCTCGCAGGGGAGTGTGAGAGATGGATGCAAGGTGGAGGGCAAGGGGCGGGGAGGCAAGCAGAGAGAGGCAGACGGCTACAGATAAAGCCCGCCCTCGAGCTGTGTTTTTAAAACCAGAAATAATCAGCTAAAATACAACCACAGAGGGTCAAAAGTAACATTTCTTCCCACAATCATCTGCTGATTATTGATGCTGCAGTGCTGTATATTTTTCATATTATATATATATATATATATATATATACACATACAGTGAAACTCCTCTACAACTAAATCTACATGGGTGAAAATACCCCCGAGTGTGAAAAAATCTTCATGCATTAACATCATTCCCACTTTCCTGTTTCAAATTTGCTACAGTGAAAAACCCCCTGTTGTGAAAAATGTCTTGCTGCAAACGTTTCGTTGTAGAGGAGTTTCACTCAAACTTGTTTTTTTCTGCAGTCAATTCTGCTAGTCCCGGATCTTCCTTTTTGTCAACCTGGGGCACACAATCGATGCAGGACACGAAAATCAATAAGCCCCTTGCTTCAGCACTACCAGAGGAAAGTGGTGAAGCATGACGGGCTACACCGAGGCCACAATTAACACAGAATTTGCACAGTACTTTTACATTGAAGAAAAATGCAAACTCTTTCTAGAAAGTATGGATGTATTTTTAATCTATATCTCTATGATTGTGTTACCACGGGGCTACACAGATGCAGTTCCCTTTGCAGGACTCTCCCTCCAGATAAAAATGGAAATATTAAAGAAGAGAGTTTACATGCCATTCCAGAGCAGGAAAATGTTTGTCAGATTATGTTTGGCATCAACATGTCATCGTCCTAAAGCCTATCTTCCATGGGTTCTTTTGCCACATTAGGTTGCATGTCATCCAAAATGTTCTTTGGATCATGGCAAACCTCTGAAAATCCGCAATGCTTGTCAAGAGGAAGAGTTGGCAAGAATAGAAAGAGCACCCTGTTGAATCTTTATTAGTTTTAGCAGTCAACTGCTCCTTGCGCATAAGGGTGTCTTTGTGCAATGGTACTGAAGCTCCCAAAATCTCTCCCTGGGCTGAGACACACTGTGCACATCTCAGCTACACCACCCCCCACCCCCACCGCCCCTCCACACTTTGAAAGGGTTTTCTTGCCGCATGCGATTACTGACGGGTACATTTTCATGCAGCTTGAAAAACAGATTAAGTGGTGGGAAAAATCCCTGTTGGAAAATGAACGTGCAGGCTAAATAACAGAACTTTGCTGTCATTTGTAATCAACATATTTTAATCCCTTTTCTCTCATCTTTTTTTTTTTTCTTCGGTCTCTCTTGTTAGCTCTGTATGTTTCGCCATCTTGCAGCTAAGCTTCAATCAAGAAAGATGATTGTGGAAAAACCTTCATCCGATTCAACCAAAAGCAGTTTCCCCATGCAGATTTTGAGATTTTTTTTTTCTTTTTTAAATGTCTTTGAGCCCATTTGAACATGAAAATCTCCACGCTATTTGATGCCCTGCGCTGCTTCTTTACTTTGACTCGTCTCGCGACTCTCACCCTGCTGGCAAGGCTAATCTCGATCTCATTGGGGCTCAACTGCCTCAGCGGGACTCCGTTGGCATGTGGGTAGGGGGATTCGCTGTCTGTCTGCGCTTCAAAGACGGACCCTGATTAAGATTCTTGAGGCGCAAAACGGGGCATCAGACACATGGAGGGGAGACAAAGGAGGAGGGGGGAAAAAAGGCGGCGGCGGCAGGCAACACAGAACAGGCCTCCCCAGTGTTCCTGTCAAGTTCCGTGCCTGCGCGAGCGGCGGCAGAAGCGCTGAGGCGGCCACCTCTGCAAAGGCGCGGGCCGTTTGTCTGGATCTTTGTAGATAACGCGCTATTAATAAACAAACAGAAGCAATTACTGGGAGGCAGAGGAGAGGAGGAGGATTGGATGAGGTCAGGATGAGCGCGGCCGCTCTCACTGAAGTCAACACTGATGAGCTGCTGCACCGCTGCAGAGATACCGATCCCTCCTCGGTGACCCTTCAAAGACTGCTGCTGGTCGCCACGAGGGGAAGATAATTCTCCAGGGTCGGAGGCATTTTCGAATGCGCCCCTCCACTTTTTCACTGACTCGGTACTCATAGTTTTTGGAAAACCGGCCCATTACTTTAGCGCCCTCTTGTGAAATCTCACTGTAGTGGCAAGAGCTTCATTTTGACAAAACAAGGGCTCTGCCGCTATCTTATTGAGTCTATGGGTGGGATTTTGAGCAGATTGCGTTACTTCTATCCATGGTTGGGTTAATTGTGGGTGGAGCTGAAGCCACTTGCCGTTTTTGAGTGTTTTGTTGGGGGGGTTGAAATTAATTTCAAGTATGGACAGAACTCAAGTGAATGACTTGCTGGGGTGACCTCTGATGGGGCAAAGTTGCTGTGTATCATTTTTAACCACAGCTTTACTTGATAACCTGGGATTGGAATCCTTTCGGGGAGCTGTAACTCACCAGTATGAGTAATTTTTACCCCTTGTTGGAGCAAAATTTTGACGCAACGTGCCGGGTCGAATCGTCAACCCAAAACTTGGTGGCTTCTGAATTTGTGTTACTTTTAACCAGGCAGTTTTAAGGGCGTAATCAAATCGAGTGACTTGACCAGGGTGTGGTGGGCCTTTCGACTCTGAACAGAATGAACAATGTAGAACATGGAAGGAAAGATATATTTGGGGTGATAGTAATGCAGCATGTCTATCTTCAATATTACAATGCTTTTCATAGAGAGGTTCAATGAAATATGCATTGTCCCAAACTGATTAAAACCACAGTGCCCGACGGAAATAAAATGAATGTCCAAGTTTACGTGATAAATCTTATTTTGCCATAATGTGGGAACAAATACAAGTCCTGTGTCTCTAATTTGTGTGTGTCGTGTGCGCAGGTGACAATCCCCCCGTAATGTGCAACCGATACGACATATGAAAACTCTGAATAAAGGATGAAAGATGAATGCGCAGTCATAACTCATTGTTTCACATCACAGCGAGAAGTGTCCTGCGCCGTGCTGTTCCCGCACCGTGTCACACCGTCGGTTGTCAGATTGAAGCTGATCTTGTTAGGATTCCCACCGTGTCATCGGCAAACTTGTGTCAAAGCTGCTTGAGCACGGAAAGTCCGGCCAGTCGGAGGGAGACTGACTCTCCCCGGCATGTCTCCCAACCCTCCGAGATTGAGTCATCAATAATTCATTGGCAAGGCATAAACTACTCCACGAGCGCAGGAAGTCTTCATAATGTTTCTCCAAATCCAGACCTCCTTCCAGTTGCTCATCTTCGCTCTCTTCTTCCCCACTCTCTCGATATTGCGCCGCCTCAATAATTCAACACGATATATAAAAGTCAATGAAATTTACCATACCTCGGGTCATTACGATGCCTGCCAGGGATTTGTGTTGAGTGTACGCCGGATTGCAGCCGCCCACCAGCGAGCGATACTTCTCCCTCACCAAGTGGAATATTGAATCGGCAAAGTCCTGGAAAACAAAATAATTGCCACTTCGGTTTCTACCAGACACAAATGACCTGCGTGAAATTTTGATGTGCTAATAACTTGGCCAACTTTTAAAACAAAATATGTCCATTCTAAAAGCAAATGTAGTTGTGACTTTTGTACAAACATTTAAAAAAGAAACATTTGCTAAAGAGGTTGATTGAGTACCTCTACATTTTTTTTTTCCGAACACAATTATCTGTAATTCCACGCAAGCATGGCATTAGGAATTTGGCTCTCTCTGCAAATAAATAACACAAAACAAATCACCCACCACACGGAAACAACAAAACCGGGGGTCGGCAACACGCGGTTCCAGAGCCGCATGCGACTCTTTAGCGACATCTAGTGGCTCCCTGGAGCTTTATAACAAATGTTTGAAAATGGAAAAAGATTTTGATAGTAGGCTAACATAGCTCAAATAGATATAGATACATGTTGCAGCTCCGAAAAAGGAGAGCGGTGGTGTTAGTTTTTAAAAACGTACACTTTATTTATGCTTTTAACAGTCTCGACAAACATAGACACGTCTGCATCCGACTCCGTGCCTTCTCTCTTCTCCTTTGACTCAAGAGGCGTTCAAAGACAGCCTCCGAAAAACGAAAATTAATGATCACTTCACTGATACTAAGAAAGCGAAAATAATGCGCCAAAACAGAAAATCAAGCGAGGAAATCACAAAATAAATTCTATGGGGGCGTTTGTGAACACACAACAAAGGAGTGAATAACACACAATTCTGAGACACTCCAGTCTCCAACATACATACAGCATATGTTTCCTTCATTGTAAGTTTTGTAGAAGGCTTTTATTTTTTTGCGTCTCCAGACATTTATTTTGTGGGTTTTTTTTTGTCCTATATGGCTCTTTCATCAATTTGGGTTGTCGACCCCTGGTCTATTCTAATTCAGTCACTGTCCTCCCTCTCTCTCTCTCTCTCTCTCTCTCTCTCACACACCCTCTGCCTGTGGCACTGTGGCACCTCATGATGTCCCGTTAGCAAGTGGAGGCTTAATTTGTCCAAAAGACCCACTCTGTCGCCAATCTGTTACCACGTCCCGGTGATCCATTTCAGCTCCGCGGTCGGTGTGAACGCTGCTTGAAAACGAAGCCCTTCATAATAATTGCCCGAGTCAAAGACTCAAAGGGGCGTGGGGGTGAGCATCATGTCCTGGCAACAGCTGTTGAACAGTGTGCAGTTAAGTGGATGGCTGGCGGGAAACGCTGGCGTGGTTAGAAGGAGGTCTTCAATGCACAGTAGCCCGTGTATGAGTGTTTACAGATGCCTGTCTCACATTTGCCTTTGTTTTTCCACCCAACCTGCACAACGGCATTCCTCCCTCGATGGGAGTTGAGTTCTACCTTGACTGTGGGCCTAATGTGGCAGAAAAACGGGGCCAGGGATCGCGCTCCACAGTCAGAAAGATTGTCACGGCAACCTGCCGTCAACTGCGAGCGGGGGATCACGGTGCGCTCGGCTCACTGCCCATCTTCCTCTCGGTTGAACACTGAGCTTCGCGCCCTGCTCCCCGATAGCTGCCCTTTCATATTTGGGTTTTCAAAATGAATTTCACTTAACCGGTGCGATTCGTCTGCGCGAGCGCGATCCGTGCTCAAACTGCTGCGGCGGACATTGTGTGACTCACCCCACCTGGTGTCTCTGCAGCATTAGTTCTGAACAATTTAACAAGCAATCCCTTTGAGGCTCTTCGGGATGGAGAAAACAAGCAGCGGGATTTATTTGGCGACTGCTTTGGCTGCACTAAAGGAGATTGATTGGAGGAACACTTGTATCAATACAAATGCGTTAAGGCACATGCTCATCATCTCCGTTTGTCAACGCTGAAATATTGGGGGTGGAAAATGGTCTATACTCGCTCGGCATTTTGGAATTTTCTTTACACAAAGCAATTACAGCATGTAAATGCCAATTTTTTGAGGTCTAAAGATTGTGCAGGTGAATAAAAATGAGCAGCTATGCAACAAAATGATCCAATAAAATATTTTTTTATGGCTAAGACTCAACTTCACCAACTCAGAGGGTGCATTTTCCTGCGGTAAACAAATAGCGTCATGCTCCATGATTCTTTAATGTCTTGAATGCTTGACAGGAAGGTGGAGTGCTTCATTAGACCATTTTAAAACAGACGCCTGCTAGAAATTAAAACGGGCTGCACGGGAGTGGTTCAATTGGATCAAGATGCGGGATATACAATTGCTAGAATTAGGTTTAGGTTTCGTAGTTACTGTATGTTTTAGGGATAGATCGGGATAAGAATTTTGCAATTCGATTCCTTTTCTGATAGCGTATGTATATGTGTGTGTGTGTATGGGTGTAATATTTTAAAGCGTCTTTACCTTCCCCATACGCTAAACACCACATTGCACTTTTTACACCTGTTAAAAGTAAGAGCGTCACACTGAAGTCGCCATGTTGATGGGCACCGACGGTACGTTACGCCATTCGTATTGGCTTAAATTGCTTTCTCTCTTACACACACAGACAGATGCACACAGACGTATGTGCACGCACACACTTTTAACCCAAAACCTTCCCCTCTTATCACCTGGCTGCAGAGTAGCCAAGGCAGCATAAAAATGGGGCCATGTCTTATATTTCTTTATAGCGCTATTTAACAATTCATTCTCCTGAGTTTTTAATAGTGTCCGCGCTCTGCTCGGATATCTTCACTCCCCACCAGCGCCGAGCCCACCTTTCCTTCTCACCATCCCGCCTCTGACGCCTATCGAGAGGCTTTTGAAATGATATCTATTTATTTGGTTGCCTTCGGCGACGTTTGAGAATCCACGGCAGGACTCCTTGCGGTGTGAAATATTTCCGTCGCGTTTGTTCTCCGCGTGACACATAGCAATCCTGTCACTTTATTCTTTTGCTGGCCTTTGGATCGCTGCCACCGGATCCTTGTTGCTATTTCGGTTCTGTCACGGCTCGGTCCTGCTGTTCTCACCTTTATGTGAAAAGTGCAACAAGGACACCGATTTCTATTGACGAATTAATCAGGTCACACTGACATAGTTTGCTGTACTTTCTTGGTCATGTCGGCTCCCCACCTGGCCCAGCAGCGGTTCCTTTCTTTGGCAATACATTGAAAATGGTTGCCCTGGCCAGCGTTTGTGCTCGGATCGATGCGGTCTCTATAAAATAAATCAGTTGGCCCTTTTAAAAACGTTTGGCGTGCTAACTGAATTCCACCTTGCCTCCTACGGAAGAGACTTTCAGTGGGGGCCCTGTCAGTCACATCAAGCCATCGGGCCGCGCCGTGTGGCCACCGTCAGCTCTGCTTTCCTTTTAATCCACATGCTTGATCTTCAGGCGCCGGAACAAAGGTACAACATATGAAGACGCGGGTGACAGATCTAATCCGTCTTTCCTGGAGCTCACCTCATCTGTGCATGTGAGAGGGGAGCCGTGCGCAGGTGGGATGATAAGCCGCAGGCTTCCGTAAGCAACATGGAACTCAAGCAGAGATTCCTCATTAGCTTTGAAAAAGTGGAAATAGGACGTTCAAGCCTGAGATCGGGATCAAAGTCAAGGATGAACGTTGGCAAGGACGATGGCTCCATCCAAGAACCAACGGCTCGGTTTACCGATGATGACGTGGAATGGGATTATTTTTTCCGCACAGTCGATACATTCAAATTTTGATCTTAAAGGCATGGTGAACAAAAAAAGTTACTCAGTACAGTACAGTAAATTCAAATTTCAACTGATGACAAAGTCTGGTGTTCCGTACAAGTGATTGGGAGGCCTTGGCTGTTACAGAGTGCGCTATTCTAATTGGCCCTCAGGTCCTGCAAAGAGCGTCTTGAAATCAAATTCTTAATTTCAATTTTACATGCCCCAAAAAATTGAAATTAAGGTCGCTGATTTTGCATTTCCTTTTGCTTTTCAGTTCTTCCACACCCAAACTCACTCAACCGCACCTTTGTGGACTTGAACCTTTGCCTGATTCGAAACCATAAAAACACAACTTCAACTTTTCCAACTAACTTCATTGACTGGATGCATCTGCTCAAATCCGGTGCAGCTCTTAATCTGGAAACCAAATATTAATTTGGGAAATGTAAGCCACCCTCCTCCCGACACAGAAGCCAAAAAGGACTACAGCCAATGAATCATGACCGCAAACCGCAAACGTTAAGCATGGCAGAGTCGGGAACTCATGATCAATCTAAATCATAGCCATCTAATCCAACAAGCAGAGCCAGTTAGCACAAAGAGTGCCACGATCAGACCCAAAGCCCATCTGTGGCAGCATATTTGGTAAAAAAAAAAATGCCAGGTCCACCGACCTTCCATATCAACCCACTCAGGGGTTCACTTCAGCAGATGACAGCGTGTTTACAAAGCGAATTTAACTAAGCTCTGTGTAAAACGCAAATCTTTCGGATCAGAAATGAGAACAAATACGGAGTATGCAGCAGTGTCATGGGTGAGGAGCACAATCTGATTTGGTTGTACGCACTGTAAATGAGATGGTATCGCTAAATACCGATTTTTATAGTTACTGAACGTGCCTGCTGCACAGCAAATGACATACGGCGCTGCTTAGGAGAAAAGAAATTCTAACTTGGGTCAGTACATCGAGCAAAAATGTCAGATGGAAACACTGGGCAGCAGAACTATTTGTTCTCAGGTAACATGCAATTTGATTGGTTGGTGGCGTCACATGGGGGGCGCTGTGTCGGCTCAAAGCGGAAAAGAACTACAGCTCAATGTTGCCTATTGAGGACAGCCGAAAGATCAACATGTCCGTTTTAACCCCGTTTGCACTCACTCACAAGAAAAAGAGAAGCAGGGGGGGGAGGAAAAAAAGAATCTCCCAGGACAACTCAAGCTCTTCAAGGACATTTGACTTTCTCATTTTTGGTGTTTTACGGGTTTATCCGCGACACGTGGGAACCCTGAAAATGAGATACAAATGGCTGATTTAAGTAGAAACCTCTTTTGACCAACCCTCCACGGGAAAGATAAAAGAAAGGATATGGCTCCGACAACTTAATAATGTCAAGACAGTATAAACCACGCACCGGAGGCCTCATACGCTATGCACCAAAGGCCAGCAGAAGAATTCCTGTGAAAAGATAACATGACCCTACCCCCTTAGGGGAGGCGAGGACAGCAAAAGAGAGCAAAGAGAATGAGGACTAAAACAGGCGAGCACGAGGGAAAAAAAGACTCTGTCGACATGGAGAGGAAATGAAAGTAATGAAGTTGCAACCAGTCTATCATCTCCACAGGCAAATAGGGGCCACCCCTGACTAGTTCATTATATTGCATCACACATAATGTGCACTAACAGTATACGTTTCGCCAGGGAGAGAGCACCTGTCGGCGTAGTGCCTCACCAGATGGTTGTTTTTATTTCTGTCAATATATATTTAATAGGCAGCATGGAGGAGTAGAGTTTGGCGTGTGTCTGCTTTATAGTTCAGAGCAGGGAAGGGCAATCGGCGGCCCGTGGACCGCACGTGGCCGCCCCCTGATCTGAAAAGACATTTGAGCGTGAAAATACAATCCAACGCATTTGTCCAAGATAAAAGTAGACGTGAACGTATTTTCCTTATTTAAAATGGCGTTTTTGTCACACATCCGGTTAGAAAGTGCGCGGTCCAATGCGGCCTCCGCAGAAGCTCCGACACATACGCACACACGAAAAATGTGGCGCCCTCCATCATTGAAGTTGCCCACCCCTGGTTCAGAGGTTCATGGTTTGTACTTCCTGTGCTTGCCTGCCTCTTCCCACATCCCAAAACGTGCCTGCACGGTTCGTCGAAGTCTCTAAATTGCCCGGATGTGTTACGTAACCCTCAGTGCGAGTCCTGGGTGAACATTTTGAGATACGGTACTACCTTAAGTAGCACGACATACACTACACACTGCAAAGTTACATCCATATTTTCCGCATGCAATATCTTATTACCAAAGCCATGCTAGAGAGGTTATTAAAAGTCTAATACTGGTATAGAATAAAAATATACAGGAAAAATAACGCTGTGGAGCTGTGGTCAGAGAGACAGACCTCCCGGCTGTTATAACAGGGTTGCAATTTTATTTTATTTTTTTAATAAAAGTCATCTCGGCACTGCCTCTCCTCTCAAACATATATCAGTCTCACAATATTGTTCGTCTCCCTACAGAGAAGTTCAGTCTGGAAACCGCTATATTTGATATGTGTCAGAGCAAACAAATATACTTTCAGATCCATAGAATTTATATTTGAAGTACAAAAAAAAAAAGATATATATTTTTTTGACATTTGGAAGAGCCACTGAAAAACTAACTTGACGCTGAAATATAAGATTTCCAACTATATTTCTAGCATTGCGATCACTCAATTTCTCTAAACCTTCCCGATGCCGGTCACCGTGTGCTTTCATTGTTCCGAGTGCTCTTTCCAAATTTCTAAAAGTTGAAGTGGGATCACTTTCCAAGCATCACTTCATCAGTTTGGTCCTCGAGGGGACTGAGGACTCAGACATAAACGGTGCGCCAATGCTGTTGGGTTCCGACTATGACATGCTTTGGGTGACCGTTGGGGTTTTGCACCTTGTTTTGGCAACTGTTTTTTGACAACCTTTCAACGCCCTCAGGACAAACTAAATGCAGGTTGTCAAACTCTTAAGCAGTGTTGCTCAGCTGACATTTGGGAGCGGTAAGCCCCCAACAGCAATGATATGTTTATCTTGCAGATAGAGGCTCTAAGTTTACACCTGGCCTTTGCAGAAACTAGCCTTGCTCTTTTCTTTGCTGATGAATATGGCTTCTAAAAACATTCCCCGACGGGAGCAATCGCTCACATTGCCAACCCAAAAACAAACCCACACGGTACAACAATGCAACAAAGTGTATTCTACATTTCACAGCCTAAGGAATAATGTGTGAAATGGCGTAGAAAGCCTTTTGAATGTGGAAAAAAAATGGCCCATGCTCTTTTAACATTTCCTGAAATCCATTATGTGTCGTCAGCAAAGTCGTCAGATTGACTGTAACAAACGCAGCTGCTCTCTTTTGTCATCTTTCTTTTTATGTTAACCGCCAACAACAAGCACGCATGCGATCGCGTATTCACTCTTTTCTGGGGTAGAGGGCTGACTGACAGGTGTCGCAGTCAATAACGAAGCACGCGGCATCAAAAGCAAAAGAACACGAAAAGTATGATTTGTATTGCGGCTGTCACTGTGAGATTCTGAGCGCAGTCAACAACTTTGGCCTCCATGACGCGGTGACAAAATATTCCGACTGAATATTATGATTCACGGCAACCCTGTTTGTCATCTGCATGCAGAGTTCAGCACTTCCTGCATAGGAGGAGACGAGGCGCCGTCAAAGGAACATCCTTGTGTGACAATAACAACTCAGACAGCATTAGCAGGCCGCTCTAGGGCCACATTTCAAATCATGAGCTGATCCCTGTGACCTGCATTGCAAATGACGATTTTCTGCAAGCACAAAAGTAAGATGGAAAAGGTCAGCGGAAGTGTCGCGAAAATATGTAAATCTAAAAACATACAGATCAGGCTACTTCCTGGGTCACAAAGGATAATAAAAATATTATTTATTGTGGCTTAAACAACAAGGAATTTGCCACAATCTTTGAAGGTTTGCTCTGTTCAGTGAAGTTGTTTGGGATCCGTGTAGGAAAGCATCTCTGTGACATTTGAAATTCAAAACAGCAAATTTGGTTGTCGTAAAATGTATACGACAAACATTTCACCCGTATGCTGCTGATGTGACATCATATTTTGGATTTATGAACCACGAAATGGGGCATAAGAATCTAACCATAACAGAACGTGGCACATGTATGACCCTGACATTATTGCCTAGTTGGACAATGTAAAAAAAAAAACAACAAAAAAACCCACAGAGATGGAAAAAGTGGCGCTCCATATATTAGTCAACGGTTCCAGGCAGTGCACAGGTCCTAACTAGCTGCCTGTTGTATACTCAGGGGCGCGCAGGCTGACATATGAGGGCTGAGGACAGCAGCAGGTCTTCCCAGAATGCTAAACTTTCTCTCTGCTGGCTCGCCATATCTCTCCATGCGCCCCATCCCCCAGACCGTGTGCCCTGAAACCAATCTGACGCCTAATTAATCCTGAAGGTCTTTTGTTCCGCTGAGGTTTCCCTCTTTTTCCCCCCTCGACTGCAGTCCATCCATCCACGCAATTCTGGATTTTCCCCCTTCCACGGCAACACACCAACATTCAGTACACTGTATTCCTCACTTTGCCCATTTCGTCATCCCCAGAGAGGCTGAACCTCGTCTTGCAAAGCGGGACAACGGTAACTGATGTACTCGGGTTTTACACGTTCAGCATCTTTTTTTTCCAGGCAAAAGATTTTCTGCTAATTATAGTAAACGCAGAGACCGAGAATTAATTGACGTCGACGACAATGCAAACATCATAAAGCTAATGTATCATTTTTGACCCAAAATGTTGAGGCTTGAAGGTGGAGATGCTATTTTGAAAAAATATTTTTTCCCTGGTTACTGAGCGTAAAAATAGAAATAATAAACTGAGATTGTGCTAAATTATCGGAGAGATTCTTATCCAACGTAATAAAAGAGAATGTCAAGACAAAGTGTCATGACTGTATGTTGAGACAAACGAAACAACACAAGGCGCCGGTGTAGCATTAAAAGATGGTCTTAAAGGCCTGTGGAAATAGTCCCCAATTCAAGAGGATTATTTGGCAAACTGTGTGAGAAACCGTGAGGCGGAACTCCATAGATACACAGCAGTCACGTGAGTCCCCTTTCTTGCATCAATTACAGAGGTCGCAGACAATAATTACCGGCGATTAGGGCTGTTAAGTTCATGCGTTCATGACTAATTAACTTTAACGAACTAATGTAACATAATTTTAATGCCCCTATTTTCTTTAACGCAAATGAACACATGCTTTGCTTTTATGACCTTTTGATTTTGCGAGAGCTCAGAGTGAGCAGCTCATCAGCTGTATGTGTGGGGCTGTCAAACAATAGAACCCTAGTCATGTGTTCATATCATACACTGTTATGGGCAACCATTTTTATTCATAGCTTTAATTGTTTTGATAGGTAGTCAGAAGGTGGGGGATCGGCGGAGCGCCAGAAACAGTTGCTCCCCAAATGTGCCATTTTCATAACTGCATCCGTTATTTTAAACTGGCTGCAGCTTTCTCCAGCGCTTTCCACTGAAAACATCATTATCCCATAAAGCCGGAGTCCAACAGGTGGATTTATTAAGATATGGATCCCGCAAGCCACCGAAGCCTGGATTTTCGCATCAGGTCTTTACAGTGGATATGAAAAAGTCTGCACACCCCATTCAAATGCAAGGTTGAGACCAAGATAAAGCATTTTTTTTCACCATTACTGTGGGCTACAAACTGTACAACTGGAAAAAAAATATACGGTATATATATATATATATATATATATATATATATATATTTATTTTACCACTCACACTCAAACTAATTTGAAATTGGAATCATCATACTCCTGCTTTGAAGTTCCTCTCATGAACCCCAAATCAACTTACGGTGTTCTAGTTGGATTTTCCTGACATTTCTGATCTTTCCAGGAGTAGCCTGAAGTTCAACCTTGGTTTCATTGCGCCTTAACACACCCCGCCGCAATTTTGAACTTGACTTGCCTTTCAATGTTTCACACATACAATTCGCTTGCTATGTTGCCTCATTCACACAAAAAATGAAACCAGGAGCAACTGGGAGTTTATTATCTTGCTGTGAGAGAATGTGGGACCCTGAACCAGAAGAAGAAGAAAAAAAAAACCCCTATAAGCATGAATGCCCATTTTAGATGACAAGGTACATTATACGAGGTGAAAGCTAAAACGGACGTCTGCAAATAGTTTGTCAGGCTATTTGCACTACAACCTTGGGTTGTTAATCACAGCTGATCCCAAGAGGACAGTGTGCTGCGGTGGCTGTCAAATAGTGTTGATCTGCCGTCATCACTGCCCACATGCTGCGGTTGTAACACTACCAGCGCTGTTTATGAAGTCCTCTCCAATGTGTCGTTCACACCTTCTCTCTCTGCGACTTGCCGGTTTTTTTTTGTTGTTGTTTTTTTTTTGGAAGACGAGCGGCTTGGCCCGATCACTGTCTCAAATTTGTTGTGGCAATATTAATTAATGATCAGCCCGTCACAGCTGTTTATAGTGAGACGGATTAGAAGTGGGGGAGATTAGACAAAGAAAGCAATCTGTTGAAGACCCGCCTCCTGACAGGGGTCACCTTCAGATGCCTCAAATCATATTTAATTTGCTGTGCTGGAGGCAGGGAAATGACTCCACTTGACCATTTTGTAGCCTTCTCTATCTGCGACGAGTAAGTGAATCAAATCACTTTGTCACATTTCATTTTCGATGATATCGCCACCGATGCAAGTATTCTGTAGGAACGCTTTGTTTACGTCCGCCATACCACTTCCCTGCTTTGAACCTGCCCTCTTTTTATGCTTTCTTGGTTCACTTTCCCCTTCATTAACCTTAATTGTCATTCAGCTCTGCCGCAGAGCACATTTCCCTAATCAAATGAACCTTAATCCAAGGTGGCAGAGTGCACCATCCTGACCACTAACCTCCGCGCTGTCCTTCCACAAGCACCTGCACCGACTCTCTCCCTCTCTCTCTCTCTCTCTCTGCAGCTGCACACATGTATCAGACTCAGACGACATGGCAACACTGCAGTGCCTTGTGACGGAGATGGAAGAGAGATTAAATGCCCAGTCGTGGCCCGAACAGAAGGCTAATCAGTCCACTTGGCGAAAAAGGTGGCGGGATTACGCCAACACGTTCTCATTGGCAAGACTAAATGTATTTTAAGAGGCAAGTTGGACCTTTAGGATATAATCCATCCCTGACTTGCTCTACTGCAGCTCTGCCATTAGTATCAACTCCCAAATTGGTTACCAAAGCACTTTCTGGCCAAGGCGAGACTGATTGGACACTATGTGTTTTTCGCCATCGATTAGCTGAATATTTTTAATGTTGTGTTTATACCCCTGCGCATGCATCGAAATTGTTGAACTTTTCTCCTTTAGCATTTGAAATGAAGAAGTGGAGAGTCTGGCAGACAGCGTGCGCCTGACTTTCAAGGAATTTTCCACAAAAGAGTGCTCTCTGGAACGAAACTGGTGCGGTAAATCCTCTTAAAATCGCTTTAGACACCGTGGCAGAAGGGGAGAAAGGAAAAAAAGTTGCTCCAAAGCAAAACGCGCAGGTTTGCGAGGCTGATGTCATGCTCCGGGGAAGGACACTTGCTGGTTTATTTTTTTTCAGGGATGGGAAAGGATGTTAATGCTGCACAACATGTGCCTGACACAATGGTGTCAATAAAAGCCTTCAAGGAAAGACTTTCGGGGAGGAGACTATTGAGATACCGTTTGCAGAACAAGAAATAAAATGTGGTGTTTTATCCAACCTATTACTGGTTACAGTTTTATTCACAACTGAAGATGAAATTGTGCTCACTGACGGTATAGGTCTGGAGAACTTAAATTCAAAAAGATGTGAGGTTCAATAGAATACAAACGAATAGACATTTTTTTTAAATTGCCAAAATAAAAAAAATAAGTTTCCAAACAACAAAATATAATTAGGATAGTTTTCTTTGGACGGAACTCTGCAGCTGAAATGATGTTTGGAATAGCATCAACAGGTGCCAGGCAATTTTGTAAGTAGCTTCCAATTTCCTCATGTTCCTCCAAAACTAGTTTCCTGGCTCTGATTGCAATTTGGGTATTTAGCTAAATGGCTACGACGCGGGCTCCGTGTTTTGTTTGTCTCTTTTTGCGATGAAGCAAGTGACTGAATTATTTCTTGTCAACACCGCGAGGCCATAAGACAATTTGCAAAATGGTCAATCAGTGTTAACCGTGTCCTGATGCGGATTTTGTTTCATTTGTTTTGTACCTTCTAATGCATGTCAAAAAGGCCAATAAACCAATAACATGATCCATTGTGATCTGTGATACATTTGCTTGTTTTGTAAATGCAGTGACAGCCCTTGGGGTCTTGGAATTCGAAATTTAAGTATATGCAGCGGGAGTTGTCAGTCATGACAGCACCTCGTATGTTTGGAGCGTGTGCCAAACAAACATAGCGAAACGAGCAAGAGAGCTAATTCCGAACTCACCTGGGGTAAATGAGGGCATATCTTCCTGCTGGTTTTGAGACTCATCCGGCCTTCAGGGGCTGTCCTGATATTGAAGAGGGCTTCAAGAGCACACTGGGCTGCCTGGGTCTTGGCCATCTTCTTGCTGCGACCGCAGCCCTCAAAAATCCGTCCGTCCACGCGTACCGCCATCACAAAGCTACGCAGTCGCCTGCCCTCGGCTCGCTCAGAAAGACAGGCGTAACGCAAGCCGGGACGGAGCTCATTGAGCAGGACCACGGCACTCTTGGGCAAGTTTGGCTCTGGAACAATTCCCCCTAACCGTTGCTGAGCTTGTACCATCAGGTCCAAGGTATGGCAAAGTAAGCGTCCGTGTCTGAGTAGCTCACTTGATAATAGCTGACTTTCTGCTTCTGAATTGCAAAAGGAGAGGCCGGCAGAGCACGGGGAAGATTCAAACTCCTTGAAAAGAGTGTCAGGGAAACCGGCTTGGTCCGAGGTGAAGTCAACAGATGGGTTTGAAATGTTTCCCATGGCGAGGTGGGCCTGAGGAGCGTTGGGAAACTGAATAAAGGATTTCAGAGCTTGTTCCGCAGCCCTCATCTTAGCTTTCTTCTTTGTGGGACCCGTTCCTTCAAAGGTCAATCCGTTCACCTCAACGGCAATGGAGAAAACAGGAGCGTGGACCGGACCCGTTTGCGACACCATGCGATACTGAAGACCTGGCCGGAGCTCATTGAGCTGAACCAACGCATTCTTTGGTACCTCGGACCAGGACAGTTTCTTATAGATCAGACGGAGTTGGCTCAAGTGGCCGTTGTTGTCTTCCTCCAGAGGCCGTTTTCTCTTCAGGCTAGAACTCCCACTTTTTGTGGAGTCAGAGCAGAAGCGCGATTGACACTCGGCAGATGCTAGGGAGCGATCCTCCAAGTTATCAACGTTGCGGTTTTCTTTCACCTCTGCGCTGCTGGTACCTGAAAAGAAAAAAAATGTACTTAATCAGTGCTGAACAAAATAGATCCAGGAAGTCTTTCCCGGCAGATTGAACAACTTGACATACGATGAAACGATAATGAACCAATCTCATACCACGGGGCTTGGTGCTATATAAGTCCCTTAAAATGTGGATGCTATCTGCCAAATCGTTCTGTAATCTGCCTCTAAATTGCTTGGAAATCCATGTTGTAAGTGAGAAACATTGGTCCCTGTGGCCAATGCAAAGTAGAAATCCGATTTGTAACGGGGGTGGGGGATTCCACCAGTGGCGGCCGCAGCGAGAAAGGATGAGAGAACTATCTGTGGCGTGCTTCATTTCACATTTCTCTCCTTCACGAGAGCAGAGGCTGAATGGCTGTGATGTGCTCTTCCGCTCTCATTACTGATGAGAAATGAACAAAAAAAATGGTTCGATCTCGCCCCCAAAGATTGCAATGCCGTGTCTTCTTTGACGAGAATTCCTTTAGCGCATTTGAAGGGATGTAGTAGCGTTGCAGTTCTGTAGACTGATTGATTGACTGATTGAAATACAATATTTCATCACCGCTTTCAGACCAGACGTTTTGGTCCAAATGGTGACAGTCCGGTCACTACGATAAATACCAAGTAAGAGAACGAGAGAAAAGCGACATCGTCTTACTTAAACTGTCCTCGTCCTCCGTGCTGCTGTTCCCAGGGCTTGTGTATTTGAAGGGAGGGATCAATGCTGACAGCATACCGACTTTCTCTGGAAGTGAGAAAAGGACGTATACAGTCAACATGAGCAAGGCAGCGCTGGCAAGGTTTTGATCGATTAACAAGGTAAGGTGGCAAGGTTTCATCGATTAAAAAGTCCTTGCTAAGTATTGGACCAAACTTGGGGACGCAGCTCATGGGATTGTACACCTGAGGTCTTTTTTGTCGAAAGCCTGACCAGGAACCTTCACTTTTGGTGATAAACTGCCCTTCTTATTAGAGCTAACCTGAAGGCAGCCGCTCTCTCCCGTTTCCCCCCCAGGGGACCCCCTGTAGCCCAGGTATGCGTGTTGTTTGCAGATTGAAGCCCTATTAGAGCAAACACTGAGTTGGGTGCTCTTCATGCGGTACTGAGCCGAATTGACAGACCAGTCAGGCTCCTTACACTCCCTCTGTGTTTGGAACATCAGCTAATCATCAATAAGAGAGATTTCAAGGAGAGGGAAGGATAGGGACGGGTTGCAGGAGGAATGACTTGAAATCGCTTTCAGACAATGTGCCGGTGGTCGACTGGTTAGCATGTCGACCTCACAGTGCAGAGGTGCAGGGTTCGATTCCAGCCTTCCCATATGGAGATTGCATGTTGTCCAGGTGCCTGCGTGGGTTTTCTTCGGGTACCCCGGTTTCCTCCCACATTCCAAAAACAGGCATGGCAGGTTAACGGAACACACGAAATTGTCCCTTGGTGTGACACAGAGCGCAAATGGTTGCTCGTCTCTGTGTGCCCTGCGATTGGCTGGCAAGCAGCTCAGGGTGTACCCCACCCACTGTGAGGTTTAGAAAATGGATGGATGGATAAATGCTGTATAATTTGGTGCAATATTACAGTGCAACAAACATGTTTGGGTAAGAGCATAAGGTTGTAAATGTGATTGGTCCTCGGGGAGCTCTTGCTCTCATCACAGCTCGATAGTACTCGAGAGGCAAACTGAGTCACTGACACGCACTGATATGCTCTAAACACGGAGGTTGCAAATGTGCTAGTCCTTAGGGGCCAACATCACAATACAGCCTTTTGAATTTTGACCTAATTATGGCCAAAAGCCAAATCCAAGCAGCAATTTGGACACAAATGACTCTCCCGACGACTGTTATTTAGACCACTTCCAAATCAGTCTCAAACATGGCTTTCCATATTCGGAGTTTTCTTAGAATTCCATGTAGTCAAGATGATTTGCTCACATCTGTTTCCTCTGCGTCACACTTTCCATTTAAGTACGCGTGCAATGTAAATGTCTTTCTTGAAGGAACAAAATGGCATTGTAATGCAGATGTATGAAACCTCATAGCTGGATAAAGCCATGATGTGCAGTCATTCTTAAACAGGTAACAGGTGGGGGGGGGGGGCATGAAGTGAGAAGAGGGGAGCGAAGCAGCGGGGGAGGGAAGAATGAGGCAGTCAAAGTTGTCGAGCTGGCTGGGGCGGAGAACAGGGGGAGAAAAATATGGAAGGAGCAAACTGGGAAGGCACGGACAGGAGGAGACAGGAAAACAAACCAAAACCGAACGGCTTTTTCTCATTACGGTCGAGGTGTGCTTGAGCCTAACCTGGCAGACATTGGGCGAGAGGCGGGGTATATCTTGGACTCATCGCCAGACGTGACATGAATCCCAAAATAGAAATCGGTATTGATCTGCACTAATGTAACGTTGAACTAAAATCCTAAAATGCCACCACTGATCGTCATTTCATTGCTTTACACGGTGCTGGCACAAGCAACGTTGCTCTGATTCATGAGCGGGCTACAGTGTGAACAACAGCAAAGGCGGGTTCTTGGAGTGGTTAATAGTGTGAAGGGTGATTGATTTTCCCATTGAGGCGGTGTATATTTTCAACCTCATCAATCTGAATAGACAATACAGAACCACACAATCATATAACGGCTGTTTTGAATATCGGTAAGCTGAGATGGAAAGAGGGAATTGGACACAAGAGCTTGTCTCATTGCTGTCAATGTATTGCTTTTCACATCTTTGTCTTTATGTTTTAAATACATGCTCTTATTTACACTTTTCACTTGCCTGCATTGGATATAAAGTCAAGTGGATCTGTACAAAACAACAGAAGAAAAAAAACATCTGTTTTAAAATAAAGTAGCAAGGCTCTATCCTAGGGTCAATAAGGTGACTGTACGTTTTGGAGAAGCAACTTTCGATTGGGCAGTCTGACAGCAAAGACTTCCTTTGGTGCAGAGTTCATCAAAGGTGTCGCGCCTGATGTGGACTCCGTTACCTTGGGCGCCCTTCACAGTATCTCTCGTCCATTCCTCCTCATTCATCAGAATGAATGAAGGAGACAACGCATGCCGATAAAGTCTCAGCTCACTGCGTCCATCCCCTCGGCGCACGGCCGTGACGCAGACGGACGCGCTCGCGCTCGTTTGTTTCCACCAACGTCGGGAGAAGCGAAGGAGAGCCTTGGCACGTGGCCACGGGTGCCCGGATAGTGACAACAATTTGATGTGTGTCCGTTCACCACGTGAATGACTCCTTGCTCTTCCTGTATCCGTTATGAGGAGAGGGTAATGAGCCTGAGCAGATTTCCCCATGGCTCCGCACAACGAATGGGTCAGATGAGTGAAGGCAGATGCGACTGAAACAGGCTGCGGCGGGGGGGGGGGGGGGGGGGGGGGGGGTCATTGACTGAATTTGTCTCTTGCTCTTTGCCTCCACTCTCTTCATCTTGTTTGTGTTTGTCTGCAAACCTCAAATTCACAAAACCACAAAATGAGAGGCTGCCTTGCTCCTCCTCCCCTACGCCACTCCTCAAACATTTAACAGATTTTTGTCACATTTAAGTATCGAGGGGAGCAAACATGGTGTCTTGAGCTGGGAGTCATGACAACACGTTTTGTGCTGCAGAAGTCTTCGAAAATATAAAAATATTTATTGCCTTGAATCACTTTTTTTTTTTTAATTCTTCTTTTGTGGCTGGCAGGTTTTGCTTCTCGTGTAATCACGTTAAAAGCGATGCATGAAAACCTTTGAGGCTTGCGAACCATTAAATGTGTGTGAAATCCCCGTGTTTGCATTGGGGGGGGAAAAAAATCCATGGACGTTTTTAAAATAGCATTTGCCAGAAAACAAAACAGGGAAAAAAGAAAATGTGGCAATACAAATTATATTAAATATATACATATATATATATGTATATATTATTTTTTTTCTTCCCCCCCAACAGCACAGAAGACCTTAGGCTTAGAGTGATGCGGCTGGTTTCAGATAAGAACAAACTTGAAGAAAATTGGATGATAAAAGCTTTTTAATGTCACGCGTTCAGAAATACGGTGTTCAAAATAGCAATACGATATGAATTTTTCACACCATGTTTCATTGATGTTGTGCATCTAGCCTTGTCAAGTGAAAGTATGCTGCCTCTTGGACAATGTGAGCGCAAAAGCTTTTAGCGCTGGAATAGAGGGCTCTCAATAATAGTGGGTTACAATGCCAAAAAGCCTTTGGGGGCAAAAGGTACTTCTTAAAAATGAGCAGAATTGCAGTAGAAATATAAAATTGTCCGTAAAGAAAGTTGGCTCAAGAAAGAAACAAATATTTTCATTTTTTTTTTTTTTTTTTGCCTTGGTCTTTTTGGCAGTCAAGAGCCAACAGGAACACAAAACAAATCATGATCTGTCCCTGATAAGTGGCAGCTGTAATGCACACTCCTTTCCCTGCTCAACAAAATGTATTATTGATGTCGGCTGTCATCCATGAGAATGAGTCATTTACAAGCCATCGGAAGAATCCGAGGACTCAAACCCGGATCAACTTTGTCGCATCGCTCCGACGTATTTACAAGGCACAGCCAGGAGGATAACTCTTGGTCGTCACGACACAAAGCAGGTCAGTGATGTGTCTGCCGCTGCTTTGTTGCACATCTCGCTCTGGCTCCCGTGGCACCCGCAACATGCACGGCATTGTCATCGACACCAAAGCTCTTTAAAGCGTGTGACTCACTTCCTCTTCTCACTTCTCATATTCATGTTCAGAGCGGCTGACCGTTAATAAGGATTGTCAGTCCAACGCAAACCTCCACCGAGGCTCAAAAGGGGCAATGGAAGTGCTAGTATGGCCCTCGTCGTCTTCCATTGCTTGCTTGCTGTGTTTCAGGCTTGTGTACCTTTTTTTTTTTTAATATCTCAGTTTGTGAGATTTGCGATATTGCATACACATTTAGAAAAGTGTATTCCGCTTCATCCTGTGATATCAAGCGTCCATCTCACAATATGACAGAACTAATCTGACTAGCTGGCACTTTTGCGTTCCATAGAAACTGCCGCGCTGTTGGTTTAGACAAAAGCACAGATGGGACGTGGCCACTTTTTATGCCGGCTGTTCCATATCGCAGAGCCCGGCACATCTGGAAGGCAGCGAAAAGCATCTACGCGCTAATTTGTTTGTCACTACAAATTGAAGGTACGATCTGTCATCCTGCCATGCTTTGGTTGCGGCGCCACGTTTGAAGAACATGGCTAGTCAGAAGTTTATGGCGGCTGGGCCACAGGAGACTTGCTCGCATGAGCCATCTGACGGTTGGAATGAAGAGGCTCAAAGGCCGGGATTGTGTTGGGGAAAAAAAAAAAAAGAGGTACAGCTGAAGTTCTTGAGCTCAGTGAAATGTACATTTAGAAGAGAGGTCAATAAGGTCAATAAGAACATCAGTGATAAGATCATTGAATGTGTCGTTTCAACATTTCACCCAGTGAGTGGTGGGAATGACTGAAAGCCTTTTCTGTTTTAAGGGTATTTAATATGTACAGTATCTTACATACATCTTTCTTAAGATACATTGGAAAGCAGAATTCTACAAGTGAAACTGGAAACGTGGTGCCTTTGACTGAAATGTTAATGACTGCGCCGGTACAAAGATGTATTTTTTTTTCAGGTAAAAAAAAACAAAAAACACTTATCTGTTGACAAGCACTTTCCTGGACTACTTAAGAACAAATTAATATTGCAGGGGAGGATTGTCGCTATGGTAATAGAAGCTGCAAAGAGACTTCGGAGCACTCCACATCTCAGACTATTAACTTTAAGCTTTATTTAAATTGAAAAAGCAAACGCAGCCGCGTCCCTGCTGTGAGCACGAACCACCCACTTTGCTTGAAGAAACTGGCAAATATTGTCCAATTTTTGGGAATATCCAAAGTGATGCTGGTACTTACATCTTGCAATTGCACAAGAGAATGTTTGTTTTTTTTGTCATGCAGCATTTTGAAAAGTAAAAGTATCGAACATTTAATTGAATGACGATCGACTTTCAACGTAGAACATGTTTGCGAGAGGCATTTACTGTCGTTTTTTTTCTATGATCAGACAAGGGAGCCCTATAATTTGGAATATAATCTGGCAAAGGTATTTTAAGGTCAAAAATCACAAGACCATTTGTCTTTAAGGAAACCAGCCAGGTCAAGTCAGTCCTCCCCTAAATGCAGAACCCGACGCAGAACCGCAAAGTCTTCCTTCCACAAGCCCACTTTTTGCACATTGGTTGCGTGTGTCATTCAAGGAGGGTTTTACCGGTGCAAAAAAAAAAAAAATAGCATTCACATGAATAACCGAATGAGCAGAGAGATAAAGACAAAGAAAAAAAAAAGATCCACAGTATTTCGCCTTCTTTTTTTTTTTTTTTTAAATTGTCACAACCTTCTGAGACGTGGCTTAAATAATGAAATGGTAAAACGGGCGCCTTCAGACGTTCTAAAAGCGTTTTGCTGTATTTCTTTAACTAGGTGTCACGAAAGTGAAGGTGTGTTGTCTGCTACGTGACAGCTTTAATACTGGCTGTTCTCAAAAGTCGAGTACGTCTTTAATCTTTAATTCCCTCGCCACTTCCTTCGTGAGTCTTACTTTTTGTTAAGTCACTTCTTGGGCTACTTATGTCCAGGATTATTTTTAATTTTTTTTGGGGGGGGGGGGTACCTCAACTCCAATCAAGATGCCTTAAGTTGCCTTCCAAAAGGCAAATGCTCAACATGGAAAGGGTTGAATCAGGATTTCCAACCCTTAAAAAAAGCCGCAAGGTGTACAGATTTTAGATACAAATTTAGTATTGACCCATGAATGGGTCTCATCATCATGGATGTTTTTATTTGGTACTTTGTCAGTTTGAGGTATCGGATCAAAGGAGACACAGACGGACAAACCATAATGTCAGTCTAACGTCAAATTCAGTTTTCTCGCATGGATGGGTTGAAGGGCGAGCAAATCAGAATCCAACAATATAAATTAAGGTTGATTCATTTCGTTCACTCGGCTTCGTTCATTCCTTCAATGCTCGCAGACGAAAATATGGCACTGGGGTAGTACTGACTATTATTATCTCTGTGAAAATCATGTTTTAAGTCCTCAAAATTGCTTCCATTCATGCAATCCTGACATCTTTCACTCGCACACACACACACACACGGGCGCGTACACACACACACTTCTGTGAGCCATTGCTACCTTCCCACCACAGTCGTGCCTCAATAAATTAGAAGTAATCATGATGCACAGAGAGGTCATTATAGACACGTGCAAATTTGAATGGGCACACCGGGGGCTTCATTTGCACAACATTCACTTCTTTTGACTTTGAAGTGCATGTCACACCTGACCTGAAGTAGGAAAACTCGTGTACGGCTCACTTCCACTTTTTCAAGTAAAAGATGCTAAATTATTTCCCATATAGTCCCAGAAATGTCATCTGACGATGTCCTCGGCCCGGATCGAAACCGACCTGGAACCAATGTGTGTGTGGAAATTAAAAGTACGGAAGGATTGTTGATCGTGTCATTGAACGTCAGACTTTTAGAGCAATTTCTTTGAGAATTTAGCACAGGGTATATCTTGGAAAATGAGATGGTATCTACTTTTTGTGGAAAGCAAAGCTTTTTGCTTACGGTGCATGACCCAAAACAGGCAAGTCCATGGAATGGAACATCGGCTTAGTATTGCTCTAATAGCCTCTGATGGGTATAAACAAACCGAGCTTGGCAGTGGTACACAACATGGCTGTGTGTACTCGAGAGCATGCTAAATGCTCTCTGACACTAATACAAGCCACTGTCTGTTTAGATCCATACGACCGAAAAAAGGGGAACGCGCTTGTCCTTGCCCAGAGTCCAACTGTCTACTGGGTGTGTTAGCATGCCGACGTAATTTACGAGGAACATGTGTTAGGTCTGAACGCCACTGGGGATATTATTTGTGTCCAATGTCTTACTCACCGTTAACACGACCAGTAACAAATCTGATATAAGGCAGGAGAGTTCGATCGATGCTGGCCGCCTCCTTTTACTTTACAACTCTCACGCCAGACTATAAACTAAAAGTGATCGACACTTGCAGTTCCTTTGCCCATCCGATTGTGGAATCCACACTTTTGACCTAAGAGCCTGCTCTTATTAAATCAATCAATCAATCAAATCAAATTAGCATTAGCGTCCTTACTTCATGTCTTCATTTGAGTGTGAGAATATAAATATATATCCCAACAAAATATAAATATGTATCCAAACAAACAAACATGTATGCTCACATTCACAGCTGCATCCATGACACGCTGCTTTATGAATTCTCCCTTTGCTCTTTGGTTCTCCACTTGAGTTGTATTGACCCATCATGAATCCCTTTTCATTATGTTGTGTTTTCACCTTTGTGTAATCATAGAAGTATTAAATCCCTGTTGAACCAAGGATTTCCTCTCCCTCCCAGAAAAGGCTCACAACAGAAATTCTATTGGCATTGTTCCCTAAGCACTGGCACGTAATATTAACACAGCCATCATGCCGTGCTGTGTTCAGATATTGCGGTCAGAAAGCGGGATGCTTGTGACGACGTTTTCAAGCTATTTTCAACCGTAATCGATCAAACGGTCAACAATTGCTTGCCTACCAATCCACAGTCTGCCCTCTGTCTCTCTCAAACCTTTCGTATAAGAACATTGTGGCGCAATCCCATGGTTGTACGTTGACCTGAACAGGACGAGAAACTGGATCTTATTTCATGAACCTCTTCCTGAAACCAAGAAACGAGAGTATCCATCTTTAAATCTGCCGTGGCACTTCCGGGTGCCGCGGGGCATGTTCAACTGTTGTCCCTTACGACAAATGTCAAATTCAAAGGCGCGAATGTCGGCACTGATGCTTTGATGACACAACATCAATCGCAATTTTTCTATTGTCTCGTCGTTTGGAGTAACTGGCAGAGGTGGGCATTCGCTCAGGACCGACAGAAAGTCCGTCACTGACGGATGCCCATGTTGCTGAGAACTAACCATAGACGAGAAACTACAAAAACAAACCGACGGACTCGCAGACTGGTGAAATGTACCGACGGAAGCGATGGCAGAAGCGCGGTTGAAATAACATGACGGACTGACCACCCGACGATTACCAGTTCGGTTTGGCTTGAAAGAAAATCTGTTATATTGAAGGACAACGGTTACACTTTTATGGTATCAAAATATTAATGGCGAATTGAGAAGGTTTTCTCCGTCGCCTCGACTTACAGAACATTCCTGTTCATCGGTTTGCAATGCCCGGTTAAATTTCAGCCCGATGGCTTTGTGTTGCCATGTTTCATTGCCTGGTCAAACCGTGCCTTTGCCTCCAGCGGAGAGCCCCCATCTGAGTCACATGTCCCTGGAAGCAGCTTCTCGACTTGGCTGCACGGCACCCTGCCTGTCAAACCGGCTATCGACCTATCAATCTGCGAGTGTGTCCACCTGCATGCGGCGATAAGGAGCTGTGGGTGTCTGTAGCCCTGACACCAGCTGATTTATGCCGGCCCCTTCCCTTCAGGAGTCCAGTTAGTCCGAAAATCACCAGTAACTCATGCTGCTCTTCTGCAAAAACCGCTGTGACTTGTTTATTGCAACATTTCGACCATCTTGCATTTCTGTTTGAATGCGTGGCGAGATCATGGCATTTTAACTTACAGTCAAAATATGTATACATTTAAAATGGCAAATGACTTGATTATTAAGCTGATAAACGCTGTTTAAGTTTTTCACTGTGCCTAATGCAGAGCTTTAAAAAAACCAAACAAAACAGGTCAGCTGATCACCTTTCGACATGAGATGCGCATTCTCCAATTTCAAAGATTGCGTGCAGTAGTCACATAATCGCCGATATGATCCCCCTTGATTAAACATGACATTTTTAAAGCCTGGTGTATCATCATTCCTTTTTTCTTGTCGTGCTGGTGCCAAGTGACTCTGAAACGATACAGTCATAATGAGACAACGAGCCTCTGCACGGTGTTTGGGCTTCCGCATGACTCTGATAGAATATCGTACTGTATATTCAACACACCCAGAGTCTGTTTGCTGAGATAATTAAATTCTCAAAGGATGTGAGGAGATGCAGCACGTAAATTAATTTGAGCTGCAGCAACAGAAAGGATTGATACCCCTTATTCACTCCCAGAACAAATAAATTGGATGTTTTTTTTAATTAATTACTGTTCCAGTGCCATTAAACAGCATCACTTAACAGATGACTATAAAACAGAGTCAACACTTTTGATGTGTTACGACGACGACGTAAATTATCCCTTCTTACTAAGCCATCAAAGCTTCCACACAAACATTACCCCGAAAGAGGTTATGAAGAGGAAACTGGAACCAGATTATTTCTAATTTGCTGACCACTTGCAGGTTAGCATAACATTACAGTCAGGCTAAAAGACTGTACAGTGAAACTTTGTCATTAGAAAACCTCATGAAGTCATCCCTCGTGTTTGGAGATTTGTTTGACATGCACCACATATAGTCTTTGCCACGAGAACGGAGGCTAACTGAGGCTGTTCTCTTTTAAGACAGAATACACCGTGAGGTTTTTAGGTTCAGATAAGGGACTATTGTTGGGGATATTTAAATACTAATAAACCTTTGTCATTTTGATCACAACACGCTGTTGGAAAATAAAAGCGGTGCGCGAACACACAGTAGTACCACGTTTACAAGGAAGGATATCAATGTGACACATCCCTGAATGGCCCTTTGTCTTTTCTATTTATTAGTGGCCTTGAGCGACACTGTATAACAGATGACTCGACGCCACAGCTAAAGGCCCTATTTTTTTTTCCTCCCCCCTCAAGTTTGGCCAATGATTGTAATTTGGGTGTCAGTGAAAGCAGTGATTTATCATTGGCGGGCTTACTTAGCGGGCAACAAGCGAGGTGCTATTCATCTCTGTAGCAGACAAACTCAGTCAGACAGACGCCGTTGTTGCCAGGGCCACCGTTGTGACTGATGCGGCCGGTGAAAAATAAAGTACTGGAGACAACACTCTACATGTGATGAGTTCCAATTTTCCTGATATACTGGGCTAGAAAAGCCCAGTTCACTCAGAGCGAAAATGGGGCTCTAACATTTTTTCCCATTCTGGAGGAGGATGCCTCATGAAAGTGAAATATCGTTATTTTTGGGGGGAGGGGTCAAAAAAAAAAAGTTGATGTTTTGATTGACATTTCCACTCCAATCCCACAGGTGGCAGTAATGCACTTTATACAATACTCAAATGAATACAATTTCAATTACAGAGGAATGAAGTCTGCTTTTTTCCCCCCAGTGTTAAGTTACAAACGGTACCATATTATTTCAATATGATATACGAGCGCATTCATAAATACACATGCTACTGTATCGGTCCCCTCCCGCACCCATCTGGTTTGTTCTGCGCTGCCAGGCTGAAACACCAGCCTGCGCTGCTGATAACAAAGACGAACCGCTTGCTTCCCTGCAGGTGAAAAACAAGCTGAACACCCAGATATCGTGGTTCGTGCAGCATGCTGAATTTACAATAAAACCTCTGTGGCATCAACATAAATCTACAGCATGTGCGTGTCCGGGATATGCATGACTTAATGCCCTAGTATGAATGCCAGAACATATATTCGTTTTAGAGGGAATACAGAGACACAGTGGACGGTAAGCACTTATTATTCAGCAGTAAATGAGGTCAAATACAATTCTTGCAAAATTGTAATATTTGATGAAAATATGATACTGATGTCACGCACTATACAGTTTTTTTTTTTTAGTAGTAGTATTCAGATTTAGCGATGGTTAGCTACTTTTTACACTTTAGCTAGTAATGACACAGTCGTTATCACCAAGCATTAAAATTTGATGTGCTTTGTATATTGAGCGAAAATACAGTAACCTATGCACTGAGTGAAATTCATGGCAACTCGGAGAAAGGGACGTCAGATACATGCCCGCTCACCTGAAAGACCGCAGCATAATTATCCGCCTTCATTGAGGCTGGAGAGAGACATGGACGGAGAAACGTGCGATTGCATCTGCAGTCCGTCGACTCATGTGAGTTGTATCAAAGGAAAAAAAGTAATTAAATCGTTTGAGGATGTCATTGGAAATGAGGATTCTATCGTATGATGCCCGGAGCTTATCGTGTGCGCGTTTGTAACAGACGTGCCACTGTGCAGTGGAAGACGACACCTCTGTTGTGCGTTTGTTAGCCGACGCAGCTAGTCGCTCCTCATTAACCTTCGGAAAGATAAGCCCCTTTTTTTTAAGCCATGTTTGAGCAGCCTGTGTGAAGTATCTCCCACTGATATACGGCTAGCCAACCACCACGAGCATCTTTCCCCTCATCTTTCACATTCATTACTCCTCTTCCGTCATCTCTGTCAGATTACCAGAATTAAATTTCAATTTTAATTACAGGCCGAAATATCTCCCCGAATCTCGCACCTGAGCCACGTTGAATCAGGCAACAAGCATTCTGGGATGGCGTGCCGTCGCGGGCTGCTAACAAGGTTAAAAGGTGCACAGTGTGTGTAATGGGAAGCAGAGGAACTCACTGAGCAATCGTTAACACTATATTAGGTACTCTCCCTCTTTGTCTCTTGCCATGTTACCTTCCTATTTTCCCAGTGAAATACACAGAGCGCCTTGTTAGAGGCACCAGGCTAGAAGTAATGTAATTTAGCTAAGTGGCGAATGCGGAGGTGCCAGATGTGTCTTTGCGCTGGATGCTGTCGGCTGCCCCGACGCAGCAAGCGCAGAAAGCTAACGCTGTTACCTGAGCTGTGTAAACCAATAGGCCTTATTTTAGCAGCAAACAAAAAAAACCTGCACTTCTTCGCTGTTGTCCGATTGTTCAATTGGACCAAAACATATGATTACTTTTTTTTTTTTTAACACTGGAGGCACAACAGAATCATTTTGAAATAAACACATAAAATCTGCTCATTCACCTTTGCACTTGAGAAACTTTTGCTACTTTGAAAAATGGTCAAAAAATCAATCTATACATTAAAAAAAAAAAAGTGTTTCCTCTGCAAATCGTTTTGTGGTGTTTGATCGACAAGGTGAGCCGCTGCCTATCAAGAGAATAATCACTGAGTCTGCACTCTCCAAGTACGACTGAGCAACAGTAGATCCCCACATATGCTCTTTGTCTCAAGCTGCAGGCGGTGATTTTACCGGGAACAATGTCATGCAGTCGGTAATACAATTACGCGTGAGAGGACTTCGGGATGTCGAGGATGGTGAAAGGGGTTTTGTGACAGGATTTCACGACTATGAAAAGAGATTTTCTAATTAAGCAGTGGTGCATAATGGAAGTCTTTGAGCTTTCCGCTGTTTGAAATTGTGTGGCAATTAGATCATCATCTACGTTGTATGTGGAAAAACAGTACAATTAAGAACCACATCATCAACATTGTGCACATCATTTATTTTGAGCCCTTATTATACGACCATTGCACGGCAACACTCGCAGATAAACCAATATCAACCTGATTATTGATTGACTGCAAATATATTTTCTTCATCTATCTATGCCAGCACCATATTGTGACACTCAGAACAATTAAATGCTTTACCATAGATGGCAGAAGCCACAACAGGCCATGTGTCCAAGGTAGGAACCCAAACAAAATAAATACAATAAATTGCATAATGCTGGAACAGGATGAAAGAAAAGTACAAAAAAAAAGGGCAAACATTTTTAATTATATTTGTTTTGAGGGCACCTTTAGCCTTTTTTTGAGTGGAGGTGGGTGACATTTGACAATCTAATTTTGGAGCAAAGTAAACCAACCGATGAATCTCAGCAAGAGCAGCACTCATCTGACACACGTGGACCGTAGAAAATGGATGCGTCCGATGTGACGATAGCAAAATATTGACAACCACTTCATTTCTTATGCACCAGTCCATGCTCAACGGCACTGCAACCGCAGAAACAAGTGTCGAATTCCTTCCATCTGGTTGTGTCAAATCGAAAGTGAACACTTAAAGGAGGACATTGAAAACTACAAAATGACTTACAAGTCAATAAAACTCATTTCTTCCAACGTAAATGCTCAGTGAACCGAGCCGCAGCCTCTCTGAAGCTTGGCGGTAACCGTAGCAACTGCAAACAATGCCAGCAGCTTCTCACACCAGCAAGTCCTTGATTGCAAACTCTGCTCCCGGATTTATAAACAGAGAACAGAGATTGACATATTCTCTTTGTTTCTCTGCACTGAGCTCCACACACACACACACACACACAAAAACAGTCAAAGAAGAAGTGCGCTCACAGAGCTCCGGCCTTTGCAATGGCTTAAACGCTTTTTCACTTGCCCAATAAGCCACGCGGTGACACGTGCAAACTTGCTCACACTTTTTTGCCCATTGAAGTAACTTTGGCGGCGAGTGAACAGCGCGTCCCAAAAATTAACACACTGGACGCTGGAACCTACAACTTGAGATTCAACCAATATTTCCTGGCCAGGTGTGTGTTTATAATAACAGGCAATTATTTTTATTGACACTCGAGCCCGCCACACTGTCTTTTCTACTCATTTTCCATTTGCTCAGCCGTCTGTACCATCTCTGATGCAGTTTTTGTCGTTGAATGGCAGGAGACGGTGACGAACCTAATGAACCGCGCGCTTTCATGCCTTAAATATCAATTTTGTTTTCCATTTGTCTCGTTAGAGCGAACTGTCATATAGTGTTGTTCGTGCAGAAGCTCACCACCTGCCTTTTTACGCACACCTTGAAATTAACACCTTCTTTCGGGTTTCACAGTCAAGCGAGGGGAAGCAAATTCCTCGACTCCCCAGACAATATTATCTCATATGCACAGACAAATTACCTCTTTGTTTTAAGGACATGAGTATTTTTTTTTTTCTCCCAAAAGGAAACACACACATACACACGAGCGCACAGGCACATTATGAAAATCCCTCCATAAATAGGAAAAATAAAGCACTCAAAGGGAAGCTAAAGTGGCACTTAGAGATACTCGGGCTAAGAAATTCTCTCATTAAATGGATCGCCCTCTCGCTTGCCTCACTGCAGAACAGATGAAATGAAGGTTACACTGTCCTCTCTCATGGCCGACATCCCGATGCCAGAGCTAATTGCATAATTTGTTTCAGAATTAAAAGCTAATAGCAGTCCCTTGTAGGCCCCAGCCAGCCCTCGATCTCCTTTCCCACTCGCACAGCCGCACGTTGTCTTTTATCCTCCCATCATGTTTTTTTCCCCCATGTTTTAAAATGTGTAAATACCGGTGCGAATGATGAACTACAATGTCATCGTTTGGTTGCACGAAAAAGCTCATCTTTGCACATAAGCTCATTGAGAAAGTTCCTGAACAGGTTGCAACAAACGGTGAGCGAGCCCGTGCATGTGACAGTAACCTTCATTTTTTCCATGTGACTTGTAAAACCGAACCCAAACGACGAGGAAGACGGGTCAAAAGATCACTCGGTAAGTGTAGTCCAGTTCTGCACCTCTACAAACCACACGCCAAAATATTCAACGCATCGCTGACACTATCAGTCAAACAAAAGAATGATGAAGGGAATATTTGTTTTTGTACATTTTTTTTTCTTTTCCCAAAGGTCATTGAAAACCTGGCGGCAAGGCAGGTGTGAATTACTTGACGCAGGCTTGATTGCAAAGCGCACAAAGGTCGCCCTGGTAAATATTTAAATATTTTCCTGTCACATGGCTTGACCCGGGTAGTCAATGATCTGTATCTGGCTCTCACTTCTCGCTGATGCATACAGCATGCAAACGGAGCCCCGGGCACAATTCTTAATTAAGTTCCTGCTCAATGTGCAACCTTCATCCAACGTCACTGAAACAAAAAGGAAGAAATAATAGAAAAGGCAGCCCTACCTCCTGCACCCTTTGTAACATTTAGGAAATAACAGCTACTCGATGAACATACCTCATACCTTTGCCTGGAATGTGATTATGACCTCAGGTCACCGTTTCTATTATGCTCGGTAATAATGTTCCCGTGCATTGATCCAGTCTGTACATTTAAATTTGACAGCTCCCCCCCCCCCCCGGTAGGAATGTGAATACATTATGCAGTGATATTAAAAGAGAGGTGAAACATCAAATAAAACGTTTTTTGAAAAAAAAGTACGTACTCAAAATGTGTGTGTGATCTCATTATTCCTAAATGCAGCCGAATTTGCCACGCCATTGTAACCTTTCGAGAGTGGCAGTAAAGCGCGCTGCCCGCCCTGACTATCTATGTGTTTCGTACAGCATGTGTCGTGTCACTTCCCTTTCTGCAGCGCTACCTCCCCCAACCTGGCCGGAGCAATATCAGCGGAACCAGACTGCACGTGACCCAGCTTGAACTCATTTCGTCTAAATCCGTATAAGACACGCACACACATGCACGCGCACGGGGCAGCTAACGGCGAGTTAATAACAGTCCTACCTGCTTCCCAGAGTCAGCAGCAGCAAAGAGAAAGAGGAGGGGGGGGGGGGAACAATTGTAGATATGAGTGGCAGCACGGGTCGGGGAAATACTTCATGAAGCACAAAGGTTATAAAACACAACATACTGTATAGATGTGGCTTGATAATAAGAAACCACTGTTTAAAAAAAAAAAAAGTTGAAAACGTACAAGGTACAGTCCAGGCTTCCCGTTCTGCCTCACCCCGTCGGTCATTGTTTGGTTAACTGTTCCTCTGGACAGGTTGTAACCGGGAAAGTCACTTTCATGTGTGTTGTCAATATAATTTGCTTGTGGGACTTTATAACCTTGACAACAATCTTCCCTTCCATTCTGCCTGTAGCGGTTTTGCTCAACTCTAACTTGTTGCGAGACTCCCCGTCCCAAAAATGAATATTTATCGGCCGATAAACAAGCATTTGATGAATGATGAATTTGCCTCGCATCAGGCAAATGTTGATGATGATGATTGGTTTTTGAGTGCAAATAGAAGCGGGACATTTGAATCGAGATTTGAGACAGTCTACCGCGATTGGCATGTAGGTTATCGTTCAATTGTGTGTCAGCCTCCTAAAGCATGTTTTCCTTATCGGCGTTTAGCACATTGATAACGCCAGAGAACAGCAAAATGTCATGGTTTTGCTGAAGGCAGGCCAATATGTCTCTGATAAACAATCTCTTGCAAATAATGCAGTTTATCTGGTGCAGATGTAGTGAATGGACTACTGTGTATTCAATCCAGATGCATTTACAATGTTTTTCTACATCTATATGAATTTGTTATGTAAAGGTCATGCAATTATGAAATCATCTTTTTATGATTATTTATGTATTTATTTTTGGGGGTGGGTGACAAAACCCTTATTACATAAATCGTTACAGTTCAGTATATTGCAAGTGGTTGGCCCATTCATTTTGCAAAGAGGCCACATGAGAAATTGGAACGCTGGCTGAGGGCCGAACCGGCATGCTAACCTCAACTTTGTCTCTATTGTTTTTCATTTATATCTACAAAAATCAAATTGTTGGAAAGGTTATGAAATATAGCGAAACTGTGACTTAGTTAGGAACACTTCAGACACAAGTTGTAGCTCTTGTAGCTCGCTTGCATGAGCGTTCACACTCATGCACATAAAATAAAATCACAACTTTCAAAATAAAAGCAGCACATATTTTACATTTTACTTTGTCTTCACAGTCACGGGCAAGGCCGATCAGAGATTGTGGGCGGGGCTTATGTGGCTCCCGGGCTGTCCTTTCCCCAAGTCTGGGATATTGTGTGCTGCCCCTTTGTGTTGTGATCAAACATAACTCGAAATTGTTCAATTGTTCAATCCCGAATGTATCACGAGACGACTTGCAAGATGATATAAAAGGTGGAGCAAGAGAAGATGTATTATGACTGTGAGGAGTGGGGAAACCGAAGATTTTTGGCTGAGGCTACAAACACATTGAAACAGGCGTGAGTTGTCAAGCTGAACAGCAGCTTGCCGTCAGCCTTGCCGTTTGTCTGTCACATGAATGATTCCGTTTTGACCAGATGTGGATCACATATGTACTAACATGTGGCTTGCCTCAAGACAAAACAAGACAAAAATTCGTCCTCTGGTCCAACTGCCTTGTTTGCTTATCCCAGCTGCTCATCGGGCAATATGCAGGATACACCCTGAACCCTGAACCCTGCCTGCCAGCCAATCGCAGGGCACACACAGACGAATAACCATTCGCGCTCACACTCACACCTCGGGACAATTTCGAGCGTTCCATTAACCTGACATGCATGTTTTGGGAATGTGGGAGGAAACCGGAATCAAACCCTGCATCTATGCACCGTCAGGCCGACGTGCTAACCAGTCGTCCACCGCGCCGCCGCCCGATACCCATTGTCTGCGACACGGCGCATGATATTGCATGCCCGTTGCCCTTGTTTTGCACACGCAGTTGCAAGATTATCTCCGAGGCGAAAGCGTAGCGAGTCGTGTTTGTACCGTTTGAGACCATTTCCGCACAGATGTTTCAGCGCTGTCGTGAATAACTCTCTCATGATTTGATTGGCAGGCCAAGTTAGATAGCGACGCGGCGCTATAATTACCGACAGTGAAGCTCGTATGCACAACACAAACAGAAGCCGACACAGATATCTACGTTGTGCTGCTCAACAAAGGCAACATCCTAAGAGGTGTGCTAACGTTATTCAATCACGCCTTGGTTGAAGTTTCGCCCCTTTCTGGCAGGAACACGCTTGTGTCAATTTGCTTCTTTTTTTTTAACTTTTCATGTATGAGGGAGCAATCAAAACAGAATTTTAGGAAAATAAAAATCTATCTTTTCACCACACAACTCTGTACTTTAAACACCCGATGCACTTTCAGACTGCACTAAAGATCTGGCGGTATGATATGACAAATGATGAGAGGTGCGCTATTCTGTATGTCGCCAAGTAAGCAAGAGCAGGAGGAAGGCCCATTCTTCTGCCATCTGCTCCACACAGAGCCACAGTTGCCTCTTGCTCCCATTGATTTCAACTGCCTGGAGGAGCAGCCAACGCCAAGCCAAGCAAGCCACAAGGAGGAGCATTCAGGTGCTGCCAACGCTTTCACCAGATCACTTGGAAAAATAAGGAGGCCAAAAAGTAGATGGATGACAGCGAAAACAAGCGAAGCAATAATGAGCTGTTAAGAATGCATGATAGTTGGTAAGACGTTTGTTTGTCGTTTTTGTTGAACTTTATGCCATCATCGAAAACACAACAAAACCCAACTGGCTAATTAAAATCGGTTTGACACGTCCATGAAAATGTGTCGTTATTCTGTGAGGCCAGGAGATGAGGTCAAGCATTGCAGTTGGGGAGTCCAATTAAGTCGGTTTGTACGCACTCAGCCAATCAGCCAAACAGCATCGAATGGACGGAATAAAATAGCAAGAAAATCACAGATGCACTCATCGAAAAGCATCGGGAATAGCTAACAGAGAAACTCAGCCACACATTGCACATGGTAGACATTGCCGAATTAATGGACAAAGTCATCGATGACGGGGTTGGATGATGGAGACGGCTCTCCAAAATAAATGTGGTCGCACTTCAACTCATTCCAAAAATCTTGCCATCAAAATAAACCAACACAAATGTAAAGCGAATTGCAGAGTGAACAAAGAAACAAACAAACAGCTGGCTCCTGACAGCATCTCCTTGCAGCGCGTCTCTTTAGCAGACGCTTCATGCGTGACCACTGTCATGCTATTAACTTGGGAGCCGATGAATAACAAAGGAGGATCAAGTTGTCGCTGTTACAAAAATGACAGAATGAGACAAGGCCGATGCTGGGGCAACATGCAGGGATGCTCACAGTTTGAAGAGGGGAAAAAAACTCCCCCATTCTTTCTGCCAGATGTGTTACGACTGCTGGCTCTAACAGCCGTGGGCTCCACTTTCAGAGGATTGCATTAACAGTTACTAGATATCCAACACCGTACTATTATTATGGCTGAAGTCATAATATTATTCGTAACGTTGGTGCTTTGGTACGTGACCGTAGGTCAAGGTTCATGGCTGGTCAGCGGCAGTCAGTATGTAATTGAAAGAAAAAAAAAAAACCAAAAGCTGAAATTCCCCCCAAATGTCTGGGTAGATATTAAAAATCAAGATTCGTGAGGAACAATTGGGCCCCGACCAATTCCTGATTGGTTAAGAGGCATGACACAAGACTTGTGGATATATTTACCGGAAGAGATTATGGCAGCTTTAAGTATCGCCGCCAAAACCTGCTAGCTCCAATATGATGTTGGCATGGAGGGGCTTTCAGGGAATATTTTTAGTGCTGCGCACAATCTGTTTTTAAGGCTAAATATACGACAAAGAGTAGGCGCATGGCAGTTATTCAGATCTGACTCAAGACGTAATAACTAATTGGTTGACCATGACTTAAAATGATTTTTAATATCATTCTTGGAGCGCTGCGTTGTTCTAAATCTGAAAACTTGCGTCTCCGCCAAGGATTCGCCGAGCCAGCCCACAGTTCTATCTGCCTCTCATTGTTAGCTCTAATATGCTTTAATACTCTTGCCTGAAGCATATACATGTTGTGAGTATATTACAAGACGATGTTGGGTGTACTGCTTCATGCACAGGCGCTGATCATCTGCGCGGATGCATTTCACTGTCAAATATCGTCATTGCGCCTTCCTCCAGAATGTTCATGTGCGTGGGATTGCATGTCATCATTTTATCATCTGTCCTGACATTGAAATTACCGAGGACTGGCCGCCACTGCCATTGGTAAGCCGCCCTAACACGAATGTAGATAAATGTCATCCCGAGCTAACTCGCCCCGTGTTGTGTACGTATTAGAAAGAGGGAAGCGTTTCCTCCGAGGTCATGCGGCAGACACCAAACACTTCAAAGACCCGCCGCGTGATACCGAGCACGAGTTGTGCCTAAAGACACGAGGTTGAAGCTCTGATCCGCCACTGTTTTCGTTACGATTAACCACGCGGCGGAGCAGAATGTCTTTTAGTCTAACACTGTTCTGGTGGATTTGCGGCACTGTTTGTCTTCTTGAATCTACAAAGGAGGGCTTGGCAAATGAACCCTGAGCCCTGTGAATAAATCAACATGAGGGGGTGGGGGGGAGCAGGGAACGTGTTGTGAAAAAGGCTCGATCAGCAAGAGCATTGGGGGCCCAATAAGCATGGAGAGCAATGGGATCAGTCATTTTATGTCATTCAACGAATGTTTGCCGCAATTTATCTTTACGATACATCGCAAACGAGTGTGTAAATGTAACTGTGCCAACGTCAGAATATTTCAGCGCTATCGAACACAGACTTGGAGGTCATTAGCTTCGAGAGACAGTTTGACCTCGTGACATTTCGTCCGACATAGTCAGTCATTCCTCACTAATGAATATGTTTGAGTCAGGCCAGAGAAGGCCTGCGTAATTTTTCCCTCCTTTTATCACACGGATGCAGGCCGGCACAGTGGTGGCATACGTTCAACGCTCTGCAGGGACAGACAAACGGGCTCGGCCAACAAGATGGAATGTTGATGTATTTCCCTCATCAGCGGTAATATTCAAATACCTCTGTCCATTGCCACTGTGTGTGCACCACTATGGGGTGGGGGGGGGCAAAACCTTTGGCTGGATTTCTCAGCCAGTGGACATTGTTGGGTCAGGTTTTTATCATAATTCTAACCCACTCAGTCATTCACTCAAGGTTGCAAGATTGCTGCTGGTTCCTGCACGACCAGTGGGCTCATTAACTTGCTCTGTTGGGGAGAACATTTTTGAAATTGATATGTGCATCCTTCTGGCTTGCAACTTTCATTTCATTTGTATTCTTTAGATTTTGATTAATTACGACTACAGTCGGCAGCACGATGGAATATGGGATTGGCAAATTTAGGACAGTCAAGATTTCTCAAAACATGTATGGTAGGTTTATTCAAGACTGCCCAACGGTGTGAATATGAGCGTGAAAGATGGCTCATAAAAATTCTAGATTATTACTTTAATCCAATGCTGTTTAACAATGTTACACATCCTCAGTGGCAAGGCCAATTTCGATTCGGAAGGACGAAAAATTGCCCGCCAACTCAGAGCTACCTTTTCATTATTTCCGATACTGTGCATGCCATTTCACATCGAAGGGTCCATGGGCCAAAAGCATCGCCAATTTCACATTTCACAAAGTCAAACGGTGACATTCACATTGACTATTGCCGTGGCGACACCAGAAATGGGCAGGAAGTGGAGGACAATCGTGCTACATTTTAGCAGCTCATTTTAAGTGGCTTAGTGGGCACCAGCAATCTGCAGAGGGCACCTTCAGCAATCAACAGCAGAAGCTGCCACATGTGAGCTGCATTTTCGATACTCAAAAGCACTGAACAATGTGATTAATCCCACAGGATGGAGAAAAAAGAAATTTCATGCAAAATTATAGTGCCACGGCCGCAACCTATTTGCTACGGATGGCTCTGTAAGTACTTTAAGTACTTTGTTTAACAATAATTGAATGAGGACAATTCTGAAAGGTGAACATGCGGGAGTGGGCTGGCGACTTCATGCCCGCTTTTTCCTATTTTTTTTTTAAAACCAGAATTGTATTTTGTGCTCGACTGAATTAGGTGATCATTTTTATCTTACATGCGGCTGTGGCTTCTGGAGTTTTTTGCTTCAATTGGAGAGGAAGAAGAATTCCAACGTTTATCGCATGCTGAGGTTAATCTCCTGAAATGGTGGGATTTGGTCAGAGAGCAAGTAGAAAATCCACGCTAGTACTTGGAAGCTGCATTACAGTCACATTTCCTGTGTTATTTCTTCACCCCCCCCGTCCCCTTCCCCTTCCCCTTCCACGATGGGAGTCAAATCCTTGGAGCTCAAGAGTGGTGACAAGGCGAAGCAGCAATGCATAAATTAACACTGACTACGCTTGTCACTTGCTCGGATTCACTAATAACGTTATATGCCGTTTGAATTCTGTCTTTAAAAGGTAAGAAAGCACCTGCTTGGAGCGTATGTGAAAAACATTGATGGTGGCGAGAAAGCAGATGGCAAAGGCTTTTATTGGAAAGGTTTCTAATGACTAAAAAGGAGTTATTCATAGATTTGTTGACAAATAATACGATGTGCTAGCAGGTGACCAATTAGAAAACACACACACACATATATATATATATATATATATATATATATATATATATATATATATATGTGGGTGAACCAATAAATTCTAGCAATAGAAAGGTCATTTCAATATAAATATATTGCACCACAACGCTTGAAAAATCAGTAAAAAATATGGGAAAAATACGGGTGTTGGAAGGCTGCCAGGAAAGGCCTGATCAAATACAAGAGTCACTGTGAGTTTCTTGGGAACAATGAAATTGGCAACTATAGTAACAAAGAAGACTTTTTTTTCCAGACATCGAGTGCACCATTTTTAAAAGAACAGGTTTCAGAATGATTTCGGATTCGACTCACCTGTTGAAAATGTGTGGCACCACACACCCCGCCTCCCCAAAAACAGATGGCGCTTACACATTGATATTAATCATTGCAGTTAGCAAAAAGCAAACTAGTGACTCACTCTTCCCCCTGCCGGCTTCAGCAAAGGATTTGCGCTTTCACTTGTATGCCTAATTCTACAACTCAAAGTTGTTCAGGGAGAGCTTTAGACTTTTTTTTTTTTCCAAGTCTCGTGTTTGGTTTGACTATTACAGCCACAAGAATCACTTTGAAAGCTATCGATGAAAAGTCCTTTGTTCTACTTTTCAAAAGCATTTGTGATGTAATTTCCCGTACCACCGCGCCATACGTTTTGGGGAGCGATCTGAAAATGACGTTTGAAGTAAACTCCCATTTCACTCGAGGGTTGCTGCTGAAGATTATGTGGATCCGGCGAGGAGATTTCGACCTGCCCTTGATGGCATTTGCACTTTACCTGCATGTGACCTGAGGAATTGCGAACCGCTTCCAGCCGCATCCAGCAAAATAAACTCCCCCTTATTTTAATTTTGCTTTCTTTATTTTTCCCCCTCTTTGGGAGTAGCAAAATAAGTCAGTGACAGCAGACCATTTAGAATAGTTTGTGTGGTAAGTGGCATGTTTTACTTGATTTCTTTCTGCATAGTCCACAATGGCCTTTAGAATCTTCCCGAGAGGGCACCCGTCATGTCACATTGGTCTGCCCGAGGGGACAACAAAGAATAATTCAGGTAGATGTATTCGAACGACGTAACTGCATTTCTCCATGACCTACCGTTCAGGTGTGCCAAATGCTAAATCATTCCGACACTCAAACCGCCACAGTTTCTGAAGATATCATTTCCCATAAGTCGAAGCTGAAGTGAATTCTTCCCCCAGACCGGCAGGCAAGTGTTCTCATTTGAAGCCTGCTGTTTTTGACAAAGAAATGCCTGACCCGCTGTCAGTAATGAGAACCGCTCAAGTGCGTTTCCCCCCCCCCCCCCCCCCCCCCCCCCATCTTGTCAGCCACTTTAACAAACCACTCTCATGCCGCGTTGGCTTGTACCTCGGCAACAAGGCCGGTGGTCTCATCGCTCCGCACTACATACTTGCCTGTGTACAATATCTCCTCTCATTAAGTCAGTTATAATGTGTCCCTCCGGCAGGAATGGCGTGTAATGTGAAGCTGTCTCATTAACGCTGTCACGTCACTTTCATTTAGGAGCTATCCAACGGCATTATGCGCCTCTTTGAGCACTCAGGCCCTCCCAGGCTAGTTCAGCATGTCCAATGACTTATTCCTGCTTAGCGTTTCACATTTCCTTAACTTTCGCTCATTATGGCTGGATTATAAAAACATATTCCCAGAGGAGTTCCGCCAATTGAATCTTTTGTTAATGTGTACGGTACTGTAATCTAATAAGCGCGTGTTGAAAATAAGGCTCGGTGAAGACGGGAGGATAATTAATCAATGTCCAGTCCTGAACAAATGTGCAAAAGGAGCTTGGATAGTGATTCCCTAGACAGATGGGGGGGGGGGGGGGGGTTCAATCCATTTAAAACATCATACTAACTACCTGCATTCCAAAATGGTCAATTAGAAGGAAGGTTACTTCCAATAAATTAATAATTCTCGACCGCCTCAGGTCAGATGTCATTTAAAATCAATTAAATTCTGTCTTAGACGTTGACCGATAATATTTAATTAAATCATTACAGTAAAAATGTAACGAATACATTCATTTGAAAGTGTGCTATAATTGATATTACGTGACCAGCAGCGACCTGTGAGCAAATTTGCTCCATCTGACTCCACCGCATCCAATCGCAGTCCAGCTTTCCCTTCTAACTTTGGTCTGCAAGTTGAAGTAAACAGAATTGGCCAAGAAATGAAAGAAGAAGCAGGAACAATCATTTAACGTGCAGTTATACGCGCAGCTAATGTGCAGCCATGACTTGGCCTAATCTTCCTCAAGATGAAACTATTTTGACAAGAGAATTTCCCTCCCGTTACTTTTGTGGCATGGCATCCACTGGGATCTTTTACTGACAGGGGCTCTGAGAAATTGTATTTTTTAATATGCATGGGGGAAAAAAAAATATATATATATATATATATATATATATATATATATCGTTACACTAAAGAGAAGAAAGATTAAATTTAAAGCTGGCAAAGGAAACATGGATCTGGCATAATCCTCATTCATGCGCAATCAAAGGACAATTTGCAACGACGGATCCGAGGTGGTGAGTTTATGCCGATAAGACTCTTGGGCCTTTTCCAAACAAATTATGTGCAGTTCACTTGACACCGCTTATGACTGACAAAACGGCAGGCAAACATTTAGAGCGAACACCAGACTGTGTTTGAGATTGCTGACAACACAATCTCACATCTCTCCATTCACCAAGCTTGGCACTTTTCTTTCCAGCAGGGTCCCCCCCCCCCCCCCCCCTCTCCTTCTTTGTCAATCCCGACCTCATTTGATCACCTCTTCCTTCTCTATCCTTGTCCAAAGGAGAGACAAATTAAACGACTCCCCCCTCTAATGGTAGAAACATAAGCCTCTGGCAGTGCTCTATTAGCCAGGCTGCCTATTTGTTAACTGGCTGGATTAATGTGCTGCACTTGATATGGGAGGCCACCTGCTCACACAGTGAAGGGTATTCACAGGCTCACCAGCCCGCACACTAATCTCCCTCCAAGGATGATTGCAGGTTTCTGTTGCATGATAAGGAAGCTCTTCTCCTCTCTCTCTTGTTTTTACATCAGTTAATTTTATGACCTGAGGTGTCAGCTGAGACTCTTACTTTCAGTTTACTGTACTCAGATCTTGCTTCAGATTCATATTGGGAGTCGCGGCTTGGAATTGAAGCGGATTTACATGGGACTCTCTCTTTTTCGTTAATGGATGCTACAGCTTCTTGTTGCTAAGCTTAGCTTGTAGCAGAACATTGCCGCATGACGTCTTTGAACTGGTGAAAAGGACACTTTGATTCATCTATAACTGCTTCAGACAACAGGAATGTATGCAGGAAAGTGGTTAAGATTGCACGATTGTCTGTGTCTAATGTGTGTCTTGTAGTCATTTTTTTGGTCAGATGGCGGCGCGGACACCCGCAGCGGCTCTTGTTTTATGTTTTTCATCTGTGCTGTAGTTACACATGCGTACAGCACATTTGACAATAAAGTTGTATTCCATTCCAGACTGGCACTCAACAGTTGAGAATCTAGCTCTGGGGTGAGCAGTAGCCGCTATTTTTCATCAGGGCTCCTTGAGGGGCCACATAGGACCATGTCCTTCCTAACCAAATGTATGGCGAAAATGACACTTTTAACATGAACGATGTGCATTTTTTATTTCACAAAAATCAATGCACTCAAAATTGTAATAATATTGAGCTACTATGTTTGTCCTGCATATCATTCCAAATCTGCAAAATGTATTCGGCCTACTTACATTGTAGCATACAGTACTGTAGGGCAATATAATGACAACTCAGCCTTCTCTGCCATCCAGTGGTGAATGGGGATATTACAACTTAAAACCATTGTTGACGCCTACATACTTGCGCCGCCCAGTCTTTCAACGTATTCAACATCTCAATTAATTCATTCACAGTAAAATAGCTCTCACACTAGACAGACCACCACAACATACTTCAAAAATACTGGATGAGGGGGGGTTCGTGTTTTCCCAATAACCTATTATCGAACAACAACAACTAAGAACATTTGGCTAATAAAGACGCTGCGTGGCGAGTAGCTCCGGAAACTCACTTGCCGCAGTGGCTGGTGAGCAAAGAGGTAATGGTGTTACCTAAAGGGTGTTAAAAAGCAAATTAATTGAATGTCACAAAGGTTTGTGCTGATGGCCATGGAAGTTGTGGGTCACACAAACGCGCGCAAGTGCACACATACAGAGGTGATGTCACATTGTCGGATACCCTTGGGTAGCGCTATGTTCCACGTCGGGGAAGAGAAATGATCTGTGAATCCTAGGGGAGCAGTCAACTAATGTGCACTGAGCCTTGGGTCCCTGCACTGCCTGGATAAGTGACACGGAGGCTTCCTGTCACTGCTCAGCCTAGTCAAAGATATTACATTTTCCCCTGAAAATTTATTGATCGATGAAGGGGCCACATGGTTCCCTCCACCAAGTAGGAGGCAGTGCGTCTGTGACTGGTATCCATATGTCATTCAGATAGGATCACCACATTCCTCACAATTTCACGAAAGTGTGTATCTTGGATGAAGTCATTATAATTTTATGAGACGTCACCCGGTAGCGTGTAGAACTGTAACACGTTGCAATGATGATGCTTGGGGTTTCACCATCATGATAGACGGAGCCTTACTGGCCAATTATATTTACCTCATTGTGGCCCATCGGTGTAAAATAGAATTTTTAACGAACCTGAACCAAATGATCTGTTTTCCCTTTTCATACCTCAATTGATTTTTCAACAAGAAACGGAGGTGCGAAAAGAAGGAGGCGCTTGCCATGCTTGAATAGAACATCATTACAGAGAAACGAGAGAAAGCGAGATGATCATGAGAGGCGTGAGCGAGAGAAACCTAGCTGGGCGCCACCACTCTCTGTGTCGACGGGTGACACGATGCCCTGCGCCCGCGGCTTCAGCCCATCATAAAAGCAGTCGTCGAGTGAACACGCAGTGTCATTAGCGATTGATTCATTTGCAATTTGGTATTTATTTCAGGGGGTGTGGTGGAGGGTGGCCTTTTTTTTTAGCCTCCCCGGGCTACATTCCTCAGCTCCGCCTGACATAACTGTGGTAATTACGGTGGTTTCTGCTCCCGCCCAGCAAGCTGTTCGGTCTCATATCACAATTTAATAAATAAAAAAAAAAGGGATTGAATATTTGAAGGCAAAACACACACAATGGGGAAGAGGAAGAAGAAAGACATGCTGAGTGAAAGGGGGGAAATCAAAGAGAGACGAAACACAATCACAGGGTGAGATGTGAATAATGATGTTATTTTAGCCCTAATTGTCACACTGCTTGACTTGTTGTGTGGGAAAAGCTTTACAGCGCCGAGCAAGTTGTGAAGGAAGGTGAGAAGCGAGGCGTGTTGTGACTGAGTGAATAAGTTGACGTGTGCCTTGAGAATGAGCACGCGTGAGTCATCAAGTCCAAGTTAAGTACGCCAAGTGAGCGGTGAAACATGCCCGCATGAAGGCCAGCTAATTCCCGACTGCTGATAAACACACCGCGACGCATATGATGAATGACGATGCGGTGCCGACCTGTGGCTCGGACTACGGCTGAGTTAATGTCGGCTGCCTTGGCCTGTTCGTGAGAGGTCACTGACACACTGTAGATATGATGCAACCCGTGTAATGAAATTGCACATTTGTAAGCCAAGCGGGTACACAGCGAGCGGGAAAATAGTACTTAACTGTTACATGGAAGCATCAATGGTCGCACGGTAAAAAAAAAAGAAAAAAAAGAGAAAAAAAAAGGCAAAGCCAGGAATAAGTATGTGTCTTAAAACAATTCATGACTACAAATGTGAATAATATTAATTACATGGGAAGCCATAACCCAACACAATGTGACCATATTACGTTTCAAAAGGTTATATATAAGGTTATATATATATATATATATATATATATATATATATATATATATATATTTATATATTATTTTTTTAAATATATTTTTTAATATATTTGGTTCTGGTTTTGAACAGTCTATCGACGTCATTATTTTCTTCACTTTTATTAGGGGACCAATCCGCTTATTTCTGTTTTGCTCATTCTTTCGGAATGTTTTGTGTTGGCTAACAAGAAACCATAGTAGCACTATATTCGGAGTATTACCATTACATCGTTGCACAGATGACCGTGTTAAAACAAAAAATAGTCCTATTGGCATTGCCTTGCCTCCTCTGCGGGTGAAAAAAAAACAAAACAGGACTGGTTCTGTGCAGCCTGGAAACCTACATATAGGCGACACATGTTTAGTAAGTGGGGAACATTACTATTCTGCCATAACCTGCGCAGGAAAGCGAGCGCGTTCATTGCACTGGAGGCTACCCAGTGGTGTGGAGAGGGAAAAAATGAACTCCATCAGGTTCATCCATCACACAAGCTGCCTCCAATGCGCCACAGAACACGAAAAAAGGGGGAAAAACAAATGGCAAAGCAAATCAATTACATGAAAAAGAATCATGTCACCTGTCAAATATACACTCGGCTCTGTGTTGTACAATTTCTTTTTTCTTCTTCAACAGTCCACCTTTTCAAGATTGAATTTTGAAATCCCTTATACATTATTAACACTCTTCGTGCTGCATCAATTCGGAGCGGCACACTACGCTTCCGTCCACTCTCCGCTTATGAAAAAACGTGTTTGTTCATGGCATGAATGTACTTTATAATCCCAACGTGGCGGCAGTAATGTAAAACACACCTCTGATTTGGTTTCGTAATGCTTAATGAATTAAACATCGCACTACAGACGAAAGATGGCAGTGAAATAGCAAGAGTCAAGCACGCTTCCGAATGTTGAAGAAGCGAAGCACGATGTGGGCTTGAAGAGGCCAAAAATGACCACTGCGAGGCAAACTGAAAAAAAAAAATCTAAATGCAGAATTGTAAAATTTGCACTTATTCAACATAATTGGATAGAGGCGGAAAAAAAGGTGAGCTCACGCCAGTGTTGTCAGTTTGACACCTTCATCTTGAGAAATCTAATTGGAAAAAGGAGAGATAAACATCTTTCTGTCTGTGTGTACGATGCACTAGACTACTGGAAAGGAAGCGTTCATAACTATCATAATTATTCATCCTAAAAACGAAACAATTCACAAGGATGCACACTTCTTTCCAAAACCAGTCGTTTTGGATGGTTTGACTGCATCGGGACAAGACGCACATTTCGCTCCACTTCCAAAAGACAAGCTTGGGCGACACATTATTTTTAGTGACTGAGCCACGTCTCCGACGCAACAGAAATCGCAAAGAGGGAAACGTGCTAAAGTCACAAGCAAATAAGAAGGAACTTGAGAAATCTTTGCCATCTCTTACCAATTATCTTGTTAATTACCAAGCATTGTCAACCCTTGCCACTGTTAACGGGCTTGCTGATTATACAGTGCACTTCTCCCAAGTTTCCACAGCCTAATCGGTAATTACTACCTGCGGCCGAATCCCAGCGCTAAACACATTCGGCCATTTTGCGGCGATGGGCACCACTCGACGATTTTTGTTGGCAGATAGATTTTGCTCACTTGGTGTGGAGCTTCGAGCTGTACTTTGCATTGGTCACCAAACAGTCAACGGGTCTCATTTTCACACCTCCTTGTTTTGTTTTGGGTTTTTTTTCAAACTATGAGTAACATAATGATGATAATTTTGTGATGATGTTTACTACTGTGAAACGACCAGCCCACCAGGCAGCAAGTGGGAGTATGAGCAAAGGTCTTGTGTCAAAACATTTAGATGCTGCACAGTTTCTTTTAAGCAACTTAACAATGTAACAAGGGCCCTATTTATAAAAAAAAAAAATAATAAAAAAATTACCCTATTTCGGCACAGTCGTTCAGCCCAAAGTTCTCTAGTTCCTATTGGCCCCAAAGTGAACCAAACACAACCAATCAAGGGCAATACAAAAACCGGTTGTGCTTCCGTGATTCATTTGCTTGTGTCTGGGGTCAGGTACGCCGATCGGCACCGGCAGGATTTGCTCGCCGGTAAAATCAATGCGTGCCAATAAAGCAGCTTCATAAAAGAGGCATCACGGGAGAGGATTACCTCTTGTTATTAAAGCGCAAGTAGATAGTAAGAATAGTTCAGTTGACTATCGACGAGATCATCGGAGGATGGGGGGGGGGCGCACAGTGTATTTGTCAACATTTATGAGTATGGTTGGATGATGATGAAAAGGCACGATAAACAGACAAGGCATCAGCGGAGCTGGTACAGAGGCATCGGTGCAATTCACGCTTTACAGTATGTGTGCGTCCTTGTATCTGGTTATGAAAATGTGTGCTCGTGTGACTAGTCAAACAGAAAAAAAAACCTGGCGACCTTCGGAGGTCAGGGCTCCACTGGCAGACTATTCATCAGTCATGTATGACTGGCTCTGATGCCACGCACAGTCTGACTGGGTTTATTATACTTTGTCAAGGTAGACACACAACCCCTTAGGCACCTCGACTCTAGTAGGAAACCGTACCAAAGCGAAGCACAATATACAGCTGAACTCTTCAATTTTAGCGCAACATAAGCATTACCGGAACGAGCTCTGATGTGTGCATGCGCCAAGCCCAGAGGCAATACATGCCAAAGCTGCGAATGACTCGGTGGAGCGCAGACCTCCGCTAAGGCACCCTCATCGTGTCTAACGGACTTGTTTTAATTAAAGACTCGTGGTATGCCAGGCAATAACGTAGGTGGCGGTAATGCGCAATACAAAAGTGAAATGTCCATTGCGTGCTTTTTCATGACACCCCCCCATCTGTTGCATCTGGTGGGTAGTTGTAAAAGAAATGGAATAAAATTCCTGAAAATTGCACATTTATGATTTGTTTGCGAGCCACACATTTGCAGTTTCTGGGACATTGTTGTTCGAATGTATGTAATCTAATTGTATAAACCTGCTATTTGACCAAATAAAGCAATTCATAGAAACAGCGCCTCATAACAACAGCAACAACTCTACACTATAGCTTCCATTCGTTGAGTTGGACTTTTGGTAGATATAGGGCTCTTCTTTATGTGTGTGCACCCATGAAGTGCTGGGGATGGATGGATTAATGAAGGGGAATGATGGAGAGGGCCCCGACGGATGCAGCAGGTACAGGAAATGATGGGGGATGGCAAGCGTGAGGGTGAGAAGGCATGCCAAGAAAGAGGAGGCCTGGTTGGCGAGATGGAGGGCTGGATGACAGTGGAGTGGAGAGAAAAGAGAATGCTTCACTGCTTCCACTTGACAGCTGAGTGAGAGGGGAAGCAGAGTGGCTACTCCATGTAATTTGTTAGCAGGTCCATGATGCATGCAGGCATAATACCGCGGCAGGACCGGGGAACACACAGCGCCCAGCTCCAGACAGATGACTGATACTAGGCAGAGTTTGGAGGGTGAGAGAAGAAAGGACAAATCTGGCTCTGTTGACCAGTTGGGGCGTTTTGGAACACTCCCCCTTCTCTTATTATGATTCAGCGAGGATACCTGGAAAAACGGTGTCAAGCCTCATTCTCCGATATGTCCTTAAATTTTGCATCCGTTTTGCCTCAAGTCCCATTTCCACACCACATATCTTGTTGAGGGTCACAAGGAGGTGACCGATTGAATTTAGACTTCAATAAACCCGGCATACATGATTCAGGGCTGTGAAGCACCTGGGCAAGCTGAAAGCCACTGGCAAAGGAGTGCAAGGTCTTGATGAGCAAGGGGGAGAGAATTTAGATTGTGATGAGAAGGGGTCCAAATACAAGGCTTTGTGGTATGCCTTTAGTGACTGGTGATAGGGTGAATCTGGAGCTGCGGTTGGTCACAAAATGTTCTTCGGTGGAGCGGTACGAGTGGACAGCCTAAATATGCTCTTTTCTACTGATGAGACAATAAGAAGGTACTGGGGGAATGTCACATGGACTAAAACACACACCCACACACACACTGTCAGTGTCTGAAATACCCGTTTGTGTGAAGTGTTGTCACAGCTCTTTGTATACTGTATAAAAAATAAAAAAAAACACGACACGCCCAAGTTGATCTCAGCTGCTGAATAAAATGACAAACACTGCATGTGCATCATGGCACTAATAATGACACCGTGCTGATGTGTGTTGGTGTGCAAAAGTGTGTGTTTGTGGCTTGTTGAAGTGACACTGATGAAGCATGCCATGGCAGCTGTCTCCCTTTATTACATGGGACTCCGATCACACATGCGTATGCACACATGAACACGGTCACACACACAATCCGGATTACCTCATGGGGCGAAGTCTGATTGGCTCCCATATTTTACACCAAATCGGTTGATAGTTGGATGATACATTAAAAATAAAAAGGCCTGTTTTTCCTAAGGAATGAAGTCTGTTGCGTATGTAATTTTCAAGAGCGAAAGGAGAAGGTCTGGGAGATAATTCTGATACTGAATGATGCAACAAATACCGTCTAACGTGTGACTAATACATTCCTGCCGTCATATACATTCACTGCAGTCAGCGACCCACTGTTTCTCAGCCCACACTCGTTTCGGTGTTTCCATAGTGAAATGTACAATGACATGACGTGCCTTGAGACTCCACCTGGAGTGAAAATGGAGCGTTAGTGTCATGGATGATCGAGTAGACCAAACAAAAATGACGTCTTTTCACCCACTTGTGATTCATATTCTCGGTGGAGGGTGTGTTGTGCGCAATCCGTCCCAACAGGTGGATGCACACATGTCAGTTGCCGATAACGGCAATCACCCCCATGGCTGAGAGGCCCTGATGTATCATCGCATTCTTTTTCTCCTTGGAGATGGGCCTAACCATCATCCCTTGTGAAACAGAGTCAATCCAATTGTGAGTGGTGGTTATTTGTATGCATGAATTCTAATCCGGTCAGAATTGTGCTGCATCCGGGGATCTTTCGGAAATGCAACTTTGATAATCATAACAACACATTATAGTCGTAAAAGTTCCCCCAAAAAAACTGTCAAAAGCAAAAAGATCTAGATTTTGTTTTGTTATGTGCTTATTGTGGATAGTGGTGCAAAACTTCACATGATGATAACATTTGGTTCGGATAAATTATTCCGTTTTTGTAGCTCGGAAAGCACACAAAGGACTGTCGGTCCATATTGTGAGTGTACCTAATGAAGGGGTTGGTTAGTTAAGTCCGGCATGAAGTCTCACAAGGGAGAGTGGCCAACAACTACAGGAGTGTACACAGTAGGCTTTGTCTCTGCGGGCACGCCTACGCAAGAGAATCTCTCTTCTTCTAATCCTCCCTTTTACAAGAGCAGCCACTTTCCCGGCCATTGTGGTCGGTCGTCTCCCTCCATTTACTTCCTGCGTGGCACTCATTTCAGCCAGTTTAACGTCGTCTGGGTTCCAGGGGGAAGGATTAGGACATGGTGCGCGTCAGCTAGTGTGGCGACAACATTGACTACATAGTCACGCCTCTCTCCTCCCTCAAGGACACACTTGTGGTCTGAAAATTTTCCTCATGAATTTATGCTGATTATCTGCCGAAGCGTGCATTCTTAAACCAATCAGGCGTTGCAGCAGGAGGGGAGCAGCTGTGCTCTTCGCTACATTCAGATGAATCCAGTTAGTCCATTTACTCCTATTAATTCTTTTTTTCCCCTCTCCTTCAAACTTAGAGGCTGATGCGGGGGAAGCAATCTTGACTTGTTTGTCTGGAAACAGCCGGACTCTTCCATAAATACGGGAGGGCAAAGACATATTTGGTTGCTTCTACTGGCAGCGTGAAAAATAACCTGAAATCACTCAAAGTACTCAACAAAGCTGTGTATCAGTCATATCCATGTTGACACTTTAAGATTGAACACCGTACGGTTTCCAAATGTCGATTTATCACTTAATTATTGGCAAACTCATATCGTGAAACTTCACTGCTTTACGGCGGCTGACAGATGATGGGTAAACTGATTTAGGGTCCATCATGAACGGAAAAAGTAATAAATAAATCCCCTCGCAAAAAGGACAGGGCAGCATTTGTAACTGTTTCGGTTAGTGGGCTGTGTTTTGATCGACTGGCTACAAAAACGGATGCAACTGATATCTTAAACTGAATATAAGGTCACATTACACGTGACCCAACCTAACCCAACTCCAACCCCCAAAAACAAAATGAGTTTCAGATTCTATTGCCACAGGTAATTCCAGTGGATTCCACATGAAGGAGATGGTTAATGGCAGGTCACTTATTCAAGTGGAGTGGGAGAGGTTAACCCCACACATGGTGTTGACACCATTTCATTCAGGTTGCAAAAGGTTGACACAAAAAGCCGATTACCACAGTGGGCACAGCTATTAAAACTGTGACCTTTTCTTTTGGTAAGGGTGGCGCATGTGTGTGTTGTGGTGGGGGGAGTGAACAAATAACTTCCATTAACTTGGCCTGCATGATTGAGTATTTGTCATGTGTGCTGGTGATGTAAAGGGCAATATGCCACTTGAAGGAATTTCAAAAATGTTTTAAAATGTTTCCAGTCGAGCTGGATTAGCCAATCCTAACAAACGTTTTGGCGAGACGTCGAGTACACCATAGACCACCAACCGATCGCAGGGCACCTTTTATTTAACATTGAGCCACTCACTACATTATCGTGATTAAAGTGTCCAATATCAAATCAAAACCGCCAGCTTGTAGTTCAACTGAATTCATTTTAATAAATCACTGCCCAGCAGATTGACTGCTTATTTTTCCGACGCTCGGAGCCTATTGTCTTCCATTCAAAATGGAATTGGTCAGAGATACAGACAGTGTCCTTTTATGAATAAACCAGTCAGAAATGTCCTAATTAAATCTGACCATTGGCAAGCGTGAGAAGTCAACAACGGGGAGAAAAAAAAAATCCAATTCCTTCTCCCAAAAGCGGAACAATAGCAGCAATGGCCGAGCCTTGACTGACAAAAGGAGACTTTACAACAGCTGAGGCGAAAAGGCTTTCTGGTTGACTTCCTATTATGTTTGTAGCGCTGAGTTGTTGTGATCTGATTTTTTTCCCCCCTCCAGCCATTCACTCACACATCAGTCCATTATCTTTAAATACATGTTTGATTTCCTCACAATATGCTCGCTCCTCACAGGGAACAATGAATGCAAGCGGCGGGAGAGAAAACACATTAAATAAATGGCCTCTGAGTGAATGACAACAATAAACATATTTGCACGGAGAGAAATGAGCAATGCTCATAATGATAAATGATGTATAGCGGCGGCGATGCAATGCAGTCACCCGAGACTCCGGGACAGAAAGAGGCGGGAGGACAGACAGGGGGTACGCTAAAAGGGAAACAGGTTGGAAAAAGACGTCAACTGTTCATTTCAAAAGTTGCACACGCATTTAAATTCAATTTTCAAAAATGTCTACAACATAAACATATCATAGCGGAGATAAGCTTGCCCAGTAACACCGTGAAGTCCTGACATTTTGTTCAAATATAAAATGACATTGGTGGCATTCTGCACAATGTGGCCAAAGGTTAGCATGCAAATACATTCACAAAGACAATGGTGAGCTAATGCCAGCGTGATCTTACAGGGGAATCACACACCGAGCGAAAGGCAAACGACAACATGGACCGATCAGCAGTTTACCGCAGGACGATTGGGAATCGGTACCGCGTCCTCTATGCAAGTCAACTTAAGTGAACCACTACGCAAACACCACGATAAGAACAATGTGACATATTGACGTGCTTTTTCCCTTGAATCTTGACTTTCGGTCAGGGTGGACGCGCTTTATATGCGGTCTTCAGCTCCTCCGAATCATTAACGGGGAAATGACTGAACATTCAAATTGACATTGTGTGGCGCAAACCCAGCTAAAGGTCAAAATGTTTAGCCGCTTATTTTCAATCTTACAGCAATTACGGAACATACAAAGGCCCCATGAACCGTGACGGAATAGAAAGTTCTATATCATATTTGAGGGGATGGACATCATTTAGCCAGCATTTTGAAGGGCTTTGATAAAGCTGACTTTTGGAGGAGACGTTTTTCTTTGTTTTTGGTCACCGGCAAACGTGGGACACTACACAGAGAATAAGTAAGAGTATTAAAGAGGTCAGCAGACATCAGCCAGGAAGTTCTAATCTCACCATTGGACTCGATGTGTGCTTTTGGAAGAGTTTTAAAGAAAATTGCGGAACACAGAATCACACAAAGTCAAACACAGAATTGGACATGCAGACTCGTCCCTCCCCCATGACAGAAATGCACACACACACACTACCATGACATGGCTCCCGATCGTGAAGGGAGGCTCATCATCACATCACACTGTGAGATAACTGTTGAAGAAAAGCCAAGGCACTATGGGTAATGCTGCTGATTAATAGCATTCAGCAGACATTAATGCCCTATGATTATCTGTCCTGCATTGTGCCTCTCTTTCTCCCCCGCTATGCTAATTATCGTGGTGTCGCTCTGAGGGGTCAATTCAGTTTTTTTTTTTTCTTTGACGCACAGTTTTCGCCCGTATCATCAACAGTTGCTTCTGACAACCCAGGATCTTGCCAGATCTTGCTATTAAAAAGAATCATAAATCATGCATCGCTATGTAACATTGTGCAGAATGAGCACATGTCTGAAATTGGCCTTGTTTTGATATTAACTCTTGCTAATTTCTTTGAGGTCGCCATTGTTTACGCAACTAAAGTTATTAGGGGACGCAGGTTCCCAGTTGTTTCTCCAAAAACAACGCCGACTGGTCCGATCAACCCCAACCGAATCAGGCTGCATTTTAAAAGGTTTGACGTAACGTCTCCAACTGTCTCAAATGGTTAAATCCGACGCACTTACGCAGCAAATTACAGTGCAAATAATGATACAGAGAGGCTGATGTGCATATGGTATAAATTAAAAGAAAGCCTATGATCAATGAATCATTTGGTGTGGGCTCGACCTCCACTTAGAATCTCAAGAACCTTCATTTGGCTTCATCTTGCATTGCATAAGAAAGAAGCGTGACCGGGTCAGTAGATTTTGTAGGAATCTATTTGGTGCACATGTTCAATGCTTGTTTATTAGCTTTGAGTTTAGTATTGAACAGCTGGAGATTTACAGAAGCTGTTTACCACTCGCAACCACAATTGAATCGTCGGCAGGCCGACAATGAAAATGATGGTGTTGGCTGCTGTTTGTGATGTGCTGTAAAACGGGTGCGGAATGAGAGCATACCACGTAGAGTACACCGGCCAGTGACAAACATTTATGGGACTTTTGAATCAGTGCTGAAATAAAAACACACTCTTCAGAAAACCGACACTAACATGCTGACGTCAAGACTACCAACAAACCGAAAAATGATGATGCAGAATCTCAGTCCCCACAGGTGATGAGTGACAAGACCCACGAAACACTTGACAGCCTTATTAAGTCCCCCTGAGCCTGAATGTGACAACATTGCTGTCAGTGTGTGAGACGAGGCAGCGTTTTCACTTCCACCAGAGACAAGCTTGAACTGGGATGCAAAACATCCGGGAATAAAAATTGGACTGCACGCAAACACAACCCCTTGTTGTTTCAATCAGCGTTCCGGACACAGTCTTCCTACTCCCAGGGGCTCTTCTTCCTTAATGTCGGAAAATAAAGATGATTTACTTGAAGGGCTACCGCAGTTGTGTTCTGAAAGAAAGCTCTCCGGCAGAGCTCGGGGCACTGGCAGGGACTTCTCGCCGGTCCGGTGCAACAGTTCTGATTTAGCCCAAGGGGCGAAGCAGCTCAAGGCAGGATGTGAGATCTGACACTTAACATGAGCAGGGGCATGACGCATCAGACAAGGAAGGTCGCGAGGTCCCGTTGAAAGTGTATGCACGTGTGTATGCTGCTGTGTAGCGTCAAGACGACTGTGCATGGTGTGTGTGTTTGAAGAGATAATAGAAGCTGACAATAGTGAGGTGCGTCCTCGTACTCTGGGACTGACAAGGACATGTGACAGCAACCAGGCCAGCTCAGCTGTCATCCCCGCTCACCGAGGAGCCATACTGATGACAGCAGACAGCATCCAAACACCACCTCTCAAAAAGTGCCGCACACTCTTGTTTTCATATTTACTGCCACTTCCCGGAGCACCCCGAGTGAGAATGTGTTCTGTTTGAGGATGTCGGAATTGCTCCACGTCAATGTGTTGTCCAACTTTCCATTTTGGTTCGTTTAACTTTTCACATATAAGAAAATCGAAACAGAGCAACTCACTTGAGGTCACAGATCATCTTCTCTTATGGCTTCCAAATACCCGGACCATGGTCCAAATTAGTTGGAGACCGAATGCTGTTGACTCTCTTAACTCTCCTTGACCCCTACCTATTGTTCACCTACACAACAAAGTGAAATCAAAGCTACGTGACCGAAGTAATTTCATTTCAGGCCTGTCTTTTTCCCATGCTACCGTTGCTACCATCAGCAGTCTGCGCTCAAGCATCCAGTGCCCACACATTTTGCCAGAGCATCATCAGGGTCTATGCACACACATCATCCCGAGTGCAGTGCAATGCGGTGTAATGTGTGCGCAATGCATTGTTGGCTAGCTAGTGGGTATAACGGCTTTGCAGTGTGAGGCCAATATGTATCCCGACAGTCAGAAAATGTGCTTGGGGAAAGTGAAGGCCGGGTGACACGTCACCAGAGTTTTGGGTGACCAAATGCTTCGGGCAGGAGAGGGAACAGAGAACAGCCTCTCACAACAAAAGAGAAAACCGATGACTCTGGAAGCTGACCTGTATCTTTCAACCTTGATTAAAAATGTCATGGGGATCCAGCGCTAGAGATCTCGAGTGACCACAACTTACACCATCAGGCCTTAATTTTGCATCATCAAATTTGACCTTTGCAGCTATCTATGGATACAACAAACAAACAACACCAATGAAACACTGGAACGCTTCAGATGTCAGGACAGCGAGGGTCCATTTCAAGCCTATTCAGGATCTGGATGGATGTTCACCTTCAAAATGCCTCAACTTAAAAAAAACATTCAGTGTTTTCAGTACTTTCCGATATTTGAAAAGGGTAGGTGTGACATTTGGTTACATATGACGCAATGCTACCACATACATTTGCTGCTGTTTTAACATTGCATGATGACATCATTGAAATGCTTGATCCATTTCTCACATATGAAGCTGCCGCAGCGAAAAAGAAAAAAAAAACATTCTGTTCTTCTTTGGAATCCCCCACAGAATTTGAAATGTTAATGAATCAAGAATTTTCTCCCGTGGCTGCATGCAGCAGAATCGTTTCGCTCAAACCCGATACTCCTTACAGATAGGAAAAACAAAAAAATCAAAGAATTTAGCATGCATTTTGTTACGATTACATTTTCCCAATCTGATGGGATTGTTAACGAAAGGAAAGTCAGTCTGGGGTTGTTTTTTTTTAACATTTCCAGGCACTCGGGTGGGAGGGGGGTCTTCCAGCTGGGAGATGATATCGGCCTGAAACGCTTACGCGCATGCAGCTACACACAGTCAGGAATACACGCACACATGTTCCCACATCAACATAATCAAGTAATAAGAGGGGCAATCAAGACTGGAATAACAGAGCTATATCAGAGATGCAGGGCTAATTTTGCTCCCCTCTCTTGAAAGTCAGAAGGTTGCTGTGCTAATTAATGGAGCATGAATGTTGTCCTGAGGCGTTCGCACAAATGCGCGCACATACACGTACACACACAAGCCCATATGCCAACCGCTTCAGTTTGCGAAAAACTCCACACACAAAAGGAAATAACTTCATATGCAAGTGCAGTTATGTTTGTGCGTGTGCGTTGGAGGAGTAATCAAGTGGCATGCAGCTGCACACTCAATCATACAAGCCCTGATTGGAGATTGGAGACTGACACACACACACACAATGACAAATTTCCTGTTCTCTGATCATGCAGTCGTAATGGCAGGAAGGGTCTGATGGGCATACTGTGTACAAACGGATAGACTACGGCCATTAGAGTGATACACGTGATATTAACGAGGCCAATGGTGTCTTGGTAAAGGAAAAATTGGAGAACAGCTATTATACTGAGCTCGTTAAAACCAGCAGGTGTACCCAAAGAAGTGAATTTTATGTTGTCCTGTGAATTCAGGGTGCAAAGGTGAATGTCAGAGGCTGGTATGAGAAGGGAGACAACCTTGATTATACAGGACCTTACTCCGACTACCACCACCGCTTACCGCATACCAATACAAAGCGCAGACGCGCGCACGGCTGCAAACTGCATAAAACAGGACAAATCGCAGGCTGGGAAATATACCAAAGCCAGATGGGACGAGGCAGCGCATACACCTGTTTGAAATAACACAACCTGTCAGCAGACAAAAGCCTGCAGTGGCTGACACGATTCGCACCCTTTATTTTCCATCATCGGGCCCGCGCGCGCTGTCATCGTGAATCATTAAACTGAGCACTAAACTGGGCTGACTTTGTGATGCCGCTCAGAATTCCGTGCTTTCTCGCAGCTATTTTAGCCGTGCAGGGGAAACTGGATGAAAAGGTAACGCTGCTGTCTGGTGTTTTTTCAATCAGCTCTGGGGGTATACAATAATGGCAAAATCTTTGAAAACAGTGGCGTCTGCAAGAATCCTCTGGGGTCGGGTGTGAAGGGGGCTTTCCCTCTAGCAAAGGGACTCTGATGCCAACCCAGTTTCTAAATGACTCCATTCTTAGGCTGAATCCTGACCCAGAAGCATAATTCATTACAACCGCCATCATGTAACACAATCTGAATCGGAAGAAGGAAAAAATATTCCTTATAAAAGTCATCAGTGGTGTGACAAGGGCACTAAATCTTCGCTTGCGCTCAGGTGTGACTGCGTTTTGTGAATCAGGTGTTAAATTTGGAATTAGCTGCTTGCTGGCTAACAACACATACATCACACTAATGCAGTTCTGTCATTGCCGCGCTCGCCCTTAATCAGGACGCATCTGTGTTCTGATGAGCCACCTCAGTTCACTGTGGTACACACACACACACAGACGCACGCGCACACACAATCGGATGTTTGTGGCCAATTCGGTTCAAGAGGGAACGATTTGCACGTTTTTGTTGAGTTGATCCTAATCGATGATTCAAATTATGTATCACATCTCGGCGTTTATATCTTTATATTTATGGATACTGCATCTCGGATGGCCCTAACCCAGTTAATTTTGACTCGTTCACTTCCCTAACCTGATTGTTGCTTACACTCCGCATCCTCATCAGCAGCAACGTCAGCAGGTAGCGTCACACTTGACTACGGGACAGCTCCATCGGTGACTGGTTGGCCCTGGTTCGTCCCGGGGATTATCAGCTATCACCGACTGACTTTCCTGCGGCGGCCGGCTCTCAGCTCATCTGCGCCTGAGCAGCGCTCCACTGCCCATCATAATTGAGGCCGATACCGTTCCCCTATGGCTGCCATCTTTAAAGCGCTCTCCCTCCCCCTTACCATCATCCCATCCCTCTGTCTTCCTCCACAGGCCTTATCAGTGCACAAAAATCCTCCCTGGACCGTGCGGGAGAAAACTACCTGACCTTTTTCATTTTCTGACTGAAAACAAAAAAAACAAAATGATCCTGGCTTCAAACTGTGATTGATTGAGAATCCGCTCCACACAATCAACAGATATATTGACATCGGATTATTACCTGCTTGCCCTTCCAAATTCCCGGCAACCACGGAGAAAGACTGTAGATTTAATAGGTCAATTTATCCAGTGAAATTAATTTAAATCTAATTAATCGGAACCCAAGCATAAAGTGATTCAAAGCACAGTCAAATAAGCTCATTCAGACACTTCTTATTGACCCAATTCTTCAACATGTAATTCAATGTCATTTTGCTGTCACGGGAATACAGCTTAGTCTCGTTGTAACAATACCCAGACTAAGTAATGATGTCCTCCTCTCAAACTAACAAAGCCATTCCACTGAGCAAACTTCTAAAACGAGACATCATCATCATCATCATACAGAAAAAAAATGTCTGCCGCACATAAATCCACGACGAGTGATACACTCTACAACTGAAGAAGCTGTCAGGTTTTGCCGTGGACGAAGATGGCATCTTATTATCTGCTCACGTTTCACCACAGGGGTGGAAAGTGTTTGGAGGAGGAAAGGAGGGCGGCGGGTATTTTTGGGCAGAAGCAGGCGGTGGAAAGAACTTCCATGAGAATGCTCCGTTGCATCTCCGCACCATCAGCGTGGCAGTCTGCAGGCACTGGAGAAGACAAATTACCAGACGAATGACTGGAGAGGACTGCAAGCACCCCTTCCCAGCCTCCTCCAGATGGACATAATTAAACCATTAGCCAGCAAGTGGGGGCTGATGACTCCATCAGGACCCATTTTGGGATTAAATAAACGGTAGAAAATAAAGCTGCGTTCAAAATTGCAGGCCGTTTGTTCACGCGCCGTTTATTAGCAATGTGTTGTCAACCACCAAAAAGGAGGGGTGGCTCTTTTTCCATATTTATCTGATTTTTGCATGTGTTTCTTGGACCACCGTGCACCCTTTGCCCTGTCACAGTTAGATCGCCAAAAAAATGGAATAAATAATCCTAAAATCAAACACAATTCTGGTCAGGATTATTTTTAGTTTGCACGGGAATGGTTATTGCGCAATCATGTTCAGATCTCTCCAGAGATGTTCAATTGGCTTCAGGTCAGGGCTCGAAGCTGTGCCACTTGAGGAGATTTACAAGGTTGTCCTGATGGCACACGTCTTTGTCTCCTCAGACCAGAGAATTTTATGTCTCATAGTCTGTGATTCCTTCACAAAACAACATCGCAGATTTTTTTTCTTTCGTTCACGATATCATAAGGTAAACAGTGTTTTGAAAAGCGAACAAATCGAAGGTCAAGTGACAGTGCTGAGTGTGTTTGATTCCTGAAGATCCACTGTGGTTCACTAGGCATCACTTCACGGATCAAGTGGAAGTGGCTTGCTGGCAACACCACTGTAAAGTCTTAATCGGAGTTGATTTAAGATGAAATGTTGAGGCTTGAGCTCTGAAGAGACTCGCTGCCTCTGGGGTTTAGGTTGACTATCATCACCTCAGCTGCGCCGTATATCTCGGCAAGGACATCATTCATGCAGTCATTCACTTCGCCTGATACTCTAAGAGCTCTTCTGAGTACCACCGCAACTACAGCGCCAAGCAATCATGACCAGAAGGGCACTGCATTTACTCCCTTTATCTCCTGCATTTTCAGCAAATATTAGCCAGAAAAAAACATTTATTTTTCCGTGGATGTTTTCTTTACAACCGGATTGAACCGAAGCAAAGTAAAGGTTTTCCTATCGCGGCTGCAAAAAGACAGTCTTGTGGAAGCGGTGACCTGAGCTATTGCACCGTGCTTTTCTTTCCTTACCGTCTGACTTCAGGCGCATTACTCATACTTCACCGTGCCCAATAGTTGTGAATAAATACAAAATAGCAAGTGTGAAATGTCCATGACCCCACAGTAATGCCAGCAGGTGTCACCTCCTGAGGATGTAATCATGGCAAATCATAAATTCAGAGGATGATGTATAAAACACAAGGCCTAGCTGTTGTATGGTTGAAACCTAGTCTGTCAAGTTGATCTGAAATATATCTAAAGTACCTTTCAAACTCACACAAATCTATTAAATGATGTGGGTCAAGGTCAAGTACTTGGAATTTGTTTTGGACCAGCATGGGAAATGAACCCCGGCCCATTTAAAGTGGACCAACTGGTGCAGGTGTGAATACAACCGAAGCATCAATAAAATACATGTTAATATTTTGCCGATTGCTGCACTGATGTCTTGCATGACAGTGGCTTAAAATCCAAATATTTGAGTGACTTTAGCGGCATATAGTCCTCCAAAGACTGTGTGGGTTTTTGTGCAGCCTCAGTGGCCTTCGACGATACTATCTCCCTGAAAATGTAACCGAGAGGGTGCTCCAAGGTTCTCTCTTCTTCACGTTTTATTCTTATTTTTTTGTAAGTGTGTGTGTGTGCGTCACCTCACTCCCTTCTACCTCAAAAGAATCTCCAGTGCTTCACTCCCTTTCTTGTCTATGACAATGAAATATGGTGACACCAATCTCGGGGTCCCTCGGCGCCAACCCACAGCTGTGCGGCTGTTCCACTTTTCTGCCATCCAACAACCCGCCCGCTGACACTCCCTTCACTTAGTTCAACCGACAGCACTGATTTCCCTTTTTCTCCTTGTCATTTCCTTTAACCTGTCAACTCCTCCCTCTCTGTTCTTTCCTTTTCCGTCACCCACTTTACAGGAGGTTGGCAGCGTCTAAGATAAGGGCCAAACAAATAGTTGACGTCCCTCTGAACATCTGCTCCGTATTTGCCGCTCGCTCGCTCAACTGCTCCATTTTTAACGTTTGATTTCTCCTTCTGCGTCTGGGGAGCAATACCGTGAGCTGTGACTATATGACATGCTAGAAGGCTTCCAAAGAGGCCTTGTTGAATTAAAAACATGAGCACATGCTGCCGAGAGCACCTCGCGATGACACGAGGAGCAGAAATACCCTCTCATTAGGAAGCCGAGCGCCTGTACCCGTCAGGTAAAGCAAAGTGTTTACTGATATAATAGCTTATTTGGATACCTGGAGAAAGCCAATGTCGTGTCAGTTTAGTGCATAGAGGGCAGGACTTCATTCCGCTTCAAATTGTAATGAGAACAGGGAAGCTTTATTGATGCTGCTGGGAAATTGCAACGACGAGGTTAGCGGTCGGAATCTAAAATGGGACACCCTTGATGCCCGGATCAAAAGCCGTTTACAAAATTATTATCATCCGTCTAACACGCAGAGGTGTTAAAGGGAACCACTGGCCATTTCAGACATTTAAGACAAGTCCACTTGAACATTTGTGCAAGGCCAATAATTTGCCATTCAAGTTCTACATCAGTGTGTAAAACATAGGGTTCCCGGTCCCAACTTATTGCCTAACATTCAACATATAAACAAACAACCATTCACACTCATATCGGTATCGACGGAAAATTTGGAGTCATCCATGAACCTTACATGCAAGTTTTTTGCAACGCGGGTAGAAGCAGGAGTTCCGCGGGAAAAGCCACGCAAGCACGGGGTAGAGCATGCCAACTCCACACAGGAAGGCTGGAAAAAAGGCGAAAAGTTGAAGCAGTGTGTGCTTCGAGGCAGTTCGGCGGTCGCATTTGAGGTTGAGTGTTAATTATGACACGCTGACACAACAGCAAGTAGAAGCAGACCTTCAAAAAGGCAACCGCAGGCATTGATCCAGAGCAGCCGCTCTGAGGCCAACCACCAGCAAAGTAGCGCGTGTGTGTGTGTGTGTGGGCGGGGGGGGGGATTGTGTCTGTCATGTTCAAGCTGAGACCCAGCAAGAACACCCTTTAGTCTTCTCTCTGGATCGTCCTCCCAACCCTCTAATAATCACTGACACTCTCATCCCTCCCCTCCTCTCATCTGGCGTGCCGCAAAACTGGCAATTGGCCTCAAATCAGCCAGACATAATTCCGGCATCCTCCTTGTTTTCCTGGCCGTGGCTGCGACTTGCGCGAGAAACAACAGAGAAAGAACAAAGGCGTCGGTAGACTTCACATCTTGATCTGGCTCAGCCTCCTCTCGTGTCAGAGAGAAGCGGTGTTTAGCGCAGTCAGCTAGCATCGTGCTGCCTCTATTGTTCTGTGTAATTGCACTCAATGGACCTTGTGAAGAAGACACACTGCAGCCGGCCTTTATCTTTCATGCAATCAGGCAACGCTGAGGAGCGTTGAAACGAACAACAAAACTTCCAACGATACGTTCAAGGTGTGTTGCTCGTGTGTTACGCATCCACTCAAAAAACAATAATTCTCGAGGATACCCGTAAAAGTGGACAACCACTTGAAGGGCAGGTGCCACTCTTAAGTTCATGATTTTTGAACAGCGCAAGCATAAATGAAATAAAGGGGTTAAAAATAACTTACGGTAACATCATGTTATCTAACTATTGCTGAGTTGTGCTCTTTGAAATATTCGTCAGTTATTTAGCAAAATAAGACAATCGAAATACGGTCAAATGCTAACGTGGAAGTTTAGTTTTTAATTCGGGTTCACACAGTTTATATGACATCGCCACTGGGCTCTGACATCCATTTCAAATGCAAATCCACTATTACGAAACCATTGTTACTCTCTTGGCTTGAGGTTTTGTTTGACAAGCAAGACAGCAAGACAGCATTGAAGGCCACACTTTCAACGCGGCAAAACGTGACGATGGCAATCATGGTCTTGAGTTCAGGGCAGTTAAAATTGCATATTAGCATAACAACTGGCTGTGCATGAAATCTGCATGTGTGCGTATGCGTGGCTGAGCAGAAAGAGGAGTGGAGGATGGGGGGGGGGGGTGAGAGCGGGTCTTTGAGCAAATCAATGCTTGATCCAGTTTTTCCAACTTCTATTCAATGGCTTGCGACGGTGCACATGTGAGGGCGTATCTGCGGCACGCTGTTTGACTCCCGTCATTAGGGCGAAATGGTGCCAGGCTACAGCAGTTTTATAAGCATATTTTTTTGCAACAACAACCAGCTGGTAAACGTGGCAAGCTGGGAAAACAATGGCGGGGGTGCCCATAATTGCGCCGTGTGGAACCAAAAACCCAGTGGGATGAAGACTTGGGTATTGCTGTGGCATTCATTGTCAGAGGACAGTGTTTTTTTTTTTTTTAAGTCTGTTATCATGCATTTGATTAGAACCTCGTTGAAAATCTCTTGAGCTCTCTGCGTAAACATACAACTGGGCTTAAGAGACTTTGCATCTTTTGTTGTCAGTTGATAGGAAACGTGAAAAATGCAACCACCTACTAACGTGACACAATTTCGGTCCAATTAAAAAAGAAACTTACTAATCAAGCTGCATGTACATCTTTAACAACCACTCAGGTAAATCGTCTCAGCTGTCAGGTGTAAACAAGGCTCACAGTGGCACAGGAAGGAAAATCAATCGACATCTGTTCATTTATCTCAGGCAGGAGACCAAATTGAAAAATGGATTGCTTGACTGTGCGCTCGGCGGAAAAGATCGGCATTGTAATGAAGGAGCGATAAGTCTCAGCACCTGTTTAGCTCATGATAATGGGCACCTCGGCACTTAAGCCAAGTGGGCAGCAAGGAATGGATCGGATAGCCGTCTTGGCAACGGATGGTTGACAAGCAGGTGTGGACGACCGGAGGTTGGCTCGGAAGCTCAAGCTTGACATTTCCCACGAAGAACTCAAAAGTTATCGTAATTACCAACAATGTGTACATTATACGCACAAAGGTATTGGGGCACTTGGTTATCAGAGCTGCCCGAGTTTAAAATCTATTAAAAAAAAACAAAAACATGGAATTAATTCCCATCATTGCAACCATTCATTTTCAATACTGCTTATCTTGTCATGGTAGACAATCGAGCATATCCCAACTGACTTCACAGAATAACCGAGTGTGGTTTTATCAAGTGAGATGTTGAGCAACTGGCAGCTGCACGGAAGTCAGAAGATAGGATGCGCTCCGCAGTCTCTGCTTTGATGTGTGATCAATGTTCTTGCGGCCCTCAAGTCTCCTCTTTGAATAAAAAATTGAATACAGAAGGCCCTCACTGTTTTCCATAGTTGCTGATCTCATTTTGACCGACGCGTTTAATGTGGCGGCATTTGGTCCAAAAACCAACCACCCAAATGGACGCTCGTAGGGTTTAATTGAGTTGAGCCGAGTCAAGCTGCAGCAAAAGAGGGTCGCAATCCTCAGTGGTTTTCGAATTGTAACTTTCATCAGCACCACGTTCATTCGGATCAACATCAGGAGCTAAAGTTACAAGTTAACCATCCATATTTTACAAAAATCAATGTCCTCAACTCACTTCATGATAATCGCAACCGTTCTGTCACCCTCTGACACTACTTTGCATATCACCTAGAAAAAGAATAACGCGCATACTTCCGTAACTTTTTTAAATAATTATGCAGCACATCTATGTACATAAAACCAACAGTCTAGATGTATTTTTCATGCGTAATGTAGAGAGTGCGAGTAGTCTCATTGAAGTCCCCTCACTTTGGAGCTTTGATGTAATTCCACAAATTTCCCTTCATCATGTAGCCATTCTTATGAGCTGCAGCTGTAACACTCACCCGCCCTGGCCCCCCCCCCCCCCCCCCCACAGGGATCATTAAGGTTTCATGTTATTTTATCTTATCTGAACAGGTAATGTTAGCGTCTAAGTAGAGTGTGTAAAAGAGGCGCATTTGTGCTTGGAGCAAACCAGTCTTCATTATAGGAGTCTAATGGGTGAGAATGAAAGACAATGAATATAGCCGCCATTCAGGGTTGTCTGGCACATTTCACAGCAGCCACACTAATGATAATGCACTCGCTATTTTAACAAAGAGTCACTCTGTACGGCCTAATGCTCATTACATTGCACAGCCAACTATGTCTGCAGTAAATGGAGAATGCTGATTGGTTTCTAACTTATGACTTTTTTTTTTCTCCATATCGATGGCATCCTTGTTTTCATTACTGTTTGCAGTTCATTATTGAAAAGCGATTGGTAATTGCGCTGATTGTATTATGGCGAGCGACGATGAAAGCTGCCAAAAACGGATGCGGTTAAAATGAAATACCACCGAGTTGGTCATCAGTAGTGGACATTTGCATTTTATTACTATCATCATATGAAATGCAGCTTTTCTACAAGACTGATTTTTCTTTAATATAATTTTTAAAAATCCTTTTAAGTCAGGGGATCCTACATTGGTGTTTATTACTCAGACTCGAAACATATCGGACAGCATCTAACAAGTCTTATAACGACACAGAAGCAAACGGGTAAAAAGGGACATTTAAATAAAACATGACACTGCGTGCTTGTGTGTCTGCCGGTTGCTGGAAGACAAATACTCCTTTGACCTCTGCATGAACCACCTGCCCCCGGTGCGTGATAACTCATGACCCGGTGGAATGATAGGTCATCCATCTCTCACCATGATGAGGATGAGTGTGATGATGAACACCCTCCCGTGCTGCTATTTAGATAGCCCTGAAGTCACAGCAATGACAAACTACCCGCACAGGGACCGAGCCTTGTTTATACGGTCGACCCATTCGACAGCAAAGCGGGAGTGTATAAAGTCTAACTGCACCGCAGGCAGTGAAAACAAGCTCAGGGTCAACTTCAGTGAGGCTTGCGCTGTACAGTGTGACGGTTGAAATTCATCTATCGAGCATATTGCTATTAATGAGACGACAGCCAACGTTAAATCTCGCTAAATTGTGACACTTGTTTCTTTTTTTCACATCTGGAGCAGCAAAACACAATAAGATTGGTTGGTTGAAGCCAAGTACAGGGGGTCATCCGTGGAAGGCGGAGTTCCTTTCCTATGGCGGCAACGTAACGCGAATTTGGAGTTCCGCCTTCAAAATGACCTCAAACAAGGGCTACCGACGCTCATTTCTGATTCCTGTTTGGGTCATTTCAAGTCTTTGTCTGGCACGTTGGCGCTTTAATCCTCAAACCGTCAGAGGAAATTCTGCTGGTTGGAAGAGGCGCTGAGGCGATAAGAGCAAGCGCAGCCCAGAGCCGTCGCCTCGTTGACCTGTGGGCGGCTTTCTCCATTGCCGCGTCGTTGCTGGAGAATGCAGACGCCGCCACACACTCGCACGGTCTCCCGCACGCGCTCAGACTCAGCACACGTATGGTACACGAGCGAGCAATTGACTGCTTATTCAACTGATGGCGTATTCAAATTAAAATTAAGCTTCATCACACTAATAGGAGTCGAGAACAAAGCGCCGGCTCTCTGCAGTCAGCGGGAAGAGCGGCGGGATTACGACTGCCGTCGTCTGTGCTATTAACATTAAAGCCAGTGCACTCTCTCATTTCAACACACGCGCGCAGACACAAGTCGTTTGTTGCGTCGAGAAAGAGCCCGTGCGCGGCTAATCGGCCTTCAGCAAAACAGTACATTTTCAAAATAAAAGAAGAAAATGAAATGTATTATTATTTTATGGGTTGATTTTTATTTTGTCGCTTCTGTTTGATTGTTCAATGTCGACTGTCCAGTGGATAACAGTGTTCTTTGTCTTGCATGCATTTGAGTTAAGCAAACTTTTGTGTTTGGGAATACACGCAGCGGTGTCGGTCGACAACTCTGCTTCTCAACCCAGAGACATCATTTACTCTTTGTCCTTTATGCAAGGAAACATTCGTTGCCTCGGGTCCTTCACACCCTTCACCCATCATTGAAGGCAGCAGCCCCAAAGCACTGGAGCAAGGAAAAAAAAGGGGGCGAGGGATTTAACCGCCGTACCAAAACCCAATCCGAGCAAACCTGCCAAAGCGCCATGTATGTACAAACAATTCAACTGAATTTGAAATGATGTATACTCAGGCCTTATCGGGCCCAAACCAAATACACTCTGAGCTATCAAAGCCAATGGTTGGGTGATTGGAACGCTTAGTTTTTCAACAAATGCAAACACATCCACTACGCTCTATCACTTCAAGCTGTACAAATCAAAACCGGGGGCGGAAAGGAGGAAATAAACACCATGCCGCGTGACTGTTAAACTTCGAAAACAGGATTGTGTGCGGTGCACAGTGCAGCCCGCAGGTTGATAAATATCCAACTTGGCCATCGGTACTCACTCAGTGGTGAGCGGCAGATGGAGGTAATGCAAGCGAGGATTTTTAATACCTTTATCTGGATTTGTATGATAAGTGTCTCGGTCTCACCCGGAAGGAGACCCTCGAGGATGCTGGAATCGATGGTTGAGAATGGATTTACTGTAAGACGAGGAGAGGGAAAACTGTGATATGGTGCCGAGATGTGAGCGGAATAATCAAGCAATCGTCATTATCAATGGGCTAATCTGCCGTGAAGCGATTCCATCAGTCATGGAAATGGAAACTTAACATTTACCGAGGGAGCTCAAGCCGTCAGATTCATTTACATATCGAAGTTAAAAGAAGTCAAAAGCCACTTGAGACTCTTTACGCGGAATAGAATAAAAGTATCCCGCTGTGACGATACATTATTGACACAACTCGGGTCGCCGTGTTGCGCCCGTCATAGCGTAAAACGGAATGCCGTACTGTAGATCGACATATGTCTCTCGCCACAGCCGCTGAGAACAGCAGCTGTGGCAAGTCAAGGTACGGCCGTTTGGGAAACCATGACTGATGAAAATCTTCTCTTTTGGGCGTTTGTTGAGGTGTGGGATTCTCTCTGACCTCCGGAGGGATCCCGAAAGAGAGGCCCCCCCTTGTAAAACACAGCGCCTCATTAATGGAAATAGATGCGGTGCGGTGAGCACCCCCCACCGCCCCTCGCCGTCAGCAGTAAGAAGTGTCTATTCTTGGGCTAAAGTCTCCTTCATTAACGTTATCTCAAATAGGCACCCAGTCTGATGGGAGGAGTAGGGACAGTGTACGGTTAAGCTGCTTCATCCAATTTCATGATTCGGTAAGAGGTGGGGTATCAATGTTGTCTTTGCGATGTCAGCTCAGCGGACGGGGTGGCTGTGCTGCCATGGGGCCAAGGCATGACATTACTGCTGATCAAACTCAACCGAAGGCGAATACGTACAAATGACACATTTTCCTTTCTCAAATGTGCTGCGGTCAGCTGGCAGGAGAACACGTTTCCTGATTTGTCGTGTTTTTGAAGCATACAGCTTCGTTTCTAACACCCTTCCTTTCACTCTTTTCCGCTCGTGAAATATGTTCTTTTTCACAGTGGCGGCCATCCCGCTGTGAATGCATGCGAGCAAGCTGTGGGACAATGATACAAGTGTGTGTGTGTGTGTGCGTGTGTGTGATGAAATGGGAAACAAGAATGAAACGGGAGCAAAGCGAAAGAGAGCGAAGGTGAGGATGAAAGTGTTGGGCTGTGGGCCGTCAAATGATCTGGCGCGTCTCCAGGCATGATGACTCAGGGATGACGGCACAATGAGAGCTAATTAGGATCATAAACTGGAGAAATGTTTTGCCTTCTTAATACACGGGGCAGCGCATGCGGAACCGCCCGACGTGCGAGCTCTGGAGGTGGGTCAGAAAAGTTCCAGGACTAAGGAGAGTCATGGATCTGCGAGTACAAACTGTAGAACAAACGCCAAAGCCTTCAGTGGGAGAGGCAGAGGTTGCCAAGCCCAAAGGGGAAAAAAAAAAAACAGCCTAAGTCCAGTCAGGTTGATTGTGTTCATCGATGTTCGAGGCTACCTCCATTGCCTTGCCACAGGGCCAAATCATTAGCCAGCATGTCTACAAAGAGATCCATTTGCTTCAATGAGTGCGCGAAAAGATGCAAGAGATATTTCGGGACAATTATTGGCTGCTCACCATGACAATGAGCCTGCTCACAATGCCTGAGCATCTGAAAGTTCCTACCCAGGAATAACACCACCGTGACCTCACCTAGTTAGCAGATTTGGCGCCATGAGATTTATTTATTTTTTCCTCTCTCAGGCTCAACGGAGTCATCAAGGTGATCCGTTTGGAAGACATCAACTTTATCACCTTTTAAAAAGACGTATGTATTTTTACCCTCCCAACATGGTAAAACAGTTCCTGGCCATGAAAGAGGCGAAACCTCCCGCATCCAAGCTGCCAAATAATGGGTGGAGCTACACAGTGTCGTATGTCAATTAGCCAAATTGTTATGTCACAATTTTGACGGGCAGGAAGGCCCTCCATACATTCCACTATTCGTACAATGCAAATGTATGAAGTACAAGACGGGAAAAAGACACAATAAGGCCGTCATAGTGTAGGAAAACAAAACTCACTTGCATTTTGTGAAAATCATTTTCCTCAACCAGCCACAGAACCTCAAAATCTTTTGACAGTTGCTTGGAGGCACCTTTCTCTTCACTGTGGGAATGTTACTGTCTCTGGCGTGCGCACGCCGACACACATGCACACACGCACACCGGTAGGCGGCGAGAACGCTTCTGACTTGTTGTGGTACGTCTCTGTTTATGAAGACTGACAGCTCGCCGTGAACTACAACACGGCGGCACGCGTTGTACAAATGCCAGGGAAAGAATACACCCCGGAAACATCACTTGCCACACGCGCGGAAACCACACACACGGCGATTTCCACTTATTAAGCGGGATTGCATCGTCGCTACTGCGGTTGTCAAGCGCATCAAAGTCGTCGTGTAAAACTCAACTGAGAACAGATGGATGAAAAATGTTCTATTGTCGCCATAGTAACAAGTTCAACAGGTTAAAAGAGGTGTGAGTCATGCCCTCATGTCCCCTCGTCTGCGAGTCATCAAACACGACTAATTAATGCAAAGTCATCCTGTGCATGTTTCACGTCTGAGCGTGTGCCTCTGCTTATGTGATTCACTCTTCGCAACCTAACTGCAGCGTTTCACCATTTGCTTTTTGGGGGTTTTTTTTTCTTGTTGTTGCCTGAACTTAAAGTTGATTTTCCGACTACCACACTGTAAAAAGCCATGAGGGACTATTACGAGATAATGACTAATTATGCTAATGTGTTTTGCCATTTCTTCTCCTTGGTCATTTTATCATCTGTCCTCAAGAGACCACAGTCAGTCGTAATAACCATTTTTTTTTTCCCCCCCTCAGCTAAGCGCTCAGTCACTTAGAGGACACTGTGTCCTAAGCTGCAGAATTCTAACACTGGGCCCCTTAATCAGGAAGCCTTCTGTAAATTCACATGAGCAGGCAGAAGGAGCGCAGTGCTGTTTGAATTGGCGCTGACCTTCATTAACCTAATAAATGCCGGCGGTGTTTCTGTCGCAGCACTTAATGTGTTTATCAGCACAAACAAACAAATGTGACAAAAGCGTTTCGGGGCGGACACGGGAGTTTCCCATCTGTGAAATGTATCCCCTCACCCACGAGCACCTTTTTTTTTTTCCCCCCCTCTCATCTTCACCATAACGCACAAGCTGCGTGACATTGGTCTCTCTCCTGGCACAAAACACAACCAGAAACAAGACAACCGTGTTTTAATACCTACTCTAGGCCACATGTGTTTGTGTACGCTGCTGGATGATGCAATTATCAAGCAAGTAGCAAAGTCACAAAGTGTAAAAATAAAAAACAAAAACATACACAGAGATGGTAAGTTCTGTAAATCGAAAGAGCAGAAACGCGTGTCAGGGAAGTTAAAGAAAGTGAGTGACAGGTAAATATGTTAATTTGTTATGTGAGAGCGTGGACAGGAACCTCACAAAGACATTATTGGAATTGTTTAAGATAAAAATGAAAAAAACCTAACAAAAATTGTGAAGTGCAGGGTACAAGGGTTTTTTTGTTTGTTTTTTTGCAGCGTAGTGTAGTAGTACACAATGCCTTTCACACAGGTAGACTCGGTAAAAAGTGATCTGCCAAAAAAATCATCTCAAGTTCAGAATTATTCAGTAATGACGCCTGGTGAGGGATGCTAAAAAAAAAACAACAACAAAAAAAGGTCATTTAAATGCTTAATCGGTCTACTTTCAGTCATTGTCATTACCTTTGGTCAAGTGCTGCACTGTTGGTCATCCAGGGCGTTGCGAAATTTCCAATGGCTTCAGTTTGGTTTGGTTAACTCGGACCAAGCTGGTGTGTTGACCAGTGAAGAGATGCAAACTGTCAAACGGTACTGCTGGACTGCGCTAACGTCTACCTTGGCAAGAGCATACCTTAAGAGTAGCGTTTCATTCACAAGAGTCTGTTGCTTGCCTAACAAGGGTAATGAAATATGAAATACACAACAAATAAGAGATAATGGGTTGTGCTTGTACAAAAGCTAACAGCTACTGTATTGCCATCCACCGACACACCCTGTTGTGGGAATACAAGTAAGACTTACTGTGGCAATATAAATTGTTGCAACACTCGGGAGAAGAGTTGGGATTAGGCGACAGGTTGAATTAAAAACAACCTTCCGAATGCTTGTTTTTTTTGTATTTTATTTGTTTTATTTTGGCAGAAGCAGCGTCATAAACGCACACTGCCTCTTCCCCCTCTTGGACTCATCACAGGCCTCATTTAGAGTATTGTAAATGGAGTGGAGGCATTTTCTCAATGAACTCTGAAGCGCCATGCTAGCTGCCTTTGAGACTATCTTTACTCTTATCACAAATGACATTTCAAGCTATTGATCAAGGCAGTCATTCAGTCCCTCGACAGACACCATGCGGCTCCTGCAATGCGCGGGATATGAAAGGAGGCTATTCATGGCATTTTGCGCGCAGCTTTGATTGAGGAAAAAAAAAAAGATGTAAATAATCATAGGCGGTGAGAAAATGTTAAAAGATTTGGAATACCTATTAGATATGATCTTGTCATTTGTAATACAAGTGATCAAACGTACTGGCAACCGTGGCGAATTGTGGGCCGTAACGTAGTGTATTTTTCAGCCTTCAGGACATCAATTGTGATGAACCATGACTAAATTTGAACAATTTGAAACTTTGAAAATGGCCGAAATTCCATGGTGCACTAAATTTCGGGGAAACGGGGATGGTAATTCTTGCTGTGGTGGGGAACAGGATTCATTGCTTCGAAGAGCAACTCCACACAGCGCTACGTCAAAATCCGACTTTGACAAAAGTGTCTTTATTGCGCCGCAAACATTCGTATCCATGGACGCCCAATCAATTAATAATTTGCAGATGTTCCGAATTACATACGAGACATCATCCAAACAAAGACATTTAAAAATGTGAAACATGCCCGTTCATTTCATAATTGCTATATGGTGATTGAAAGTTGGTGATTTACATATTTATTGATTTGCTACGGGAAAAGATGTGTTGACTTTGAACAAACAGGAGCTTCCCATGAAAATAATAATACAACGGAAGCATCAGCCCATATACTGAATTTGAAAAAATGAGATTTTTTTTCCCACAATTCTAAAACAATTTCGAGGCGAGGTTATGACATCATTTCAATACATTACATAATTTCAAAAAATAATATTGGCTTTTTTTTTTTTCAAAATAACCCAATATGTGTTCTTGCCTGTTAATTTTGGTTCAATATCTTAGTAACTCCTGTGCGTCAGAGAGAGAATGAGGCCACTCGCCTCAGCTAATGGCCCTGGCTGGAGCCCCTCTTGAGAGAGCGCTGACCCCCATACTCTCGCTCTGCTCATGCCCACACCTGCCGTCCTCCACTCGACCCCTCTGCCGACCCTCGCTCGGAGGCCGAATGTAAACAATAATTGCAACATGAATTATGTCCCCCCCCCCCCAAACGCAGCAACTGCCCGGCTCCGGCTCCCCTCACCGCAACCACCGCATTCCCCTCACGAGGCAGTGCTGATGAGATGATGATCTACTGTACTGTACAAGGTGCAGGGCGATGAGTCTGGCTTTTAAAGAACAACGTCAGCCTATAAATCTTTACCTCCCGTTTGATCCTCAAACACACATTATGGATAAAAGACAACAAATATGTCGTCCATATGCCACAGATAAAAGGAGACGGGTGGGAGGGGGAAGGGGAGCGGGGGGGGGATGTCATACTGATGGAAAAGATTGACGGACGGGATTTGGCAGGCAGTCACCACCCTGGTTTGCGCTATAACAGGCAGTGCGGCGCTTTTCCCCCAGATGTTCCTGTATATCACCAGTCTGTCATATATGCTATATCGGTGACAGAAATATGGCAGTCGTTCCAGAGGGGCGCAACCGTAAATCCCAGCAGCGTGATTAATTAACAGGCACATACTGTAAACAGCGTGTCAATAAATCATTCCGGTCGAACACCGAAAAACTGACGTGCGGCTTTAAGGGTCAGCAAATGTACAGTATGTGGGGCGAGGCCCCGAAATCTCCACGGCGCCGCGCTGCCAGCTGCATTTTAACAGCCAGCGAACAGTGTGGGCAGGTAGCTTTTGCTTGGTTATCTACGGAGAAGTGGAGACGGGCAACAATTGCGACCGTCGCTCCGCTTTTCAATCCGGCAAACTCGCCGGAGAAAAGGAGTGAACACGTGAACAAAGGCAGCCGGAGGTTAGGAATCATTCCCAACCTCTCGAAATCACACTTACTGTCGGTTTATGTGAGCCCATTTAGGAAATAATCTGCAGTTTTTTCAAAAGGATTAAGCCTCAAATGCCATGCGGTAACCCTTGAGGGCTATTTATTTATTTGACTCAAGGTGCACAAATAAAAATTGCATTAAATCACAAGATTATGATCACTTGGTATTTTATCTACACACAGTCAGACACAAAATTGCTCAATCAGGCTTTTTGGAGTCAAACTCAACGGTTGTAAGAATGAGTTGCATCGCCCTTTAATTTTCCCAGCCGGATAACCAAAAGTCCTCATTGGAAAAAAGAAAATGGACCGCACCGATTTTGCCACCTCCTGCAAGCTTTTGAGGAGTCAGCGGCTCTCTCCGCTTTGCAAAGAAACACTTCATTTTCAACGGATGCCTGAACTGGACCCTAATGTCCCGTGTTATCAGAATGAATCAGCAGTGCTGATAAATTAGTGGTCGGAAAACACGCTGGGAAGGCCTGTCAGCTAATGGGCACGCGTTGTGTGATATTCATAGGCAATGCTTAATGTTCTGGAACCGATTCTGTCATTTCCATTATGTAAATACAGTTGCCTCGGTGCTATATTTTAATATATTGTCTCCCTTGTCTCAATTACTTGGGCTATTAAAAACAAAGAGGTGACGGAAATGAGGCGCCGTTATGTGTTTGCAGTTTGATGGCATGTACTAAGTGTTTATGAAAGCTCGTTTCACATTCTGCTGCATTCTGATATGTCAACACACTCCAAGGCGTTCTTCCATTTGCCTCAGGGAGGAGGACTTCAAAATTTGGAAAGCATTAAAAAAAAATAAAATAAGAGAGAGAGTGGTGAATCAAACTGTGAACAATATGAATATCCACTGAAAGTGTCATTTACTAATGGCAGAAATGGTTTGAGTTTTTGTGAGATGTGATGAGTTCCAACTAATTAGCCGAGGTAATTTGGTTAATTTGCAGCGGAATCTTTTTACAAGGGCTGACATTTTGCAACGTGTGACACTATGATGACTAATGGTGAATACACACAGTTTCTCGCGTTCCTTAAAATAGTCATTTTGACTTTCCTCCCCCCCCCCCTTGTGAGCACCTTAAAGCCGCAGGGTGGAAATGACTATTTATCCTATGGCAACGCGATTTCGCAGCTCATTGGATTTTGTGATTTTTTTTTGTTGGAGAACGCCTGAAAGGAAAATGTTTCATGTTCCCTAAAAATATTTTTTTTTTAAAAATTCCAGATAATGAAATGACAATGGCCACTGTAGACTAAGACAAGTCCCTGCAGGTTGCAAAAAATACATATACATGTAACACTATAATTTCTTACAATCAGCACATATTTTCACTTTATTCCATTCTACAGTTTATTTTTTAAATTTAGGGTTGCTAATACACAGCTATAACTATATTTGCAACACTAACACAATAGTTAGTGTGCATATTAAACATTCATTTTTATTTTTTTTAAATCAATCTGCATTGGCATATAGCTCTGGAGGGGGGGGGGGGGTAAGTAAGAGACTAACTGCAAAAGGTTCATTTAATTCCACCAAATCACAGGTGCAAAGAAACTCAAGCCAAAATCCACGCTTGATTTTTCAAGACCACCCTTTTGTCTTTTAATTTTTTTTTACTCTTGCAGGGGTTACTCAAGTTTGTTTCAGAGTTGAATACTCTTCATCTTGAGATTAGTTCCAATTATTTGTGCGCATTTTTAATTGGGAGTATTCGCTAAACAAAACTAATTCAGCAGTCCGGGAAAGAAACCGCATGTGCATGGTAACAAGTGGTTCATTTTAACCGCCTCAAAAAGTCGAGTAGCAATTTCGACTTCAACAATAAAAAGAAGAGAACTAATAACAAGAGAAACACTTGGAAGGAAGAATTAAAACATCAACCCTTTCATTGTTGCAGGGATGAAACTCGAACTTCGGAGTTGAAGAAAATATACGCAGTTGAAACCCCCGGAGTGATCAGATTATCAGCGTGTCGTTTCTCATATTTGGCCAATGTATTTGATTCCAACTTTCATCAAGGCAAGCGAGGTAACGGGGATGCTGAATCCGCACACGGTCACCGGGCTGCTGCGCTCGAATGACTCGCCAAGGTGCGCGCGACCTCAGTTTCTCCACCGGCTCGTTAAAACAAAAACAAAAAAAGCGGTCAAAACGTGCGAGGAAAAGTTGTGGCTTTCTTTACCTTTTCGCTTCGATCTCCTCCTCCTCCTTCTTTTCAGCTTGCATTTAACCTGGCCACCTTGAGCCCCCGACGCGCGGCCGCTGTTCCCAAGTACGGACGCCATCTGCCCTTTGGAACGACTCGTCGGAATAACTTGAGACTTGCGACTCTTTCGCCTCCTTTATTTGCCCCTCCTCACTGGGGGGAAAAAAAAAAAAAAAAGAAAAAGAGGAGGGCGCGTTGTTTTTAGCAGCTCCTATTATCGCACGCTTCTGGCTGGAACTCCGCGTCTGCAGGAGACGGTTTTCTCTGCGCTCAGCATCACTATTGCGGGTGCTCGGTGCTCTCTGCCTCTGTGGGAAATTTAGGCGTCAGCTACTTTGGATTCAATCAAGCAGGACACGCGTGACGCCTATCTGTTCCTCAGCCAGCTTTCTAATTAGAGTCCAATCGTGGCTGCCTGGGAGGTGTGACATCACATCACCAGCTCCACTCATAAACTGACACCCCCCCCCCCCTTTTTCACCCGCGCCTTTGTTTGTGATACTTGTGGCATTTTGCTTCATACTTGGGTTGTTTACACTTTTGTTTCCTCCGCAGAGAGAACCTTCATTGTCCCTCGGGAAGGTCAGCTGTGACGTCACCTTGGCAGAGGTAATATAGTAGCAGGCTGGTTTATCAGTCGTCACCATTTGCCAGTTGTCGATTGATGGATAATTGAGCATTACCTCCTCAATGTGGAAATTGTTCTTGAAACGGTCACAAGTTACTGAGAAGCAACACCCGATTTCAAAATATTCATTCGTAATATATTTATGTATTTATTTTTATGTATGATAATCCAATTCAAGTCGCTGACGGTGTGGTGTTACACTCGCCGGACTTGCGTGCGGGCGGTTCCCCCTCACCGACGGAGTGTATGTGGGTGTGAATGGTCGTTTGTCTCTATTTGTTGCTCTGCGACTGACTAGCGACCAGTTCAGGGTGTACTGGGAGTCTGCCTTCCGCCCAAAGTCAGCTGGGATAGGATGAATGGTCGGTTGGATGGATAATCAAATGGATCAAACAAAAATGTCCAAAGACATTTTTACATCCACATTTCAAGCAATCGGGAGTCATTAGTTGGGATAGTTCGGGTGTTTGAATGCAAGCTTGAGGTTGCAGGGCAAAACTCCATTGACAGAGTAGATTGTGTTTAACGGCTGCAAACTTTGAAGATTGTGACATTTTGGCATTGTTGTGTGAAAGTGGAGTGTCAGGGCTTTCGGAAAGCATTTGTGCCTAGCCTAGCTGGAGGTTATTGTTTTAGTTCCTCTAATGCGGAAGGTCAGGTGGGTGTGCGGAGAAAGCGCTCTGGTTCCACTGGACATGCTCTCAGACATCACGGTAGGTCGTTTTTTTTTTTTCCTAGTCCATACCTCATCAAAATAAAATATTATTTACGTTTTATTATTTTTTCGTAATGTCCAGCAATCTAAACAAACGAGCTGCATCTAATTTATGTTCACCGAGCGTTCATGGTTAAACTGAACAACAACAGAGAGAGAGAGAGAGAGAGAGAGAGAAAAAAAGAACATGCAGAAATAGCAGCACAGCATGTTTGCTGATGTCAGAATCCAAAGTCACTTTGGGGCACTGTTATTGGATGGAAACATTTCCACCCGGGCCTTCGGGCAGAAGAGCGAGGAGAGCGAGGGTGTCGGGGACCGCGTGCCTGCCTGCCCTCAGGACGCCCACAAATATCCATGTAAATTGCAGTTTAAGAGAAATCAATACAAGTGACAAGTTGCCAATGCCACTATCTGGGGCAGTAATGAAGGTGTGCTGGCAGGGGCCTGAAGCGCACATAGATAAGGGAAAACAGGCTCGGTGGGGCAGGTTACACACACATCCAAACACAATACCAAAAGGTCAGGAGTTCTTACACTGGTGCAAAGTGGCCCGGAGAACCTTGGACTCCCGTTTCTTACGATGACTGCTACAATGTGCCACATGTTGATCAAACAATGACATGAGCACAAAATATGGGATGTACACATGCGGGACGGATTAAAAATAAATAAATAAATAAATAAAAAATCGGAGGATGCTATATCTCGGTAAAACAGACAAATATGCTTCAAAACGCCAGGACTCTGATCTGATGTTTTTGGCAGTTGAAATGTAAACCCCGCCCCTCCCTCCATCTCATCTGTCACATATCATTCAAGCTTTGGGGGTTTTTTCCCCCCCATTTTAAATACATGCTCATTTCTGCTTCGTAATGCATGCGATGGAGGGCGAATACATCGAAGGTACCAATGTTTGTCGGCGTGAAGCCCTGCAAATCCAGGCACGTCTGCGTGTTTGTTGTGAGCCTTTTTTCGTTTGATGTCATATCTACGGATTGAAGAGATGTAAAACTGAGATTACACCCAACGCGCGGTGACAAGTCTCCTTCTTTCCCTTCATCGAATCAGCCACCTGCCATCTACGATAAGGAGACCAATCGCTGCGCCACTCCAACACATTTCATTGGCTGCAAATTGTCTTTGGAGTTCACATTTATTTTTTTGAAAAAAAAATATTGCAGGTCTCAGACAGACGCAACGCTTCGGTTAAAATACCGCTATGTTCTTCGAGGCTTGTTCTGTTTTTACGCTTTAACTGCAAAATAAAGTCCTTGCACCCCACATTGTCTTCGAAATATATGACAAATATAACAGAATACAGTCATATCCGACTCGATGGATTTACTCGAGTCGCCTTATCAACCTTTGCAGCCAGGTTGGAGAGATGGAAGCCTGGGAGCCCCCCCCCTCCCCCTCCCCCCCATTAGTCTTTGGGACTATATTGACTTTAAGCTTTTAGTTTGCTTTTTCCAAAGGTGGAGCTTTGGTGGTGGTGTTGGTGGAGGGGATTAGTTGGCTGTCGTCTTATCATGTGTTCAGACGGGCAACTGGGAGAAACGTGTGCCTTCATCTCCCCGACACAGTCACTTTGTTGCTCTTCGGACGCCGCAGCAAACGAAACGCAACGGTAACAGTCGAAGACTGGCAGCCACCGTGCCTTTTCAGAGGCTCTGATTTGTTAATCTGGTAAGATAAATAAAAAGTTGTCCCCCCAAAAAAAAGAAATAGAATAATTGATTGAATTGTTTGTGAAATTTAATGCACAACAATGTTGCATATGGATTTTTTTTTTTTTTTGTCAGGGTAGCCAATAACCTCTCAGTAGGATCCCGGCGCACCACCGTAAAATACAATCAAAATGGCAGAGATTTTTGAATACCTCTCTCACAGTGTTGCTAAAAATGGCAATATTGTCTTTGTCAAGGCAATTTGAACCTCATTCAACAATGCTGTGGGCTGTGAGTACATGCTGTGTGTGTGCAAGTGCAGTTTGGAATATACCGGAGGACTTTTTCCTGATGTTAACATGCCACCAAGGTTGTTTAACGGTAAGTAATTGCGGGTGACAGACTCCAGCATGCAAGACTGGCCACACCTGCAGCTCAAATCCACATAAATCCAAAGATGTACGTCGGAAGAACACAAAAATGGAGAAGCGGGTGAAGAAGCACAGGAGGCACGAAACGGAGAGCCGGGAGTCAACACAAACGCACGAGACGAGAGGAAAACTGGAAAAAAAGTTTGAAACGAACAAAATGAACACTCCTCAGGAATCAAAATAGTTTCCAAATCTGTCCTGCGGTTTTCTGTAAGGCGCACAACAAACGACCGCAAGAGACTGACAAAAAAGCGACCGCATGTCTTCAGGCAAGGCAGATTTTCAAAGGCCCGCAACGGCGCTCGTACTGATTGTCGAGCGTCTCCAATTTGTTACAAAACGCTAAACAGTATTTTAGTCCAATTGCACTTACGTCAAACAAGATGTGGGTTGTATTTCCAACGTTAATTTGTGGGTGAAGTTTACTGGTGATGTTTTCAAGTGACCGCAAACTTGGTCGAAAATAGCAAAAGGTGCTTTCGAAGAAAAAGAACTGATTATAACAATGTCGGAAGTGTTAACACTTTCTTGAATGTTTGCATCCCAAGTGAAAACTTTGAAAGTGACATTGAAGACTTCATTTTTAGCGTGTGTCTTAGCAGTGCTAGGGAAAAAAAAAAAATCTTGTGCCACACTTCCCTCTGGCTGCAATCTTTTTTTTTGGGGGGGGGATGGCTTGTTTTTTTTTTCTCCTTTCTGCAACCTTCCTTCTAGCCTTCTTAATTGACAACCATTAATCACATTAAGTCTTTGAGAGAATTGTCTACCCGGCGTCAGTCTTGGCTGACCCCAACATTTGCAGAGTGAAGATAAAGATGATGCAGTGACAGCTCTGAAATAGCCCCCTTTTTTTTCCCCTGGGTCAGCATTTAGGGATAATATGAATGTCATTATACATAAGAGAGACGAAACAAATGAGTTCTTTAAGGGGAGTTGAATGAAAGTGGGATTTTTGAGCATTTGCGCGGATAAATTAGCCGGGTGGATTTCAAATTAACATATGAGAGGCGGAAGTCTTCATATGTGCCTCTGCATTTCGGTGAGATCATCTTTCCCGCTTCGTATCACGACTTTATTCGTCTTAATACATTTATTTTGGATTGTTTGTATTTGCGGCGATGTTTTAAATTGGATTTCTTAATTTTGGAATGTGCTATTTGCTAGGCTGAATTCCAATCAAAATGTCTCTGTGAATAGAAGCTAACATCTTGCCCTTAATGTCACATAACATTATCAGCCCCGTGGTTCCGCACAATAGAGCCATTGTGCTCGCTGGGGACGAGGAGGGTGGGGGCTTATCAGTGAAAGACAGGAAAGGAGAAAATGAATAGAATAAAAGTAAATTCGATCTCTGTTTTGCAAAGACGAGAGTTCTCCAAATAGTATTATTCAATGCCTGATTCAGAAACCTCATTCAAAACGCAGATGAACGACAACGCTCTTTAAAAATCACCAAGGGCATACCCGCCGTGTTTTCTCTTTGCACTTGAAAGCATATTTGCAGTTGTTTGCGTGGAAATATGTTGCAGCGACCTCCGAGAATCATAATTTTTGATTGACTTATAATGGCAGAAGACGTTCCAAGCACCGGCCACTGATTTGTCTGCCTTTCTTAGACAATGCCAGAAAATGTCATTTTTCACTCGCTAAAATGGCCGTGTATGCGCCTGGACTGGCCGTCGGTCCACCGAGGGGTTCCGTTGTGTTTTGCTTGTTCAGCTACATATTACAACCAAAATGATCATCTTTGGTTTGAATTTTATGAGTTATTTTTACAGTTCTTTGTATTTGTATCTCATTGCTCTTTTGCTCGACATGCCGTCTTCTTTTCCCTTTGAGCTGTGTTTTCAGGTGCACGGAGATCTGTACAGACAAATCGCGAGGAGGTTGGCAAGGTCCCTGAAGCTACGTAAGCTGGTTGTGCCAGGTCTGATTAAAATGAATTCTGCATCGAGGAATGGGGGGTTGGGAGTCTGGGGGCTCAAGACAGGTAAAGTTGCTCTCCTGACATCTGGCAGAGCAATTTGACTTATGTAATTCAAAAACAGCGCTCCAACCCTCTACTGTGGGTTTAACACTCCTTTTCTTGTCAATATTGCTTGTAAATTCACACGAGACAACCCAGAGGAGGACAAGGACCTCAGAAGTGCATCTTGGGAATTCTGGAATCGAAAATCATAAGACAAAACATATTTGACCTGTCAGGCAAGTCTAATTGAAAAATGTGTTTTGGCCCGCCTGTAAAATGCATACTTGTCTTATTTTTACGCAAACATTTTGGCCCCCGCGACAGACAATTAGGAAACGTGATCTTCCAAAAGATCCTCAAGGCCTTGAAACTCAGCTGTATCACATTTTGGGAACGCCGATTAATTGCCTCTTTTCCAAGGCAACATTAATCCTGGAAACCGCCTCGATTTGCTGCTCCTGCATCTCAGGGAGCCTCCATTCATCTCTCACACGCCACTAAAGCCATCGCGTCAAGCGAAAGCGGCCATCCCCTACCGCACACCCTTTACGACATCGCTAACATCCAGCTCATTAGCACTTTAAAGCTTTCCTGAATTACTTTAAGTCTTGTTTGATGTATTACAGAGTCGCAGTTGTGCGAATGGCAGGAAGCACGAAGAGCAACATTGTTGCTTCTCACGGCGAGCAGTTCGTTAATCTCGCCATGCGGGGTAATTTTCTAGCTCGGGTGCACTGGATTTTTTTTTTTTTTTTTTCCCGGGCCCTTGTGGTTTGCTGCTTCAGAGCCATCTAATACCTCTTGGAATGAACGCAAAGATCAGAGAGGGAGGCACAGTTGTCCCTATGTGATATTTGCAAGGCGCCGTTTTAATTAATTTCCCCTGTCTTTGTTCACGGGACCGTGTGCGTGCCGAATGGCAGCATATGGTGCTGCTCTGTTTTGCAAATCCTCCAGAATCCAATGGTGTGGGATTTATGAAAGTAACAGATGAGGTTTTGATCATCATGGCGGGCCGCTGATCGTCACCACTGCAGAAAAGCGGTTGTGCCTGAGATTCGAGCGGCCCGGCATATGCTGAGCATGGACGGCGAGAGGTCATCCAGCTCTCCGGCTATTTCATTAGTATACCAACAGATGGCTGCAGGAACGTTCATCATTAAAACATCCCTCCGCTGAATCAGTTGTGCGTCATTAAATTTTTTAAATTGACTCGCACTGTCATAGCTGATATTAAACATGTTGTCTGGGGTTACACTGTTCTGTGTCAAGTGTGACCATTAAGATGTGCGTCGTGGCAGCGGAAATAGAAAAAGAAAATAGATATCTTCAAATTGGAATGTGAATAAAAACCTGATACGTATTGAATATTTGCCAATGGGAGTGCAGCATAAATACATTGATCTGATATGGGCCTTCGATACCTAATTCAACGTAATTGATTGATGATGTGAACGCGATCATGTCTGCTCAAACAACAACAACAAATCTAGCAGTACTTTCACTCCAACCCACAGCTAAAACATGGACAATCAAATTTGGTAGCTCAAATCATCTTTCCCCATTGATATATATGGAAATGCTATGAATCTGTGAATATTTTTCATTCATATTGATACCTTCGAAGGTTACAGGAAAAAAAAATGGACCCGGAAACTGATTCACAATCATTATTGGTTTCTCACTTAAGGTGAATAGTTCAGTGAGATTCTGAGTGAAGTGAGACCTTGAAGACATTTTTGAGAAACTGAAATCCGAAAATCGCGGATACATTCCGTGTTTTATTTCAAACCCACTGCGTTGGTGTAATCAAGGCAAAATCACTTCAAACTCATCTTGTTTACTGCACACTGCGTCAAGACGGAGATTATTCATGCAGGGGTTTCCCCCTCAAGATGTGCCAATAAATCAAACGATTGATTGGAACTCTCTTGCCAGCATTCTTGATTTAAAAAACAAAAACAAAACAATCAGAGGCGGATTCTTGTATGACTGACAGAGGGGTCTCTGTGGGACTCTGATGAGGGCGAGCAGACGTACTCCCTGGGGATCAAGGGGCCACAATAAAAAGAGATTCTGGCAATTATTTGCTCAGTTCTGCTGCTTCTGACTCAATTTTCTTTCCATGTTGGGCGTTAAATGGAGCCAATTTGCAAGGATAGAGATATATATATATATATATATATATATATATATATATATATATATATATATATGTATATAAAATGTAGTTAATAGGGGACCAGTAATGTGATATGACTCAACAACTCCTTCATATAACCAGTAGATGGCGGTAGTTAACATTTTACATGGAACTAAAATCGAGCCAGCCTCTTTTTAGACACAAGCATCAGTCATAATGTGCAGTGCTTGTCCTTTACCCAATTTTAAAGATTGTTTCCCTTGAATGAACTACACATTAAGGCAAACTTTTTATTCTTGTCATACTGGCTGTGGCAAGCATCACCATAATGCAAGTCATTTGATGACAGAAAAAGTACTCAGCTGGCAAAAGTTGGCACAAAGACAATACAGACCAAACAACACGCATCCCGCCACTGTATACCCAATATTTATCTGATTTTAAAATCCACAACGTGTGACACGGACACAGTTAAAGTCATCAAAATGAAACCTATGCTCTGCTTGTCAACAACAACAAAAAACAACACTACAGTGACACTTATATAAAATACCCAACAACAGCAGCCTGTCTTTGACTTGACAGAGCCGAGGGATGGTAAACTGTCAAGGGAATTCTCTTTTGCCTCTTTAGTTGGAATTGATTTCTTCAAAGGCAACTCTTTTTTTTTTTTTTAAATTAAAACATTGAGCTAGCTAATTGTGGAATTGATTATGGCCGTGTTTTGTATGGTGTAGAGCAATACACAGATGCCCAAAGTGCAATCCTGCATGTGCATCAGGAAACTAAAGTGCACCTTCTGCCCGTCTTGCTCCGTATATTCTAGCATACACAGGAAGGAATTTTTTGAATGCTTAATGCTATAATCTCACATCCACTCAAAACGCTGCAGAAGTCCTCAGCTATATGTACAAGTGACAGCACGGAAGCCTTTAACTCACAGCACACCCGCTAAGTAGCTTGAAGACTATCAAGCAGGATTATACACTGGACCCATTCGAACTTGGCGAAGGAATATGCACGTGATTTTCATGTAGCTTCTCTGGTTAACGGACAGCTGAACTGTAAATGTCGACTACAAAGACTTATATGATGAACTCGTACCTCTCCCCCTGCCAGTAAGATTTATGACGCTTGTGTGATGAAATTTCTTCTGGGTAAATCATGTGACAAACCTAAACCTTCACATTCGTCTTTCTGGAGGGCTCACATTACCTTCAGAGACATTATATCTCAGACGAGCTTTTTGTCAGTGGATTCATCACAAGAGCTTCAATTATTCATTGAGATTTTTTTATTTTTTTTTGCAAGTTTCAATATAAGCCTACAATCGAGCGAAAAAATGGTTCCCCATTAAAAACGACAATTCTCTCCAGGCAAATGTCCAAACTCACTTTTTTTTCTGTTATTTACTTACTTGCACACACAATTTACTGTATAATGAAGATTAGATGATGTACTTGTATTATTTTGAAAACATCTTTTTTAAAAGACAGGCAAGATCAAGGGCATCACTCACTTCCATCCCATGCATCCCTTTTCTGATTGTCGCGGGTGTGCCGGACTATCCCAGCTGTCTTCAGGCAGTAGGCGGGCGACACCCTGAACTGGTTGTCAGCCAATCGCAGGGCACACACAAACAAAAACAACCATCCGCGCTCACAATGACACTTATGGGACAATTTCGAGTGTTCCATTAACCTGCCATACATGTTTTTGGAATGTGGAAGGAAACTGGAGTACCCGGAGAAAACCCACGCAGGCACGGGGAGAACATGTAAACTCCACGCAGGAATGAGACTTTGTACCCCTGCACTACGAAGCCGATGTGCCAACCAGTGTGCCGCCGCATCACTCACTTATTAACAGAAAATAATTTGGATCGTGAACAGGATAGTCCGACTCAAATCGACGGAACCACTTGTGTATATGCTCCGCTTAAGTTGATATGGCAATTTATCGCCTTGTAGAAATAGACACTATGACATAACCGTGAAGTGTACATTTCAAGTCCCACCCATCTAGTGTCCACTGAAGCGAATCTCTCTCCGTTGACCCATTCCCACACGTATGCTCACGTACGGCGACGGCTCAGATCTGGGCCTGACAGACGTGACGCATCATGAGCGGATCAGGCTGTTCAATATGAAAGTGAACTTGCTTTGCTAGTTCAACATGTTGCAATTAATTACGTCTCACTCAAGCGGGTCGCTAAATGACTCCAGTCAACTTTGTTACATTCCTTGTCAACATTTAAAACTTCAACACAAACGCATTCAGACACACACTCGATAGACCCCCCACCTCCCACTGTCCCCAGTGGGACATCATAAATCACACTTGGGAGCCGATGAGCAGCTTCGCTTTCCTTCTTTGAACCTTCCGAAGGCACTGGTAGCTGTCCTGTCACGTTAGCACTGCAGAGTAATTAGTACGACATAGGGAGAGAGTGCCACTAATGCAGTGCGGTGTTACTGTAATGGCCTGGTGACACTTCTATCCCGAGAGAGAGTCGACAAGGGTTATGGAGCACCTGTAAACATGGCCCTGTTGCTGCATTTATTAGTTGTGGGCGATATCGTGTAAAATCTCGCTGCGCTGACATGAGCTGCTTATTGAACTGCGGTTCACTCGTCGGGTACGCGTCGAACAAAAAAAAGCAAGAAATGAGGGGAATAAACATTGAAATGTTCTCTCAAACGGGGGAACGAGTGAGAAAGCTGCAAACGTCACTGCTGAGGGAAAATCATTCTCACTTCAATCCTAGCGAGACTAAAACGGATTCAAGGATTACACTGTGTACAAGTGCAAAGCTGCGCGGGCTAGTTTGGTCCTTGTTTGACATTTAAGACAAGCGCGTTGTGGAACACAGCCAGGAAAGACTCGTTTTGCAACATCTACCTCTGATCTAGTGCCACATTTCTATTTGGGGAAACTTTTGCGATTGCTTCCCCAGTGCATCTTTTATGTTTCAAACACTTTGGGGCGATGACTTTCATCGTGATCATCTTTGCGTTCCAAGCTCATGTTCAACACCGATTGCTCTCGGTTGTTTTAAGTGGTTTTGACGTGGCATTTTTCTCCTAGAGCGCAGTGTGTGTGTGTGTTTGTGTATGATCTCCATATGGAAGGCTGCATGTTGTAGGCTTGATCTCTGGAAAGCAATAAAGCATTTTTTGTTGTTTTTGCTTTACCCACACATTCCCTCTGGGATGCGGCTTGTGCGACTGTGAGTCCTTGTCTCGAGTCTTTCAGGAGGGTGAAACGACAAAGAGCGCCGTGAAGCTTTCTCACATGAACAAAAAAAAAGTAAATGTGGGTTATTGCACGCCGTGCGCGTGCGTAGGCGGCCAGCCCAGGAATAACCGTCGTAAAAACCTGATATAAAAGTTAATGTCTATGGAAAACCTCTGTTTCAAATCTATTTTTTTTTTCTCATTTGTCTACTTTCAAACTGAACAACACACTTCAGTGCCACCTGATTTTCTGGCTGCCCCCGTACCTTTTACAGAGCCCTTAAACAGGCGATTTGGACTCACCCCTTGTAATGCATGACGAGTCATTTTCCTCATTCCGAGCAATTCGGCGACTATATTCAATTGGCATCTCTTCTCTGTTCACCGATGTGAACTTTGGGAATGTTTCTCACTCATTATCAGTCCAACCCAGGTAGACCGTGTTCCAGGCCTGAGATCAGGTCCACCTCTTCAAAGGGATAGCGGGGGCAGGAAATGGCCAGGTTACTAGAGAGGAGGATTGCATTTAATGAGTCTCTTCTCTGTTCTCACTAACCAGACAGTGCCGTCGGCAGACAACCTTTTCCTCTGAGATAAAGGCCGCAGGTCCCGGGGGTTTGAAGAAGAGGGGAAACAGCTGAGGTTCAAGTCAAGAACGGGATTCTCGATTGCTGAATTGAGTTGAGGTCATGTATTTGGGCTCCTATCACAGTCCCCGCCCCCTAATCAGGAAAAGGTCAATTTCCTGATTGGTTGCATGATGCCATTTTTTGGTCAAAAGAAAAATGTAAATGCAAATATAACGTGCAAATGACACACAAAAACTAGTCTTCTTTAAAAAAAAAAAAAAAAAGACAAAAATGGTACACTGTTGAAAACTCTGATTCATGTCGTTCAAGTCAAAATGAAGTCCCAAAATGTCTGAGTGGAATCAAGTTGTGTTTAAGAATAAAATACCGCATATTAGTTATGGGAGCATTTTCTCAACCTTTTTTGTGTTGGATCTCGTCACAGTATATTGTTCTGCTCTTTCGTACATTTACCAGCATTCCAACAGGTGTACATCAAATTAACGACAAACTAGAAATGTAACAATGTTTTCCATGACTGCAACTCCTCAAATTCTATTTGAAAGGACTGGCAACACGCCACCGTGAGAAGGGAAATCAAAGCAAGAGAAAAATGTATCTTGAGGTTTCAGGTCAGTCTCAGAATTTTTGAGGGCCAACAAAATAGTGGCATCATCATGTCATAATGACACATTCTGAGTCCAAGGGGCTGCAGCTCGGATGATGATGATGATGCGGCCTGGATATACTCTCTTGTTTCATGTTGACTAATATCCAGCTTTTTGCCAAATCATCTTCTATGGTCTTTTTTTTTTTTTTAGAAGTCTTTGATGCTGGCTACAAAGTGTAGCAGAACAAAGACCTCAACTCACGTTAATCTCTCGCTACGTGTGACATCTTCCTTCCATCCATCCATCCATCCAGCCAGGACTTCTCTTATTTTTTTTTTGCTGAAATGGCTTTGAACTCCCAACAGACCAAAGTGAGCTCCACCGCGCTTCTTTGGTTCGGTGCTTAGGTGGGATTAGGAGGGATGGATGAGGACTGCTCTCTCCTGAGCACAAACCCCACACGGAAAAGTTGATTCCAGCGGAGCGGGCGGGCAATACATTGGACAGTTCTGGATGCTTCTTTTTAACTCCCTCACGATCAGACACTCATCATTTAGTTTCTTGTTTTTCCCCTTAATCTCTTTTTAGTTTGTTCGTTCTCAATGCGCGACAAAGATCTCCGCTTTAGAGAACGAAAGGCACACTCATGTGATTATTATGAGATACATCACACTCATATTTTCAATTGGTCAGGGAGCAACATCAAACTCCTGAGAGAGTTGAGCAGAGTCATTAGCTAAAACAAAAAAACAACAACAACAACAACATGTAATCTGTTCATAAGAGGAATGCCGTGGAAAGGAGAACTGTCATCTAGTCCCCGGTGGGATTAATTTTTTTTCCACCCTGTCCCCAACGCCTGTCACCCGGGCTTCCTTTGGCGGCTACCCACTTGAGAGAACACGCGAGATGATCCACTGCTGTTTGGCTCCCAGCGAGTCAAACACAAACTAAAGAACCTTTCAAAGTTAAACAAATCACCCTCGGGTCTTGCGTCCTACCGCATTTGGCTCCGACTCTTGCAGCAAAGTAATGTTTGTCGACTCCGTAAACAGCTGATAGCCACAGAAAGCCGAGGAAACAACATTAGGCCATGCCACGATTTTATTTAGCGTGCATGAAATCAGCAGGAACAAAGTATCTTATTTTAAATGATGATCCCAGTTATGCGAAATCGGGGCTCTTGAGTTTTCTACTCCGAGTGCTACGTCATGGCCAAGCCAAGAATTAGTGATCAAAAATAAGTCATGTGGTATTGAAACACACCATTCTCACATTATGAGAAAGATTAAATCTATCCAGCAGCAGCAGGTCATGGAAAAACATGGCCGCAAGGCAAGATAACCCAGACATCCTCTTCCCTCATATTACAGCCCTCCAAGGAAAGCCTGGGGCATTCTCAGGCCCTATGAGCTGTATAATCCCTCCAGCAGGTTCTCGGTCCGGTCGGAACAGCAGACGGGAAGGAGACGTCCTGATTAAAGACCAAGACCACCTTGGCTCTTTTGTTTTAAAAAGGGGGGAGACAAATTCTGGCCTGAACTCCCTCCCAGTCAATTTAGACATTTTCGGTAACAACGGGCGCCCTCTTCAATGTTGTTTTACTTTGAACATCGCAGCCACAATCATGTTCGGAGGAAGTTATATTTTGGGGCCTATTTTTGCTCAGACAGTTTGACTTGGTCAAATAACGACCACTTTGAAATCGGATCATTTTAATCAGGTAAATAAACATTTATGGCAAAACCTCTTTTTTTTTTTAATCTGTAAAGGCTTTTATATTCCCCTCTTACAGCACGGAAAACTGCTTACCTCGGGCAGGAAATAGGCCGAAGGCTTCTGTGTCTTCCTCCATCCTCCTTCTCTCAGCAAAAGAATGATTGATCTCTCCATCGCTGATAAGAAGCTCTTGCCCATTAGGTTCCTGCTGCCACCCCTGTCCCACTTTCCCTGAGCTATCATGGTAGGCCTGTCTGAGAGGCCGCAGATAACGATAGACCTGGGACACAAAGGTAAATCAATCTTAGCAACGGAGGCGGGAGGTGGGAATGAGTGTGGGTGTACGTCAGTGTATATTTTTCCCCAACAGCTGTCATGGGCAGGTTACCGCGGCATGCGCGTACATTTAAATGTGATAAAATATGTCAAGATACTGGGCAATTTATGGTTTCACTGTCTGACATTAATATCTCTTTTTTTGTTGTTGTTTAGTTTTCTTTTTCAAACAAAAGGGTCTCAAGTGATAAGCCGGAAAGGAAAATTGTAGCGACAATCAAACACCCCTACTGCCATTTAAAGCACATTTACGACTATAATTAGATTTGGCTCTGAGTGTTGCAGACAGCGAGGCTGACTTTCAGATTCAAGGAGTGAACTTTTGATCCGGCAGCACAGAGCCATTTTTACTCATTTATATGAAAATGCCAAAAATATCGGATCTATATATATTTGTTTTCAAAGATTGAAGGTAAGAACGATCAGCGCTGGAGAGACATTCAATAATGATGACGCATTTGAAAGTGATCATGGAAAATCAATCAAACACCATCAGAAATATTTGCTCATATCTCCCACATGACCTTTCCCAAACACCGTTTGACATTAAACTAATGTCTTCTTAGTCAATATGCATTCCGCAGTTTTTAAACACAATATTGATTTTGTGGGTATACTCACCACTGCGAGGCTATCTGCCAATGCACAGTCATTTCATTTGGAGATATGAGATTTCCAAAAAAAAAGGGAAAAAAAATTGTTTTATTTTTGTAATATCGTCTTTCTATCAAAACCACTTTCCACATCCTGCTCTTTAAAATATAATTTTGACAGTTCAGCAAATCAGTTTGTTGAAAACAAGAAAGGGGGTGGAGGTTGAAAAAAAAAAAATCAATATTTGATTATAAAATGTGTATTTCTTATCTGTTGTCACTATCGCAGCAAAATCTTGTTATCTTTAAAGCTCACCTTGACAAGGTTATGAGGGATTTAGCGATGGTCTCTGCTCGCTGCTCTGTTTGAGTAAGCACCAGTTTAAATCCAAGGATACATGCTGGACCGCAGGCGGGGGAAATGAACTGTTGAACAACGGAACAGCCATTTAGTCAAGTGTTATGCACAGCCGGGGAAAACAGACAAGGTGAACGCCTGCTTAGTCACTATGCTGTCGGAATCATCCGGACAAATACCAAAAGAATATGCACATCCTTATTCAATATGAAGGGAGTCATAACCATCAGTTTTTTCCCCCCCCAACTTAAAAATATGATGATCAAATCTATGGGGACTAATTTCTCTCGCAGTCTAACGGTACCGTATCGTAAAACGTTTATTGTGTGCACAGCGGTCAAAGTCAAATTTCAACATTATTAGTGTCATAAAAGCAGAAATTAACCCTTCAGTATTAATTAGGATTCATGTGTAAAAATAATGTAGCGCTGCCTTCATTTGAAGAGGAGCATTTCTTTGTGCCATAGTCACTTTCACCCTCAAATAAAATCAACCATTAAACCACTGCATTGAGGCCCTTCCTTCAGGGCGGACAACTGGAGTCCACTTAAACAGAACAAATAGGACCAGAGACCCCTTTGATCCGAGAAAATAATAGGAATGTGTATGAGTCACACGAGACTGCTCAAAAAAGTCACCGTAGTAGTGAAAATAAACCAATTAAATGACCCAAAAGAGTCAAAGGGTCAAGAGTAAACTATTTTCTGGTTAACAAGAAGTGATAAAAAAAATTCTAATAAATAAATAAACAAACACGGTGATGCTCTTGCTGTTTCACTGAAGCTTGCTAGTATCGCAGCATCCACACGCCATATCAGACTTTCTATAGACAGAATATAGATCGAACACAAGACGAGCATCATCAGAGGCATAAACGAAGAACATCTGGTGTGCTCATCCATCACATTGCAGCCGCATATGGTGGCCTCACCTCAGAAGTGACCTTGCCTAAGTCTCCTTTCATTTAGCGCCCGTCTACTGTATGCTAACAGGTCTGGCTCGCCATTCTTGTTTTTCAGGAGCGGCCCTCACCTCCTCCTCCCACAACAATGTACATCCTGTGATAGCAGGTCCGCGCGGTCATATCAGTATTCCTCGCCAACCGAAAATTAAGAATTTAATTACAGCGGCACAAAAGAGAAGGCAGCGGCTCGGTGCAGTTTCATGCTAATAAGGCGACGGGAGGTTGAAGGCGGCATTTGTAAAGTAATCATTGAGCGACACGTGATGAATTTGAAATGAGGGGATAAAAGGTGACGTTTGGAATTGCTCGTCTCGTAAGGTACAGAAGAAATCCAAATGTGAGATTTCAATCATGTTGCCGTCTGTGGGCCGAAAGATGCCGGCAAGTTCATGACCGGGTCGTATCAAGGGAACGAGGCCGAACATGTTCGAATCAGATATTGCAGTTTTCTGTTTGGGCATTTTAGTGATCAGTTTATTGCGTAGCACAAGTCAACTGGAACTTTATTTGGAGGTTGCCAGACTGCATTCAGCGGTGATGAGAGCAACATACACGACGTGGCCTGTAACCGGACATGATTCTTGTACTTGCACTGTGATGCTGCGCATGTCCTGAGCGTCTGGTGTGCAACCGGAAGATACGACTGGCAACAATATTTTATAGTCGTCTGCTCCCTGGATTCTCTCCCGGATGCTAATTGTGTACCAAATGATCATTGTGCTCCATTTAATAGAACGCAAATCATACAAAGGTTCCATTTGTTTGCCTTGGGTTGCTCCATCCCACGTCATTATTTGGTTCGATGGGAGGACCAAATGATTAGAAACGCCTCTCGGTGTGATTCACTTCAATGAAGCGCCAGCTCTTATCTCAGTTTTCGTTGGACTGAGAACGTGTAGCCAACGTGTCTTGTTTATGCTCACCAAAGAAAGGATTTCTCACCGTAGGTTTCACCGTCGTGCGATATGATCTTAAATTACGTCATTCATGTTAGGATTGAAACAACTATTGTAGAGCTGTAAAGCGCTTCCCCATCAGGATATTTCCATTAAAAATAGATTTTCATTTCTATGTGTGGCTTGGATCGCCACCAGCAATTTTAGTACGCTGCGAAAAGAGTGAGGTACGACTAATTTGCTCCCGTGCTTGCTTTGTCATTCCTGCTCCTGGAGAACAGCCGTTCGCCCGGTTTGGACTATTTGTCGGCGCTTAATAAATTGCATAGCGGTGATATGATTGATCGCTCAATGTAGCGTTACCAGGCAGCTATATTTGTCTGACCAAGCACGGAGTATTAGCAATAACTACTTGGTATATGACTTTCACAGATGGCATAACTAGGGCACCGCTTCGAAAGAATGTAAAAAGGTCCGGCTGTGACTCACTAAAATACTTTGCGCTGAGAAAGTCAGGCTCATTCAGTACAGGAAAAGTCGTTTCTGGAAAGTAATTTTTCGAAATCGATTAAAAGCAAACCAAATGCACTGATTGGTAAAAATAGCAGGAATAAATGAGTTTCACCTTCGTCTTTCAAATGAAGGGCTCAGTAATCAGGGTAATTGCAAATAATAACCCCGGCCCGTGGTGTAGGGCCTGGGGTTCTCAGCCAGCCCCTTCTGTCACATTCCTCGTTCCCACCGTTGCCGTCATTAACGTAGCGGGGCTCCGAGGCACATCCCGCTGTTCAGCATGATTAAGATAGGCACTGACTCGGCGTCATCAATTCCAGTTGCAGCTATTTCAAACTTACTTGTTGGCGTTCATTTCAATCCCTTGCAAAGTGAGGTGGCAACTATCCTACCGAGAACGGTCGTGGAACTCGTCGTGCCGCAACTGGTCTTGCGGCACGAAAACACGCTCGAACTATCCTCATTTTGAGGATAGTTTGAGTTAGGCAAAAAAATGCACAAGCATATGACAATTACAACAGGTCACAAAACATGAACAATGAAGGCGGTGATGCAAGGGAGTGTATGCGCGTGTGATTGTCTGGTTGTGTGTGCGTGTCAGGCCGCAGCTGCTACGTCAAGGTCATCTCATGGAGACAGTCCTGGCTTATCAGTCTATGGCCGAGAAGGAGGGGGTGATGGTAGGGCACTAGCTTCCATGCGTACTTTCATCAGGGGAAGGTGGAGATAGCAAATGTTTTTGGTAGCAGGCTGCCCAACAATTTCTGACAGCCTTGAAGTCCGTGGCGTGTGTCTCTTAAATGCCGTCGATCAGCCAAATCCGCGATTTCTTTCAATATTCGAGCACGAATCCTTGCAGTGCCGTTCCAAAGCCGCATCAGTTTGCGGTTGAGCACAGATGATGAGCACTATGAACGAGGTCATGGAAACTGGATGGACGTATAGATGGGATTTGGGGACTTGAATCGTCGTTTTGTTTAGCTGAGCAGCCGCTTGATAAATCGACATGAGTTGTCTCATCGAATTTTCATAAGATACTGGCACACACAGGCAGTTCTTTTACACCGCGCTTCAAATGATTGCCTCTGTGGCGGTCCCTCGCCATTTACAACACAGCGGATGATATTTGTCCAGCATCTTAATGCTTAGATCCCTGTCTCCTAATTGATGTTGTTCTTCAGACAAGAATATCGATGGCGCAGCTCAGCCAGATTGGCAGCCGCGCGAATCGTTATTAGCCCGGCAGTCGAACACCGCGGCACGTTGGGAGACGATGTTCAAGTTATGCTGCTGGACCCCGGGGGATGTGATCGCGGCTCAGAAAAGAGATAATTAACCATCTGAGGCCAACAGCCCGCAGGCCAGCGACCCGCTGAGTGGGTGAATGGGAGGAAAGCACAGGGTGGGATAGCGACCCCTGTGGTGTCTTCGCACCATGCCAGCAGTTGATGGGTATCCGAACCCTTTTGATGACATCACAACAATATAGTATGAACCTTTATTTGTATCCCCGCTGAGAAAGTGGGTCGACAGTATGTCAGGAGGATACTAGTATACAAGCGTACAAGTTTAATCCGTTTTGTGGCCAAGCTACTGTAACTTTAATAATAATAAAATCAATGATCATCAGAATTTAGATATTCCCCTTTAATCACTTTATAACGCTAACGTTGCTTTTCCTCACAGCACTGGTACCAAACACAAATATTTAAAGAACCACCGTTGGTTATAAATAGTCACAAATTTGAATAACAAGCACAAAGATGCTTTCCAGATTAATTGTATATCATTATAAATTGCTGTGCTGATAAATCATGTAAAAAAAATAAAAAATAAATAAATAAGCTGCATCCTATTATCAGAGAAGCATCTAAGTACAGATAAATGACCTCAAAGCAAATCGCTCAGCTCACTTGATATAAACTGCATCTTTATCGGATTTGCATAACAGTTTTGCGCTACATTATTACCTCGGTTTCCGCCATTTATTCCTGGATATTCCAACGTCACATAAACAGCTCTGTCTAAGCACATTTGTCATGGAAGTGATGAGGTGCGCATCTCACCAACGCACCTGAAGCGTTTGTCACGTTTTCCCGCATTTGAGTGCAGGCCCTTTGAAACAATCTCAGAAGAGACTTTGGCGGGGCTTAATCCATATAGTTTCAGATGGTATGGTCTCAGACACAAACCAGAAACAGACGGCAATAATTCCACCCGTTCTGCCTCCAATGGAAGCGCTTGGGAGTCGAATTGACCCGCAGATCAAGTGAAGCAATGCGATGGAGTCGACGGCGGTTGTGGGCGAAGGATTAGGCGCCATGTTCATTTTGTGCTCAACACGGGATATTGACTTCCCGTTACTTTTAAGAGTGAAGACCCGTCCTTTTAAGCATCGTGCTGACGCTAATGTAGTGGCGAAGGAGCGCCCGGCTCGCTCGGATCGTCAAGCCTAAGAATTCAATTTGTATGTTTGTTACAAGAGCCCCCCCCCCCATCCATCTCAGAAGAAAAATGCACTCGTGGATGTACCTAATCATTTGTACTCTAGCTCAAATCAATTTGTGAGATAAATAAAATTGGGTCGATTTCTTCTGCTAATTTCTTTGGTGGCGTCCCTTGACACTTCACAAATCATAATCTGACAGACCCGCTGCCAAAATGACAGATTTGATTACAAAAACAACAAATAAAAAAACCTAACCTTTAACCACTGCAACTTTTTTTTTTACAGCGCACAGATCATCGGTCATCACAGGGAAACACAGCTGGGGAATTATTTTCCGTACGGGAGCATCCCATCTTTTCATGTGGAGTGATATATTAAAAATATGAAGCTTCTGGAGCTCAAGTATTTATTTACAACCATAGTAAAATATTTTCACGACGACGAGGCATCCTCATAGGAATTTATGTCCTCTTCGGATTTATTGCACATTTAAAAAAAGAAAAAAAATACGGACAAGATACCAGCCCTTTTTTTTTCTCCTATCTCACGTTTCAAAACAAGTCCTGTGCATTCGACAAGAATCAATCACACATGCAAACTATAATCAAATGAAATATTTTAAAATATATATTCATATATTTTAGCCAAAACCACCATCATTTTCAGCACATCCTGACCTTTTTTTTTTTTTAATCAAATAAACTTGAACATACTATACTTCCAAGCTGACAAGGTTTAAAAAAAAAAAAAGTTCCCTCTTCACAAGTGAAGAGAGGAAATGAGGAAGGAGCAGGAAGAAAGAAGAGAGAGGAGAAAAAAAAAAAACTCAACAAGCTGCAAATTCAAAGGCTGGTAGACATCATGTCCATTCATCACCTGCTGCAGTGTGAAGAATAGAAGGCCCCGTACGAATGGAGTCTATTATGGAACGAGAGAGCCGCTAAGCCCCATGCCACTGTTGATTTCTTGCAGAAGTCGATAAATTGAGCAAGGCCTAAGCAGGCTATACATTGTGTTAAACAGTAGGTAGCGCTTGGCACGCTGCATTTGTCACGCGGCGCTTTAGCTGATTGCGTCGCTGTATCGACTGGCCGTATTCATGCGCTCGCCATGCAGAAAATGCACCAAAAGAAAAATGCTCTCTGATTGTGCTGTAATGGCGCTAATAACACCTCTCGTTTGACACCGTGTTCAATTAAACCAAGATAGAGCGGGGTGCGTCGCAGATTTGGACACCGAGATCACACTGGGCTCAGGGAAAAGGGCGACGACATGGCCAATGTCCATCCCATTTATTCTTTTAGCTACGTAAGACACGTGACAGAGACGTCACTGAATTCAGACATGGTGCTTGTGGACTATCACAGGGAAGTGACTTTTACTGACGTTAATATCCCTGTCGCTAAAAACAAAATAACTCTCTTATGTTTATGTAAAAGAGTGGGGAGGCAAAGCAGGATAAATAACATGAGAAACAAAAGAGGCTAAACAAGAGACTGGGGAGAATGAAAATATAAACTCAACAAAGTCCAACAAAAAAAAGTTTCAAAGTATAAGCGAAGAAACTTAATATAACATGGGCTATTTGTTCTCGTGAGGAAATTCAATTTGTCTCATCAAGATGACATTTAACCTTTAGCTGTCTGTCGAACATGCAGTAATTAGGGATTCGTGTAAATACATATCTGTCAATGTATACCTATTTCTGTTTATCAGATAAATCAACAATGTCCAATATTAGTCCCACAGCCGTGTTTATTTTTAGCCGTTTGTCCTCCTCTCCTTTTTGCAGTCAGCGGCACCGTGCTTTGCCATTGGAGGTCTTTGCCCCCCCCCCCCCCCGCAGAACTGCGTGTTTCTCATTATTCACCCTCAATTATGTGAGGAGTTTGTCCTGCACTGCTTAATTACTTCTTCCAGGAAGATGATAAGTTAATTTTTGCGATTAACCCCCTGACACTTCGGCAGACGAGAATATCGTGAGGCGATTACCATTTTTCTAACAGGCTGACTCACTGGCTGACATCGGGGGCATTTATTTACACATGTGAAAGAATGCTTTTTAAAAAAAACCAAAAATATATACACACGCACACACATTTTTTTCATTTAAGAAAAAAAAATGCCATGTTTATTCATTCCGAAGCAAAATTGATTTAAACTTTCTCTCGCATTGAAATGAATTGTCCGTGGGCCCTCGACGGTATTGTCATGTAAAGAAGATGGCAGGAAACAAGTTGCAATTAGTGCTCTGGCTCGCATCCCTTCATCTCGCTCCCTCTCCACTGCACCGTCTCCTCTGATTACTGGCATTACAGCAAATTTGCAGTTGATAATCAGCCTCGGATTCCCGCTAAATTTCTCATTACTCTGCTGGAGATGTCACTTGGGCTTTGAGTTTGAATTAATAGGGTTTAATCTGCAAGTGTTTTTGTGTGTGTGTGTGTGTGTGTCTGGCCGCGCATCCGCCGCTAACGCAAGGCCTCAGACACATCACACGTGTCAGGTACAATCTTGTAAGGATTCCCATGATGCCTCTTGTTTAACAATTACCCTTCATACTTCATTATTTCGGACCGCTGCAGAATAATTATGTTCAACCTTCTGCGCTCAACAATCTTCGCAATAAGTCCAATCATAACTCTTTTGAGCAAGAAGCATTCACGCTCACATTCCCCGCCGACGGACACGTTAGCATCTTCAATTTTCTGAACACGTTTTGTTTTTATTGATGAAAGTGAAGTAGCCGGAGAAGAGCCATGCGAGCATGAGGCGAAGATGCAAATTCCACAAAGCAGCCTAAGCCAAGATTCGAACGCAGTAACTCGCGACTGTAAGTTAGTCGTGCTAATCAATACCTCACACGAAATGCTATTAGAGTAATAGAACAGAACCCGGAGAGCGTTTGTAAAATTACTAACACACTGCTAGTTATGCGTTCTTCCATGTTTACGTGCGATGGAATGGAATAAAATGTATATTTACAGTATTTTGTATGTGAAGGAAAAAAAATGCACAGTCCGACGAAACCTTAAGTAAGGCGCATACTTTTATTTTTCATTCACATGAATGCATTTTTTTAAAAAGATGCAGTTTACAGATGATCCAGGCTCTCAGTCATGAATATTTTATTGGTTAGTAGTGGACAATATCAACGCGATTCTGCATTTTTGGTTCTGAATCAAAAGGTGAGGCAAGAGGCTGTGCCCCACAGAAGTGGGTCATAATCAGTTCCTCGTCCTTAATATGATTGCGATATGGACACCTGGCTTGCGAGTAAACAACACTCACATGTGGCCCCCCCCTGCCGCGATCACTTGAAAATCATCCCAGCGAATGCCACTTTGCTCATTAGCGGCAATATAGCTTATGGAATGATTAGGACAAGGACATGATGAGAGAACTTCCTGATGAAAAAAAAGTTTGATCAAGAGATTCTAAAATACTATCAAGACATTCCTGTTTTTTTTTTTTTTTTGGGGGGGGCGGCAGGGGGCTCATTTTTAACCTCTATTGTCAACTGGTTTCACGTCCTGTCTGTTCTGCGGCAGATTCGCCGAGCCTCGCTGTCAGACGCGGGCCGCTTTACAGATAAGCAACCAGTAAGATTTAAGCAGTGGGCGAGGTAATGCAAAATTCAGTCTTCTCACTTCATGCCGCGCTGTGCCCCAACCAAAGGCATGTAAATAAATAAATAGATAAATAAATACGTTGGCAGGAGACGTTGCTCTTGAAGCGGCATTAGCAGGCTGACGGCTTAAGCTTAGGGAGGGAGGAATGAGGGACAAATTTAGCAGCAGATCTTAGAATAACTAGGTGGGGATAAAGCTTATAAAAAGTGCAAATGGCTGCACTTCTGGACAGCGTGCTTAAGGATGACAGGGATGAAATGCTGACTTTAATATTTGCAGTTGAGCGGAGGGGGAAAAAAAAAATCATGAATATATGCACTTGAAACTCTCGTGAAGCAATGTATTCACAGCGACGTATTTTGTTGTTCGTTGTTGTTGCGCGGAATGAAATGGAGCTTTGTTTATTTTATTGGACTTGTTTTAGCTATCATTCACATGCACTGGGAAGCGTCGCTTAAGAAATGATGAATCTTCCAACCTCTGCCGCCGGATGGCAGCTTCTCGGGTGGCTAGAAAAGAAAAAAGGAGGAAGGTGAAACAGTGGATGAAAAAGGTGATCGAATGTTTATGTTGTGTGTGGAATGCCACTTTGTTTCTATATGTGCCCTGAAGCGTCACTTCCTGGTGTAAGGAAGGCGAGAGGAGTCGAAATGGTGCATTTAAGTGCGCTCAGTTTGTTCGAGAACCGAAATTTGTTCGTCATCCGAGGCATAAAAAACTCGAAATTTTTGGTGGAAAACCGAATCGGACGAGAACCAAGACGTTCGAAAACTGAGGTTTGACTGTACTATCTTTTCAGGAGAGCAACAATTGACTACATACTATTTAACTTAGCGTGCATTACATCCAGGGGCCCTCAAATTGTGACCCCAACATGCCTTTGAAGCAGTGGAGGCTAAAGGTGATTTTTTTTTTTTTTGGCACGGTCGCGCCCGCTGCCACCGACTCGTCATCGAGTGTACGTCATGTCACGGTTTAAGAAAAAAGAAAAAAAAAAAAAAAAGTTCAAGGGATGCACGCAATGCTGGTTTCCTGCGCATCCTCCGTCAGCAGCTGATAAGTGGGATTGGACTCTCAGCCTCAGTGAGCGGGACTTCTGGTACTGAGTGCGGACATGCACCTCTTCCACATTGGTCCGTCATCATCTTCAAGCGTTCAAACGGAAACGTTGCTCCTCCAAGTCCTCCACTCGAGTCAATACGCCGCTGCTCCCGGAGCTATTACCGATATGCTCCGGCCAAGTGTAAAACTTCTATCTTCTACTTATCAGCACACCAGCTATCGTCCGGGAAGAACTTCCTATTATGGCACACCACCTCTCTATTTTCTGCCGCATTTGTGCATCGTTCCCTACTCGGAGTGAAAATAAGCCTACTTTTAAAAATCTCCCGAATGCCAAATGACACGTGAGCACGTTTTATGCACACACCAAACAAATGAAGTGTGGGTGGGTGTTCCTGCGCTTGAAAAATAAGTGGAGCCGTCAGAAACTGATTAACCTTCTGAGATAAATTTGGTCTGATGACAAATGGGCCCGTGTTTTGCTTTGAGATCATTTGTAAAACTAAATGCAAATGGGTTTAATGAAAACACCCATCATGACGTGACATGTTCTGCATTGTAAAGTGAATCGCATATCAAAACATGATCTTTAACAAGCACTCCTTTAAAAAGCCCAAGAAAGCGGAATCGCTCTCCTTTGGCTTTCCGTAAACACGCTTCGGCCCCCGGGGTGGCTAATTTTGAATGTAATAATCTATTTAATCACAAGTTAACATTATTGATCCCTGCGTTAAAAGCTATTTACGTGAAGGCCTGCGGGATGGTCGAGCGACAAGTGCACTCCCCTCTGTGTCATTAATTTCCCATTTCAGGTAGCCTGAGGCTCACAGCCCGCTGAGGAGATAACAAATTAAATGTGTGGGAAGGATCGTTTATGCCCGGGCTCAAGAGGACATCGTAACTCCTTCCTTCGGTCATCACAAACACATTTAAGTGGACTGTACAGTAACACAATCACACTGTCTGTGTGTGTCGTTGTGGCTGAAAATGACACACAACATTTGAAAGCTTTAATATAACTGACTTTCCTCAGGTCTTATAAAGCTATCATTATTTTTCTTAGAAAAAAAAAACTAGCTACAATATATAATTTCAAGTAACGTAACACATCACGAGGAAATAAAAATCAATGGTAAGTGTCGACGGAAATGTAAAAATCATTGAACGGAGACGCGAGGAACTTCAAGATCAGCACCATGGACAGCACTCACTGTTCTTTGCCGATTTATATTTGCTTTGCTTTTAAATTGACCTTGATTTAAACAGATTGGTCCCATTGAGATGAAGAACCTGTTTTTCAAGACAGACCTGCCCAAGATATCAAGGTTTTAGATTTGTTTTTGTTTTTTAATGGAATGGGACCTTTCTTGCTCGTATCAGTGGTTGGCACTCATTTTGCAACGAGTAACATTAAAAATAATAATTAGCTCAGGAATTAGCACACATTCATGACCGAAATTAAAATGGATTCTTATGTGGTAGGTGGGCTCCCATGAGCGGTACTCGTCCCACACTTTGCAAACCCACTGCAGAATTTGCCTTCCAGAAGCCAAAGAAGCTATTAGCTCGTAGCGACGCCTCAGTATTTTATTCTGGGCTTTTTTTATGGGCTCTCCAGTGTCACTGCGTCAAAGGAGTCGTGTCTGTACATGAATCAAAGCGTGCTCACCTTCAACCCCATTATTCAAGTGAAGCTATTTGTATCCTCTTAGTGCCTCTCGCACCATTACCCTCCATGGGCAGTCGAGTCCTTTGGACCTCCCTTTCAGCCCTACTTTGTTCCTAGAAAAGGAGCTTTGGCCACCGTGTTTTAGAAGAAAGAACGTTATCCGTTATTATCGAGGTTCATTTTTGAGGGGGAAAAAAAATGAGAGAAAGCTCACATCCATCTTTCTGCTGTTTCCCCATTCAACGTAAATGAGATGATTATTTACCCTTTGTTTTTCTGTAGCCACTCGCTCACGCATAACCGATCTCTCAAGTCGACTCCGCAGAGGCTGGGCAGATATGAGAAACCCCAAGGATAATTGGAAATTGATTTTGATCTTCCCCTATCCATTTGAATATGATTAACAGTGAGCTTGGCACAGCGCGTCAAATTAATAATGACGCACGGCGAGGGAAAGACGATCGAAACGACAAGATAAATATAGATAACGGTTCATAATGATCCCAATGCAGGTCACTTGCGCTGATAACAAATGAAGCGCTCGCACGCGAATGATCATCGGGAGTCATTAATGAGGCAGGTGTAAATGAACGAAACAGCAGTTTGACATCACCTCGGGCCGCAGAAATTAACCGAGCTTCTTGTCTCAGAGTCAATCTCTTCTGCAGCTTGATAGGAACCTAGAGGTCGTTTGGCACGGCGTCACTCCTCCGCCATTGCCGCCCCCGCTGCTCCACTGTTTCCGGAAATCAGGAATAAAGTGGCGTCTAATGAAAACGAATATCACATTTCTATGCTATTAGTAGGGGGTAATGTAGGGGGTGAGCGTCAAGAGCGCGAGCCATAGTTCAACAGCCATTACGCGGAGGTTAACGTCTGGGCTCAACACCGCGCTAAGCTTCTCACATTATGTTGATTCACCGAGCTATTGAACCATTACCACTCACTCCCCTACTCAGTCTAATGAAAGCATTTGCTAACTTTTTTTTTAGCCCCTCCATTAGGCAAAAAATGTTAAACAGTGTTCAGTGGATTTAATTGTTTGTTTGTCACAAGCAGGGCATCACTCAGAAGCTGTGTGTGCTATTTATCATTTATCAGGGTTAAGTTTTTTTGTGTGCGCGTGTGTTTGAAAAACTAATTATATTTTATTTTGAAAAAAAAAATGCTTTGACTAAATATACCCATCCATCCATTTTCTACAACACGTCCTCATTAGAGTTGTAGATTGCCCTCTTTTGTTGGCGAAACATTCATAGTGCAGAGTGGGAAAAGTATGTGAACCGCAAGGCTAATGACTTCAGGAGTCGGCCGACCTCAAGTTTAATCGATGTGACGGGACTGGAGGACAAAATTCAGAGTTTGCTATTCTCAAGAAGCATCGCCTGACATCAACCCTGCCTTGCAAAAATTTTTTTTTTTTACATTCCACGAAGCCGGAAAGGATTAAGAAAGCATCACTGAAAGCTTTGGCATTCAACAATCCATGGTAGGACTGAATGCTACAATAGCACAGCACATAATGCTCAAGGAAGCAAAGAAGACTCCAAGTGTCCGCTATAGATTTGTGCGCTCAGCACATGGTTGACAAATCTACTCTGAGTAAATGGTCAGCAGAGAACATCACTGGGACTTCTTCTCTTCATCACACACAAGCCATGCGTATCCAGTGCCGAAAACAACAGCAGTGGTTTTTCACCTCCTCAACATGGCCTCTGAAAAGAGGTTCCAAACCACGGCGGGCAAAGACCAGCCGCTAACTGATCTTTTGCCCGTTCAAAACGAGAGGATTTTGATGGGCGAGCTCATAAATGGGTTGGCTAAAATCCGATATATATTGGAGGAGCAATCGTACCGGGAAAAGGCGCATGAGACTGTATCATCTTGATCTATAGCCTGATCTCAAACCGGGGACCCATTTATTGTCGATTTCATCCAAAAGATGGGCCTGTCAGTTAGGTGGGAGTCTTGCCGCTGTTTATTTTCAAATCAATACTCAATTACTATAAGGAAGATCCGCTCCCTTGCTCATTTTCAAGATGAAATTATGGACTGCGGCAATAATGCTCTGTTCGGGCGAAACTGTGCTGGCATAGACTCACAACTAAGTAGCATAAACGTGCTGCGATTTAACGGTGTAAGACGGGGGGGAAGGTTTTCAATGCCATCTCCTATTCCATGAACCTATTATTCATGAATCATCCCGTGTGACGTGAGAAATGATCAGGGGAAACAATTTTCGGAAAAAAAAGAAGGCTTTTCATTTCAAACGCATCGACCGCAGCAACCAACAACCCATCAATGCGTGTATTTAAAGCACTTCCTCATTTGTTATTGAACAGAACGGAGAGGCAACAAGAGGCTCTTCATAATTCATGTCATTGATTTGCTAAATGCCAGACATTTGCCATTGGACAGAGTGCTGTCGATTGCTTTGGCAGGGTGTCCGTCAATGACTCCGTTATGGGGCAGTTTCGGGTATTTATCGCTGAGAGAAATTGATGGTGGATGACATAAATGGACATGGATTGTGTGGCTGTGAGTTAAATGTCGGCCTTGTTAGGTAAGCCAGAGAAGGGGAAGAAAAAAAAAAAAAAAAAAAACAAGCTTCCTGAATAGCGCAACACTTTTTGGCCATAAAGACAGACAAGGCATCATTCACTGTAATACATGATGACAGACAGACTTTGCTCTTGTGAAAAAAAGTAGGCTAGATATGTCCGAGGGGCGCGAGCCGGGGCCTTTCAGGACCCTGACATCCAGCTCCGTTGTAGTTATTGTTAGTGTCGACACCAGTTCAGCCGAAACAAGACATGAAACATTGTTGGAACAGTGCTGTCTTGAAAAAACGGAAAATGCAAACGGCTGCGTGATAACGGAGCCAGACAGAAACGGGCCAGAGCAGTTCAAAGAAATCACCATTTCTTATGTGCGGGTCATGACGGAGGCGCGGGAATTATTTTCTTTTCTTTTTACAAATGATGCAGAACTAAATAAATAAATCAATAAATAAACAAACAATGAAACGAATTGAAAGTTGAAAGCTGCAAAGTCTGGAACGGAAGAAAAGTTCATCACGTGGGCATACAAGTCAGGACGGGATCAGACTGAGCGCAGTTCAAAGTCGCTATCAATCTCAGATGCAAAAAGCGGTCATTTTATTAATTTTTTTTCATGCTCATTTTCTTTCAGTGTTGTTTGCTTAATACCCTGTTCAGTGTGACACTCCAAACCACAATCAGGAGGTTATTGTGTGGGCTTTCCGTCTCTAATCATGACATTGTGGGCTGGAGGACTTCCTTTTATTTCGCATCGAGGCAAAAAAAAGAAAAGAAACGCTGCATGGCTGTTTTTACAATGTATGACCGGATGAGAACATTTTTTCAAGTGATTGCTGATGAGGCAGGCACAAGTGAGCATGTGGTTGGCATCTCAGCCTCACAGTTGACAGGCTCTGGGTTCAAATCTCATGTTGGAAATTGTAGTTCAGAATATCTCTGAAATTCCGTCAAATTAATGTTTTGTTGTTTGCATGAGAAGGTGAAAGCTTCACATACAGTATGGTACTGCAGACATCTACCCGCGTGTAGAAAGAATACGGGGTTGTTTCTCATGTGTCTCAACGCCAATAAAAGCCAAAATGCGGCATCCACGGAGTAATTACTAACTAACTTGTGGCATCACATCAAATCATCCGAAATGTTTGTGCTAAAATATCAGCAAATCAGCAATGAATGACTTTCCGAAACCGCAATCAGCATCTCATTAGCTGCTCTAACGGCTAATTTAAGCTGCCATCAATGAAAAATGTCATTAGTGCTCCAAAACTCCAAAAATGGTGACAGCATTGTGGCAAATAAGCGGGGGGGGGGGGGGGGGGGGAATTGCCTACTCGGCCATGTTGTTTGCTTGCCATGCTGTCAAAATAACGGATAGAATTGACACGGAGCAAAAATCAAATGTTCTATTCTAAAGACAGATTGCTATCAAATTTGTACCCAGGCATAACTCCTGACCACCCCTGGCTACCTCTGCTCCTGATGTTGAAAACGGTGGCGTTTTTGGGACAGATTTCACTGATCTTTGCCCTGGGCTTTGTCGACTCGGCGGCCAGGAAGTTCACCATACCCGCGTGCCCTTTTGCTGTGGCCGCCACTAAGGCCTGATGAATGCCCTTGTTGGAGGCAAATCATGGTTATGAAATAGACCGACAAAATAGCTCATGTAATAGCACATGTATTCAAATAATGAAAACTGTAAGACACACTATGGGTCTCGAATATTGCTGAGATTTCGTAAAGCGCCGAGTTTATTCTGCCAGGCAATTTGCTTCATTAATTGATTTTCTCGATGCCTTAACATCTCCCAAACTTTAATTGAGATTCTTAATTGCGCTCATAATTGCAGCTCATTAATTACTCAGAGGAGCGCACAATTAGTCAGAGATCAGCCTATACTGATAAGACAAAATTATGTCTCCTGAAACAAGATTTTTATCTCGATTCTAACATTCAAACTGCAGCCCAGTAAAATGTCATCATGAATTAAGTTCCTCTTTTTGTCCACCTTTCAAATACAATTCAGTGTGTGTGTGTGTGTGTGTGTTTACTTTAAGGGTAATGAGGTGTGGTTATTCCATAAACTGGACTTTTGAAGACTAGCATTTAGTGACTTATTTGAAGTAGATGAAGAGCAAAGGGATGAAAGATGCCTTTGAAGGAAGAAATGCCAAATTCCAATCAAACATTTGCAAAGGTTAATGAATAACAGTAGCCCGGCATCAATAAATCTCGTCTTGTACTTGCATAGGATGTATAATTTAGATAAGGACTCCATCAAGAGCTGCAGTACATACGGGCAACACACTGACAGGCGTGGACGGAAGAATTGAAGGAGTTACAATGATGAAAAAGTTGAACAAGAAAAACTTCAAAATTCATATTTAGGGACTTATTATTGATCAAGTAAAAGCGTATGTCCAACTTCATGAGTCACTGAAATGGAATACAAAAAGTTGAATAAACTTGAATAAATGACAATATTACAATAAGTTTGGGCTACGCAGCGGTTTCCGCTCTCTTTTGGGAAGTGATTTAGTTGTTCATCTATTTGTATCTCTTTAGCTAATGGCTCATCAATTTCCAAAGTGTCCTTCTTGACACATCCAAGTCCTAATGTCGGCATTTTCTATACTCCATTACTCCTTTCAAATGATCATTGGACTACTTAATTACATGATAGTTGAATTATAGCCTCGTGGATGGCCGCGACCTTGAAGAGAAGTTGTGATGTGACAAATGGCCGACGCAGAGTAACGCATTGTTTTGGGTGGCTCTTAACGCTGCCTGGTCACTTTGAGGGTGTTGAATTCAAAGTCCTCATTCCACATCGTTCCATAAATGCCAGACACTTCATTAGCCAATTACAGAAAAACGGAATCATGATTCATAAGCCCCTCTGCAAGCAATGGCGTTTGTTCAAAAGATAAAACATGCGGTCGAAAAAGACGACTGTATGACCAGTATGGACATACAATGTTTTTTTTCAAAATCTGCTAAATGGAGTGGATTTCATATAAAAGATTAAAAAAAAAGATGCTGATCAACCAAGATCAAACAGTCGTGAAGCTTTATTTGAGCAGGGCTTGGCAGTCCGTGTTTAACCGGACTTGATGGACTTCCTGCCCCATCTCGGAGGCGCTACAATCATTCTTGATGTTCAACACCACCACCGCATCACTCCAGCAAGCAAAATCTCCTGAGATGAGTCTTTTTTTTTTTTTCCTTCCTAGCCAACACGTGAAATATTGCTTTGCTCTGTGTTCACTCAAGCGGGCAAAAAAAATCATTGCCTCTCTCTCGCTGCAAGGTTGACAGATGGCTATCCATACTGTGAGAAAAACAATGGCTCGGATGGCACAATGACCAAGCAGGTCAGACTGTTTTATCCCCCTTTGCCTTTCAAAAAGTGCCGCCAAGGTAACAACGAGCCAGCTTTGGGTGAATTCCAGTCAATATTTTTTAAATAATTTTAGGACTACGTATGTTTTCCGCATGTTTGTGAAAACCTGGAAGGACCTCTCTGAACTTAAAACCCGAAATTTGATGTTTGCAGGATAATCAGATCAGTATAAGGACTGGTGTCAAGAAAATGAGACCGGTTTTGTTCAGCTGGAGGTAATTGAGTCCTTCTCACGTCGTTTTAAGAACAGTGCCCGACATAACCACTGGTTGTCAACCGCATGAATAGTATCAGATGAATTACTGTAATGCTAATTATAGGGTGGCAGACATACATGAGAAAATCCTTTCATGCTCAGCAATGAACAAAATAAGCGGTGTTAAATACCGTGCCTGAAGATTTATTTATTTTTTCACACTCCAATCAAAATTTATTCCAAAGCGCATTTTAAAAACAACAGTGTTGAACAAAGTACTGGACATTTATATTGAGAGTACAAAACATAAAGCAATGTATTGCACATTATGGGAAGCAATTATGCAAATGCTCAGTGTCTAAAGTAGGACCTTCGAAAACCATTTCTAATTGCGCAGTGGTGCCTTTACTGATGAGTTTAGTTTGTTTCGTGACCAAGCGTGAATTCGAGACGACAACAACAGGAATGAAGTGCTGAAAAGAGAAATGAGTACAGCAGGGAATGCGGCAAGAAATATTACACACTCAACCAGGAAAAAAAAAAAACAGACAGGAAACAATGTCGAAGATGCTGAGCGGGGGTGCGCCGGTGGCTCCGCCCATCCGCCAGACCAGGATGTGGAAAGCGCAAAAACACACACTCATGACAGATACGACTACATTCTAAAAGTAATTTTAAAGTAATTGGGGATATCATGGGGCGGCACGGTGTTCGGCTGGTTAGCACATCGGCCTCACAGTGCAGAGATGTAAAGTCCGATTCCGGCCTTCCTGCGTGGAGTTTGCAGGGTCTCCCTGTCCCTGCGTGGGTTTTCTCCGGGTACGCCGGTTTCCTCCTACATTCCAAAAACATGCATGACAGTTTGATTGGGCACTCCAAATTGTCACGAGGTGTGAGTGTGAGCGTGGATGGTTGTTTGTCTGTGTGTGCCTTGTGAATGGCTGGCAATTAGTTCAGGGTGTCCCCCGCCTATGACCAGAAGAAAGCTGGGATAGGTTCCAGCCTGCCCATGTCCCTTATGAGGAGAAGCGGATTAGAAAATGGATGGATGGATGGGGATATCACGAGCAGATTCATAGATTTGTTGACAAGGGTAAACGTCTTAAAATGAATTTTTCATCGACAGTATGGAATCAGGTTGTGTGCCAAAAGTTAATAATAAAAAAAGAACTGTGAAAGAATGTAAAGATTGTTGGGGAAAAAAAGACGAAAAGTCCAACAAACTCGGACTTGGCAGTGACTGAGATGAGTTAGCCTGCAAACGGTTGGTGGCTGTAAAGGACAATGTCAGTCCTCATATAGACGCGGTCACTTCACCTGGTTACCAAGGGCGAGAGGCTGGTCGCTCAACCTTGAAATCACGTGCAGAAGGCGTTTCGATCTGCTCAAGCTACACGGAAAAGCCATCACATGGAGGAGGATTTGACTCAAGAAGCAGACAGGCAGAAATTTGGAAAGCTGAGGTGATTGGAACGAATAAAGGTTTGAAAATAACGTCTGATGCCGGGTGCTCACGTTCTTGGTGAAGCCGATATTACCACTGCGCTTCGATAGTTTTCACATTGGGCAGCTCAGTGGGGTGGCCAGAACTCAGTTAAGGTTTAGTTGGTGAAGAACCTCCCGCCCCCGGCGATCAAGTCAGTGTGATACGACCTCAGATTTGATTAGAGCTCCGTTCCACCGACATGGACAAAGACAGTATCTGGGATCTGTTCACCTGATAATGCCCACAGCTCAAGAAGGGGAGGACATTAAACCAAGCGGACAATCCAGCGAATGTCGGGAGAAGGAGTTTTGACAATGAGGAAATGGGTAGGTGACCCGAGTTGGCCACATCGCGCTTTGCTGCGACCCTCCCATTTGGCCTTGTCATTGTTTTTCAATTAATCCCGGCCACTTTGCGGCAAACGACACAGACAGATGGCAAGGTCTTTGTCAGGGTTCATGAACGGGGCGAAGCAGATAGTGCTTACTGGTGGGGAAAAGTGAATTTTGGGGCTAAATGATACACACCCCTGAGCAGAGCAGCGGAGGCAGATTTCTAAGTGCTGATCTATTCAAAGTGCAAGGAACCAGGAAATAAGGTGGAGGAGTCTCCAGGTCGAGAGAATATTAGCTGGCCATGGCAAGGGAGAGTTGTGCATGATGAAGAGATGCAATTGAAATGTGATCACCGTCAGTCCATTAGGCTGGAAACTTTGATATACAGCCCCTTAAAAATATCAAGAACGAAAAACGTTTTGTCACAGGTATTTTCCATCACGAGAGCTTAAAATGTAGCCTTCGTTTTTGTCATTGGTCATGATTGTAATATAATTAACTCATTCCAACTTTACTCTTTTCTTGACTAGTAGGTCAATAATGGGTTGAAGAACATGCGATGACTAACCCCATGTGCTAGCAAACAGCCAAATGCACTTGTCCAAATCAGTGGACAGTTTGATGGATTTATTCCCGCAATCTGTTTTTTTATTTTATCAACACTACCCTATAAATATCTTGGAAACTTGTGTGTCGGCCTCTCATCCAGAACCGCAGTGAGTAGCCCCACCAACTGCCCATTAAAGTAAGAATTTAGGACTATTAGTTACCCTGAGATGAGTGTGCAGCAGTCTGTTTGCGCCGATCGCTCTACGTTATGGGCTACTAAAGCATCGGCATATGTGTTGTTAAGTAGCTCTCAATGATTGTTAGTCGGAGCCCTAACTTCTCCCCGGTGCTGAACTATTGATTTTGCATTACATAAACATGAATCTTGTAAATAAGAAGTGCACATGGATCCATTGACTCTTCCCATTGTGTGTGAGACAGCGAGAAGAGAGAGAGAGAGAGAAAACGCGTTAAACATTAGTCGACACAAAGTGCAAAGCTTCATTTGAGGCGTAATTATCTTTCGCAGTGAAGTGCAGCGAGGGGACAAATGGGAGCGCCAGAGGTGACATCGATTGTGGACTGTAAAGGTCAAATCTTGGAGCCAAAAGACCATTGAGGGGGGGAAATAGACACTAATAATGACTAACAAACACAGTTTCATTTGAATTCAAAAGTTCTCTCTCAAATAGAGATGCAGGTAGGCCTAGCTGCTCGATTAAAAAAAAAAAAAAGATCTCTTCAACCAAAATTCCCATCAAAAATTGCAGCGAGAACATGAGCCAAAATAGCAAGATGAGAATCACAGTTTTTCCAATTAGACATGAAATCATATAGTAAAAATATTTACAAAAATATAGCAGTGTTATTTGTTTGTTTTCACACTGGAGTGCTAAGTTTTCATTTCGATTTTTGAGGTCTGCTCAATACATGTTCTCAAAATGACATGACAGTAGATGTTATTTGGTGTTTTTTTTAAATCCATGTATCGTTGCTAAAAGACCATATAACTCAAAAGTTTAAATTGAAATTGCCCCTCTGAAAATGCTTGCTGCTGCACACAATATGAAATTTACTATAGAAAAAAGAAAAACTATTGTTTGTTCCTGATAGTCATATTTTTATTGTTTAATAAAACCCTAGCTTCAAGTCCGTGGGATTAACCTGCAAAAAAAAAAAAAACATTCTCCTCAGAAAAAAATACAAATATTTTCAGTTTTGGACTGTGATCCTCATGAGGACAAGAGGTACCTAAAATGAATGGCTGGGTATGTGATTCCAAAACATTGACATGAGAAGTTTTCATTTATTTTATTGTAATTTTTTTCCCTAGTGTGCTATAGAGGGCTACTCTGCGTAAGTGAAGATAGAAAGTAAAGATCCTTGAAAATGGGTCGTACGTCTGACGAGATTTCATCATTAAAATAAATTCAGTCTCCTCCGAGGATGAGACACATCCGAGTGAATAAAGTGAGGGTCCTTTCACAGATCTGACTCAATAAGTGAGGTTTGCCGCACAGAAAGTCACATTGATTAATAACAATAGCTTGCCGCATACAGTATGCGGTTTCCTATAACACAGATTTTTCATCATGGATTTAATAACACCAATAATGGTCTTGAAGATAGACATTCATTTCCGATTCGCGCTCGGTTTTCATCCAGCTGTTGGAGCACCTTTTCTCCTGTATATGGGGGGGAATTTATGAAAACCTCTAACAAGTCTGATTTATATTTATTGGCCTCTAAAAAGGCAGGTAGTGAGTGGAGCTGAGGGAGCACTAAACAGAAGTACATAAAAACAATCGAGCAGGGATTGGATCAGCTCAACTGAAACACATTTATCCTGAAAGGAGGGTGGGAAGGGGGGGGGGGCATTTCTGGCAGCAGAATGTGCAGTAGCAAGCAGGGAAAGTATATCTGGGAAATGGAATCCTTTCACCATTTATTAATCAATAATCACATTTGACGGCATCAAAGCATGACGCACTTTATTGTGTTTTGTACTGCATCGGGTTTCACCCCCCCCCCCCCCATTCCCTCACAGGATGAATAGGAGAGTTATTTCTAGTTGTCTAAAATGGAAATGCTTGGAAACATTTTTTTGCCACTGTGTTTTAACGTACTTAACGGGGCACCCGCAGCGGCTCCTCTCGTTGTGAGAGGGAAGACATTTCATCTGTGCTGTATGTTGGACATACAGCACATTTGACAAAGTTGTACTTGATACAAGTAGTAAAGCAAACGATACAAGACTAATTTTGAAAGACCGTGACTGTGAGTATCATGGCAACTGTCACAGAATAAGAAACAAAAGGCCTATGTTGGAGGGGCCAGCAAACATAAATGCAAATTCTGGATGTACAATCGCAACGCATAAAAGCATTGACATCCAAAGCCTCCGTATCTCCTGAATCTTTTGGTCAAGGGATGCAAGTTGGAAGCTGGATGAGATTAAAACGGAAAGCTTTCCAGTTGTATTTAACCCTCTCCCCCTGATTCAATATGAAGCATGTCTGTGCGCAGATGATAACTCAGTGCAAAAGGTTGACATCAATAGGACTGAGTGACTGTCAGCTCTGTGTTTGTGTGTGTGCGCGTGAGCGTGCCAGCCCCAACATGCGAGTTGGATGGCGTGTTTAGATTTGATTTCACACGATGCTCGTGGTTTTATCCACATGCGTGCACAATAACATCGCTGACAGATGAAACCGTCTGGCAGCCAGCGATTAGTGCAACCTACTGTAGACTAATAATTCTTGCGTAATATTCTCTCGGAGGATGATCTGATTGATTATTGAAATGCAAGTTGGCCCTTTAATTACGTCTGGCATTTCAAGGCTTAATTCGTCGTCCCTCTGCGCCTTTAGCATTTCAAAGTGGAAAATCATCCTCGCTCAGCTTTCATTGAGGGGTGGCCAACGTTTTTTGACCTAAGATCTGCTTTTCAAGCCAATGCAACCTTCGCGATCGTGCACGCATAAGCACAAGCATGTAAGCAAGCAAGCGCGCATGCCATGATGAGCAACAGCCATAACGTGAAGGAAATATAAAAATACAGTCGCTACAAGAGTTTGGTGACACGGAAACCGCCGCCTACCTTGGTGGCAGACGTGACGTGACGCGCTGGGACGGGACGCACTTTGGCACCATCCTTTTGCCAGTGCCATCGGTGAAGAGCGGATTAAACAAACTGAATGCGAATAATAGTAATACTAATACAATAAAGATTGATCGCAACAGTTCTGATCGCAAGCTGTGATTGCGAACAGCTGACCGCAAACCACTTCCTGTGACGAAGGTCACACGCCACCGTAGGTTAAAGGTGACTTGGCTTTTTTCCATTTTATTTTATTTTTTAAATACTTATTTTGAAACCGATATGGTGCTTAAGCTTACACTCGCACACAAATCCTTAATATTAATATGAATTAGTGACACGCACACAGACACGCAAATCTTTTTTTTTTTTTTTTTGGTGTGTGTGTGAGTACAAATTCCAGTGGCCTCAGAGGAGTGTTTCTTTTCTCAGCATACAGTTTTTCTGGCGTTTTCATTCAGTTGTTGAGCCGTTCCAATTACAACTCTGAATTCCCTCTTTTCTTCCCTTCTGACTTTAAATGCTTGAAATGATTCCTCTTCTTGCCTGCACTGATAAGATGTTTGGAGCCTCGCTGAGGGAACCCGATTAGATCTCAGCAATAAAGTCACTTTAGCCTTTTCTGAAAATGGCCGGAGGGCAAACACATCCAACAGTAGAAAACTGTAATCTGCAGAAATGTTCAAACAGATGTTGATACTTCAAACCTTGGCGTTTAATCAAACAAAGCTTTGGCCTCTTACCTTTGTGACCATGCTTTGTTGGTGAACAACAACATTGTTTACCTTTGTTCATTTCTATCGGCTATAAATTGGTTAAAAATTAATAAAGATTAATATCACACAGCGATTCAACGAGAGATGTTATGTTTTTGTGGGGGGGGGGGGGGTTGGAAGCATACGATACATTTTCCCCCCACAATATGGTCCAATGAGGCTTCAATTTTTAGTCTTCATTTGTTTGCATGTGCGACCGGATCAAGACGAGGATTGTCTTGCCGCATGGACTTGTGGCCTTGGGGGTAACACAATGGGGGTATTTTGACTGGTGGTTCAAGGTTAATGCATGTTGGCTCACCTTTGCACACACACGGCTGTGATTGATGTATGCTCAGACACCGTGCCCGAGGGATTAACACGGGTCTGGAGAACGGCACGTTTACCATCACTGACCTCTTGCATCATCTTCTCACGAAAACACGGATTACAGAAAGTTCCATTGACTTTTCTTTTGACAACAAAATTCACCGAATTTTATAAAAGAGGTGATTTTTTTTTTTTACGTGTCTCAGCATGGCTATGAGCCACAAAAGCTGAAGCTACGCCGAATGATTGGATGGCAGTATGAATCTCAAAATGTGTTCAATTTTAATGGAAATTGTGGAACGGAACAAGCCATACATTTATGTTTTTTTGCTTTTATTCGTGTGTGTTCAAGAGGGAGGTGGGAACAGTCTCAAGAACTGTCTATGTAGCCACCGTATTTACATCGGTTCCTGAGGAAAAATGCACCTGCTACTCTTTAATGACACAGAGGGCAGCTTCAAACCAGCAACAATTAAAAACAAGACAAGAACACACAGAACAAGCATGAGGTACCGAAGTCATCATGAAATCCGTGTGAGTGGCAAAATAGATGGAACTGTCATTGCTCCTATCAAATCAACAAAAAAGAATATCTTGAGGGAAAGCAGCTTCCATCCCTTACATGATTACAATTCCGCCACTTGGACAATTCAACTTTTCCCATTCATTTGTCACCCATCTGGATGGAGCGCAAGCCGGGCCCCTGGGTGGTGCACACGCTGCATGTTATTTTTTTTGCAACACGCGCAAGTCGATGGTAGTCCATCTGGTCAGAGCCGGCAACCGCTCTGCCCAAGGAAAACTACACAAGCAACTCATTTGTAAGTGTCGCAGGGGTCCCCCGTGTCCTCAAACACTGTAATGAGAAATGACGGTTAGTCCACCAAGGATCTGTCTTCATGCGGCGGCTGAAATGCAAGGACACCTAGAGTCAGTTTAATAATGCAATATGTGAATATGACCAGCGGGCAATGTATTAATGGACAATGACCTTCACTCGGGTGATTTATAAACCGTGTGCATGTGTACATTTTTAATTACTGATGATAAAATGATGTAATCCGCAGCATTTTCTGAACTAGTTTCAGCGCATGCATTTATTTGTTTCGCTCTGACAGTGGGTGTAGTTTTGATACTGGAGACTTTTAGCCCAAAGGCCAGCACAGGAAGTAGCAGGCACATACCAAACGGCATTGTCTCTTTTTTTTATGTAATCGCGACTGGTTAAAGAGTGGCAGTGTGAGCGGGTAAGTGTCAAGGCTGGGATTCATCATAGTTGTCACCTGACACATTTATTTGAAATGACAGAAGCACTGCAATGCCTTATGGGGCCGTGTGTCCACAGGGGGGCGGGGGAGAGAAGGGCAGTGGGTCCAGGACAACTCTACGACCAAGGACGAGGGTTGGAAAGCCAATTTCAATGTCTGAAGCTTTTGTCATGTTTTCCTTTGAAGTATTTTGTTCCTCTAACAATATAATGTCCACGAAATAGCATGGCTGATGGATCATCTGATGGATTGTCGCTGTGCACTAATTATGGTGGCTTGGAAGCCAACATACCTTTAACTTTTCTTGTTATCTTGTCTGGAGGCCCATCAGGAGAAAAAAAAAAATGGTTCCAACTCTATGCAGGTTTTTGTTAATTAGTTGCTTCCCCTCTCCCCCAAATCTAATCCTCCCTGTTTGCCTCTGGAAACAGGAATAGGTCATTGTAATTTTATTTCCTGGAAAGGATTAAACTGAAATGCTGATTACTACCTGACAAAGGAAAATGAGACCACAGCCGGAGTTTTTCCTTTTTTTTTTCCTTTTTCCCCCCACCCCCAAATCTGAATTGACAGGTCATAGGTGGCTGGTTAGGTTCAATCCAGTTCTGCTGATGAGCCGGCTGATTTCTATTAACCCGCAGCCTTCAGATCAAACAGACTGTTCCATTCGGATGCTGAGCAAGCGGGAGGAAAAAGAGAGAGGGAGTGAGATTGCTGGCAAATTTTATGACATAGAAAGTCTGGTTAATGGACTGGGAGATTCTTCCCATCCAGGCTGGTGCGGAAATAATAGCAACCTGGTCAGTGTTGAGGAAAAATGGCTTCTCCATGTTAAGTCGGTGGAATGAAAATCAGGAAATTATTAGCAGAGTGATCAATCATAGAGGAGTATGCGCTCCTGCAGGAAAATCCCCCATTTTCTTGAAGATGAATTTTTGAGACTTCACCTGAGCAGTTATCGAATCGTCGCCTGTCTCATGAGCTCAACTTTGCGTGATGGAGCGTTCCATCCTTATCCCTATTTTTCAGATGAAGCAATTGTTTTCAACACCCTGACGCAAGCAGATTTCAGCTTGTGGAACATTTGCAACATTCAATGGACAATGAAAGAAACTTGGGAGTCGAATTTGTTGGGTTTTCAACAACAAACTCAAGACTGGTGCGGTCGTGATCTTTTTCAATGTCCTGAAAATGAAATGACCGGGATGAATGAGAATAATCACAAGCCATTTTTTTATATGTATGCGCAAAATGCGCTGCCCCATCACCAAAAGTACAATGGTGAAAAGAACAAAAAAAAGACTGATGCTTTTGCGAAGACATAGTAGTAATGTACTGAAACAAGTCCTGTGATGAAAATGGGCCTTGTGATGAAAGGTAGACGGGAAAATCCTCGATATAAATTGTCTCTATAGGACGGGATGAGAGGTGAGGAAGACTCAGTGGGAGTAATGACCAGAGAGCTATCCGGGATGGCTATAGGATAGTGAATGTGTGCGTGTCCGCGTGTGTGGGTCTGTGTGTGTGTGTGTGTGTGTGTGTGTATGCAAGAAAAAGAGAGAGGAAGCGGCAGCAAGGGGCTGTGCGCTGATCACTCATGATGACACCTTAGAGGCCGTCCTGTAAGGAAGAAAAATGAAAACTATTATAGGCTCGCTGGGCTGTGTTGGCTTTGATGTGTCAGCAGTTATTAGCCAGGGACACCAGTCACCAGTCTTAAGGTGCTAAAAAAAAAAAAGAATGTAGCAGCGGGAAAAAAAAAAGACATGACGATGAGCTCTTATGACCAATGGTGCAAACATTAACCCCAAGAGTGGTTCCAAAAATTGTAAATTCTAAAGGTATCATGTTTTTTTCCCATCCACTGAACGCGGCGTAAGCTTATTTGATGCTGATCACTTTTACTGCCTCCTTGATTATATTTCTGCAAAACTCTACATTGTAGGACACAACAGTTGTATCCATTGGTTAGTTTGTCATTTCTTTTGTGGCGCACATTTCCTTTCATGTTCCTCAATTAGCAGAGCTACATAAACCATTGAAACTCACATTTGTCTTCATAAAATATTTCCACGCGTAAAATATTCACACAAAGGCTCACCCATTTTTCTTTCATAACTGAGAGAGAAGGTGAGCTCTCGTTCACTCATTACAGTCATCCGAATTTTTTCATGCTTTCATGACATCAGCCTCATTAGTCTGTGCATTCAAATCTTTGGTCATACATGGAGAAGGATGTGTTGGTAATTGTGTGAGTGACTGAGAGGACTATGCCGAAGTTACAACAACCGAAGGAAGTCGGTTCAGATGCTTAAGATGACGAAGCAGTCCAAGAGCTGGAGGACAGACTTCAGCACACGTCAAGGCCTCACAATAACTGCTGCGCTCACACGCGACCAAAATTAAAGCCGACTCGCGTTCATGTGCAACTAGTGATAGATGATACTTTTAATTCATTCAAATCATTTGACTTTTGCATACACTATTTTTTTTACAGGATAAAATAATTTATGAATAGGAATAAAACAATGCAAATGAGTGACTTCGGCATAATCACAAATGGAAACTCTTCTGTGAGGTTATACTACCCTCTAGTGGTAAAGTGTTATTACACCCAAGCTTCACAATAAAACTACAAATATTGGGATTGATCCAAACTTTTTACACCATTGTGTTGTAAACAGACAGCAAAGCTAATTTGCACACTTTAGCTCGTTCATTCAGACAATGGAGTTTCATATGCTTCAAGGTATTAACCAGCGGTTACTGTCAAAGCAATATACAGTATATTTTAAACACAAATGCAGTTCAGTATGGTTTCCCCGACATTCAAAAGAAAGAAGGTTCTATTCAACGTCAGCCTTCTATGCCCATTATCATGTCCTAATAGCTTGCCCAATGGCGCGGTTTGTTATGCGGGTTCACTGGTCAACTAAGTCACACGCCATTAGCCCAAGCAAACGTTACTTTGCAACGCTACCCAAAGCATACCTTATTTGTTTCACATTAGCTTCTTGATGTGGCATGAGCTGCTATACCAACAGCAGCAATTTATCACACAATTTTGGCACAGTTATGCTCCACTTGCAGCACCACTTCCAGTCTTCTATGAAAAGCACCGGCAGCAAATAAATTAAACATGTGTCATTGAGCATGCTAAATGGCTTGCAACACATAATCATCGAAATAATTATAAGGCTGCCATGAACGTGAGCTAGATGGATGACACGTATACCACGGTGGAAAAACTGGGAGTAATGGCGCAGAGGGGTTTAGCTTTTCTGTGTGATTTCCTTTCGCCAGTTTTGTTCAGAATCGCAGGCTCAAAGTCTTGATGGACAATGGGGTGATTAGCCCAATCAGAGAAAGCGGAGAGAAACTGTGGGTAGCCTGCGACACCTCTCACATTCCATTGTGTCCTCCTCCATTTCATTAATCAGCAACCCAAGGCCCTCTGAGTCTGTTTGGCAGGCAGCTTGTTCACTCATTTCATGCCATTGCCTGACCCTATACGATCTCTTTCTATGGTCATTACTACTTTTCTTGGACTTAGGAGAAAACAACAAGTTTCCGGTTTGCTCCCAAATGTGTCATCTACTGTATCTCCACCCAGCCTTTTATTTAGTCAACAACAAAAAAATCACACTGTACTGCAAACTGTATTGAAATGGTGCACAAACCATTGCTGACTAGAACATATTCAATGTCCACTGAAACAGAGTAGATAGAAGCCATTGATTAAAAGTCCTCAAAAAAAAAATTGAATGTATCCTGTACTTGGTTTATTTTCCTCCCTCTGGATCAGACCAACTGTGTAAACTGTATCTCAACACAAAGGACTAATCTGAACGACAACACCAAGCCAATAAGCAAAACAATCAATGTGAGCCGGTTGCACCGTCCAAGTGAAATTGGGACATGATTTCCCTCGGGACACAAGTTACAATTGCACAATGCATGCCAGACCAGGTTATTGGCGCTCAATTACAAGCAGCAAATGCCATTTGGAAATAAGCAAGGTTATCCGTTGGCAACTGGGACAGGTTTCATTTCTGTCAATGTGGTCAGAAGGAGATACAGCTAAACAGCAAACCGGGATGCAGGAAGACTGCGGCAGCAATTTATTGACATCGCTCAGCTTTGACATTCATGAAATGTATTACCGTTGCCCTTGTCCATGTGGCTAATTGGCTAATTACCTCAACGGAAGATGAAATTTACTGGGCGCAGTCCTTATTTCTTCAGGATGACCCAACGCATACAACCATATTCTACACCACTCGCCCTTCGTGTTGCTGGAGCCTATCCAAGGTGACTCTGGGCGAGAAGTTGCGTACACCCCGAACTGGTCGCCAGTCAATTGCAAGGCACATACTTGAATGGATAAACAGTCAGTCGCACACCACTGACACTTTATAGTTTCAACAATGCAATGTGGAAGCTGGTAGACGTGATAAATCACAAGGCCACCCGGCATTAAATCAAACATTTAAAACCTTTGCTTGTAGTTTCATGAGTGTATGCTACGCTATAAATAAAAGATAAAGGTATGACTTTTTGTTTGAAAAAAAAAAGATCTATCGTTCATATTTTTTTCATGACAATTACTTTTCAACAGTGCTGTGAGATGTACAGTATAACTTGTCATAAAGTCCTTTTGAAATGCCCTCCATTTAGACTGCAGGGGCTGCACTTACTTTGGGCGAAGTTGGTAAATTCAGTGGCTTCTCATAGGCATAAAAAATGCTGGAGAACATTAAATTCTCTGGGGTTTTTTTTACAGTGTAGAGGTGAGAAAACCCGCCTCTTCACGCACGTAAAATTGTGGAAACCAACACCATCTAGAGGCTAGAAAAGTAGAATGCAAAGCTCAATTCAGGGGAGGGCGAGCACTATTGTTCACCCGGCAAACGTTTTCATATTCAAGGTTGTGGTGTGCTGTCATCTTGTGGTAAAATGACAGTAACTGCAACTAATCAAGTCTGAGGAGTCTGCTGAAGAACACAGTGAATGAACGCTGAAACGATGCAATCAATAGAATCGATTAAATATCCTGCCTTCAGTAAAAAAAAATAAAAAAAATGGTGATTGATTTCGATAGACATCGCTAAAAATATTTGTTTCAACACTGTATGAAATAAAATACATTTTATTTGCAGTGCATCATATTGAGGTGTGCATTAAATGAATAAGGTAACCTCAGTCCTGTCTCGTTTTTGATACCTCTGTCTAACTCTGTTTTGGCTGACTGGGTTGTGCAGCTGCACAGTGCACCGAACGGATGACTGAAAAAATAAAAAAATAAAAAAGTTCATAGCTTTCAAGAGACCCAAGGAGGACACACGTGGACTGCAACTGTAATAATAATAGTACAAAAGTTAATATAATAAACACGTTTCCTGTTATTCATGTTAGTAATACGTGTTAGTAGTCATGCATTCATGTCGATATCGGGACGTGAACGCCCTCGCTTTCGGTCGATTTTTATTTCTGCTTAAATAAAAGTTTGGATTGAATGAATTCGCGTTATTCCCGAATATGACCACGATGGCCAATAGAAACGTTGCTGTCATCAAGGATCGTCAAAGTCACCGCCAACGCAATCCCAAGAGCCTTCTTTGCATTGGTTTACACGCCAAAGAGGAGGCTCGACTCGAAATGCGATTGGCCGACATAAGGGCCACTCACCACCGCTGTCATTCAAGCTATGCGAGCGAGCAAATAGATGCGGAACAGGGAGAAGGAGAGGGGGCGGTAGTCTGCTGCCCTTCACGGTCATTTCTGCACAATTTCATCAAACCGTGGCCATCTGGTTTTGATATCATCGGTTGTATCGGAATATAAGTATCAACCGTGAAGATGGCACAGTCAGACACCAAGAAGATATTCTTTGAGAACCTCTCCGGAGCAGGAAAAGCCATCGCGGTGCTGACTAGCGGAGGGGATGCTCAAGGTACTGTCTAGGATACAGTGGATACCGTGCAGTGACACTTGTATCAAATATGACACCGTAGTCATATTAAACCGACTGTTAAAACACACACCCCATTCAATGATGGAATTACTTGCCGATTCTGTAATCCGCAGGTCAAGTATTGCGCAGCAACGAAATAACCAGCGGCAAAATATAACGATTGCGTTCACTCATTCATTGAAGTAATTCACCGGAGAGCGTGCTAACGTGACCTATCGTGCTATTGTTGACATTTTTTTTTCTCCCCTTGCCGTGACGCACAGTGACAGCTCAGGGGGATTTCAAGGTCGTGCAATATTTACGCTTACGAAGCAGTCATACATGACAGCTCGATTTCAAGCGTTTTCAACGATGGACGGGGCCGTGGATTGTTGTGGTCGCCCTCTTCCAGTCATACATACACATCAACAAAATAGTAAAAAATAGTAAAGTCAACATCGAGGGTTTTGCAGCAGAAGCCACTTGGGGTTCGCAATCCCCGAGTGGGCCTGTTGTGGAATGACCTCATCCTGTGTACGTGATGAGCCGCAGACGACTCGGCCGCTTCTCTGCTAGTGTTGTGACGTCAGAGAGGAAACCCTGATCACGTGGACAGTGGCTCGTCTCCCGGATACCGTAACGCTTCGAATTAACTGTAACTAATGAAGTCCAAGCGGGAAACATATGAGCGTGTAACAATCCATTTTGTAAAACAACCAAACAGTAAAAGCTTGCTATATGACACATTTTTTTCCCTCCGAGTTCTGTTAATCATCATGCTATAGTGCATGTGATTTTTCAGATTACTTGCCACGACAACATAAAACAATTACTCTAAATATCACCAATAGGTAATATCTTGCTTCTCTAAATCTGCTGTGTCATCACTATTGGTGCTTTCAAATGAACAAAGTAGACCATAAATTTGCTTCCAAATGTTCCAAGTTTGTTTGACAAACTATTACTGCGGTTCAGATACCTGAAAAATATGCCAAAGTTATTTGGACATTGGATTTGAACTGTATCTGCAGTGCAGCAAACGTAATCCTCGGAGACAACAGTTGCAGTGTGTTGCTGATGAGTTGCTCACAGCCCTTTCCGTTAGTTGGCCAGAAAAAGAAAAAAAAAAAAGAGGATATGCATGCCTGACAAGAGCTGAACGCCAGTGTCAGAAAGCATTATGTCGCAGTGGCTTGGTCCTTTCACTCACTCTGCACCAGAAAGTGTCATTCATGCATAATGAGAAACCCTAACCTACTATTTGAATTACAGCATATGGTGAATGGGTTTCCCCACAGCGCTTGAACTATCTGATTTCTCCTTTTCTCTCCTGTACTGCCTTTACTGGACTCTGTGTTGCTGAGTTACTACAGCACGAGCCAATTCCTGTTGGGAAAACATCCCGCCTCGTTTTTTTTAAATTTCCGACACTCATCCACTTTTCCTGTGGGAGGCCGCTGTGGGTTGAAACCGTTCATTTTCCCTCGCAGTGTTTGACCAACCTGCCATTGACATGCAAGGCACAGAAGCGGCATCTAAATGGTGACTGAGTTCATTTGGATTGGCCAACAAAAGTAGTAGCTCAGAGACTGCCGGAGGAGCACGCAAGCATTTTGACCAAACATGGTAGCTTGCCAAAGTGACGAGACAAAAATATCCTCGAAAAACACCCCGAGAACAGATCGTGCGCTGGGCAATATTAAAAGTGATGCTTTGAAATATCAACTCACTCTTTACAGTACGCTGTATCATGGAGGCGATTCAGAAAGCCCGGGATTCGGTTCAAGAATCATTAGCGAAGGTATTTTTCGTGCTTTGTCAGAGCAGTTGTTTAAGACCAATTTAAAGACTGTTACAACTTAGAGCATTTTGGGGTTACGGAGGCAGAGTGCAGTGTTTAGCTTTTGAATAGCAATAAAGACATTTTTGCCACTGACGTTGATGACAGTGTATTGATGTGCTACGTTTTTTTTTTTTTTTTTTTATGTTTCAGGGATGAATGCAGCCGTGCGTGCTGTGGTTCGAATGGGGCTATATGTGGGAGCAAAGGTTTATTTCATTCGGGAGGTGAGTCAGTGCTGCTTGAATGTATCTATGCCTTCTCTGGTCTGTCAAAAGGCTACACCAAGTCGTCTGATTTGTTGAAGACCGGGTCGCCAGTTTCCCGTCACGCAGGAGGCCGCGCTCGGCACACACAGCCTTTGTTCCCAACAGTCTGTGTGTGTGTGTGTGTGTGTGAGACGGGGCTCCTTGCTCAGCGTTTGTTATATAACCGACTTGATGCCTTGTTTGAAAGATTTCCCCCACCTAGGTACTCAGACCTCATGTTAAGGCCTCTGCAGAAGGCTGTGCAAATGGAGTGCTTACGTTTTAAGGCAATCTGGACCTACCACAGTCCATCCAGGAAAATGTTTTGTGGACACATTCAACCAAAATATGTTTTGTTTTGTTTTGTTTTTCCTACCCGCATGTACCGTACCATACAACTGCATCGGCTTACATTTGGCTGGCCACCCCGACGTCTAATCTTGCAGTTGGCAGCATTATTTTTTCACATTTTAAATGAGCGCGTGTTCGGAAAGATGTCCTTGTAGCTCAACTTTACATTTTGTTTTTCATCAGGGGTATCAAGGTATGGTGGATGGTGGGGAGAACATAACAGAAGCGACATGGGAAAGTGTGTCCAGCATGCTTCAAGTGGTAAGTCGAAAACAACGGGAAATGCAAATGGTTCATTTCATCTGTATGGACCAGATAAGAAGACGTAAATACCAATGACGTGTTTGACAAGTGTTGTCCTTATACCGGATGACAGAGCACTCGTGTTTGCATTAGCAACAAGGGAAACAAAGAAAAGACATGAGCTAAAGATTCAAGTCATGTTTTCTGCCAAAGTCCTCCAAAGCCATACTGACTACAAAGTGATGTTTTTTTTTTTTAAATCATCAGGGTGGGACGGTCATTGGCAGTGCCCGCTGCAAAGACTTTCGCACGCACGAAGGACGCCTGAAGGCCGCGCTCAACTTGGTGAAGCTCGGCATCACCAACCTGTGTGTGATTGGTGGAGACGGCAGCCTGACGGGAGCCAACCTCTTCAGGGAGGAATGGAGTGGACTGCTAGCGGAACTGGTCGAGCAAGGTCCTGGAGCAGACACATTTTTCCCATTCAAATGAAATGAGATGAAATGAAATGAAATGCCCTCACCCCGCAAAACACCCGCATCTTATTCATGTATTTAATAAAGGCAAATAGCAACGTACTGTAACATGTCAATCTCAAAAACCTGCTTATCACTCAGGTTTTGGCTTCAACTCAGAGCAACAAAAAAATAAATAAATGGCCAAGCAGATGCTCGCAATTCGGAAACCTTTAAGCACTTGCAAGTCGAGGTACCACTGCATAATGTTTACAGCATATTCTGTCAAGGAAGTGTATTGTACCTGCATAAGAAGCAGACTAACCCCAATGATATTCGGCATTCCTTCTTAAACTCAGCAGTTTCCACAGCTCTGAGCTTCGTGGCTTATTGTGACAACAAACTCTTTTGGAAATCCACTGGAAAAGGTGGCGGGACTTTTCAGTTGACCACGGCGTGCTTCTCCATTTCAGGTTCTATCGAGTGCCAGTCGGTTCAGACCTATTCCGCCCTTCACATCGTCGGTATGGTGGGCTCCATTGATAACGACTTCTGTGGAACCGACATGACGATCGGCACCGATTCTGCTCTGCATCGAATCATTGAGGTGGTGGATGCGATTATGACAACCGCACAGAGGTGAGAGCTGCTTGTGTGCCTTTTTGATGGTGCATGGAGTTAAATTTCGAGGTTATCTTGTCACGTGTGTTGTTTTTCAGTCACCAGAGGACATTTGTTTTAGAAGTCATGGGCAGACACTGCGGGTAAGATTTGATCCCGTGAGTGGCAAATTCCCCTGTGACAATTCATCCAGCCCACCAACTGTGTCATCGTGTGTGTTTTTGTAGCTACCTGGCCTTGGTTAGTGCCCTGGCATGTGGGGCTGACTGGGTGTTAATCCCCGAGATGCCTCCGGAGGATGGCTGGGAGGAGAAGATGTGTCAAAAACTGTCTGCGGTAACACTGCGTTTCGTTGCTCCCACACGATTGCAACACACTTAACTCAAATACATGTTTTTGAAATTTTCATCTCAATTCATTCTCGATTAATCTCGATTCTTTCCAAGCGCGTTGTCCCGCCTTTCATCCTGCAACACCGCCTCAGGTTGGGGCATAATAAACGGCCCGAGTGAAGCTTTATCGCAGTCTCTGGTCAAGGTGTTTATTGAAGATAATGCGCAGACATTAGAGTGGCTTTTTTATTGTGAGGCACACACGATCATGTTATGATCCTGTACTTCGGGGGTGTTCAAACGTTTTCGTTTGAGGGCCGCATACAGAAAAACGGAAGGATGAAAAGGCCACATTAAACTTTGACAACTTTTTGAAACATGCTAAAGGCAGTCAAGAAAGCAATTATTGCGAGTTTAATTTCATCAGCTTGCTGATAAAAGGTGTGAAGGAAAATAGTTGATGACTTTTCCAAGTTTTTGGGGTGGCCAATCGCCTTCTATTTTGTAGAATAGATCCAAATTCCATTCCCACATTCAGAACCAACAAAAGAAAAAACTGTAGTCAGGTGACCATTTCTTCAAATATACATTTATACAATTAATATTAAATATTTTTTTTGAAAGATGGGTGGCGGGCCGCAAATGCCCCCACACCCTTCCTGCCATAGTTTGGACACCTCTGCTGTACTTTTATCTTTCACTTGCCAGTTGGGCGACTTAGTCAAGTCCACGTATTTAGAATTGCGTAATACATTTGCAAATTTAATCACATTTGAAATAAACACAATATGACTGATTGTTTGCCTGTCGGACATTTCTCATATTTTACTGACCTTCATGGAGTATTGGATACAAAGAAAATGCATATATACATTCTATCATTCAGAGTTCAGTACTTGGCAGTACCTTAGCCCATTTGGTCCGATGTCCGTGTTCTATCCATGTTTGTATGTATTTTTCTGCTTTTGAAGAATTGATATTGTCGTTATGATGCAGACCCGTTCCAGGGGCACAAGGCTGAATATAATCATAGTGGCAGAAGGAGCCCTTGATAGACACGGGAAGCCCATAACATCTAGTATTGTCAAGGATGTGAGTACATCAAGTCAAAGAAAGGGGAAGCCAGAAGCATGGCGCCATGACAAGCCAAATATGTACCGTGTCCCATGATTAATGGTATCAATATATCGGAACAAAGTCGTACACTCTGCTGTTTGACCAAGCCCGCAATCACATGAGGGCAAAGCGGCGAGTTAGGCAGGATATTGCTCGTGAGAATGAGCAAACAGCTCCGAAAAACCATCGGGCTGCCAGAGCCGACGACACAACACGCCGTCTGGTCCCCCCCGTGCTTCTGAAAGTCCAGGTCGCAACCGCATTCACAATTTTTCTGTCATGCTGTGTCTCCGCCCCGCACCTGTAGAATCGAGCAGGGATGAAAAGGCTGAATATCATAATAGTAGCCGAAGGGGCCATTGACCATAACAACAAGCCCATTACTACTGACTGTATTAAGGACGTAAGTACAGTGTGGCGCGTTCCACCCTTTGACCTCCGACTGCCTCCTATGTGACCTCTACTACTTTGTTGCTGCCCTGGTGTGGCTTTGACTTTGTCACTGTGTTTCTGGAATGCTCTGTCCGACACTCTCGTAGGGTAAGGCCCCCTTTCACAACTGTCGCTACTACAGTACGACAGCTGCTAATCGTATTCTTACCACTGCATTATGGCACCACTGGACACGTGTAAAATGTAGCGGCTTTAATACAAAACAACTATCCACATTCGTGTTGGCTTTTTGTTTTGGTTCTGTGAGACGTATCCCTGACCCTGCACTATTATTTTGTTGTGTACCGCACCCAAATATGTGTTTCAAAGTTTGATGTGGAGTTCAAGACCTTGCCCCGCCCCCCCTCCACGCCCTGCACATGACTAACATGACTGAAAAATTAGAATGGCTTGCCTGTGCTTTGCTGTTTCCCCTTCTCTTCAGCTTTTATTATTACTGTATTATTATTATTATTACTGTATTATTACTGTATTATTTTTAATTGTGTTCTGTTTCAGTGCCTTGTTTGTGTTATTGTGTAATGAACTATGTATTGCTTATTTATAAAAATATTTATAATTCCAAAGATTTTTTAGATACAATTTGACGTCAATAATGTGGGCATTTTATTGGCATGCGACATTTCAGGAATCAGTATGTTTGCGATGACGGCTTGATTTCTGCATTTCGTACTTCCAGCTTGTTGTCAAGTGTTTGGGTTTCGACACGCGAGTGACAATCCTGGGTCACGTGCAGCGAGGAGGCACCCCTTCTGCTTTTGACCGTATCCTGGTATGTTGACTGCATCCGTAGTAGCCCCAATCTTGTTCCGCCATTTTTTTATGCTCAACCGGAAATCCGGGCCCGTTGCCGCTCACAAAATCAACTTCATGTTCGGCTTTTCTCGGAACTCCTCATTGGAGAGTCCGAGAATGGCTCTCAACGGGGCATTATCGATTTAATCCAAGTGCGTCTGAGGAGAAGTCGCCTCAGGTTGCACGTTAAACACACGAACAGATTAACAGTATATGCAAGATTAAGGAAGAGGAAGACCTTAACAGAAAAAAAACCCCAAACCCTGATTTGTATCTTGGCTTTTCTTCTTTTTTTGCGCACGTTGTCGTCCAGTTTCCCGTAATAATCACAATGATAAACTTTTGGCCGACGTGAAGTGTTGATTCTGCAGCGTCACCGTTTATTATCTGTTCACGCAGGCCAGCCGAATGGGCGTGGAGGCTGTTCTCGCCCTGCTGGAGACCACAGCCAATACGCCAGCCTGCGTGGTGTCTCTGTGCGGCAACCAATCGGTGCGCTTGCCTCTGATGGAATGTGTACAGATGGTAGGTGGTTGATTGGTCTGGCGACACGGTTCGACGTTGAACAATAAAGACGAGCCTTAATTGCACCGATAATGGCCGCGCACTCAACAGTGATGGCGCATCCCGTTGCGTGTGGGCGATGTGCCGTTCGAGGGGCGTTTGTGTCCGATTCAGAATGATCCAAAGCCGATGGCGGAGTTTCACTGAGTGAAACAAAACTTTTTATCGTTGCGCTTCTTCACCCTTGAGTTTCATTGCATTTCTTGATACTTGGTAGACTTGAGATTGGAAAACATTTGGATGATTCCGATTTTGGTTTCTACCTGCATTCATTCGATTTGTCATCATTTATTTTTGTTGTTGGAGAAAACATGTTTTGCACCTGTTTTCGTCATACATTTGACTGACCCCCTGCCCTTTCAGACTCAAGAGGTGCAAAAGGCGATGGATGAAAAAAAGTTTGAAGAAGCAGTCAAGCTCCGTGGCAGGTAAGACAATCGTTCTGACCTCGGCTCACTTACAACACAAAACCGTTTTGGATTTTACGAGCTCATAGAGAACAATGAAGCTAAATGTGTGCATCAACGCCAATGGATAACAAGGCACCTTTGACTACACAATAAAAAATCATCATAAACCTTATTAAGCCTGGAATATTTCCCCTTTTCAACTGGAATAAAGAATTTCTTTGTGTGTGTGTGTTTTTTTTTAACTGCAGGAGTTTTGAGAACAATCTGAAGACGTACAAATTGCTGGCTCATCGTAAACCGGAGACTGAACTGCCGACTGTGAGTCACAACAATTTTTTCTCCGACCTGATATGCAGTTGCTGCTAACTCCAAACAGAAACAACAGCGTTTTTTTTTTTTTAACATGCTTTCGGTCCGCAATTAAAGCACGTTTACAGTCAAGTGCTTGTCGCGCACATAATTATCAAGTCAGATGTCGCGCTCTGCGAGAAGAGCGAGGATATCTCAGCTGCAGTGGTATAAGACCTCTTTGGCCCATGCTGAGGGCTGACTGTGCTCATCTCCCCGATGGGCTGTTGCAGCCTGCCGCTGTGCCTCGCTGCGGAGGCAGCTTTGGACAGAAAATCAGTGAAGTGTGCAGGCGGCGCGGCCCGCCTCATGCTGCGGCGTTCCCATCAGGGGCACCCGTGCAGCTGTGGAAACGATCAAGACAGTCGGAGCGTGTACCTTGGAGCAGAACACGACGCGTTTATTGATTCCTTCTCCAGCGCCTGCCTGGCGCTTCACTGTTGCGACAAACCGAGCGAACTCGCTGATCCACCGTCGCTCCAGATGTCGCGTTTTTGAAATGTTCGAGAAGCCGTTGATGACAAGCGGCTTTGTTTCCGATGATGCTCATGGGGTGTTTTGCGGTGATTCTTCTGTCATCAGAGCAACTTTAATGTGGCGGTGTTGAATGTGGGCGCCCCCGCGGCAGGCATGAATGCGGCCGTCCGTTCAGCTGTCAGGGTGGGCATCTCGGAGGGGCACAAAATGTTTGCCGTCAATGACGGTTTCGAGGGCTTCTACAAAGGTCAGGTAAGTGTAGTGCTGCGGCGCTATTTGACGTCATTTATTTCCACGCAATCCACGGCATCACAATCACACTACATTTTACATCTTACTGAACATAGAAAAGTACAATGCGTTCAAAATGGTCCATGCCCCACCCCCTGTGCAGACCCGTTACACAACGTAGGCCTGCATTTTGGCAGCTTTTTTTGTTCTGCTTGAACTGAATCTGTTGTAGTCATACATTTGTCCAACAGAGGGCCTCGTAGAGTAACATACCGGCTGCCATTGCGTGGTGAATATGAAAACGTCAGGATTTTTTTTTTTTTTAAACCAAGTTAGCAATTAAAGTAAACAGAACAAGTAAAAGTTGACAGAATTATTGAGGTGATTAAGTACACTGGTCAACAAATGTTTCCCGCATTTTTCAATCAGAGAGGCAAGTACATTGTTTTTAACTTTGTTATGAATACGCTGATAATCATAATATACTATGATGACTAATATGCTGGAAAAAAAGGAAAGACATTTTTTAAAATCTGTATCAAAAATATCTCGAGGGGCACATAAAACCACCTCTGATTAAAAAAACTAAACTGTTACCTGTCTTCATTTTTCTCTCTGGGCTGTAATCCGGTAAATGTTTTTTGTCTGCTTCCTTGACCATTTAAACTGGTTTCTCAACTCTCTCTCTCTTTTTTTTTTTTAATCCTGTCCTGACCTTTTCACAATCACTAACCTTAATTCCCTAGACAGCCAACTCCGGCTGATTCAAAGGCCAGCACATAATGAACAATGTGGCCATTTATCTTCACCCAAACTGTCTCCAATACCACTGGTTAGTTAAACATCCCTTGTGCACTCGGTGCTATCTGGAAACTGGCTGCTCCAATTGACCCAAAGAAAATGAGACCGGCAGGGAGTAATAGATTTCTTTTCCTTCAGTGCTCGACACGTCCACTCCCTCCCCTTATGGAAAAAGAAAGTGTGCCAGAGAATCCCTTTTCATTTAACATTGAGACCCCCCCCCCTCCCTCCCCCAAGGAGGAAATGTTTGATCTGCCACAGACTGCAGCAATCAGAAGGACAAAAGTCATCAAAGTAACTTGTTAAAGCACGTGTTGCTCCTGTCTTCCCGTCAGATTAAGGAGATTAAATGGTCTGATGTTGGAGGATGGACAGGACAGGGGGGATCGCTGTTGGGAACTAAAAGGTAAGGTCACCATCACCGGTGCAACTCTTTGGATGCCGAGGCATGCAAATTGGCGGATTTAAGTGTCGTTACTGCAGCAAACTTGGCCTGTTTTCCTTCTCAGAACACTCCCCGCAAAGCATGTTGGCAAAATTGCTGAGCAGATGCGAACTCACAACATAAATGCACTGCTGGTAATCGGTGGATTTGAGGTATGTGGCAAGCATCCTTTTGTACTGGAAAAATTACCAGCAGCCTTTTTATTATGGCATGAATTATTGTTTAGAATAAATATAGAGGATTTGAGTTAGGAGTGTAGTCAAGCAAAATAACCTCGTATCTCAAGACATCACTGTGTGTGTGTATAGCTGCATATGATATTGAAATAGAGTTATCCATAATATGTCACAAATACAATTTTGACGTCAAAACCAGATTGAGGCCAGGCATTTTTAGTGCCGGTTCAATAACTTTTTTCAAGAACCCTTTTAATTTTTAAATGACAGTTGATTGAAGACGTTTGAGAAAGCTTCGGTTTAAGGTCGAAGGCTATTGCAGTTTATGATTATTTTGATTATTATTTATTACGACTTCTAAAATCAATTTCACAAAATGCAAAGTGTTTTATTATTGCTGCGGTCGTGTTCATTTCCCATCAGTCCTTGCCTCTTACCACTTTTGTATTCATGTTCATTTTCAAACATTCAATGTGAGACTTCATTTAAAGAGAACTAATCATAGTGACAATTAACAGTTCATGTTTGCTGTAGTTGTGATTTCGTTTCACACAATCCTGTCAGTGTCCGTTGCTTTTTTTTTTTTCTCTAACTGATATGTTGGCAAGTACTATGTATTGTGTGTACCGAGATGCATTTGTGTGTGTAATGCAGAGACTCAAATGTACGTAGAGTGGTATCTGTCTTTTTCGCTGCTTTCCGTTGTGATAGGCTTGGCTCCTCACTTTGGCACATTTCCTCCGCATTTGTCCTTTCCCTTCCTCGTGGCAAGTAGCACCCACTCAAAACCACCCCGCCCCTCACCCGACCCGGCAAAAAGCGCCACCCGTTCGCAAAACACTAAAGCACTTGGCTCTGCCCTTGCAGGCCTTCCTGTCGCTGCTGGAGTTGTTAACGGCGCGCGGGAAGTATGAGGAGTTCTGTGTGCCCATGGTCATGGTCCCGGCCACGGTCTCCAACAATATACCAGGCTCAGACCTCAGCATTGGAGCTGACACAGCTCTGAATGCCATTACGACTGTAAGTCATGGGCCTGGCCACTAGAGTAGCTGCGCAGGACACAAATACACTTCAAATACACATCTTCGCACTTGTTGGAAGAATATCCCACTCGGAAAAAATCAAAATAACCTTTTGGAGGCAAGGCACTCGTCACTCGCCAGGTAAGGAGTACAGCAGGGGCTACAACCGGGCTCTCCCGCAATTGCATCCAAAATGGGGGCTGAGCAGCATGCCTACGCTGTGGACTTGGCTCTCAATGCACGCGCAATGCCAACTTTATAATCCATCTGCCCAATTTCATCAGAAATTCCCATCGAGATTATGACGTGGGAGGTCTTGTTGCCACCGTCTGCCATTTTCTCATCCGTTTCCCTCCCTCATTGCGTATTCTGATTGTATCAAAGCTCGCCTCGTCCATCCTCTCATGATATATCGGCGGTTGCGGCCGTCAGCTTGTTTCTGATGTTCGCACGCACGCCGCATTGAACCGCACGCGCCGTTCATCTCACGTCTTCTGGTGTACTTGGACAACTCCTTTCATTTCTCGCTCGTCATTCTCCATGTTTTGTTCATTCCTGTCCGTGTTCACGCCGCGCTAAAAAGGTCAATCGCACGGGAAGAGCCGGAAGGGCAGATACCCTCTCGAAGACGGAGAGGGATGTGCCTGTCGGGTGGCTCTAACACATACACTGTATTTAAATGCTGCCGCTTCAGGCGCTTGAGAGTCTGCTGCAGCTGTATGAGGCACGCGCTACCTATGAGGACTTTTGCATCCCGATGTGTATGCTGCCCGCCACCATAAGTAACAATGTTCCCGGTACAGACCTAAGTATTGGTGCAGACACGGCCCTCAATGCTATCGTGGAGGTAAGGCCGGTCCATCCGTCACAACACGTTGTACATATGATGACAAAGAGGATGCAAATGATATGACTCTTTTTTTTTTTTTTTCCCAACGGTGATTCAATCCTTCATGTTTGCAATCTGACATGGTTTCTTTTAAGGCAGGATGCCCGGAAATAGTGAATCGATTCCAAAGACTGGGCTTGAAAGAAGATCGAGGCTATTGCTTTGGAATAGATTTCTTGCGCATATGACATACAATGACTGTAGTTGTCTTTCTGGACAGTAAATATTGTCTTAGACAGAGGGTGGTTTGATCACGCACCTGGAAAGAGTCCGGTAGAATTTGCGCATTTAGCATGTTGGCATGAAGTCTTGGGCGAGCACCAACAAATGAACATCTGCCGACTAAATCTGCAGACAGTTTACCTGCATAACAGTGTGGAATATTCCCTCAATTTTATTTCATGCTTGCTTGAGCCTCGTTTGGTTCATGCATGCAGAACAATCGCTTTATGACTCATGACCCCAAAACATATTTTGTATATTAGAGCTGGTGTAATTCACACCATCATCGGCCAACATTAGTCCTTAAAAAAAAGACACTTAAAATAAACAAGACCAATGGAACAGCAGCTTCACCCAAATATCTCCTCCCTAATGATTATCGCCGCTAACATATTTAACAGCAGCATTATTTAATTAGGGGTAAGGCTCAGAGTTAACGACTATTGCTCATTAATAAAGGACCACGTACTAACATTTCATATCCGCACGTATCAGACTTGCGACCGCATCAAGCAATCGGCCAGCGGGACAAAGAGGCGCGTGTTCATCATCGAGACCATGGGGGGCTACTGTGGCTACCTGGCTACCGTCGCGGGCCTCGCCGCCGGTGCGGATGCCGCGTACATCTACGAGGAGCCCTTTGACATCAGGGACCTGCAGGTGACCCATCGTCTCCCACGAAGCGCCCCCGATTCATTCTTCATATGCGTTTTGGTGTGATCGTGCAAAAACGTTGCATTTTCATATTCATTTTGAATCAAGCCAAGAACATTCACAGATTTGCTGTTGTGTCGCGATTTCTTCTTCCTCCCACAGGCCAATGTTGAGCACTTGACGGAGAAAATGAAGACAAGCATTCAACGAGGTTTGGTGCTCAGGTATTTAAAACTGTCATCAAACCATAAAAGAAAATTAAAGTCGTTTAAATATAAAAAAAAAAAAATCATGCACCCAAACGACCGGATTTATTTTTTCTCCCTTGTTAGAAATGAGAACTCGAATGACAACTACACCACAGACTTCATCTACCAGCTGTATAGTGAAGAAGGCAAGGGCGTGTTTGACTGCAGGAAGAATGTGCTGGGGCACATGCAGCAGGTGGGCCTCTCAACTTGCCTTTTGATTGAGCATCGCCACAAGTGCGCGCGCATAGAGGAACGCAATATCTTCCCTTTGCTCACAGATGGGCTTTGTTTTGTTTTGGTCTGGTTCCGCGTCTTGAGATTAGCGCAGATAAAACTGGATCAAACACGCTTTTGATGAATCCCAGAAGAGACATTGGCTTTTCTCTGCAGCAAGCGAGGCGATACAGGAAACAAAATAATAACGCGCATTGGGGAATTAGGACCGTAACTAAGAACTGCATACATCCATTTAAATATGGAATACAGAGGCGGGAGAGTTGTTGTTGTCTGATGCGCCATTAGCTTCTTTTGTTTCCTCTTCCTCTGCTGTGATTCCGCAGTGGAAGGGGCATCTTGTAAACCTCCAAATATAAATGAACACAACTAACAGAATTCTGATGATCAATCAATTGTGGATTGGAAATAATTGCCGTGACTAAAAACAATGCCTATTCATTTAATGCTTGAAAAAGGGGGGCGCTCCGTCTCCGTTTGACCGAAACTTTGGGACCAAGATCTCAGCCAAGGCGATGCAGTGGGTCACCAAAAAGCTGGTGGAGACTTTCAGACAAGGTGAGACCAGAATGTCCTTTCCCTTATTAGAGAAATGATCGATGTCACAGTAGTCGATGTTCCCTCCCCAGTGAGATGTGGTATTCATTGAGATCTGTCATGGAGTCGCTCCACCTGCCATCTTGGTGTATTTTGAGTCGCTCAAGACGAAATTATTTACAATACTATCCAGTTAGCATGATGCACCACATGAATTCAAGTTCCACCTAAAGTCCAGATGTGTCTCTGTTTTTTGTTGTTTTATCTATTTCATATTCGCATGGTGGATGACATAAGATGAAGGTAACTGTATGTTGTTTTTTTTTTTAAGCTGGCTCCATGACATCTTCCTCTTTTTAGCTCCACGTCTTTGTCAGTTTGCCCCATCCGTTGCGCTACCGTGTCAACCACCGTCGCCGCCTATTGCAGTTTCCCACCTGCCACTAGATTTCTAGGCTCGAATCATAAATGCACTGTACTGGTACATTGCCACGTAAATCACGCTGACATTCATTGACTGCAAGGATCATCGCGCTTATTTTCGTCCAGTCTATTCCTTATTTATGACTCATCTGCATAACTTGACAGCGAGCCGTCAATGGCAGTCAGTGATTTCGGCTTTTGTCAACCAATGCATATTTATAATTTGTCATGAATCAATTATTCAATGGAAGACTTCTGATGAGTATTCCCCCCCCCCCCCCCATGAGGCAGTGTACCAATAGGTGTCATGCTTCCGCAATACCTCTTCATCCCTCACGTTCGAGAACCCCGTGTAACGTGCACATGTCTTGTAGCTTGGCAACCCATTTCCTCAATGTTGCTTTTGTCTCTTTGTAGTCACGTCTGTTGTCTCACCCGTTTCTTTGTCACCGCCGACTGTCTGCCGATGCCTATAAATACACCTAAGTCTATTTTGGCCTTCTGTGATGTTTTCTTTTTTGTTTGCAGGCAGAGTGTTTGCGAACACTGAGGACAGTTGCTGCTTGCTGGGAATGCGCCGCAGAGCTCTGATTTTCCAGCCGGTGGTCCAACTCAAGGGGGAGACCGATTTCATGTACGTATGGTCGGTCATTTGACCAGTTCAAAGTGCACGACATCAGTCAAAACGCTGCATCCAAGCTCCAATTCTCAATTCATAGATTAGTAAAACAAATAAACAAAAAAACGTGTTGCATATAAAATCGTCATTATTCTTATTTTTAAACCCAGTTGATTTTAATTGATGATATTATTTAATGACAAAATAAATACATATATGTTAAACTGTTCAATTTAGATACGTACACACTATTTTTTTTTTTTTCAACAAATCCGTCGATTATTTAATGATAAAAATGGAAAACCGCATAAAAAACCCCCAATATGTTTCACATAACCAGTTATTAGGGGACCAAAGTAGTTAAGAAATGTAACCATTTTTTTACAACTTTCATGACAATGTAAATTCTCGGTGGGCCTAATTAAAGAATGGAGTGGATCCAATAAAATATTAATGCCTCAAGTCTATATTGCCTTTTATTTGGCCTTTTATGTCTTTCTTGCGCGACAACCCCAGAAGATAAGAGTGAAGGCAAAGAGAATAGAACTAATGATGACCATCGCTCTGAAAATTTAATTGACTGAGACATCGCTTGCCGTCGAGACAAAGGTGGCGCAATGGTCTCTTGTTTCTTCTTCTCGGTCCAATAAAGCTTGAGGGACAGAAAAAAAAAAACACACACCCACACACAGGCCCCAAAATGAAATGTGCACATCACACATCGTACTCAATGTCTTTTTACACTTCGATGACAGTTGAAAATGTTGCTTTGAGAAGACCTGTGCGGTGTTTGAATAGGAAAAACTGAATTTACCGTTTTATAATACGATAATAACAACGCAAGCCAGGCAAGTGAAGTGCATCTCTGCTCCCCTCTGTCAACAGTCACAGAATCCCCAAGGAGCAGTGGTGGTTGAAGCTTCGTCCCCTCATGAAGATCCTTGCCAAGTACAAGACCAGCTATGACGTCTCGGATTCAGGGCAGCTGGAACACGTCGTACACAACCAACCCAAAGACTCAGACGCTTCTGTGGCCATGTGAAGATGCTCTTGATGGCGACCCCGCAAAGTCCAAGCGTGTGTGTTATTTGAGGTGTGATCTCCACATTTTGCACCAGTAATACCTCACCTTCGAGGCATCCCTATGTGGACGTAGTCATTGACCTGTAATCTAACCTCACAAGTGTTCCTAGTGACAAATGCACATTTATTGTCCTGTCATACACACACGCACACACAAAATGATTTTCCGACACACATTCTGGATGCTTATTAATGTCATGATTTGTTTTTAAATTTTGCACTTTCCCTGTCTCAAGTCAAGTGGGCAGGCTCTGCGTAACTACACTGCTACAAAAACAGATTATACATCTGACCAAAAAAAATAAAAATATTGGGGATATTGGACTGCGGGGTGGACATTTCAGGATTAAGGCCAAAATTGCATTTCCATCTTTTACAGTTAAGATCAATTTGACCTTCCCGAAACCTTTTGGAACACAGTTGTACAGCGAGAACGGACGAGTTCCAGAAAGTCAGAGGTGGACATCCTCAGAAACGCTCAAACACCTGTTGTGAGCTCTTCCCTTTAGCTCCTTATTACAGTACAGCAACCTTTGCAAAATGTCCTTCAAAGGTCAAGCGGTGGTCAATTTAAGTTCACCTTTCAAGGTTATAACGCATGTATAACACATTTTAGCTTCATCCTGACATGTCATCCCAAAGCTCAATACCCTTCACTTTTTGTGAGCGGCATCCCGTGTGCCTCTCTGTCTTTATTTGCAAAGTGCATGAGGCTCTACATGCATGTGAGATGCAACACTGCTGACAACGCAAGCAAAGACGAGTGCTTGCCAGGCTTTACACTGAGAGTTTGTGTTAACATGGGTATGACGTTAATCATGAACTGTGAGCACTGCTGTAGCTGTCTCGGCACAATGCACAAACATGTTAAATGTGAATAAAAATAAATAGTAAGTTGACACGTGTACCCTATTTATTAGTCAGTGGCTTTTTGTTCACTTGTTTCTCGTTTATTATCCACTTTTTCTATCTAAGCCCCATTAAATATCTCATTTGTTTTCCGTTAATGAGTCGCTACCCCATCTGTTGCTGTCAAGCATAATTTGATTCAGTGCCGTTATATTCTAAAAGGCACCGCAGGCGCAAATACTGCACGCCGTAAAAAAAATTAAATAAATGAAATAAAATAATGAAATTAATCGTGACAAAGTTTCTTATACGAATGATACGTGTTGAGATTTTATCAACTCAATTATTGTTATATACAGTCTGTGATGCAGTCGTATAGAGTTGTACTACAAGCTGCTGGGAGTTGCTGCTAATGTTTTGCCTCTCAGAAAAATTAAACAAGAATTCATCATCCTCTCTTGGAAGCATGCCACTCTGAGTGTCTGGGCGCAGCTTTACACCACTGCAAAATATGACCATTCGTAAATTAGGATCTCTCACTGACAGTCCATCCATCCATTTGATGTCTTTTCCGCACGAGTGTCATGGGTGATCTAGAACCTTTGCAGTTGACTTTTGGCGAGAGGCGGGGTATCAACTGACCGCGTCGCCAGTCCATTGCAGCGTCTCTGGCTATCAATCAAAATTATTTGTGAAGGTGATATTTTGATGATCAAGTGTGTTACTTTTTGTTGTTGTTGCTCGACCTGCATGGACGTTTATTGTAAAAAGCTTTGGGCCTGGAAGGTACTGGATAGAATGGGTGTATTTGCTGTCTTTATTTTGTCGGGAATAGGGGCAGTGTTGGATAGTTTTAAAACAGAGTTACATAAAAAAAAAAAACTTTGTGTACATTGTCATGTCACAAACGTACAGCAGGTGGCGGCAGAGCACCACCACTTCTTCTTAGCTTCCGGGTTCATTGGGTCCATTATGACACGATTTCCTTCCATCAGTCGCTGTCCACTTTGGCTGCGGACCATTTCTGAGATGAGTGGCTTATTACCGACGCAGATTAACGGTGTGGGGCCGTGCGTGCTGCCACAATTAGGGAATTAATCTCAGCATTTGAAAGAACATTTCAATTTCCCACAGGCGTATTAATTGGGCTGCTTTGCTCTTATTAAACAGTTTTTTTATTATTATAATTATTCTTTTACACAGTAATTACATGCATATACGGTCATGCTGAGACCATTGCATAGTCACAATGTGAAATGTAATTTGAAAGAGGGGGAGGAAAATAAAATCAACCTGAATCACCTTTCCTCCCCAGAGACCCTCCCAGAATAATTATACTTAACTTAAACCAACATTCTTAATTTGACTTTACTCCTCCGCCCCGTGCACAAAAAGACACCTTGTATCCCATCATTGTAATTTCCTCACACAGCCGATGGGTGCACAGTTCACTGTGACTCCTCTCCCACCCCTGCATGAAATTAGTAAATTCAATAATTTGGGTTGATTTAAGAATGCACGGGGAGACTGAAAGGGTCATATGCACATAGGTAATCAATACTAATTACCATTTCATTTCTCCACCCTCACTTTCTTTTTTTTGGCTGGAATGTGATCTCATTGGGCTGATTAAAGGTTGCAAATGAAGGCTCCTCACTTTGGGATTCTCATCAAATCCCCGCCACATGGAGAGCAACTTTTATCTTCATTTAACGCTGCATCATCTTCAGACAAGACTGCAAGCGCCACGCTAGAATAGATGCTTGAAATTCATGCTCATATTGACTTTTTTAGATTAAAAACACATTCGCCATCTCATGTTCTGTATCTGTCCTGGATGTAGCGGTTGGGTTAAAATGCAGTGGCACTCATCCAATAGGCATCAATTGGATTTCATTCCATTTTAAGCATCAAAAGCACCCCTCCCCCCCCCCACCCCTAAAATAAAAATAAAAATCCTGATGTGCTTTTCGGAGTTTGTTTTTCTGTTACCATCACAGGTGCCAGTGACGGTGGAAGAGATATGTGTGATGATAACCATAGAACTAGAGGTGGAACTTTCTGTGGCACAGGGAAGAGGTGGGCTGCTCATATCCAGTACGATCTGAGCAATGCGATTTAATAACTCAAAATTACATACACCCATGTCGTAAATGTGTCACAACCAAATTGACTTTATTCTGAGGCCTTTGCGGATTTTTGGGGGAGAGTATGAAGTGCTGCTCCCATGACTGAAAATGTTTATGGGTATTTGCTTGTCTTGTCAATCTCAAAGCGCCACCCCTAGCTGTCATAATAATCATAAATAATCATAAACATAGCAAGAAAAGACACTGTAATTCTTGAGGCTTAGCGTATTTTGATCAAATCAGAACGCAAGTAAGGGTTTAAATGGGAAAAGAGCATCTTGTGCAGTTTTCAATGGGAACAAATCGAAAGTCCACCATTGTCCAACACCATTTACTTGTGAAGTTCCACCGAATCTCACTCTAAAGAGTGACGCTAAATCACCTCACCTTGAAAGAAGCAATCCTTTTTTTCAGTTTCGATTAGCAGCAAAACATGCAAGGAATCAACAAGGACCCGCCGAGCTCAAAGCTGAAACATTGACAGCGTTTTCAGTCCCGATTGGCTGCATTGGAAACTTTGCCGCTGCAGTTTCCAGACACCGAATAAAGGACTTGATCCAGCTTACGCAAATGAGAGGCGCTCTGGCTTAAAACAAGTCCGGCGAGTTGCTCTCCAATTTAGGCTCCCCGCAGTACTCATCTGAGAATCTCCTTTTGACAATTAAGACACCCATGGAGGCATGGAAAGCTCTCAATTCCATTAGCCTCTGTTGCTGTTTCACTCTATCTATCCACTGAGCCTTAACTTACTTATTAGTACAAGGCTGCCGTATTTTGTTAGGGAAGCGATTAGTGAAAACTACATGAAAAGGCAATTTCCCCCCCCCCCCCCCCTTCTCTCCCTTCACTCTCATTGAGATGAGACAGATCTAAAGAATGGCATTTGCGCGCTAATGAAATTCGCTCTGCATCATTTCAGATGTTAATCTTTGGGAGAAAGTGACTTGTGTCTTTATTTACTCGTTTCTGGGTGACAAATGGCCGCGGTTGGCTGAAAATTACATCGGCGGCTCAGACTTGAACCGGCGGCTGGGAGCGTCAGCTTAGTGACTGCAGCGCCACTTTGATGCATTGGAGTTAATATCTGCCTGACATTTCTCAGCACAGATTTTCATCACTGGATTCATCTGTACATTTGGAGCAATGTGATAAATGAGCCAGGACTATCATTCCCCCCCCCCCTATTCCTCTCCTCTGTGCAGAAAGGTTACGTGTGTTTGTGCACAAACGTGGATTTAAGGATTGAAAGTGTTTCGCACGAGCTTTGCGTTTGCGATTTACTTCTGTTTGCGCATATTTTGTCGTCGTCGTCGTCGTCGTCGCGCCCCGATGTGCCGACGCGAAGGCCAAACGTGGCGGCCGTGCACTTGTGACACAAAATAGACGGCGGCGGTAATGGAACTGGCGTTAATTTGATAGAGCGCTCACTAACATGCAAAGTCACTAGCAGTTCATAAGAATAATATTAACTCGGCATTAACATGCAAGGCTGTCTGTTGCGCCAGATGCCAGGCGATTTACAGAGCTGGCGCTGCAACCTGTCTTTCTGGGCCACGAGTGGATCGTGAATCATAGCCCAAGATTGTGCTCGGTAAGACGAGCTTAATTCTTACTGTCTGCCAGTGTGTGCGCGCGTATACAGTATTTACATATATCACTGCGCTGCTGACGCACTGGCTGCAGGGAGACATTGTGGCACAGACACCATTCTTGAAAAGCTGAAAATACTCTGCACCGGTAAATTATAATCACGCCCTGACAACTTTGTGAAAGTAAACCCCATTTTGGCTGGTGGAATCGTACCGGTAGAAAGCGTAAAGTGCAGCGCGGTCACACAAGACGTATTCATACACCGTGTATCTGTTTACTCCAAATTTAGTGGCACTCATTTCTGTATACTGTGGTACCTGGACTTACAAGTGCCGCGGTTTATGAGTTTTGCAGTTGGAAGATACACAGACATTGCCAGTGCAAATGTTTTTTTGGCAGGGGGGTTGGACCAGATTCATGATATTTAAATAAATGTTTACGAGGGGGGGGAAAACATGGTTTAATATACAAGTAAATTGAGTTATAAGCTTCGTCAGTAGCCATGGAGCCAATTAAACTCGTAAGTCAAGGTACCTCTGAGTATTCTTTGACTTGGAATTTCAAGGGTGCAAACAATTACGACCGCCGGCGCAGCTTACGGTGCAGGGTGAGACACCGAACATGTTTATCACTATGACGCGAATATAGCTATCCCAGCATGATGAATTGCTAGCATGCCCTTGAGCCCAACATACACACACACACAAAACGCACGCTCACATATACAGTATATAAAAAAAGTGTAGCCAAAGGCTGACGGCTATTTAGTCCCAGCCATTAACACTAATCAAAACCCCCTTCACCTGATAAGAGCCGCAGGGGTCATCTACCGACTGCGAGCGGCCAGTTTACTCCTTGCTAACGCTGACCAGCCTTAAACAAGGTGCCACCGGTGCAAAGCGTGGTGGTGATGAAGGGATCCAAGTGCAACGTTCATTCTTTCGGAAAGTGAAAGAAAGCGCAATAGATTACATAGATTGTGCCGCAAATGGGTAAGAGCGCATTTGAAATACATTTATTGAACATGCCCTCGTGGAGACGCGGCATGCGGGGTTGCGCGTATCACACCGAAGCGCACGCGCGCACACACAACTAAACACGTACCGTTTCCATGGTTTCAAAGGAAATTGGATCACAATGATATCCTGGCGATTTTCACGCCAGGAATTGTTGTGTTGAGTGTCAACCATACAGAAAAAGGCAGAGTGAGGAGCGGGGGAGACCATTTGACCTTCGATGTAGTCATTTTTCTTCATTAATATTCAATTTAGGAATAATGGGATCAAATGACCCTTTTCCATCAAAACACTTAAAATGCAATGTAAAATGTTCATGCGTTCATACAAAAACAAATGAATAAAAAAACCTGCCTCGTTTCTGGGGCCCAATTGTCTCATGCAGTGCGTCAGCCCACTCTCTCTCCAAAATTAAGCATTCAAAGAATAAAAACAACACTGTACCTACTGTGAAGCATAGAGAAAAATGATGCTCTGGGGCTGCTTTACTCCAGCTGGGTGACTTAAATCAGGCGAAAGCCCCCAAAACACACAGCTAAAAAGACCCAAGAATGGCTAAGAAGTTAAGAGGACTACAGTATAATAACGACTGTCTCGTTATCTCTCGGCCCACAAAAAAAACAAAACCTCATTTTCATGCCAAATGAGGTACTGAAATCGGATGAAACTGCTGCTACGGCACCCTGGCTAGTCTCTTTTGACTGCACAAACAGGTAATTGTTTCTTGCTTTTTATTCATCGAAACAATGACTGACTGTCATGGTTGCTTGTTTTCATCGTACAATGATTGGTTTCATATATTACAGGACAGTCAGTACGCTTTATAATATGGATTTTCCAGGATTTACAGTCCTGTATTCTTGCTAATCCAGTTGCCATACAAGGTGAAAAGGTTGCACACTTGGGTGACAATATGTAGATGAGGTCAATGATTTAAAAAAGCGTGTTCGTTGACTGTATTTTAAGGGAAAAAAAAACTCTGCACAAAATACCATGCTAAACATGAATGTTATTCTAAACTCACCCCACTTTATTGTTACCCTACAACAAGTCCAGAATGGTATGTTCTGTTGTTAGCACTGTCCGGATAAGTTCTGGTGTGGGACACACATACATATACGCACAGGTGCCTATACAATATGGATTGGTTATTGACCATAGCTCATGAAAGATGCAGTTATGTATATGAGCTTTGGGTGAGTGAGCGCAGGCCAAAGGGTCAAAGCAAGCCACTATCCTCAAACTTCAGCTCTTCCCTGCGACACAAACCCTCTGCTGTCATCATGATTTACTAAAACCAAATCACAGACTGCAGTCTTCATTTCATTAGTCAAAACTGTCACAATAAATATTCCTCAATGATTTTTTTTTTTTTTTTTTACCCTTCATGATGGAGATGAGACACTGACTGATTGCAAAAAGAGTAGCTGTTTAAATCTCTATGTGGAGAAAGATTAGACTAGCATAGTGGTGGGTGACTCAATAACAAACAATAACGTTAGATTCAATTTTAAAATAGGATTTTCTTTTCGAAATTGTATGGACTGAATACCATATGAGAGGAATGCATTAAGGATTGCACCGCTGGTCACTGCAGCTCAGCACGTGATACAAAGTTAATTGAAGCCCGCGTATGTCATTCTGTAGAGCAACTGTGAGCGTGAATAGTCATGTAATTGTGTATTGGTGATCGATTGGCTCCAACCTGCACAAAGTATAGAACATTGATGGTCGGAAGGATGGCGTTGGCAAGCGAGCCAACCCGCCTCTGTGCAAAACCGTATTAGGCATTTAACGTCCAGGTTGTGAAAGTCAGCGTCAGACAAAATAACCGTTTCCATTATTTGGTTATCATCAGGCGTCATGCAAATCAATCTAACTCTAACTGCCAACTCAAATAATTACTACACTGAAGTGGAAACCTTTTCTCTCATATGTGTCAACAGTTTTCCACAAAACATTCATGTCATGTGAAAGAACGTAGCAAGCCATGTACAACTCCTATAGCCGGTTAAACACGATCTGATGTTTTATGCTGATCAAACTCTATTTTTTGTCGCAAAGTTGACATGAAAATGTTGATCGTGGTTTACATTATTTCCGGTGTGAACCCATTGGAAGCACGTTTTTAACATTCTTGACTGTTACACAAGAAAAGAAAAAGCAAAAGATGGTGACTAAGCTATTTTTTTTTTATTGGACAAGGCTATGGCCTGACATATCGAAGCTCCTCACCTCATTTCCAAGATGGCCCCAAAACAACATTTTATATTACGCGTAGGTTTTGCTTGAGCACAAAAAAATAAAACATCTCTGCCAAAAAGGTAAATGTCGAACCATAAATATGGGGTTGACTTCATAATATCATAATGCAAGACTAAAACGTGTCTCTTTGATGGTGTGTGAAGGGGGCTTCGGCTCGTGGCGCCATTACGTAAAAATTAATGCATCCTCATTTTAACATTCATACAAGTGTGTGAAAAAAAAATCATTAACTCATTAACCAGCGTTGTGTGCTGAATTGAAAATGTCTTGCGAGAATTCATTGGGGGAAGTATTGCCTCACGTAAATATTTTTCCTTAGGATTTCGGTTCCACCATATTTATGTTTCCAACCAGCGGCTTGAAAGTAAGACTGTACTTAAACTGGAAGAGGAAGCCTCCAGCATACTGTTGTTTTATTGTATGGCCATACACCCCCGTTCCAAATATGCTCTCACTCACACGCTCTCTGGACTTTTTTCACGAGGCCTGTTTTCTTCAAATCAAGGACGGGTTTCTGACCTGGAAGCAAGTTGTTGTTTAACAACAACTGAAGAGGTGCACAGGAAGCTGATTCCTACAAATGCACAAGAAAATAGCAAAATGAAGGCTACATAGTTTAAAATTATACCCCCCGTGGCTGAAACTGAAAAGTACCTTTGAAGCAAAACTTTTTTATTTTATTTTTTATTTACTGCTGTGCACTATTTCTTGAAAGAGTTCTTGTTTTATCCAGTAACTTGCGTCGACTTCCCCTCCTACACGACCCGCTCAAACAGCATGTTTTTTTTTCCTTTTGACTGCAATGTTTTTGATGCTTTCGCACTAGCACACACTCTTACCTAAGGAATATAGTAATTTGCTGCGGAGTGGGATGTGAGTGTACGAGCACCCACGTACTTGCTCACGTCTGGAGTCTGGAGGTTGTTCGGGCATGTATCATGAGCGGAATTAGTGATGAGTTGCCAAGATCGTGTTGCAGAAAAAGACAAGAAAATCTGCACTGTCCTAATGTACTGTAGATTTCCATTGCTTCATACATGCATAATTCCACTTAATAGATGATTTTTAAACAAAAACTTTATGGGTCTAAATATTCATAAACGATAAGAGCTTAAGGCAAACTTGGCCAAACTTGCCGCATGTTTGAAAACACGTTTTCGACGACATGCGTTTCAGTCAGAGTTGTTTTCTTGCCTTAATAAGGCCAATATGGCAACCGGCACATATTGTGTGTGTATTACACCATCGCCACCAATTGAAATAATGAATTCCCAGCCTGACACAACGGCAGATGAGGGCATATTTGAACATTCAAAGAGCGAGCGTGGGGAGGGAGAGAGAAAAAAAAGAAGAGGTGGGGAGAGAGGAGGGAGGATAAAACATTCCCAAAATTAATTTTCATCTCCAGGGTTCATGCATATTTAATAGCGAGCGCTTGAATATCACAAGTTAATGCTAGCCCGGCATGCATACAGAGGCCATGCTGCCGCGAGAAAATAAACGACCATGATCGTTGTCATGAGCAATAACTCTCGGTAGAGCCAGGAAACAAAATAGCCCGAAATGCTTTGATGAAGGCGGGAAACGGGGGAGGAAGAAAGAGAGAGAGAGAGGTAGCAAAGAGAAGCAGCAACAGAGGTTAAATACTGGCGGAGTGATGGGCCCTTTGCAGTTGCTGGGGCTGCCGCTGTCTTTGTTTTGGAACAGCCGGGGTGGGGATGGCGGGGAGCAGGGGAGTCTGGGATTGCTGGGGAGGGGCTGACATGTGAGTGACAGTAAGTGACAAGCCCTGTGGACGGCATCCCGAGAGGCTTTCTGTTGCCAACAACCACCTCCATCACCTTTCAGTGAGTAAACACATCACAGAATCAGCACATGAAAGCATGCGACAGTGCCAACGCGCTTGTCTCGCACTGGCGCGCGTGTCTTGCCGCGATAAAAACCCACGCTTGTGCACACCTCCGTTTTTCGCCTGGTAAAATGCGCGCCGGCAATTAAAACGGTACATGCCGTCCGTCCCGCTGATAAGAGTGCGATTGTGCGTTCTCACACTCGACTTCCTGTAGCCCTAAATGCACTCAACGCTCATCCCAGCAGTGTCGCTTCACCTATTAAGGCCCCTTTATCCCGTATTCATTCCATGTGCGGCAGAAGAAGGGGGAAAAAAAAAAATGAGGCATGAAACAGCGTTGTCATGCCGAACTGAATTTTAATTACCAGACCGCCCCTCCCGCTCGCCTTTGCGAGCTATCCCGGTTGGTGCGAAATAAAAGCAAGAAAAGGAGATAGCGAGAGAGAAAGATGAATGAAAGCAACGCATGCCTTTCTGAGGGGCAGACGGTGCCGTTAACATACGCTGCTATCACAGCTTGATGGGGGAGGGTGGGGGGGTGGGGGGGGGGGAGACAATATCACAGACAGTGTTCAGAGAACCTGGAGCGGATCACTTCAACCACCTCAATATGAAGGAAAAACGGGTTTTGTTCAATGGCTGCGCTGAAGTAGTCTGATGTGACATCATCACGCAGTGGCATCGAGCAACAAATTAGCTTGCCTTGCGCAACTTCCCCTTGAAAACAAAGTGGCGACTGTGGCTGCAGGCAGAGGTCATGAACCTGACAGGACTCCAAAGGGGCGCAGTGTAATGTCTTCGTTTGAAGCTATTCTGCGGTTGATTTACTCTTGCGCTATTTTGACGACGTCGTGCGCCATCGTCGAGTTTCAGTTGGCACAGACGGTGTTCGGTTCACAGGCAAAACATCTGAGTCATTTTGGAAATTTAACTCATGGATCAATCGTTGCAATCCATCCACGCCCCCGAGGCCAACGATCCCCTTCCTGCAACGCTTTATCGCTGGGATGAAGTATTTCTGCCCACAGAATACTATACCAGCAGTGCTGTGCAAACACACATGTCCTCTTTTTGCTCACTTCAAATATGCCGCATTTTTTTTCTCCACCCCCCCCAATGGTGTCCTTGTATGACCTTCATGAACTCTATTATAAAACAAGAATGGAGGTCGTGCGAGTTAATTCGGTGGTTTAATAGTTTTACTTCCCCTGGATTTGGCAACCGAGATGGTAGCATGTTCCGGAGAATTCTCTGTCATTATCTCCTGCTCTGCGGTCATCTTCGGTTAACAGTGGCACAGTATTGAACTTCTTGCATTCATAGACAAACGGTTTTTATGGGCTATTTATGCAGAGGACCCGTTTAAACGAAGGGGTTCGCGGTTTCGGCTCTGTGGCCTAATCCACCTGGGAGAAAACAACCTCAAGCTTTAGTCTGCTCCAATTTGATCCGTGCGACTTCGGCCTCAAATATACGGATGTGTTGCAAAGTGTTTTATGGGTATCCTAAAGGCCCTCTCAGACAGTCCCGATCATTTGCTCTCCTCTAATGCCACGTGGCCTGTAAGCTCGATCAGGGTTTACCCTCCATAACCATAACATGGCAAACTGCACTGAACTGTTCATTTTGATGAAAATGTGATGATCCCTTCCATCCTCCCCCACCACCTTTTTATTCCCTCGTTCCTCATGATCCAGCCCCCACGCCGGGCGCTGTGAGCTCTCTGACAGCTCAGGGAGCCCCACTAACTCATCTTAGCCTCTGGAGCCGCGACATCCTGCTTGTTTTATTTCCCACGCGCTAAATTGAGTCGTAAAGACTTGTAAAAATAACGACAGGCCACGTTTTCGGGGGGGGGGATTTTTTTTCCTCTTTTTTATTCTTTATTCCCTCAACCGCGCCACCGCTCCCTCGCACGCCCACCTCCCTCTTTCTGGCGAGTCCCAGGTGGGCTGTTTTGTCAACCCATTTAAAAGGTGTGACATGTTAACAAGACCGAGGATATTTACGCAACGCTGACCGGGGGCACGTCTGGATTCGGCAGCGTCTTTCAAAACTTCAAAATATATTCATCCCAATCCGTCACGGGAGCAAGGATGGAGGCAGATCTAATCCCACAGTCAAAGCATGCGCGGCATTCGTTTCTACAGCATTATTCGCCATTTTCCCAGGTCATGGTGTAAACATATGGTCACAAACACCGTAGTCCAGAGCATGGGGTTAATTTTTTAGGCTCAGCGTGAGAACACAAGAGCAGATCCATTTTACATTCTCTCAATCTCACGCTGGTTACTCATTAACCCTTCCAGATCTGATGGGTGGTCCCATCGGCACTCTGCCTATGTTCAACAAAGGCAGTTAAAATGAAGAGGATGTTAAATTCTGCAAACGACAATGCAATTCATTCGGTGTAATTTGGTTACGGTGCACCTCATCAATTTCACCGTAGTGGTAGCACAGCTACAGTTCAGGCTACAGCCAGATTAATGCACGGAATCCTTTCACCCTGAAGCTTGCGATTGCTCTCGGTGTACAATGAAGGATGACACAGTGCATAAAAAAAAAAAAACATGGACTCCCAAAAAAAATAAAATAAAAATGTCCACAGCATTGAATTGTTTTTTTAAAAAAAAAATTAAATAAAAATACATTTTTATTTCTTTTGTTTTAATCCATTGTTTTTCCTTTCTTGAAGGGTATTCACATCTGTTTAACTTATTATTCAAGGAAGACACATTGCTTGCGAACAGTCTGACAGCCAGCAAGGTAGATTGCTTCAATTTAAATGTTTCCCTTGCGGCCTTATAGACCACCGTAAAACCTACTTTAATGCTTTGTGTGTAAAAAAAAAAAAAAAAAAAAAAAGCAGCGGCTAATTCATGGAAAGGTGCTCGTTTGCTAGCCAGTCACCGCTGATGTGCCCTTAAGCAAGAGAGGATGGAGATGCCAGCCATTACCATTCAGGTAAGTTGTACTTGTATCTCCTTGAGGGCTCAGCCATGTGTAAAGGAAGGACACACTCAGTCTGCTTGTTGAAGGCGGGGGGAAAAAAAAAAAGTGCTTTCCATGCGAGCAGTGTCACTACGGATCTGTGTCACTTCTCTGCACCGAGCAAAGATGACAGTTATTTTCATAGCAGAAGGGTTGAGCTTGTGCACGCCACTGTGGTTCCCATTCAAAAGGAGAAATTAAGAACTGAGCAAGTGTTTACTGCAGTCCCCTGGAGGCGACAGGATTACATAGGATTTGGCTTCCGTCCAAAGAGGTCTCTTGTCACTGCTCCACCAGATGCACTTCCAACTCATCTTCAAACTCGGAGTGATAATTCCTGTATGTCAAAGCAAGAAACGTATTGATTTTGAATGCTATCCAAGACAAACCGGCCCAGGCGGCCGGGTTCAAAGATCAAAGCGGTGAAGCGGGTTCCTTTCCAGAGCGTCAGCCGCCGCCTTCAAACTGTCCGGGATTATTGTCCGAGGACACGGCAATAAATGTATTGATTCTCTGCAGATACAGTATGTGACCTGTGATGCGGGGCGATATCTGAAGCCTCATCTCAGATAAGTAGGTACATGCTCCCTGTCAAACCCCAGCGCCAAATGAGACGAGGCTTCAAACATTCAGAGGTTATCAGTGGAGGAACCTATTCATTTGGAATAATATGCAATTTCAGCACTCTGCAATTTAATTTCCATCTGATTATTTTTTTTGCTAATCTGCATGGCAATTTGTAGTTTGGCGAATAGAGGCTGAAAAAGCAATTGGACCAGCTCAGATGGATCATGTGGAAAAACAGTAATGGTGTTTCGGAGCGAGGCGTGAGACGGGAGAAGAATCGAGTGAAGAATGTGTCGCGATGTGAGCGAAGCTTGAAAGCAATATGAGAAGAAGCTGCCTCTTATAGCAGAGAAGCCTGGAACGGACGGACACATAGTTTGTGGGCAAAAAAAAAAAAAAAAAGGATTCAACAAGACATGAATTGTGAATGAAAGGGCTTTGACGACGATGAGTCCAGTCAGACAAAACGAGGAAGGAATTTTGGCTATTCGTTAACTTGTACGACAAACTTAAATGAACGCCTCTCTGAAAGTCTCAGTCGACGTCCGAAGTTTGACAGAGCGCTCGCAGTGTATCTCTTTCTTGTACGAGTGATTCTGAAGCTTCCAGCAAGTGTATGAATTGGACTGTTACGCAACAACAAGGAAGCTTCTCTTGCCAAATGTCCTTCAAAAATCGTCTTGCATGCGGTTTTCGCAATTTGAAATGGTGAACACTTGAATACAAAGCACGGTCTCACGTTGTCACTTTAAAACTGAAAAAAAGATGGTGTGCTACACTGTACTAAAATGAATAAATAGTGAGAAGATCTACATTTTTTTTAAATGAAAATAAATTAGTCCAATTTTCCAACACACAATTGGTCCTAGTTAGACAGACGCCCTTCTAGTTCACATCTTCTTTTACAGTGGAGAGAGGGGCACACATGCGCTATCAGCAACGAGGAAAGAGAGTATCATCCTGAACTCGAGGAACACGATTCAAAGGAGCTTGTTATATTTCCGGCACTTCAAAAATCTTTGATTTAATCTAGAAGTTACTCTTTTTATCCTGCGTTTCCATGGAAACAAGCGAAGTTGGGGCAGGAAGGAATAAGCAGGAGAGTGGGGGGGGGGGCCTGATAAGGGGAGGATGAGAGAGGAGTGGAAGGGGGGGAGGAGTGACGACAGAGGGCTACTTTCATTTAGGAATTGAGGCAAGGGATGAAGGGATGAGGATTAGCTGTCACAATGAGGAAAAGGTGTCTGTCCTGTAGCTTCCTTTCCGTCGCTCCACTTGCTCAAAACTCCCTTCACCTCTGTGTCCTTGACAAGTCTGCTCACAAAGGTATTTATCAGCCCCCATTCCATTAATTACCATCCAATTAGCGACTCCCACAGTGGAACTGCTGCAAGACTGCCGTGTCGAGTCGCTTCACTTAGCCAGTCTTGACACCTTCATGTTTTCCACTTCCCTCAAACTCGCAGCAATCGCGCGAGGCGTGTTTTTCACAAAGAATCCCGAAGCCCGCTAATGCATCCGTTTCAATCGCATTCATTCAATGCCGACGCCAGATTTGCCACTAAATAGCGATTTCAGCTAATTGGCGAGGCGGCTCGGCTGTGTGCACTTGATTCCCGTTTCCTGCTTCGACATTTTGCATGTTATTGATACAAGCTTATTTCGCGCCCCCTTCACCTCCTTCATTCAAAATCCTCAAAGGGAGGAGAGGGTGCAGAGTTGAGAATGACTTCTAAGGAGGCAAGGGGCTGGCCCTGAGAGGGCGACGCTAATTGGCGCGCTTTGAGACTGGTCCGTTCGGGCTGTGGGCAAGGACAAGTGTGTGGTATCTCGGACTCGTTAGCATGGAATTAGCCGATGAGAGCCATTTTGACCAATTGCCTCCAGGCAGCGGCCGTCACGTGGGCGCATTGTGCTCCTCTCCGCCTTTTTGACAAGTGCAAAGCAAACACACTTGTGCTACCCTCACGCGCAGCCCTGCACACACTCGCGCACAAACTCATTAAGCCTGGATGCTAAATACCTCAAGAGCTTGTTTAGCCGTGTACTTTGCATTCACAACAAATCCACTTGCAGTTTGTCATAACAAGCTCCTGCACACTTACATCTTAACCCAATTACAAAATAGCCATCCTCGTGGGTAACGAGCATATTTGCAGGATGAACGCAGACAGTAAGCACGTTCGTATTTGTACAAGCTAGCCCATGATGTGTGCGGAGTTTCTGCAGTACTTCATGCCACACACACACACCGCACGCTGCCTCGGGCTGTTGACGAGTTCTTTTTCTGTGTACTGTTGAGGTTCCCTACCCCTCCCATCCACCTAAAAAAAAAAAAAAATTCTACCACCCACCCCCAGACTTGAAGTATGCTGACAGAGCAGCTGCTGAGATGAACGCACTCTCTCTCACTCACACACACACACTGGTGTTTTGCGCTTTGATCAGACACGCATGCCGCATTTGAGTGCAGGCTATAACGCAATATTTAGGGTGATTTGGAACATGTCTTTGCGCGTGTGTAGGTGTGTGACGGAAAAAAAAGTCTGACAACTTTCATTAATATTCAGATCGCCACTGATAACTGACATACATACAAATGCATGAGAGTCAAATGACAAATTAGTACCGTCAACCTGAACATGATGGACAAAGTTGCATCTGCAACCATTTGTTGTTGTTGTTAAAAGTCATTTCACGTTGCATTAGTAGCCTTTGACACAGACAAATAAGAATTAAACAGACTAAGGCGGTATAGTTAAATGTGCTTTGTGGTTTCATTAAATCAAGCAGATGTCAGATAAAATCTAAATGACTGTTCTCAGGAAGAAAAAAAAATCCATCTATTTTCTTTATTCATGAGCTGAAACCAATCGCAGCTAACTGGCAAAAGGTGGAATCCACCCCACACTGGTTGCCAGTCACTCAAGCCATTCAGACTCACATTCACATCTATGGTCAGTTTTGCATTGATCTTGGTTTCATTTTTCATGACTGGTCTGTTGTTGCAATTTTGCGCCCAGTCAATCAAAAGTATTCATGTAGAACTGCATTTTTTTTTTCAGCTTGAAGACACTTTTCCTAGCTAAACAAATTAATTACAATCCCAATCAACACATACATGCAAAAGACAACTCAAAGAGGCAAGGCAAGAACTGGTCAGATCTGTAGAGAGAGGCTACAGTGCACACACTGGCATAGGGCAAAGGCAGACCAGGAGCATTTAAACACAAGGCAACAGGTGGAAACAATCAGGGCGGGGCTGACAATCAGGAAGGAGAGTCGTTCTTTCAAAATAAAACAGGAAGTGACCAGGCAGACACAAACAACCCTCACCGCGGTGAAAGGGCCACTCAATGCTGCACCTCTTGAGCTGGTCTCACTATCAACGACAAGTAGCAGCCATCTTGTGTCCACAGTGGGATGTGAACTTTGACCCTTTAGCTCCAAAGCACAAGACATCTCATGTTAAAAAAAAAAACAGGTGCATGCATTCTGCAGCAAACTGTGCAAATGTGGCAGATACACGAAATTATTGTTATCCGACGGCCTCGTTGGAGATGCCGGACACGTCCTGTGAGCATGGTGAAATGCCTCGGTCTCCAAGTGGGGACGCGAGGTCGTTAGCATCCGGAAATCTAAAGTTAAACACATCGGAAAGGTGCGAGTAAAAAGACAGAAAAAACATGGACTCAATGGACTGATTACAGCCCTGACCTTTTATCTGATGGCTCACTAATTGAATCATCTGGTAAATAGATGATGATGATGGTGGCTGTGGTTATTATTATGATGATGATAATGAAGAAAATGGGTTTTTTTTTTTCGGAGGAAGGAGGTAGTCGTAATTGCCTTTTAAATGGAGGGCTGTGTGGGAAAAGTCAAAGACATCGGGATGACATGAATAATACAAGAAGTAGGTGAGATAAAACCAGAAGCCCTGAGCTTGCACTAAAATAGAACTAACCTCGCGATTATTACTGACACAAAGCGAAAACGATCATTACGGGGACCATATACAGGCCGTTAGTAATTTGGAATGAGCAACTGAGCTCAAAGGTAATAGCACTGGAGGCGAGGAGAGCATGAATTTTTAAAAAGTTTTTCCTACTGTAAAAAAAAAAAACCCGACAACACCCCTCGAACAGCCATCACTCACAGGAGCGGAAATCAAAAAGTGTGAGACTCAAGCTACTGCCATTTGATACCGCATGGTGCAAGAGAGTCAAATGATTGACATAATCAGAATCGTAATAATTGCCACGGAAATAGCGCTGCCAATCAAGCAATCATGTCGGTGTGCAGGCGATGGTAATTGGGAAACATGGTGACTGACAACATCAATGTGAGCTTCCCCACCAACACCTGCAACATTGGCACAATTCAGTCATAGCGGAGTTGAGTCACGCCATAATGACAGGCAAGCCCTGTCGTCAGAGCGTTGCACAAACAGGGAAGCCTGCTCGTTCCTTACGACTGAAAAAATGCGCAGCTCATCGCGCAGTGACAAGCTAATCTATTCAGAGTTGTGCCCATGCTAACACGCGGTTATTAATTAAAGCTTGACTGATTCGGATTTTCAGACAATCACGTCGAAATTACAACCCAGTGAATGCGTTCATTTGCTGCCGCTTGTGTTCGGGGTCAAGGGTCATTTGGAGCCCGTTGCAACCGACATCAAGTGAGTGGAGGTATTTGCCAGTCAATTACAAAGCGCATACAGACCCATTAGAGCTGTGATTGCCAAGCAAGGTGCTGCGGCACACTAGCGTGCCTTGAGGGATCATCAAGGGTGCCGCGGAAAACTATCCGTCAACGTGCGCGGACGCAGGAATTCAGCGCTCTAGCTTGGCAAAGTCTTTTGTATTGCGCCAGGACTGAGCGTGCATGCCAAACTGGGAACAAGAGTCTATTTTCCGTCGACTATTCGCCAAGTAGAGTTTCAAAAAATGTGGCGTAAACAAAGGCTACTGCTTGCCAGCTCAAATCTCTCAAAAGAGGCTGAGTATTTCGCCAAGAGAGTAAGTGACCTCCCTGCCATGACCCTCTATTAGAGAGAATGCGACGGCACAATCCCTCCTTTGCCCTAACAATCCTGACTTGAGAATTGTTTTCCCATGATTGTTCCTTCACTTTCGAGAGCTGAAGGTGACGGACTATGCACTTTGTCTCTGTATATTTTCTCCACAGAAACAGTCATGTTGAGTACTTTTTTGTGTTAAAACATGTCTGGTTATAAAAATAGAAGTGCACAGTACTTTCTGAACACCCTGAAGTCTGCTTTTGAATCTATAGTGTTTTTATGTATTATTCCACCCCCACCCCTACCCCCCAACGTTCGCTTTAAAAAAAAAAAAAGCTAAGAAAGTATTAACTTTAAATATGCACATAAAAAGCTGCGAATAAATCTGCTTATGAACCCCGGAGCAATGTTGCATAAAAGGTGTTTTCAGATTATTAAAACCCAAATGAAGGCAGATTTGGAATTCACAATAATCTGAATCGACGGTAAGAAATCGAATGGGTTCCAGTCATGTTCATATTGCTTTGCACCAAAGGTTGCGTGTGCATTGCTGTTTGTGCATTTCAATTTATGTTCGTCCACCGCATTGGCTACAAACCGTTCAGTGAAGCGTAATTTGTCGGCCGGGTGATGAAGTTCCACCTTCAACAGGGAAAATAGAGTCATTGCTTATGCATTTCTCTTCTGTTCACTTTGCTTTTTTTCTTTTCTTCAGCCTCAGGGCTTGAGCACAAATTCAAGTAGCCACAAGGCACCCCCAGGTCTGTCCCTGGTCTTCATGGTCACACGAAACCAGATTCACATTGGCAGAGCGGGCAAAAGAGGTGAAAAGTGCTCCGTAATTCTTGAGCCTTTATATTTTCACAAAAGCAGGTCACAGACACCATATACTAAGACACCTGGGAGCTGTTTCAATTTCAGGAAAATACGCAGAATATGTCTCCTTTAAATAACAGGATGACGCAAAAAAAAAAAAACGACTCCACCGGTTTTGCAATATTTGGTTCTCATACAAATGAGAATTGTTTGCTCTGGGCAGAAGTCTGCTCTCGACTGATTGTCATTTGAGTTGTCGACATCCCGAATAAATAAATGAAACACTTGGAATCAATATTGACCATGAATTAACCGTGGAGTTTACATCGTCGTTGTCTGTTTCCCTGGCTGCACCTGACACGGCGAACTGTGTGGTAACGCAGCAGGACGAGCTTTCGGATTTGTATGGTGTCCCGTCTTCTTCCCCTTCACAGCCCTCCTGAGACAGAGAGCAGCGGTGCCCTGGGCTCCTCTGTGTGCCTTCATCCGTTTTCTTTACGTTCAACGTCTCTAAGTCCTCCTTAACTTTTTAGGCATGTTGAGATGTGAATCACATTATCACGGATTAGCGGGCTGCATGGGACTCCATTACGATAGATAATCACCTTTTGCAGCGGCTGCGCTGCGTCTAATACTATTCGGGCCACGCTCCTCCACGGAGGGCCAGCATGGTGTGAACAGCTGGCGTCTCCCTCGGTTATTATGCTGAACATTACAAGGTTTGGGAACTGGTGTATGTTGGAGGCTTGTGGGCCACAGTGTCACATGCCATTATCCATCTCCACTTTGAACACGATTTACCTCCAATAAGACAAATCGCCTAAGTCGAAATGTTGTTTTGATCTCAGTCTGGTGATTGTTGGTAGGATTATACAAGCTAGGGAGAAATAACTGTGAATGTCTGAAAATCATTTGCCAACAATGGTAATGAAGGGAACAAGTAATATCTTGTTTTGTTTTTTTCTCTGCATGTGGTTGGTGGTTGGCAACAGTAAGACGAAATATTTTTTTTTTTCCAAGAGGGGACTCAGAGCAGCAAGAAAATAGTGGAAATAGTGGAAACTGCACCATAGTGGAAACTACGGAGTGCAATCCTGGAGTCTTTCTGTTTTTTTTTTGTGGTCATTACTAACTGTGCATCCTCATCTCTTACAACAGCCAGCAGTTACATCACACATACAGTTTGCTTCAGCAAACTCCAGCTGTGCCCGTAATGAATATTTCTGCAACCTACAGGAATAGAGTGAAACCGTAAAATCCAGCATATCGGGTTTTAAACATCAAATGAAGGTCTGTGATTGTTTGGCCTCGAGTGAGTACTAAACCTAATGTGGAGTAAACGTTGGGGCGGTTAAATTAGTTTTTTTCTTCAGTACAACTTTTGAATTTGATCGTATGGTGTTCCTAATGATTTGGCAACCAAGCGTATACAAATGCCGAAAAGCACCGGTATTTGCAAAGCGATCTCTAAATGATCTATTTGAGCATTTTCCTAATTATATTATACAGATTGCCTGACTCGCCCACTATCTCTCATTCTCCACCCATAAAGTAAAGCTGGAAATCATCTTTCCTCAACCTCCCATGGTGGCCTCAAGTTGACTCAACCTTAAGTTCACCCGTCTTTACACACCCCGATTTCCTCGCCACGCTAATCTCCCGGGTGCATTTTACGTCACATGGCTCAATGTTTGTCTCTGGCTTTCACTCGCCACGCCGGGGCAGGTAGCCGTAATGGCCTCGACAGGAAACCACAGTGAGGAAGGGCCCGGTCGTGTTGATCCTCATGAGAGCAGGAACCAACAGACACACACACACACACATTGGCCAACGCGCCGTGTGCGCACACAAATTTGTATCGCTTCACGTTGTTCTTATTGGAGCCACGGGGGGGATTTGATGATTAAAAACGGCTCTTTGCAACCACATGACGGTTCCTCGATTCCCAGGGCTTTTATGTAAAGTGGCACTCTCAGCCAATAGGATGTGCAGTCGTTTCAATATAAACACCCGGCTGTACTTTCATTTTTCTTTGTAAACTCAATTAGTAAGGGTGACAGAAAGTGCTGCCGTCGATGGAACAAATGAGCGCAACTGAGCAGTTGTTTACAGTACATTTGGACACATTTTCTATATTTACAGTCCATAATGAGATGTAGCACCTATACAAAGATCAAAAAAATAAAATAAATATCTCACTGTAAGCAATATCATCAATACAGAATGTATATTTGTATCTCATTATATTACAATACCTTAATTTAAAATAAAATGTGTATCTACCGTTGTGGCTGTGGGTATACATCCAAATTGTTTTAAGAGTCTTTTCGTGGAGTTAGTGGATTTTTTTAAGCTCTCATTTCTGTTTTGGCTGGCAAAATATTCACAAAATGTTTAATACTTTTCAGACGCAAACAATGGTCTCAAAGTACTGAGCATACAAGATAGTACATTGGAAGAAAGTCAGCCACAACAGGATGTCTATGAAGGTGACGAATTAAAACACTCGGTCTCAATAGTTTAAATCATCAGTTCAAATCATTTTATATTAATAAAATAATTATTGGATTGAGTTCTACCAGCTGAGGGTAATCAAATATTAATGCAGACTTTTTTCTTTCTTTTTTTAGGGATGTTTTTCCTAAATGCAAAAGCAGGAAAAAAAAAGCTTTCTTTCCCTGGGATCATCAGTGGCTTTAATATAATTCATGTGAATAATTACAGATAATCACGCTCAATTATGCACTTAATGCTAATATGACTAATAACGTGATTTAATGAACACGGCCCTGACAATTTGGAATGTACCAAAGAAGATTATGCAGTTAATGAATGTAAGAATTATTGCTGTCAGTTTTTTTATGCTTTTTCTAAATGCTTACCCTGCATCTCTTTTTGTTGAGTTCGGATGTCGAAGCACTCTGACTGGACACCTCATTAGGTACGCCAACAAGATAGCCTATATCGATGTGATTTTGTCTATTTTTTTAGATGAGCAGGATGAGAACGGTTGTTTTGTTCGACTGTGTTGTGTGATTTGTGGGCGCAAAGACTGTTGTTAAAATTTGTACATGCACAGTAGCTCCTCTTCAATACGGGTGATAAAAGGATTTTGCAGCACAGAAAAAAAACAAAACAAAAAGACAGCATCACAGCAGGCCCTACCTTAAGCAATCGAATCACACAATCGTACGGAGACATACAAGTCAATCAGCACCATCATGTACGTTTGTCATCTGACGTGTCTCGGAGGACTGGAGGACTTGGTCAAACCTGACCATGACGGAGCGAATGGGCCGAGCTCCCAATCCGGGGATCCGGTTGACAGGACATCACCCTTGTATTATTCATGCGATGGCCCTTTTACATGCTGTTGTCCCCGAAGGTTTGTTCCCATCTCAAAGCGGTGGGTGTTCCATTAACACAATGATTGTGGCTAGTTGAAATATAAAAAATGACCTTTGCTCGGGGGTGCCGGCGCCATTAGCTAAAGGTCAAAAGAGACAACGCATTTAACATTGGCCACAGAATCGGTGGCGAGGATATCGATCACTTTAAATCACACCGGACCTTCAACTTCATTGCTCACCGTTTGAATGAATAAAGCGACTTGGGTGGCATGTTTACCTTGATGACCTTTGGCTTTGTTTGCATGAACGTACATAAAATAATGTTTGCGTGAACGATGTGAGCGTTGATGTTTGAGTGCATGCACATAGATGTACTACCTATATAGGCGGTCCTTCTGACCACATCATACTTATTGTTTCTCTCAAACATCACATCTCGCGATGTGTTGAAGTTGAGGTTAGGTAGGCGTCTCTCTTAGGCCCCTCCTCCAGGTCTTGATCCCATGCAAATACATTTTTTAACGATGTATAATTATTGTCAAATATTAAAAATGTCGTTGTCCCTCATAAAATATACAAGCCTACTACATTTTCAAATATTAAAACATTGGTCGTCCCTCATGAATGTCCAACGTTTGAATTCCTCGCCACTGGTGGCAGTTAAAAGGACACAGACGTGTCTGGGTAGCGCCGACCTCTCGGCCTTGTGAACACACATAACGTTGCCATGCTCAGACTGATGTTTATAATGGAGGAACAGGATGACCTTTATGATGAATTAATAATTGATAGAGTAATTGGACTGGCCGTTTACTGGGTCAAGGAAGCCCAAGGTTTTTGCCGCCAAAAGAGAGCCATTATTCTGCTTTGTGTGGCCAGCAAAGGGCAAACAGCAGATCAAATATTCACCATGAAGCGCGCACACACAATTAGCCCTGGCCTAATATGGCTGACTTCACAGAAAGTCTCAATGCGAAGCGAGCCGCATCTACTGGCGGTCACCTTGCAGGGGTTGGTCAACATGGCTGCGAATATGACGACGAACGACGCTGGCGGGGAGAATGATGTTCATCAGGGAGTGTCAACAGTGTGGCAGACAAACGGTTGAATATAAATGGGTTGAGGACGGGGAGTGTTTTCACTTCAATTAAACTGGATTGCCATGGAAATGCTTAATGCTCAAGCATGTCACTCTTGAAGTGCTCCCTCTTCCAGACGTTCTCATATTAAGATCAATGGCATTCACCCCTCCTACCCCCTCCAATATCCCTGAAATGCCACCAAGGTTTGCATGTCAACTTTTGACATGGCGGATTCGCCATCCATTAAGGCATAATGATGTGAAAGATCTTCTATTATTTGGCGCTTAGCTGTGCACGCAAATCACACGGAGGTCAAGTGGAATTGAACTGTGGTGTCTGAGTGCCTTGTAGACTTTTGGAGTTGTCCCTTTGAACACTAATGGTGTGTTGTGATTGATTAGCTCCTCAGTTTGACGGTTAAATGTATGAGTTTGCTTGTCAAGACACGAAAGGAACCTGCTATAGGTCGGCTCATAAAATGAAAGCGTTTTATGCAACGGAAGACAGAAAGCGGGCAGTGAATGGTGATGATGGGTCAGGGCCTGCTCCAGAGCAGGAAGCGTGAATTGCTCTGCATTGACGAGAAGACCTTTTTTGTTGAAAAAAGTTATAAAGTGATACAGGCTAACAGACTTTCGGAATGCACACCGCTTTATTTCAGAAAGTATCATAAATATTTCCGTTTTAAGTCGTACGGATGGGCTTTGACTAAAATCAACCTTGAAGAAACTGAACATTTGCATTCACTTTAAATCGCAGAAAATAAATGTTTCTCATTTAGCTGAATAAGGAAACTAAAATACTGGGAACACAATCTCGGCGTGATGCCGTATTCTCGTACACTACGACCACCAAAACAAACAAGGAACGTCTCAGGCATTTTTGACACAGCTCTTGTATTGGATCTAATTAAATGTTGGGGCCAGTGAGTTTATATACCCCTCCCCCACTTGATTTGAAAAAGAAACAAGAGCTAAGAATGGTTCTCTTTTTAACAAAAATGGAACAGTCAAGCCTCGTAGCCCAGACGTCTGCTTTGAAATCTTCTTCCCTGCAGCTCAGAGTTGTGTTGGCGCTCAGTCGATCACCTCGCAAATATTCTCTCCGCAACATGACAACTGATTCCAACAGATGTGCAGAGATGAGGGCAGATGAGTGTACCCATATCAGAAAAAAAAAAAAGAACAAAAAAATCCTCTCCTCTCTGAATGGGACTGGAGTTGAAAAACATGCATCGCGACGTGCACATCAGACGCAGGCAAACTCCACCGTGAAACTATCCCCTCCTTTTCTCTTCTCCTTCTGTACTGAAGAGAGAGTCAAAGAATGCTTACGTGTGGAAAATTTCAAGGCTTCGCGATCAAGATCAAGTAGAATTTTTACTGTACTGGTGTGGGGTGAAAATCCCATGCTGCATTTGCAGAAGGGGTGCGATCTCATTAGCTATTCGAGTCCATCTCTGAGATGGTGCTTGGGGCAGGTGGGCCCTAAGGAGCCGTCTGGATCCCCGCTGTGATGAAAGACGTCTGGTTGTCACGCAGATTTGATTGGATGGTGTTTAATTGCTACATTCTGGTTGGATGGCCCATCGGTTAATTGGAGCCCAACCCCGTCTGTGAGCTCGGAGTAAATGTATGGGGAACATATGGCACGGGTTGAATATTGCAGATGTGTGCACGACGCACTTTTGGCACCGCATGTCCACCTTTGTTTATCTGAACTGAAAAAGCCACCGAAGCCTCAAAAGCACTTTTTTGGGGTGACAAATTCGTTTTTGTAAGGGTGAGTTCACATGAAAATTATGCATTTTGTTTGACTGAAGGGGGAAAACGTTCACATTCATCTGCAAAAGTGAAAATTCCATGATGCCTGCATGCCACTGCGATAGTCAGCCATAATCTCACACAACAGCCCTGAGGTCAGCCGTCATTGTGAAGTACAGTCAAACCTCGGTTTTCGTCCATAATCCGTTCCAGAAGGCTGTTCGAAAACCGAAATAAAAATAAAAATGTTTATTTAACACGTCTGCTCACAATGGAAAGCAACACGAGGAAGCGTTACTTCCTCGTCTACCCGAGGAAATGTCACTTCCTCATGTAAGGAAGGCGAGAGGAATCAAATGGTGCATTCAAGTGCGCTCAGTTTGTTCGAGAACCGAAATTTGTTCGTCATCCGAGGCATAAAAAACTCTACATTTTTGGTCGAAAACCGAAACGTTCGAAAACCGAGGTTTGACTGTACACATAAACTAAAAAGTAACAGACAAATGCATGTCCTTCATTTTCAAAGGAACCAAAAAAAAACATGTGTGATTAGATATGATGACCTGCAATTGACTGATGACCACTCCGGCGTGTACAGAGCTGCTCCCGTCTAGGCTCCAGCTTGCTCGCGATCAGAAAATGAACAAAACTTTCAACATACGACATCACAGTCTCAAAAACATGTTTGCCATATGAAAGACCAAAATGCCACAGTCCAAAATAGTGTTGTAAACAGTCCCTATGCTTCCGCCATAGGGGGAGGTACAATCCCGCTTCTAAAAGAACCTCCCCAACCCCAAAGGGAAAAAAAAAAAGCATCAATCTTTGGACAATTGACCAACCCAGTGTAAACCCAGGATCTGGGTCTTATTGACTTACTGTCAGTGTAATCCATATCATAACCATCTGCTCGGATGCTGTGAAACAGCACGAGCATATTAGCTGTGCGTCCCCTTTGAGGGTTTCAGCTGACAGGAGCCCGCAGGCCTCTGCGGAGTCATTTGGAAGAGTACCTGGAAAGCCACGCAGCATGAATCCAAATTCTGCTATTGTGTCTGCTGAGAGCTCAACACTTTGTCTCGCTTTCTGATCTTACACTTGGCATGACCGGCAGTTTTCACCTGAAAAGGATGAAAGCACACGCATGGATTTGATTCGAGAAAAGTGTTTTGAAATCAAATCGTTGTCATGCCTATCTAAACACTTGTGAGTGTTCACGCTAACACGATACTATGTCATTATTTCTGCGCTGTCGACAGTACATTTTCTTTTCTGTCACACACTATTCTGTGTTAAACATTAACAATTTTGTAAATGTTACTTTAACCCCGGGTTGTGTGGCTGCATATAGACACTTTGCCTGTGTTAAAATTAACACCCCGGGTCTTGAACTCTCACCAGCAGATTTGCGATGCATGTCTTTTGAAGGAAGACATGCATCGTGCTGCTACAAATGTGGCGGTCTGACCTCTGGAATTGTCTAACGTCGCCGAATCATATTCTGAAATGTCTTTTGAAAAGCTCTGGCGGAACTGTCGTCTGGCGGATGCCCCTCGGCTTCCCAGCTCCTAGATGGTTCTGCTCAAATCGGCCCAGTGGATAATAAAAGGTTGAGATGGTTCTGCAGTCCGGGATGTCCCTTTGTAAGCTTTCCGGTACAACAACATATAATAAGCTCTGCGGGCAAAAACAACCGAGGTCATCTGCTGTCAACCAACTCCAATAACCTGCTGTTCTGCGCTTCCCGGAATCCATGGACGAGCTAGTCGCCTGATCAAGTGTGCAGCCGACTGTCTGATTCTGGCTTTTTTTTTTTTTTTTAGGAAACCTGGCGACTTCCCGTATTCCACCGTGACATGAGTGAAATAATGTGCATGTGAGGCCTATTTATGCGCCAATCATTCCCTTCCTCCGGTCGCGATCCTGACGATGACCCTGGCGTGACTTTGAAATCGGGAGCACCTGATGTTTGCTGAAATTTCACCTCACTTTCATCAGTTTGTAACGGAAGGTTTCAGTTTGACTGCCTGTATGTCACAGAGCTGACGGGGCTCGGAAGGGAGGGGGGGGGGGGATTCTGAGTGGGGGGAGGGTGTCGAAGGGCGGGCGGCGTGATTGGTAGGCAGCTAAGATCTTGTCTTTGTCACTAAATATCAAGTAGCCTGCTGGGATAACAAAGCGTGACAATGCAGGATAAAGTGTTCCAGTAGGGTGTTTATTCCATGTCTGCTCTTGTTCACCTGTTATCGCTCTCCCTTACACCCCCCCCACACACACACACACACACTCCCTGCACGGTTATCCAAGGTCTGATCCCTCTTCTTTGTTTTAATATCTTTCCCTGAATGTCAGTAGATGAAATGTTTTGGAAAAGAAAAACAAGTCGGACCGCTAGTAATCAAATCATTTCATCATCAAATACAAGAACCATATCACACATCATAGTAATAATAATAATCATATCTATAACATTCGTAATCAGACATTGCACCGAGATTTTATTGATGGACAGACAGCAAAGTGCCGTGGTGTTAAAAAAAAAAAAAAATTGCCTTCTGATTTGCCATTTGAATTTGGCCATGTTTATACACGAGTGGAAATTTACCACCAAATATTTTGAACGGCGTGTGTCAAACAGCCTACCTTCAGCAAAAATCAGCTGAAACATGAAATGCATTATGGGTTTGGGCACTTGAGTGTATTAAAATGCAGCGGCGGTGACTTTTCACTCTTCGTCAAAACAAAATAAATGGAGCGGTGAATAGCGGAGCAGCTAAATGTTAAAAACATGAGTAATAAAACCGTGTTTTATCGCTTGCTCAGATATGATGTGGGAACAGTACGTGGAGGAGAATGCTGAGATTCACATAATTTGATGATATCGGATATCGGACTCCGATGCTCACTTTTTATAGACATTCGAGAGGTGCAGTTTACAGTATGTTTATTGTCATGGCAATAGTTTTGTGGAACCGCACTGCATCATGCGACGACTCAATCTCACATGCCTGTATATTAAAATCACCTTCTTGCTGCTATGTGTGTGTGTATTATATATATATATATGTGTTTTGTTTTTTTTTTGCTTTGTTATAGAGAACAGACAACGACCTTATAATTAGGCTCAGTGCAATTTGTTTACTTCCGCCGGTAGCTGAACGCTAATCCCATGCATAAAAAGACAATAAAAAGGCTTTTCTGGACAAGGCGAGCTGTCTGGCTGCCCCTGGATCAAAAGCAAATACATTACCTCACCTTCAAGTTGACAGGGAACACGCGCGCACACACACACACACACACACACATCCCCCACACACACATAGACACTTACACTTACAAGCAAGCTCATATTGGCCGGTACAGGGCTTTTGCCTCAGAGGGGAATTAATTTGTTTCTTTTAAGGGGCCAAGACAACATGAGGAGCCTGTGGTGTTAAATAGAGATGATCATTGAGCTGTCCAAAAACATATGGAGATGGACCCTGAGAGACACGGGCAATGAAGATAAAGCTGTTCTCCAGCAGCCATGAGCACTAATGTAATAGGCTCGGCTAGACAGATAAACAACATGGCACCTCTGGTGAGTAGTCAACCCCCTTATAAATAAAAGTTAAGATGGATCCTCCTTGTTCCGAGTCATTATAGATTGCCTCCCTCAAACAGTCAGCCCCTCCCCCCACCGCCTGCCATCAATCTCCCGAGCTCTCCATAAATGCCTGCAGCCGATAATTAATGATAGATAGGTGGTTAATGAAAGATTTAGGTGGCATAAAAGATGCTTGGCAATCCGCTGGCGTGTTTGAGGCTTTTGAGCTTTGATAGCCAATGGCCCATCAATTGTGCCCCCTAAGACAAGTGAAGGTAATGGTCTGACAGTCAAAGCAATGACAGATGTCGGTAAAGGTTAAGAAAAGGAAAAAAAAAAAAGGAAAGAAGAAGCAGCCGCGCGTCCCGTGGTCACCATTTGTGACATACGGCAGCAGAAGGCGTCGCGCAGAGTCTTTGTGACAACGCAGACAGCCGTTTAACCTCGAGCCCCCGCTTTCCAGGCATGCAGAAGAAGGCCCGCAAGACACCAGCGAGGAATCGCTGCGCCACATACCAGTGAAAAAATAATTCCGACATAAAAGGTTACTCTACAATAACGCAATCCCTCTTTCCAGCTTTCTCTCACCGTCTTCTCCTCCACGGCATTCAATTTATTTCCTTCAGATGCATGGCTCACTAGATACTGTAGTGCCCCCCCCCCCCCCTCCCCCTTTCACCCCTTTCTACAAATACTGGCTTATGAAGTTTCCATGGCAACTTGTCGCATCCACTCGTGTTTTATTCCAGCCTGTTGGGACCCCATAGGGTCTACGGCTTCAAGCTGAAACACCAGGAAGCGGGAGTTTAGTGGGGGGAGAACAACCTGCGGCAGCGCTGAAGAGAGGAAATGCTGGAGAATTGCCCATTGCCCCCGCTCCATTTAACCTGCTATGAGGCAGTGGAGCTGAAGCACCACCAGTTTTCATGTCATTGGATCTCTTCGACTCTGGACAAATATTAAAAAAAAAAAAAAAACCCAGACAAAACTACGAGAGCTTAATCGACCCACAGGAAACAAAGTATTGTTGCTCCACAATAAAATCACACACATACAAACTAAAATAACATGCCGAGGGTGTATTTTAATATCACAGATTTCACTTATATAGGGCCACGTTCTGGAGGGTGAGTTACCGTACGGCTATGCTAGGCTACGCTCAAAACGTGGAGGAATATTTGATCAAAAATATTCCCGTGGGGAAAAATAGAAACATCGTTGGTTGTGTGGTATTAGTTTGATAAAACTATGTTCCGATGACAATTGTCTTAGTAGATGAAGACCCATTCACTTTTCATGATGAAATTATGCGGGACTTTTTGAATGCTTGATAAAATTCCCCGTCAAAAGTGTACTCTGCTTTCCTTTCTTCCACTGTAGAAAATGGAAGATGCGATCAAGAAAATGGATGGATTATTGACACGCAGTGTAGCATAAATCTTAACGTGGTAAAATGCTCAGCTAAAATGATCCGATCTTCGGCTGTCGTGAAAAAACTAATAAATAAAGTACAAAGTCATTCTGCGCGCATTCGCATAAAGTTTCATGCGGATAAATCACAACCCTAACTCAATTCTTCCGCGCGGCTCGCATTACAATTTGGAGAGCGGCGGCGCCGTTCTTACAGTGTGTAACATTAGAATAACGACTGCTGAGCTAATATGGATATCTGATATAAAATTAGATCGCGCGAGTTCATTTCATTTCTTAATTATCAATTCAACTCTGCAGGACCTTCTGAAAGAGAATAGATGTAATCTGCTACCGTATAAATTGCCATGTCTAATTTGATTTGACAATTTTGAATATTCCAAATGCATATATAGTGGCCTGGGCTAGTTATTCCGACAGAGGAGGGTATTAATAATGTGAAATACTGCACTGTTGTTTCAAAATTACTGTTCGGTGTGCATACCCCAGCGACACTACTCCTGCCTCCTGCCTCTGTACAGTCAAATCATATAAAAGTGTGCTCGTTTCATCAACAAAGCTCACCAACATCGTTTGATTCTTGTGATTGCTCACACGTCAAAAAAAAGCCACGGAGCATTTCATTGACACTTTCCCGTTAATGGTAATCTCATCGCACCGGACTGCAATCAGTGCAGAGTTGTGGGCTGAGGCGAAGGTCAAATAAGTGTGTGGGTGATGCGGAGAGATGCCTTAAATTCAATCATATGGATGAATCCCGCTCACAGCACTAAATCAGTGGGGTGATTTATTTTGGGAGCGCGGACAGATGTAGATGCTCCGGCATGAAGAGGATTTGGCTCGCTGGGAGCCAAATTTATGAAATCACTTAATCTGAGGCTAGAAAGGATAATTAGGGACAATTAATATGCATCCTCCTAATTGTTTATCCCTCTGCCAGCATAAACCAATTAAAATACAACCCAAACCCATCAATTTATCCCCTTTATGACAAGGGTATTATAAACGACCTCATCATTCACGGACAAGTTGTTGGACAGAAATGAAAAGATGATAATGGCTGGGAGTGCGGGGAAAATGACGGAATGCACAAAACACTTGGTGAATGGTGATTGTTTAAGCACACATAAAACATTGCGGGGATCTGAGCTCTGCAAGCAAAGCCTGATTTAAGGCGGAATGCCACAGAGGAGGGGGTGGGGGGGGGGCAGATAGTAGATCATGAATGGTTCCACTGTGTCTCAACCGAGAGCTCGAGAACGACACGCACACACGCACCGGCGCCCACTCTCCACACTGGCACCAACTACACACTCCTCTCACCCAATCTTTTCATTACCTTGGTGTCACTATGGAAACCCTGCACACCATCACTCCCACAACTGTCCTCTCCCGAGTGATCCTCCGGGCTGTATGGGAAGGATATTGAAGCATGACTGAAAGGAATGGATTGGCTGCTGGAAAACCTTTAAAAGGACAAGTGTTGCACGCCTCCGGTTATCTGTCCGCACCTGGACCAAAAAGGTGCACACAACGGAGTCAAAAGGAAGGGGATGTTTGCGCTCCGCTCGCGCGTTCGTACCTTGAAGAGAATCGGACATGATTAGCAGCAGTTGATCTGCAAACACGCTGTAAATACCGCTTGGAATGCATTTGCTGCCTGCCATCAGACTGAGGCACAAAAGGATCATTCTGTCAGCGCGGTGATCTCATCACGGAGTAATCTCTCTCTCACTGTCAGTGCCACGACCTTGCGGGGACATTGGACATTTTCCGTGTTTCACCACCGCATCTCTTCTTTTTGTGTCATAAATGCTCAGCATTATGCTCTACTTTTTATTTTTTTTTTAGGCATCTTCGACCGCGTATGATTTACAACCACGCTCCTCCTCCGCCCGATATGGAGTTTCCATTCGTCTGTTTGTCACCCTACCGCGAGCCGAGGTCCAGATGCAGTCGCGATACGGAACAAACAGGAAAATCGGAGAAAGACACGAGGACGTAACAGGGACTCCCAAAACTTCAAGAGGACAAGGAGAGTGACGCCAAGACAACAATATTAGAGGGAGGCTCGCATTAAAGAGGAGGGAGGGAAGGACGAATGGGGATCGAGCACGGCAGGGGGTGAAAGACAGAAAAGGGAGGTAATGAGTCCCTCTTCCAATCTGGTGTTGTTGAGCAGGGGTAGTACCCGAGCACACATTCCATTAGGCAGTAAATATTGACTCAGCAGTGAACAACTGGTTTCTATTGCATAGCAAACAAAGCTATTGTGTGCCTGGCAGGCCTGAAAGGCCTCTGTTTGCACATCACGCTCAAAGCTGATAAGTAGGCAGTCTCATTCACTGCAGGGGTCTTATATGTCTTTCCGCCGAGAGACACACACACACACACACGGTTTTTCAGAATTTTGCCCATCTGCCTCCCTCTGTGGGTTTATACTTGGACCAGCAACCTTGACTGTGATACTCCTTCACACTCCTCGCAAGTAGCAAAAATGTGTCAATAGATTCATCACGGGAGTTGCTCCCGTCACACGCAAATGTTGTGTTGTAATAACCGCTGGTAGAAAAAAAAGCCCCATTTACACAACGGTATGATGTGGTTGTCGGTCACTGTTGTCTAGGTATGGCAGAGGAACTGACTTCACGCGACAGCAATTTCAATCATCAGTAGAGTGGTATCGAGGGTTTGAACTTACGAACTTTGGCGTCGTGAGACAGAATCTGAGTGACTTTTGTACAAGCGAGTATCAGGTATGCTCCTGCTCAAACGAAGCAATACATAAATGAATAAAGATAAGGGGGGGAGCAACAATCGACGCACTTTTAGCCATTGATCGAAAGCACAAAAAAAGGAAAACGTTTGAAATGGTATTTTCAACAATCAACAATTATTGACTCACAATCGCCATGATTCTGAATGATCAGTAAACCGAGTTGAGTCACTCGGCATGGCGAACGAGAGCTCTCTTCTTGAAAGATGAATCCGCTCACAGTTTGTAAAAGCCATAAAGAGAATGAGTAATCAGCACCTGATTGTTGCTCCAATGGTCGATCGAGGAAAGCCATGCGTGTGCCCATCCCAAATGAGCAATGCGGCAATATTTACCTTGATGACATTGCAGAGGGTGGGGACTGTTTACCTGCAGATTACAGTCAAACGTTTATGTCTTGACCTCTGAACCTTGGAAGCTGAAAAGTATTTGCTTGGCTTGGGGAGTGGACTTATCATACCTGCACTGTAAATGTGCGTCCACACCCACTTCCTGTCTGCATGCGTGATGCATTGCCTGCTCTCCACTATTGCACCACGCGGCCTGACTCAGGTCACCCGGGTGCGGTTGTGTAACCTCCGCCGAGAGCGACATTTCAGCGGTCCCGTTCTATAATGTGAGATACCGAACACGGCGACGTACTCTTGAGTGTGAGACAGACACGAAACAAGTTGTTGCTTCATCAGGGAGTGCCTGTGCTTCACGATGCAGATGCAGATAATTGGGAATGTGTAACTGTAGTGTACTTTGAACCACGGTTTGCGATGCTTACGAATTATAGTCCGTGGCAAATACTGTGCTGCTAAAGAGAGGTAATTATGCACAGCTATGCAAAGACTAAACTATGCACGTCATTAGACTTTTGATGCACTATGTACTCTGTACTTGGAAGTGACAGGGATCGAAAAGGAAAAGTATTTGAAGGTTCTGAAGGTTATTTCGGTTTTTGGTGCAGCCACGATGAAAACCACAGGGCTCTCCTGGTTCAAAACACACAATTGTCAAACTGAAAAAACGGTGCAGCTATTGCACAAACATCGGCCATTGCCAAAACATCGATTTGGAATGAAGAGGAATGAAACCAATCATGTACTAAGGAACAGATGCCAGATTTGTAGTGCAAGGAAAAACAGTCGGAGTTGACGACAGAATCATTTTGAGAGCTGAAGAGAAACATCCTCAAGGTCTTAAAAAAAATGATTTGCGACCCCCCACTGGCTTTTCAGACGAAGAATGTTGACATTCAAGGGAATTAAGTGATTTTGCTTTGCAAGCATGTGTTTATTTTGGATGTGTTTTACCTTGGAAGGCACCTAACCTTGCCACAAGTGAATATTTCAGCTTTTCAGGTGATGCTGTAACCACGACAACCGAGTTACGTTGGTGCGTCAAACTTAACCGGATTTTCTTGGGAAATGCTACAGTGAGGTGTCAGATTAGCTCATGTATGTTACTTTGTGCTCCCCCCGGCCTAATTTATTGTTTGTATTGTCTCACCACAGCGTAGTCTGTGATATTATTCAATGAAACCATCAAATCTTTAAAATATATATATATTTTTGTATTTAACCTGAGGATTGAAGAAAGTGGTCTCATAATTATTGGACGAGGACTGACTTTACGTGTCTCAATTGCTCAATAACCAGAAGCAATAGCGACATCAGGATTTAATATGTGGAACTTACAACATATTACTTGAGGGAGCGTTGAAATCCGAACGATGTATGACTTCGACACATCACATGGGTCTATTTTCTTTTCGACATTTGAAGTTTTTAATTGAGATCCGATATGAAGCCGCGGATTCAATCATGACGAACCGAAAAAAAACCCTCTCCCCCCCACCCCATCCCCATGGTGAAATGACTTCTTCACATTACAACACTGACGGGCTGTAAAACGAGAGCCATGTTATTACTGTAACATACAAGCTAACAGCACACTTTCATGACCGCTTCAATCGCCGAAGGCGATGTTGAGCACACATGTGCAAACAGGTGTGATTCGCATCGACGTGCGCATCACACCGTCTGCTGTTGCAACCGAAATGCGCACCGCATAAAACTTCAGTCGTTAATTTTAAACATAGACTAAAAACAACGAGGCCGCTGCGTGTGTTTTTGCCGAATGCGAAAACAACACGACCTGCACGCTTTTTTGGTCCGCCAAAGTGATACCCACAAGCCCACCACGATCACGGTATGTGGGTTTAGCTGACGCTACGTTGTAATTATATTGCTTTTGTCACCGCGCGGTGTTCCAACAGATGTTCAGAGAGGAAGTGCCCAGGAAGGCAGTGTGCTGTTTATCACGATCTGCAGCCAGTCCTGTAATATCAGCTAAAGATTGAAGACTTTAATACTGCTCCTCCGCAGCAAAGAAAAACGACAGTAAAAATGAAAGGCAACCCATCAAAGCACAATATGTCCAGGCGACAGCTTTGCAGGAGGCTCCCCCTCTCATCTCCCCCCCCCCCCCATGTCTTATTCTTTTCTCTTCTCACATCCCCATCCTTTCCCCCCCATTTCATCCCCTCTTGTAGCTCCCGCAGTACCAGCAGTGAGTCCGTCGCCCAGGCCCGGCTGGCTGCAAGTGGACTAGAGGTGAAGTCCCACTGATAAGGCGCCTTCACAATGACCTTTCGATTGCGTTGCCACTTGGCAGTAATGAGCATGGGACTCCTTCCAAATCAAACGTTGCATTCATAAACGCCCCTGATTTGAGGAACGCCAAGGCCCGGTAATTCCGGTGCAGGACACGAGGACCTTCGACGGCAAGGACGAGAGCGTCCAAATATCCTCATGAATTTTCTGGCTCTTTTGTTTCTCTCTTGCTGCGACTAAATGTGAGGTTTTAGTGTGCAACTGGGAGAGAGAAAACCAAAATGAAAGCAGAGGCACATCATTTGAATAATGTTTCTGTCAGCTTCTTCGCTACCCCACCCCACTCTCCTCGATCCCGCTTCACTCTCCCCTCAGTTCATCTTGCCGTCCCCCTGGGAGGAATCTGCCACAATTTTCTGCAACACACAGCGTGCTCTACGTGCGCATTCCAACACTAAATGGTATGTGCACGCGTGTAGCAGAACACCATCCCAGAGACGAAATTTTACCGGGTTGGATTTCAAAGTGAGACTTGATTGAATTCCCTGCTGGTTTCCTACTGCAAAATAATGTCCCAACATTCTGCCTATTGTACAGGATTTTTTTTTTTTTTCAAATGCCACACTGGGCTGAGTATCAATGTAACTCTCAGATGTTGATTCCATTCAGCACAAGCACATGACAAAGATTGTAGCCCAAGGCGTGGTTTGGCGCACGTCCGTATTCCCCATTGGAGGCGAAGGTGTGTCGACGCTGCTGGTTTTTCTCATTGCAATGTTAACCTCTGCATTTTTTTTTCATCATCATAGAAAACACATTTTCGTGTGGATCAACCACAGGGGTTCATGCAATTTTATGTTTATGTTATATTGATATCCACAGCATCTCATTGATTTTAGTACTTTACAAGATGTTGGACGCCGTAAAATAGACAATTACATGCAAGCCCTTCAGAAGCAAGTGTACTTTAATGCATTTTTTTTAATGTGCCCATATTAGCTTAACGAGAATTATTAAAAAGGTGTAAAATGAGTGGGGAAAAAAAAACATTGGAAATATATGAGGTCCGAGTATAGAGGCAGAAAAATCCCATCTGGAAAATGAACACAAGAATTTTATAAACCGGCATAAAATGAAAGAGGCAAAATATAAGATTGACCAGTCTGTTTCCAAACCTTTTTTTATTACTTTTACTTTTATTTTTTATTTTTTTGGCAACCATAATCTATTTTGCAAAATCAATGGTTTTAAAAACAATCCTGTTTTTCTTTTTAATATATCCAAACATATTTTATTCCATAAGAGGCTGCTCTTATCACATCCACAGGTTAAAATGAATGACAAAATAAAATACACATACATGGGTAGCATTTGTTGGGGGGGATATACAGTATTTAGAGTAGTTCAATATTGCTTCTCATTAACTCCGAACTCATGACCGAGACAATATTGAATCTGGTACCAAGACACTTTTCTTTGCTTGGAAAGGAAAAGGTCATAAAAGTTGCCATGTGAGGAATCAAATTGTCTGAGCCATCATGAGAAGATTTCAATATCGTTTGACGGAACGGCTGCACCGTCTGCTTTATGTCCTTTTTATTGTCTCATTTCAATGACATGGAGAAATGACTGAAACCGTTTTATCTATCGGTCCGCCTGCCTTTCTCGCTTGCTCTCTGGAAGGATGGATGGACAGATACACTTTATTTCATGGTGTCCATTGTTAGCCTTGGTTTACCCCATTCCTGTAGCCGGCCAGCGGTTGAAGGCGTCAGTTTATTGCAATGTCATCACATTCCTTCAACGGCAAGTGTATTTCTGTCACCGGTAATAAATGATGTCATCGATATATTGTATTACATTTCAAAGTACAACCCGCCGAAATAACACGTGGGCAAAATCGGGCGTATTTCCCGTTATCGTGTCGGACCGAATTAAGGCGGCTCTGCATCGCTTGTGAGACTCACGTGTAAAAATGAAAAATAATGATCATAAACAACATATAACAAGAAAAGGAAAACATCGGGGGCAATCAACTTAAGAAACATTTATGGCCGATAGATATTGGCTCTGTCAGAGCACAATCAAGGCCGCGCGCCGAGGTAGAATGGCAATCAGTTATCACGGGATTTATGTTAAGATGATCCTTGGACAAGGACAGACTGATGTTGGTCTTGCCAATTAACACAATGCAGTGCGGTAAGACAATAAATATTTTTTTTTTTAAAGTGAAGTCTTACCAGAGTATGATTCTTTGAATGGCGCAGTCATGAATGATAAAGAAGAGGAACCGTTAGTGCTTCAGTTACTTCAAGGCTTTATGCTGATTCGGCTGAAGCTCAAACTACCCATGCGCAAGTAAAACTTTTGGGTACTGCAAACAGTTGTGCAGAATGAACATAATGAGCAAAAAAAAATCTCAGGTATATTAATCTTGTTCTGTTCATACATGAACAGTCGAGCTGTGAGTGTCCCACTTCCACCGTGCATGTCTAACCCGAGGCCCGTCGTTGAACAAGGCTCTCGTCTAGAAGGACTGTGTGGAGAATCTGTAAAGAGCCTCTTATGTTAACTATTGTCAGCAATGGCCACTGCTTGAACCACTGCTGGCTGGGAGATGAAATCAACTCTTGCACTGCGGGAGAAGAAAGAGCAAGATTCTTATTCAAAGTCTTGAAGATGATTTCATAAAAAAAAATAATTAAAAAATCCATATTTGCTTTGTCGCAGCCTCATTAACGGCTGAGAGCTGTGACACAACAACCTGTGCGATACACATTGGTGTTGTGCGGAGTCCCCCCCCCCTCCCCAAAAAAAATGAAATCAGCATGTGCACGATACGGAACAGACTGCTCGGATCCCCCCTACTGTTCAACACGGACCTCTTCGGTTTTTGTGTGTTTTTATGATGTAACTTGGCAGCTGCTTGTGTCCTCCAAGTAAAAGACGTAGCATAAGCCCTAATGTTTGGTGACCGGAATGCTGATGACTTGAAATCTTTCATGTGCGCTGCTTGTCCCCCCCCCCAACCCCCCTCGCGCTCTCTTTTTCTTCACCCCCAGTTCTCGCAGCTTCAGCCTCTATGCAGTGTAAGTCAGTGAATCACAGAATAATGAGTATCTCATCCTCCCGCGGTGAGCCGCGCACAGAGCGCAGCAACCCCGGGCTTCTTTTGATATGTATTCTGTTTAAATGAGCCGTCCCACCTATTGCTGGGTTTCCTTGAGAAGGTCACACTCTCATTAAAATCAATCAGCGCAAGAAGTTTTAAGATCAGCCGCCCGCCCCCACCTATCCCATTTTTGTTCACGCTGAAAGCAAATTTCAGTCCAAAGTCCAAATCTGGGGAGAGAAAAAAAAAAAAAAAATGAAAAGTGAGATTCTGCAAGATCAAAGAAGAAGTTGGCTTCCCATCTATCACTAATTTTGCTGAGATGGAATGAGGTGCCACTGCTGTCACATGAGCTCCAAAGCTATTTAAGAAAATGGATTTGATGACATGGAAACCTGGAAATGCCAGCTCAATATCTGATGATTTGGGCCTGCAGCCAGATCCTACGGTGCGTGTGACCACACGCCATGTTGTCATTCATGGCAGCATAGATTAAATTAGGTTTGGAAGAGATGTGTAGCGCGCAAACGGCAACATCCAATATATTCCAATTCCACAAATTATTCAAACACTCCTGCCAGGCCTGAAGATGTGAGATTAAGCACCACTTGACATGCTTCAACTCAACTTTTTTTCCATCAGATGTTGGTTATGATTGCATAATTAATGGATGTGGACATTATTTGTGAAATATACGGACTTTGCAGTATTGGCTATTGCACGTTGCATTCATGAGCAATTAATTTGTTACTTAGGGGTATCCGTATTCACAATCAATGTACCCAAAGTATACATACTTAATGAATGAAACAACACAAACACAATTCGGTGACCATTCGCTGTATCGCTATCCGATTCAAACCGTATTATTTATTATTGTGGCGAATCTCCGTACACGAGCACGGCGTCAACAGGCCTCCCTTTGAGTGAGTCGAGGCAAAGAAAGCGCTACTTGGCCGAGTCGTTCTGTACTGAATGCGCTCGGAAAAGCCATTGCGGTTCTAGCAAGCGGGTTGCCAGATGGCTGTGCGACTTCAGCGCGTAAAAACAAAACAGTCCCCCACCATCGTGTCTCCGATGACGAGTGGCAAGTCTCCAACCAGCCTTGTGACATCAGACACCATTAAAGAACAGGTAGATGAATCAGATTGGATCCCGCTGAGTGTGATAACAAGGCTTGATAAAAGGGTTCCGAGTGGACAGAAAAGCATGTAAAGAATGGGAAGGCAAAGTAAATATGAATTATAAGGTAGAAAAACAAGAGCGCTTGGGGGATGGACCGATTTGATTAAACATGGAGGCTGGGTTGCGCGCAGCATTGTTGACTGTCTGTTTCAACTCGCTGAACTCGTGCCGGGTGCTGCTGAGGATAAACAGAATCTTACCGCTGAACTAAAAATGACTCCAGAAATAAACAACCGTGTTTTCCGTGATGACTGACATCATCCCAAATTCCCATAACAACCGCAGTAGCCGTTGGTTAAATCATTAATGAGCGATGTACCTGTCGTTTGTGAGATACCTTGATCAAGTGTCGATGCAAAAACAGTAGCAGAGACGTTCTTTTATGTATTGGTAATTGTGGAGGCTTTGAGTTTTGGTATTGTTACCCCAAAGCTATTCCCAATATTTCGTCAACCCGAACTGTAAATATGGTGTTGGTAGTCTCATTTCTTTTCTTTTTTTTTTTTTACGAGTGTAGCCAACCAACGAGACTGGCTAGCTATTATATATTCAGGTGGATCCATCGCTCTTCCTTTTCAAGCAACATCAAAATATTTGCAGCAGTTCCAGCAGTGATGAATGAGGCTGTTCCGTCGAGTTTCCAAAATAAAGGCGTGAAATAACATGGGCGCGTTCGGAACTCCATGTGAAAGAATTGTTTTGGCAGGAATCCAGAGAGTTCCTCCGGCTGAGCCAGTTAAAACACAGATAGCTGCACAAGTCATTGTTATGTCGGGTTCCGCCCCAGAGCTGGGATTTGTTGCGTCGAGTACAAAAGCACGGAAATCAAATAGTAACTCAAACTGGGTTGGGGAGGGACTATTCCATCCTGCGGGGATGGAGTAATGTGACAGCAGGGTTATTTGGGGTTGAGGATACATCCTTGGGGAGAGGTGAAACTTAACAAAGGCCTTCACATGCTCAGACAAGCACAGAAAGTGCAGCTGAACATTTCGTAATAAACACTCCCGTTATCCACCAACAGTGTTTACTACTGCAATTTCACTATCAGGAAACATGGGCGGCAGTTTGCCGCTGCTACTGGGCCGCTCTTATTCTGGGGGACCTTGAAAAGTAGAGGTGCGTTCGACTTGGTTTCATTGTTTGGAGAATATCGGTATGCACCAATGATTTTTTTTCAATGGCAGTCAGGGCTACAAATATAAAAGGGCTATAAAATCCATTCTGCCAATCCAGCAATCATGCTCAACTAACCTACCCAGCAACCGGTTTGCACCAAGGCAGACGTCAAGACAGTGCTTATCCTTTCCTACACAACTTGCCAAGAGAGTCGACACTTACCCAGAATTGTCAACCGTTGCTTTCAACTGCGGTACTGTTCTACACAAATTCCCATCAGGAGCATGTTACCCGCAAGTCAGAATACATCTGCCTGAAGATGCACTTTTCTTGGCAACAGAAGGGTTTTATCACTTGGCATCATCCGTTGCAGTGAGTAGCTGTTCCACAACGAGCCCTCCAGAGATAAGTCTGTCCTTCATCTGCTGTGTCTAAGCACCGAACCCAGATTACACGGCCACGCAGGATTCCCTACAGGCTGCCCGCTCCTCCGCCACATCTCCTGGACATAAATAAGTATGCTGCGGGAGAAGGGGGGGAAACAGACTTCCACTGTGCTTCGGCTTTGTGATCTTGCATGGGCCGTGGATCTTTGTAATCTCATACGTCACGACTGCAGTAAGAATAGCTTCAGTGCTGAGATGGAGTCATGAATCGGGAGAGTTGAATGTGTGGTCCAATCACCATGGCGCCTTCGGACAACCTCATTGTGTGCCGTGTCTTGATAGAATCGACTGGAATGCAACCTCACGCTGCTTTCGGAGCTCTTCTCAACTTAATAGGGCTACGAATTCAGCACTCAGCTTTTGGTGTCACTTCAGACTTTTTAGCTTCTGAGTGGCTTTTGATTTGTTTGCTCGTGTTCGTACCCCTCCTCTGACCCTAAGTCAACCGGGATAGACTCCAGCATCCTCCCGGACATAAAGAGCATCGGCAATACAGATATAGTGTAAATCGGATAGTTGGACGGCTGGAACGTGGCGCGTATTGGTCAAATGACAGTTTCAATATGACATAAAAATGAGTACTTGGTTGCATGCAATTGTTGATTACATTTCGCTCAAAGCAATGAAGTGCAGTACTTGGTTGCAACCAGCAGAGGCAGAGTGTCAACTATTCCGCATGGATGAAGAACATCCAAGCGGGCATTTGCTCTGTCTCAACTGCTCTGGTCACGTCAACGCGAATGTTGGAGCCAATGATGGAATTCCAATCATTTATTCTGGTGGAACAGATGAGGCACCACATGTTCTTGCGTGACAGAATTGTGTTTACGTAGAACTTTGGGTTCACAAATGGTCAACCGTGACGTTACGTTCGGTTGTTTTTACCGCGCATAGACGTTCAATCGTATTGCAGATGCTTTGGAATAACTCGTCAGTACCCAGTCAGTAGAAAGCAGTGTTATATTTGGGTTGATAAATTTTGCAACACACTGTGAAATATGAACGCGTGGATCCTTTTTTTTTTTTCTTTGAGGTATTTTACAGGCAAACAAATCAGTTTAACAATAAGCACGAAAGCATCACTTTAAATAATCCTCCTTCACTTCAGAAAGGCTGATTTGCATTCTTCAGGAGGTATTTTTATTTTTCAAGATGCACAGATTTTTTACTTTTTTTTTTTTTTTTGCCTTTGCATGTTGCAGCAGCGTGCTGACAATACTCTGGTGAATCCCCACCCCCCCTTAGATAACTGCCTTTAGCAGAAGATATCCTGTCGGCACCTGGCACCCAGGGGAAGGTAGGCCTCTATTCCCTGCCTCACAACACACACACACACACACAAAATAGCTCCCCTCCAAGCATGGGCGTGTGTGCTATGAGAAAATGTATCTGTACGTACATGCACTTGCGTGCTCTTGCACAACTGCGCTGCATGCCTGTGTCTTGTGTGTGTGTTGCTGCTGCTACTGCAGCGTTATTATCGTGCGCCAATGTGCTGGTGTTGTCTGTCAATCCCCTCCCCCCCCCCCCCCGCAACCCCCCTTGGTCCCAGCTCTGGCTGGTTATATTGAAGCAACAGACAGCGTGGGCGCACTCACACAAGCTTGGAGCAGCCCTGATCCCCGGCTGATAGAGACGGAGACTTGCTGAAGTTGAGAGAATAGCCTCGGGTTGTCTGCAGACCACAGGGAACATGCCCCCGAGTCACACCTGCACACACACACACACACACACACACACACGCGCAAAATAGAATAGAAGCCCAAAACTGTGATAAATCCCCTCTACTAACGCTGACATTCAGCTCCGTGGCTGTCGACCTGAATGTCTGGAAGTCTGACTCCCGCTGTCATCCGAACCATTACCCATTTAAACTCTCCATTTGTTGACGTTTGCATTCATTTAGCCACCGCCGTCGATACACGTGTCTTTTAGCATTTCTTTGTCCGGCGGCTAAGTCGCTGTTCTTTTTTGTTCATTGGTCCCATCAATCTTGTATGCTGAAAACCAATGCATCAGCAGTGTAATTTTGTAATCAGCGCAGCGAGGAATACAAATCAGATCGGCAACGGGCCTGTAATGCATGTAATCCATCAGAATGAAAGTGTTACAGACACCTGATAAACATGCATTTTTTAGCCGATTAAATGACTGAATAGCAGATTGATCACTGCGTAGGCTCACAGTTTCCTTTTTCCTTTGAGCGCGAATCGTGATGAACTGGACGTGCAGACAGACAAGCCTGCAGACTAATCAATTCAATTATATTCACAATCAATGTGAATATTAAGAGAGTATAAAAAGAACGCCAGCAGTGTTCAGAGTTATTAGAATCCAGTTATGAACAGTAAATTTCATTGAGTCTGGGAAGGTGTTTAATTGCTCGGGGGTGATTTGGTTTGTCTTAAGTCAAAGCTTTTTTTTTTTTTTTGATGATGCAATTAAATTTGTCACAAAAAAATGGTCATAAAAAAAGTAAACCAATATTGCTACACGAAGTTGGGTGTTAGCTCGGGAATTAATTTTTGGTTCATTCATTTCCAGTATATTTCCCGTGATAGCACTGTACTTGCTCGATAGTCCAAACCGTGGTAGCGCACCACTTTTAGCTCCTCCCCAAATCCCACACATATGTTGGATTCTTCCCCAGTTGCCATCAGGTGGATGGGTTGCAGCACCACTTTAGCAGAGAAAGTTGAGATCTGCCGAGTGGTTCTTTGTGCCCTGCGATATATTTCAACTTATCGTATTATTTAATATTGCCATGAATTATATGACTTCTTTTGAAATTATGCAAATAAAAGCCAGAGACTAAGAAATGCCTTATGCCTAATAGACGCTTGGTGCTCTCTGGCGAGGGCCACTAATGTGAGGAAAGATGCAAAATGGAAGACCAACGTTAAATAATTCAATTTTAAGGCATTGTTGCCACATTATTTTGCGAGACTTCTCACAGACCGTTTGGGCAAGTGTCCTGCACATGACCCAAACAATAAAGCAGCAGCATCTTCAGCGTTGGGGCTCGCGAATTAGAGACCCCGGGTACGAAAGAAAATACAGTTAATGGCTAAAAAGAATAACAGCTTTTAATGTTGCAATAAAAACACGGCTCTTACATTTGCTTTAATTTGCTCATGTTGGCTGGGAACGAAAGCTTATTAGTCTTCATAGCTGAAATGCCATGGCCTGTTTCTTCCTTTGGCTGCCGAGCACTTTGAAATGCCAGTGGGTGGGGCGACGTCGCAAGGAATCTCTTGGCTCTTGAAGTCTGCCCAAGGCGGCGAGCTTTGAAAGCATCTGCCAAAGTAATCATCGATTCATTGCTAACGATCAGCTATCCTCTCACTTCCTGTAGATGTATGACGGTCATTTTTGTACAACGGGGCCGAGAGAATATCATCACTTATTGCTCTTTCATTGCGAGCAGCAGTTATTCCGAGCTCGACACAACCGCAGGGAGTGCCAGCGGAAGATGTAGCGGCTGACATTGTTTCCCCAGTAGTCAAAGTATTGGACCTGTGCAGCTTGGCCCGGCTGTGGCTATCTCAATGAAAGATTAATGAGGCTCTTCAGGTAGATACAAAGCTAAGTGTCTTGTTTATTAATGTGCTGTGATTGAATCCATTAGTTGCCCTGTGCAAACTAATCGTCGCATAATGTGTGTTGTCATTTCGGGCGAACCGCTCATAATGTATTCCTCCCCCGTCTTTGAAAATGCTGTTATTTTCGAATAGACTGATAGAAATAATGTTGTGTCAGGAATAAGGACCCCCCCCTCGCCCCGGCCCCCTTTCTACCACCCCACCCGGCCAACTGAACTGTAAGCGTGTTTCTCATTCACATTGATTGCTGAATGGGCTGTTTGCTCTTCTCTGATATGCACGCTTGTAGGGATTCAGTGGGTGAATCAAGTCACGATGGAGCCCTACCTGTCAGATTTAATTCTTCCGACTGGAGTGCCATTTAGCTTGAAAGGGTGAGGAGTTTGCAAAAGAAATTGGGTCAAATCCCTCCTGGAATATTCGAGAGACAGCCTTTCCCATCTGTGCGACGTCTCAAAAACGCATCAGCGCAGCGGCAACTCGGAGGACAGCGATTATTGACTCGTAATAGCAGATCTAACGGTAGTACTTGCACTGAAGGATGGGGGTAGGGGGGGGGGGGGATAAAAAGAAATAGCATTGCAGAACCACAACAGCATCATTATCAAAGTGGCAGACATCCAGCTTGCCATCTTCGGGGATCAATTTCATCAAAGCGTAATGTATCTCTTTTTATTCTCCAAGTGAGAAGCAGAGTTGGTGATCTCGAGGTGTGGAGAGACTTTGAAGTGCAAAAGAGTCAGAGATGGAAGATTCGGAAGGCCGCTTTCTCTCCCTCGGTGAGACGATGACCTCCGGTGAGCAGAGCCAACCTGAACAAATTGAAAAGAAGTTTGAGCGCGGCGCGACACAGTTGGCTGTACGTCGTGGAAAGTAAACCTTGTGGAAATACCTGTCAGGATCAATTGGAACGCCAAAGGGTTGCAAATTATTTTTTAATTGCGCTCCCCTGGCCAAACTGTCTGACGTTTAGAGAACCTCCAAGGTCGGACACGTTGCTTTACCACAACCATAGCGAACGTATTGAATGAATCCAATCAAGTCGTAACCGTCGCCATGAGAATGTTAACGTTAAAAGCAATGACGAAATTAAAAGTCTCTCAAGGTGTAAAAAAAATATATACATGTTAAGAAACCAACATTTTGGTTCATATTACGAAATTTGATAAGTGACGGATCAGGTTAAAAAAAAAAAGTGTGGTATTTTCCATCAGGCTACACCATTCGTTATCCGAGCAAACACTGTTGTTCCAATATAGGATATAAAAGTGAGATTAACATTTTTTTGTAGGGTCTAATGAACACAGTTTGGGCTGTTTTTGTTTGTTTGTTTCTAGAGTTGTTTTCCTAACCCCCTCGAAATTTAGCTACACATGCATGAGTACTCCCTGAAGACGATCCGAGTTGCGCTTTTCCAGAACGGGAGAGTAGAACTAATTTGCATAATAACTTTTGTTTGTAACCCATGCCCTCTTGAAGGTACACAAATGTCAGCCGACGTGTTTTGTTTCATTGGCGAGTCATCACCTCGTCAGACTTGTATTAGTTGCATCCCGGCAACATATTCATCAGCTTATTATGCAGACAGACGCAGCAGTGGTGCGCTAAAAATAAAACTGCGTGGCTTATTCAGGTTCAAATCGACGTCTGCCAGTCGCATGGGAACGCGCCTTCACAAAGGACGGCGCAACAAATATTGCATATGGAGAGAATGTGGGAACAAAAGGCAGAGATTGTGTCACTCTGCGGCGCTTCGTGCCACCCGATGTACCGCAGGACGTTGGAACAAAAGCTGTTTGGGAGTTGGTGTGCGTAGTTGTTTTGAGGACAGTTTGCTGAACCTTGAATGAGAAGGATGGACTTGAGGGGGGGGGGGGAGCTGGGCGGAGTGGAGTGGGGCTCCGGTTATGATTGTAAACAACTCTCTTGGGGGCCACGTTCACACAAAAGAATTACTAGACTGTTAAGGAGGCCTGACAAATGTGACCTCTCCCCTTTGATTTTGCCGAAACTGGTGACGCTTCATCGTTGTTTTCATTCATCCTACAGTTGAAAGACTTAAAATGGAATGACTGAGGGAATTGGGAAAACACAGTTCTCATATTTTGTTGACCGATACGAGCGGTGCAAACTATGAGAGCGAACTTTCAATTGAAGTCTGCGATGTTAAGGCTGAGAGCAATATTGGAATAGAGCTTTTGCTGTCCCTACACCCCTCACGAATGCGCATGCAGCGGTACAAACAACGTGCGCAGTTAGCCAAGGCTGCTAGCTTAATGCTAACAAATAAGAATATTTTGCGGGAATTGTAAACTTTATGCTTATGCTGCATCTCTTGCAGTAGAACTCAGTGCTGATCATTGTGGTACATTAAAAAACAAAAAAAAACCCAAAATGATTGGTTAAAAATCCGCACTTCAGCAAGGATGTGGATGATAAACTGCGGTATATGGTGGGGTTTCCCTGGATTCACTTTTAATAAATCCCATTGAAACACTCTAGAAGGTGGACAGTTCTCCGAGCATAATTGGCGGTAATTGTAAACTGCAGTATAATTTCACTCGTAAAATAGCGTATGCGTCCCTAATTTAGTGGCCGGTGCGTGGCGCTGACAGAGCTGGCGGCAGTGCTGGAAAAACACGTTTCAACAAAAGGGCCGACAGCTCATTCTCTGCACCATATGCAGTATTTACACAGGTCTTGCTCTCATTCTATTGTTCCTGTCCTAAACACACCTGCAATTCCTTCCTTCCTGCACCAAGTTTCCCACAAATCCAATCGGACGAGCTGAAAGGGAGAATCGCAGTGATGTAATTATTTCTCCAGGTTCCCAGGATACACTGAAAAGAAAACAGAAGGGGGAAGGGGGCGTGATTCAGGACCATGGCTAAAAAGGAAAGCCAGTTTCGGTTCTTTTTAAAAGGCAACCAGGGTGTAAAGCGATTCCGGATTATCCTGATACATGATTTAATGGCACATTCTCCAATGGTTCAGCCCCCCCTCCCCCCCGAGCAGTCAGCAGGATGTGTGCTTGTCGGCTTGTCTAACCCAACAAGCGTATACGTTTTTCACTGCCGCTTTGAACAATGTATTCGTGTTAACGCGGCAGTAACAGCTTGTAGGTTTTTAAATGGTGCATAGAATATGAGTTTCGAAAAAATCTGTGTTTTTAGCGAAAGATCAAGAGTTTAAAAGCACAACGTTCCGGCCTGCGACTGGAATACGGGAAATATCATACGTGCCAAACATATGAACGCTTATTTTCTGAAAACAATATATTCTTATGATTATTTATTGAGTGAGACTGGGAAGAGACATGTTTACTTTCAAAAAATGTTATGCCAACGGAACTCCGTTTATTTTGGAATTTGTTTTTATAACTTTATGCGTCTTAACGACAGTTCTTGGAAAGCTTAAAAACGTATTAGCAGTTAAAAGCTATTTATTTATTTTTTTGGTGGGGGGCAGTTGTGCTTTAATTATGTTTCCTTTTCCTACTTCCGATAGCTTCCTGCAACTTCAACTTGAAATGATTTGTGTTTGTATTTGTCCTTGCGGCCACTGCGGAATGAAACGCTCTGTCGAGGGGATGCAGATGAGTGCTCATTACTTTTAAGTGGTATTCGGTGCTTTTTCAGAAATAACCTTCCTTGACTTTGTTTTCAAGCAAGCTGAAGTGTCTTGGGATTTATCTGTGAGTGACACACAATGGCGTTATGTCACATGATAGGCCATCAGCCGCATGTTTAATGCGGAGACAGAGTTTAGGAAGAAACAGGAAAAGGTGGAGGCTCTTGACATCATCGTGCTTCAGTTGGAGAGTGGAATTCGCTGATAGGATTCCGAATTTGATTAAAATTTGGGGAAAGCTTCGGCTGGTAATGATTAGTCCTCCAAAGGCTTCAACATGTGAGAAATCAGAGAACTTCCCAAGGTCTAGCAAGAATTAATTTGGTTGAATGTTTCGCTCCCCCTCCCTGTTTTTTACATTTTGTTTCAAAAATAAGGATATTTCTCAAGCGACATTTAAAAAAAAAAAAAAAACAGTAAGTACTTCAACAAAAGGTTTAAAATAATTTTACATAATAGAAAAATTAAATGAGACACATCAGCTATTATAACTCCAGCATTTTACAGTTTTTATGTTTCAGTATTAACAATTAATTTCTACACTTGTATGACCATTAAAAAGGAACATACGGACATTTTAATAGCTTGAAAACAAATAGTTGAGTTTTTATGGTGGGTCGCCCTCCATCTAGTGTGAAATGCAACAACCAAGTAAATCTTTTTGTAATGTGGCAATTTCTGAAAATGTAATAAGCCAGGCGTTCTGCATTCCTGCCTCTCCGTTAATTTACATGATAACCACCTCCCACACTGAGTTTCTCCATCAATGACGTGACCAAAAGCAATGTTGGAGCGAGCATCTGTCATCTTTAAGCCGCGGTTAGAGTCGCCTTGAGCTACATCGAGATTGGTTGGATGCACAGAATTAGCTTCTGATAAACATACTTGATCGCAATTGCGGTTAATTACAAACACAGAAGACAAACCAACGAATTAGCTCCTGTATGGTATGTCTCCAATTAAAACGCATACCTAAACAAACTGTCTTGTACCTAATCAAAGCGCTTGGTGCAAATGGGGCTCACAAAATCTCAAGCCGCTTGACAAAAAAAAAAAAGCATTTCGTACTGTGGATTGAAATTTACGATTCATGGTTTAAAAACGTCTTTCACTTCTGAAATGTAGACAGACTTCTTTTTTTATAGATCCAGCAGCCATCGGATAGGGATTTTTTTTTCCCTACGGCGTATCAGAGTCGTTCGGAATGTGGGTGTAAAACACATCAAACAAATGCAGGAAGTACAGAACGATATTGCGAACATGAAACAGGCTTTCCCCCTCAGATTCATGGAAAAGGCATGGACTAATTTGAATGTTCGCAAAATAAAAGGATTCCTTTTGTCTTCTGAGGGCTTTTTGTGATTTTGCCCATTAGTGCTTAGTTGACAGAGTCCTGGACTAAGCCGAAGAAGAATGTGAGTACTGTCCCCAGCCATGGCACAGTCCCAAAAGAGGAGGGAGGGGGGGGACGGCAAATGGGGTGCACAAGAGGGCACACATTCACCCCCAACTCAACATCCTCCCACCATTTTTCTCAGCAATTCTGCAAAGTGAATACTGTATGTAATCTTCTCAATGAGCTGAGGAAAAGGGTCTGCCGTATTTTTTTTTCTTTAACTTGCCCCACTCGCATCGTCCTCTCCCAGCATTGATAAATCTTTGTTCCATTCCCCGACAGCTTGCTCACTTACTACGTGTTTGACGTTCATTTGTCACAACTTCAAAACACACTGGCATGGAATAAACAGATGTTAGTCATGAAATATTTATCTGATGAATTGTAACCTGAATTCTTCACTTGTCTTGTGAGCTTAGCCAACATGTGTTATTAATGATGGATGACGATATATATATATATATATATTTTTCTGTCAGCTCCGTGTTGATTTGTAAAATAGCCCTATGAGTGCTTTTTATTTCCCATTTCGACAAAAAGCGTGGAGCCGATGATGAATGATTGGAGGCGGTTTAAAAACAGCAAGCTCAGGTCTCCTTTCGCTGGCGCTTCATCTGAAATCCATCTTTATCTGCTCTCCAATGGTGATGACCGGCCATTTAAAGATACGCGGGCTGTCTACTGAGACAGAGCCAGGAGTGTTTGAGCCTGAGCCTGGATCCTTTTCTCTCCCACTGCTTTGACACATAAATAAAAGAGAGTAATCATGCTCGGTGGCCGCCTGAGCGGCATGCTAATTTGCTTTAAAGTGCCCTTTAACCAATGCACCAAATCAAAAGGACAAACATTTGGCACCAACCAATTTGTCGAGAGCTGTCGCCGAATATCACTCGGGCAGTCCCTGGCTGATTTTGTCTTTAGGAATACAAAACCAATCATGACTCATTATGTGAGCTCAATGTGAGAAAGTAGAAAAACCTTCGGGCACCCAAATAAAAATAAATCTAGCGTGCTTTGTTGTGATTTGTTTGAAATCGGGCATATGCTTTTTTTTTTTTTCTCCTCCTATTAAGTGGTGAATAAAACAGCAGCGGTGGGAAATTCAGAGGGTGAGATTAATTGGCATGCAAGCAGAGTAGGAGCCCACAGTCTGCCAATCACAGGACTAGCCAAGCATGACAAGCATAGCCTATCTTCTACTTTTCATTAGGCCACGGATGGGGCCAGCCACAAGCTTTATTCTAAACCCGGTTGATATGGCTGTCTCACTCTCCCAAAGACCTTTACACCCTCAAAACAATACGACAGGATATATACGGGCGCAACCAAACAACGTCAACCCAAAAAAAAGGATGGCTCTTACTTGAAGCGAACAAAAGGGAGTCCGACCACGGAAATGAGGAGGACGTGCGGATTCAGGAGTGCAGACATTGATGTGGGGGAAATCGATGAATAACTGTCTGTAAATGATTAACTAGCCTTTATTCTGGGAGCACCTTGCTCAGTTTTCAAAACGTACATTTCATTTAATGGGATCTATTAACTGGGCGCAAAATGGAGTTCGACACAACTCTCCGAAGCGATGGTAACAGTAAGGCCAAGTTCGATATTTGGGGTTCTTGATATTTGCTGCATACTGACACGTTTGATTTGAAAAAAGATGTATATCTCCTGTTTGAACCCAACCGACCGTAAAACACCAACCCCAATATACAGTATAAACACTTCTCAAAAGGAGGTCGCTTCGCCAAGTCAATCAAATTCTTATAAGTTCACAATTTGAAGACTTTGCCTTTGGGATACAATCTGGTAGAATATATAAATCGTATAAGGAAATGATACTGAAAGCTATTAACAGTTGAACTTTGGCAGAGAGCTGTGCTCTACTGAGGGCAAATTTAGTTCATTTTTAAAATCCCCCAAATGAAATGCAAGCAAAACTGAGCTCTCCGCTGTCATTATGCTAAGCTAACCTGATAAGTATGATCTGCCACAAAGGAAAAAAATAATAAAAAAACGGGGGCTTACTTATTTACTTAGCTAATAGAACACATTAGTTTAGAGCAATTATTTTTGGATTATGCTGTCATAAGAGAATGCGCAACCTCAGTATGTCTACAGTCGCTTGGTTTGGAAAAAGGTGCACACAGATATGAGAGCACTGAATGACACATGCTCTTTATTTCACCGCAGGCGGCTTTCAAATATGCATTCCAGACATCTTGAGGCTGTGTAAATATACGTGACACCATTGGCAGGCAAAAGACGACATACTTAGGCTTCAACGGGGGACGGCAGCAGTTCCAAGAATGCGGTGTCTGTTTGCTCAGACCATCTCCAAATGTGATCTGAGAGATCAAATCTCAACGTCCTGATGGCGTTTACCCCTGTTAATATCGGGCGGTTTCCTGTTTCTGTTCCCCATCTATGTTCGGATAACAGCTTCTGGCGAAGCTTCAACCCCTTTTATCCAGATACCAACCGGCTGCGATTTAAAATCATCCTGAATTTCAATATCTACCGAGGACAGGTTCCACTCGGGCTCACATTTTGGTGTAAGTCCCACTTTACTGCACAGTTTGATTGGCCAGATTTTTCATCAATAATGCAATCAGTGAGCAGTTGAAATGACAATCAGCGTTGTCACTGATTCATCATTGTGGTCTTCATACAAGGATTTCACAGGGTCTCAGAAGTCGTTCACAACACGCATCCCATAAACGTGTTTCAGACCGACATATATTGGGGTTCCTATAAGTCCTTTAACATTTCTGTAAAACGAATAGCCCTCTTTGTCTCAGCGCAGGAAAGAGTTGCGTCTTCTCCTGGTGGATACGAATGATCTCAGCTCTATAGCTCTCAGCATCGGGACTCGGTTTATGGATATCGTCTCTCCACTGAGCAGACACCTCCAGTTCATCATAGGATGCTTTTTCATTGGCTCTTAATGGCCAAGAGGCACATAAAGAGAGAAGAGGGAAGGCAGGGATCTTGTCTTCCCCCACTATTCTCCTCGACCCAAGTGTCTCTTCAAAATGACTGAAGAATGCTGAGGGTTTGAATTTAAAGTCCGCGTGCCATGTTGTCTAGAAAGTCCAGATTAAAGCCATCATTATACAGCCAATGGAAAAGCTGATTCTGCCCTCTGTCCAAGAAAGAGCTTAATGCTACAATGGTTTTGTAGCCCCCCCAGCCCCACCCCTTCGCAATCTGGACATTGGCAAACGGTTCCTGAAGGCCAATTGGGAGCACAATATTTTGACAGTGGACCACTGCTTAAATGACTAAACCCTCAATTCCTGCCGGATTGTATTTTTCAGTCGAGCATGTGGGGTATGTATTCACAGCCGCTGAGTGTTAATAATGCGCCAAACAATTATGTCACAGTCTTTGGTCTCCCATGTGAGAAAGTTAGCCCTTGCTCCCCCCCCCCGCTGTGTTACAGTATGCAAATAGGAAACGTCTGAGACCGAGAGCTCATCGAGGAGGGTCAGACAACTGTTTTGCAGCAACATGAATGGCATTTGTAAGGCGTTTGAGCATGTGCGCGGGGGTAAAAATAGATGTGAATTAGTGCACTATTCCCTGGGAAATGGATTGTGAATCATGGGGGCGGTCTTTCTGTGCACGGCTAAAAACAAGGCAAGTGGGAGTGCTGAGGGGAGTGGCAGCGCTTCACGCCTGGCGCTACCCACCAGCAGGAGACCCGTTTTCAAGTTTCCATTCGCTCTGTGTGCCCCAACTTTTAACTGTTGAAATGGGGAGGGGGCACACATCTGAACCGATGGATTCATGACTTGCCCTGTACGACATTTTGGATGATTCTATTCCATGCTGGGGTGAAAGGCTCTTTTCTGTTTACAAAAGCCGTAAAGACACGGCTGGATAAAATAGACTGCAAAGTGCATGCCAGAACCTCACTTAAGTCCAACAGCATCGGTAACCTTTGACCCTGCCAAGGCTCTTCTGCATGAATGGTCAAAAATTCCCCCAGACACACTCAAAAAGAAAGCCTTTGCAGAAGAGTGGTCGCTGTAATCGCTGACACGTCAACGAACCATCCATTTTCGCTTTCTGTATTTTGGCTCCCGATACTTTGGCCGCTGGCGCTCTGAAGAAAAAAAAAAAAAAAAAACTCACAAGGCTCATTCTTGTCGTTGGCACATTTACCGCAGCTGTAACAATTTGAACGCAAGGTTGTTTGTTGTCGTCTTTGACAGGAGTTGTGGTTGAAAGAAGGTATGGAATCTTGTCTCCTGAAAATGTAGGTTACCATGACAACATGTTGTACTTGGCTCAGTTTCAGCACCGCCGACTCTTTCACATTCCAGAAAGCTGCTTGAAGGGAACCAGAGGGTTTCGGCTGACGCCGCTAAAGTTTTGAAACGACACAATGTAATTCGCGCCGGCGACGTATATCTTCACCTCGTGCATTTGTCAATGCCGGCGCTCCAAACACCTTTGTTGTGGCAATGAGAAATGAGACGGAGGAAGCGCAGTCAACCCCCGCTGGGTGACAGAAGCTGGAAACATCATCCAAATCTCCGGGGATTCAACTTGTACTCTTTGTTTCCACTTTTCTTTTCCACTGTTAAAAAGCCATAAGCGCACTTGATGAAGAAAACAGCTTGGCGCCAAGATGATGTATGAGCAACAGACAGTTAATAAAAATTGCCTAAACATGTATTATTGATTGTTTTTTTTCCCCCCCCTCTTTAGTTCTCATGAATAACCGTCTGTCATAAATTACTAGGTTCATTTACATTGCACCAAGACTGGCTTGTGGGAGATTGTAAAAATTGCGATGGGGTCAAAGCGACCTCCGCGCTCTATAAATTATGCGTCCGGCACATGTTTAATCACATGCCGGTGAACAAACCCTGGCTTGACCTTCTCATAATTAAAATGCAAAGTAACCTGTTGGCTGTCCGTCGCTGTGATTGGACGTGATGTGGCGCAAACAGCCCCAAACCTCGCTCCATGCGGCAGACAACGGCTCGCTGTTTTTTTTTATTTCAAGTTGACTCCAGCAAATCATTTATCTTGATATAGAACAAAAAAAAAAAGGAAAACAGACGTTCACGCTGACCTTTTTGTGAGATTAAAGGCCACACGCGTTTGATCATTTTAATGCATTTTCACCTGGGCGATTGACTTTCAGCAAAATTTGACCCCATGTTGTTTTATTTTGGAGCCGATTGCTGCTCTAAAAGGCTACATGCTTCCATTAGCCCCACGGTGAATTCAGAGTCACGAATCTTTTTAGTATTCAAAGTTTTGTCACACTAACTATTTTGTGACTCTTCCTCATGACCCGAAAAGTAAGTTGGCGAAACAGCACGATTAGCTTGCCGCATTGGAGTCCAATGTTGAATCCTTCACAACGTAAAAATCCGTAAAAACATTGCAAGATCAAGATTTTTACTGCATTCACCTCACATAGCGTCACACTGTTTAGCATAAAGATCAAGTCTTCAACACCTAGCGGTAACGTCTTCTTTATCTCATATATGCTCTTCACTTTTTCCATTTGATAATTAATTAGTGTGACCAAAAATTAATTAGGGACTAGTCCAAAGAATGCTGTGGTGCATTGCTAAATGAATTCCTGGAGATGGAGGTATAGAGAGAGAGGTAGAGAGAGAGAGAGAAATTAATATCCAGTGCGAGTGTTAAAGTTCGTTTGTTGCTTCGGGCTTTAATGGGAGATGATGAAGTCAAATGTAAATATCAAACCAGGAAATCCAGCGATTAACCTAACATGGTCACATTTACAACCTTGTGAAGCAAAAGTACACAATCATTTAAGAGAGTCAATTCATCTCCAGATAACGATCATTCCAATGATCTGCCGTGGTGGGTGTTTTCTTTTTCTATCCATTTCATACCACAGTCGTTTTTTTTTTTGGAGAAATCATTTCCAATGATAATAAAAATAGTATTTTACTATTAAAGTTATTTACATTTTCTTCCACTTTATTATAAAACACCCTTTAACTCGTCGTTGATTTTAAAGAAACAGCTTAAATGTTACCATAAAAAAAATACAAGGAACGTCTAAGGTTGAACACACAATTTCCCAATGAGAGCTAATGGAAATATAAATAATCTGTTCCAGGTTTAAACGTCCCTCGTCAGAAAACCTCAGCTCGCGATGAAGGCAGTGTTTTAATTTATACTCGCATTTTCATACTTGTCGGATTGGTAAATCATTCACGACAGAGTAATGAGTCGCAGACGCGCGTCACCCATCTCACTTGGTAGGTTTCCGAATCGTCACACACGTAGCAGGAAAGGAACCAATGTTTAAAAAAAGAAAGCACAATGAAACACTAATGATTTAATTGCTTTTGAAGCAAAAAAGCTGTACAATCTGGGTGTTATTCAATTTAAGAGGTTCCGGTGGACTGGCATGTCTTCATATTTTTGTTGGAAAGTCTGGCAATCGTGATGGACGATAATGTCCCTGAACTGTGAAGAATGAGTAACTCCCCCAACAGGTGATCTTCGCACATCTTTTAAGCACTCATTTTAAATCACTGTAATGACAAAAAAAAAGAATGAAAATCATCATTTGAGTTTATTTTTCATGCAAACCGAAATCGGATGCCAGCCTCGAACCATTTCAAACCCGTTATGACCCGATTACTTCATAATTCATTGCAAAGTGTACGTTCTGGTGATAATTGTGATGTGGTGTCAAGCAATCGGGAGGTCATAACTTATTGAAGCTGGAATGACAATTAGATGCGGCGCTGTCCGCAGACTCTGACTGTGATTAAATTGGATGTAAATCACCATGTAAATGAATCACCTCCCCAAAACCTTGATGCATACTGCAGACAACAACTAGCATCACTGTAAAGGTCAAGTCTTGCCATTTGGTTTTAAAGGCACGACACCTAGCTGCGATGAATTCTTCATGAGCAATTCATCCGAGAGGACGGCATGTGAATTTAGATGCAGAATAGGTTTCTTCTCCGGGGCTCTCGTCTTGCGGACAATTCTCCGTGGTGCCGCGAGCTGGCTAGGCTAAGCTAACATTTGCTGTCGACGTTCTGCTGCTACACGGACAACGAATTGAGAAACAACTCCAAATCTGGTCCATCGCGATTTCGGCTCAACCCGTTTGATCTCCCTCAAGCATTTCCAAGACTGACTGAAGACTGAATTGCCAATCGGTTTTCATGCGGTGTGCGAATGGTTATGGTTTTACTTCGCTCATGTGTCAAAATTGCGAAATGCTAGGTTATATTTTGAATATGTCGGCCATGGCATTTTAATAAACGCGGTTCAGAAGAAACCAGAATCACTTTGAAGCTCGAAGCAACCTCGAGCATGATAAATGGATGCACGTGTAAAACGCTAATTCATTTTCCATTGCCGCGACACAGATGAAGCGAACGGATCAGTTGTTGAAAGAGCGACGCGCAATCCCGTCATCTCAGCTATACTCAACGTAATTGTGAGCCGAGCACAGCGGAACGCATCACATTACGGCTGAAAATGATCAGATTGGGCGAAATGGAAAAAAAAAAAGGGTTTCATGGGGCTCTCCTCCATCTGTCCGCACAACAACATATCGTCAGGGGGCGCTTTTCATGGTGATTAATGCAAATGCTCACGAGGAACTCGCAGGAAAGGAAAGGCAGCTTTCCAAAGTGTCGCAGACCTCCGCTTCAACAAGTGCGGTATGTGTCTCCGCTCACTCGCCTCAGTGTATAATGGCAGGCGAAATTGAAAATCATAGCAGCTTTAACGCAGTTTGACATCTCGCTTGACTCTTGTAAATGAAATCCCTTCACTTCAGGTTGCGGACGGGCTGTGTGGATTTGAGGGAAAATAATAGGTGGGTCCAAAGTAGAGCTTTTGAGAGGGTGGAAACGGCAATTGCTGCCGAAGCCGGGTGCGATTCCAGAGAAATCCCGTCACTTTGGCAAAAGGCCAATGGGAGAAATTTCTATCATGGCGGTTCGTGCAGCACATTACGCCGTATCATCTCCAATCTCCAGACACCTTGCAAAATTGATGTGACAGGGTGCAGAGCTGCATCTTAATCTCGACGAGCAAGCCATGCAAATGTAAATTTCCCTGCCGCTTCTAATCCATTTTACTCTTTTCAATTACGCCATTTGTTTTTCGTAGAGTTTAACTCTTCAGATGTCTCAGGAACACAAAACGTGAGTTGCACATCAACCGATTATCAGACAGCGGTCGGTGACAGAACAATTTCATAGAATCAGTTGAAACTACAATTTTGAAATGTCATCATGTCGATTCTAGTTAAACTAACACTTAAACTCACATTTAAACTCACTTTTATTTTTTTTAATCATTGTCCAACGATTATAAAATGACCTTTGTCGCCAAGTGGGCAAAGATATATTTTGTTGGCACGCAAGCGGGCAGAGCTGTCAAATTGGCTCTGCTATTATCAAGTCACAACTCAAAAGTCGCATCTTGCGTGTCGAGCACCCACTGTTCAACACGCTAAAAGCATCATCAGCACCTAACGTCGCGGAGGCAGACGTCATCCAAATATAGACCTGCGCCCAGAGCGTGTAAACTGTGACTTCACAGACAAGTGTTAAAAAGTGGAGACAAGATGCGAGTTCAAATTTGGGCATATAAACATACTGTGTTCTAAATCCACCCCGGACAAGTAAACAATATCATCGCAAAAATGTGCTGAAAGTCAAACAGTACGTGTCAGATATTTTGAGAACCTTTTCAATGGAAACAGAAAAAAAAAAGCTGCGTGGCACGTCATTGCTTTTCTGTCAAACAGACGTCGGACTAAATAAGTGCTTTAAAATGCCCGGACTGACGTCGAGTCTACGTTAATGCGGGCTCTCCGTATTCACACATAATGATATGTCTTATGACCTAACATAGACACAACTCATGTGGAACCACAATCATCCGATACGATGAAGCGGGATGGTAATCGACGTCGCCGCGCATCTTTAGTTTTAAAAAGCAATCTGAGCTATCGAGCATGCCTGATACTAATGAGCGAGCGAAAGGCCAGAAGGCGGAAGCATCGGGCCACCGGGGAGCATGATAAGGGAATGCGGCTTCACGTCTTCTTGACCGTTTGACCCCCACTTGCGATGTATTTTCGTCCATCCTCCCGAGCACACCGTCACTGTCCGGCAAAGTGACACAAGCCAGGGACACTGAGAGAAGTGAATCTCATTACCACGGCGATGATGACTCTGTCCGAGTTTGACCCGGATTTGTGATCAAATGGACTCGTTTACCCGGAGCTTGGCAAATGCAGCGGGTGCGAACCTCATCGGTGTCCTACAGCCCCCTCACGCTTACATGCCGGTGTCATTTAAGAACACGCTCTTGTCAAATGAGATCATTGTGCTTTCATCTTAACCTTTATTGATTTAAAAATGATCCATATAACCAGATGGTTCCCTTCAGGGCTGCCTACCATTGTTTATTGATTGTCAACAGGATCCGAGCGGTGTGAAGAGCTTATTATGTTACATGACTTCCAATCATAGTCCAAGTAGCTTGTTTTTAAGGATGCTGAATTCAAGGCAAGGTATAACTCTGTCTGTCTGTCTCACGTGAACACATTTACATGTTGAAGCCGGCAAATACATATATCATAAAATAATAAACAGGAGTGCTGTTATGGAAATGAAGAAAATAAACAACAAATAATCTGAATATATACAGGACATGGATGAGCTTCTGGTCTTCACTCTGAACACACACACACACACACAGGCTGCCATATGTGCTTTTACAAGCGATCCCTCTTCGCTATATGGAACTTCATCTTAACTGCCGCTTGCTCCTGGCCCGCTGCTAACCCCAGCTAATTAGATGGCGATTAGTGGAAATGTTTCCAGGGACGACGACTTAGCCTCGTGACAAAAACGAAACAATGTCAACGTTTGGTGTAGTCAGGCATTATGCGAAGATCAATTCAGAAATGTGCGTCTTCGTCGTCGTCGCATGCATGGAAACTACAACAAAAAAAAAATCACAGGATTATGGAAATTGCGAATGGTCATAAAGATGTGCAAAACTGGCTGAAAAGAAATCGGTGTAACATGCATGCCAGGCGAGTAATTGGCAATTTCGCTTTCCAAAGTGCATTTTGAATACCCTTCATTAAAAACAAAATGTCATTGTGTATCTTCGCTGATGGTTCTAGCCATGCAGTAAACATGCACATTATTGGAGAGAATATTTTGTTTTCCTGGTGGAACTGCAGGAAAAGTCGAGGACTCAAGTGCAGGGAAGCAGGCTGTATGAATCTCCCCTCACAAAAAAGGTAAGAATTCATTTTCAAAACCTTCACCAACAACCAATCTCAATCCCAAATGAACAAAGCCCCCAAATAATAAAGACAAATAATGACAAAACATGAAACCTTGCAACGACCCCAAACCAACACAGACTGAACCAAAGCAGGGAACTAAATACTGAATGAGACAACAAGGCGCACCTGGACGACACCTGATTGGCTGGCGAGAGGAACGCCGCTAATGAGAACAGGTGTGACAAAAACCATGGGCCTGTTTGCATTTAGAAACGTCTTTATGGTCAATAATAGAAAAACAAATAACAGAATCACGTCAAGTCTAATCACACCATCATAAATAAAAGATTAAATGGTAAAGATCACAAATCGAGCGTCGCACAACACTACCAAGCTAACTAGTTAGCCGTCAACTACAGGACGTAGAGTTTACAGTTTCGGCGTTGAAGTTAACTTCATGTGACGGCAACTTTTAAGCCGTTGCTTACTTCACCCTGTGGCATGGTCGTAAAGGAAAAAATAAATAAAAAAATCAATCCTCAAATACGACCGCTTTTAACGTCAAACTGTTTCCAAAGATTTGTGTCCTCTCGCATTTGTCTGGGTTACCTCGCCCGAGCATAACAACGCACGCATAACAACAAATTGTCTTTCAGAGAATATGATTCATTGTGCACATTAGTGAACACTAATTTCATTTGTGTAATTGAATCTCAGCAGAACCAAATAATTACATCATGCCGATCGGGGAACTGCTGTCGCTCTCCCCGCTCCTTCGTATCCGTGCCGCTATCGCGGTCATTTCAACTTCTTTTAACAGGCAGGGTGTGAGGTGAATCCCCGTAAACCCGTGGCTGCGCGACTCCACCTGTTTTTGGAGGTGGAACTTGGTATTGTCATCGTGTCGGATGAATGTCGGGCCAATCTGCCAGATCTGCTCTAATCATTCCCACATGATCTCGTAGTGTTCGGCATCAACAAAGGCAATCCCTTTCGGCCGCGGCCCCCGATTTTTTGACAACAACTTGAATGTGCGCTCACTCACTGTTGCTATTCTCTGCAGGGGACTCAGTCAGTTTCATAGTTTCACAAGGTCATGCTCAGCAATATCAGCTGGCAGAGGTTTGCTGCAAGCCCACCTCAGCAAGCCGTTGTCACCTCCAAATCTTTTCGTGAAGCTCGTGATTCTTTGGACGGGTCAGGTTTAAGTCTCGGAGGATTCGTGTTGAAAAGATGCACTTTCAGCTGAGGATTCGCTTGAATGGATCAATGTGGAAAGGCACAAAGAGATTCGTTTTTTCAGACAATATGGACTCGAGTGCCCGACTGCCTATGGACAAAAATATTGCGAGATTTTATTTTTATTACGGGTGATTCTCTCGAGTGTTGGTGGCACTTTCGGGGACAACTTGAAAAGAATACTCAAGTTCTTGTCAGTGTTCTGGAAGGCCTTTCTACAAGATTTCAGAGTGTAAACTTTTTGTCTAGTCATTATTTCACGTTCCAAAAAAACAATGTCCATTCACTAAATTAAAAAGGAAATTTAATACACTTTTTTGGGGTTAATTGCATTAAAGGATTGTTTAAAAAATATTCAGCTGCCCATTGGGTTCTATTATGGTCGTGCAAAAGCCCGCGTTTCTATTTATTTTTATTTTATCCAACGTGATTATACTCGTTTGCTTGTTTGTGGATAAAATGGACCGTGAAGGGGTTTGGAAAGGGAAAGGCGGAGAGCGATGTGGGTGATTACAGTGTAGTGGCGGTGACGACTCGGTGGGCACTTACGGCATAAAAGAAAGGTTGGTGACCTCTGATTTTAGTTCTCTTCCCCCCCAATAAGACAAGTCCTAATAGACTCCATTAACAGGAAGCGCTGCAGGGAGGAAGCCCCCCCCCCCCAACCCACACACAGGCTTTCACAGTGAAATCGGCATATGTGATGACTTGCAGTCTGGCTGGCTGAATGGACCAGACTCGTAGCCTGATAAGCTCCTCTCCCCTTATTATTTCCCCTCATTTAACTTGCTCGGGGCCTTCATCACAGTCCATTTTCTCATGCGCGCCTGGCTCAGGCGCAGTTAATGCAGTCGCTCACTCTTGCTACTTGTCTTGTTATTTCACAGGTTGGATCACGTGGTATTTGTTATTTTAATTCCTCCGCACTTAACGGCGAGAGAGAGACAACGCATGCAATTTATTGTGAACGGCATTGATTGAAAACGACAAAATGATTGAGCAACGCAGGGCAAATCTTTCATTCGTGTTTCCATCGAGACCAATTTAAAAGATAAAGGGAACGTGCTCCGTAGCCATGTGGTGTATTGTGCGGGGTACCGTAGGTAGATTTGAAGTTAGCGAATCAAGCGGAGCAAGATCAAGGAGCTGCAGCATTCCCGGGCAAAAACAACATTCCTGGGCAAAATCTGTGAGCTTCTTTAAAAAAATCAATGGGGAAAAAAATGGGCTAATTACCAACTGCTTGCAAACCTCATTTAAAACGCAAAAGGGCTTTTACTGGAAATCAGAGGCGCTAATAAGTTGCCTGCCCATTCGAGGTCATGGGCATAAGCAGGGGCGCATGTTATTTCTCGTTAGTTTACAACTTAAACTCGGCTCTTTGGTTTACCCACTGCTGTTTTGTATCATTATCTGCGTTAAAGAAAGTCATCATCAAACAAACGTATGAAAGTGGCTCTATAATTAAATGCCATGGGCTGTAAGAACTACAGATAAATTATTTATACTGCTTTGATGAGCACTAGCTTGCTGTAAGGAATGGGGAGCTCATGGAATTTTCAACTATTCAGCAGTGTTTTGCAGCAAACTTTCAGGGGGGCGGAGTGGGGGGGGGCATTTGGGTGGGGGGAGTGGGGCAGTGCATTGGGCGTCCATGTTTGGCAAGCTGCGATTTTCCGACTGTTATTTACAAGTCAGGAAAAGGTGAGGCCCTTGTGCAACTTTAAAAAAAATGTAGGAAGGATGTTGCACAATGGAGCACCTGGTCAACATCATGTTTCTAAATGCATTAGGAAGGTGACACACACACACGCGCACACACACACACACACACACACGCACACACACACCGGGCGTTCATCTAATTTTTGTCTGCGTGACCGCAGGGCAAGAAGCGCTGGCGATAAATGTCGGCCAACTGAGGAGACTCAACAAATAAGACGAGGGAAGCAAGGTCAGATAAGAATTTCTTATTATTCCAATAAAAAATACATTCATACAGAAATATAACAATTTTGCAAAACAATTCCAAATAAAAATTTCATAAAGCATAAACATAACAATTTTACAAAAGTTTTTTTTTTTTCCTTTTATACAAAGAGTCAATTGAGAACAAAGCTGTGTGTGTGTGTGTGTGTGTCTGTGTGCGTGCGTGTGTGTGTGAGACAGAAGAGCTGGAATAGTGGCATGAAAGAGATGACGTCGAGTGAAAGCGATGTCAGCAAACAGAGCTGTTTCAAGGCTCAATTACGATTTGAACGGTATCGGCTGCCAGCTATCTTCCAATCCATGCTAGTTTCCAAGTTTGTACACGTCCTCATGCACCTCCGCCCAGCCGAAATCTTTATATTGCGGCACAACATCGGATTCCTTTTGGCAAGGTGGCGGCGAATCGTTTCATCCTGCATGAATTGCGGCCTCCGCCTTTGGGCAAATATCCATTGCAACTCAAGATGCAGAGCCCCCCTCCCCCCCTGCGGGCCGTTAGTGTTTTGCCTCTCTTTGCTTCTGACAAGCAGCCGTCAACGGTTGATCTGGAGTCCCCTGCCCCTGCATTTTTTGGGGGCCAGATCGTGCTTTTGGTTTTCATAATACTGTTGCCGCCTTGCTAAAACAACGCTGCCCAGACTGGTCAATATCCAACCTCCGCACTCAGCAGTCTGTGACAGATTCCATGCCAACAAAGCCTTTAGCAATTCATTACTGTGAGGCACTACAAGGCGAGGCCTGTCCAACTGCAGCCTGTTAATTACAATAAATCTTTAGCTGTTTCTTCAGTCCCACTTGCAGGCATAAAAGGGACAAGGGGGAGCGAGGGGGGGGGGGGGGGGGGGGCTTACCTATAGAAAGAACTTAAAAATGATGGGGCTCTTTTTGTACCTTTTGAGCTGTGTTTGATGGACATCAGTACATACTACACAGTAGTTGACATCGTTCATAACGAAAAAAATAAGTGCTTTTAAACATACAGCATTTGAACTATTTACAGAATTGTCGCTAAGTCGGGTGCTCGGACTCCAAAACAAAACAAGTACTTGAATGACCACACTTAAGAAACGAGAGATCGCCGTCACTAAACACAAAGAGAAGACCTTTGTAATTGAGCCTTGATCAAGCTTGTCCAATCACCCATAGAACAAACGCGACCTCCCGAGCGGAGCGCACCACCACTGCCTCGGGGGCCGTCACTTGCATAAGGCACCATTCAGGTCAACAGTGCATTATTAGATAGAAACAAAGTACAAAAAAAGTCCAAAAAATCGTCACCCCAAGGCAGAAGATGAATGAGAAGAAACGAGCAAGCAGTGGTGAAATGAACACAGGAATGAGGATTTGGTTAAAGAAAAAAAAAAAGAGGGAATCATCAAGGCGTTATGTACAATATTGTAACAATTTTTTTCCAACCGTTTGCATTTTAGCTGCTCTTTAATTGAAACTATTTGCAGTCCTGATTATAGTGGAAACGGGAAATGATCAAACCCTAGAACCATGCAACACCTGTCTATGATACTGACGTTATAGTTATGTTATACCTCTAAGCACACAGCTCATACAATTGGACTACAAAAGGAAGCTTTGTAGCTCGTAAAAAAATAAGAAATCAGGCTACATAACACATTGCACATTTAGTAGCTGCACCAAAAAACACCAAAACAAAAACAAACAAACAAACAAAAAAAAACTCATCTCATACAGCGACCACGGGGGTGAGTTTCGGTCCTGGACCGGAAAGGTGACATGTTTTTCCTCTGGTAGAAAAACCTTCTCTCCCCCCCCCCCCCCAAGGTCTAGGTGCCAGACAGACTGCCACTGGGGAAACCTAAGTGGAATGTTTCCCCAAGAAAGCCCACTCAGTCCACAGCAACGTTGGTGCCAGCCCCCCTCGGCCCATCCAACGAGCCATCCATCTTGGCTTCTTCCCTTCCCAGAAGCCTCCTTTTCTTCCCGGAAGGGGGGCAGGCAGCCCGTGCCAGTCATTCACAGTACATTCGTGCTCACCTCCAGACAGTTTTTGCAAAGTACCAGTGTATCAGCTGTCCGATGGGGAGATGTCTCCAAAACATCATGCACCATACAAACAAAATCATTCATTCTTTTCTTGTCTTTTTTTTTTGTGTTTGTTTTCTTTTTTTTTTTTTCTTCTTCCTGACCACTTGAATCAAAAATTGCTCTCAGCATTTTTCTCCCTTAACATTGATGATTTTGTCCGCTTGTTGCAACCTTCAGGGCGCCCCTCCTCTGAAGAGAGGACCCGGAGGCACTGGGTTTCAGTATGGTGCAAAACAGCATGCTTTGGCTGGAACACACTCCCACCATTCTGCTCTCTGGCATAAGTTCAACCAAGAGACTGGTAGGGAGACTGATTTTTTTTTTCTTCCCCCCCCCCCCCCTCGCCCCATTAAAAAAAGAAAACACAAAAACAAAAAAATTGTTGCCCTCCGCTGTGTTGCTTGGTTTGGTGCTCACCCCGGCTTCAAATGTGCCTCTTCATGTGAAGAGCCAGATGGTCAGACCTGGAGAAACATCTGGGGAACGGGAAGGAGGGGAGGAAAAGAAAAAAAGTCAATCGTGGAGCAGAAGCTGGAAGTTGAGGCATGTGTTTTCAAGGACGACTCAATGGGAGATTTTTTGCAGACGGTGCATAACTTTTTATTTTTTATTGGAAATATCCCCTGCTTGGCAGTCGGAATTTGCCTCAGAAAGTGTTTTTCCCCCAAATCAAACAATTCCCTTTCTGACAGAATCCGAATCTGCACTGGTTATTTGCCGTCGTCGTCGTTTTCTGTTAATTCCCTTCTTCTGTTAAGTTCCACGTTTTGAGCATGCTTTGCCAATAAAGATCACTTTGAAGTCATGTTGTTTTGGCCAGTCAACATAATGCGACATTGTTTCCGGGTGACCGATCTTTTAAGGCATTTGGTGTGGGGAGAAAAACAAAAAACATAACTTCTCTACAATCACCCGCTCATTGTGTGAAACCATCTCCCCTTGGTTCACTTTGCAGATCTTACTCAGAACAAACGTTTCCATATAAAGTTCCAATCGACTCGTGAACACGTTTGGCTGACCAGTGTGAAACGCTGCCAGGCTATTGGCCGATAAAATAAGGCAAACTTACCTGTCACAGTGACTGCATTTGAATGGCTTTGCCCCGGTGTGCTTCCTGAAGTGTCTGGTCAACTCGTCGCTCCGTGCAAAACGCCACTCGCAGCCCTCCCATGAACACCTGTACGGCTTCTCACCTAAAAACAAGCAGAGATAAACCCCTTTGAAGCCATACGGATATTCCGGGGTCTTGAACTCTGTTCTTATTTGCATCAAAATCAATCCTCCCTCGGGCCTGATGAGTCAGTCATGCAGAGTCACCCAAGACAGATTCCACTGAACCCGTTGGATGACCTGCGTGTTTTGTTTTACCCTTATAATGCAACAGTAGGCATGCTGGGAATGCTGCAGGTGATGTCGGGCAGAATGTGCGAGCGCTGGATAGACAAAACCAGAAAAACCCATCCATGCAATTTCACGCCTCTAATCTAAAAAAACCCAATTTTTAATCAAAAAGTGACCACTCAAAGCATATCAAACGCGGCCACCCGAGCCCATTCTGCCTTTCACGTGGCGAAACTGTATCTGTTTTGAAGTCCTTTTTATCTCCCGTGTGCAACCCCTCCCCCTTACTCCCGTTTGCGGCTCTCTCACTGGGCCAGTCAGTCACATTCCACATAGATTAGGTCACAGTTTAGGTATCCAGCCATGCAAGGCTAATGTTGTTGTGCACCAGCTGAGGACATCATGCAACGTGGGCCTTTAATTGTGTTACACGTCAGATGTACGATACCATTGGGGGGTGAGGGGGGGGGGGGTGTTCTGCATTAGAACCATCTTCACTCAATTAAGGCTTCTGACGTCTGAAAATGCTTCGATTTAGCAAGGCAAGTGCACTACTCACCTGTATGAGTGCGCTGGTGTGCTTTTAGGTGGGAGCTCTTTGTGTAAACCTTGCGACATCCGTTGAACTGACACCGGTGTATTCTCCTCCTGCCGTCCGGAGAAACATCCCCGCAGTTGAGTCCCGTCTTTTCCGAACCCTTTGCCACGCCGCCGCTCCTGATTTTGGCCGGCAAGTGCAAGTCGCCGTGCATGCCGACCCAGCCGCTCACCACACCGCCGGGCTCGGAGATGGCCTCCGGCGATGATGGCGGAGTGCTGATCACGGATGGGCTAAAAGGTCCAGAGCCTACCAAGGCAGAGCCGAGTGGGTTGGAGCTAAAGCTGTGCGTGGGCGAGAGCTCCTCGGAACTGTCTGACGCTTCGCTGCTGGCATCCGAATTCACACTGTTGGTGTCAAAAATTGGGCTATCGTGATTGTCCTCCTCCGGGGTTGCAAGGGGCAGCTTGGGGTCGGACTCGGCTTTGGCCTTATCCCCGCAGGCCAAGATCAACTTGCTCCAGAGATCCTCCTGGCCATCAAACTTCAGATCAGGAGTGGAGACGTACGGCTCGCTCTGAAGGTAGCGCTCCAGTTCCAAACATGTCTGAAGCAATGACAACAAACCAGACGGTAGAGTGAGAAAACATGAATTTTAACACAACTCCTGCCGAGTGCAGGCTCATTCACACTGGATTCTACAGGGGGTGGGGGGGGGGGGGGGATCCTTTTCAATGATGTATGTGCTTACAAGCCCAAACACTGGATGCGGTGGAATATTTGCCTACAGCAGCAAGTGATCACTGGCAAACTGGCATATGGAGTTAGAATCCAGGTATTCGAAATGCCTTTATGTATGATGTCATCAGGTTCTACAAACTAGAGTTGAATTCATCCATATTTCAAAGTGTCAACCTGTTTTCGGGTTGGGTATCGGTTCCTCTTAGTATTTTGCAGGTACGTGTTGTTGCTGTGATTGTATTTTACATGCATTTCTAATTTTTTTTGCAGCAGACAGCAGTAGCTTAACCTGTGACTGGCTTGGATACCATTTCCTTTGAATCACCATCTTCCTTACTCGGGAACATATACTGCAGCTCTCAACATTGTCATTTCAGCAACCCAATGACTCAGTGAACAAATTTAGATACCTTTTAAGGAAACTACTCAACCCCCTAACCCCCCCCCCTCTCCCTCCCGCCCCAGCATGAGCTATTCAGCTGCTTTTCCTCATGCGTACCTCTGACATGCAATCACATCCTTCCTCACAGTGTCAGCTACACTACACAAGCTCTCCAATTTACTCCAGCGGCCATTAAAGTTGAAAGGCAGGGCCATTCATTAGATGCTGCTCAGAGACAACCACGCTGACTACGTTCATGTTGAATAAATATATCCTCCGCGAAGAAATGCCTTTCTCGCTCTTGTGCAGCCTTAACAGTGTTTTTCCCAGCTGGCTTCCATGCATGCCAGTAGGGAATTGAAATTTGATCTGCTCTCATCTTGTGCTGCCGATTCCGGTTTAAAGATGACAAACACACAGTAACCATGACATCTGGCACACTTGTACACATCTCGTGCAGTTTTGATTGCGACTGTCAGAAATGTCTCCGCGGTGCGATCATGTGGTTGTAGTTTATCGAACTGCACTGCATCAGAATGGCAATAATTGTTTGCCTTATTCGGCCCAAAGAGAGGAGCAACATATCGGAATACCGCAGCGCACACCAAATGCAACTTCAACCGTGTAAATAAACATTTCATGCTGACAGCGTCAATCACAACGCGTTGCCTGGGAGCCATTAAATGTACACGAGTGTATCTATTCAAATGTTGGATTTGTTTGTGACATTCTTGAAATGATAGAAAGCCAGGCAAAGCACCTTTAAATGAGTCGCTAAAATGGTCCGCGGTTTTTCGACAGAACCAGTATGAAATGCTGAATGGAGTACGGTGGAGTCGCGGCCACGCACGCAGGAGCGCAGCGCGAGCTACACACGCACGCGGGTGTTTTGGACTTCCAGCTGTCAGACGTGACACAGTGATCCACTTCGCCCAGAGCTCCACATTCAAGCCATCTAAGCACAAGCAATTGACCGGGCTAAACCTTAAGCATGCACATGCGAGTGCACGTATGTTATTTCGTGACTAAGCTGACGATAGAGTGGATTGACATATTCACCTGCTGCCAGTACTCCTCCAGTGACGGTAAGGCGGAGAAATAGCCCGTGTCGTGAACTATTTGAAGTTCTTGAAAGATGCTGCACATGGGTAGAACATCCATTTTCCCGAGCTTCTGTCAAAGTAAGCCTATTTGATTCGCGCGTTAAATGTGTAATGAGGAAGAAAAACAAGCCAAGAGGAAAAGGAGCGAAGAGTGTCCCCTGCTGTAACTCGCATGCGACGCAAACCAAGCAGCGCTTGTTTTCAAGCAGCCTCCTTCCGTTCCCCTCCTTCTTCTCTCGCTCGGCGTTTAAGGTATTTGCAAACACTGCACCGGACTAGATGGAGAGCAACTGGCTCTGCAAACTTCCCTCTTCAAACCTCCAAGCCCGCCCCCCCCCCCCCCCCTCCTTCCTCACGGCTTGATGACGCTGGCTGCGGTTCAGCCAATCGGCAGCGAGCAGCCTCCTGCATGCCAAATGATATCACAACCGACCAATGGCAATGAAGCTCCGCACTCATTTGGCTAACTATCCGCTCTGATTGGTGCGTTTGACTCCAAACGTCTCGTCGTTGATTGGCCAGTTATTTTTAGCCAGTATATAAGCGTCCAACGCGTACGGCCACTCGCCCCAGTCTGTGCGTTGCTAGCTTTATGTTTGACCACAGGCAGCGCATGTGAGCCGAAACTGCTTGAGTTTTTGAAAACATATCCTCTCGCTGTTTCTGTGCTCTCAAGTAGCACTGTGACAGCAGCGTTTAAACACTATGAGCTCACCAAAAGTGCGGTGAGGAGTGTGTGTGTTGACATCGGTCTCGGAAAAAAAAGTTTCAGCATATTCTTGGGACACTGGTTGCTGGAACTGTCTAGTGATTACATAAGCACGTATGTTTTATGAGTTTAAAGGGAAATTAGATTTAGTTTGACTTGCAATGTAATATTCAATCCGGCATGTTTCCATGCAAGAGTTATATTTTGTTATACGTAGTTTATTTTAGTAGCTTCAAACTTTTTTTTAATTGCTTTTATTAACAATTATTCAAATTTCATGGGTTTTTTTTTTTGCAGTGAATGATGCAAGGACCTAAACTGGTGGACATGCTTGAAGGGATAAACAGTATATACAGAAGTTACAATTTATTTGTGACACAAATTAGGATGTCTTCTCATAGGCATGTCTATTCTAGATACAGTGTATCAATTCCAAACACATTTTGCATGAAGGATGGAATAGTATAATTTTCCCTAACATTTCAATCTCAGGGAGTCTACAGTATAGTGTCACAACGGTGAGGCCATGCACTTCTCAGCATGCTTTGCAGCGCTCCTTGTAAATATTTGAAAATGGTTGTTGCACTATGATTGCTTTGTTGTGAGTGTACTTGTGATGACAGATAGACAAAGGGACAAAGGTACATATCGGATGAAAGGAAAGGATGAACTAACTTGATAAACTTGAATGCTGGTTCAATTGAGGATTCGGTGTGTGTAGTGACTGGGCCTGAGTTACAGCCGATGGTAGCTCTTGAATGAATGTGCCTCCTGTTAACGCTCAGGGGAATAGAGACTAAAGAGCATCAGCGACTGTGTCATCATTTAACTCCATACGAGGGTGTTACAAGAGACAATATGTTGCCATATTTTGCTGTTTGTGGCACAGGATAAACAGCCAATAACCAAAATGGAAAATGAGAACTCGCAAGCACCTGCAGTCGGCCAAAACTCACAGCCACAAGCTCACATGCAGAAATACCTGCCGGCTTCACATGCAACATTACAGTTGTTTTTGTGACTTACGACTTGTACTAACATACAGTAATGACAGTTTATAGAACCAATTTATTTGTTAAGATAGTCTTCTATTTTGTTGTTTTAGCGATACAATACAGTGATATTTCTCTTCCTTGAAACACAGAACAAAATGTGGTTTTGAGGGAGTGAGAACAGATTAATAGCATTTGAACTTATTTCATTGGAAAACATTGATGTGGCATACAAACTGAGTTACAAGCTTAATCCTGGAATGAACAAAATTCATAAATTAAGTATTGTTATTGGCTGTGCTTTTTGTCCATTATTTCATCACTTACTTTGGTCCCTTATTTTGTCACAGGCTTGGGTGTGGCCTGGTTTCTTTGTTTATTTAAGATGTGGTTCCTCTGTCACTCAAGACAGAACATCTAGGAACCTCCCATGTATCCGTGCCCTCTTCCATTGTATAATTCAGCCAAGTTCTTTGTCATTCGCTTGTGCCGTTCATTACCTATTGGATGATTTTGGTTTGTGCTTTTGTATAAAAAAACCTTTACTTCGCTATACTGGAGGCGTTCATGTGCTTTTCGCGCTCTCTCGGTCATTTCCCCCTCAGTAAGTTCAATTGAACCTCGGTGCAAACGGAGCCAACTGATTCCAAAACAACCTCTGGTACGGCTGAGTAATTGTGAGAAAGCAGTCTGTGCACAATCTCATGGTCGGTTGATTTCCCAAATTTATCTTCGGTTTAGCACACTAATAGTGTCGTCGTACTGTTCATGCTGAAGCGATCTTCTTCTCACGATGTGAAGGAGGATCATTTTTCTAAAGTTGTGTTGAACACTTTCTAGTGTCCCGTGGCCTGGCAGGCTGTCCATTTATTATTGTTTAATATTGACAAATGTGTTTGTTCACCGTTTCAAACACTTGGACATACAGCAAACTCGTTTTCCTCTTCTGTCCACAAAAGCAAAGAGAGCACTCTCACGTGTTTGTGTGTGTGGACTTTTTTTTTTATAAATCCCCTCACCTGATTCAGACCAAATAAAGCCCACGTTTGTTGTGGGTTCATGACACCGAAAAATATCTCATAAAAAATTCAGGCAGCCTTGACTACATTAATAATTATGCTACTGTATAAAGTTGCATTAGGGGAAAGTGTTGGGTGAGTTGAGGACACTTACTGATAGTGACTGCAAAGCCAGCGTGTGTCAGCGTTCCTTTAAAAATTCCATCTCTTATAAACCTGCCCGAGATTAGTTTTGGATGAGGATGAGCCTAGAAAATCTCCTAACCTTGCAATTTAGGTTAGAAGTCTTGCTTCCGTCTTCTGTGACTGGAAGTAACCCGAAAGTATTTTACCCCTTCACATACTGCGCTTGACACAGAGTGCATATTTTTGCTCTCGTGAGCTCTCAAACATCTTGATGTTCAATGGGGACGCTCGCCGCCAATGATGCATCCGCTTGTAACATTCCGTGACATAGTTGGTAGTGGCTCAACGTCACTCGAGACGTCGTCTTATCATTTCCTCTGCCACTGTGCCAGGCCGCGCTTCCTGCACATATTGCACAAGTCCAGAGAGTGAAGTTCGGCCGCAAGCTGGCACGCCATCTCCTGATGAGATAAACAACATTTGTAACACAAGAACCGCATTGTATTCCAAGTGGCAGTATTTTCTGTAGACAACTGAGCATCCTTTGTGCTGCTCTCAGCTGTGAGGCCGTATTTGTCACCTACGGCATCTGATTTAGTCATATGGTGGCGGGATGCCTGGAGCTGGACCGAGTAGCCCCGCGAAGGAATTCCACTTTGCTTTTATGTTTCAAAAGAGGCTGTTCATTGTGTCCTTGTAGACCTCAATGGAAAGTCTGATTTAAAAAGTGTCCATTTAGCGGCGCTACTAAAACTCCTTTTGTCACAGCACATGAAATGGAGAAGAATGCAAGGCTGCTCATTGCGCAATAATGGCCCGTCATTACTCATGCATTTTCCAAGTTGCCAGGGCTTCCACTGTACGTATTTGATGAATAACATAGTCCACGTTTAGGTCCCGCTAGAGCATTAGTGGGCTGCTCTACGGTAATCACTTCCTTCAGAAGGCGTCTTAGATGAAGCATTTAGAGAATGCGCGGGGTCCTTGCATGGCAGTTTTATCTCGGAAGGCCAGGTCTGCAGCTTTATCATCGTTATGTAATTCCAGGCCCGCAAGTAGCCGCAAGGAAAGAGCAATTACGGGGTGACCCATTTAATGCATCACTGTCAACCCAATCAGTGACTTGTTCCATGGAGCTTTTTTTTTTTGGGAGGGGGTGAGGGCCGGGGGGTTCAGCGAATTGAGACCCCTTTAATCTTTTAATGGTCACCATGAAGGACCTGAGCAAGAAGTCAATGATCCAATGTTATACTAGTTCTTTGGCCAAACAATCTTATTTCTCACATTTGTCTTGTAGCGAATTGTCAGTGGTGCTGGAATCTAAATTAATTGTAGTGACGCAGACGATGTATAGAATATGATGACAAGGGACATTTGACTTCAGAATAAAAGGCTCGTGCCCATGTGTTTATATTTAATGACCTGTTACTCTGAGTTCAAATCATCGGGTCACTGCCATTCATCTACTGTACCCATAAAAGTTAATGTGCAGAAGTTACTTTTGTATTAGTCACCACTTATCAACAGCTTCCACGGAAAAGCACTGATGAAATCACATTGAAGTCAATGCTCAATGAAAAAGTGTATAAACCCATGAAAAAAAATAAAATGACATCATCGGGTCAACTAAAGAACCACGTCAATGCCTTTTAAATGAGGACTTCAGAAAACTATTCTTGCTAAATACATAACCAAAAACAAAACACAAGGGAATATAATCCATTTTTTCATAACATATTATTGAAATGTAACAGTAGGATACACACCGTATGTTAGGTCATAATGACACAAAAGATACAGAGTCTTGTAATGTAGTTAAGTCATGATCAAGTATTTCAGTGAGTGCCCTTTAAAGGGTTAAAGAGCAAGATTCAGTCGAAAATGAGCTGACGTGTTCATTTAGTATATTTGTTTATAAGTGTCATGTAAAGGCTCCAGCGACAAATTTACCGGCAGACAATGTTTATACCGGCATGACGGATTCCGAAATAAACCGTTGCTCATTATTTCCCCGCCAACTATCAGCAGGCCAGTTAGTAATGAGGTACATCACTATTGATAAAGATGCATTGCCCTCTGTGGGGGCCAGTGAAATTTGTCCAGGCTTAAATAAAATGAAAATAAAAATAATTGATTGTAAATCAATGCACGTATATCATTCACTCTTTCTTTTTTTTAACGCAGAAATGGATGGAGAGCGAGAGAGGAGGGGATTGGGGTGGGGGAGGGGGGAGAAAAAAGAGCTCCTGGAAAATCAATATTCATTCAAATCATAAATCAGAATTGAGTCAGCGCTTGCGGGGAGGGGAGATAATCATTGGCCTGGTTTTGGATTACATTACTTGGCAAGGCTGAGGCTTGTCCAGCCTGCAAATACGTCCCTGCACATCATATGCACACACTTAGGACAGACACACAAATAAGATCCTCTCGTTGAAATGCAATGATGCTTTCGTGCGACGTTGGCCTCACGTCTCGCTGTCAGCCCACGTCTGGGGACAGATCAACATGTGTATACTATGGGCCGCATGGTGTCACTTCCATCAGTCAACGACCTGTCTCTTGACCTTGAAGATGAAGAGTGGTGCCCTCCCCATAAGTGTGTGTGTGTGTGTCTTAGCTGCTAAACAGACATGCATCAGACACAGCAATCAGTCTGGGGGCCCTTATGATGTTTGGTGATGGTGCTTCACGAATTGGTCTGTGTGCTCGCATTGAGAGCACAGCGATACATCAGTTTGCTCTTACTTGGGGGGGGGGGGGGTGATCAATATCATCCAACACCAGTATGATAAAGGATTTGGGATTCTAGCTGCACTCAAACACAGCAGTCTTTGATTTGGATGATCAATTACAAAATCTTATGAAATAAGGAAATCCTGTGTTATTAAATCACCTATGAATGTATAAACGTTATCCTAAATTAAGATCTGAAGGCTCACTAATGTTTATTTCGCGTCAACCTCCTGTAGGTAACTAAGAATGCTTCTACATTTGAGCTCCAGACAATTACGGAAATACATGATGATATTGTACATTTTATTTCCCCAAATGGGACCAATTACACTGATATTAATTTGAATAATCGCCATCATAAAATCACGTGGGCCTACGGTCTCAGTATGTGGGGTCCATTTTGACCTAACTTTACAGTGACCAAATATGGTTCCCTTCTCGCTGAAGGGATTCTTCCACTGGCAAAAAGTTTCCATTGTATATCATACTGTAGTTTGTATGTGATGTTGAACCACGGTGGTTGGGCATAGCGATGTTATGCATGCATGTTCATCCTTGTGCAGCATGTTAGTACACAAACATCACATTATTAGCGCAATGGAATGCGAGCATCTGTGCAGGTATTTAGCCATAAATCTAAGCAACACTTAGCATGTACTCATTACTATCTCCCAGCGTGACTTTTGTACGCACATTTTTTGAGGCATCCAAAATACTGGAAAGATAACGTTTGTGTATGTATTTATTTTTGGTCAGAGTTGTGAATAGGAATGTTCATGCAATTTTAATTAACTTTCAGAGTGATTATGCGCTTAAATCTTTTGAGAACATTTTAAAAATGTAAACCTCATTAGTACTGCTGCCAAATAGTGTAAGGACCCATCCATTACATTTTCCACAGGCCAAAATGGCTGGTAGCCACCAGTTGGGAAGCATAAATAGTCTGCCTGAACTAGTCAGCAAAAAGAATGCATTTCATTAAAACCAGGGGTCACTTTGGATGGATGGATAGAACTGCAGTCAAATGTGAGTTACCATGTATAATATAATATTGTTTCAATATAACGTATAACATTTCTCACCCTGAACCATGCAGGCTTTGTCATCCAGCCTTGAGGTTATCATGCAAGTGAATGGAAACAGTGTCCGCCTCCTATCAATGGTTGCCTTGAGCGCTTCCTATGTTAAAATTAAACCAATGAACAAATATTCCCTTGCTGCGCTCAACACACGCGCGCTCCCTCAAAACTGCAGTCGGCAAACACAAAAAGCGTCACGTGCACCTAGAGGACTTTTAAGTTTGTTTGAGCATTGCAGTCACGTACAAAGAGATTTCGGCGGCAGATCGTCAAGGTGCTGGAAAATCAGTGGGACAGTTCAATAGTCATTGTTTCGCACAGGGCGGTGCATTCAGAGGGTACATGTTGTTTTTCCTTCCATTAATGCCAACGACTAAGGACTACTATATTATACTTGGTGAAGGAATGCTGGGTATTTTATTCTTTTCTGCCAATCTCTGTGGGAACCAGGACTCTCGGGGGCGGGATTTATCGAGGCCATGGTATAAACAGAGACCCAAGCCGCTGATTAGCAAACTTGGGTGTAGACAATGTTCACATTCCGGGGGAGGAAAGGGAGTGGGCAGGTCTGGTTGGGGGTTATGATCAGGTTACCATGACCATAAATTTAACGTGCTCTGGTCTGATAAAGTATCACCTATGACCAATCTGAAGACGGCCCACTCATGCATTCTTGGGATACGAGGAGCACGTGGCCCTGATTCATAGTTTAAATGCTGCGTTGCAGGAAACATATTGTACATACTGTAGTCATAGTTTATCACTCATGCCACAGCCAGGTGATTGTTGTCTCACCTGGCCTGGATTGTGTCTGGAATTTGATGGTTACTTAATCCAGATTTCAGTTAACAAGGAACTAGTTTCACATGATTCACTGGCTGGCACTCTTCAAATGGAAACCAAGCCCTCTTTTGTTTTGTTGTCATTTTGGCAACAATTTTAATTGTATTCCCCTTTTATCCGTGGATGTCTCAATCTTAGGCATTGAGAGGAAGGCCTTTTGCCCACAGTAGGTTTGTCTTCACACAACAGTGAACAATGTGAGTCGACCACTTGCTTATCATGCTTGCCCAAACGCAAATCTATCATTTATTGCCACAGATCTGTGTCACGGACTCAGCTAGCCGACCCTTTGCTGGACTGATGATTGGTGTGATGAGAATTACAATGGCATTTTACGAGAGGATGAGTGAATTTATTGTCTCTGAGGCAGACAGAATGGGACTTTTTCCACTTGGTTAAGTTTGTAATGAATGGCCATCTGTTTTGAAGTGAATCTTGAAGCAGTGAAAGCACTCTGAGTAAGACTTTGGACATCAGATTAGGATTCCAATTTCTCGCAGGAATACAAATAATCCAAGCGTGGGTTTGTGGCCTTATAAAAAAATTTACGTGGGTAAATATTCTCAAGTGTCGTTAACCAGAATTGTGTTATTGTCAGGAAAGCTGATGAGCCACCGCTAATGCCTCGTGTGAACTTTAGGAAGCTGCGGTGTATAGGAAACACATCAGCTCTCCTGCACCTTTCGCCAAGGTCGTGACTTTTAAAGGTTGACTCCAAACACAGGCTTTGTTGACTCAGCGGTGGTCTGTACATTAGGACACTCTTAGTGGGCAACCTAACAGCCTGCTGTTGCCAAAGTAACAAATCCTATTTGGTATGACCTCACCGGCCACTGAAGGTAGTTGGACTTTGAACAGTTATGTCATTTATTTGATCTGTGTGTCACTGGCACTTCCTGTGGTAAGCTCCTCCCATCTGCAGCCTCCCTCCTGCCTTTTCCCTGTCGTTCACCTGCCTTCTCTTTCTGTCAAAAGGAAACCCGACACCAAAATCCCCTTGTTTTGCTTCATAACCCTTTATGGGCTTCCATTGTGAGTTTTCTCTAATGTATTTGTTACGATGTTAGCCCTTTTCACTTCATGCATGCAAGTCCATTCTTCCAAGCTTAAATCGTGAATATCATCAGTAAGCACTTTGATTTAGAGTGATCTATACAAGAAGGTTTTATGTAAACAATTACTTGTGGCACAAACCCCCATCCCCTGAAAAAAACCCCCCAACAACAGGAATTACAATGCTAATTTATGTTCAAAATAAAATGTTAAACGGTGAAAGTTGCAATGACGCCACTGTCCTTTTACTTACTTCCTCCCGGCTATTTTAAACACATTAAACAAATATCCATCAAGTTCCCCATAAAAAAAAACAACATGTGGTCTAGTTTGTACATGATTATCACGGTGGTTGCAGGAAATCAGGTGATAATCATCCATGATAGAGAACGCCCTTCTCTCCTATCCCCCAGCAGATACCTTTGCCCTGCTGAGAATGACTCATTCGTATCTCATGACCGCTTTCCAATGAAACACGTTGTTCCTAGCGGCACTTTACTGGCAACAGGATGAGTGGGGAATTATACCACCACAGCACCTCCAGGGAAAAATAAACAAATGTGCAGCAAAATCACCAACTGTGTTCACTGATGACTCCTACGTATCCATCCAGATAATAAATTGAGCAAATTGTTTCATTATAAAATAATAATGAGCAATTACCGAGTTTACCATATCTGTTCTTTCCTACAGTTCTTGACTTCCGCCACACAGAGCATCATAACATGACATCTGAATGAGTAATTTGGCTTTTATCAAGGACAACAATGGCTTTGATTGCTGTCTGAATATTCATTGTGCTGATAAGTGTGGCTATAGTTCACATTGTGTAGGCGTCTTTGTGACATTCTGAAGATAAAAACAATGGTAATAAATCTATAATATTACAAGACAAAACATTTTTTTTAACAAAAATGAGAGGGGGGTGTGAAAAAAAGCATACTATTAATGAAGAGTGTGTCCCCTGGTGTCATTCTGAGGCCGAACAAGGGGACAGACAACATGAGGTCCGCTACACTGCTGCAGCAAGGTGACATATAACGACGGACAGACAAGCTGGCAGACTGGAGTAGACAGGTAAACACACGGGCAAACAGGGTCGCGCGAACGCCCCAGAGAGCAATGACACAAGCCACTGCTTCCATCCCACAACACACGAACCGAGCAGACAGACGGCTTTGCAATGACTGCAACGCACGGCGCGCCGCTTGCCTGAATCAAACACACATCTTCTAATGACAGGAGACATGGCTTCCATCCCTTGGGAACAATATAAGGGAGGGCTGCGCCGTGGAAAAAAAAAACACCTCTTTCCCCAAATGGCCCGGGCTCAGTAAATAACAAGAGCACCGAGCCAAATAAGCCATGACAGCGTGCGGGGTACCCACACCGGCACCTAATTGATCATTCTCTGCTGGTGACTCGCACCCGGCTGAGACACGCCGCTCTCACTTTTGCATCTTGGCTATTCTTAGCGCAGGTGGGCTGCACGGCTGCGTTTCCGATTTCGAGAGCAGGCGCTTTAGATGCAGACGTAGTCGTAGAAAGTGCTCAAGTTTGCTTCTGTGATACGAGAGAGTTCTTTATTGAAGGGATTGCTTTGACATCAATCCACGGCGGGCGGATTGACCCATTGTGAGAAGTCATTAGCAGCCCTGGCGGATTCTGCCGCTGTTATTTGGGACTTTTGCTACATAGGTGTGATATGTGGGTCAGTGTGGAGCAGGAGCAGGCAGTCCAACGTCACGAGTGGACGTCAATGCCATCCTCGCGCTATCAGTCCCTGACAGACACGCCGAACACCCTCCGTAGTAAAGCACGCTTATCCCAGCCGGCCCTGCTGACCAGCACGGTTTAGCATTCCCCGCCTTTTACAGTGCCCTAATCTGGGAATTTCACAATGTGTCTGTTCTTCCAAACCAGGGCGCAAATCCTTCCCTCTCGCCTCCCTTTACTGGTTGACTCTGTATTCGTCCAGTTAGCACATGTGCCCACCCACAAAGCGACAAGTAGAACTTCACACTCTCGCACCCTGTGCTCATTCACCAACGCCAGCCACACGCAACACTGAGTCACACCAGGATGCTAATAAGAGCTGTGGCTTTCTCCTCTGCTTCCTCTTCTTTTTTTTTTTTGAGTTCCCTTCTCTGTGAGACCTTATGTAAGTAACCTTCAAACTAATAAACCTGCACCGGTGGCTCGTAAGGTCTTTAACTTGCATTATGCCGCGTGACATTGACAATGTTGAGAGGAGGGTGTTTGCACAGCAGAGGTGGAATCAAATCCACAGAGAAATCCATCTCCTCCAAGAAGCCAAACAGAAACGGGGGAATAATCGGACACATCCTGACATGCAATTAGGCTACAACTGCACTTTGGGAGAATTGCAATTAGCATCTGTCATTTTCATGCTTTTTTTGGTCATCACCCCTTTCGGTGGGAGCTCCTTGTGTTTCGGCTCAGGCCATCGCAAGGGCAGATAGAAGAGATAGTCAAGGCCGGTGTCGGAACCTCTCAGCTGTATGCGGTAATTACTCGTGTCCTTGATATTTGATGTGAAATGGGGATGGTAACCTTTAGTGTTTACTTGCTAGCCCACCCCGCCTCTCACTGCCTCTGCCCTCGATTGCCCTCCCTCCCTCCCCATATCACTCCCCTGCTCTGCTGGAGAATAGATGGAAAACAGGAGGCTCACTTTGGAGGGAAGTGCAAAGTGTGTTTGCGTGCCAGCTGGTGCCCTGGGACATGGTTGAACATCCACTGGTCCAACGGCGCAGTGTCATGACTTTGATGCAAGGATGGAGCAGGAGATGCTGTCAAGGGAAAACGGGTGAAAGGGTTAAAGGGCCCGGGGTGAACGCTTTGGGGCGTTGAAAGATCTGTCTCCCTTTCAATGAATTTGAATTACTGTTTTATGGTCATCTTTGTCATGACCAGCAAAGAGCATGGATGAGCTGAAGCCTCCTGATATTTATTTATTTGATTCCAATAAAGGTATTTCAGGACACATGCTGACTGTTTTTGGACACGTCAAGAGAAAATATGGGCCACACGTATTCAGAAAGTCAACCTTGCATACCTGTCAACCTCGGCTAATACCTGCCCTTATAAATGATTACGATTCCCCTTACAAAGCAACAAAAACCCGTACAACGGTTTACCGCGCATGCGCACATCATGCTTTATCAATCCGACCGTACGCAGCGATGAAAAAAAATATACGATTGAGGATTACTTTTGCTGGTTTGCCGTGACAATAGTAGCGATCGACGACGGCATTGTCGTTGGCTACCAGCAGGTGAGATGATCTGGATTTGAGCCAAAATGGTCTTTGCTGGTTTTCCGTGACAATAATAGCGATCGACAACGGCATTGTCGTTGGCTACCAGCAGGTGAGACGATCTGGATTTGAGCCAAATTGGTCAATGTGAGATCAGTTCACAATTGTTTTTTTTTTCCCCGTATAAAAGTTGTAATACGCTGTACATGATTTGAAATGATAAAAAAAAAAAATGCATAAAATACGGGGAAAACGTTCAAGTTGACAGGTATGAGTTTGGTAAGACACATTCAAAAACTGGACTTGTGATGACTCGCTCTTATAACGGCTTCTCTCGGAGTGTTTGGAGATTCCAACATGGCCCGTGGCTACTAATTAGACTAACTATGCCATCGGTCTCTAATGAGCGGTTTTAATTGGCAGAACAACAATTGAAGTAAACCTCGCAGCTATTAGTGGAAACTAAACATGGGCCGCCTTTAGGAATGCATGCTGATTGCTGCATGTCGTAAACTCTCTGCCGGACTGTAAACAGTGAAGCTCTCGATGGTTTGGTAGTCCGCCGTGCAACTTATTGGTCACAATGTTTTCACCAAGCTCTGTTAGATATTTGGACCTAACTCGAGGTCACTTGATTGGGCATCGATAGTTGATGTGTGAACCGATCCACATCCAGCTCGTTGTTCGGGCAGCTGGGGATTGACCAGTAAATTCAAGTGGCTCCATGCAATGACATTCAATCTCATTGTTTTTAAGTCAGCGTGTTGTGCAACATACTTGTAATACTACGCCACAGAGAGCCCTTGCCGACACATTCTTAGCAAGCGCGGCGGGTTGAAGCATGTCAGGTGTTTTGACAGTCAGCTTGCGTTAAAACATCTCTCTTAGGCATCTACGTCAAGTCAGGTTCTGAGGCCCACCCCGCCAGCTGAAAAGCTCTCTAGCTTATATAACACTGCTTCACATTCATCAAGCTCTACATATCAATGTTTACTTTTGCCTCTCACTATTTTTCTTGGAGCTCCATGTTGCACGGAAAGCCGCAATGGAGCGTAAGTGGTCACCTGCATATTTGAGATGCCTGCCAGGGCGTATCATCACGGAGTACTGTAAACACGCGCATACTGATCCCTGTGCACGTGCTCGACGAACGCATCAGGAAGCCATGCAAACAAAATGTGACACTTGGAGAAGCACTGAAAAGGGATCAACGACACCCGAATCTATGTTTGAACTTGCCACTGGTAGATGAAAAAAAAACAAAAAGACAGATTAGAGGTTTGTGTTGGAACACGCTGGAATGGAAGTAGCTGCTTTGCTACTTTTACAAACATGAGGCGCCGAGAGTATCTTACTGTTTATTAATGTTTGGCTCATTCCGCTGAGAGGAGATATAGATGTTGCATCAATAAAAATATCACAACTGCTTTGTAATAGGCTATAATATTGCAATTACAACTGGTTAGGGAATTCGGCAGTAAAACAGTAATGGCTTTCCATTACAGCCACAGCAATAAAGACGTTTGGAGTCACATTATCTACACTTATTGATATTTTTTGTCATTACTTTTCCCAGCTAATTTCAAGTCAGCCATTCTATACGGGTCTTATTGATTCGCTAAAAAAAAAAAAAACCACACACACAGAGAAGCGAGTGGAAAGATATGAAGGTGAAAGCAGGCGTGAATGTTGCAGAGCGACTGAGGTCAGCACCATTGTGCGGTGGTGATCTCCATCTTCATCCATTGTCAATCCGTGGATGCCGGGCCTGAATAGGGCTTTTCTTTCTCCTTGATACACTTTTGACCTACGCATATCTCCTCCTTGGCAAAACATGTTGACCTTGTCTCGCAATGAACTGAGCAGCTGAGCTCCAGGACTGCGAGTGACAGGAGAAGATATCTTGATCAGTGTGCAGTTTTCGGCACATTGTAAATACAACACATTTGGCACGGCGTTAGTTTAGATAAATTGTATGCTTTGCACAACTGGCTAAAGTTCGATAGACAGTTCTTTCGAGAAAACATCAAGGGACAACTTGCAGGGGGTGCAATGAGAGCAACCACCAAACAGGTATGCAGGTTGGCCGGGAGAGCACACAATGATGCAGGCATGCAGGGGGAGATGTTAGGCAGATGGACGACACTCCTGAGCGGAGCTGTTGAGGTCTGGTGACTTTCTCAGGGGAGGTTTGACCGTAGCCAGGCTATTGACGAGCTTCTTTCCTACAGCTAGTTGCACGATCTGTTTCTTTTCTAGGACTAAAAGAACCCAGAATTCAATGATGGGCTCTTTCTCCTTGTTAGCATCTTCACCAAAACGAATCAGGGGCATGATATGCGCCGAGCTTGTGTCAAAAATTGATCAGCCGGCCGGGAATGACGGGTGGTCACGAAGAAGCTCTTTGTTGATGGTTTCTCCGTGCGCTTGCATGCATTTTCATCACACATGCTCATCTCCCAACTTTTCATCAGAGGTCGTTAGCATCGGGTTGTGTTCTGCTGCTAAAGTACTACCGCACGAAAAGACATCCACTCGCTCTGTTTTTTAAAATACTTCTCTAAGGGGGAGGGCTCGGGAGCATGTGATTGCCACCTGCCACTTCATTCAACTGCATTTTAATCTGAGCCGTCTGCAGGAATCTTGTTTGGCAAATGACTCCAACTGAGGAGTGGCGGCGCCGACGGAAGGGAGACGAGATTTTAGCAGCTGATACCTCGTAACAAATCACCTGGATATGAACTATCCGCTCTCTAATGGGAATCCATATTCATCTTCCTCTCCAAAAGCTCTCCAGCGGGGGATGCAGATGTGCGGCTGCTTTTACATCTTCACCCTTATCAACTTTTCCATCCATGTCCCCTAATCAAAACCCCCCCCACACACACACACATCGTTTGGGCCCGCCAGCATCCTCATATTGTATTGCCACAGCTACACCATCGGTTTTATGGACCATCTTTGGGATTATTAATGACATGGCACAGAGTTCTACATATGAATATGGAGATCAGCCACATTGTGCCTACGCTCTCCGATAAAAGTGGATCGATGTAAATCTCAAATGTCTTCTGATTGATGGCACCACCCTGCTGCTCCACCGGCTTTTCTTAATAATGTGGCTTTCGTACTGCCATTATCTGTATATTTCCCAACCAACACCCCCGAGCCCCCCCCCCCCCCCCCCCATAAGCAGCCATGAATGATAACTGTCCTCAACACAAACGCCCGACGCTACTTCAATTCAGTGGGCCGCATTGATAAAGGGGTCAACTTCACGCTTACGAGGGATCACACTGAATTCATAACAGGTTTAGTTCTAGTGGTCTCTCTCAATGTAAGAAATGTGCATTTTGTTTAGGCATCCGGAAGGGCACCTTCATGCTTGTTGCTATTTCAGAGGTGCTTTGCAATACTCGTGTGATGCATGGACAAGATATGTGGGATGAATTATTACAGTCAAGGCATTGCATTTATTAACCCACCCATGGAAGTTTGGACAGTGCCTGCTTGAATGCGGAGAGATCTGATAGCCACGCTTCTGGAAGAAAATAATCATCATCATGAAGATAGTCTGATTCTACAGCAAAATTAGTTTGCGTGTTTGCCGACTCAAAAAAGTCAAAAGGAAACATGCAAATGCCACCCTTGTCTGGAAGAGTAATGTGGTCATCTTCGGCGGGGATGGATTAAATGATTCCCGAGCAGCACGCCACACTTGTAGTCATTTTGATTTGTTGTTGTTTAAAAATATACATATATTGGCTGTTCTATGCAGCACGCCGTCTGACACGGTGACTTTTAGAAGTCAGGCGGGGTTTTTTCATTTATTAGAATGCACTTGTGATACTGTGTGTCTTCAACTGTTAAATTGCAAGTTTACCTTTAGAACCGACCGCTGAGATCAAGTCTGAAAAAGCCCGCAGCCCTCTCCACTGCTGCTCGCTCTCTCCAGATGAATTGTTTCATGCAGCTTAAAGCTCGCAACTTCAGAACACTTTGAGAAATGATGGGTCCAGCATCCAATGAGAATGTGATGAGGCCGTCTGTGACGTTGGTCAAGAACGAGCGCTACGCTTTAATGTTTGACAAAACGTAGTTGCTTTTATTTTTTTTCGTGCGTGGGAGTGAAAGAGCAGCCTGCCTGAGTTATCCTCACTGACCTTCCAAGTGCTATTTAAACAATAGATCATTTTGGGGGAAATGGACGGCAAATGATTTCCTTTCAAGTCCAAATTTAATTCAGCAATCATTTTGCAATTTTCAGAACAGACACACAAACTGTACAAAAAACATGGCCGTGGGTATTTATAGAATAAGGACATCACCATAGGAACCGTTGTGACTGTCTCTTGCGGAAGAGTCACGGATGCATCACGGCCTTGCCACAGATGTAATCTGTCAGTTCCGTGACAAATAGACCAGCAAGACAGTCATAATGAGAAGTAGGGAGCAACAACAACGACAACAGTGGCGAGTCCCCTGCAGCTGAAATTTGGGGTTTGTAGCAATCATTTTTGCAAGATGCTTACTTTGGGTAATGCTTTGGCAATCCGAAAAAGGAGGCGCTGATGCACTTTTCAGTGAAACACAAACGGCAGAAGCACATTCATGCAGCAGCAGCTTTTTTTGTTGTTGTAATATAGTCTGTTTTGCATCCCCCATGATTAAGAGGGATTCACTCTAGTTGGTGTATATTCATTTTCTTCTTTGTTCTAGCGATAGTGTTTAAGTCTGGAGGTTGACTGGTCGAGTCCAAAAGCTTCCACTTTATTCCCTTGATGAATCTGTTTTTTAAATGATTTTTTTGTTGTTTTTTTTTTCAAGCAAATCTCATCATGGCCTTTCTCTAATTCTTGTCTTCTGCTATAGCCTCTCTACTTTCTACCTTATTAAGTTTTCAGCCACGAGTAGATTATGATATCGTCACTCCTGCCCTCTGGAGGTTGATACGATGTCACTCACAATTGCTTCTAATTACAATATCTTCAAAGAAAACTGCACTTCACATTCAATCCAAATTATGCCGCGATTACAAAAATAAAACAATGAAAAACATCAAAAGGCCCAGGCGTAACCTCTTAACCGCTAATGCTCTGCCCGTTGGGGTGTCTTACTAAAATTGTGCGTCTGTCGTCATTGTTTGTGGAGTTAAAGAGCTTTCTGGGCGGTTCAAAACTGCGCTGCTAATGAGTATCATGCACATGCTTGTGGAACCCCCCCCCCCTCCCCGCACAATCAGCTGATAGTCATGTTTGTCCAGGGTTGTTATTCCGATTTGAGAAACGGCTTGGTGTAAACAAGGAAACAGAGCGCTCACACATGAGACCAGCCTCACAGTAAGGGACATGGGACCACAGTTTTTTTTTTTTTTTTTGGGACACTCTTGCTTTCCCAGTTTCATCGTACGCTGTTGCTGCATCATCTCAGCAACGATTTGGTGCGGTTTTGACTGCAGATAAATGGCAACTCTACAGCACACCGGCAAATCCTATCACTCTGGGGGAAAGTCAACTGTGTTTTTATTTGGGAGCAGCAATTTCATCTCCGAGTCTTCACATCCATCTCAGGAATCCAATAAAGATGACTGACTCCATTTTATCACTGCGGGATTTATCTTGAAGAAAGATTTGCATGGCCGCCCTGATAACATGCAAGAAATGAAATGAAAAAAAATATATAAAGAGGTTTTTTTTTTTGCTCTGACTTACATACCCAGAGGAGCGATTAAAACATTTAATGGTGCATTTACTACTGAATAACACAATTAGAGAGCTGATTTGTAGCTCTGCTGATACCGCTTCATATCATTTGCCATTTTGTCACACATTGCGCACATTTCCACAACTTCCCATTGGAGATTTTCTTATCTGATCCAAACCGACGCACTGACAGCGGCTCTTTGGCCCTGTGACTCAGGAAGAGCCTCTTCCACCCTTGACCTTTGTCATTATCCACCAACAACATCGTGGGCAGACAATCAAGGGATCAAGGCCGGCCAGGAGAAATCCTGTCCCTCGACATAAAAAAGGATGCGCCGGGCCATCTCTCCCCCACTCATTGCCAGGAATTCAATTTCACTCAGCTCACATCTGCCGCAGATAAGTGAAACATAAACAATGTCACTCACAAAAAAACGAGCGAGAGAGAGAGAGAGAGGGGAGAGAAAGCGCCGTTTCTTTTCGGTACTTAAACCTCCTTAAATGTACGTAACCGTGCGGTTTTTATGCAGAATTTCCCTCGGATCTCTGGAAGAAGTAAAATCCCAGAAAATCCTTTGGCTAAAACAAGGAAAGCATTTGCTAGACAAAGGAGCCCCTTTGTCAGTGGATGGAAGAAGTCAAATTTCCCTGAAACGTACCATTGATAACAATGTTCCCGACGGGGCTAATTGCTGGACAATAATCCAGTCGCGCGGTAGCTCTTGCCAGAAAACGTGACGGGTCACATGTTCACACACAAAGCTGCGGAATCACATCCCGGAATCGCTTCCCCAAGTCTGAAATGAACGACATTGTGATTGAAACCAAGTTTCCACACCAACATTTTCAAGATCCCACTTGCTCCTGATACTGACTTGACACCCTCCAGGTCCTTCTTCTGCTGATGTTTACTCCTGTATCAGCTGTTTGTTCATTTGAAAATACCATCATGGTTGAGACGACGCAGGCAGCAACAGCCTGCCAGAACCTGATTGGCCCTCCTGGAGGAACAGCATCGCAAGCTATGTTATTTACATTATGTCAGTGAGAGCTGCCGTGCTAACCTGTGCCAGTACACACAAGACTTTGTGCTCTTCAACATCCCTTTAAAGGCTGAGGAGGTTTGTGGATTATAGGCTACAGTCAAGTGTAATGTATATCGGCTTTGTACCGTGCACGGCAGCTGCTTTTTTTTTTTTTTAGTGTTACTGGTGGAATGCACTTCTGTTCATCCGGAATAACATTTATATATATTTGCCAAATCAGGCTTTATTAAGGAGATTTCTACTTCCTTAAAGTAAGATTATCCGTGGCCAGATTGGATTGACAGATCGTATCACTACCTCTACCCTTGAGAGAAAACAAAAAAAAAGCCCTAAAGGCGTCATTTGTATCCTGTGTGTGCCAGTTGCAGGTGGCAAACCCGGTAAAGAATCAGTGTCCATGCAGATTTTGGTTATTTGGTGAGCAGAACCTCATTATATTAGCATACCGGGAGGTAAACGGCAAATAAATGCAGCGCGCATCGCCGTTACTATTTCTGCTCGACAATGCGATGCTGCATGAATGAATATTGATGCACAGCTTCCCTTGGACGATATATTTTAAAAAGGGCTCCTTTTTGGAAAGGGGGGGGGGGTGGTAGAGAGGGAAGAAGTTTAAAAAAAAGAAAAAAAGGGCAGCAAGGAGACTTGGAAGTCGCGCGCATTGTTAGCCCTGGAAGCGCTTCCTGCTGCTAGTCAATAAACAGGATGCTTGCTTGCTGTGTCATCCCAGACGTTTGAAGACAGCTGCCGTATGGCAAAGGGAACAGCTTGGTGTCTGGATTTTGGAAACGGCAACTATTTCTGGGATTCATTTTCATCTTCTCGCTCCGAAAGGGGGTGGAGACGAGGATGAATGAAAGCACGCGCGCTCTCCAACACTTCGGCACGGCTCTCCTCTCCCCTGCCGCAACTCGCTCTCCTTGCACTTAGCTTCACATCTGTTTTGTTGTTGCATCGCAAAGAGGATTACACTTTTCAGTACAGATGTTTTAAAAAAAAACAACATTTGGAGTTTTGACAATCACCAAGTTGAAGTCACGATTCAAACTGCAACTACAAACGTAGTTTTGAATTATGGTCAATTACAGGGCACATTATGTTGTGACCAGCAACCACAGTCACAGCAAATGGATACTTTTGGAGCTTTAGTTTAAGCCAGAACACCCAAAGCAAGCAGAGGGAGAACTTCACATATGAAGGCTGGAGCCAAGATCCAAATCCGTCCCCCATCGACTGTTGGCACGTGAAACCAAAAATCGGAAGTGTGGAGAAAAAAAAATGTGGTTGAAATATTATAAAAGGCCATCGCATGAAAATACAGTCGACTGTTTTCCCTTCTGGAAAAAAACAAAAACAAAGTCCTTCTAGACAGACACAATATTTCAAAACAATGTTCTGTTTAGAAATTCAGAAACTCTGCCTCCTCAATCCCAGTTCATTAATAAAATCCAGACTTGATGAATATGCAAATGTGTGCTCTCTCCAAAGATATCTTCTTGGTTGGTACACTGGAGCTTTCAAGTTTCCACATTGCACTTATGTCATTTCCATATTTTCAGTTCCTTTTGGCCTGCGTTGTCACAACAACAAAAAAGAAGAATACAAATAAAATCTGTTGGGGGTTTACGTGTATAATACCTAAATAAAAGAAGTCTTGCAATGAATCCGAACAGGAATGCAATCAGAAGGCCCACCTAAATTAGAGACGGAAAAATGAGGTGTTCTCTTCAACACCCCGTCAGAATTATTATCAAGCTGCAATTTTCACGCTGTTTCTAGTTCAATCTTTTTTTTTTCTTCCCGAATCCCCCTGTAGTTCCAGACGCCCCCCCCCCCTTGACCCGCTCTCCTCAACCCCAGCCTGAACTGATGCCATCCAGCCCAGCTGGTGGGTAACCTGCTAGTTGATCCTCCCCCTGGGGAAGCGACTCACATCCTTCCTCTCCAGTTCGCGCTCTTTACTCTCCTCCTTGTATCTTTCGCGGGGCTCCACTTCCGTCCAGCGTGAGAGGATCACCATCTGCTTGGCCAAATCCCTTTCGCCAACTCACCCGCTCCCCGACGTCCCTCCCGTCTCATCTCAAAGCTTCCTTCCGCTTGCACATCAGCAGGAAGCATCACCTGCTGATTTACCTCACTACCTGCTGTCAGAATTACTGTAGTTTTTTTTTTTTTTCCCACAGGGCCTAACAAAAAAAAAAAATCCCAATTTTGTTTGGTCTTGACTCATTTGATTGTTCCCTGGTTCCCACAGCCGAGGCTGTATTTTAAGTGTGGACACTTAATTCTCTCGCGCAGACAACCTTGGCTACCATTTTCTCCCTGACCCGGGCCACCGGCACGACAAAGATGCCGGCATAAATCATGCCACCTTTGTTGGTATCTTGTCAGATCTTTCATAATGTCCTTTTGTTGGGGGTCTGTCATCTTTACAGCAATATAAAACAGACATTGTGCCAGCTTGACCTTATACTGACTGTAGGCCCAAAAGAAAGACCATAAAAGACGTTAGACCACATTAACTTCCATTGCCGCATTCTTCTGTCACAACCCATTTGCCTCCGATTCTTGCCATTACACAGCTTAGGAAATATTCTTATTGTTTTTTTTTTGTTGTTTTGTTTTTTTTCAGCAGCAGCAGCTCTATTGAGTTAGGTAACTCAAAACAGGATGTTTCGCTGCGCAATTACCGCTCACGAGGAATGATGGAGGAACAAACAGAAGCTGAAGTCACAAGGAGAAGTGATTTCAGTTTCTCTCTGGGTGGATGTCCATTGTTTGACGTAAATCTGCTTCCTGTCCTATCACAGGGCCAAAGAGATTGTAAAGTTCATTATTTTCTCCGAAGCAGATCAAGACTGGTTCAGCTAAGGTCAACGGTGATAGTGGTCATAGGACCCCTTTTCAGATGCTCATCTGTATTTTGAACAGCATCTTTTAAGGGCATATTTTTACAGCAAATTCGATTTCTTCCGGTTCCGAAATGTGCATGCAATTAAAGACCCAGTTTCTGTGGTATTCATACTTACATTGTAGTCATAATAACCAACCGTCATAAATAGCCTGCATGACTTTAAATCAATCTCCAGCCCCTGATTTACATGGCCGTGTGAAGCTACTAATAGTACATTGCACACCTTGAGGCTAAACCAATTGATCCTATACAATGTTTTCTCTGGGCCGAGATGTAGAGTATTGATATCGTGAATATGGATTTGCTCTATTAGAGTTTACAAAGATTTGAACATTCTTGAAAATGAACATATATTGGCTCCCGGACAGCAACGTGGATGACAAAACATGATTGGTTTTCTGTGCTATGTTCAAGGCATTGCCGTTTAGGCGCGACAAGAGCTTCCTGATGCAAATACAATCATAACTAAATCAGCCAATAATGGCTCTTCCTGATTAATGAGCTCCAAGACTTGATTGATCTGTCTGGGACAGTCATGACAGACAAAAATTTTTCATTATGGAAATCAATAGAATTGTCTGGGTTGACAGCAAATTTTCAAGTGTGCAAATAGCTCATCTAACGTTTGATCTCGAGTTTATGATGGGGCTTATTAGGAAACAGGGTTCAAAGATCAGGGACGCTCGAAGACACGATTGATGATATCAAAGCTGTGTTGCCAAGGCGACCAAACAGCCGGACGAAAAACAGGAAATGATGTCATTGCCTCTCTCTTTAATGCGCAACATGCAAACATGCTGCATTTTTTCAATTTTTTGTATTTTTTAGACACAATGGGAAAAGTCGTGGTGGATTATAAGATAAGACATTATTTGTCCCACACTGGAGAAATTTCTAAATTATATGTGCATAGGCAAGCTAACAAAATAGCTCTTTCTCTTTCCCATAAGTTTACAGTCGCAAAAACTTGGTTCAAAATAATCCGGATGTACACCGTGGGAATTGTTGCGCCGAAATAAGGCGAATGGGACCACTCCGCCATGAGTGCCCCTTTCTTGAAACGCTCAATTGCAAACAGTACTCCACGTCAGTCAGCTCGTCGACAACTCCACGTTTGCGGCAGCCAATTTGTACTAATGGCAGTGACGAAAGCAAATATTATGAAATGATGATCCAATTATGCTTTGCTATGTTAACTGCACTTCAGCCGCTGCTTCCTGAGTCCATTGGAAAGCTTTCTAATGTGTGCTCTCCGTACGTGCTTTGCATCCGCACTTCTTTCACTCAAAGCTGTGTGCAAGCCACTGGGGGCGGGTTGATAGTTGCCAGGTCTGAGCCAGAAGGGTTCATCTGTTGGAGATAAGGCTGAACCATACCCCAGCAGCCTCGGGCACTTTTTCTGACATCGTTTAATGCCTCCATGATAGAGCTGTTTGGAATGTGCCATTTTCGTACACGTTCTTCAGCAGCGTAGTATTTGGACTTGACGAGCCACAATCTCACCGAATCACCTTGTTGACATCTTCATAACATATCAGCAAAGAGACAAGAGACAAAGACTTTGGTGGTTCCGCTTTCAAATAATTTGTAGCGATTCTGAGGGGCTCTGGTCTCATCACAGGAGGCACTCTGAAGGCTTTCCATCCCTGAAAACATGGATGGAATTTGGCTGCGGGGCAGATGGGTATCATTTTGACGCAAGAAGGTGGAATGTGTTTTTTTTGGAAGGGAGTACATGTGTTGAAGGGAAGGCAGGGGAGGGGCTCACATATGAGTCAGTGGCTTGGAGACCTTATGTGATGTAAACTTGTGGGGAGGTGATGAAAACATGCTGCTGTAACCAAGGGAAGTGCTACTACATAGTGCTGGAATGTGTTGCCTGTCGAGTGGACCTCATGCATGGCAACACATTGAGCATTTCCGGTGGAAAGGTCAGGTGGCACATCTTTTTCTTTTTGAGGAAATAGCTCCTCCTGCCAACACCGCTGTGTGCCGCGATGGATTTACACGCAGACCAGATTAAACATGCCACGAACACCATACGCGGAAGTGCTAGTTGCATCCATTCCATTCAGGTCGGTTTTTACACTTGCAAAATCAGTGTGTGTGTGTGTTGCAAGTACTGTCAGCAAGAGTCACAGACACATTTAAAAAACTATTTAAAAATATATATAAAATATATTAGTTGAAAAGATGACTGTGTATGGAAAACAAGTTTGCAGATTTTAACAGGTGAAGAAAGTTTTCCCGCTTTTCCCCCCACCCCCTGGTGTCACTTCCAGGAAAAGCATTGGACAGGATTACCTTACCTTTATTTGAGCCGCCGCACAAAACTTGTCCTAAATCCTGCCAGAATTAGTTTGAAAACTACGCCGATTACTTTCAAAGCACTTCATGGCACGGCTCCCAGTTTCATGCATTATATGTTTTTTATCGCAACCAACAGCTCCTTGCTGAAAATAAACAGTGGCAGAAAAGCTACAAAGGGAATGAATAACTACTTTCCGAAATGGAAAATGACACAATGCTTTTTGGACCCATGTGACTTCTTGCGCTCACGATTGAGTTTGGTATGAAGGGAAACTGCCGGTTTACTGGACATCACCGGGCTTCTTTTTCCTCCCCGTGGGAGAACAGTCACTTCCCATTAGCCGAGGCTGGCCACGGAGGAGTTTCATCTCCAAAGACATGCATTACCTAAACATTGTATAAGCATCTTGCATTATTCATCCATCTTATTAGCGGAGGTGGACTTTGGGTTATTGCGAATCAGAGGAACAAATATTATCCCATAACATTAGCATAGGAATGAGTTAGCTTCCCAATGAAGGACTTGCATGGAGGGCCTTCATCGAAGATGCCCTCGAGGTAACATGCAGATTCAGACCTAATAAAAAAACAATAAAGGCTTGGATTAAAATTGAATGACCAAATCTGAGGCGATGGCTTGTGAACTACATTGGTGTTAACATTTGAAATAGCACAATTAACCTCGCAATTAAGGGTCACCGCACCGTGTTAAAACAAAAAAAAAAGCACATGATAAATGATCATGGTCTACGATGATGTGGACTTTTGTACGCATGTCTGCACATATGTGTCCCTCTTTATAGCTTCTTAAAGCGTCAATTAATTTTGGATGAAAATCAATGATCCTCCAGGAGCAAACGGTCTCGTTATTGCCTGAGGTTTTGTTTTCCCCGAGATTGGAGACTAATGAGGCAGCGCATGCACAGTTCAATCCCGCCCCACCCCCACCCAGTCGGATGGTCTTCAACTCCACATGCCCCGATGCAGATGTCTTCGACACTGGATACTCATTAGCCATAGGCTGAAATTCCAGCCCAGTCGCGCTTTTTCATTTATTATGAAGTAGAAGTATGGGAATTATTCAAATCCTGTGGGCGGGATGGGGCGACTGGCAGCAAGTAATGCAAACCGATCCGACGGGTACACCCATATACGTTTCCAAATGGGAGTACTTTTGCTTGAAACAGCCCAGTCAACGCAGCCTACTAATGGATCATCTAATTCTATAGAAAACGTTTCAAAGATGAGCCGTCTCCCATTGTACGATAATGGCGGAGTTTTCAAGAAGCTGCGTCGAAATGTTTCACGCTAAAATGACATCTGAAGTGCTCATTTCTTTCAATTATCCCCATCTTTGCGACATCGCGCCTTGTTCGGGACCACGCCGGATGAGAGTCATCAGACTTCAGTCGGCCGGGCTGGACGTGCCCCCGCTCGCCAGCGAACGAGTGACGTACGCGGTTCAACTTTGGTTGACCCTCTTACATCACTTAGCTGTCTTTCGTCTTACCGCACCGGTCATAATGACATTATCCAAGGGTGAGCATGCGTGTAGGTGTGTGTGTGTGAACGGAAGCTGGGGAGTCTGTTTTGATTCATTCAGCTTATGTTTATTTTGAGCTGAAGCTACCTTGCGCCCAGAAGCAACTTTGACTCATGCAATTATTTGTGATACATGTGCTAAAACGGTATCTGTGGCTAATGTATTTTGGGAAAAATTCTTCCTTTTGAACATGCAATTCACGGAAGGCGACATTTACATTTCCAAAGAACCAATGGGGTGAGTGGGAAATAAAGCAAGGTGTACCAACCACACTCTTATACAGTATCTTATCTAATATATAGATTGCGGCCGATAAAATTCTATCTCTGCTGCTTCAGCGCTGCTCATAAAAAAGGATGCCGAGCCCAGTTACAGCTCCGACCGGTCAATCACACCTTGGGGACTTGTTAAGTAAATGGTCAATATACAGTGTACACACTGAGCTTTTATCGTATGTATTCAAACCTCCGAATCCTCTATTATGTATCACCTCAAGCAAGACTTTTGCATGACGTGGGGAATTTTTAGAGGATACGGGGCTTTTCCTGGCTTAAATTGAGGCAGAGATGGTCGCATGCTGACCACGCGCCAGGACGTGCGTGTCTTCTGTAAATTCTTACTTTTCGCTTGCAGGAAACATACTTTAAGTTAAGAGTTACAATAAGAATATGATAATTTTCATGTTAAGGCATTCTTTGATTAAAACCTGCATCCCAGACTGATGGACGCGTAGCTTGTGTGGTGGGGCCACTTTTGTTTGAGAGCGACACAGATTATTTTGAAGTGGGCTGTCCTTTGTAACAAATAAATGAATCAATAAAAGGGAAATATTTCTTAATATATCATTTTAGTTTTTGTTTTGTCACGTTGCGAGGTGGTGGTGGACCCCAAAAAGCAGGCAGGAGGGAGGAGCAGAGTGAACTTGAAGTGTATTGATAAAACACAGAAAAAACTCAATCCAAAACAAAAAGAATCCCAAAGTATCAAACAAAACCATGACAGCAACAAAGAAACAAACAATGACCCGAACCTGTAGCGCTGGGAGTCCTTTTAAAGCAATAATTAGATAACGACCAACAGGTGTGCAGCTGCAGGAAGAGCCCTACAGTGCCACCTGTTGGTCACAAACAGAATCATGACATGTAAGTTTATTAGTTAAGTGTTTTTAGCATCTTTAATCTACTTCTCATTCTCGTCTGCTGCTTTGCGAAAAGCCATCACCTTATGCACTTTTTTCCCAAAATAAATAATCATGCATGATGTAATAAAACGCTAATGTTCTCCCAGTTTTCCGCTTGGTCTTAAGATTTTCCATGCCTTGCACATGACATTAAAAAGCCAGCGTCAACAAAAGCTTGTTTTACACTGAAAGCATGCAGTAACTTGGTTGCGTTGGCTAGGCCTTCTGTTATTTTCGTTTGACCAGATCCAAAGTGGGTCAGCCATGGAATAAAGGCCAGCTCCATCGTCCTTCGTCTGGTAATTTGGAGCATTGATTGAACTGCGTCTCAACTTTCCGTTAACCTGCGCAGAGGGGCATGTGGCACGGCATCACTCAGGAGAAAAAAATAAATAAATGTCGGTGGGGTGAATGAAGGGGAAGATGTTTCCAAATATCCGATTTGTTCTCTGGAATGAGCAGCATTTCCAAATATCGCACAGCAATGTGACCTGAGCATTTCATATTTTGACCTTTTGCCCCTGTAAAACATTTGCTATCCAAAAAATAATGACTAGCATGTTGCAATGGTACGATGCCAGTAATCACTTTTTTTTTTTTTTGGAACGCACCCATTTCAGTCAGCGTGTGTGCAGTACTGCTTGAATGTATATTAATGATCCCGCATTTCAATACCTGCTAATGCCCACCATATTGTTTGTCCTTGCCACATTTCATCACGTCCGTCGCGTATCGAGTGCCATTCATCACTCCTCCGTCAAACGCGATTCATGCGGGGGGACACATAATGTGGTCGTAAAAAGATGGATGCCGCCGCGCATAAGAAGTAGTAGATAATGGCCCTTTTTGGACTTGAGGGTATTTGTCACTTTTGTTTGTACACCAAATAGCAAAGTACATCAACAAGGACAACTGCGGTTTACACGAGCCATTGGCAGGCAGCCAAGCAAAGAGTAATAACCGAGATGGGAAGGGGGGGAAAAAAAAAGAGGCGCCTTACATCATCTGTTGTGTTGAAGACTGGCAGGAGAGCGATGCGCCGTCGATGTGTCACCGGGGAGTTTTAAACGGGCAACAATGGCGGCAAAGACTGTTACGACAGGTACTTGGAGAGCCTCGTTTTCCACCATATCTGGCTATCGGCACAATTACTTAATGTGAGAAAAGACAGAAGAAGAGTACTGAATCACAAGCGATAAGCGGCGACGCCAATTTTCCTGGATATTACTCACGCCTTCCACAAGGAGATGAGCCGTTTTGAAACATTGAATTTGTCTATCGGCAATTTCCAGCGTTCGGAGGTCAATAGAGAAGAGGGCGCTCCTACGCACCCAAATTGCTAATCCCTCTTTCTGCCTGAGCCAGATGGCATCTCTCGCCGCAAATGAACCCCTACAAAGAAGGCAGCCCCGAAAAAAAACAAAGCAAAACGTCAGAAACGGCAGCGGTGCAACATTTCTGAATAAATAAAGAGGCGGCAAACAAAAGGCGCTCTGATCAACAACCCGTCTGAAAATCTCTTTTTAATATGCTAAGACCTTCAGCATATATCAACCTGGCTGCATTAAACTCAGCTTAACATTTAAAATCTACGGGGGATTCGTGTCTGAAGAAGCTGTTAAATCCTCATTTGTTTGGTGGAAAAGTACTCTCATAGGTGTGCTGCTGTGCTTCTCTATTAAATATTGACGTTGTAGGTCTTTCTTTTTCTGCTTTCTTTAAATGACTAACTTTTTTTTATGACTGCCCTGAGATGCAGCCAGTTATAGCGGCGGTAATAATCCGGAATGGTGAACAATTGAGGGGGCAAACAAACATCTGAATCAGGACATCGGTGAAAGTAATCCAAATTGTGGTCATTCATATTTTGTTCAGGGACTGGTTGTCACAGTAGCGACTCGGCAGGTTTGCGTGGTGGGGTGCGGCAAAAATAAATAAAATAATGGAGGTCTCAAATGGTCATGACAAGACAAGATGCTCATTCCTTTGACGTCAAACTACGACGATCCACAAGAAAATCTGCCGGAACGTCAGCCATCTTGACTCTTTTATACACGGATACCTTACATACTTGAATCCATTTTTTTGGTTCCACGTTTCAGATCAAAATGAATCCAGATGTAAAAGAGTAACAATCACCGACAGCCCCTGACTTTTTGCTCAACTCTTGCGACTAAGGGCACGACACGATTAACAAGAGATTGTCGACCAAGTTTGGTTAAATCAGCAAAGTGGCCTCATTTACTCGGAGCGCCAACATTCTTCTCAAAGCCTTATCGCCTTACAGTAGGAACATTTCATGGTTGGATGATTCGATGCGGCCGGCAGCGCCTGACATTTCAGCGCAGGTTTTTGCTGATTTATGGAGTCAACCTTCATCATCAATTGTTTGTCTATCGCATTGACGTCAACTTCTGTTTAATCAGCTCTTTTCTGACAAAGGTCATCGGGAAATAGCCAAACGTGAACTGCCCGTATTAGCCTGATCAAGACGGCGTGCGCCAAAACATTTTTTTTTTTTGCAAGTGATTAACCTTTTCAGAAATTATGTGTGGATTTGACAGGGCCTGGCATAATGTGCCTCATCCCTCAGCCTGGATTAAGTAAGCGTAGCTGTGTGTTAAGCAGGATGAAAACCGGAGTGTTTGCAGGGAGACAGTTTGACGTAAATTGTATGTGGGTCAGGTCCAAACTGCCAGACTGTGAGTCCGTATTGAGCACTGCCATCCCCTTTTCTCTCTGTGCAGCCTCTCAAGCTCCTTTCACATATTGACCGCATGCATTACGGGGCTTGGGGAACATGACTACAAAAAAGTCCCTCATTAGAAGTTTGGGTTTCTCTGAACATTATATGAGAGGAGGAGGAGGCGTATTGATCGCGGCAAGATAGCTAACTGGAAAACACTTCCCATCGGAGCCAACTGAAGCTCATTTGGGGGGGGGGGGGGGGGGCACCTCTGGCAAGCTGGAGACTATTCCACATCTGGTTATTGGACCCCGGGCAGTAGTGACTACAGTATGTTCCTCCCGCAATCGGGAAACACTGGGAAATCTATATGTGGTAATTACAAATTCATGCCACCACTGTGAAATTGAACACTTGGCGTCATTATAAAGTAATGGGGGCATTAAATTGAAGTTTGCAGCGATTATCTCCCACTCTGCTCGTCAGTAGCATCAGCAGTGAGCCACGCAGTTGCAACATTACACTGTCAGATTGCAAAAAAGGAATCATACTTTATTGGGAGGGAATGCCGGAGTGCTATTTTTCTTGTTAGGCGCGCAAAGTGGGTTTAAAAAAAGAAAAAAAAAAAAAAAAAAACAGCAAACGCAGCCGCATGCTGGAGTTCACTCGGTTCATGGTAAATCCTTTGCATTGCTTACCAAGCTCAATGAAGAACACATGATTTGGAGGAGCACTGCCACGGCAGCCAATTTGTCCGTGGCAATATAAAAAACGCGATGACTCGTCCATTATCTCCATCTGTAATGTAATTGCCTCACATGTCCTAACTCCCACGACACTTGCATAAATATTCATGCAATTTCCAACAATTCATAGGAGACACATATTCGCTTCAACTCTGAAGTGGCATCTGCTTTATTGTAAAAAAATACCCCCGACTCGGTGTTTGATGTCGGACGTGAATGGCCGCACTGACGGAGGAAGACGCTTCAGACGGCGTTGAAGCAAAAGGATGTGGCGCTCATTCTGACGTGATCGTTCCGCGAGATGGAATAACACTGTGAAACTGAAATCATTTTGTCCGTTTATATTCACAAAAACTGCATTTTGGGCCGCACAAAGAAACAAAACAAAACGTATTTCTTACTAAATGGAATCGACTCAGCACAATGATAGCGCATAGAGTCAGTCAGTCCATAACGTCCTGTAGATTTTAGCGCTTAGTTTTCCTATGATCAGGTGTGAACAAATCATTTCCACCTGTAATTTTATCCCACAGTTTTTTCACAATTAAAAATGCACTCAAATTATACACGTATGAATATATGTATGTATGCATTTATTTATTTGAACGGTTTCCGGTCATGTTTGAAAGGGAAAACCAAACACCCCCCCAAAAAAGAGACGAGTCGAGCTGAGCCGATTTGGTAATGGTGCAGTGGAAAAATGGCTTAAACGGGTTTGGTCATGCGTAATCACTTCACAGCCGAAGCAACAATGGCGACGCCGCTGTGTTTGTGCTGCGTTTTGAGCGTAACATTGTCTCGTATTGCTTCTCCTACTTATGCGTCTTAAATCCTCAACCGCTTTTCAGCCAATGAGGGGCATCCCAAATACGATTTGAGATAAGAGCAAAAAAGTGGAAGTTGTGTTGAAATAATGGCCAGATTGTCCCAGTACCTTGACAGTGTATAATAAATCATCGATCGCTGTAATCTGCCTTTGCTGGAAACTCCAGCGAGCTTGAGCGAAAGCAACGCTTCTTCTTATGGATCTCGGCATTAAAACATCCATCGTTCCTCTGCCATTGTTCAGAACTATTTTCCTTCCTGACGAACGCCTTTGTTTTCTCACCAGTCTCCGAATGACTTCTCAACACAGCCAGACCGCTGTTAAGATGTCAACTCAATTATGAGTCCAACGTTGGGAAGCGGTGATTATTTTCCACGCTGTGTAGCTAAAAGGCTTATTATAATTTAGCTCATATATCAGGACCACCGCGTGAAATGTCTATTTCTATTTCCCGCTGCCGCTAGTGGTCCTTGGTGTCCTGCAGTCATGTGGAAATATGGCGCATTTGGGAGGAGCCGTTGCTGTTTGTTCTGGCCATGGATGACGAAGCTACTAATTGTTCTCGGCTATTTAAAGCCAACATATGTCCCAAAACAACTGCGTGCGGTCGATGCTGGTCTCCCGGGGGCAGCGGTGTGCACGAGGATTGACGGGGCATGCAAAAACTTGGACCTTTTTCGACTCGGATGCAGGCAGAGAGGCCAAACGCTATTTGACCGCACTGCTTTCCCATGATTCAGGAATACAAATCCGAGAAATGATCAAGTAAGCCTAAGATCTCTGTTCCGCTAATTACAGTCAATTGCTTTCATTCAAAATCGTCCAAAATGAGATCTGTTTAACGGAGGACCCGCAGTTGATAAGTACCGTCGATTGCTTCGCAGCTTCACATCGCTCTCTCTATTAAGCCAACGCTGCCGCAGCACGGTTATTTGCCCCGTTAAAAATATACAAGAGACTGTTAGTCATCGTAAATTGCAAAGTCATGAGTGGATTGCCAGTCCGTTCCGGCAAGCTGTCATGCAAGTTGAAAATAAATTTTCGATTGTGACACAAATGCAAGACAAATATATTAAAAGTGTTTGTTTGGAGTGAAAAAGTGCTGGGCAACTTGAAGCAACTCATGCATGCTGTGAAGGATTATGATTTAGGTGTTTGCGTGCCACACCAAACATTTACACACCATGTTCTCTCCCGTTCTCAAAATGCATGTGGACCGATGTCAGCTTTGGGATGAGGGCAGCGTATGAAAGCCTTCGTCACCTTGATTGTATCACCCGTTTGCCGCTCTGGGATCGGTTGTGAAGGCCCGAGTGTGAAAATGTGTCTCGCGCGAGATATTCCACCCTTCTCCTTTATTCATTTAACTGAACCGGTCAAATGATATGGAGGATAAAAATGAAGACAATAGAACGTGATCTTTTCTTTTTTTGTAAGGCGTGTATTACAGTTTGTTTAAGAGACGTTAATTTCTTTTTTTCATTTGTACGACTCGCCCCAGTGTGCACAATGATGGAGTGGTGATTGCGACATAGCTCACCTTACGCATTTGTCATTTATTTTTAGACTTGTTTGACAGCCAGGATTGTTACCTGAAAATTGCCTGTGCCCTAACAGCATGGTTAGAAAACAATTGATGACACATGACAGTGACTCTGGAACTAATTGGTTTAATTTCAATTATTTCCCACGGGTAAAAATGTTACGCAACGAGGCAGAGGTTCACCAGCACAGATTTATTTATTTTTTATTTTTTTAAACCACTGAGTTTCCATCGCTTTGCTGTTCTCTCCTGTATTGTTGCTTTAGTTTATATTCTTGTTTGGATTGTGCAAAAAGTAGTTTAAAAAAATTTATTGACTTGTTCTAGAATGTTTAAAATCACTTTCTTTCTTTTTACGACATGCCTACGTACATTTAGAAGCTGTGCTGATTTAAGGACCATTTGCACAGAAGTCTTTTTCCAGAGCTGTTAGCACAACAACACAATAAAATCACCTCCGGTATCTTTCATTTCGAGCTGTTAAGTTTGCGTGTAGCTTATTTCTATTTGGATCATTTCGCAGCATGAACTTGTCGTGGATGACGCCATTGAAGGTTTGCTGTTATTTGCGATCTCGAACGACGATTCAGCAGTCGCGGCGGACTGATTGAGTGTCGGCCCTTGGAGAAGCAATTCTGTGTCAGTCGAGTTGGCTTTGAAAATGTCAAATGTCAAATATCCCGCGATAAAAGAGCAACAACTCACATCAAGCATTGACCAACACTGGTCGTAAAAGCAAAATATGCTCCTTGTTTTCCGTTTTGTGAAGTGACGTATTTCAGTCATCATCGAATATTTTTTTTTTTCTTCAGTCCTGCAGAATCCTTTCTGTTTGGATAGATTGAGCGGAAGACCAATCGTGCGTCACTTTACCATGACGCGCACTAATGCATCGCATCGAGCGAATGTATAAATCTGACGAAAGCACTCGTGCGCTTCATTTTTCAACGTAATGGCTGCAGCATTAACAGCTGCTAGTCCTCGCCTTATAGTCATTTATTACCACCTATGTTATCCTAGTCTGCCATTTTACTAGCATAGCGCCATAAATCAGAGTCGGGCAAAAAGAGGGCCCGCTCCCCCCCACCGTCATGCCTGCTTCTTGAGAGAAATATGCGACTGTGTAAAGGCTCACGCCAACCCCAAATCCCAACACACGGGATCTACTGTGCGCGCCGTTTCAAAATCAAACACTCGCAGCATTGAGAGCAATGGCAGCAACCGCGCATCGCCACGGCCAGGATGTCATATTTTCACTTTTCTTTGTTGCAACTTCCTTTCTACATTTCAGTACATGCAAGGGAAATAATTATACACACACCCCCTCAACGAACTTTAGAAGTTTGTATACTTTGTCAGCTTTGATTTTGAGACGGAATATCAACTGAAATGAAAAAAAAAAAAAAAACCTCACAATAGAGTTTTTTATGCCTCGGAAACGAATTTCGGTTCTCGAACAAACTGAGCGCACTTGAATGCACCATTTGACTCCTCTCGCCTTCCTCGTGTTGCTTTCCATTGTGAGCAGACGTGTTCAGTAAACATTTTTATTTTGAAAGGTGTGTGGTTTCGGTTTTGGAACAGCCTTCTGGAACGGATTATGGACGAAAACCGAGGTTTGACTGTATTGTTTTTATTGTGTTATTTTACATTGATCAGTTATATTGCAACATACTCATTTCACCTACTTTCACCACACTGCTTTCTCGACAGGAAGTAAAACACAATTGCTTTTGCGTCCTGCAGCTCTTGTAAGTGTGTTGCCAGGAAACATTTTGCGGTATCGAAACGTTTTGGGCGACGACGGCGCAAGCCAATGTATTCCTACTTGGCCCATCGGCTCCTGCGCGGCACGGCTGGCACGCTGCATTTAATTTACTTTCGGCTCGACTAAACGTACACGGGAAGGCGCTCCATAATTTATGAAGGAAGAGAAAGCCGGGCGATGATGAATCTTCAGTTGCTTTTCATGTATCCCTCTTGTTCTGTAATCTAAATTTAATGTTAATGGGCAAAGACAAAAGACAAAAATTGAGATTGGAAATTGAGACGGATAAGTTAAAGGGAAAAACTGAAATGTGCAGAGACTCTATAATTATGTCGTTGAGAGCATGATCAATGAGGAATCATTGAGCGATAGTCCAAAAAAAAAAAAAAAAGCGCAGTCAAACTTTGCATCCATCACTGCCATTTCCCTTCCTGCCTTTCTTATCTCCATAATTAAGTAATTAACTCTCGCCGGTGCTAGTTAGGCTGTATTCTTAGACTGGACACAGCAGGAAAAAAAAATAATACAGTAAATGACTGGCTCCCTTACCGGAGGATTCTGGAAGAGCGTCACATGGTGATGAAAGATTAAAGGAAATGAGTGAAGAAAGAGATGTTGCTTTGGCTGGAGCCCGGGGAAGGATTGTTTCCTCACCCAGGACGGCTGCAGCAAACACATTTACACACAAGCTAAGCCGAGCGATGAAAAATGACCACGGGCATTTTCACACACTTAACACGCGCAGATTCAGCCACACATGCATCGACGCGGCGTGCAAATCAACACCTGACAGGCTGGCATTTATCACCGATCTTTGCACTTTTCCGTGGCACGAGGAGACGAGCACAAATACCAAGGTGCAATGGTGATATATTGCCAGGATTTAATCTCATGATCATGACAAAGGTAGACTTTACACCGGCAGACAATGAAAAATGGCAGTCAATTAGAGATTGACTTTGTTTCTTGATTTATTTATTTGTTTGTTTTTTCCGGTTGCCAACAAAGTGGCCGTGGAACGCAATGATGAGTCACAGGAATAAAATGTGGATTCTACTTTTCTCTGCGGTGTGTCTGTATGTTGCCTGCGAACCTGCGGAAGTTTCTCCTGGATTCTCTGCCTTCCTCTCAAAGTCTAAAAACCAGTTTGTAGAGCTCACAAAAGACACACGTGGGTGTGACTACATTTCTGTCTCATTTAATTTCATTACCATCAGAGGATTCTTTTCGCTTCAATTCGCTGCACTGTTTTTTTTTCTTTTTCGTGTTTTCATTGTTCAAGAAAAAAAAAAAAGTCCCTGTTATGTTCCACTCTTCACCACAGTTGCATTTTAATGTACCAATCGCAGCGGTAGTGTCGGGTTTGATTGTGTAGGGTGGAGTGAGACGCATTGCTGCCCATTCATTGTTCACTTTGGTCACATTGCGTTTCAACAAACAAGTGTTTATTTAGAATCAAAATAAGACTCATCTGTAAAAATCGAATTTGATAATGAAACAAAATGCTCTTTCTATTAAAAAAAAAAAGACTTTAGGACCCCAAAATTGTTGAATTGACTCGTCAAGTAGTTGCAAAATAACAACAACAAAAAATCAGCTAAAATAAAATCAAGAAATTCTCAATGTCCCGGATTGATATCACAAGTTATATTTAGAATGAACAACTCTTATTTTGACATTGCCTTTCCGGCAAAAAAACGCATACGACCCTTCCAGTTAGGGGTGACAGCGCCACCTGTTGGCTCCAATTCCATCCACAATGGTACAAACAGATTTTATTGGCGAAAAAAGCAATTTTAAAAACGTCACTTCAGTTCGAAAGGTGGGCAAACTTTTCATCTTGCATTACTTGAACGCATTCACTTTCACCTGACTTCCATAAACAGAAACGTCTGGGGAGGGGGGGAAGCAAATGGCTTTTCCATGTAAGGCCGCGTACACCTGGAATCTCATGATGATCACAATTTATTGAACGTGATCTTACACACGTCGGTAAAAGTTAACAAGCGCTCTCTTAAAGCCAGGCTTGGACATTTATAAGGTCGTAGGAGAGCTCGTGTTGCTCGGCCCTAAGTGAAGACGATACAGATGTCCGCTGTTCAAAGGGCCGCCGGTCATCACTTGCTTCGATGGGCTGCAATAAATTCATCTTTTCTTTCATCGACTAAACTTGTTTATAACGGCTATCTATTAGCGGAACGCTCATTACCCTTTCCCATGAGTGATACTCAGCCATCTTTACGCACACACGGAATGACTATTCATCCCCATCGCAAACTGAACGTCAAGCGGATTTAAAAAGAGAAATGCTCCTCCTCCTCTGGTGCCATTATTGCAACCAGAGGTGATGTTCGGGGCTGTAGATACGCTTCACTGTCGGGGACTAAGTCATGTCGCGCTCCACTTTTCTTTTTTTTTTTGCTGCGCTTTTATTAATGGAGAGAAAGGGAGGTCTTTCATTATTGCCGCTGTCTGGGATAGTTAATCCCGCGTCATAATAGGCTGGCGTTGACTCAACAATTTAGCCGAGCATGTCCCTCTGATTCGAAGGCCTTGTTCCAATCTGGCTTCAATCAGCAGCGCCGGAGTTTGCGAGGCTACCGCTGATTCTCTCGTCTCAGATGAGTGATCGCCGGGAGACAGTCGGACATGCGCGAGCTGCCAAAGACGGGATCACACTTAGTGAAAAATAACACAATCTCCCGCTGAAATGACCAACTCTGTGTGTGTGTGCGTCCGCGCGAGTGTGTGTCTACGGCCAAGGCGCTATAGTAAACCAAAAGGCACTGGCTGGGCTCCAGTTTGAACATCCTTTAATCCTCCATCTGCACAAAAGCCGTTTCCCACACACACAGACACCCGCACACAGCCTTAAGCATGAAGACAGTGTGATATTGTGTTTTTGGATGTGGGTGGGTAAAGAATTAGAACGAAAAATCAGGCTCAGTGGGAGGAAAAAGCCACTGTTTCGATTGAAGTGCACTTGTCAGCGGTGACCTGCCGGATCGAAACAACCGCGACGTAACCCCTGTGGCGACAGAACCTTTGACGCTTGTTTTGTCTTTAAACGTGACATTGTAAGCAGTATTATGAATGCGGTATGAAAGGGCTGCAGGGCATGCGAAAACAATGAAGTAGTACAAATACAAGAATAAAGTAATGATTAGTGGAATGAAGTCATCATTCTCTGCAATGAAAAAAGCCCGAATTGTGTTGACATGAAAAATGCAAAAGGTTATGAAAGAGAAGAGAAAATCGGAATTTTACAAAGACATCGAAATATACTGAGATAAAAATAACAATTTTGGGAGAATGTTCACTCATCAACCAATATTTTAAATTCATATTTAACAATATTACCCGAGCCTAGTGAAGGAGACATGCGAGGAAACACTTTTTCCTCATTAACTCAATTTTCAGAACTTACCCTCAACTTTTTTTTTTTTTAACTTTTCAAAGTGGCCCTTATCCTAATAGACATTCCGAAGGGATGCTGAAATTTTATTATTATGTTGTCAGAAAGAAAAAAAATGTTTCCAAATCACGCACGCAAGACAAATATTCTCCCTTTTCTGGCGACAGCAGGTGAAAGTGTGAGCGGGGGAGAGGCTAACCTTCACACTGACCCAGCTCATACGGCCTGATATATGATCCGGCATCACAGCGCACACTGCACATTTATTAGACTATGTGTAACGATAAAAAGATAGTTGGGGGGGGGGGGGTGGATAGATGATGGTTGCACAGGGGGGGCCCACACACGCCAACGAGGCCCCTGCTTGCAGTCTCCTGGTGGTAGTGTCATAAAGCAGGCAAGAGACGCCGCCTCCCAGGAATACAAATGCTGCCTCCAAGTCAGCAACGTGCGGCCGGTGATGTGCCACCGCACTGAAAAGGGAGGAAGATTCAACTCTGCAGACGATTAATCTTTGTCATCACCTTAGCATTGTGGAGAAGTAATTTAGATGGTAAATACAGTTTGTGTTCCATACATCATCTGGTTGCTGCGATGGCATGCCAGATTTAGGCGGCACATTTTGGGGCTAAGCAAGATTTATGCTAAATAAATGGATGTAAGTGTCACTGGTGGGGTGTTATAGGTTTTTTTTTTTTTTTTTTCGGATATCTGAATTTCATCACCTGTGGAAAAAGGGTAAACTTGTAGAATTCATTTTCTTGGGATTTTGACTCCAGGGATGAATTTGTCCAAATATGAGACTGCTGCCAATTCCAATCAAGAGAAATACCAAAACACCAATTTGTCGCAAATGAAGACTGGCCATCAATGTACCTGCCGAATTTGACATTCTAAGTGATGAAATCCCAACCCAACATGCAGGGTCACACCCATAAGCTAGCCCAGCTGGTCTACAGGCGTAACCAGTCACTGGCTTGGTCCAACTTTAGCCATATTGTTTTTTTTTTTTTTTTTAAACCCAGCAGATTTACGGATGCCGCGCTTGGTTACACACTGGAATGGTTGTCAGCCAATCACAGGACATCATACCTGTAAACTTCGGTAATAGCTGCCCTTACCAATCTGACCGTATGCAGCGATGAAAAAAAATATACGACTGAGGATTACTTTTGCTGGTTTGCCGTGACAATAGTAGCGATCGACGACGGCATTGTCGTTGGCTACCAGCAGGTGAGACGATCTGGATTTGAGCCTAAATGGTCTGTGTGAAATCGGTTCACAATTGTTTTTTTTTTTGGAATACGCCGTGCCGTACATGATTTGAAATGATTAAAAAAAAAACGTATAAAATACGGGGAAAACGTACAATCTGACAGGTATGGGACATATAAAGACAAACAACCATTCAGCTTGAGAAAATTGAAACAACCCAATTTGCATGTCACTGGAAAATGGGATGTGTATACATATCTATATCTGTCTATCTATATATATATATATAGTATATACACACACACATGCTGCATTTTAGCTGCGCTTCAAACCAATATTTGTAAAGCTGAACTTCCATCGGTCCACTGAGAGTGAATCATGTGCCCTCTAGTCTCTCAACGCATCTTATGTCATATTTGCCGACACAGAAATGAAATTTGGAAGAATTTTTCTCACAGCCACTACAGCCCCATCTGGCTTCCCTCACATCTGAATATTCTGGAGCCCTCCCAAATCTAAAGCTGCCTTAACGCCAGGAATTACCAAGCGGTCCCACTACTCCCCTGACTGCAATGCATGAGATATACTGGCTTGATATCTGTGTTTGAAAACATCTTTACAACTCCCAGGAAGTCTGTAGCGTAACAGCTTCACTCCGCTGGCCCGGTGACAGACGTGATGCCGAACGCATGTTTATATATTCACAAGTCAACGGAGTGCGTAGTGAGCTACGCCACGTTCATGCGGTAAAGCACGCCGATTGTCCCCACTGTGTGCATAACAAATGCAGAACAATTTCCGGATGTGGTATTTGTATGACATGTGGAGCTAATGGAAAAGATACAGAATACGGCTCCTCGCAGAGTGATGGGATTTTAAATTGTATTCCACACATGAATGCCTCCCAGGGTGAGCGTCGCTCTGAAGAAACTGCTTCATGGTAAACAATGAAGTTTGTTGTTTTGTTTCCCCCCCCTGTTAGGAGATGAGAGGAAATGCGAGCTTTCTTTGTTTTTTGTGGACTCCCACTCAGTTCACGTCGAGCAAGAAGACTCCCAACGAGGGTGATGTCATCCATAGAAGTTACACACGCTGACCTTACATCCTTGTAGGGAACCCATGTGCACCGACTGTGGGGGGAATTGCAGCTGCGGGTAATTGACAAGTAGAGCAGCTTTGAAATGCTGATTTAGCACAACCTGCCACAACCTCCCCCCCCCCCTACCACCCCCAGACTGTTGGATCTGCATGCGGAGGAGGGAGGGCTTGACATGGGGGAGGGGGCGGAGGGGATCCGTAAAAAGGCAGCGCTAAGGGATCACGCAGGAATCAAGGCCGCTTCTGCAGAGTCTTATGTAAAAAGAAAAAGACGAGGGGCTGTGGGCGCAGCATTCATTAGCCGTCCCGGCTTCATTAAAACCCGCTTTCTCTTTATGACTTCCTGGGAAGCAGCGAGAGGATTTTGCCATATGACTCCCGTCGCATGGCCTACGTTGCTTTTTCGCGCCTTCGCCGTCGCTCTCTGCAGTGGCCCGTTATGTTCTGGAGATAGTAAGATCGGGATCGCCTTTGGAATTAAAATTTAAAGGCTCATTCATTCTTAAATGGCGTGCCAGAACGTCTTACGTTAACATCGTTTGCACATTTTGTACAATTTCTAAGTGGACACGGCAACATATTACGACGGTTTACGTTTTTTGCAGCAAGTCAGTAACGATCTAATTAAGGAGCAATAATAGTGATATATTTAATAGCTGGCCAAGGGATTGAACTTGAGGGACTTGTGATTCCGCTATTGTCTCCTGTTGCTATTGACAACGACAAGGTCAATGCACCGGAGGTCATTTGTCTCCCCCTACCTGATGAGAAATATTGACCGAGACGCAATGAAGAACCCGCTAAATGCCAACTTTTTCACTTTGACGTATATTTGCGGCACTACGCCGAGTGTGGATTAAAAGACTTGACGCGGCCGAGAGAGCTATCAATCAGGAAGAGGGATAGAGAAGAGCCGAAGGGTTGCGCAGGGGTCGTTTGGGCTGTACCTTTTATTTTTTTTCCCTTTTCTTTACGGGTCGATGGTCAGTAGCTACAGACTGGAAACTCATAGGTGAAGGCGAGCAGGACAAAAGTGATGGCCCACCCCCGTCCGATGTCACCCAGAGATCGGTCATATGTGTCCCTCGGGAATGGAGGGACCTTCCGGCATAACTCAGGCCTTTGACCTTTCACCCTCTCGACGTGGCATTTTGATGGATGACTTATTGTGCGTGATTTAAGTCTCATGACTTTCAGAGATGAGCGCCAAATGTTTACTTTTGGCCTCAGCTTGTACTTGTCCCCCGCGATGCATCTTAACTGTATAAGGGGAGGCTCGTCTCGCATTTAAAGCTAATTCAGATTTACGGATGGATACAACGTCGTGTAAATCATAGCGGGACCTTTCGGTTGACATTGCGTTGTGGCAGTAATTGCTCTCTTTTTAATGTCGGAGATGTTAAATGACCTGTCCCCCGGCCAAGTGCCGCATCGTCGCCTCAATGTTTTTTGAAACTCCCACAATGAAAACAGTTACATCCTCAAACTTGTTTTGTTCTCTGACAAGGAGATATTGTTCCATAATTTCACACACACACACACACCTTAAACATTTTAATGCCCTACCCCTGACTCAAAGGTAAATCTTTTATTCTTTGAGCGTCATAGTGCAAATTAGAACCACAACCCATAAAATAACTTGAGGGCCATTCTTCTTCCACAGTGTGACAGACTCTGGGAGTGGGCCAGAATTGTTGAAGATGTATTGGTATTTTATAAATGGTAAAAATATGACATTGGGGGAAAGTTATCGCAGAGATCAGGATATAACGTGAGACAAAACGAGCGCGCCACATGTTTCCGTTTTATTTTTGATTGATATGCTTTATTTGGCTTCAACTCATTTCTTTCAAGAGAGACTTTGCCTATTTCGTGATCATTATCCAATATGCATTGGGACAAATGTTGCTGCAAGCCGATGCGCGTGCATTTTCTGCATGTGCTGATTTGACAGGCAGCCCGTTTAGATTGGAACCAATTACAACCGCCAGTGTTTATAATTCTCCTTGTAATCAGTTTGAATGACATGAATTCATTTCAGTCTCGTTGTTTGTGATAAAGTGACTCTTCAGATGCTAATAGAAATACAGTTGAAATTCTCGTCTACGTGAAAACATTGGCAGAGAAGAATAATCCCACCCCCCCCCCCCCCCCCCGACTTTTGTGGATACTCCACGGTGCAGTTGAAGAAAAAAAAATCTCCCAAATCAATATGTCAGATTGTGTCTGAGTTGAAGTGGAACCCGTTCGTCATACATTTAAACGATTCTGAACAGGTGTGATGTTATGATGTGCCGCACTTGTCAGTCTGTGGTCTTGCTTTTCAGTCGAATCTGCGTGATGAGTCATTGCAGCTTCCTGGCAACGCTGCACCTCCTTTCGACTGATGATGTTTCTTGTTATTGCGGTGCAAAAAAAAAAACTCTCTGCATTGTCTTACGCGATTCAGCACTGCGACACACTTGAATGATGTTGACTGTTGACTCGCAACAGCACGCGGGGGCCACAAAATTAAGAGTTTGTTATTCAAAGTAAATCAGGCAAAACCACTGGCACAGCTCTTTAACCGTCAAAGCGAGAGTCTCATCTGTTGCTAAAGACCTTGGAAAGCACTTCACTTCTTTGACTTATGCCTGAGCTCTTCTTTGTGCTTCACTTGTCATCCAGCTACCCGTCTACGTAAGCTACTCTTTAAGTATATAAAAAAAAAAAAAAAAAGAAAATTGTGAAATCTGTCAAGCCGTGGACGAAGTGCAAATGGAATGTGAACGAGCTGAAAATGGACGGGGTCCAACTTGAACACTCTTATTTTGACTTCTCTTAAAGCCGTTTGCTCTTTACCCCGGGATTGAACCTAAGCCTCCGTGTGCTTTAAATCCTGTCAGATTCGCTATTCATGCAGGTAATCCTTGGTGTACACAGGCAGAGTGGAAAATTACAGACAGCGCGAGTGTTGAAGTCGACCAATGTGTTACATAATAACCTGGCAGGTTAGAACAGTGCAAGAGGCTCCCAGCATACATCTGACCCAGAAATATCCGTGGCAGCTTTATGACACATGCGACTGTACACGTCTGACTTTCGCACAATGGCTTGTGGCTTCCTTCCAACATGGGCTCTATTCATGCCAAGAATGACAACAACAACAAAAATCGGAACGGCAAGAACATAAGACAGATGTGCATTTCAATCACATACGCGCGCTACTTGCCAATCACGTCTTTGTTGAAAGAGAGCAGCTACTCTTTGCACAAGACGTCCAAAGCGTGGGCAGTTGAAGGCTGTAAAAATTGCATTTTACACATAAGATTTAAAATACATACCAAATGCAAGGTCTGAATAAAATGCGGATGACATGTTGCGAGATGTCACATGACAGCTTCTGGTTCTTCAAAAACATTTTGAAAAAATATTTATTTATTACCTGACGATGGGAAAACAAGGTTGACACGTGTCCAATTTGAGTCCGCAATTGGCAGACACAAAACGCATTTTGCAATAAATCAACAACCCCAACCAAAACATTCCGATGGAAAAAATAGGCAGGTATAATCAGCGAAATCAATAAGCAGAGGTTCAATTCGCAACCAAATATTTGGACAAGGGCTGTTTTGTAAATATGACACATGCTATCAAAAGACGCCCTTTTTCCATCCGCGACAATTAACAGTGACACAGACAGACCGCCCCCCCCCCCCACTGCTCCGCGCCACATATTTTTTATTTCCTGAAAAGAAGGAATTATACAGAATAGCTTCCAGCCAAGTTGAATTCATTTAAAACTCGCGCACACACCATCAGTGAATCACTTCCGAAAGCTTCCCTCCCACACAGCTGTGCTGTAGTGTTTACCACTTTGTGTTGTTTTTAGATTACATGGTACGCACAAAGGTTTTTTTTTTTCCTTTGTGTTTGTTACCGGTGGCAGAAAGGATAGAATGAGGAAAATGAATAATTAGACAGATCGGAGAAAGAGATCCTTAGCCAGAGGTCATGCGGCTGATAAATGATCTGCTCGTCTGCGACGCATGTTAAGTGAGTCGCAGTGTAATTACCCAGACTGCCGCATCATATGAATGCGTGCGATGTCACACAGTCTTTTTTTTTTTCTTTGCTTTCACAATCACTGCCGACCCCCTCGTCCGCCAAGACGTTTTCTTTCATTGTCGGACGTTCCACAGACGACGGAGTGAAGGTCACTTGACCAGAAGGAAAAGGTTAAGGGAGGGGCTGAGCCAATGACGGACGCATCATCACATCACCACTATCTTGTGAATTTAATTAAGACAGAGTGACTGACATTTCTTCTCCTGGCATCCTCACTTCTAGCCCGAGAAGTTGTGATTATCAATTATATGAAAGAATACGAACTCCATGTTCAGGAAAATGGTTTGATGGAGGTTGAAGTGGGACTCGCTTTCACTTATTAACGGATTTTTGCGCTAACTTTTTTGCAGACTCTTTGTACTTCGTTTTTTTTTTTTTCTTTAGGACGAGTTAAAGTTTTCGAAACACGGCAGCGGCAATCTTCATTTAAACATCAAAAGAATTTGCAACAATCCAGGCAGCAGCTCATCCGGCGTGGACCTCCTTCCTTTAAAAATGAGAGGTGCCCGTGCCACGACAATGTGTGCTGGCTTTGCAGATTCTTCAGAGCTGATGAGGAACACTGACAATAAAAGGAGCCCATTCTGAGTGAAGGTTTGGTGCCGTGTTTCTGTGGGCGACATAGCGGAGATCAAGGGAGCCAGAGAACTGACTGGGCAGGCCTGGAGCCGTCTCGCTCTCCGGGGACTCCTCACTTTAATCACAGTACAGTCAAGCAAAGTGATCATGAACTCCAAATGCCTTCGGTGTGTGACGTTTCTCTCTTCCTGCATCTTCATCTCCTCCTCCTCCTCGTATAATGCCCTCCTTTTCTTTCTTCTAGGTGTTCCTGAATTTTGGAATACATTTTGATTTGCACTACAGTTGTGGCGCGACCGAGGCGTTCATCGTGTCGAGTCTTCCGCTAAGCAAGGAATGCTTGCCGCACAATCTCTAATTGAGGCCTAGACATGTCCCGGATCACCAAGCCGCCAGAGGCCAGCTGTCATAAAAGTAGTGCTTGGAGCCGTCATTACTGTATAGGAAAACATATGGTGTCACGTCTCTGTACACTTTACTGTCCAGTCACAAAGCTGACAAAATAGAGACTGGGGACCAGGAACCAAACATTATGAGAAATCCCGCAGGTGATGCACAGCAGAAAAAAAAAAAAGCATGTGCTTTACAGCAGACTCTTGTCTCCTTTCTGTTTTATTGACAGATCCAAGATGTGCACAAGGCCACATTTAGAAGGTGTGATGCCACTTTTGTGAACAGCAAATGACAAAGTAATTGGTATACCTGTACGTGTTCTTTCATATCAGCATGCAGGCATCGTCTGCGTTGTTTTCAGCAACCGCTGTGGCTTGGTTCTGTGGACATTTTTGCTTTGGTAAAATAATAGTCTGATACATTTCCCCAAACCACTGACCTAACCCCTCGTTAGTACAAAATAGAGTCCAGTGGAATTGTTCATTGACGCTTTAAGATTTCCTCAAGTAATAGTCTACAAGGTGGCTTTAAACAGAAAACATTAAACGATTTGAAATGAAGACATTAATTGAACTGCTGTCATTTGGGGACTTTGACACATTTCACGTAGCTGCTTGTCATCGGCAAAGCCAACAATGGCTTTCTGAAGCATTGGACCCAAGGTTAACATATTCAGACTGAACAAAAGGGGTTCAAGGACTGACCCTTGAGGGACCCCCCCCGTCATGGCCATTCGAACAGATTAAAAACATCCAGTGTTCAGTCTTAAATCATTTAGGACTTTAATAAGAGCTGTTTCTGTCCTGTGATGAGACCAAAAACCTGATGGGGATTCATCAAAAAGTCCATTTGAGTTAAATAATGACTTGAATTGATTAAAGAAACACTTACTCAATCATCTTGGACGGTCTGTAATTTGCTAACAATGAGACATCCAGCGTTTTCTTTTTTTAGAAGTGGCTTTAACGGCGACCACTTTCAGGGGTTTGGGAAGCCCGCCCGACTGAAGTGAGCAGTTGTTCATTTGCCGCAACAATAGCGGTTCACCTCTGTCACTCAGGGTAAAATTGAGACTATTGAACACAGTTGGGCTAATTATTCGACTCTAAAGTGGTGCTTTGTACAATTTAGGGGCCATGTAGGCCCAGATAAGTACCTGAGTTATAAAAGTCGAGTGTCAGTTGGAGAGCAGTACCTTTGTGAGTAGCGCCCCAGGGACAAGTCATTTTCACTTGATGTATGTGCATAGTGTATGATATGTTCCTCAGCTGCATGAGAACGGTGGTTGTGATCTGAATTCATCATGCAAAAAGCTAACCTGCTGTGGATGTTTTTTTTTTCTATTCCCGGCCAGAATACTTGCCATGCCTCTGCCACACCACTTTTAATTTCGCAACTTCACATTTTAAGTAATTAACGAAAGAACACGGTGCGGATCGGAACAATCAATGCTTTTGTCTTGCCGACTTCCATATCAAAGCAGATCAGCCAATTAGAGCGCTTTCTCTCTCTCCAGTGTCCTCCAACCGGTTCGACATGCTTAATTGGCTGTAAAAGCCACCGGCAAGCCTGACAACTGCAGACTAAATGACAGCAGACCCTGAAACTCCAACCCCCCGTGTATGCTGTATCGGTCGGAGCAACTGCAATTCCACATGTCCCGTCCAGCATGAGATGCAAAAATATATAGTTAGTAAGTACTCAGGAAAAACAATCAGTAAACACTTGAATTGAAGGTGCCTTGCTCAAGGGAACTTCTGAAGGAGGCAGTTAGCAGTCCCGTGGCTCCAAAGCCAAAGTTCCTATAAATGATGTTTTTGTACTGGATCTGATTATATTGTGCGGATGTCGACCTGAGAAGTACATGACTGCATGTGTACTAATTTTAGTACCACAATATTGATTGTTGCAATTTTGAGCGGCACGATCTCCTCTTCCAATGCTGTTATCAGATGCGGAGTCGTAAGACCGTCACTCGATGTTTATCAAGTCTATGATGTCCCTGTTGCGTGGCAGCCGTCCGAAATAAATGACGGTTGAGGCTACGTCTCTGTTTCGAAACTCATTTCCTCTGGTGTGAATGTGGGGGGGAGGAAAGGGAAGGGAACTGTTATTGCGGTTGCCATGGTGATTCAATTTAAGCCACCACCCCCGTCCTCTGTTCCCCCTCATTTCCTCCCTCCGACAAAAAAAAAAGGCAACTATTTCTGAGAGAAATTCCCTCAGCTGTGGCGGCTTCCACCAGCCGTTCTCAATGAGGTTCGGGTTATTCCCCTCTGGGAGGATCTCCTCGCACACATGCGCACTTCTCCCTCGCGAGCTGCTGAGCATAGATTTTGTCCAAAACAATGTCCATTTCTGGAATTTGAAGTGCGTGGAAATCATTTGAACAGAAACACAACAATTGGCAGACTTTTCATGGGAGTCCCTAAACATGGACCTTGGAGTGTAAATGTCCACTTATATTTTCTTTGCGTGAAATGTGAAGCCCCATCAACTCCGGTGTCACTTTGGAAAGAACCACATCCTCGCGATGAAAGCTGGCGTGACATGGAAGGCTCATGTGTTTGTTTGAACATCAAACAGGAAGGCTAGTTATTCGAAAATCTCCACCCTCCTCTCAAACGGGTCCGCTGAGCTTTTATTTTCCTCTGCAAAATAGAAAGGCTGGTAGCTGAGGGAGACCTTTCCAAATTCCCCAAACAGTGGGTCAGCTCTTTTTTTTTTTTAACATCTCTCAATGATAACAGGCAGCGGTTCTTTTTCCCACAGCTCACAATCGCAGCTCTGAAGTGAGAGCTTGTAAGAGCTTCTGTTCTATCAATACAATACCGTGTTGGACTGTGATCTGGGCAGAGCAGTTTTGGGAGACAAGCACGCGCGCACACACTGGGTTCGTCTTCAGTTTAAGTACAGCTCTTCCTCCCTACTGACTGTCTCAGTCACCATCTGCCATGTTGGAATTCTGCCCTTCGTCTGGAAGCACTGAAGTCTGGATATGCTGTCTGCTTTTCTGTTCTTCGAAGAGGTTCTGTTCTCTTTTCTGAGGGCATTTCACAACAAAAACAGCGGCGATTTTGCATAAGGGGATAGTACAGAAGATGACGCGGGCCTGGGTGTGAAAAAGTAGCTTTATATTACTTAGCAGTGATTCAAAGTAGTGGTGCAGCATATGCGGGTTTGAATTTTCGAGCCGTATAACCTATAAACTTTCTTTGCCCGCAACATCCAAGTACTGAGCCTTTTTTACCCTCTTGGGTTGGTCAATTCATTTTCTGAAGGGCCACACGAGAAACTGGAACGGTTGTCGAGGGCCATGCAGACGTGCTAACCTTAATTGTGTTGCCATATTAATTCAATATACGAAGCAATAAATTGCATTGTTTAATAAGGTGCTACTTATAAAAATGTTCAACCCAATGATGAGCACTCATATTAAAATTACATTCGTATACAGTACAGTATACACATTAAACCCACATTTATTTGCCCTTGCTTGTTCAACAAAATAAGAGCACCACTTTCAAAATAAAACCACTGCATATTTTAAGTTTGGACAGGCAGCATGCGACGCACGGGCCCGCTTTTGGGCTACCATACTTTTCTGCATGTGCACATCAATGTGCGAGTGGCCAAAAAAGTCACAGTCAGCATACAGTACATGTTAAGCCACATTATCGAAAAAAAACAAACAAAAAAACAATCAAAGACCACTCGGCTACTTGAGATTTGAAAGTTTAATGTGTTTCATGCCCTACAAATTGCATTCATATCAATATCCCGCTGACCTAAAGCAATCTCTCAATACAGCGCACCAGTTTGACAGCATACTAAACATTGTCAGCACGGGGGAGTAATTATAGCCACCGCATGTGCGGGGCTTTCTAAGCGTCGACCAGTTGGCACCTTTGGCGAAGATGGGGGGAAACCCCATGTGGTGCCAAAAGAGACGCTTGACGGGAATCCATGCAACACCGAGTGCCGTCACTGGGCTGAAAGGGAATCCCTTCCTGTTTCCTATGTTTTGTCAGCCGCGCGCACGGCTGCTATGGTAACTCACTGTTTACTGAGCCGGTGGTTGGCAGCCAAACGGCAAACACGCACAGCACATGCTCATACAGTCACTGCTATTAATACACTTCAACCCTAAGTCTGTGTGCAGTCTCAGTGGAAAGTGTGGCCAAAGCAGCAGGCCACGATTTGCTGAGCGACCGTTCGGTGACTAAATAACAGTCTAAAGCGAGAAGGACAGAAATACTTCAGTAATGTGGAAACTTAATATCCATGGCAACCGTATCACAACAGTGAGGATTACTGGATGTGTGGATGGACAATTTAACCACTTTCACGTTGGAATATCAGCAAATGAACAACATCTGTATCATTTAGTTTCCTCATTCTATTCCACATGATTTGTTAAGTACACCAAGATACTCCCCCCCCCCCCCGCCCACGGCCTCCCGCTCACATGAATAACAATTTTCTCGATTGTGTGGTATTCTGCATGCATATTTAAAAGGGGAGAAAAAACAGGAATTAATGAGAGACATTCCTGGCACCAGTGCAAAGGACCACCAGATAGTTACGCTCTGTAGAGCTCAATTAGGAATCATCGCTATCATTAACTCATGCTATAAACTATTAATGGTCTCAAGCTAGTTTTTTTTTTTTCCTCCAGATTAGGATTCACACATATAAAAAAAATCTAATTAGGATCTAAATTAGGGACCCCAGGAACCAAATCGGTGTTACCTATATGTTTAATATCAAATGAAAAATCCCAAATCAGGATATTTTATGATTTGCAGCTGGTTCAGTGCTAATGAATTCATTTTTGTGAATGCACAATCTCCATGGACACGCTGTTGTGCCAGACACATTCTTGCATGCAAGCACAGTGTTGGAAGGGCAAATATGAATGCAAACAGAATGGTACATTTTCATGAATGCATGCGGGACTGCCGCCCTGATGCAAACATCTTGACATTATTGTCTCTGATGTGTGGAAGGCACACCGACTTCACAAAAAAAAATCTCCATTAATATAGCAGGGAGCGTTGTGCATTCACTCTATAGTATATCGCACTGACTGTGCTTTCCGCTGGTAAAGAAAAGAAAATCACTGAATTTTAAACAGCTCGATAGGAATCCAAATGAAAGCAATGTAAAAATGAATATTACATTTACATGACTTCCTATGTGGTTTAAAAAATAATGAGACTGAATAAAAAAGCACTCACGTTAATAGCCTTGAAATATTGTGCCCCCGATATATATGTGCATGCGCCATCCAGGAAGGAGGCAACGTTCAAATTGTTGGCATATTAGCCTCCTTTTACATAATGGTTGTGTCCATCGGATAACTTAATTGTTGCCTCCATTAGGTCGAGGCTTTTAAGTAGGTTGACAGGGTTGACAGAAAGTCTAAAAAAAAAAAAGTCTAAAAAAATAAATAATTGAAGCTCGAACTAAGTCGAAGCTAGCATGGATGTGATCATGTGTAGGAGTGCAAGCAGGGATATCCCCTAATGGTGTTTTCATGGCTGAGCACATGATGTCTCAAGGAGAACATGTCGTACCGGCTTCCAGCTCCAGAGGAAGCCCACAATCTCTGGCAAGGAGTCGCCTTCCGTGAATTCACTGAATCTCATTAGTGCGGAGAGTCTCATAGCACTCCAGGTCAACACAACCTCACGGGTGAAGGCAGAAAAAGAGAAAATCTGCTTGGTATCCATTTACAGTGAGTTGATGGAAACAAATACATTTCTGAGAAAAAAAAAAGATTGGTGGAATTGACAAGGCTGTCAAACAGCCTCGTCAATAAAACGTACGGGAAATACACTGTGACAATATTTGCACTCGCAGTTTTTAAATCGACAGCAATGATAAAAGTCTTTGTTTTGCACCCCCGAAAAAAGAAATGAGTGAAACCAAATATTAGCAGTTGTTGAAAACGGTCCATTTCTCCAGTGACCGTTCAGTAGTACAAATCTGATAGCCGTGTTTTTCTTTTCTTCCCATTTGTGTGAGTCACCCAGCGATATTTGAAGCCTGTGTGAAGCTGAGACGCAATTTCCACTCTGACATCCACTAAGTTTGTTATCCTCTTTCGGTATCCGCCTATTCTTGTGAGAATTCTGCAGCATTTTTTGCACAGAAGACGACGCAGTGCAAATTACTCGCAAACTAACTAGTGAGATGTGTATTCCTGCCATAGCAATCATAACAGCGCAGGGAAATTGTCTTATGAACCCAATGCAGTGTAATTGCATAATTGTAGCACCTTATTAAAAAAATAATAAACATTTATTGGGACCACACTGATACATTCCATGCCTTGTGAAAAAATGGTTGAAAATATGAGTATTGGGAAATTATCCATTTCGGAAATTTGGATAGTGTATGACGGGGATGAATGACAACATTGGATTCAATTTAAAATGAGTTGCCTGCGCATCTCGTCATCAGTGTCTGTTTGCATTTGGAGGGGATTACGACAACCCCAGCAAACTAAGCGCTGAGGCTGCGTAATTGGGAGCATCTGGATGTCATTTTGCTCTTTGCAGTCCCGCAATCATGAGCACTATTACATCTTGTTTGGCCATTTGTTGCGGTGCAGGCCGGCTTGGAAAACAAATTCCAGAAAGAAAAATCCCCCATCTCACTTAGAGATAAAATGATGATCAAAATGGTGAACAAAAAAACAAAAAAAAACAAATGGAAATTTAATCTATCGAAACATGTTAGCCCTGTCTATTCTTATCGGCAAATATGACAATTTGAATTTAACGTAATATGGCACGTCCGTAATTTTGAACACAAGCTTAAAAAGAAGTGCGAAATAAAAACACCAAGACAATCAGCTTGAAAAAAAATGAATTAATTACTTTCCCTATTATTCACTTAAAACAACGAAATTTGAACAAACCAAATGTTAGTCAGCCTCTTTGAACTGAGGGCTGATTGTATTCCTTTTATTTTTAACCATACTTATACGCACTACTTCAACGAGATGGAAAGACAAAATAATGGAATTCCAAAAAAATTCCAATAATCATAGAACGTAAAGTTGGGGTAGCAAGTGCGTAATACAATCGAAGCAATGCAACACCTGCAGGTTTTGTCCCGCGGGGACCCCTTCGCAAAGGTTAAATTGTATCTGACAGTCGGATCACCACGGAAAAGCCTCGAGTTGGGGGTCGCTAAATGAAAACAAATGAGCTCTTAAATCGCATAAAGGAGAGCAGCTAAATGAAGCGCAGGTGGCCGCTAATAGGTGCTACGTCCGAGTTGAAAAGATTTCTGGGCATTCCAGCAACTCTCCTTTTCCTCCTCCTCTTCTTCTGGCATGCACGCCTTTGGTATTTACTCATTGTTTCCCTGAGGTCACCGGGACTAGCTGATGGGAATGTGTCCTGTTCCTGTGTTTTCATTGGCTGGCGCGAGGAGGGGGGGGCATGGGAAAAGAAGCCGGGTATCCTCTGTGATCCCACCCCGAGCAGAGGAACTCCCCCTCCAGCCCGCAGGGGCTTCACCACGCGGAAATACGACTTAATCTGGACGCACCTGACTCGTTTAACTCGATGGTAACCGTTCCGTTAGGTGCGTGAACCAATCCGGTGGCTTCACCGTATTCCACACAATTGACGAATAATGCAGCTAATTTTTGGGCCGCCATTGCCTGGAAATTAACGTTCAATCATAGTCCTCATAAATGGTCGGCGGCAAAAGGAAAAACACTCGGCTGTTACGTAATCGCAGTTACACTTCATAGAGAGGAAGTGTGCCCATTTACCTCAATACCTCAGAGTGTATCCGTAGCTATTTGTTCTCGAAAGGAAAACATACGCCGTAAGCTGCTCGTTGAGTTCACTTTCTCATGATACAATGTTACAGAATGGCTGGAAGAAAAATGACTGTGAAGCGGCGCACATTTCGCACTGTGCAAAAATCACTTTTGGCAAACCTGTACAGGATATCCACTTTACTCGCCATTGTTTTCCCACTAAGTGGAAAATGAATTATTCAAAACCGTCTTCATACTAAGGAAGGGAGAGTAAATGGTCTACGATGCGCATGAAAAGGTTAAGAAGAAAAATACACTGTCCAACAAAAGCATGATCGTGTGATCGTGCACATCAAGTTTTTTTCCTCAGTGTCGTAAGGCAAATTTTCGACTTTTTCTTATGCTAATGTCCCCACAGTGAAGATGCCAACATGAAGTTAAACCCCTATAGCTGTGAATGTTCTGCACTCCTGCTTCCGCGACATTTTCTTTCAATATTTTTTGTCGTTGGGGCTTTCCTACAAATCCGAAAGGTTATTTTGCACTTCCTGCACTAAATCCAAATCAGCGACAGTCAATAAGTCGGCCTATTTCGACAGCATATTAGTGAAAGAAAAACACGCGCATACTTCCGAGATGGGGGCCAGTGTGTCGTTTTGAAAGTACAAAGTACAGTAATTAAAGTGAGTTAAGCAAGAAAACGTGCTCGGCGGCCCTCTTTTCTGTCATATTTAGTTTATAATGGGTGGGGTGCAGCTAAAGTCCTGCTGCCGCATAGTGAACCAGTGAATAAGAAAATAAATGCTGTTTGTCGAGGCCTACATCAAAGACTACGCCTCCGTAAATCATAAATAGGAGGAGAAGGCGTCCTCTGAAGAGTGTTCTCCTTGCCCTTTTATGGTTTCCCGCTCGCAGTTTTTACCCAGACTTGAGCCTTTCACTGGGACCAGGACACGAACGACTGTGACTCACGCTTAATTGACGGCTATTTTAATCGCAAAGGAACACCCTACAAGGAAGACAGCGCACGGTGTACATCCAAGTGTCACATTGTAATTCGTACACACTCACGTGGTGTCTGGCATCTGGTTTGTGTGTTCGTACAACCCACCGCCGTGGTTGTTTTTGTTTTGGCGCTCGGGTTTAATGAGATCCAGAGCAAGAGCCGCATCAAACATTTTTGCCTTTGCAAAAATAAACAATGCTAATTTAGGAGTTGCGCTGTCTCGAAGGTATTCGATAATTATTAATATGTATGTATTGTTGTTTGCAGATGTGTCGAACTAAGATCCTGTAAATTATAGCCGAATTTAAACACATCTATTGTCATTTTTAATTCAAAACTGACCACAAACTGTTCATTCTCGGTGCAGGCAGAGTCGTCGCCACTATTTGGAAAAAAAACCCTCAAAATAAGGCAAATTCAGCTATCAAAAGTGATCAGAAAATACCTTGGTGGTTACACTTGTGAAACAGCACAAAAAGAGAATGTCGGGATTCTTCTTATAAGCTTCGTAAAAATCAAGCGCATGTTGCATTAAAACGACTCCGAAAGCCACAATTCATCCCAAGAGTTACGTCTGTAAATGCAACGGAGGAAACGTCAAGTCAGTGTCCACCTCTGACCTAATTAAGCATCCAGTCAGGGAGAACAAGATCATTTTAAAGGTTACTGTATGTGTGTAGAATAATGACCGCCCCAACAGCAACAGACTTGCGAGACTTACTGTAAAAGAACGGCACATTTTCATGCGATTATATTACCCTTTTGTATGAAATTTTTGTCATCCTGTGACAAGGTATGGATAAAGGCGAGGCAGTTTTTTGTTCAGATGGGGGTTTTTTTAGGGCAAACCCTTATGGCTGGGTAAGGTATTCTGAATTATTTTGCCATCCCATGTATATTTACTTGAGACACAAGCGCAGTCTGTATCCATTTCTCATCCTATTTGCCAATCAATGTCAGTCTTGGGATGGGATTAATGAGTGACATTTGGGAGTCAAATCGCTTCAGGTACAACACCGCAAGATTTGGTTTAGCTTCAGCACAAGCCCGTTGGCACATGGGTAGGAATCAAAAAGACGTTTGCCTTATTCCTTATTGATCGTCCCCCCCCCCCTGCAGGGTGTCATTTGTTTGTGGGCTGATACACGTAAGTGGGACTGATGAGACCGAGGGGCTTGATTGATTTACGCGCACATGATGCGTGACGTCCAAGGGAAACTCACGGCTCGGAATTCATTTGAGGTGAGTCCATCTCTTTCTTGTGAGGAAACATGAACATGGCGTGTCCTTTGCCAATATGCCACTTTAGCGATGCGATCATAAACGTTGGAATGGTACTTGAACACTTTGGTGTCACTGATTCTTGTCCTGATTGTTTGGTAGGGTTGAAAATCGGTGCCGCACAGAGGCAACTCCAACTGAAAAAAAGCCAAACACACAATGTTTTTGCTTTGCTTTGAGGTCTCCTCAATGAAAAAAAAAAGACAACACTTTGTGACACAAAATGCATCCCTATGTGCAAGGTCGAGGTTAAAAAAAAATATATCCTCCGTTTAAAATCTGTCCAATTGCTCCCGCGATATCAGTTAATTACCTTGTCGTCGAGTGCAACCCTCGCACGATTTCGCGGTAAATGCCACTGTGATATTTTCCCCACATCTTTCCTCAATGGCACAACAAATTATTCTCCAAAGTGACGGACACCGTCAGAGTATCTCCGGTTCGCTTTCTGCCACTTTCAATTCAAGCAAGGTCACCTTGAGTTTTTGTTTTTGTTGTGTTTGCAATTTCTAACAGCCATAAACAGGGTCTTGCAATATTTTCAGAAGCGAATTTCAAGCAGTTGGTATGCAAAATAGCACAAAAGGGCACACAAAACGCAATGGAGTCTAGCCTTGACACATTTTTAATTGAGCACCTGATACAGAAAAAGCCATCAAAATAGGCACCCCTCTCGTTAATTAAATAATGACACAAAAGTCACAGAGTAGTGGTCTCAGACATCAATTATTATCATTGTCACCAGCCTACATACACATCGTGTCGTCCGTGTTCACACCCACAACGGCACAAAATGCCCTTATTGAAACCTGCCATGCTGGACCCGCTTGCACACCTCTGTGAAAATACCAAAACCATGTCTAACCCGCTTCCGAAATGCGTATCTTTTCACACTTAATAAACCTCTGCCCGAGAGTTGAATCCATTTCTGTGGCCCAGGCTGTTCCTCACTGGGTGCTCTAACATTTTTGTAGCATAGTTTTATTCGACAACGCGGAATTGATTAGTCGGTCCCATGCAATGGGTTCAAACAGTTTAATTAAAGCGCTTTGTCCCATTACCATCAGCAAATCATTTAGAGCAGTTTACACTCCAATAGATGCCGGTTAAATGAGGCACTGCCGTGGCAATACACTGCTACAGCAGCTACAATAGCTTGATTCATTATGGTCTGTTTGTTTGCTTGATGAATGGAAGAAAGAAAAAAAAAAGCCTTGGGTGTACTTTGCTGGACTTATGGTCAGTGAAATATTTTTTGCAGAATTTTTCACAGAATCGGACCAAAATAAGAAAAACCAAACTTGGTGTGTGTGGCAGAATGAGTCAAATCGCTCAAAAAATTCAAGGTCTGGAGCTATTGGGACAATCAGTCCTAATTATGCCTCTCTCGTTATAAGAGAACCACTTAGTCTGCATCTTCTCCTCGCAATTGATCTTGAATGTCCTTCCCTCGAAGGGGACTTTAGTTTGTCCCGTGTCCTTAATGCCTCTCTTTCTTCCTTTGTTTGCCTATCTCGCACTCGCCTCCCCTTGTTGCGTCTTGCATGCATATTAACAAAATGTGCCTGAAAGACGTTCATCCCTAATGCGAGAGGAAGTTGCAGCTTTATCGGCCCCCCCTCATGACTTATTCAGGCTAATGTGCGACAGTGATGCCCTAATGGCACGCTGTTGTAGAGTTGCTCACAAATGTCAGGCCTTTAGTGTCCGCCCAGAGTCTGATTAATAAGCGGTGGCCATCAATAGAGGCGGCCCCGACGCCCCCCCCCCCCCCACCCCCACCTGGTGAAACGTATAGGAAGGAAACTTGACAGGACACCAGTATGGACAAAATACATACTGGACCGCGCGGTGACCATCTGAAAGCATCCGCATGTAAAGGCACAGTGATAGGCATCGACTTACAAAATGAGTGAGCGGAAGTTCAGGATCTTGCTCAAGGGCAATTTGTTCGTCCATCACCTTCATGAGCCATCAAGGAGGAGTTCAGAGCCTCCGGTAATGCAGCGTCCCATCTCGCGGGGGCATCCAGTGCAAAGAACCAGCCAGGAATTTCTCAACCTGAATTGCTCACCGTTTCCTTAAACTGTTTTCCTCTGAACCATATCGACCATGGGAAAAGTCCGGCACGTTGGTGGTCAGCGAAGACACGAGAAGCCCATCAATAAAACTACAGAGGCAACACACACCAAGGGAATGGCACGTCCCCCGGAGGCTTAATTTTTTTAAACAGCTCATGTTGCTTTCCCAATAAACTCCCAACAATGACAAGGCAATTAACCTGCATCATTAGCTCGAGAGAAAGCACTTTTTAAAAAGGCAGAACCACAAGGCAGAACTTTCAGGAGGGTTTGCATTATTGATCCGACGCCGGGGCCCGGAAGCAGTCGTCGTCAACGGGGAGTTGACAGAGGCTGCAGCGAATTACTGTAATGGCTATCGGTGCCATCTGAAAATCAGCTCTCATTGTTAACCACTAATGGGCTGTAACATTCTGTTAGCGTGCTTGCTAATGCATTACAGATTCGCTGGATTTGGTTTCCTCCTCGACCCGTTTTGAAGGGCATTTTGACCATGTGAATTGGTCGTTTTTTTTTTTGCTCCTACTCAACTCTGCATTGGAGAGAAATTTTCAATGACACTCAGTAAAATATATGACTACTGACATCAGAAACTCCGTTTTTTTTTTTGTGGTTATTCATATAAATTGTTCATGATCACATATTACTTTTATCACCAAATGTTGGCCAATAATGTCACCATTTACGCATTCTTCATCAGATTCTGAAGTGCTTTGGGACACCATAAAAAATATAATTCCCCCCCAATAACACGGCATGTATTATTAACCACCGGAGACGAGATACCGCAAGCCATAAACACAGCACAGGACGGGCGGTGTGTTTGATCAAACACTTTTTTTCGGTGAACAGACTTTTTTTTAATAGTGCTCAAAGTGATGTGACATTTTGTCCTGTTACTCAATTCCCCCGCTTCATGTAAACGTTTGTCTTTTTTGGTCTTTCCTCCTTCAGAATATTCGTAGGCCTCATGAAGGCAGGACACGATCACACACTTCATTAAAATTATGCCACACCTGCCGTAAAAAAAAAAAAGATGCGTAAGCAAAAGAGCAAGAGAGAGACAAAAGGTAGAAAGAACGAAAAGAAATCCCAATTATGAACATGCTGCTTTGGCGCTGCGGTGCTTCCCGCTTATGTGCGCCATGAGCACGCCTCATTACCTTCAAAGAGCATATTTAACCGTCATTTTGGGATGGTTGCCAACGTTTCTTTTTCTCCTTGGGAAAATTTCAAAACAATTTGGTTTCACTGCCTTTAGATTTGTCATTTTTGAATCATGAATAATTAATGTTAAGTTAATTCTCCTCAAGCATGGCTAACATTGATCCTTCCTCCTCACGTTACTTATGTAATGATAAGATGGTAGAATTTGGGGAAAAATATTCCATGGAATTCTCATAAAACTTTGGAGTTTCAAACATTTGCATAACATATTGCGCAAGACCTCAAGGAATAATAACGGGGGGGGAAAAAAATCATGAGACAAAAACATTTTTTCCAATGAAGCACAAGGAATAGCATACTGAGTGTCGGTGACTAGATTAATCAGTGCAAGAAAACAAAAAATATCCACGTGGTACAAATGTGACATTTAAAATAAAGAACCAATAATGCGCCTCCAAAAAACAGACATTTGTTGCAAAGACAAACATGCTCAACCGGATGAAACTCAATTTGCTTAAATGTCTTCTGAGGTTGCAGCAATATATATCAAGATCAGCCCTCCAGTTATTTTATTATTTTTTCCCCCCTGCTCTCAAGTCCAGATGCAATTATAGATGCTCTGTTTATGTGGAGGGTGCATTTGTGTTTCCATGCCTGCACACACATGCAGCGGGCGGACGGTGTGCGCGGGATGGTTTGAGTGTACTCAGCTGTGGAGCTCTTCTCTCTGTCGGACAACTGATAGCCGCCCTGTGGGCAGCTGTGGCCTTGGTGACCTCTCACCTTTACCACCTCTTGATAAAATCCTGGCTTCCTGTCGCAGTTTGTTGCTGTGTTCCAATAAAGCAACTCCAGCTACATTTATTAAATATGCACAAATAAAATCATGTTCTTTATGCATTGAATGATATTTTTACACAACGCCCCAGGGCACCCTCCCAAAAAACAAAACAAGCACTACTTTAGTATAATCTTCCATCATAAATTGCATATTACTACATACAGCTTCAATCCCTGTGTTTTAAACAACAATGTGGCTCGTTTGCAATTATTTCAACTGGGGTGTTCAATTCTCATCTCTTCTTGTCTTTTTTCTGACTCATTAAATTCACGTTGATTGAATTTTCCAGATGTTAAGTGCAAACACATTTTTTTTTTTAAATCAAATCTGCGCACATTGAAAGATTCGAATCAGTATTCAGATCGGCTCTACTCATGTGCACACGCTCATTGTGCCAAAAATGTGACCGACTCTTTTTGTTGTGTGTATTTTGGCACACGCAGTATTCTTGCCTCTGTCTTCTTTTGTGCTGTTTTGACTTATTTCCTTCAACAGGATTGGCAATTTGTCTTCTCTCATGTTTGTATGTATTCTTCATCACATTACTAGCCTAAAATAGGCCCGCTATCTTAATAATGACATAGAACGGGAAATGCTGTAGACAGGCCGATGGAAATGAATTACCGTTGCCGTGGAAGTCATTTGAAACCATCGAAGAAACATTACTTTCGCTTCAACGCAACAGTAGCACACAGAACAGCATGACTCACGGGCATATATTCTCGCAACTCCGTGGTAACAGTTACAACTGCCGGAGTTTAAGTTTGCGGACGTTCTAATTTGTTTGTCGCCGACTGTCTCAGTCAGGCGAATGCGCGCACACCCGAAATGACGGCAGCCTTGTGCGGGTTTGGCTCAGAGTTCAGTTTTATTGTCTGCATTAGATCTACCGCACTTCATCGTGTCAAGAAATTTGGGTGGAGGGTTCGGGATAAGTCTTTTTCCAAAGACTCTGAGAAATGAGCTGTGGGTCCATCCATCATGACTGCCAACATTGACATTGTTCTTTCCAGGCAGACACGACATGAACTGCTCCTAACACTTGAGCAGGGGCATCTTTTGTTCCATAACCTTACAGTGCACATCTCTCAGGGAGTCTTTCCATGTAGGGAAAAAAAAAAAAAAAAAAACATGTCCAATAATGAAACATAGTTTCCTCTTGTCATAGTGTTGAGTGCATGTCAAGGTTTTAGCAACAACAGGGTGTTGAGGACTAGGCATGAATGATACGCAACTATGAGATCATTATGCATTTGAAAACAAAAAAAAGATACAGTGTATAACGATTAGTCCTTCGGAGGAATTGTAAAGTGAGAACACACTATCAATTCTATACAGAACCCATCCAGTTACATCCTGTCACTGTTAGAAAAAGAAAACCTGACAAACAACACCAACAAAAAGCCCACCAAATCAAGCAAGCTGCTGCCTAAATAGCCCCAGACACTGATTAGCCCGCCCTCTCAGATGCGCCACACAGGTGGCACTCATTCTCTAAATGAGGAGCACCAATGCCACTGAATTCTTGGGGGGAAAAAAACAACTAAAAATGTGATGTTCCGTTACAACACTAGCTTTAAATGATATGCAGCTATGAGGTCTTCAAAGTGATTTGAAGACGCAATAGTACCACACTTGAAGAGAAATATAATAAATGTCCATTTTTTTTCAGCCAACACATACAGTATAATCTCTTTTTTTTTTTTCAAAGTGTGTAAATGTGCTGCCTGAACCATATTTGGTCCCATTGTTATTGTACATGATCCAAAATATAAACATTTCCTGCATTCCGCGTAACATTTCTGAGGTCATAGGTTTTGATCTTTGAGTGATTGTCCACTAGTTGAGCTCTACCATCGAGATACGTGGCTGTCTCTGTCCGACTGAGATGAGAGCAACTTCCTTGGCGTCGCCGCAGCCGAAATCAAAGTGGAATTCTCCAAGGGGGGGGGCTTGGAAGGACACAAAGGGGGTTCGTCGAGCAGCTTTTAGGTTCAAAGGCCTTTATCACCTCCAGGAGCTTACCACTGTCAACCCCATGAGAGCCAACGTGCTCTGATTGTGTCCTTGTCTTTTAAGAGGTCACCTGCCTGGGCTAGCGTATGCTCAGGACGCTCATCTTTGACAACCGAGCCCGGTGAAGGGCAGACAGAACCTAAACAGAAAGAGCAGTTGAAAGTGATAATACAGTCATTTTATCCTAAAATAACAGCTGCAGAATCGTTTTCTGCTACACTGACTTATAATGCCGGTCTGTGTCATTGCCAACTGGCCAACTTAAGTGGTCCATTAAAATTGGTGGACCAGCCAGGACACCTCTAGAAGTGTTCAGAGTTGGGTGCTGAAAAGTGCAAATCAAAAATGTGTGGGTTTTTTAATTATATATATTTTTTTACTCTATGTTTAGAATGTAAACTTGCTCGCTGTCATGTCCGTGTTTTCAACAAATGTTTACAGCTGTAGTGTGATTTTAAAACAATAATACTCTTAATTCCTATAGCGATTAATATAACGTGTGTGTCCTGTCTTTGATTAATCGTGTCCTTTAAAATGAATAGGGCAATTGATGTTCTTCTTCACGGGCCTGCGAGTAATCTCCCATATTATCTTGCTTCCACACACACACTTTTTTTTTTGTCAAAGTTGAGGAACCTTGATTAAATCAAGTTAATGGCAGCTGACTGCGATGGCATCCAAATGTCCCGCACAGCCTATCCTGTTGCAGGAAGTCCCATGAATTCCGAGCGGGTTGGAAGAGAGCAGCGCACCTCATTGGCTTTCCTGTGATGTCCTCGACCATCTTTGAAGATGTCCTCCAGCTCCATTCACCTTTGAATTCTTATCACGGCCCAATAGATCAGTCGTGAAATATACCCTCCAAAGTTAAGAATTCATGAATTTTACTGAGGAATATCTTTTAGCAAGTCCGTATCACCCAGGGAAAAAGTTGATCTTCGGCAAAGAGGAAGTTGGGCTGTTGAGGTAAAAAAAAAAAAAAGAAAATCACAAACACATTGCAGTATTGATATTCCATGCTAACACTCATGTCATGTTTGGAATTAACGCATAGGGGAGGGTCCTTGCTTATTTCATAGAAAGGTCACCTTTTTATATGCCTGATAAAGGTTGAGATCATGCATCTAGCATGAAAATGATATACTGCATTCCATCCACCGTGTGTGAGTGTGTGTGCGTGCTGAATAATGAATCAATATAAACTGATAAAAGCACCCGCTAAACACTCACTGGACACACCATTAGGGATATATAAGATCCCCCACAAGAGCTGTTTGAAACAATTCTGCTTTTAAAAAATATGACCACGATAGCATTCCGCGCTTCGATCACGCTAGTGTACCGAATGTTGCGAGGTGAGTGTATGAAATCCTGGCGGGGGGTCTTCCGGCGCTTCTGCCGTAAGTGAGACTTTGTTATTTTTAATTGCAAGCGTGTGTGTTTTAATATGATTGCTCAAACCCAGCCAGGAATGGAACGCAGTGTGCTGAACACGAGTATATTTATAATCATTAAGTGTAATAGCAACTCGCGCGCACACAGGCAAGCGTAAACCAATGTCTTCGAGATGCAGATAAATGGCCGCGCGTCACTTACCGATCCCATTTCTATGCATCTATTGTACACTATTTACACACCATACGCCGCTGCAGTTTGCACAAGTGTTCTGTAAAGAGCGCAGGGATACTGACCTCCGTGTCGGCAACAGGCTACTGGTGTTTGTTCTCAGCCGATTGTCCCTCAGGTCAAATGGAACAAGGGGGGAAGCAGCTGGAAGTGGAAGAACACGCATCATATTTACAATAGGAAAACACACACTCGGAAAGAAACCCGACACACACAATATGACATCCTCTTCTCTTATCGGGCCACATCTGTTTCCTGGAGCTCACTCCATTGAGGCGACTCGGGAGAGCCAGAGCTTGTGGTGTTTGGGCCAAACCTCTCTTCGCAAATTCTCATCTTCCCAGAGTGTTTCCCAAAGAAGCACGGGTCCCCTCGTTTATCTTCCCCGATTCGAACAACTATAAACACTTTGGAAGGATGTTCGCCGTATCCTCGGCAGCCTCCGCGGCTTGCAGTGACAATGGAGAAGCCATTGTTGACGTGCGCCGATGGCCACCGTGCGGCTGTTAAATATTTGGACCAAGACTAAACTAGCCTGTGGCTCCAACATATGCAGCTTTGTCTGGAATTTTCAGCGTCAGGCCAGGGTGATTCCAATGACTTTCGCATGTGCAACTCTTCTTCAAACAACTCCTTCTTTTGAATCTATTATTTAAACACCCCCTCGGCGGGGTGTTACGTTTTCTAAAGCGCAGCTCGGAAGCACGTTTTCCTGCGAATATGTCAGAAATACACTTTCGGTCTGACAGCGATGCCTTGAATACATTTCTCAAATATTTTCATTCAAGCAGCAGTCTCCCAGTTTCCAAGCTCTTTAGTCGAAGCAGTTTTGCCACATTCTTCGGGCTATAATGTCGATCTTGACACCGACGCAAAATGAAAACGAAAGGAAATGTCTTTGCGAGGAGTATCAATCCATGTTCTTTGCTTTGTCTTCTTTTGATACATCAATAGTGCCGCAATTTGTATTAGTTGGTCCTCAGGGAGGCCTATTTTTGGTCGCCAAGGCTGTCACACCTCGTCGTTTGGTGAACAGATGAGCCCGCTAATAACCCCGAAGCCCTCAAGTGTCAGTCCTTGCACCAACTGTATCAATTCAATACTCGATTGGTATCAACATCATACACTTTGAATAAAATTGTGTATTGTGTGCACATGCACACTAGCTTGCCTATGTACATCCTGAATCCGCCTATTCTGCTTGAGAGGAATAAGCGTTCATTTTTTGCAGAGTTTAAAAGTACAGAGACACTTTCCGCATAGACAGGCCTGCGCAATGCCAATAAAAGGTGATTTCATTTGGAGTTAATTTCTCCTCCTGCGCAGTCTGCACATATGATGTGCATCTGTAAGGCATGTACTCCCCCCCCCCCCTTGCCTGGCCTGGCCTGGCCTGCTGAGGTCATGTATTGTGAATCACAGCAGCTGGAAGAGATTTACCTCCCCGCCCTGTTCCGTCTGTCCCTACTTGCTCCATCATTCCATCCTACAATAACAGAGTCGGCTCCCTCAGGTAGTCCGGCAAAAAGCCAATGTGATGACCACAACGTAGCTCTGTGTGTTTGACTGCATTTTGTCAGCGTGCACCTGCATATATGAAAGTTTGGTACGTGGACGATCACTGCAATGATTCATTTATCAATGCACAATGCAGACCGGCTGCGGGCCCACAATAGGAAACTCCACTTCTCGTCCTGTGCGCACAGACCCATGTACACAAATCAATGCAAAAAATGTAAAAAAAAAGACAAGCAAAGTGAATGAAGACAAATCATGGTGACATTGTAACTGTAAAATATGAAAAGTACGGAAAAAATACAAAAAAATCCATCCACTCTCTTTTCTGCTGAGGTCCCGTGATTCTTTGCCTCCGCTTGACCTCTTGCTAATCATAATGATGTTAGTTTTGCCATCTATTCCCTCATCGCTCCATTTACTCATTTACAAAGCGATGCTAACTGCACCTCTAGCGGCGTAAGTAAAACGGAGCTTCTGAAGTATCACCGAGAGGCCAGTGAGCAGATGCATTTCTGAGCAATCTCTAATGGAGGTCTTTTTGGCTCTCCTCCTATTGGTGTGCAGAGGCAAGAAGCGCAGACTAAAAACACGGACGATCAATGCCAGGCTTCTTCTAGCGTGAGCTGAATTCCTTCAGCAAATTCTTTATTGGGTAATATATTGCGCCACGTGTCTCGTGTGTTTTGACTTTGTTCATGTTCTCTGCTGGCGGGCTCTTCTTTTGTTCTTGAATGTTTTGTTTTATTTACCATCATATCACTCAGAACCATTCTTATGCATAAATATCTACATTTTTTTTTACCCTATGGCATTATATAGAGACTGCACATTAAATGGCAGCAAAGCTATCGTACATCCCCAAACAAACAAGAGCTAACATTTGGGTCAATTTCACAATGTACTTAAGCAGGGAACTTGATTCCAATGCTCGATCTGACCCAGCGATGGGTCTAATATGACAATTACACACTTGGAGTGCCCTGCTTGCCAAAAGCCCTCACAGTTAATGACAAGAGATGGCGGTTAATCATATCCCTATGCAGGGATCAGGGTGTAGCTCTTGGGAGCTCAAGCCTCATTGCAACCTGCCAGCGCAATCACCTTCCAGCAATTACGCCAAGCATTATTCAATATCGCTCGGCCAACAGCTTATAACAAAGAGACAGTGCAGCGTGGCGGCTGACTGGCATTAAAACTAAGTACAGTTTATAGGTCAAATACACCCACTCGGAATCGATTTAACAACCTTTCGCCACGTAAAGCATAGCGCACATGTGTGGGAAAATGCGTGTCCCAGATGCTAAATTTGTCACACGTCCGCGTTAGCCTTCCGACTTAGGAGGGCTTCACTAATGTTATCAATGGGCAGTGTTGGATTCGAAGCACTACATGTGTTTGGCCCATATGGAAGCCAGAGAAACATGTTGATGAGGGGAGACAGTTCATAAGATCAGCTGTCCTTCATGACCAACATCTGTTCGCCCGCCGATGCCCAAGGCGTCGTTTGGGTGTGCGGCGGCTGATTTAGTGCAGCGATGCCCTGCACGTACGGTATAAAAAAAATATATCTAATGGCCATATGTCCGATGAATCCAAAACACTCTTATCTTTTTATGTCTGTGAATAAAAAGGAAGTGGCAGGAAAAAAAAAGGTGCCCTCGAAACTTGACATCTGATCGAATCTCACCATGCAACCAGAACAGCTTTTACTCCAGTTAATTATTTCCAAATCTTAAGCAAATACATAAGGTACACACTTAAATTTGATTTCAACTTACAAGTCTGGCCTCTCGCGTCCGAGACCACTGCTGCTCTGTATCCATTTTTCCTCGGCGTAATCAAATGACTGATAATGCTGGCTGTGTGTTCTCAGAGATGAGGGGAAATGCAGCATCTTACTAAGATAAGAAATCAGTTCCTGCTTTTTTTGATTGGATTACATCTGGGGGAGGGTAATCCTTCATAACGCTCACTCAGGGAAGCGTGCAGGCTAGACAGTAAATATGGAAGAGGGAGAGTGCGAGAGGATTTTGGAGATGGAATCCCAAGGCGAACTCAGAAAATTTCACTCAGGAGAGGAAATTGGTAACCCCTTCCCTCAAGAGTCAGGGACTGGTGAAGTGCTCTGGAGCGAAGACTTCCATATCTGGTTCAGCATACTTTTTTTTTTTTTCACTTTCAACCCCTTTCATTTACAAAAAAAAAAAAAGGCACTGGATGATACGCAGATATTCTTTTTTGCATAATTTATAATCAGTCTGAGCTGCATACAAAAGAGAAGACAACAGCATAATCAAATCAATTGCCTCGCTGTGATCACAATCTTCTGTATTGCATATCATATCATTAGGATTGACCTTAAAATGTAGTCACATTATTTCAGGCCACTGAAGTAAAACCAAGCAGTGCCGTATATAGACCATATGAAAGGTAAAAAGTAGTCGTCATATATTTTTTTTAATTGTCTGTTCAGTTTGTATACAGTCAAAAAAAATGCTTCAGATGACTAAGTAAGACAAAAATGTAAACGCTGATGATGAAGACCTGCTTTGATAATTGATATATGGTCAAGAGTCTCTTTATCAGCTCTGAGATGATACCCAGATGGTTAAAGTCGTGGGCTGGAGATAAGTGGCTCGCTTTTAAACAGGGCTGTCTTTTGGCCTCAGGTCTGTCTGGATGACTGATTGACCTCTTGGGATGTGAGTTTGACTCCCATTGGACAGAAGCAGAAGGACATTAGATGGTGCTGACAGATAGTCGGTCACCTTTCTCGTCTCTTGTGAACAAGACAACCCTCACTTTCTCTTTAGGGCTGAAAAATGGGTTTGGGATGCTGAGAAGTGGAAAGAATAATAATTTTAAAAGAGTAGCAAAGTGCATTCAAGCTTAAGGCATTCTTTATTGTCAGACAGTAGCAAACTGTTGGACCATGTTTGACATATAAAGTTGTTATTCAGATAGAAATCAACTTATTTCCACCACCAAAAAGTGATTTTGCTTTTTATTTTTTTCAAATCAGTGATCAACAAGGTGTGTGTATCATTATGTTTCTCATCACAGAGAGAGAGAGAGAGAGAGAGAGAGAGAGAGAGAGAGAGAAAAAAAAGCATATTTGCGCTGACTGAAAATGTTTATGTTCTCTGACCCCTCATCAAAAAGTGCAAAGCCGCCTAAGGCAAAATGAGTCACTAAGTCACTGGTCACGTTAGGTATTTCGGTGTTTTGCATGCCTTTGGTATGCAGCCTGCACAAACCCCCCTCCCCCCACCCCTTCGCAGCACAAGCGAAAAATTAATAGAAGCTCCTATTTTCAACACATCATCATTACTTTGCGAGACAAACATTTAATCCTGTGCAATAGAGAACCGAGTAAATTATCCGCACGTCTCATTCAGTTTCTGAATTAGATGATACTGAATTAGATTATGCTTGAAAATTAGGTGTTCACGCCAAATGAAAGCAATCACGAGGGTGGGATCGGAAGATGATGACAGCCCTCCCAGCTAATCCTGGCCAGTAGAGGGCCTCCTCACTAATAAGAATGCTCATCCAGCGGCGAATGCTGCTGACGGTAACCAAGTGAACAAGCAAACCTCATGCTCATGTAAAGAGGTTAATAGCTTACCAACACTGGAGGTTGAGAGGTCCATTGACCAAATATTTACATCCAGAATTACAAACCAGAGACTGGTATCCGTGACTGCAACTAATCCAATTTCCTGCATGGATTTTCCAAGGCTTAATGACAAGAATGCAATACTGAAGCCTAACCTGCAAAATAAGAGCAGGCAACATGTAAGCAATGTCAAATGTCCTGGCAGCGTGACAACTGTGTGCATGAGTGCTCAGTAACATGGGACCTGTTCTAAAAGGGGTTCACTTGTGTTGTGACATTGTGATTTCCTGGGGATGATGTGGAAGTGATCATTTGAAATGTTTATTGTGGTTTGTTAATCGGATCACACCTTCTAGCTCTTATCGTGTGTCCGTGTGTGATACCCTCCTCCCACATAGTGAGAGGGGTGCTATATTTTAAATATTTTTTAAGATAACTGTAGTAATTTGTTCAATTAATTGAATTCTACAATGGTTCCGAGGGATTGTCCCACTCATACTTCGGAATTATATTCACTGACCTCCATCAAATCCGCCAAAATGTGTGAAACCACCTGCACCCAAACTTAGACCTGCTTTTAGCCATGTTGAGCAATGTAGGGTCTGTCTGCTTCAGCGCCCTTATGTTAAAATGCTCTGTCGAAAAATATAGTCACCCAGAGAAACAGAACTTAAAGCCGCACACACTATGTAATCAAATGTACCTTTCACTCAAACAGCCCCTGTAAATCAGATAGCATTCCAGGAGTTCAATACTATTGTGTAAGAATAACTGCCCGGGAGGATAAATGCCCCAGAAAGCCTGCTTGCTCAGGATGGAGACAGTCTTTGACTCAAAGTACTGCCCACTGACTGATTGCGTCTCTTTCTAGGTGCAGCTCAAGGAGGCGGATACTTTATGTCCGTTTCACCATCAAACGGGCCAATCTTTGCAACAGGGAGATAAATCGAGCTCTGCAGAGCAATGTTCTAACCCGTTATGGCCATCCTGACTGGAGGCACTCCCGCAAAAAAAACACAGAGTAAAAAGTAACTCCTTAGTCCAACCACTTTTTATTGCCGCAATCTGCAACATCTCATTTGGTTTATTCAATTTCTGGTCTTTCAGTGAAAAAAAAAAAAAATACCACGAACATTCCAGGCAGCTCTGGAATTTACTCCAAATTATTGTTTTGCTTTGACTCCTTGTGAATGTGTGTTAAAGTGTATTGGTGTGCGTGTGCGTGTGTGGGTGGGGGTGCATGCATTGCTGCAGGCTAACGAGTAGTGAGGGAGTTCCCCACATCTGTTCACCATAAGAGCTTGTTGACAGCAGCTCTTCTCTCTCTCTTTCTCTTCCAGCTCCCAGTTCATCACCCCTTTCGATTCTGTTGGCACCGCTCATCCAAGATTTAGTAGAAAACAAGGTTGGCCTCGTGTTTAGGAGGCCTCCTTGGCCGTTCATATGAAAACTCGAGTCGGATATTTAGCTGTCAATAACAAAAAAAAAGAGTGGTCTTCGGAAATGCTGCCGATTTTCTTCCAACCACGAATTACTTTTGGTTAGTGAGGAAATGCATGTCGATGAATTGCAATGCTCATTGATATAACTTTGAATTGACAAATAGTAATAGGCTAATAATAATTATTTTAAACCCGTTGAGATATTCTGGCCTACTCCTCAAGAGCAAATTCCTCCAACTGTCGCCCGTTTGAAGGGTGCGTTCTCCATCCCGTATGTTTTCATACACAGATTCAAGACACCCCGTACTAGATTTATCAAAGCAACCCCAGAACGTAAGCAAGCCTTATCCATTTGCTTTGCTTATCGACGATGATAATGATGCATCATAGACACCTGCCTCCTGAAAGACGTTGAAACTTTCATGCATCAAAATGTAGCTCCATTTATTCATTCAATCATGTTTCATCCATACAAAGGATATATCCTGTTCAGGGTCACGGGGGAAGTTGGAGCCTCATCCCAGATGTTTTACGTTGTGAAACCGACTACACCCTCAGTTGATCGACAGCCAGTTATGTAACCAAATATTTGAAACTGCTTTCAGTATGACGTGATACCAAAACATTATTCTGTATCGACAGTATTATGAATGTTATCGTGGAATCTTTCTGGGCAGCTATGTAGTACTATGTGTGTATTTATTTAGATTTTTTTTAGAAAGGGCCAAAAACATTGGAGTTATTTGAGTACCAGAGGTTTATTGCGTGTTTCGCTCGCGGGGAAGCAAAGGCTGCTAAGTAGCCATCGAAAGTCGGTGTCTAGGCGAGAGTGTTTCTGTCGGAGGATTGAAAGGCACCCAAGCCTGTAATTGGGAAAAGGTCCATTTGGACGACCAGAGTTGTCCATTTGTTTTTAAAAGGGAAAAGCAATCGATGGGCAGCATTAAGCCGATCTGTGCGAGATCTAAATGCCTTCCATTGGCCACAATCTTGACTTCTGGCTTCGGAGATGCAGGCCTTTAATGACCAGACCAAGAAACAGAGATAGAAAGAAAGCTGTAAAAGGTTGCCCTTTAGATTGACCCGATACTATGCAACCTACTGATTGACCCCCTTGATGATCCAAGCGCCTTTACCTGATTGCTAATCACGTGCCGCGAAGGGAGCCAATTCTTTTTGGTTCTTTTTCTTTCCAGCTTTGATTGCACTAATTAGAATGTGTCCAATGGTTTCTGATCCACTCTGCGTACCATATATGGTATGTAGATCTGACAGTGGGAGCAGTATAAGCGGGAAAGGGAATTATCCACCTCATAAAAGCATTTTATTTCCAAAGCATCATGTGATCACGGTGCCGTGCGCTGTAGAAGTTCAAATACATTGAGAACTGCAAAGCCTTCGCACCTGCTCGACAATACGAGCGCGTGTGGCTTAAACCGCTGAAGCTGTTCAAATGGGTCCTCAGAGGACCTCTCCATTTCTCTCTTGTCTCCATCAGAGTGTAAAGTTTTCCAACAGCTGGTAGACAATAAAAAGTGAGTGCACTGGGGCTGTGATTGCAAAGATTTCCAGAGGTTTATGGAAGGAGGTGAAGAAAACGCTCTGTTATGACCGCAGCTGAGAACCGCATAGTGAGTGATTTAATTGATGGAATTTTCTGTTTCGTTTCCATAAATGCCAATTAATCATTTGTTTTTCGACGCCAAGACAAATGAATCCGATGCGTTTACTTTTCATGCTCCTCAGTGTGGCACTTTTGATTGTTTCTAGGCGACACGCAGTGGATGGAAGGCAGGATGGTCACGGGGTTCTCGACAGAGGCAGAGACATAGGAATGCCGATCCTTTTTGTTTTGAATTGAAAAAGACAGCTGAACTCGAGACTAAACGAAAGCAACCTGAACCTGCCTGTACAGCCAAAAATCAGACCGAATTTGGGCTGCCTTCTTTAAATTCCCCTCCAAATCTGCATGGCGCAGATGGAATCCTTTCTAGTATTCATATCTTTTTGCTATTCAGCCTCTTGGCGATTCCTCGTCTCTGGACGGGGCCCACTCTCCTTTCTCCCAGTCTCTTTGTTCCTCCAAAAAGTGCTCGTCTTCCATTGGAGCCGCGGCTGTTGCTGCCTCTTTGATGTGAGTTGGGCAGACACAGTGAGTTCTCACCTGTCAGCTTTCATGGCTCCTTGAAGGTTGACTTTGAGCCGGTGTCTGTTAAATTGGGATTGATCGGAACAACGGGAGCCACACATTCCGCGCACCTGAGGGGTAAAAATAGTGCATTTCCTGACAGTCGCACTGGGACTGCTATTGTATGTTGAAGAGCGTCATATTTCACGGTGGACGAGGCAGTTTGATGTGACCACGGAAGTCATTTGTGAGGTTTTTTTTTTTTTTTCTTCCCCTATGGCTTGGAGGGAAGTCAGAAGAGGTGGCAGGATATGGAAGGGATGCTTAATGCCCGCATCGGATGCGGCAAAGTCTTATTGGCCAGAGTGGTTCTTCATGGCGCATGTCTGAATCGCAAACGGTGGTGTTGGAAGATTGGTAAACATCCTTTCATCTAAAAAAAAAAAAAACAAGTGGCAGGATATGGCAGGGATGCTTAACGCCCACTTGGGGAGCAACTGCTTATTTGTGAGATCATATTTAGCGCATTTCTGTAATAGATGAACACAGTAATTACTACTGATGAATGCTCATCGTTATCCCATGTGATCAATTACGAAGCAGTTAACCAAAAAAAAAAGACCTTGTCCAAATGCGTTTTTTTTCTGTATGCTTAATAATGGAAGTGTCTCCTTATTTGCACCTTCGCCAGTTTGTCCAGACACGACGAGCAAGAGATGGAGGTGGTCAGCTGATTTGCCTGCAATCGAAATCAACACCAACCCATACGGTAAAGCTGGTGATCCTCCCATTCCCATTTGCACAGCAAAGATCCTCTTCCAAAGTCATCATTGATCAGGACTAAAAAAAGAAATTCTTTCGCCAAGTCTCCTTATCTCCAGCGACGAATGCGTGTGGCGAGAAGAGTGGCCGAGAATAGAGATAGAGGAGAACGAGGAGAATGAAAGAGACCATTAAAGCAGGAGAAAAAGGAGAGGAGAGCCCCCCGTGGATGCTACTGTCAGCTGTGGGAACTCAGATGAAAGTGGTGGAGCCAGATAGCAGCTCTCTTTGATCGGGCCTTTGTGTGATAAACATCGCGCTATGCCAGCCATGCTCGCTGCATCGTGCCAGGCTGGCTGTGAAGGTGAAGGGCTTTGAGCAGGCTTCCAGCTCAGCTCGACACTGGACCAGCAGGCGTTTGCCATGCCAGAGAGCTGTCTGCGGAACAGAACGCCTCTGAAGAACACGCACACACACACACACACACAGCGCGCATTCTCAAGAAGAGTGCTCACACTTTTTACTGTCTCGCTTTCCTCGCTCCTACCCCCCCACCCCCTGTTTTTTTTTACATTCTTCTTTCATTCAGCCTCCACCCTTGAGATCTTTTTTAGCAAACGTTGAGATACTTGTTAGAGATGCAGCCTCGCTTCCAGAGGCAGGGTCTCCTGCTGTGGAGCGGCACTCTTATTCCAACCAATCAGCCAGCAACTTTTTTATTAAATTACAAGAAAAAAAAGTGTGCCATGAGAGCATACGTGCCTTTTCTCTGTGTTGTAATAGTAATACAGCTGTTGAATATTTCATACCGAGCGATGCTTTGAAACGGTGCAGGTTTAACAAAGTTAGTTGTAACAGCAATTGGTATGAGGGAATTTTGCCAATGTTGTTTGCAGGGAAACCTTTCGCTTTCTTTCCACATTCAAACATCCAGTTGCACTTTCTCTTTCAAAATGATGCGAAGCTGCCGTAACAAAGCCTCATGCTGATTTGATTCAGTGAAAAGAAAACAGGCTTACTCTTGCCTTCACAGGGAAGAAAAGCAGTTCAATGCAGGGAGCATCGTGTGTTCATTTGAGGAGTGAATAGGACAGAGTCACCGAGGGGAGTGCTGAATGCTGCGCATGTGTGGGAAGTAGTTTTGGCAAGATTTGAAATTAATGATCTCAACATGTGCTTTCGCTAAGAGTCATCAAATGAAGAAATGCAGACAAAAGCACTTGCATCGCAACCATACAAGGGTCACAGATAGAGAAGGTTGGCCTGTGAGACGCAGACTCTGGAAAAAGACTTAAAAGGGACCGTAGCGTGCTAAATTATTTTTGTAGCTCTTAGACATGGCAAAACAATAAATCCTCACCAAAAACACTCCCAAAGTGTTGTTTTCCTCCATTCACTCATCTCTCAGCTTTTCTGCTCATTCCTCCTCTCGAAGCAACAACACCTTCTAATCCAATAAAACGACTGGGTTCTTACTTTATCACGTCACAAAGTGAGTAGCCACCCCCCCGTACCTCTCATGCAGACTAAATACGAGCACATAGTGTGCAGCCACCAGTGAAACACTTTCATTTTTGCACCGGGGTTGGGGAGAAGGGGCTCTTTTCACAAACTGGATCCCATCACTTAAGTGAGAGGTCTCCAGCCACCACGTTTGCGGCTCCCGTCGCGGGGATGGAGGCATGGGGCACCCGCCGACCAGCTTCGGAAGCCGCAGAGTGAAGCTCAGAATGGAGTGTGGTGTGGGGCTCATTGGGACTAATGGAAAGAGGCACCAGTCGGCTTACTGATAACAAATGTTCATTATTGTTTCCTGGGTGGTGTGCACACACACAGGCGCGCACACAAAATATAGATTTATATTTTTTTTGTTCCAAGGCACAATTGGCACAATTGGTGTGTGGGCCACCAATATAATACCCTGCCAAAACTAGCATCCAAAGGTCACTGTGGCAATGACATGAGTGTTGTTTTTTCCTGTGTACAAGTCAGTTTGGCACCAAAAGGGACACACACACACACACACACACATTCCTGTACTTGTGACACAGTGAGGACCACACACACAAGCCAATGCAAACGATGCTCGGGCATGCTGCACCCCGTTTGACGAATATACAGTGCCGCGCTGGAGTATGGAACACTTCCCTTCCCCCAGCATGGTTGAATTTAAGGAGTTGGGACTGAGCGTGGTGCAATTCATTAAATCAATGATAAAAAAATATAAGTGAGTTAAAGCATGGATGAATGCAGTGGTGTGGGAGTGCTGCCAGTCGAGTAGGATAAAACCAGTCTAGTGTAAATTACAGGAAGGCGGAGAATCATATATTTACACCGCTGGCATTAATTTTGTCTGCAACAAAATGCAAGAAAAGATTCCACAAAGGATGCCTTTGTGCCCGTCATCAAGGAAAGTGCAGGAAAATGGCAACACATAAGATGCAAAAGGAAATCCATTTCAGTTCCTGAGGGCGGCCCGTTACGTAGCACAAATGAATTCATGGGTGTAAAGAGAAAGCTTTGTCGGCACGGAATCCGAACGAAACCAAAAAGCTACGCAAGGACGCGGCGCCTCTCAATCCACTTTATGCACTTTAACAGACAGAAAAGATTCCACTCTTCAGAGCTGTGAGACGTGCCAATCAGTCTATCTCCATGGCAGCATGTGACATTTAAGTGGGGGATGGTTTGACACATGGGAAGGACACCTTGCAGACACTCCGGCTCGCCCGACGCGACATCTCTCTCTATTGATGCATGTTTCGCACAGATGGCCGGGTTATGCATACGTGACCCCGAGTTCATGACGCATAGTGGAGCGGCTATAAATGAATCTCGGGGCTGCTCCCTTCTAGATAAATACAGACTTTTATTGGCCCGAGAGGAAGACAAGATGGGAAATTTATTGGAACGCCTCACTGAACCTGAAATCAAATATTCACCAGACAAGGAAGAGATGAACGTCATCTCAGGGTGACTTGCTGTTTGGCTTGTGGATGAATTAGGAAGAATGTCATTGGAGAGTCACTGCATAAGATTTCCAGCATGTATTACCGAATGTGCTTTGTCATTGAAATGTCCTCTGCTGTCCCAAAAAAAAATGTTCCTGTCGCTACAATTGGGGAACGTGCCACCCTATAAACTGAAGGATCTGGCAACAGAGAGAAGGCCCGTACTTTCGATGACCAGATATGCTAGCACCAAAAAATCCGCATCAAAAATAGGTTTAGGTCCACACGAATCTATCAGAAATACAGCTTTTATGCAAGCAGACGTTATGAAAATATGAAGAGGTTATCAGGGTTATCAACCGCAGAAAAGCCAATATTTAACGCCCGCATGACTGGCAAATTCCCCACAATCGGTGTCGTTAAGACAACGGTAAAACCTCCGAGTGAGATATCACGGAGCGTGTCAAGGTATGAGGCGGTTGTCTCAAGCCACTGAGCGTATCCAACGTTGTCACTACTGCTTTCCTGTCTGCCAGCCGTGAACATCCGGCGCTGACACCGGGCGAGCTTCGGCTCTTCCCGGCATCGGTTTTGGATCACTACTCTCAATCAAAGCCAATAGTGGAGGCCCCGCATAATGTGACAGGGCTTGTCTCGCTCTCTTTTTGATGCCTGAGCGAGGCTCAACGAGAGCAACCCCTGTCAGAAAGCCGCCCAAAGGCTCAGACACAAAGAGATAGCGGCTTGGAAGAGTAGGAGGAAGACAGGTAAACAGACAAAAAAAAGTTGCAGACAAACAAAAGGCCAACAAAGAGTCTAAAAGTCAGACTGCAGTAAACAGACAGGCGGCGATAAAGACGACAAATGAATCAAAGCGGCTTCATATTCGGCTTATGCAAACGCTATCAGCGCGTGATAAGACTGCACTTTTCATTAAACGGTCCCCGTGGACCGGCTAAATGTATTTGCAAATAACAGCAGTTAGATTTACTGACACAATGAGACATTAAAAAGAAGAGAGACCAAAAAAAAAAGAAAGAAAAATCACCGAGTGATCTTATCATCTTCTTGTTTCGTATTGATTGCCATATCTGATATCTTGTTTCACATCTTTCCTCATCTAATGCAGTAACAGCTGTGGAAATCGGAGCTGATGGCCTGATGTTAACTGCGCTTATTGCGGTCATGTAATTATAAACTGTAATAATGCGCAATTTATTCGATTAGTGAAAGCATTGTAAATCAGTAATTGGAGGCTGGCGACTGCTTGCCGCTCAGCTGAGACCTTGCTGTTGTAAACAGTGCCATCTAGTGCACCTTGGCTGGGGTCCCAGAGGCAAAGGGGGACTGAGGAGAAGGTGCAGGTCAAAACTGGGACGGCCGCCAGTTTTCAATGTGCAAAAAAAAATTACACGTCTTTCGACTCTGTCAGCAATCACGTGTTGCAGAGGGTCAAGGAACCCCTTTGTAACATCCTGATGTCAAAGTCACTCTTTTAAGTGAGGTATGCAGTCGGATAAATGCATCAAGTAAGTGCTGGACGAGAACCATTAGCTTCCCAAAGCGCTCAGAGGCCTTTTTTCTGCTCCAGGATGACGTTGCCACGTTGCCTGGAGTGACTTCTATAAATGATTCGGATTACTCATTTCGGAAGTGGAACCTCAGGTCAAAAAAAGAGCTACTGGTGAAGAAAACTAAAATGCACTCAAAGAGGAGTCTCACCTAAAAATCAAAAATGTTGCTGCTGTTGATAGCAGTTTTGGGAAGGACCCGTGACCTTTGGCTGAGTCCAAGCCGCCTGACATCTTGATTGACAATTTGCTCCAGGCTGCATTGATAGTCTTGCGGTGCAGATAAAAGACATCCTGTGCGGGATGAAGCAAGGCAGCCAGCCCCATCGCATCACCAAGACTCCTTCATGTTTAGTTATTCACAGCATGCACAGTTCCACATGCACCGTCACCACACTGACTTGTTCCTTTTCGGTGTGTGCTTCATTTTGCATCTGCATAGCTGATGTGATTGGCCCAAAAGGCCCACCTTCTCCCACCCATCCGCTTGGTGGCTTTTCAGTTACTCTATTGACTGCGGTTTGCATTTCCTTGAACATGTACTCATTTTTACCTGCACCTGGATTTGTACAAAATAAGAAATTCATCACGATGAATCCCTGAATAACTGACCTTAATTTGGGTGTCTAACTCAGTAAACAAAAGTCACCCCAGGATAACACTGCTTCAGAAAGACGTCGAAGAGTTCCCGTGACCGCAGCACATTCTTCAGCGTTGACACCACGGAAAAAGAAAGCAACGTACCAAATTTACACCAGATCATACCAGCATTTATTCCCAAAATAGGCCGTGACCAGAACCAGACAGGTCTCGCTTTGAGGCTTCCTATTCTGCTGTGGCAAAGTATCAAGGAAAATGTTAGTCAAAGTGGATAAATGAGATCAAGATGAATCAGGAGTTCTGGATTCATTCGAGGCCTCTTGAACCACAAGCTTTCCATCTGCAGCCGAAAGCCCGGAGAGACCCAGATGTGCAACGCCAGGGCAACTTTCAATGTGATTTCCTCTCTTAAGCCTCGAGTGTAGGTAAAGGCATTACAGCCAATCAAAGCTCTTAGCCGTCCTTCTTGTGGGATTTCATGTACATTACTGACAGTGAGAAATGGCCTGCATGAAACACAATATCTTACTTCTGGAGAAGATGCGGGGAAGAGATGGTGTGTGTGTGTGTGCGTGTGTGTGTGCGTGTGTGTTGGGGAGAGGCTTATTACCATGCCTGACAAGAACTAAAGAGGCATGAAAAGAGCATTTTTAGTGTTAAAGCTGAGATTCATTCCTTAAGGGGGGCTCTTGTTTTTCCACATGATGGTTTTACAAGATTTTAGATGTAACTGATAAAATATTAAAATACATTCTAGTTTGCCACAAAACAGTTGGCGTTGCCACACTATGTGAGCGCGAGGTTTCCAGCGTTCCCCATTTAATTTTTCTCCCCCCCCCCATGTTTAATTTTACTAAGCATTGAGGTCTAATGTCTTGTTCATGATTTCATTGTACGCGAATAAAAATGAAGCGGAGATTTATCACAGAACAAAAAGTGTGAAATCAAATTGTCTACTGATATCATAATAGATTCATACAAATACGAGATTTTGAAACAGCCTTATAATAAAATGTGACGTATCGCTATTGCGCAATATGCTTGAAGGCAGAAATGAAGCCAAATAAAAAAACCATATCGAGGTGGCTCCTCTATAATTGACCATTCCACTTGGCTGTGTTCACTTGTACCGTGGCTTATCTGTACCCTTGCCCATGACATAATTGAGCTTTTGGCAGCACATTAAAAGCCCGCCCCACGGATTAGCATTTTGAAATGAGAGCAATTTAATGACTTTATTAACCAAGTGTCTTGCTGCATTTTTATTTTATTTTTTTTTTTTTTGCCGAAACAGACGTTGGTTGAAGAAGGCATCCGGATTTTTCTGTGAACCACATTTTCAACTTCTGATCCCGATAGAGAAAAAGTACAAATCCACTTTTGCACGCGCACACGCGTGCGCACGCGCCCACCCGCTTCCTTCCATCAGTGAAACCGTGCTATAGGGACTTCCTGCTCTAAGTGTTATTTGCTCGATGCCCACTTGTCTACCCCCCCCCCCAGCAAACCTCTTCCTGTTCCTCCTCCCTTCTGTTCCTGTGCATGTCTGACGGCGTGTAAAGGTTTTGACAAAGCTATGTGTAACTTCACAGATGCGTGCATATATTTCTGTGTTTGTCACAAGACAGGTGACATCAGTTACCCTTTTCGCTAATATCCAACCAACACGAAACCTTTCTGGTCACTGAGCTTGCATCCCTCCAGGGATAAAAAAAAAAAAAGTGTGTAAGTCTCCCGTATTTTCTCGATGCAGTGCCAAAGCCACACATTTTTACTCCCACCATGTCAAGCACGGATGCTTGGCCAGTGGTCCGGTTGCTTCGAAATATAACAATCTGTTGGGGGAGTTCTGAGCTATTGCCTGACAACAGGTGCTAAGGATATATCAAAAATCACCTGACTGTCAACAAAAAGCGTTTTATTTACAAAAGAAAACACCAGGCACATAGTGATAATTTTCACATTTCCAACCATAGTAACACTGACAGCAGCTCAGAAATGTTTTTGTTTTTAAAATGTACTTCTAAAATGTACTTTTATCAGCAAATCTAGGAAACATGTGAGAAATATGCATTACTGGAAATATGTCTTTTTAGCTCAACATATCCTGTCCCAAAAAATGAGCTCTCGCGATCAGTCCATTTATTACGTATTGATCTAATAAAAACGCTTACTTTATCATTTCGATTATAGACTATTTTGCCAGGGCCCCGCATTTGTAATGCATAATGAGTGAGCAAAAGAGTGACGTGATCTTTGCCTTTCAGAGCCACTTTCCCCCCCGACCCGGAGTCCAGAGGTTAATGACATCATTAGCATTCTGTTGGGGCTTGCCTGGCTTCTCTTTCCCAGCAGGGCCTGGGCTCTGCTTAGAGGCTGACTAAGCCAGGGAATTAACATTGGCCAATTGTGTGTGGCCAGTGTGTGTGTGTGTGTCTGTCTGTGACTGAGAGAGGAAGAAAAGGGAGCAGAGAGTGGTGATCGTATGGTGGTGTGATCATTTGGTTGTCACAGGATACCGGCAAAGTGAGTCACAGCCTGAGGATGAAGAGGACTATGAGAAGGGTTGAAGTTGGATGGGGTGGGAGGGACAAGGGGCAAGATGAGAAGGAACAGGATGTACCAAGAAGTGACTCAAACTGAGTCAGAGGGAGTGTCCACAGGCCCCACACATACACGTGCGTGCGTGCACGCAGACACACACACACACACTGAAACTCGCCATATAATCCTTTAGTATCATTTCAAAACATAAAAATAAAAATAATAATAAAATTGTGGAATTGAAATGAAACATGTCCTTGACACCGCTGGACCACTGCGCCAAGACTGATTATGGTGCCTTTCTGCGTTAGAAATCTATATTCAGAAAAAAAAAAACCCACAATGACTAAAATTTGCAACCATTTTTAACAAGCTGAGGCTTCATCTCTTCTAACCCAAATCCACAGAGGACAGCATAATAAGGGGTTAGTGGGAGGTAAACGCTCCGCAAGCCTAATTTTAGCCGACAACTTCACTCACCTATTGCTCGGGGTGAAAGAATGGGGTTGCGATGATCATAGTGAGATTTTTCTTTGCCTGATTTAGGCCAATCTTGCTCTCCTTGTACGACTACAGAATGGGCCAGCAAGCCACAACTCTGGAGCTCAGACATTGGAAAGATACTTATGGTGTCAATTACAAGATAAACAAAGTCCAATGGAATGTGACTGCAACCCTTGGGGGAAAACGCTCTCCGGCGCTACACTGAGAGTTCAAAACTGGAGTTGGAGCACATACGTACGTCAAGTACCCCACAAGCGCTCGCTCTCCTGTTCAGAAATGCCTCTTTTCGGTCCAACTGAGTATCGTCTTTCGAGCAGAAGTCTTCGCCATATCAACGGCAACGGAGATGCTGCATGAGGAGGGGGACCAGCAACGAATAATCATCTTCCTTTCTGATAGAAAAGACCAACATCTACCCTCCATGGACTGCCTATCGAGATATTCGGAAATGATACTCGGGGAACTCAATCACCACAATAAAAGTGACAAGATTGTTTGAAACAAAACACAATGTTGGCCGCAGATAAACTAAAGTTGAGCCAAGTTTCTTATACAGCTCCTCTTCACCCTTACGTTTTTTCCAGCAGTTTGAAAGCCCTGTGGCACCACGCTGCCTCCCGCAGGTCAGTCCGAGTAATACAAGAATCATTTTCTTGCGTGTAGTGTTCTGTGTTGGTCATCTCAAGTACACTAGACACTGTAAGAGCACGAAGCACACACGTGTAGCCCGATGTGAAACTTGATGAGCGGTGTTCGACTTTATTTTAAGAGTGAAATAGGTTTGCCGCTGCTGGCAAAAGAGGTTGCAGACCCCTGCACTACGGGATGTCACTGCGTCATCGCATTTCCCTGAAGCCGCCGCTAGTGACTTATTGACAACCCTGCAGTTGCAATCACACTCTCTCCTGCACCAGCGGATGACTGTTGCCACTTAAAGAACAAGATGGTGCGATAAGATGATGAGATAAGTCAGGCTGGCACGTATTTATACCCCAACAATCTGTGTCATTGATTGGAAACTATGATAAGTACTACAAGTCTGGCGCAATTGAGCAACAGGGGGTAAGAAAAATAAATATGATGTTTTATGCTAGTTTACTCCTACAGTTGTGAAGTATTTTAAGCCTTTTTTGAATTTAGAATTTGAGTGAGGCGACACTGAAATGCAATGTTGGTGACGCTGCTCTCCCTATTACAAGTCAGTATTCGATTAGAATAAATAAATAAATAAATAAATGAAGACGGAGACACGAGACCTCGGTCCTAATTGTCCTTTGTGTGCTCAAACGTCTGCTTAAATATGTGTTCCAATACCCCGTACGTGTGTGCGTTTTAATTTCTTTGCTAAAGGAGGAGAGGGAACACTGTTACGTAACAAGGGCTTTCGCCTTGTGGCAGGCCGTCCTTGGGGATCAGCCAGCACTTACCTCCCTCACTTTAATTTCATTTTCACTTTTCGTTGTGATTCATATCCCTTTTCAATTAGACCTCTGCATAAAATTACATACCGAGAACCAGGAGAAATACAATACGGGGGCCGTCATCACCTTTGGCTCGATGCCACTGTGTATACTATGTCAGTCTAGAGAGCTGGGCAGGATGCATATTTCAATGCCCATAAATAAACTTCTCCCCAGCATGAAGGCAACAGTAGCATTTAGAGCCATTCGATGACCATCATCATTTGCAGCAAGGCATGGGGAGAAATGCCAAACAGTCATTTTGGCATCTGGAGCACTGACGAAGGGGGTTTTGTGCATTCCCCTCGGGTAATTGTCTGGGCCAAGTCAACAAATTAATGAAGGACAAGGAGACATGGGAGGCCGCCGGGTGATTTTCCATGCAGGTGAGTTCCACTTTAGATGTGGACTAAAAGCTTTGGGTAGCAGAGAGCGTGTTGACCTGCACACAGCAGCGTGACACTTCTGGCTCATTGTGGATATGTCACGCCTCTGTGCCGGAACGCTGGACGGACCCAAATATAACCTGGACAATTCTGACGTTCCTCCACTTCACAGGTCACATTCATCGAGGCAAAAATAGGAACTCGGTTCAAGATGCCAGGAAGAACAATCCTCTACAGATTCGAGAAATGTATGGTCACCGCACTTTATCATTTTCATGAATTCAACCACAAATAACCTGCCGCGATTATCAAAGACAAAACACTTTGCCAATGGCGGCAGCTGACTGATCCTCACTTATAGCCGGAACTAAATAATTTGGTGTCGAGAGCTCATGTGTTCCGACATGACATTTTTGTCGTTCGATCGGCAACAATCAAAACGATGATGGTCGCCGCCGAAAGAAATGTCGTCATCTCTTTCACTCTATTTTGGCCAGAATTCACAAAATGAACCTCACGCCGTATTAGCGCGCATAGCTCATTTTGTTTGCTGGCGTCGTAAAGTGCGATCGGTTTTGTCATAAAACGTCAATTCAGTCAAACTGCTTTGCGCAAGCAAAAGCATTGCTCCCATGTGTCCCATTCTTCCCTCAAGCCAATGAGCGCTTTATCACGGTTTCTCCATCACTGGAGGGCGTGAGCCTAGTGGCTTCACAAGCGTCCAAGGCAATCAGGCGACCCTCAACTAAGGATTACCATTGTCAATCTCCTGTAAATTTTGAGATAGACTGAGGGGGAATACTCAATACTCTTAAAGTACGCTGCACTCAAGCACATTTCAGCACCACAAGAAACTGCAAAGCACCAAAACTCTGCAACCATCCCCGCCCACCCCCCCCGCGAGTTCCCCTTATTGCATCGAAGCGCTGACTGGCGACATCCGCAGCAAAGAGAACTTGTGATGATAGCTCCATTATGGCCCGCTGCAATCTAATAAACCCACAAACCTAACATTGTGTCATCCGATCTATTTGGACTCAGTGAACAATTCAACAGCTCGCCGCACTCGCCGTGAGCTTTCCTGCCATGCCGAGGCGAGCTCCCCGAGGAGGAAATCACCTTGTTGTTGAGAGGAAATTGTATTTGCGCCGATACGGTGGCCCGCATACTAAACCACCCGGCATGCCACACCTGTAAATCACAGCTATTCCCCGTCTGGGTGACACTCCGCATGTTCCAACAGCAAAATGGTCAACAATTTAAAGCTCCCAAGTTGTCTTCAAACAGATGGAGGAGTGTCAGGCTTCTTCTGAAAAGCACCTGCACTAATTCCTCGAAGCAAGGAAGGAGTCAAGGGGCAGCATATGCGCTTTGAAGATATATGAGCAACAAACAACCACCCCCACCCAAAAAAAAAAAAAAAAAAAGATTGCTGCGCTGCCTATAGCTTGTCAGACAATTGCTCATGGCTAGTGATGGGACGTAAAATATGCTGGAGGAAGTGCAGCTGTTTCAAAGTGCGTATGCTGTAGATGAGATGGCAGCTCTCTCAAAGGAACGTGGAGAAATTTGCATGGGCGAGCTTCACAACGCCATTTCGAAATGAGGCGTGAACTAGCTGATCATACACCGATCAGCAAATGTCAATCAGGTTTAAATCGCACACAGTATACGCCGTGCCTTTTTATTTAGGGAACAACTTTGAAGCGTACGCGGCTCTGTTATTCTATACTGCTTGCCGCATACATGCAATCAAATTCAGGCTCATACCTGTACAAGATATCTGACCAGTCATGTTACCCTAAATCACAGCAATCACTTCCCTCGCTGGCTCTTACTTAATGCCTTGAAAGCCGGATCGTCGGAAGGGCATCTCGTCCATAATATTTACTTTGTTTCCTCGACTTTGGCTGACCCTGCGGCATCCAGTCTGCCCAGGAAGCAGAGAGCCTTGTAAATTACATTAAGATACTGTGTGAAACACTGGTTCATTCCAAAATGCCGTATCGGCATTGACAGCTGCCAATACAATTTGTGACATCTACATCATCACCCCAAGTGGAATGAACAGCGCTTGTCAACCCGCGCAGTGGGATGGAGGCAGCTGAGGGGGGAGAGGAAACCACACGCCGGACTAACGGATGCACACAAAGTCGTGCCTATGAAGAGCAAAAGATACATAAGAATGCACATACGTTTCTCATACTATCTGGTTTCAGCGCGTCAGTGCAACTGGTCTCGCATTGCGCTCCAAGTGTCCCCTCTAAATGGGGCGAACAAAGGGCGGTCCTGTCGCGATGCATGCAGAGTCCACGGCTAATGCCATTTTCCAACATGTGTCACCCTGAGAGAGGTGGGGAGTTCACGCCTGAGCCCAACTCCTTCAATCCCGCACTGTGGAATCCGTGGAATAGTTTTACATATCGAGCCAGCCTGTCCGTCCTGCGTGACCCCCGGGGGGCACACATGGGACACGCCGGCAGGCTTAACCAAATCTCATGCAAGCCGACTGCAAAATGACGCGGCGGGTCTCCGAACCGCATCCTTTTTTGCAGCCAGACACAAACACGCGCGCATGGAGGGGTCCCAGGTGAATTGCGCCGCTTTTAAAAAGGCCACTTTGAATTCCAAGGAGGCTCCGCTGTGAACAATCAAGGAACATGGCTAGCTGATTATGTTCGCTCGGCGCGGGGAACATTCTCATTCATTTATGCATCTCAGCACGCTCCGTTCTTTATATTCATTGTATGAATCCGCGGCTCCCTTGAAGTCAGGAATTGTGAGGAAAGTCACAGAGTTACACAACACCAACACATGTCCTTTAAGGTTGCTGCCACTGTAACTATTTGAATTATTTACGCGTGCATCGTGCTGGAGCACGCTTGTAGAGGCTGGCATACACGCGACCGGAAGCAATTGAACTATTGAGTCAATCGGCCGCCTGCTTTGGCTGTGATGTGGAAGAAAATGGCTCCAGGCAATGTGATGCCGCTGTAATTTTTGTTGCCGGCCAGTCATAATGCCAGGTAATAACACATGACCTTTTCACCACAAAAATGGCAACACGGATGCCGTGTTTCCAGGGCCAGTTTCTTTTCTCTCCTTCCTCTCTTTGTATTCTCCACCGAATGAGAAATATAGTGACAGCGTCAAGGTCAAATTTGCATTTTCCCAATAAGAACTATACGGGTCTGTAAAATGCCTTGGTGGGGTGCTTAATATTATTGTTATTACTTGTATTTTACATACAATGTTACAGACACATGGAATAGCTGAAATTGGAGTCACTGAACCAACCAAATGGAACAAAAAAAATCAGTCAGATGCAGTAAAACACACACAAAAAAAGTCATCACCTCATAACTTGTGTTGTGGTTGGTAAGCTTATAAGTCAGCGGGAACCACGAAACAGATCATCCGCAACTGCCAACAATATGACCCAGTTGACGAGTGTATTTCTTTTCGTCCTTAAAGCTATTTAATTAAATATACGTTACAGTTACGATCAAAGTATTTTGCCTGGCATACCGAAACCAGTGACCCGTGAGAGCGACTGCCGTCGTGCGTCAAGCAGTCGCTTTTCTTTGGCTAAACTGATGTGGCACAGTCTGTACTCGGGAGGTCAGAAGTTAATGAAATTCCTGTGTTCAGTTAAATGGTCATTTAGGTAATATAGTGCCTTCCACACACACCAGCCATAAATCATTCTAATTTAATAAATGTAGGAATAATGATGAGATGTGATGTGAAGACATTTACCCAGAGACCTCATCCCACTTTAATAGTCACCGTGTAAAGCAGAAAGATGTCAGATTGCATTTAAATGGAGATCTATCACAGACAATTGGGTCAGATTCTACCTGAGGTTTGGTGGTCCAGCACACATTTGCTCATCTTACCGTGGAGAAAATCTCTCCTGAAAAAAATAAATAAATAAATAAAGTCTCAATGTTCTCTCCAGTAAAGCAGCCGAATTATAATTTTGGACAAATCAAAAAGCAAAGTGTGCATAAGCCAAGATGGACAATTTACAAGAGACATTTTTCTGTGGGAGGGGGCTGAAAAAAAAAAAGAAGTGTGAAAGAGAAAATCTGGTGTTTTACAACCCACCAATGAATATCAATTGTGTCATATCCAGTGGACTGAATGGACGTCAAGGTGTGGCTTTAGAAGCTTTCCGTCACATATGTGGCCCACACACCCTCTCAGTGTTGCTGGATGCCATGTGAGTCAGATCCAGCTTGGAATGACTCAAGTCATGCACAGTTGGACAAAAACTGCGGCGGACAAGCAGCCGCCCTCACAGCAAGAAGCCTGCAGGTGTCGTCCATTCTGAAAGCCGTTGTGCACAAAGTTGAGGACGCCACGCTGGGACTTTTCCCGTCTCGTTTAAAAAAAAAAAAGAGACAAATTGCAAATCGAGACGTGTGCATGACTCTAATAGTCACTACATGTCATATTTTGGAGGAAAAAAAACCAGATTGGGACTCAATGTGGAAATTTGAGTCAATTAACATCATGCATGAATAATGGCAAAATATATTTACATTTGTAATTAACATTGATTTGTAATGATACATCATCTATACTTCTTTTTCATTTGATCGAAATCTTTTTTTCAACTATTCTATGGCCGAAATGATTGCATGTTCAGTCTGGCACCCTGAATACAAAATAAAAAATCGTGTATTCAATATGCACCTTCAAAATCATCACCGGTGCTTTCTTTGATTCGAATGAAAGTCAATGGGCAAGCCATAGTTTAAAAAAAAAAAATGTTTTTACTGTTATTTTCCACTACATAAAGCACTGTCTAACCATGCATACACCAAAAAGCCATTTACATTCTCTGTCTCCAAAAGATTCCATTATAATATAGTGCCCCCTAACGGAGCAAACCCGTCAGTGCTTCATCGAATATTTATGGGACGAGCCTAATTTGGAACCGACAACAATAAACTGCCTATTTGCTGTTAGTGTCAACTACGAGGGGGTGTTTGACTTCCACGTCCCACAACAATGCCAAAGAGCGCAAAAGCACCATGTCTCAGGCGTCCTATCAAAACACAATGCCTCCTCTCCTTTGATTTGATCAAATGCCTTTGCAAAATTAAACAACTAAGACGTGTTTTGTAATCGGCTTTATCTCAGGAAATCTATAATGAGTCTACTCTAGAGGGACTAACTTTTATTCAATACCCGCTACAACGTAGACCAGAGCATGATTAGAGACAAGCACGATAGGATTGAAGATGGATAATGGTTGTGATCACATTGGCTCTTACATTCCAGTCGACATAGTATCGGACTTTCTTTATGTGAAGGTGGGTCAAATATTAACAAGTGAACATTCATTTACGTATTAAAGCTTCAGGGTCTGTCTTCCTTCAATGGTGGCTGGGCCAATGTGGCTCAACTGAGATCTGGGGGAAGAAAAAAAAAAAAAAAAAAAAAAAAGACCCAGGGGAAGAACAAAGGGGGTTAGTGTGAGAACAGACAAAATATCTGACCTTCGCTCTCTGATTAAGGAACATAATAGCAACTTCCCCGGAATGCCCAGAACTACTGACAGTGATCTGGTGCAGGCCACCCCTCCTGAGAAATAATTACGTGTCCAAGCTAATCGACCAAAACAGTTCAGCAAAAATGTGCACACGCGATATCTGTAGGGAAAAAAATAAATAAATAAAAACAATTCTGTGGAGATCATGCAAAACAGGGCACGGTCAATGACGTTCAGTTATCCTTTCAATGATTCCCCGGAGCTGTTTGCTCCGTTGATTGAACCGACGGAGCCCCCGAGCGCATTGAAAAAGTGCCGTGGGGGGTCATCGATAGAAAGACAGATGCCCTCAACTACACATGAGAGACACGATATTCTAAACTCCTCCGAGTATATGTTGAAGTGCAATTCTCCACCTGAAAATGCAATCCAATCTTAAGTGTCGAGCAACACGGCATTACATAAAACATACACATCAACAAACAACATCACGCTGTGTTCCAATCAAGGGCGAGATGATGTTTATAGCGACGACGGGCTTTTCTCATCCGAGCACAGCGAGGTTCGCCGCCATGCTGAGTGTCTACTAAGTGTCAAGTTGACCGATCAGATTGCTTGCCTGCAACTACCTTAGGGTTGCTTGTCAGCGATGGTTTACTGCCGTGATAAATGCGGTTCTCATCTTGTGGGATTTCAGCTTTTAGGGCTTTCAAAGCCCCATTGGCAGGAATTTCATTTTCGCTTCCAATCACCTCATGTCACGGGCACATACCAGTAACACCTGAGTTATAAAGTTCCCGTGGCTAAAATGGCCTGATTGCCTTTTTGTCATCGGCCAATAATAACGGCCATATTAGAGGGAACCTGATGGCGGTGTAGAAGGGATAACAGCACACGCAGGGGAGCGATACGAAGGCAAGGAGGAGGCAAGGAGGCATGCACCCGTGTCAGAGGGGGATCACACTAATGATCAGTGCCTCAGTCATTGTGGCATGTCTCAGCGGGTAGAGGGGAACCATGCCAGCCGACTATTAGGAGCATGCACCGGCTCTCCTCTGCTTTGAAGTGAATGGCATATTCACTTCAAATCCATCCAGCGAATCACATAGTTATACAAAGAAGCTCTTTTGGATTTCGATACGTCAGATTTGACAAAGTTGCACTCAAACCTCATAACAGGGAGAGAAAATCAGGGGTCCATTTAATTTAAACGCATCTCAGCCACGGTGGTTAAATTAGTTGTCGTCGCAAAAGGTGTGAGTTGCAAGCCAGAGGCCACGATTCCCTCCACGCTCGGCTACCACTATGCGATTGTGTCTGAGAGCAGTGATTCGCAAACGATGGGTCGGACAGCTAGTTAAAAACTGCAGGCGGTCCTTAGTTAATGCCAGGGCCGAACGGCAGACAAGAAACTAGTTTGCGCAATGGTGTTTGAAAATCTTGGCACACGGTGATTTCAAAAGAAGGCACACACGTTTTTTGTATTTCTGGCCCAGGAGTGGTTTTCACACCAAAATTTGACGTGTTAGCGTAGGTTAGAAAGAGGCGATGTTGCTTTGCAACTTGCACATTTGGGCTGGTTGGCCGTTGGAATGGAACTCTATCGTAACAATTGCGTGGTTTCCACACAGGTTTTCGAACGTCTCGGTTCTCGTCCAATTTTTTCGGTTTTCAAACAGCCTTCTGGAACGGATTATGGACGAAAACCGAGGTTTGACTGTATTTTACTCCTTAAACAAACACAGCGCAGCTCAACCTCTGGATAGAAGGCAGAGTGTAGTTATGTTAAAAATGTATACATAGGCCATTTTTAAAATATGCCCTTTGTTTTATTGTTATCAATTTCTAAAAAGTGGGTCGCCACGAACAAGATTCGAGAGCCAGTGGCTCGGATACCCAAGTCAAGCCGACAATTCTCTGTTGATGTAATTAGTGGAGTTTAGGCTCGGATGAATGACCATGAAAAGGATAGACATATAAGGGCTGGAAGATATAGAAGGCGGTAAACAATTAACACAAGCACATAGATCAACTTCAACTTTAGTCCTTCATTTGTCCCCAGAAGGCAACTGGGACGGCAGCAAGGCTGCAAAAAAACAGAACAAAATATCGAGAAAGTGGCATGGCGGTACGTGGGGAAGGGACTCTGCAAAACTTTTAAATGCGCAACACTAACATGGAAAATTTGAGTTTATTCTGTGTTCAAATGCGACAACGATTGGCCGAGCGCGCTCATTTCAATTTCTTAACTGTGCTATCGCCCCCCCCCCCCATCCGCGGCCACCATCGCTTTATCCGTATATTCATGCATGATCTGAAGAGAATATCAGCAGGCTTCAAGAGCATGTCGCACAAGAACACGCGGCTTGAAAGCACCTATTAAATCATGTAAAATTACAGGCACTCGGTGGAAGATTTCCCATCATCAAAGATGATCACAGAGGATGCCTGGTGCTGATGATCTCATGTCTATATCATAGAACCGGGTCCATCATCCTTCATTTCGTAGAGATGACTTAAAATATCTATTTATTGCAAGCAGTCCTATAAAAAGATGAGATTTTTTTTTACGCGTGAGGTATTGCTCATTGACAATCAGGGTGTGGCCCCCTTTGAAAGCGTCGCAACATTTTGAACTGAGCTCATTTACAACATTGAAGTGGCAGCGTTTGCATCGAGTATTCCCAAGCAAGAGGAGTGTGACCTCGCCCTCATCCTGCAGCTGCGTACGCTCTTTCGATCGGCTCGACTAGGCGGGAATACCGATGTCTCGTGATGGTGACTGACCCTTCCCAGAGGAGAGCCGTCGGGACAGCAAATGACTAAGGGTCAGTGCTCGCTAACAACTGGCCTCTGGCACCACGTTGTGATGGATGAGGCGTGTGAAATGGCAAACAGAAAATTGGTCTCCTGAGGGGTGTAAGTTCCAAATTGTCTGGCGTGGGTGACACCATGCGGCACCGTGTTCCCGTTTAATTAGGTTTACTCGAACAATTGCCTTATGAGGAGAGAATATTGATGTTCGTTTTCGGCGTATTTTAGTCCAGAGTGATGATTTTAGACCTTCAATTAGCTTAATATGATATGACAGATAGCTTTCATTAACTCTAGTATAATGGAATGTTTTCCTAATTACATTGTCATTTATTAATGTGAACGCTTAAAATTATAGCTTTATGTTCATGGGCTGCATTACAAAGTCGTCTACACACACACACACACACACACACACACACACTGATAAATCCAATGGACACTTCAGTGGGTCCACTTGCAGAGCATATCCAGAACTGTAATTGAAATTCTGCCTCAACAAAGATAATAATTGCATTAACTATAGTGGAGTGAAGAAGTAGAAACTCCTTTAAACCTTCAACCTCAATTACCGGACATTAGAAAAGTCATTCATTCCGTGCACCTAAAGGCAAGCAAGGGTCTGTGTTTAGTCTCGTTAACAAATTACCAATTATAAACTCACACCGTTTGGGTCATCATTTCACATAGAAAATCAATAAGAAACACATCACTTCCCTATGCATATGCCAGAACAGAGAATGAAATGCGCAAACAGTTTCATCATTTTGGACCATGCAGCCCCTTGTTCATAAGCATCCAGGATGCAACCAAGCATGTATGTTATAACCAGTAAATGCATTCATCTTTAATATTGTGAAGCCGTCAGCAAGATTAAAATGAAATAATTTTGCAGTCATTTAACTCGGATGAACTGCGTGACCTGAACCGGGACAGCAAACAAGTGGCGGGAAACACAAGACCTTTGTGGTGTTTTGACCACCGTTGCAGTCGCAGTGCGGTTTGCGCTCGCAAGAAGTCTGTTGGAGTGCTTCTCATTGTGGAGATGGAAGTTTCAGAACCACGGATCACATGACCCGATGTATCATTTCAAATCAAAGCACACCGAGTTGGTATGCGGGTCGTGTAAAAGGTAAAGTGGACGTATAGGTCAAATCCAAGGCTCAGCTCAAACAATACTGCATATTTCTTCACGGCCACTAGATGTCAGCAAAACCCAAATTATGTGTTCTTCCTGCCTGGGCGTCCTCTACCGCAAATGGTTGTTTATAACATCCCTGAAATAAACTCTCCAAACTTTTAAAGCCAACACATTGCTAGCATACATTACATACAATTATATTTCAAACATGTGGAAAAAGTGGAGTGGCCACAAAGAAATGTGAGAAAGTTGGAGCTAGGACAAAAATATTTGAATTGCTACTCGTGGAGAAATGACCCTTCATCATTCCTTCAAATGTGAATCACTACCTATCAAGCCAAAAACAACACATCGCTCCCCTCGTGGAAGATGGAGTTGCTCGCCATCTAACAGAAGGGGAATGACATGCCGACGTTGAGTGTGCATGCGTGTGCGTGTCACTCTTTGTGGCCGAGCGGACCGCCTTGAATTGACCGACGAAAGCACAGATGAAAAAAACACCAAGGTTGCTGCCTGGGGTTAAGACGAAAAAAATATATGACGGTCCAACCTGATTCGAGAAAAGCAACGGGTGTGCATCGGTTGGTGCAAAGCCACACTGTACGTGGTCAATGCCGGGGTGAGAGCTTTTCTGGTATTGAAATATGAGGCCATTTGTAAGAAAAATAGGCCGAAGAATTTCTGCAGAATATTCCCCCCCCCCCCCCTCCGCTGACGTTAATCATTCATGTGTTTGGTTTAAGCCTATGATCCGTGCGTAAAGCTGCCGTGGTGTTCAATACCAACAACATGAAAGGATTTAGAACACATTTACAGTCGACGTTTTGTTTGGAAAAGCCAGAGGGCATGCTTGCCTATATGGCAGTGATTAGAGGTGAGGCGATGTGTCGACCCCTGACGCGAAGTCTTAAATTCTGATGTGTTGGTTTACTCCAAAGTTTGGGGTTTTATTATGCTGCCAGGGCAACCCTCGCAGGTTGAAATGGTTGAAATCTGATCCACAGCAAATGGGAGACTTTTCCCATTATATACTGTTTGTTAACTGTGTAAGGGGCATGTTTAAAACCATCTCTGTCTTATGACAAACCACAGTAAATATGGAGATTCTAGAAGAGAAGAGAACTTGATCTTTAGATATCAGGCAAACATAACTGGAAGTGAACTTCTGGACTAAAAACAACAAAATGACCGACCTCATGTTTGTGAAAACAAGTGACACCTGACTTGGTCGCAAAATCGCTCTTGCAGTGCATTATGGCAAAAAAAAAAAATCCCGAAATGATTTCAATTAGAATACACAAACAATGGCCATTCAGTCCAAAAGTTTCCACTGCAAATAAACTACCGGAAGAGTTCAACTATTCAGTGCTGCTCTTGTCGCAAAGTTCTGATAAACCCGGTTACCATGACGGCGGCCACTCTCAGACCACAGACATGGACTTACCATGAAGGCCAATTACTTCTGAAAGGTTCTTTTAGCTTATAAGGCAGTCAGTGCAACGTAAATGTGATCTCATCTCCTGCTGCTCTAATTAAAAAATAAATAAATAAATAAATAATCCGTTGAACATCATAGTCAGATGAAGGGGCAGGTAAACAGCACACTCTCATCCATCACGGTCCACTCTGAGGACACATGTAATCAATCACAACCAAGCCAGGCGCAACACAAAAGAGCAGCCGATCTGACTGGAATGAGATGCCACCCATCATTTATGTGTAACGGAACACTTGCACCCTTGGCTTTGATGTAGTACATTCAACAGACTACATTGTATGACGCCTTATTAAATCTTGCGCTTCAGTGGTCTTTACTGTTAAAGATTAGACTTTGCCTTAAATGGGCAAGACTTAGGTTGTATTGTTTTGTTTTTTTTAGCGCTGATGAACTCTATAATTTAACCAGGCGTCTTTTTTTTTTTTTTTTCAAATTACATGCCTGACCCTCACGCCAGGATAGGATTTCCCTGTCGCGTATTTAGCGTAAGCTATTTTGAAACCCTCCCACTGTGGTTATTTTTGAAGTTTGGGTTTTTGCTTTAATCATTTGTGTTTTGTCTGGAATGAAGCGCTAAAATGTTTAACGTGCGCCGCACGGATCCCAAACATACTCAAATGGCTTATATTGCAAATTGCTGTTCTCTAGGCTGTTTTAATGTACAGAAAGAAAGGCAGTGGAAAGGAAACGCACATCTGTTGTTCACAGTTGTGAGTTCCGTATGTGATTCTCAAAATAAACACTAGGGGGTGCCAAAATACAAGCGTAGATCACGAGCATCTCAAGAAGTTGTCCTTCCATCCAAATTCCACACACATTTTTTTTAACCTCTCTCATTAGACATGGTGTCGTCAACGTGCCGCCTGTATGAAAAACGGACTTTGTTAAAGTAGAAGACAAATTAGAAGAATGCAGCAGCCTATGTTCAATTAAAATGGCAGCGTGAACTGACGGGGAGAGCACACACACAGTTGAAATGCACAGAGCTCTGAGCCTTTGAGCTTTCCCACTTAACTGAATTTTGCTGCATTTTCCACTGATTTACGCTTGAGTGGCCACACATAAATTGATACAAATCCATAATCCTGATCCAGCTTAAATGTGTTTCTCTCCCCTGCCTTTTCCTTACACGAGTGTGCAGGGTATTGATCCGGGCCTAAATAATTGAGCAGCTTAAGTTAAGCAAGTGTAAGGCAGTAGCATGCGTGGGTTACACAAGCATGGAAGAGGGAATGGCACTGGATAGTACATCCCAAAAATAGGAGTTGTCCAAGAAGAAAAATAAGTGGAATACTCCTTGAAATGATCACAAAACGATCACAGACCTCACAGAGACAAATTGTATACAGAGAACATTCCTCACGGCCCATTTCAATAATCAGGCATAGATCTCCAACTCAACTTTCTGTCCTGTCTAGTCATTTAATGACAAGACCCCTGTAAGCAATTCCACGAATTACTTAACCCCCTAGCATCTTTGCTCAAACGATCAAATTTTTTTTTGCCACTCTGTTCCCCGGTCCACCAAATGACGAGATGAGAGAGGCACAAGCAGAGCCAAATGTGTCAGTGTGCCGCACGGAATGTTGGTTTCCCCCTGATTCAGCGCCACCAGCTGGGTGACTCAGGTGCTCCCGACTTGACATTTCCCGACTGCAATCATCCTAAATAAAATAAGTGCAATGGTTTCTTTCTTGGCAGAACCTCCCACTATTTCTCTCACGTACACTACACGCAAACATCCCCATCCGCAATCAGTGGCCAAGGTGCACACAGTCACAAAACGTTCATCGTAATGCACAAATGTTAAACTTTGTCAACTTTCTATTTCATGATTTTGTGATCCTGTCAAGCATGATCGAGATAATGACAAGGTCAAATTAGGAACCCGGACAACACAGATGCTGGAGCTCATTTCACTTAAGCCACAATAGCATCACATGCAGCATGATTAGAGTGTCGTGCAAAATGTTGGGAATCCTCTACATAGAGCATAATGATGTGCTTGGCATCCTGTTATGATTTCTGATATTTGTTTTGCCAGCGCTGTTTTGCACCCTAACTGCTCTGACAGAATTGTTTTCTTTTTGTATCTGATTGCAAGAAGTAAATTGAGGTCAGCCTCACACCGAGGAGACTCTGTTCGACACAAGTGTTTGCTCTCAATGATTTTTCTGATTTTCTATTTTTGTTCCTCCCAAAATACAAAATACGAAAACGGTTTCAAGGTACCCGAGTTCTTCCGGATGAGCGTTTTAGTGTCTACCAGCTTGCATGGCATTCGGCAATAAAACAGAAGGGAAAAAAAAAAAAAACTGCAATGGCATTTTCATTCAGCGCCTCATTATGCATCAGGAGACGCTACGATGACCCATTATGGAACTTCAGAAAAAGAGACAAGCAGATGAGGACACAGATACCGCAGGCCCTCTCGGTCCTACGGATTCGGGGCATGTGACTGACACATCGGTCTGAAGTGCTCCCAGCGGTACGTGAGCTAGCCGAGAGCAGAAATGTAATAACGCAATCATTCAAGGAGAGCGTGTCAATTATCGAGAGCTCGGAATCAGATGCGTACGAAATAGTTTTCTGTATTCCACGCATCTTCGGCTTAGGCGTTCCTGAGTACGCCGCCCATTGCCCATCCAACGAGAACACTGACCACTTGTGTAGCAGTAAAGCATTACGAACGTGTGGATTTTCTGGGGCTTTATTGTTCAGTGGTTGTATTTGTGAAAGAGGTCACGCCAACAGCAAGGCAGCGCATAACATTCGCATGAGTTTATTTGAAGTTGAACATGAGCTTCACAAAAGCAGAATGACTCAAGGAACAATCGAGGCATTGTAGAGTATCAAATGGCAGATCATATCGGAGGTTTGGATTAAAAGTGGAGTTACATGATCCAATTTAAATCTCAACACAAAGAGCGCACATCAGGGCTACGTTCTGAAAACAAAGACGTCATGGGCGCTAAACAAAGTTCAAATCTTCTATTTTGATCGGAAAGCGTGATGTCAGAATGAATGAACAAAGTGAGTTAGACATTGTATATGTTCTTAACTTCTTGTCCTTCACTTGTGGTTTTTATTTATTTGAAAGGCTTCGATGGCTCTGGGATACTTGGATGCTAGGGGGTTCCCAAAATACCGCACCGGTATCATGCCATGGTTGCATTGAGAGGACCCACATGGAGGGTCCCGAGGTGTGATTGTGAGCGTGGATAGTTCTTTGTCTTTGTGTGTCCTGCGATTGGCTGGCAACCAGTTCAGGGTGTGGTGACACCCTGAACGCCTACTGCCCGAAGAACTCAATAATACACACTTAAAAATGTTAGCATCATGCTAATCCTGGTGATGGAACACGTACTCTCTTATAGAATCTCTTCAAGCTTAATCCTAGTTTGAACAAATAAATGGGACAGCAATTGAGACTTAATGGTCTCGCCTGGTGACATGCTGATGTATTTTTGACCGTCGGCAACAAGCCTGTTGACAAAGATACGACCAGGACATCCTGATGACCTCGTGTGGACGCCAGCTTCTTTCTGAGGATAAAAGAACAACAGGCAGTGGAATTTTGACCTGTGACCTCTGTTCTCTGCGTACCTTTTCCTGTTCCACGTCACTTTGACTTACTACTGTATTGTTGTGTTAAAGTATGGAGGGCAAGGGTGCTGAAGTTATTAAAAAAAAAATGGTTTGGTCTCACATCATGGGTAGTTTGAGGCTTGCGTGTGTGATTTTTAAACAAAATATTTGCATTCAAAATTATCATATTGTGCTCGAACCCCCACAAATGTGCTATTGGTACGTTCCTAGTCATGCAGTACAATAATCTTTTTGGCTTGTCCTGTTTTCCCCATTGGGACGACAATGACTTATTTCCATATCTAAGTGAAGTTTCACAAATTGCAAAGAAAAAAAGAAAAAAAAATGTTGGCTGTTCATTCTTGCCACAGCAGTGCGGACCAAACAAAGCCTTATATCTCGCTGAAACTGTAACTTGGAAATGCTTGCTCATTCTTACCTAATTATCTCCCCCAGCAGTGGGGTAACAACTCTCAGTCAGGAGTAAACAAGACCCCAGCGGGAAAAGGCTCCCGTCTTGGCTTGCCGGCCAATTTTAATAAATCGATGCGCTAATCATTGGATGTGCACCGAGTGTCCTGGTCGTGCTTCCAGTCCTACTCCCTTTGAGGGTAATTTAATTAGGTTTCCAATGCTGAAACGCTCCGCACATGCACAAAGAAGTGAAAGGTGAAATAGATTTTTCTCCCCCCCCCCTCGCCCCTCAGTATTTTTGACATTTAGCTGGTAACAGCAAACGGGGTGAAGGGAATTTAATGACAAAAACAGAAAACAAAAGACCCAGTTTGTGTGGCTTTGGGGACATTTAGCTTACGATACAGCTGAGGTTTAACCAAGTGAGATGAATCCCTTGCAAATTGGGTGAATTTATTGACAGACCGTTTCTTTCTCGGTGTTTGTCCTCAGTGTGCTGTCGTTGTTCATATGTTACACCCAAGGCCAGTCTGTCTGCTCATTAACCTGCAAATCCATACACTGTGCGTTTTTATCATTTTGGTCTGCCCTAAAATGAAAATGTCTTCTTCATTTGGAGAGAGTGTGGTTCACAACGGGCCAATTTTGAATGATGAAAATAATCGCCACAATGATATAAAAAAGACAATTCAACATTGTGAAAAGTCACATCTTTGGCCACACTCTCAAACGTCGCGGCCGTGTAATCTCCCCTGAATGCGTCAACTCATGCCTTGTCATACATTGTCCAGCAACTTTTTTTGTGCCTATAACTTCGCTGCACATTTCAGCCGTGAAAATATGCCAATTTAAAGCCTCTGGTGGCTGTTATACATCTCACCAGGTCATCTCGGGGCTTTCCAAACCATCACGAGAGATAATAGCCACCAGCTAGTTTGCGAGCTAACAGCCTTAAGGGAATAACGTCAGCCGACGGGCGGCGGGCTAGTCTGTGGTGTCACTTCAAGTCAAAATATCTGGTCCTAAAACTAATATTCAAGGGATGTACGCTGTTTTGTGTCGTTTTGTTTACATCCATGCTCCTAGTACTGCTCGCTCCGATGACGCAAATCCCAACTGGGGCAAATTGTGTTACTGTAATATCATACATCCAGCCAGATCCAGATTTATTTATTTATTTATTTATTTTTAATTGTGCTGCAACCTTTGCCAACGCTGGAATCAACTTTTAAAAGCCTGCACTTCTCCAAGCAAGAAAAAACTGTTATTTCTGTGCTGAACAGTCCCCCAATATATGTTCTTAACTGGAAAGAGTATCATGTCTAGAGTTCCTTGGGGCATGTACACACTTGAAAACACACAGACACACACACACACACACACACAATCTGGGATTTGGAAGGCTTCTGCGGAACCTTTAGGCCTGTTCGGCTTTTGTATGGAAAACTCGCTGGAAGCAGGTCCCAGGACGTCAATGTGTGTCAGCTCCAGTATTCCGACAGCATTTTCTCATTTGACTGACTGCAGAGACCAGGGAGGAGGAAATCCATCAGCAAGCAACAAGGTATACTATTTCACTTGACATCCGGTATCCACATGCCAGCAATCGCTCCAAAATGACTCTCCAACCTGGGCTGGGAAGTTTTCGAAGCGGAGGAGAAGAGTATGGTAGCCGTCAAGAATTTTCGAAACTACCGGGATAATTCCCCGATCAAGCACTGCAGCACAGCAAAGTCGAGTATGGTTAATGGCGTTTTCATCTAAAATGGTTAATTCCTCATTTCTTTTGGAGTTGAAGGTGAATTGGGAAAAAACATACAAACAGTAGTTTAGTTATTTCTGTTTATCACGTATTGATTGCTCGAACTTAAAAGGTGGCATTTGGGCAAACACAATTCTAATGACACAAGTGGAGCAAAAATAAACATCAGAATCATTCCAATGAAAGTTTCCTGACCTGAAACTCATGAACAGAAAAGCGCATTAAGCCCCAAACTGCGCAAACCTAATGGCAATCAGCGCTGTTTATTATCCCTTGTTACGAGCCCAGCTGTCTGCCGTCTCCGTGACACTCCCCGTGTTACAGGTGTTTATTTTGCATAAGTTCTGCGTTGTGACTGCTGACTCTCGCTAGGTGGTCTCGCCTTTATTACCAAGTTTGTATGTTTTGTTTTCCGAGGGGGCCATGAGAAATGACATCCCGGTGGATGCCCCTGGGAGAGGAAAGTGACGAGGGACTACGTGCATGAATTTGGAGGATGGTTGCAAAAAAACAGATCCCTACTTACTTTTTTTTTTTATATATAAATAAAGTAATATAAATGATAAAGTAGGAGGTGTTTCTTGCAAGGTCAATTCATGTCTTCTTTCATGCTCCTGATGGGTGGTCTTCCTTCATTACCCCTCTTCCGCTGTTGCTGCCTCTCAAACACAGATGAGCCTCAGCTTGTTTGCACGTCTTCCGTGATACGAAGGAGAGTGGTGAAATCATCATCATCATCTCCATTGGGACTTTCTGTGTTGTCTTCAAGTTTCCATTCATTAGCACTTGTCTGAAATTTTGTCTGAACCTCTGTCCCATCACCATCAACCAAGCCAATCATTCTTTCTCTCGGAAGTGCAAGCAGATTCCCTCAAGCTCGGAAAATGGCTTTGTCTTACAAAAAGCATGAATTTAGATTGTATTTGTCAGAGTGTTGGCAACGTATTATCACAGCAATGAGAGCAAGTGAAATCCGAGTTAGCTTCCAGTTCCTCAAAGGGTCTCTTCATCCAAATCGTGGAGCAGAAGTTATTTTTCTACTAGTGGGAACTTGTCATACAGAAAGCTATGCTGTGATAAGACAACGGAAAGGAAAAGGAAGTGTGTTGGTGTTGTTTCTAAAGCGCGTTGATTTACATCAGTGGCATGGAGCCAAGTCCGATGCGTTCTTGTTTATGTTGTCGTCTGAATGTACACTTTCCAACTCATTATTTTGTCAAACTGCTCGATTTTTCACGCATCGGTGTTACCACTTTGTCATTAATTATAAGGAATGCTCATTATTATGAAGTGAAACCAACAAAAGATATACATAATTTAAGAATACTGAACTACCTTTCAAGTTGAGAAACACTTTTGGACTTTTTGACAGTTGGCCCATGAAAAGGGATAATTATTTGTTATTTGACTCCAAAGAAATCGGAGGTCAACTTGCATCCCCTCAAACCTTCGAGATTCCACAGTGGTGGATCACAGCCAGTCATGGTTTTGTTCCAAACCGATGAGGGCGGTGACAGTCTCGACTGCCCGATCCGCTACATTTTTCCTCTCTTCGGGATTTATTTTCCACTCTCAGAGGTCCTGTAAGAAACATCTCTCAGATTTTGACAGTTCATCTCAATCAACAGCGTTAAGAACAAGCGTTTCCCTCTCGGTGAAACAGTGAATCCGAATTGAGAAGACGCACGCAAAGCTCATTCCAAGCATACCGCTGCCATCACTTCTATTTGATCAGATAGCTTGAGTCATTAAGTCCATCGGACACATGAAACGGCCTCTCACGACCAGTCCAAATGTGTTCCAATGGGCAAAGGCGCTCGGGCTTCCTTGAGGGGCCGCCAGACGGCTCGAGCAGGGTGGTGGAGGAGAGGCTTGTCTGCCACTATTGGACGCCGTCAGCGGGCATGGACAGAGGTCACTCGCCGCCAGGCCTTATTAGCTCCACATCAGCAAAATGCGGCTTGTCAGACATTGCATTGAAATAGAGGAGGGCTCCCGGTGTGCCTTCTGCCTCTCAGCACCAACTTTCTGGCTCGATGGTCATGATCAAACCCGTCTGGCCCTACCTACTGCGATGTCTTGTGTCACTCCATTAAACAGCATGTATTGCTGGTTTCACGCCAAGTTAAGGAGGTGACAGGGAAAGTCAACTTGACCTTGAAGTCCGGCGGCTGTAATTCCTTGAATAGTGAGCACAGAGTTGAAAAAGAACATTAACAATTGTATCTTAATCAATGGCAGCGAAGTCTTCTTTTTCCATACTGTCAGTAGGTTGACTGGAGTTTCATTTCATCACCATTTTGTGACGGTATTGAATTGTATTTCTGTTCTATGGGGGGCGATTGATGGCGAGTCGGCGAGGTGGAGCCATGTGTATGCAATCCAAAAGCATTCCATTGACTCCTAAAAGAAAACAATTGGGCGGTTGATGGATCTCAGGCAGAAATATTTAGCTTAGTCTTGTGTTTTTGATCTGGAAAGCTCAATGTAAACAGCAAGGACCTTAGTAACCGCTCACATAATAAACTCTGGGAGTTTGTTATGTTAAACGGTAGTCGTTATGTAGATTGAGAGTTAAATGTGATCAAATGTATTCCGATAAAAGATTCACTTTATACAGGGTTAGATTGCATTACATGGCTGAATCTGTTGGGGCTGCAGAGTTTGGAGAGTGATATAGCAGTGGATTGCTGTGTCGACGTTGATATTGCGGCAAAAGTATCATTTACCACTTATCAAGTTGTAACTTCATGATGGATGTAGTCACCTATCTGATAGTAACACGACATGTGGGAAAGTAAATACAACATTTAATTCATCCAAATATTTACACAAATTATAGTGTATCGCTAAGGTCCAGGGAAAAAAGTTGTTAACGTGTATGAAATGCCGATAAATATTGAAGCCCCAAGTCTAAAAAAAAAACCAACACAACTCCTTCGCATCCACACTCGGGATCAAATGACAAACTCACGATGACAGCTGCTTCCTGATATGTTGATCGCCGCACTGCTTCGACAAGTGGCCTAATTTAATGAAACCAGAGTATGCTTTATTTCTGCCAACATTGCCAGCTCGGGCTATTTCCCCTTTCCGGAGAGCTGCTTATACTGTAACTCAAACTGCCATAAATGTATAGACACATCATAAAGAATGCTATAAGTCAAAGAGCCCAATATAAGTGATTTTCTCGCAAATTATTTCAAAGGTATTTTGCATGCGTGCAACAGTAGTAGTTATGCTATAAGTGGCTTCAGCATTAACATTGTTAGGTTTGAGAACGAACCGAATCATGTTTTGGGTCCCCAAAATGTAGACAAACACAATGCGAACAACAAAAATGTTTATTCTCAAAAACGCAAAACCGACAAAATCCAAAGAGAAATCGCTGGTCACAAAGAGCCAGGAAAAACAAGGCATGATCAAAAGCACTTGAAAAGGGCAAGGTTATGTAACACAGAAAATACAAACAAAATGACAAGAGTCCAATTCACACAAAAAAGATCAAAAAGCCTAAATGAGACCAATCTTTACAAAACAGCGCAAAATGAACGCGAAGAAGATTGACAGGCCTAGAAAACAATAGCTGAGCATAAACTGCAAGTAAGGTCAATAATTCAGCAATGACTTGGCAGCTTGGCAGTCCTTAAATACATGGCAAGCCTTGATTGGAAACAAGGAACAGGTGGGCCTGCTGGAGGGAACCGCCCTTCACTCCAGCTGGAGCTGAAAACAAAATCAGCACACACAGACATACTGCAATTGAATGACTTGAGACACCGAATCACACTCTCCATTATCTTTTGAATAGAGGTGCACATCCAAAATTGTGTATGCATTTTATTCACAATTACTTGACAAAGTAGAGCCTGAAAACTGACAAATTTTACAACCGCAGAATCTTGATCCTAGTTACTGTAATTTGCGGGATAAAAAGGCTTTTTCTGTTGACGGTCGTCATACAACCCAAAGTTGCGTGCACTCAAAAATCAGCAAAGACATGATGAATTGGATGTGCACCATACCCCTAACATGTGTTTTCGCTGATCATTTGAAATATGGCACTCTGAAGGACGCAACTGAGTAGCTCCCACCTCGAGGAGACAAAATTGTGATTTACTTCCCCTCTTAGTCTGTTGTGGATGTTTTGTGCATAAGGGGACTCCGCCGGCGTGGGTGAAAATGAAGCGGGGGAATAACCGAGCAGCCTGTGCATTGTTTGTTTTTTCAGCAACATTCCGTGAGTCGACAGCAATTCCCTTGTCGGGAGAGCATGCAATGTGCTACAAATTTCCAGACCCAGAACTCAAGAGACGAATTAAACTGAAGAATGTGTGTTTTGTTTACACTCGCAGTGTGATGACAATCACAGCAGAAAGGGTGAAAAAGGGCTACGACTCATTCATGAAAACAAATGTGGGTGATGCGAAGTTCAACGGGGGAAATGCTGCATGTCATGAAAGTCGGCTTTAATTAATGAATTGAATTCACAGCACTCTTTACTGCTTTAGAGTGGACTGATTGTGATTTACATTTATATTGGCTTGCAGGAATTCTTCATGTGGCTGCGGCGTCTGACTCCAGGGTCGTTCCACACCGGTGAGCCCTGAAAAATCTCTGCACACATTTTCTATAGTCCTGTTCTGAGTTAGAAATGTTGTCGTGATAGAAGCGTTATTGTGACAGAATTCAAAGAATGCATGCACATTTTTAAAGCTATTCTGCAAGAACCGAAATCTTGACCGTTATCGTTAAGCTCTAGATGAGTCTAAAGACTGTCATCGGAAATATTCTACTTAGTTGACTCCTCCGCTTTCCAACTTTTTATACCTACCGCGTTGTTTCAGTTTTTAGTATTGATCGCACTCCGCCTTTTGAATTATAAATTGTGCTGCTGGATTCAGCGATGTCCCATATGGGTTAATCAAAAATAGCCCCCACCCCCCAAAACAAAAAACGTTTGTGCAACTTGCCACCGAGCTGTTAGAAATCAATCCGGGTCAAAATCGTGTCACCCCATCATTCTTAATTAGCCGGGGGGCCAAATACAAGCTGGCAGCGGAGCTTTGAGGTAAAATGGGGACGTGGGTGAGTCGTTCCTGCTCCCCTGACTCTGGCGATCTGGTTCAATACCGGTGGACACCACTGACTGCGTGTCATAATCATCAATGTGCACCTGAGCTGGACAATTCCATCTACAGCATAGGTGTCAAACTCAGGTCCTCGTGGGCCGCTGTCCTGCACTGGTGATTCCGCTCTTCCGCAGAGCTTGCATGGCTGACATTGAGTGGTTTTACGTCTTAGTAATCTACTGGTCGTCTCAGGCTGACATTGAGTGGTTTTACGTCTTCGTTCTCTGCAGGATTCCAAGAGTGCAAAGATCCGTTGTCCAATGGGATTCTTGTTTGTTTATTTATTTATTTATTGCATGACTAATGTGGTTTAAAAGTTGTTAGCAATGTGTCCAATTGTGACTGGACATAGTCTGGCAAACTTGTCAGCGAGTACATTGCATTTGTTACAATGTACTTGTTACATTTTCGTATCGCAATGTTAAGAAGGGGCATGTTTTGATGACTGTGCGACGATGTAAACAACGAGATGAAATTTGACACTCACTCCTTAATTCCGATGATGTCTTGGATTTAAATCACCTGCCCAAGCGGGCTTCAAATTGAATGGATCATGTCATGCTATATTGCAAACAAATTATCTATGGGCTGAGGCCAATATAACGGATAGGACTAAAAGGCAACAAAGACCGCGTGTCGGAAATGCGTTACCCAATTTCATCAGCCACTAATACATGAGACGTTTAGAGCGTAAACCCTTCAAGCACAAACAATGTGATCCTCGGATACAAGCGGTGAGTTTTGATACTATAAACAATGGCCGCAGAGTGAATCAGGTTGCATCCAAGTCTCGGCATGAAATTTCCCACGGAAGGGCGCGTCTCCCTAATGGGCGAGCATCGCTTTGGGTGGAAACAGTTGCAGGGCTTAGGGGTTTATAAATGTAAAAGAGTGAATACACAACAGGGTCAAACGAGTAAATCCGGTCCTGTGTCCTGGCTTCTTTTATTGCAAGGGTTGCCGCATGGCACGGTATGATGTTCTGAACACTACCAATGGAAAGAAACCTCCTTTTCACAAGACCTTTTAAAAGCAGGCGTGTCTCAGATATAGTTTCACTCGGAGCCCTTCCCATTTGGCGATGCTGGCGCCCGATCCGGGTAATAAATGAACACAAATCAAGACTTTCCGGTGAAATGCTTTTTTTTTTTTTGTATGATGATTTCTGTTTTGTTTTGTTGTTTCGAACTTCAAAGAACTGCACTGAGGTAGTTCTGGCTGCAAACTGACGTCAATCACTGAGGAAGTTGAGCTTTACCTTTCTCACCTTCACCTGCCTCACCTTGTGTTGAAAAATGAAAATGCGTGATGTTACAGCGTTCCTCAAATCACCGCAGCATTCTGCTTCGAGACATCAGCAATCAATACCACGCAAGCAAAAAAATGTTTCCTAAATGTCAACAAATCAAGTCAGCAATTATCATGCCGATACTTAGTGCCGAGTCAATTTTGTGACGACATGAAACCACAACGAGCTAATTCGACTGGGTTTACGGACATTTGTTAATTGAATACGGTAAAGCTCTTTGACTGTATGACTGTGGCTGAATTAACTCGCTATAATTAACAAAGACTTCAAAATACACAACCAGGTGTGGCTTTGAGGCTATAATTCGCGGTTAGGGCGCATGACTGCTGGAAACATTCTTTCACGGTGACATCATCACCAAGCTGCCGCCGCACTTTATGTAAGCAGAAACAAGCATGGGATGGAGCCAGAGACACAACATCCGCCGCATTCATCTGACTTGTTTTTGACCCGACAGAACATGTGAATGGCTCTAAATAAACCCAGGCGAGGAAAAGAGACTCTGATATCTTTGTTCAAATTCTTATCGCAGACTGTACATTTCCTTCGTGGGCTAAATAGAGTTTATAATCATGCCTCCAAAAAAAACAAGGCAGGCAAACTGCCTTCCCGTGAGACAACTGTGACAGGGCATAATAATAAGATTTATTCCAAAGAAAGGTTGAAATTGTTTATACAAATCAGAAAATAAAGACAATTAAATAAAAAAAAACAAGCAACCGAGTGTGCTAATTGGTTGAGTTTTGGTTTAGAGTTCGAATTGCTGTCGTCAATCCGACTGGGACAGTCACAACGCTATGGATGTTGCCTTAAACTCCATTTGTGCACCTTTCAAAGTAAAATTGAATCCTTAAAATAAAAGAGACGACATGTTTTACATTTACAGTCAATTCTCAGACTTCAATTTGCCCCCCGACTGAATCATGAAAACCAGTAAGTCTGTGAAGTCATACCTAACGTGAGACTATTTACTTTGGGAAAGTGGAAAAACGACACAGAAACGTGTTTCTTATTAGTTGTGTCATTCTGAAAGATAAACAGTCCAAGGTTTTCCTCACATTAGGAAAAAAATTAAATAAATAAAGAATGGCCGTGGAAGGCAAGTTAGCGCTGTTCGATGTTTTTAAACGTCAATATTTCTAGTCCGTCATAGCGGTTACATCATTGTTTGCCAGAGCCGTTTTCAACCGTGAAAACGCACGAGAAATAATCTAATTGGAGGAGATGTAAACATTCCCAATATGTGTAAGACGGGCGACCGAGCTGCCTTCCTTGTCAACGTCATATTTCAAGTTATGAGTAATGCTCTGGCCTCGCCGCTTTCCAAGCCCCCGTATTGCCACTTTAGTGAAATCGATGCCCTTTGGCAAAGTCACCGCTGTTCAACACGGTTCTTTTGCTGTCGCCAAGAAGATTGGTGAAATCATTCTAAATCTGAGCCGCGTTCAATTTCCTTAAATCCTAAAAACAGGACTGAAACCAAGTGCATCTCCCACTTAGGTTTTCTTCAACGGTTATTCCCTCACGAGTCGTTTTTCTTCTGCCAGAAATAGCGCTTTGGACTCGTCATTGGGCCTCGGGGACAAATATGGAAATGTTACGGCGTAATTACAGTTGAGGTGCCCTCACCCTCTGCAAGTCAGGCAACGGAAGAGACCCCAAAGTCACAATGGAATTTGGATGTCGCGTTCAAGCTTTCTCCGTTGAACGACGATCGGCTTCATTTCACAGCAAAGATTAAACACATCTTTGCGTATATTAGCT